>CAWUFW010001474.1:1403218-2806436 GCA_963921515.1 Calotriton arnoldi
AACAAAGGTGCAGAAAGAGGAAAGATGGGTACAGAAAGAGGCAAGAGAAGTACAGAAAGAAGCAACAGACGTGCATAAAGAGCCAAGAGGGGTGCTGAAAGAGGCAAGAGAGAAGACAAGTGCAGAAAGAGGCAAGATGGGTGCAGAAAGAAACAAGAGAGGTACAGAAAAAAGCAAGAGAAGTGCAGAAAGATGCAACAGAGGTACAAAAAGAGGCAAGAGGGGTGCAGAAAGAAGCAACAGAGGTACAGAAGGAGGCAAGATGACTGCAGAAAGAGGCAAAAGAGTTGCAGAAACAGGCAAAAAGGGTGCAGAAAGATGGAACAGGGATGCACACAGAGGCAAGAGAGGAGCAGAAAGAGGGAAGAGGGGTGCAGAAAGAAGCAAGAGCAGTGCAGAAAGAACCAACAGAGGTGCAGAAAGAGGCAAGTGAAGTGCAGAAAGAAGCAATAGAGGTGCGACAGAGGCAAGAGAACTGCAGAAAAAGGCAAGAGAGGTACAGAAAGAGGCAGGAGAGGTGCCAAAAGAGGCAAGAGGGGTACAGAAAAGGCAAGAGGGATGCAGAAAGAAGCGACAGAGGTGCGGAAAGAGGCAAAAAGGGTGCAGAAAGAGGCAAGAGAAGTGCAGAAAGAAGCAACAGGTGCAGAAAGGGGCAAGAGAGGTGCAGAAACAGGTAGGAAAGGTGCAAAAAGAGGGAACAGGGGTGCAGAAACAGGGAACAGGGGTGCAGAACGAGGCAAGAGGGATACAGAAATTTGCAAGAGAGGTGCAGAAAGAAGCAAGAGCAGTGCAGAAAGAACCAACAGAGGTGCAGAAAGAGGTAAGAGGAGTGCAGAAAGAGGTAGGAGAGGTGCACAAAGAGGCAAGAGGGCTATAGAAAGAAGCAAGAGTGGTGCAGAAAGAAGCAACAGAGGTGCTGAAAGAGACAAGAAGGGTGCAGAAAATGGCAAGAAAACTGCAAAAAGAGGCAAGAGAGGTACAGAAACGGGCAGGAGAGGTGCAAAAAGAAGCACGAGAAGTGCACAAAGAAGCAAGAGAGGTGCAGAAAGAGGCAAGAGAGGTGCAGAGAAAGGGAAGAAGGGTGCAGAAAGAAGCAATAGGGGAGCAGAAAGAGGCAAGAGAACTGCAGAAAGAAGCAAGAGAAGTGCAGAAAGAGGCAAATGAGGTGCAGAAAGAGGCGAGAGGTACAGAAAAAGGGAAGAAGGGTGCAGAAAGAGGCAAGAGGGGTGCAGAAAGAAGGAAGAGAAGGGCAGAAAGAAGCAAGAGAAGTGCAGAAAGAGGCAAGTGAGGTGCAGTAAGAGGCAAGAGAAGTGCAGAAAATGACAAGAGAACTGCAGAAAGATTCAAGAGGAATGCAAAAAAGGGAAGAAGGGTGCAGAAAGAGGCAAGAGAAGTGCAGAATGAAGCAACCGAGGTGCAGAAGGAGGCAAGAGAACTGCAGAAAGAGGCAAGCGAGTTGCAGAAACAGGCAAAAAAATTGCAGAAAAAAGGAACGGGTGCAGACAGAGGCAAGAGAGGTGCAGAAAGAGGGAAGAGAGGTGCAGAAAGAGGCAAGATTGATACAGAAAGAGGGAAGAGGGATGCAGAAAGAGGCCAGAGAAGTTCAGAAAGAAGCAACAGAGGTGCAGAAAGAAGCAAGATGGGTGCAGAAAGAAGCAACAGAGGTGCAGAAGAAGGCAAGAGAACTGCAGAAAGAGGCAAAAGAGTTGCAGAAACAGGCAAAAGGGGTGTAGAAAGAGGGAACAGGGATGCACACAGAGGCAAGAGAGGTGCAAAAAGAGGCAAGAGGGGTGCAGAAAGAAGCAAGAGAAGTGCAGAAAGAAGCAAAAGAGGCAAGAAAATTGCAGAAATAGGCAAGAGGGGTAAGGAAAGAGGCAAGAGGGATGCAGAAAGAAGCAAGAGAAGTGCAGAAAGAAGCAACAGAGGTGCTGAAAGAGGCAAGAGGGGTGCAGAGAGAGGCAATAGAAGTGCAGAAAGAAGCAACAGAGGTGCAGAAAGAGGCAAGAGAGGTGCAGAAACAGGCAGGAAAGGTGCAGAAAGGGGGAACAGGGGTGCAGAAAGAGGGAACAGGGGAGCAGAAAGAGGCAAGAGGGATACAGAAATGTGCAAGAGAGGTGCAGAAAGAAGCAAGAGAGGTGCAGAAAGACCCAACAGAGGTGCAGAAAGAGGCAAGAGGAGTGCAGAAAGAGGTAGGAGAGGTGCACAAAGAGGCAAGAGGGCAATAGAAAGAAGCAAGAGTGGTGCAGAAAGAAGCAACAGAGGTGCTGAAAGAGACAAGAAGGGTGCAGAAAATGGCAAGAGAACTGCAAAAAGAGGCAAGAGAGGTACAGAAACGGGCAGGAGAGGTGCAAAAAGAAGCACGAGAAGTGCACAAAGAAGCAAGAGAGGTGCAGAAAGAGGCAAGAGAGGTGCAGAGAAAGGGAAGAAGGGTGCAGAAAGAAGCAATAGGGGAGCAGAAAGAGGCAAGAGAACTGCAGAAAGAAGCAAGAGAAGTGCAGAAAGAGGCAAATGAGGTGCAGAAAGAGGCAAGAGAGCTACAGAAAAAGGGAAGAAGGGTGCAGAAAGAGGCAAGAGGGTGCAGAAAGAAGGAAGAGAAGGGCAGATAGAAGCAAGAGAAGTGCAGAAAGAGGCAAGTGAGGTGCAGTAAGAGGCAAGAGAGGTGCAGAAAATGACAAGAGAACTGCAGAAAGAGTCAAGAGGAATGCAAAAAAGGGAAGAAGGGTGCAGAAAGAGGCTAGAGGGGTGCAGAAAGAGGCAAGAGAAGTGCAGAATGAAGCAACCGAGGTGCAGAAGGAGGCAAGAGAACTGCAGAAAGAGGCAAGAGAGTTGCAGAAACAGGCAAAAAAAGTGCAGAAAAAAGGAACAGGAGTGCAGACAGAGGCAAGAAAGGTGCAGAAAGAGTCAAGAGGAATGCAAAAAAGGAAGAAGGGTGCAGAATGAGGCTAGAGGGGTACAGAAAGAGACAAGAGAAGTGCAGAATGGAGCAACTGAGGTGCAGAAGGAGGCAAGAGAACTGCAAAAAGGCAAGAGAGGTGCAGAAACAGGCAGGAGTGGTGCAGAAAGATGGAACTTTAGCGCTGAGGTCCTCGGGACACATGTGGACCTCATCGCCCCACCAGCAGTGCACCAAGAGGCGTGTTTGCAGAGTGGTGTAAAAAGGGGCGTGGCCTCGGACCACCTTTCAGCAATCCCACTGTGTGGGGCTTACTGGAGGTACCTGGTGGGCTAGTTGGCTCCTAAGGACCCTTAAGATTCTTGGGGACTTACTCCCCCAACCCAGAACGTGCCAGGAATAGGCCTGGGCAGTGAACTTCACTCCGTTCGCAGAGTTTGTGGAGTTTTCTGCACTCCGCAGAGCTCGCGGAGTGCAGAAAACTCTGCTTCGCGATGTGCAGCAGTGTTTTTTCCCCGCTCGCGAACGGTAAGGTCGCGAGCGCGAGCTGCCGCTCGGGTAGAATTTCTACCCGAGTGGCAGGAATACTAGCACAAACTGCAGTTCGCACTGCACTCCGCCACTCGTGGAACTTCGCAGAGTTTTTTTTAACTTCGCGGAGTTCCGCGTAGCAAAACTCCACGAACTACGCCCAGGCCTAGCCAGGAGGCGCGTTTGCAGAGTGGTGCAGGGAGGGGAAGGGGCCTCTGGTGAGATGCCACTTTTTTTCTTTTTTTTCCTTAGAAAGGGGGCTGTGTGGTCCCCCTTCTCATAATATTTTGTGGGCCCTGGGGACCCCATCCCCCAGGGCCTTTGACATATTTCCCCTGGGGCATGGCCATATGTTTATATATAAATATTCTTTATATTAATAAAAGGAGGGGGGCTGCGCGGCCCCCCCTCCAGAGGCCTTTTTCAGCCCCAGGGACCCCAATCCCCGGAGCATTGCCTCGTTTAATTTTTTTAATTAATTTTTTTTTCGAGGGGGGGCCACGTGGCCCCCCTTCCCTGGGCCACTTTTGGCCCTGGAACCCCATCCCCCGGGGCCGGCCCTCATGTTGGGGACCGCAGGTGTGGCTCCAATGCCCCTGTGGTACCTGCCGGCTCCCCGCCTCCTGCGGGAGCCGGCATTGCTTTTGGGCAAAGGGAGCTGCTAACATGCAGCTCCCTTTGCCCAAAAGCAATTCTGCTTTACTTCATGGAAGCGAGAGCAGGTTTTTTGCTCTCGCTTCCACAAAGCAAATCAGAAGTTTGCTATGACAGTGCAGGAGCAGTGCTCCCACTCTGCCAAAGCAAACTGCAATGTTCCGGGGGTGGGCACCCTGGGACATTGCTGGAGCTGGCCCTAGGAGGGCTCCAGGAGGGGGGCCATGCGGCCCCCCTCCCAATGTGAAAATAGCCCCAGGAGGTGGTGGTCCCCGGGGTCTGCAACAGACCCCCACTCTTAATTAAAATTGCCCCAGGGAGGTGGTGGTCCCTGGGGCCATGTGGGGGGCTCGAGCCCCCCACACAACATTTTTTATAAAAACAGAGCCCTGGGTAGGTGGCGGTCCTCGGGGCTGCGGGTGGCCGCATGCACCCCGCATGTAATTATTAAAGCCCCGGGGAAGTGGCGGCCCCTGGGGCTGCATCGGGGGAGGCATGAGCCCCCCACACATTTTAAGTAGAATAAAGCCCCGGGGAGGTGGCGGTCCCCAGGGCTGCAGGGGGCCCCCACACACCCCCACACTATATTTTGTGATTGCCCCCAGGACCTGGCCTGCCCGGGGGCTTAATTAAATGAATCATGGGAGACCGGGCTTTGGTTTTTTTATTTTCGCCCGGGATTCACACAGTCAGCGCGAATCCTGCTGATTTTTTTTAATGCTTTTTAGGACCCCCAGAGCAGGCCTAGGGGGTCTCTACCCTGCCCCTTATCTTGTTTTTCCACCCTTTTTCTTGTGACTCGGTTCTACTGAGTCACAAGATGGCTGCCAACACTTTCTGGTTTGAAGTGTTGGCAGCCAATCAGAGACAAGCTCGTGATCGGGAGGGTTCGCGGATCCCCCGCGGTCACCAGATATCGATATTTTGTTATATATGAATTTCTCAGGAACTACTGAGCAGATTTACACCATTTAAAGCAAAGAATGTACTCTGAACCAAGAGCTACCTCTCTGCCAAATTTGGTGTAATTCCATTCAGCAATTCGGGGAGTAGCTGCGACAAAAGTTTCCTATGGAAATTAACATGGAGAACACGCGTTTTGGGACCTCTCTTTTTTCTCAGCCCCTGCTTGATGAATCACCCCGAAACTTTCAAGACAGGAGTTGACCGGAGCGCCCAATTAGTTTTGAAAATTTCGCAATGATTCGTCAAACGGTACCAAAGATATTGGCAAAAGAAAAACACTTTTCCTATGGAAACTAGGTCCTAACTAACCCCGGGCGGGTAACTCCGCTCCGTCAAAGGAGTTTGCGAATTTTAGCCTACTCCGTGTTCTGTTCCAAACGCAGAGTTTAAGCAAAAACTCCTCTCTGTGGCAGAGCTGAGTTAGCCAGCCCCTCCACCCTCCCAAATTAATAAAAAAATAAAAAAGAAGGCACTTACCTGCGTGGCTGCCTCCTCCTCTGCCTGGCCACTCTCCTTCCTGCTCCTTGCCGTCCTCCTTCTCCTATGAAAAAACACTACATAGTAAATGAGTAAATGAGTATGAGTAAATGGCAATGTGATTGATTCTTTGCGTGACTGAGTAGGTGTGTGAGTAACTATCTGTGAGTGGCGGTGTGTGAGTGTCTGTATGGGTATATGATAGCATATATCAGTGGCTGTATAGATGAGTGGTTGTGTGAATGAGTAACTGTATGGGTTAGTGAGTTGATGTGTGTGTAGACATATGAATCAGTTAGTGGGTATGTACTAACTAACCCTGGGTGTAGTGGGCATATGGGGGCTACGCGGAGGGCCACGGAGGTACGAACAAACTCTGTGGCCCTCCACGTGGCCTTCCGCGTAGCCCCGCTACGCCACCCGCCTCCACCCCCCCTATATTAACAATGAATTTTAGTACATGAAAATAAATTAAAACCCACTTACTTGTACTGCAGCGTCCCCGGTCTGCCCTCCTCCTCTTTGTCGCCGTTTCTTTTAATCCAAGCAAAAACTGCGCGTGCCCGCATTTCTCTTGTGAGAAATGCGCGGACGCGCGCGTATGCACAGTTTTCGCTCGGATTAGAAGAAACGGCGACGAAGAGGAGGAGGGCAGCCCGGGGATGCCGCAGTACAGGTAAGTGGGTTTTAATTTCTTTTTAAGTACTAAAATTCATTGTTAATATAGGGGGGTGGAGGCGGGGGCTGGCCAACTCCGCTACGCTGCAGGGTGTGCAGAGATTTGCCTTCTCCGTGTTCTCTGTGGAACGCGGAGAAGGCAAATCTCCACACACTCCACAGGCGGAGCAGAGGTCTCCACCCGGGCCTAGTACTAACTAGTATTGGTGTGTCTATGGTATTGAGATTGGTAGTCTGTATTTTAGAGTGGGTGTATGAAAGGTTATATTAGGGTGTGATGAGGTACATCAGAGATTAAGTGGATGATGTCATCAGTGATGTCATTTGAGATGTCATCAGTGATGTCATCAGTGATGTCACTGACCATGTCATGAGTGCTGTAATATGTGACGTCATCAGCAGTGCATTGCGGGGGTGCGAGTTATAGTTAGCTCAGCTAACTGTAACAGGCGATTTTCTCTGGTTTTGTATGAGTGAAATGTCAGTCTAACTATAACGTCCCTGAAACCTATGGTTTTTTCAATGAATTTTTAAGGTTTTTTAAATGCTAATCCCTAACTATAACGTCCCTGAAACCTGTGTTTTTTTCCAGTGAATTTCTAAGGTTTTTTAAATGCTAATCCCTAACTATAACGTCCCTGAAACCTGTGGTTTTTTCAGTGAATTTCTAAGGATTTTTAAATGTTGATCCCTAACTATAACGTCCCTGAAACCTCTAATTTTTTGACTTTTTTCAGTGAATTTCTAAGGTTTTTTAAATGCTAATTTCTAACTATGCCTACATAGGTAGGACATGTGCAGAAAGAGGAAGAAAGGCGCAGAAAGAAGCAAGAGAAGTGCAGAAAGAGGCAAGAGAGGTACAGAAAGAGGAAGAAAGGTGCAGAAAGAAGCAAGAGAAATGCAGAAAGAGGCAACAGAAGTCCAGAAAGAGGAAGAAAGGTGCAGAAAGAAACAACAGAGGTGCAGAAAGAGGCCTACTTTGACTGTACCAGACTCATACAAAGTACCCTAATCACTAATCCTTCTCCGAAGATGTCTTAAACCTCACTTTTCTCTTGAAGGTTTACTATTAATCGACTGCTCAGAATGTTAGGCCTACCAAATATAAAACAGCAATCCTAAGCATATCACTGTTGTAAGTCTGACCAAGTTTGTGAAGGTATGCATGCGTATCTATGCTTTTACCTAGTGACATGTTAAATGAAAATAAACATACAAACACTTGAATACCTGTGTTTCAAAAAGCATACTCAATAGTATATTTTTGGGGCTCTATAACACATATATACATCAGACATGTCTGCCTGTGCAACCGAATGACAGAGCAGAACTGAGAAGATTTGACCACCTATATGAGAAGTTACCCGCTTTTTAAGCTACCATCTTCAGATGCATAAAACATGTAAGAATACATATACATGTAGACATATACCTCAGTCACGAGAGCACGCAGACCTTTAAACTTGACAGCTTGCACTTACCATTTGAGTACAGAAAGAGGCGAGAAAAGTTCAGAAAGAAGCAAGAGAGTTGCAGAAACAGGCAAAAGAGGTGCAGAAAGAGTGAACAGGGGTGCAGACAGAGGCAAGAGAGGTACAGGAAGAGGGATGCAGAAAGAGGCAAGAGGGGAGCAGAAATTTCCAATAGAGGTACAGAAAGAAGCAAGCAGTGCAGAAAGAACCAACAGAGGTGCAAAAGGAGGCATGAGGGTTGCAGAAAGAGGCAAGAGAAGTGCAGAAAGAAGCAACAAAGGTACAGAAGGAGGCAAGAGAACTGCAGAAAGAGGCAAGAGAGTTGCAGAAACAGGCAAGAGAGGTGCACAAAAAGGAAACCGGGGTGCAGAAAGAGGCAAGAAAGGTGCAGAATGAGGGAAGAAGTGTGCAGAAAGAGGCAAGAGGAGTGCAGAAAGAAGCAACAGAAGTGCAGAAAGAAGCAAGAGAAGTGGAGAAAGAAGCAACAGAAGTGCAGGAAGAGGCAAGAGGGGTGCAGAAAGAGGCAAGGGAAGTGTAGAAAGAAGCAACAGATGTGCAGAAAGAGGCAAGTGAGGTGCAGAAAGAGGCAAGAGGGGTGCAGAAAGAAGCAAGAGAGGTACAGACAGAAGCAAGAGAAGTACAGAAAGAAGCAACAGAGGTGCAGAAGGAGGCAAGAGAAGTGCAGAAAGAGGCAAGAGTGGTGCAGAAAGAGGGATGAGGGGTGCAGAAAGAGGCAACAGGGGTGCAGAAAGAGGCAACATGGGTGCAGAAAGAAGCAAGAGAGGTGCAGAAAGAAGCAAGAGGGGTGCAGAAAAAGGCAAGAGAAGTGCAGAAAGAAGCAACAGAGGTACAGAAGGAGGCAAGAGAAGTATAGAAAGAGGCAAGAGAGGTGCATTAAGAGGCAAGAAGAGTGCAGAAAGAAGCAACAGAGGTGCAGAAGGAGACGAGAACTGCAGAAAGAGGCAAGAGAGTTGCAGAAAAGGGAACAGGGATGCAGAAAGAGGCAAGAGAGGTGAAGGAAGAAGGGTGCAGAAAGAGGCAGGAGGGATGCAGAAAGAAGCAACTGAAGTGCAGAAGGAGGCAAGAGAACTGAATAAAGAGGCAAGAGAGTTGCAGAAACAGGCAAGAGCGGTGCAGAAAAAGGGAACAGGGGTCCAGAAAGAGGCAAGAGAGGTGCAGAAAGGGGGAAGAAGGGTGCAGAAAGAGGCAAGAGGAGTGCAGAAGGAAGCAACAGAGGTGCAGAAGGAGGCAAGAGAACTGAATAAAGAGGCAAGAGAGGTGCAGAAACAGGCAAGAGCGGTGCAGAAAAAGGGAACAGGGGTCCAGAAAGAGGCAAGAGAGGTGCAGAAAGGGGGAAGAAGGGTGCAGAAAGAGGCAAGAGGAGTGCAGAATGAAGCAAGCGAAGTACAGAAAGTAGCAAGAGAGTTGCAGAAAGAGGCAAGAGAGGTGCAGAAAAAGGGAACAGGGGTGCAGAAAGAGCAAGAGAGGTGCAGAAAGAGGGAAGAAGGGTGCAGAAAGAGGCTAGAGGAGTGCAGAAAGAAGCAACAGAAGTGCAGAAAGACGCAAGAAGTGCAGAAAGAAGCAACAGAAGTGCAGAAAGAGGCAAGAGGGGTGCAGAAAGAGGCAAGGGAAGTGCAGAAAGAATCAACAGATGTGCAGAAAGAGGCAAGTGAGGTGCAGAAAGAGGGGTACAGAAAGAGGCAAGAGGGGTGCATAAAGAAGCAAGAGAGGTGCAGAAAGAAGCAAAAGAAGTACAGAAAGAAGCAACAGAGGTGCAGAAAGAGGCAAAAGGGGTGCAGAAAAGGGCAAAAGAAGTGGAGAAAGAAGCAACAGAGGTGCAGTAGGAGGCAAGAGAAGTGCAGAAAGAGGCAAGAGAGGTACAGAAAGAGGGAAGAGGGGTGCAGAAAGAGACAACAGGGGTGCAGAAAGAAGCAAGAGAGGTGCAGAAAGAAGCATGAGAAGTATAGAAAGAAGCAACAGAGGTGCAGAAAGAGGCAAGAGGGGTGCAGAAAAAGGCAAGAGAAGTGCAGAGAGAAGCAACAGAGGTACAGAAGGAGCCAAGAGAGGTGCAGAAAGAGGCAAGAGAGGTGCAGAAAGAGGCAAGAAGGGTGCAGAAAGAAGCAAGAGAGGTGCAGAAATTTACAAGAGAGGTGCAGAAAGAAGCAACAGAGGTGCAGAAGGAGACAAGAGAACTGCAAAAAGAGGCAAGAGAGTTGCAGAAACAGGCAAAAGAGGTGCAGAAAAAGGGAACAGGGGTGCAGAAAGAGGCAAGAGAAGTGCAGAAAGAGGGAAGAAGGGTGCAGAAAGAGGCAAGAGGGGTGCAGAAAGAAGCAACAGAAGTGCAGAAAGGGGCAAGAGGGGTACAGAAAGAGGCAAGAGAAGTGCAGAGAGAAGCAACAGAGGTGCAGAGAGAGGCAAGAGAGGAGCAGAAAGAGGCAAGAGGGGTGCAGAAAGAAGTAACAGAAGTGCAGAAAGAAACAAGAGAAGTGCAGAAAGAGGCAAGAGGGGTGCAGAAAGAGGCAAGAGGGGTGCAGAAAGAGGCAAGGGAAGTGCAGAAAGAAGCCACAGATGTGCAGAAAGAGGCAAGTGAGGTGCAGAAAGAGGCAAGAGGGGTGCAGAAAGAAGCAAGAGAGGTGCAGGAAGAAGCAAGAGAAGTACAGAAAGATGCAACAGAGGTGCAGAAAGAGGCAAAAGGGGTGCAGAAAAGGGCAAAAGAAGTGCAGAAAGAAGCAACAGACGTGCAGAATGAGGTAAGAAAAGTGCAGAAAGAGGCAAGAGAAGTGCAGAAAGAGGGGTGCAGAAATAGACAACAGGTGTGCAGAAAGAAGCAAGAGAGGTGCAGAAAGAAGCAAGAGAAGTGCAGAAACAAGCAACAGAGGTACAGAAGGAGGCAAGAGAAGTGCAGAAAGATGCAAGAGAGGTGCAGAAAGAGGCAAGAAGAGTACAGACAGAAGCAAGAGAGGTGCAGAAATTTGCAAGAGAGGTGCAGAAAAAAGCAACAGAGGTGCAGAAGGAGACAAGAGAACTGCAGAAAGAGGCAAGAGAGTTGCAGAAACAGGCAGGAGAGGTGCAGAAAAAGGGAACGGGTGCAGAAAGAGGCAAGAGAGGTGAAGAAGGGTGCAGAAAGAGGCAAGAGGGGTGCAGAAAGAAGCAACAGAAGTGCAGAAAGGGGCATGAGGGGTACAGAAAGAGGCAAGAGAAGTGCAGAAAGAAGCAACAGAGTTGCAGAAAGAGGCAAGAGAGGTGCGGTAAGAGGGGTGCAGAAAGAGGCAAGAGGGGTGCAGAAAGAAGCAAGAGCAGTGCAGAAAGAACCAAGAGAGGTGCAGAAACAGACAAGAGGGGTGCAGAAAGAGGCAAGAGAACTTCAGAAAGAAGCAACAGAGGTGCAGAAGGAGGCAAGAGAACTGAATAAAGAGGCAAGAGAGTTGCAGAAACAGGCAAGAGAGGTCCAGAAATAAGCGAGAGCAGTGCAGAAAGAACCAACAGAGGTGCAGAAACAGACAAGAGGGGTGCAGAAAGAGGCAAGAGAAGTGCAGAAAGAAGCAAGAGAGGTGCAGAAACAGACAAGAGAGGTGCAGAAAAAGGGAACAGGGGTACAGAAAGATGCAAGAGGTGCAAAAAGAGGAAAGAAGGGTGCAGAAAGAGGCAAGAGGCATGCAGAAAGAAGCAAGAGAAGTGCAGAAAGAAGCAAGAGGCATGCAGAAAGAAGCAACAGAGGTGCAGAAAGAGGTAAGAGGGGTGCAGAAAGAGGAAAGAGGGGTGCAGAAAGAGGCAAAAGAGGTGCACACAGAGGCACGAGGGGTGCACAAATTTGCAAGAAAGGTGCACAAAGAAGCAAGAGAAGTGCAGAAAGAAGCAACAGAGGTGCAGAAAGAAGCAAGAGAAGTGCAGAAAGAAGCAACAGAGGTGCAGAAAGAAGCAAGAGGGCTGCAGACAGAGGCAAGAGGTGCATAAAGAGGGAAGAGGGGTGCAGAAAGAGGCAAGAGGGGTGCAGAAAGTTGCAAGACATTTGCAGAAAGAAACAAAAGCAGTACAGAAACAACCAAGAGAGGTGCAGAAAGAGGCAAGAGGTGTGCAGAAAGAGACAAGAGAGGTGCAGAAAGAGGAAAGAGGGGTGCAGAAAGAGGCAAGAGAAGTTCAGAAAGAAGCAACAGAGGTGCAGAAGGAGACAAGAGAACTGAATAAAGAGGTAAGAGAGTTGCAGAAATAGGCAAGAGAGGTCCAGAAAAAGGGAACAGGGGTACAGAATGAGGCAAGAGAGGTGCAGAAAGAGGAACGAAGGGTGCAGAAAGAGGGAAGAGGGGTACAGACAGAGGCAAGATAAGTGCAGAAAAAAGCAAATGGGGTGCAGAAAGAGGCAAGAGAGGTGCAGAAAGAGGCAAAAGAGGTGCAGAAAGAAGCATGAGAAGTACAGAAAGAAGCAACAGAGGTGCAGAAAGAGGGAAGAGGGGTGCAGAAAAAGGCAAGAGAAGTGCATAAAGAAGCAACAGAGGAACAGAAGGAGGCAAGAAGAGTGCAGAAAGAGGCAAGAGAGTTGCAGAAACAGGCAAGAGAAGTGCAGAAAAAGGGAACAGGGGTGCAGAAAGAGGCAAGAGAGGTGCAGAAAGAGGGATGAAGGGTGCAGAAAGAGGCAAGAGAACTGAATAAAGAGGCAAGAGAGTTGCAGAAACAGGCAAGAGAGGTGCAGAAAAAGGGAACAGGGGTGCAGAAAGAGGCAAGAGAGATGCAGAAAGGGGGAAGAAGGGTGAAGAAAGAGGCAAGATGAGTGCAGAAAGAAGCAACGGAAGTGTAGAAAAAAGCAAGAGAAGTGCAGAAAGTAGCAAGAGATTTGCAGAAAGAGGCAAGAGAGGTGCAGAAAAAGGGAACAGGGGTGCAGAAAGAGGGAAGAAGGGTGCAGAAAGAGGGAAGAAGGGTGCAGAAAGAGGCAAGAGGAGTGCAGAATGAAGCAACAGAAGTGCAGAAAGAAGCAAGAGAAGTGCAGAGAGAAGCAACAGAAGGGCAGAAAGAGGCAAGAGGTGTGCAGAAAGAGGCAAGAGGGATGCAGAAAGAGGCAAGGGAAGTGCAGAAAGAAGCAACAGATGTGCAGAAAGAGGCAAGTGAGGTGCAGAAAAAAGCAAATGGGGTGCAGAAAGAGGCAAGATAGGTACAGAAGGAGGCAAGTGAAGTGCAGAAAGAGGCAAGAGGTGCAGAAAGAGGCAAGAAGAGTGCAGAAAGAAGCAAGAGAGGTGCAGAAATTTGCAAGAGAGGTGCAGAAAGAAGCAACAGAGGTGCAGAAGGAGACGAGAACTACTGAAAGAGGCAAGAGTTGCAGAAACAGGCAAGAGTTGCAGTAAAAGGGAACAAGGGTGCAGAAAGAGGCAAGAGAGGTGCATAAAGAGGGAAGAAAGGTGCAGAAAGAGGCAAGAGTGGTGCAGAAAGAAGCAACAGAAGTGCAGAAAGGGGCAAGAGGGGTACAGAAAGAGGCAAGAGAAGTGCAGAAAAAAGCAACAGAGGTGCAGAGAGAGGCAAGAGAGGTGCACAAAGAGGGAAGAGGGGTGCAGAAAGAGGCAAAAGGGGTGCAGAAAGAAGCAACAGAGGTACAGAAGGAGGCAAGAGAAGTGCAGAAAGAGGCAAGTGAGGTGCAGAAAGAGGCAAGAGTGCAGAAAGAAGCAAGAGAGGTGCAGAAATTTGCAAGAGAGGTGAAGAAAGCAACAGAGGTTCAGAAGGAAACAAGAGAACTGCAGAAAGAGGCAAGAGAGTTGCAGAAACATGCAAGAGAGTTGCAGAAACATGCAAGAGAGATGCAGAAAGAGGGAACAGAGGTGCAGAAAAAGGCAAGAAAGGTGCAGAATGAGGGAAGAAGTGTGCAGAAAGAGGCAAGAGGGGTGCAGAAAGAAGCAACAGAAGTGCAGAAAGGGGCAAGAGGGGTACAGAAAGAGGCAAGAGAAGTGCAGAAAGAAGCAACAGGTGCAGAGAGAGGCAAGAGAGGTGCAGAAAGAGGGAAGAGGGGTGCAGAAAGAGGCAAGAGGCGTGCAGAAAGAAGCAAGAGCAGTGCAGAAAGAACCAACAGAGCCGCAGAAACAGACAAGAGGGGTGCAGAAAGAGGCAAGAGAACTGAATAAAGATGCAAGAGAGTTGCAGAAACAGGCAAGAGAGGTGCAGAAAAAGGGAACAGGGGTGCAGAAAGAGGCAAGAGAGGTGCAGAAAGGGAGAAGGAGTGTGCAGAAAGAGGCAAGAGGAGTGCAGAAAAAGCAACGGAAGTGCAGAAAGAAGCAAGAGAGTTGCAGAAAGAGGCAAGAGAGGTGCAGAAAAAGGGAACAGGGGTGCAGAAAGAGGCAAGAGAGGTACAGAAAGAGGGAAGGAGGGTGCATAAAGAGGCAAGAGGAGTGCAGAAAGAAGCAACAGAAGTGCAGAAAGAAGCAAGAGAAGTGCAGAAAGAAGCAAGAGAAGTGCAGAAAGAGGCAAGAGGGGTGCAGAAAGAGGCAAGGGAAGTGCAGAAAGAAGCAACAGATGTGCATAAAGAGGCAAGTGAGGTGCAGAAAGAGGGGTGCAGAATGAGGCAAGAGGGGTGCGTAAAGAAGCAAGAGAGGTGCAGAAACAAGCAAGAGAAGTACAGAAAGAAGCAACAGAGGTGCAGAAAGAGGCAAAAGGGGTGCAGAAAAGGGCAAAAGAAGTGCAGAAAGAAGCAACAGGTGCAGAAGGAGGCAAGAGAAGTACAGAAAGAGGCAAGAGAGGTGCAGAAAGAGGGAAGAGAGGTGCAGAAAGAAGCAAGAGAAGTATAGAAAGAAGTAACAGAGGTGCAGAAAGAGACAACAGGGGTGCAGAAAGAAGCAAGAGAGGTGCAGAAAAAGGCAAGAGAAGTGCAGAAACAAGCAACAGAGGTACAGAAGGAGGCAAGAGAAGTGCAGAAAGAGGCAAGAGAGGTGCAGAAAGAGGCAAGAAGAGTACAGAAAGAAGCAAGAGAGGTGCAGAAATTTGCGAGAGAGGTGCAGAAAAAAGCAACAGAGGTGCAGAAGGAGACAAGTGAACTGCAGAAAGAGGCAAGAGAATTGCAGAAACAGGCAGGAGAGGTGCAGAAAAAGGGAACAGAGGTGCAGAAAGAGGCAAGAGAGGTGCAGAAAGAGGGAAGAAGGGTGCAGAACGAGGCAAGAGGGGTGCAGAAAGAAGCAACAGAAGTGCAGAAAGGGGCATGAGGGGTACAGAAAGAGGCAAGATAAGTGCAGAAAGAACCAAGAGAGGCGCAGAAACAGACAAGAGGGGTGCAGAAAGAGGCAAGAGAAGTTCAGAAAGAAGCAACAGAGGTGCAGAAGGAGGCAAGAGAACTGAATAAAGAGGCAAGAGAGTTGCAGAAACAGGCAAGAGAGGTCCAGAAATAAGCAAGAGCAGTGCAGAAAGAACCAACAGAGGTGCAGAAACAGACAAGAGGGGTGCAGAAAGAGGCAAGAGAAGTGCAGAAAGAGGCAAGAGAAATGCAGCAACAGGCAAGAGAGGTGCAGAGAAAGGGAACAGGGGTGCAGAAAGATGCAAGAAAGGTACAGAAAGAGGAAAGAAGGGTGCAGAAAGAGGCAAGAGGGGTGCAGAAAGAAGCAACAGAAGTGCAGAAAGAAGCAAGAGAAGTGCAGAAAGAAGTAACAGAGGTACAGAAAGAGGCAAGAGGGGTGCAGAAAGAAGCAAGAGAAGTGCAGAAGGAAGCAACAGAGGTGCAAAAAGAGGCAAGAAGGGTGCAGAAAGAAGCAAGAGAAGTGCAGAAAAAAGCAACAGAGGTGCAGAAAGAAGCAAGAGGGCTGCAGACAGAGGCAAGAGAGGTGCAGAAAGAGGGAAGAGGGGTGCAGAAAGAGGCAAGAGGGGTGCAGAAAGTTGCAAGACGTGCAGAAAGAAACAAGAGCAGTACAGAAACAACCAAGAGAGGTGCAGAAAGAGGCAAGAGGGCTGCAGAAAGAGGCAAGAGGGGTGCAGAAAGAGGCAAGAGGGGTGCAGAAAGAAGCAAGAGCAGTGCAGAAAGAACCAACAGAGGTGCAGAAACAGACGAGGGGTGCAGAAAGAGGGAAGAGAAGTTCAGAAAGAAGCAACAGAGGTGCAGAAGGAGACAAGAGAACTGAATAAAGAGGTAAGAGAGTTGCAGAAACAGGCAAGAGAGGTCCAGAAAGAAGCAAGAGAAGTGCAGAAAGAAGCAACAGAGGTGCAGAAAGAGGCAAGAGGTGTGCAGAAAGAGGCAAGAAAAGTGCAGAAAAAAGCAAATGGGGTGCAGAAAGAGACGAGAGGAGCAGAAAGAAGCAAAAGAGGTGCACACAGAGGCACTAGGGGTGCACAAATTTGCAAGAGAGGTGCAGAAAGAGGAATGAGGGGTGCAGAAAAAGGCAAGAGAAGTGCATAAAGAAGCAACAGAGGTACAGAAGGAGGCAAGAAGAGTGCAGAAAGAAGCAAGAGAGGTGCAGAAAGAAGCAACAGAGGTGCAGAATGAGACAAGAGAGGTGCAAAAAAAGGGAACAGGGATGCAGAAAGAGGCAAGAGGTGCAGAAAGAGGAAAGAAGGGTGCAGAAAGAGGCAAGAGGGGTGCAGAAAGAAGCAAGAGAAGTGCAGAAAGAAGCAAGAGAAGTGCAGAAAGAAGCAACAGAGGTGCAGAAAGAGGCAAGAGGGGTGCAGAAAGAGGCAAGATAAGTGCAGAAAAAAGCAAATGGGGTGCAGAAAGAGGCAAGAGAAGAGCAGAAAGAGGCAAAAGAGGTGCAGAAAGAAGCATGAGAAGTACAGAAAGAAGCAACAGAGGTGCAGAAAGAGGCAAGAGGGGTGCAGAAAAAGGCAAGAGAAGTGCATAAAGAAGCAACAGAGGTACAGAAGGAGGCAAGAAGAGTGCAGAAAGAGGCAAGAGAGTTGCAGAAACAGGCAAGAGAGGTGCAGAAAAAGGGAACAGGGGTGCAGAAAGAGGCAAGAGAGGTGCAGAAAGAGGGAAGAAGGGTGCATAAAGAGGCAAGAGGAGTGCAGAAAGAAGCAACAGAAGTGCAGAAAGAAGCAAGAGAAGTGCAGAAAGAAGCAACAGAAGTGCAGAAAGAGGCAAGAGGGGTGCAGAAAGAGGCAAGGGAAGTGCAGAAAGAAGCCACAGATGTGCATAAAGAGGCAAGTGAGATGCAGAAAGAGGGGTGCAGAATGAGGCAAGAGGGGTGCGTAAAGAAGCAAAAGAGGTGCAGAAAGAAGCAAGAGAAGTACAGAAAGAAGCAACAGAGGTGCAGAAAGAGGCAAAAGGGGTGCAGAAAAGGGCAAAAGAAGTGCAGAAAGAAGCAACAGAGGTGCAGAAGGAGGCAAGAGAAGTACAGAAAGAGGCAAGAGAGGTGCAGAAAGAGGGAAGAGGGGTGCAGAAAGAGACAACAGGGGTGCAGAAAGAAGCAAGAGAGGTGCAGAAAGAAGAAAGAAGTATAGAAAGAAGCAACAGAGGTGCAGAAAGAGGCAAGAGGGGTGCAGAAAAAGGCAAGAGAAGTGCAGAAACAAGCAACAGAGGTACAGAAGGAGGCAAGAGAAGTGCAGAAAGAGGCAAGAGAGGTGCAGAAAGAGGCAAGAAGAGTACAGAAAGAAGCAAGAGAGGTGCAGAAATTTGCGAGAGAGGTGCAGAAAAAAGCAACAGAGGTGCAGAAGGAGACAAGAGAACTGCAGAAAGAGGCAAGAGAATTGCAGAAACAGGCAGGAGAGGTGCAGAAAAAGGGAACAGGGGTGCAGAAAGAGGCAAGAGAGGTGCAGAAAGAGGGAAGAAGGGTGCAGAACGAGGCAAGAGGGGTGCAGAAAGAAGCAACAGAAGTGCAGAAAGGGGCATGAGGGGTACAGAAAGAGGCAAGATAAGTGCAGAAAGAACCAAGAGAGTCGCAGAGTCATACAAGAGGGGTGCAGAAAGAGGCAAGAGAAGTTCAGAAAGAAGCAACAGAGGTGCAGAAGGAGGCAAGAGAACTGAATAAAGAGGCAAGAGAGTTTCAGAAACAGGCAAGAGAGGTCCAGAAATAAGCAAGAGCAGTGCAGAAAGAACCAACAGAGGTGCAGAAACAGACAAGAGGGGTGCAGAAAGAGGCAAGAGAAATGCAGCAACAGGCAAGAGAGGTGCAGAGAAAGGGAACAGGGGTGCAGAAAGATGCAAGAGAGGTACAGAAAGAGGAAAGAAGGGTGCAGAAAGAGGCAAGAGGGGTGCAGAAAGAAGCAACAGAAGTGCAGAAAGAAGCAAGAGAAGTGCAGAAAGAAGTAACAGAGGTACAGAAAGAGGCAAGAGGGGTGCAGAAAGAAGCAAGAGGAACAGAAAGAGGCGAAAGAGGTGCACACAGAGGCACTAGGGGTGCACAAAGTTGCAAGAGAGGTGCAGAAAGAAGCAAGAGAAGTGCAGAAGGAAGCAACAGAGGTGCAGAAAGAGGCAAGAAGGGTGCAGAAAGAAGCAAGAGAAGTGCAGAAAAAAGCAACAGAGGTGCAGAAAGAAGCAAGAGGGCTGCAGACAGAGGCAAGAGAGGTGCAGAAAGAGGGAAGAGGGGTGCAGAAAGAGGCAAGAGGGGTGCAGAAAGTTGCAAGACGTGCAGAAAGAAACAAGAGCAGTACAGAAACAACCAAGAGAGGTGCAGAAAGAGGCAAGAGGGCTGCAGAAAGAGGCAAGAGGGATGCAGAAAGAGGCAAAAGGGGTGCAGAAAGAAGCAAGAGCAGTGCAGAAAGAACCAACAGAGGTGCAGAAAGAACCAACAGAGGTGCAGAAACAGACGAGGGGTGCAGAAAGAGGGAAGAGAAGTTCAGAAAGAAGCAACAGAGGTGCAGAAGGAGACAAGAGAACTGAATAAAGAGGTAAGAGAGTTGCAGAAACAGGCAAGAGAGGTCCAGAAAGAAGCAAGAGAAGTGCAGAAAGAAGCAACAGAGGTGCAGAAAGAGGCAAGAGGGGTGCAGAAAGAGGCAAGAAAAGTGCAGAAAAAAGCAAATGGGGTGCAGAAAGAGACGAGAGGAGCAGAAAGAAGCAAAAGAGGTGCACACAGAGGCACGAGGGGTGCACAAATTTGCAAGAGAGGTGCAGAAAGAGGAATGAGGGGTGCAGAAAAAGGCAAGAGAAGTGCATAAAGAAGCAACAGAGGTACAGAAGGAGGCAAGAAGAGTGCAGAAAGAAGCAAGAGAGGTGCAGAACTTTGCAAGAGAGGTGCAGAAAAAAGCAACAGAGGTGCCGAATGAGATGAGAGAGGTGCAAAAAAAGGGAACAGGGATGCAGAAAGAGGCAAGAGAGGTGCAGAAAGAGGAAAGAAGGGTGCAGAAAGAGGCAAGAGGGGTGCAGAAAGAAGCAAGAGAAGTGGAGAAAGAAGCAACAGAGGTGCAGAAAGAGGCAAGAGGGGTACAGAAAGAGGCAAGATAAGTGCAGAAAAAAGCAAATGGGGTGCAGAAAGAGGCAAGAGAGGAGCAGAAAGAGGCAAAAGAAGTGCAGAAAGAAGCATGAGAAGTACAGAAAGAAGCAACAGAGGTGCAGAAAGAGGCAAGAGGGGTGCAGAAAAAGGCAAGAGAAGTACAGAAAGAAGCAACAGAGGTACAGAAGGAGGCAAGAGAGGTGCAGAAAAAGGGAACAGGGGTGCAGAAAGAGGCAAGAGAGGTGCAGAAAGAGGGAAGGGTGCAGAAAGAGGCAAGAGGGGTGCAGAAAGAGGCAAGAGAACTGAATAAAGAGGCAAGAGAGTTGCAGAAACAGGCAAGAGAGGTGCAGAAAAAGGGAACAGGGGTGCAGAAAGAGGCAAGAGAGATGCAGAAAGGGGGAAGAAGGGTGAAGAAAGAGGCAAGATGAGTGCAGAAAGAAGCAACGGAAGTGTAGAAAAAAGCAAGAGAAGTGCAGAAAGTAGCAAGAGAGTTGCAGAAAGAGGCAAGAGAGGTGCAGAAAAAGGGAACCGGGGTGCAGAAAGAGGCAAGAGAGGTGCAGAAAGAGGGAAGAAGGGTGCAGAAAGAGGCAAGAGGAGTGCAGAATGAAGCAACAGAAGTGCAGAAAGAAGTAAGAGAAGTGCAGAAAGAAGCAACAGACGTGCAGAAAGAGGCAAGAGAGGTACAGAAGGAGGCAAGAGAAGTGCAGAAAGAGGCAAGAGAGGTGCAGAAAGAGGCAAGAAGAGTGCAGAAAGAAGCAAGAGAGGTGCAGAAATTTGCAAGAGAGGTGCAGAAAGAAGCAACAGAGGTGCAGAAGGAGAGAAGAGAACTACTGAAAGAGGCAAGAGAGTTGCAGAAACAGGCAAGAGAGTTGCAGAAACAGGCAAGAGAGTTGCAGTAAAAGGGAACATGGGTGCAGAAAGAGGCAAGAGAGGTGCATAAAGAGGGAAGAAAGGTGCAGAAAGAGGCAAGAGTGGTGCAGAAAGAAGCAACAGAAGTGCAGAAAGGGGCAAGAGGGGTACAGAAAGAGGCAAGAGAAGTGCAGAAAAAAGCAACAGAGGTGCAGAGAGAGGCAAGAGAGGTGCACAAAGACGCAAGAGGGGTGCAGAAAGAGGCAAAAGGGGTGCAGAAAGAAGCAACAGAGGTACAGAAGGAGGCAAGAGAAGTGCAGAAAGAGGCAAGTGAGGTGCAGAAAGAGGCAAGAGTGCAGAAAGAAGCAAGAGAGGTGCAGAAATTTGCAAGAGAGGTGCAGAAAGAAGCAACAGAGGTTCAGAAGGAGACAAGAGAACTGCAGAAAGAGGCAAGAGAGTTGCAGAAACAGGCAAGAGAGGTGCAGAAAAAGGGAACAGGGGTGCAGAAAGAGGCAAGAGGGGTGCAGAAAGAGGGAAGAAGGGTGCAGAAAGAGGCAAGAGGGGTGCAGAAAGAAGCAACAGAAGTGCAGAAAGGGGCAAAAGGGGTACAGAAAGAGGCAAGAGAAGTGCAGAAAGAAGCAACAGAGGTGCAGAGAGAGGCAAGAGAGGTGCAGAAAGAGGGAAGAGGGGTGCAGAAAGAGGCAAGAGGGGTGTAGAAAGAAGCAAGAGCAGTGCAGAAAGAACCAAAAGAGGCGCAGAAACAGACAAGAGGGGTGCAGAAAGAGGCGAGAACTGAATAAAGATGCAAGAGAGTTGCAGAAACAGGCAAGAGAGGTGCAGAAAAAGGGAACAGGGGTGCAGAAAGAGGCAAGAGAGGTGCATAAAGGGGGAAGGAGGGTGCAGAAAGAGGCAAGAAGAGTGCAGAAAAAAGCAACAGAAGTGCAGAAAGAAGCAAGAGAAGTGCAGAAAGTAGCAAGAGAGTTGCAGAAAGAGGCAAGAGAGGTGCAGAAAAAGGGAACAGGGGTGCAGAAAGAGGCAAGAGAGGTACAGAAAGAGTGAAGGAGGGTGCATAAAGAGGCAAGAGGAGTGCAGAAAGAAGCAACAGAAGTGCAGAAAGAAGCAAGAGAAGTGCAGAAAGAAGCAACAGAAGTGCAGAAAGAGGCAAGAGGGGTGCAGAAAGAAGCAAGGGAAGTGCAGAAAGAAGCAACAGATGTGCATAAAGAGGCAAGTGAGGTGCAGAAAGAGAGGTGCAGAAAGAGGCAAGAGGGGTGCGTAAAGAAGCAAGAGAGGTGCAGAAAGAAGCAAGAGAAGTACAGAAAGAAGCAACAGAGGTGCAGAAAGAGGCAAAAGGGGTGCAGAAAAGGGCAAAAGAAGTGCAGAAAGAAGCAACAGAGGTGCAGAAGGAGGCAAGAGAAGTACAGAAAGAGGCAAGAGAGGTGCAGAAAGAGGGAAGAGGGGTGCAGAAAGAGACAACAGGGGTGCAGAAAGAAGCAAGAGAGGTGCAGAAAGAAGCAAGAGAAGTATAGAAAGAAGCAACAGAGGTGCAGAAAGAGGCAAGAGGGGTGCAGAAAAAGGCAAGAGAAGTGCAGAAACAAGCAACAGAGGTACAGAAGGAGGCAAGAGAAGTGCAGAAAGAGGCAAGAGAGGTGCAGAAAGAGGCAAGAAGAGTACAGAAAGAAGCAAGAGAGGTGCAGAAATTTGCAAGAGAGGTGCAGAAAAAAGAAACAGAGGTGCAGAAGGAGACAAGAGAACTGCAGAAAGAGGCAAGAGAGTTGCAGAAACAGGCAGGAGAGGTGCAGAAAAAGGGAACAGGGGTGCAGAAAGAGGCAAGAGAGGTGCAGAAAGAGGGAAGAAGGGTGCAGAACGAGGCAAGAGGGGTGCAGAAAGAAGCAACAGAAGTGCAGAAAGGGGCATGAGGGGTACAGAAAGAGGCAAGATAAGTGCAGAAAGAAGTAACAGGTGCAGAAAGAGGCAAGAGAGGTGCAGAAGGAGGCAAGAGAACTGAATAGAGGCAAGAGAGTTGCAGAAACATGCAAGAGAGGTCCAGAAATAAGCAAGAGCAGTGCAGAAAGAACCAACAGAGGTGCAGAAACTGACAAGAGGGGTGCAGAAAGAGGCAAGAGAAGTGTAGAAAGAGGCAAGAGAAATGCAGCAACAGGCAAGAGAGGTGCAGAGAAAGGGAACAGGGGTGCAGAAAGATGCAAGAGAGGTACAGAAAGAGGAAAGAAGGGTGCAGAAAGAGGCAAGAGGAACAGAAAGAGGCAAAAGAGGTGCACACAGAGGCACGAGGGGTGCACAAAGTTGCAAGAGAGGTGCAGAAAGAAGCAAGAGAAGTGCAGAAGGAAGCAACAGAGGTGCAGAAAGAGGCAAGAAAGGTGCAGAAAGAAGCAAGAGAAGTGCAGAAAAAAGCAACAGAGGTGCAGAAAGAAGCAAGAGGGCTGCAGACAGAGGCAAGAGAGGGGCAGAAAGAGGCAAGAGGGGTGCAGAAAGTTGCAAGACATGTGCAGAAAGAAACAACCAAGAGAGGTGCAGAAAGAGGCAAGAGAGGTGCAGAAAGAGGTAAGAGGGGTGCAGAAAGAGGCAAGAGAAGTTTAGAAAGAAGCAACAGAGGTGCAGAAGGAGGCAAGAGAACTGAATGAAGAGGCAAGAGAGTTGCAGAAACATGCAAGAGAGGTCCAGAAATAAGCAAGAGCAGTGCAGAAAGAACCAACAGAGGTGCAGAAACTGACAAGAGGGGTGCAGAAAGAGGCAAGAGAAGTGTAGAAAGAGGCAAGAGAAATGCAGCAACAGGCAAGAGAGGTGCAGAGAAAGGGAACAGGGGTGCAGAAAGATGCAAGAGAGGTACAGAAAGAGGAAAGAAGGGTGCAGAAAGAGGCAAGAGGAACAGAAAGAGGCAAAAGAGGTGCACACAGAGGCACGAGGGGTGCACAAAGTTGTAAGAGAGGTGCAGAAAGAAGCAAGAGAAGTGCAGAAGGATGCAACAGAGGTGCAGAAAGAGGCAAGAAGGGTGCAGAAAGAAGCAAGAGAAGTGCAGAAAAAAGCAACAGAGGTGCAGAAAGAAGCAAGAGGGCTGCAGACAGAGGCAAGAGAGGTGCAGAAAAAGGGAAGAGGGGTGCAGAAAGAGGCAAGAGGGGTGCAGAAAGTTGCAAGACATGTGCAGAAAGAAACAAGAGCAGTACAGAAACAACCAAGAGAGGTGCAGAAAGAGGCAAAAGGGCTGCAGAAAGAGGCAAGAGAGGAGCAGAAAGAGGGAAGAGGGGTGCAGAAAGAGGCAAGAGGGGTGCAGAAAGAAGCAAGAGCAGTGCAGAAAGAACCAACAGAGGTGCAGAAACAGACAAGAGGGGTGCAGAAAGAGGCAAGAGAAGTTCAGAAAGAAGCAACAGAGGTGCAGAAGGAGACAATAGAACTGAATAAAGAGGTAAGAGAGCTGCAGAAACAGGCAAGAGAGGTCCAGAAAGAAGCAAGAGCAGTGCAGAAAGAACCAACAGATGTGCAGAAACAGACAAGAGGGGTGCAGAAAGAAGCAACAGAAGTGCAGAAAGAAGCAAGAGAAATGCAGCAACAGGCAAGAGAGGTCCAGAAAGAAGCAAGAGCAGTGCAGAAAGAAGCAACAGAGGTGCAGAAAGAGGCAAGAGGGGTGCAGAAAGAGGCAAGAAAAGTGCATAAAAAAGCAAATGGGGTGCAGAAAGAGACGAGAGGAGCAGAAAGAAGCAAAAGAGGTGCACACAGAGGCACGAGGGGTGCACAAATTTGCAAGAGAGGTGCAGAAAGAAGCAAGAGAAGTGCAGAAAGAAGCAACAGAGGTGCAGAAAGAAGCAACAGAGGTGCAGAAAGAAGCAAGAGGGCTGCAGACAGAGGCAAGAGAGGTGCAGAAAGAGGGAAGAGGGGTACAGAAAGAGGCAAGAGGGGTGCAGAAAGTTGCAAGACATGTGCAGAAAGAAATAATAGCAGTACAGAAACAACCAAGAGAGGTGCAGAAAGAAGCAAGAGGGGTGCAGAAAGAGGCAAGAGAGGAGCAGAAAGAGGGAAGAGGGGTGCAGAAAGAGGCAAGAGGGGTGCAGAAAGAAGCAAGAGCAGTGCAGAAAGAACCAACAGAGGTACAGAAACAGACAAGAGGGGTGCAGAAAGAGGCAAGAGAAGTTCAGAAAGAAGCAACAGAGGTGCAGAAGGAGACAAGAGAACTGAATAAAGAGGTAAGAGAGCTGCAGAAACAGGCACGAGAGGTCCAGAAAGAAGCAAGAGCAGTGCAGAAAGAACCAACAGATGTGCAGAAACAGACAAGAGGGGTGCAGAAAGAGGCAAATGAAATGCAGAAACAGGCAAGAGAGGTGCAGAAAAAGGGAACAGGGGTGCAGAAAGAGGCAAGAGGGGTGCAGAAAGAGGAAAGAAGGGTGCAGAAAGAGGCAAGAGGGGTGCAGAAAGAAGCAAGAGAAGTGCAGAAAGAAGCAACAGAGGTGCAGAAAGAGGCAAGAAGGGTGCAGAAAGAGGCAAGATAAGTGCAGAAAAAAGCAAATGGGGTGCAGAAAGAGGCAAGAGAGGAGCAGAAAGAGGCAAAAGCGGTGCACACAGAGGCAAAAGTGGTGCAAAAATTTGCACGAGAGGTGCAGAAAGAACCAAAAGAAGTGCAGAAAGAAGCAACAGAGGTGCAGAAAGAGGCAAGAGGGATGCAGAAAGAAGCAAGAGAAGTGCAGAAAGAAGCAACAGAGGTGTAGAAAGAAGCAAGAGGGCAGCAGACAGGAGAAAGAGATGTGCAGAAAGAGGGAAGAGGGGTGCAGAAAGAGGCAAGAGGGGTGCAGAAATTTGCAAGACATGTGCAGAAAGATACAAGAGCACTACAGAAACAACCAAGAGAGGTGCAGAAAGAGGCAAGAGGGGTGCAGAAAGAGGCAAGAGAGGTGCAGAAAGAGGGAAGAGGGGTGCAGAAAGAGGCAAGAGGGGTGCAGAAAGAGGCAAGAGGGGTGCATAAAGAAGCAACAGAGGTGCAGAAAGAGGCAAGAGAGGTGCAGAAACAGGCAAGAGAAGTGCAGAAAGAGGCAAGAGAGTTGCAGAAAGAAATGAGAGGTGCAGAAAAAAGCAAGAGAAGTACAGAAAGAGGCAAGAGAAGGGCAGAAAGAGGCAAGAGGGGTGCAGCAATTTGCAAGAGAGGTGCAGACAGAAGCAATAAAGGTGGAGAAGGAGACAAGAGAACTGCAGAAAGAGGCAAGAGAGGTGCAGAAAAAGGGAACCAGGTTGAAGAAAGAGGCAAGAAAAGTGCAGAAAGAGGGAAGAAGTGTGCATAAAGAGGCAAGAGGGGTGCAGAAAGAAGCAACAGAATTGCCGAAAGAAGCAAGAGAAGTGCAGAAAGAAGCAATAAAGGTGCAGAAAAAGGCAAGAGGGGTACAGAAAGAGGCAATAGAAGCGCAGAAAGAAGTAACAGAGGTGCAGAAAAAGGCAAGATAGGGGCAGAAAGAGGGAAGAGGGGTGCAGAAAGAGGCAAGGGTTGGTGCAGAAAGAGGCAAGAGGGGTGCAGAAAGAAGAAAGAGCAGTGCAGAAAGAATCAACAGAGGTGTAGAAGGAGGCAAGAGTGGTGCCAACAGAGACAAGAGGGGTGCCAAAATTTGCAAGAGAGGTGCAGAAAGAAGCAGGAGCAGTGCAGAAAGAACCAACAGTGGCGCAGAAACAGACAAGAGGGGTGCAGAAAGAGGCAAGAGGAGTTCAGACAGAAGCAACAGTGGTGCAGAAGGAGGCCAGAGAACTGAAGAAAGAGGCAAGAGAGTTGCAGAAAGAGGCAAGAGAGGTCCAGAAAGAAGCAAGAGCAGTGCAGAAAGAACCAACAGAGGTGCAGAAACAGACAGGAGGGGTGCAGAAGGAGACAAGAGAACTGCAGAAAGAGGCAAGAGAGTTGCAGAAACAGGCAAGAGAAGTGCAGAAAAAGGGAACAGGGGTGCAGAAAGAGGCAAGAGGTACAGAAAGATTCAAGAGAAGTGCAGAAAAAAGCAAATGAGGTGCAGAAAGAGGCAAGAGCGGTGCAGAAAGAGGCAAGAGAGGAGCAGAAAGAGGCAACAGAGGTGCACACAGAAGCACTAGGGGTGCAGAAATTTGCAAGAGAGGTGCAGAAAGAAGCAAGAGAAGTGCAGAAAGAAGCAACAGAGGTGCAGAAAGAAGGAAGAGGGCTGCAGACAGAGGCAAGAGAGGTGCAGATAGAGGGTAGAGGGGTGCAGAAAGAGGCAAGAGGGGTGCAGAAATTTGCAAGACAGGTGGAGAAAGAAACAAGAGCAGTACAGAAACAACCAAGAGAGGTGCAGAAAGAGGCAAGAGGGGTGCAGCAAGAGGCAAGAGAAGTGCAGAAAGACGCAACAGAGGTGCAGAAAGAGGAAAGAGAATTGTAGAAAGAGGCAAGAGAGTTGCAGAAACAGGCAAGAGATGTGCAGAAAGAGGGAACAGGGGTGCAGAAAGAGACAAGACAGATGCAGAAAGAGGGAAGAGAGGTGCAGAAAGAGACAAGACAGATGCAGAAAGAGGGAAGAGAGGTGCAGAAAGAGGCAAGAGAAGTGAAGAAAAAGGCAAGAGGGGAGCAGAAATTTGCAAGAGAGGTGCAGAAAGAAGCAATGAAGGTGCAGAAGGAGTGAAGAGAACTGCAGAAAGAGGCGAGAGTTGCAGAAACAATCAAGAGAGGTGCAGAAAAAGGGAACCAGGTTGCAGAAAGAGGCAAGAGAGGTGCAGAAAGAGGGAAGAAGGGTGCAGAAGGAGGCAAGAGTGGTGCAGAAAGAAGCAAGAGTGGTGCAGAAAGAAGCAACAGAAGTGCAGAAAGAAGCAAGAGAAGTGCAGAAAGAAGCAACAAAGGTGCAGAAAGAGGCAAGAGGGGTACAGAAAGAGGCATGAGAAGTGCAGAAAGAAGCAACAGAGGTGCAGAAAAAGGAAAGAGAGGTGTAGAAAGAGGGAAGGGGTACAGAAAGGGGCAAGAGGGGTACAGAAAGAAGCAAGAGCAGTGCAGAAAGAGCTAACAGGAGTGCAGAAGGAGGAAAGCATGCTGCCGAAAGAGGCAAGAGGGATGCCAAAATTTGCTAGAGAGGTTGCAGAAAGAAACAGGAGCAGTGCAAAAAGAAACAACAGAGGCGATGAAACAGACAACAGGGGTGCAGAAAGTGGCAAGAGAAGTTCAGAAAGAAGCAACAGAGGTGCAGAAGGAGGCAAGAGAACTGAAGAAAGAGGCAAGAGAGTTGCAGAAAGAGGCAAGAGAGGTCCAGATAGAAACAAGAGCAGTGCAGAAAGAACCAGCAGAGGTGCAGAAATAGACAAGAGGGGTGCAGAAAGAGGCAAGAGAAGTGCAGAAAAAAGCAACAGAGGTACAGAAGGAGGCAAGAGAACTGCAGAAAGAGGCAAGAGAGTTGCAGAAACAGGCAAGAGAGGTGCAGAAAAAGGGAACAGGGGTATAGAAAGAGGCAAGAGAGGTGCAGAAAGAGGCAAGAGAAGTGCAGGAAAAAGCAAATGGGGTGCTGAAAGAGGCAAGAGGGGTGCAGAAAGAGGCAAGAGAGGAGCAGAAAGAGGCAATAGAGGTGCACACAGAGGCACGATGTGTGCAGACAATTGCAAGAAAGGTGCAGAAAGAAGCAACAGAGGTGCAGAAAGAGGCAAGAGGGGTGCAGAAAGAGGCAAGAGAAGTGCAGAAAGAAGCAACAGAGGTGCAGAAAGAAGGAAGAGTTATGCAGAAAGAGGCAAGAGGGGTGCAGAAATTTGCAAGACAGGTGCAGAAAGAAACAAGAGTAGTGAAACAACCAAGAGAGGTGCAGAAAGAGGCAAGAGGGGTGCAGCAAGAGGCAAGGGAAGTGCAGAAAGAGGCAAAAGAACTGTAGAAAGAGGCAAGAGAGTTGCAGAAACAGGGAAGAGATGTGCAGAAAGAGGGAACAGGTGTGCAGAAAGAGACAAGAGAAATGCAGAAAGAGGGAAGAGAGGTGCAGAAAGAGGGAAGAGAAGTGCAGAAAGAGGCAAGAGAGGTGCAGAAAAAAGGAAGAGGGGTGCAGAAAGAGGCAAAGGGGTGCAGAAAGAAGCAACAGAGGTGCAGAAAGAAGCAACAGAGGTGCAGAAAGAGGCAAGAGAGGTGCAGAAACAGGCAAGGGAAGTGCAGAAAGAGGTAAGAGAGTTGCAGAAAGAAACGAGAGGTACAGAAAAAAAGCAAGAGGAGTGCAGAAGGAGGCAAGAGAAGTGCAGAAAAAGGCAAGATAGGGGCAGAAAGAGGGAAGAGGGGTGCAGAAAGAGGCAAGGGTTGGTGCAGAAAGAGGCAAGAGGGGTGCAGAAAGAAGAAAGAGCAGTGCAGAAAGAACCAACAGAGGTGTAGAAGGAGGCAAGAGTGGTGCCAAAAGAGACAAGAGGGTTGCCAAAATTTGCAAGAGAGGTGCAGAAAGAAGCAGGAGCAGTGCAGAAAGAACCAACAGTGGCGCAGAAACAGACAAGAGGGGTGCAGAAAGAGGCAAGAGAAGTTCAGACAGAAGCAACAGTGGTGCAGAAGGAGGCCAGAGAACTGAAGAAAGAGGCAAGAGAGTTGCAGAAAGAGGCAAGAGAGGTCCAGAAAGAAGCAAGAGCAGTGCAGAAAGAACCAACAGAGGTGCAGAAACAGACAGGAGGGGTGCAGAAAGATTCAAGAGAAGTGCTGAAAAAAGCAACAGAGGTGCAGAAGGAGACAAGAGAACTGCAGAAAGAGGCAAGAGAGTTGCAGAAACAGGCAAGAGAGGTGCAGAAAAAGGGAACAGGGGTGCAGAAAGAGGCAAGAGGTACAGAAAGAGGCAAGAGAAGTGCAGAAAAAAGCAAATGAGGTGCAGAAAGAGGCAAGAGGGGTGCAGAAAGAGGCAAGAGAGGAGCAGAAAGAGGCAAGAGAGGTGCACACAGAGGCACGAGGGGTGCAGAAATTTGCAAGAGAGGTGCAGAAAGAAGCAAGAGAAGTGCAGAAAGAAGCAACAGAGGTGCAGAAAGAGGCAAGAGGGGTGAGGAAAGAAGCAAGAGAAGTGCAGAAAGAAGCAACAGAGGTGCAGAAAGAAGGAAGAGGGCTGCAGACAGAGGCAAGAGAGGTGCAGATAGAGGGTAGAGTTGTGCAGAAAGAGGCAAGAGGGGTGCAGAAATTTGCAAGACAGGTGGAGAAAGAAACAAGAGCAGTACAGAAACAACCAAGAGAGGTGCAGAAAGAGGCAAGAGGGGTGCAGCAAGAGGCAAGAGAAGTGCAGAAAGACGCAACAGAGGTGCAGAAAGAGGAAAGAGAATTGTAGAAAGAGGCAAGAGAGTTGCAGAAACAGGCAAGAGATGTGCAGAAAGAGGGAACAGGGGTGCAGAAAGAGACAAGACAGATGCAGAAAGAGGGAAGAGAGGTGCAGAAAGAGACAAGACAGATGCAGAAAGAGGGAAGAGAGGTGCAGAAAGAGGCAAGAGAAGTGAAGAAAAAGGCAAGAGGGGAGCAGAAATTTGCAAGAGAGGTGCAGAAAGAAGCAATGAAGGTGCAGAAGGAGTGAAGAGAACTGCAGAAAGAGGCGAGAGTTGCAGAAACAGTCAAGAGAGGTGCAGAAAAAGGGAACCAGGTTGCAGAAAGAGGCAAGAGAGGTGCAGAAAGAGGGAAGAAGGGTGCAGAAGGAGGCAAGAGTGGTGCAGAAAGAAGCAAGAGTGGTGCAGAAAGAAGCAACAGAAGTGCAGAAAGAAGCAAGAGAAGTGCAGAAAGAAGCAACAAAGGTGCAGAAAGAGGCAAGAGGGTACAGAAAGAGGCATGAGAAGTGCAGAAAGAAGCAACAGAGGTGCAGAAAAAGGAAAGAGAGGTGTAGAAAGAGGGAAGGGGTACAGAAAGGGGCAAGAGGGGTACAGAAAGAAGCAAGAGCAGTGCAGAAAGAGCTAACAGGAGTGCAGAAGGAGGAAAGCATGCTGCCGAAAGAGGCAAGAGGGATGCCAAAATTTGCTAGAGAGGTTGCAGAAAGAAACAGGAGCAGTGCAAAAAGAAACAACAGAGGCGCAGAAACAGACAACAGGGGTGCAGAAAGAGGCAAGAGAAGTTCAGAAAGAAGCAACAGAGGTGCAGAAGGAGGCAAGAGAACTGAAGAAAGAGGCAAGAGAGTTGCAGAAAGAGGCAAGAGAGGTCCAGATAGAAACAAGAGCAGTGCAGAAAGAACCAGCAGAGGTGCAGAAATAGACAAGAGGGGTGCAGAAAGACGCAAGAGCAGTGCAGAAAAAGCAACAGAGGTACAGAAGGAGGCATGAGAACTGCAGAAAGAGGCAAGAGATTTGCAGACACAGGCAAGAGAGGTGCAGAAAAAGGGAACAGGGGTATAGAAAGAGGCAAGAGAGGTGCAGAAAGAGGCAAGAGAAGTGCAGGAAAAAGCAAATGGGGTGCTGAAAGAGGCAAGAGGGGTGCAGAAAGAGGCAAGAGAGGAGCAGAAAGAGGCAATAGAGGTGCACACAGAGGCACGATGTGTGCAGACAATTGCAAGAAAGGTGCAGAAAGAAGCAAGAGAAGTGCAGAAAGAAGCAACAGAGGTGCAGAAAGAGGCAAGAGGGGTGCAGAAAGAGGCAAGAGAAGTGCAGAAAGAAGCAACAGAGGTGCAGAAAGAAGGAAGAGGGCTGCAGACAGAGGCAAGAGAGGTGCAGATAGACTTGAAGAGGGGTGCAGAAAGAGGCAAGAGGGGTGCAGAAATTTGCAAGACAGGTGCAGAAAGAAACAAGAGTAGTGAAACAACCAAGAGAGGTGCAGAAAGAGGCAAGAGGGGTGCAGCAAGAGGCAAGGGAAGTGCAGAAAGAAGCAACAGAGGTGCAGAAAGAGGCAAAAGAACTGTAGAAAGAGGCAAGAGAGTTGCAGAAACAGGGAAGAGATGTGCAGAAAGAGGGAACAGGTGTGCAGAAAGAGACAAGAGAAATGCAGAAAGAGGGAAGAGAGGTGCAGAAAGAGGGAAGAGAAGTGCAGAAAGAGGCAAGAGAGGTGCAGAAAAAAGGAAGAGGGGTGCAGAAAGAGGCAAAGGGGTGCAGAAAGAAGCAACAGAGGTGCAGAAAGAGGCAAGAGAGGTGCAGAAACAGGCAAGGGAAGTGCAGAAAGAGGTAAGAGAGTTGCAGAAAGAAACGAGAGGTACAGAAAAAAAGCAAGAGGAGTGCAGAAGGAGGCAAGAGAAGTGCAGAAAAAGGAAGAAAGGTGCAGAAAGAAGCAAGAGAAATGCAGAAAGAGGGAAGAGAGGAACAGAAACAAGCAAGAGTGGTTTGCACACCATTAGTACCAAGCTAACACGCAAATTTAGCAATAAGTAAGAGTTGACCATTCTAGGTTTGCAAAGGCCTTCCACCACGCTATACCGCTTGTCGCTGCATGTTTGGTAATGTTTGAACCATTTGAGCTAGAAACAAGTTTTTTTTGTTCAAATCTGCAGATTATGCAGCAGATGATGGATTATGTGGCAAATGCGGAAAATGTATAATAGTGCGAAAGTTGGTGCAGCCAAACAGTCACATAATTCCAGTGGCCCTGCTCATACCTCTGACTAGGTCCAGTAGTGCTCGTCAGTGATTCTTTCTTTTTTTTGTCTCATTGAGTTTATAGTTTAGCTTCTATGGAAAAGAGGAAGACTAAACCTGAGGTTACCACTCCACAACACAGACTACCATACCACATAATTACTCTCCATAACACATAATCCCACTCTACATAATTCCTATACAGTAAATACCACATACTTTCTATCCATATAATTTCACTACACACAACATACATCCACTGCACTCCAAAAAACATTAGTAAAAACATTTACATTTACAATGCCAATCGCTCTAACTCTCACAAATGCGAGACCTATTACATTGCAAATGCTTCTTTAACTGGAAGTCGCGCTTGCAGAGTGGTGGAGAGGTACCAGGAGGGCTTCTTGGCCTCCAAAGTCCCTCAGGAGTAAAGTGGACTTCATCCCCCAACCAGTACTTTGCCAGTAGGTGCGTTTGCAGAGTGGTGGAGAAAGACGAGCATGGCCTCCGAAGACCTCTTAGCAATCCCACTGTGTGGGACTTACTGGAGGTGACAGGAGGGGTAGTTGGCCCCCAAGAACAACCTTGGGGGCCAACTACCCCTCCTATTACCTCCAGTAAGTCCCACACAGCAGGATTGGTAAGTTCTTTTAGCAGGCTACTCCCCGTTTGCCCACCACTCTAAAACGTGCTCCCTGGCACGCTCTTGAATGGGGATTAAAGTCCCCTTCGCTGCTGGGGGTTCTTAGGGGCCAACTAGCCTACCTGATACCTCCAGTAAGCCCCAGAGAGTGGGATTGCTGAGAGGTGGACACAGGCCACGCCGCCTTTCTCCACGACTCTGCAAACACGCCTCCTGGCGCGCTCTTGGTTGGGGGATGCAGTCCACTTTAGTGCTGAGGTCCTCAGGACACAAGAGGACCTCATCGCCCCACCAGCAGTGCGCCAAGAGGCACGTTTGCAGAGTGGTGTAAAAAGGGGCGTGGCCTCGGACCACCTCTCAGCAATCCCACTGTGTGGGGCTTACTGGAGGTACCTGGTGGGCTAGTTGGCCCCTATGCACCCTTAGGATTGAAGGGGACTTAATCGCCCAATCCAGAATGCGCCAGGAGGTGCATTTTCAGAGGGGTGCAGGGAGGGGGCAGGGCCTCCGGCAAGATGCCGGTTTCTCCTTTCTTTTATTTTTTAGAAGGGGGCTGTGTCGCCCCCCTTCTCTTAAAATTTTTTGGCCCCTGGGAACCGCATACCCCAGGGCCTGACCCATTTTTTAATTAAATTATTTAAAAAAACAGGAAGGGGGCCAAGTGGCCCCCCTTCCAAGGCTGACTTCGGCCCCGGGTACCCCATCCCCCGGGGCTGTGCCTCTTTTTTAAAATTCTTTATTTTAAAAAATCTTTACACAAGGGGGCTTCCCTTCCCCGGGCCACTATTGGCCCCGGGGACCCCATCCCCCAGGGCCTGGCCTCAATGTTGGGGACCGCAGGGGGATCCCCAATGCCCCCACGGTCCCAGCCGGCTCCCCGCTTCCTGCGGGAGCTGGCATTGCTTTTGGACAAGGGGAGCTGCTGACATGCAGCTCCCCTTGTCCAAAAGCAATACTGCTTTGCTTCGTGGAAGCAAGAGCAGGTTTCCTGCTCTCGCTTCTATGAAGCAAAGCAGAGTATGCAATGACAGGGCGGGAGCCGTGCTCCTGCCCTGCCATTGCAAACTGCAATGTCCCGGGGTGGGCACTCCGGGACATTGCTGGAGCCGGCCCTGTGGGGTGGCGGTCCCCAGGGCCATAGAGGGCTCCAGGAGGAGGGCCAAGCGGCCCCCTTCCCAACGTGAAGATAGCCCCGGGAAGGTGGTGGTCCCCCGGGCAGTGTGGGGGGGGCCAGAGCCCCCCCACACTAATTTACATTATTGAAGCCCCAGGGAGGTGACAGTCCCCAGGGCTTGGGGGGCCCGCGAGGCCACCCCGCCCTATTTAATTTGAAGCCTTGGGGAGGTGGTGGTCGCCAGGGCTGCATGGGGGGTAAGGAGCCCCCCTCGCATTTCAATAAGAAAGCCCCGGGGAGGTGGCAGTCCCTGGGGCTGCGGGGGCCCCCGCGGGCCCCTGCACCATAATAAAACATTACACCCAGGACCTGCCCACCCGGGGGCTTGTAATGAAGTGCGGGAGTCCGCGCTTCATTTTTTTTTTTTTCGGCCGGATTCGTGCACCCATCCCGCTGAAATGTTTTTAAAAAAATGCTTTTTTTGGCCCTGGGGGTCTCTTTGGGACCCCCTGAGCAGGCCTAGGGGGTCAGGGTGTTTCTACCCTGCCCCCTTATCTTGTTTTTTCACCTTTTTTCTTGTGACTCGGTTCCACAAGATGGCTGCCAACACTTTTTGGTTTAGAGTGTTGGCAGCCAATCAGAATCAAGCTCGTGCTCAGGAGGGTTCACGGATCCACCGCGGTCACCAGATATATAATTTTTTTAAATATGAATATTTCAGGAACTACTGAACGGATTTACACCATTTAACAAAAAGAACGCTTTCTGAACCAAGAGCTACCTTTTGTGAAATTTGGTGTAATTCCGTTCAGCAGTTTGGGCTGTAGCTTTGTCTAAAGTTTACTACAGAAATTAACATGGAGAAAACGCTTTTTGGGACCCCCTTTTTTCTTGGCCCCCACTTGACGAATCACCCCGAAACTTTCAAGATATGAGCTGACCAGAGCGGGCCATTAGTTTTGAAAAGTTCACGAAGATTCGTCAAACGGCTCCAAAGATATTGGCAAATCAAAAAACGCTTTTCCTATGGAAACTAGGTCCTAACTATAACTACCTACTGGCGACCGCCAGTAGGTAATATATATATCAACTCCCAATTCCGCTTCAGAGTAAAAACGGGCTGACACTTGCTCAGGTTCGCTTCTGGTAAGTTTTATTTCACCATCTTGGCACATCATGCATTATCAAAAGTCGCCATTGCTGTAACACCTGGCAGACGCGTTTTGACTCCTTGCCTTCCTCAATGCCAGCTTCGTGAAACAGAGATCGCCATCAGGGATTTGAAATAGTCTCACATTGACTCCCATTGGATGATATATGCGGTCATAGAGAGAGGACTGCAGGTTCAAGTTGGTACTCCACACCGCCAGATGTAAGTATTGTCCCCTCTGACTCTCATCGTTCCAAAATCCCTGAATGCAGCAGGATGTAAGCCAAGTCCTGCCGCTTGGAGGTAAAAACACAGTCCAAATCCGTGAGCATAGTTGAGTAACTATGCATCATGCATACGATGATGCCGTGACTTCGTCAGCTGTCAGGCTGCATTCTTACCACTGCGGCAGGTTCGTTGGTGATTTGCCTCACTCAGACAGCGTCCTGTTCAGCAGAGAATCTGCTGCTCTCTCCCCTTCGCAACAATATGAATGTCACTACTGGGGGGGCGCCGCGGTGCGTACCTTCACAATCTCACTCCAAAGCTGCCAGCAAGCCGCGGTGCACCAGACCGAGAGGCGTGTCAGTATTCAAGCGCTGACCGCCTGACCACACATCAACTCCCAATCCCGCTTCAGAGTAAAAACAGGCTGACATTTGCTCAGGTTCGCTTCTGGTAAGTAGATATATATATATCCACTGAAAAAACCAAAGGTTACAGGAACATTATAGTTAGGCTGACATTTCACTTGTACAAAACCAGAGAAATTCCATAGTTATAATTAGCTGAGCTAGCTGTAACTCGCACCCCAGCAATGCACTGCTTGTGAATTCACATATTACATCACTCATGACATGGTAGTGACATCACTGATGACATCTCAAATGACTTCACTGATGACATCATCCAGCGACTAAGAGTGTTTTAAAAAAGTTTATGAGTGTTAATTATATATACCAAGGTGTATTGGTGTATCAGTGGGTGTATGAGTGCCTGTATGGATAATTCAGTGGGTGCATGACTTACTGTGTAAATGTGTGATTTGGTGTCTCAGTGAATGTATGGGTGAGTGACTAGGTTTTGAGAATGTCTGTATCAGTTTGTCAGTTGGTATCTAAATGGCTGTATGGGTTGGTGAGTGGGTACTTGAGTGGCTGCATGGGTGATTGATTGGTTGTCTGAGTACCTGTATGGGTGCATGAGTGTCTGTGTAGTTGGGTGGGAGGGTGTGTGACTGCCTGCATGGATGAGTGGGTGAGTGAGTCAGTGGCTGTATGGTTTAGTGAGTGCGTAAGTGAGGGGCTGTATAGGTGACTGAGTATGTGTATGGCTATGTCATTGAGTGAATGGATGTGTCAGTGGTATATGGGTGAGTAACTGCATATCTGAAAGGCAGTGTAGGTGAGTGTTGGAGTATATGAGTGACTGTATGTGTGAGTGAGGGATTGTGATAGTGGCTGTATGGGTGAGTGTGTGCTTGTGTCAGTGACTTTATAGGTGAGTGAGTACGTTAGTATCTGTATGAGTAAGTGAGTGGGTGTGTGTATTTGTATGGGTGAGTAAGTTGCTGCATGATTGACTGTATGGGTGAGTGAGTAGGTGTGTGAGTAGCTCTATGAGTGACTGACAGTGCATGAGTGGCTGTATGGGTATATGAGTGGATATGTCAGTAGATGTATTAGGGGATGAGTGGGTGTATGAGTGGCTGTATGGGTGAGTGAGTGGATGTGTGTTTAGACCTATGAATCATTGGGTGGGTATGTAAGTACTGGTATGGGTGTGTCACTTGTTTTGACAATGGTAGTGTGGAAGTTGGAGTTGGTATATTAATGGTTATACTGGGGTGTGAGTGGGTACATCAGAGATTCTGTGGATGATGTCATCAGTGATATAATTTGAGATGTCATCAGTGATGTCACTGACCATGTCATGAGTGATGTAATATGAGAATTCATAAGCAGAGCATTGTGGGGGTGCGAGTTATAGTTAGCTCAGCTAACTATAACTGCTGAATTTCTCTGGTTTTGCCCGAGTAAAATGTCAGCCTAACTATAACGTCCCTGTAACCTTTGTTTTTTCAGTGAATTGCTAAGGTTTTTTAATTCTATTTCCTAACTATAACGTCCCTGTAACCTTTGGTTTTTTCCGTTAATTTGTAAGGTTTTTTAAATCCTCTTTCCTAACTGTAACCTCTCTGTAACCTTTCATTTTTTTCAATGGATTTCTAACTTTTTTAATTCTATTTCATAACTATAACATCCTTGTATCTTTTTTCTATAATTACATATTGAACATTACATCTGCATGGTGCACCACTTATTGTTGTATTTGTCATCTATTAATTTAAAAAGTACATTAATCATCTAATTTCAAGATATTTTTGATTTTTACGACATCGCAATTGCAGAGGACAGACAGCGAATACTGCGTGTTTTTCACAAAGTGTAAAACACATATATAGATATATTTTACATAATGTTTGAGTCTAGCTGTTTAGTAAGATATTAATTTAACTTTCCCCTTTGTATTCATTTATAGAAAAAACTACATCAAAAACGCATTTTCCTTCTTCACAGCAACACCGGAGGTCGCAATGACGTCAGTAGTCATGAATACAAATGCCAAAGTGTAAAACAGATATACAGATATATTTTACACAAACTTTGAGTCTAGCTGTTTAGTAACATATTGGTTTAACTTTATTTTAACAACGCATTTAACAAAAAACAACAGTTTAAAAAAATAACTTTCAACATTGAAACTCATGAATACAACATAACTACCAAACAAAGAAATGTCATTGTTTTGCACAGTTTCCTTTATGAAAGGAAGTAAACACCCATTTCTCCCTTCTTGAACTTTCCAGGTGCTGGTTAGTTTCTTGTAGGAGCAGTCCCAAACTGATTTTGTAAATGGTGCTGGTTTTTAACTTTTTTGGCTATTTCTACCTCCAGCACTTGCTCCTGGCGACAAAGTTACAGCTCAAGTGCAGAGAAGATGCAGTGAAATGTCACCAGAACTAAAGCATTTTGCTACCTTCTGCATAAACTGTAACAGCTAGGAAGCAGTCTGTGGATCTCATTTTCCACAATGTGAAAAACTAAAGCTATTAATTTTTATTCTTCTTTTATTGCAGCAGTTCAAGCACTGTGAAAAAATGTAAACAAAGAAAAATGTATTAGGATTTCATTTTGAACATTAGGCAACCAAAACAAGATACAATGGTGAAGTGGATACGTGACTTCTTAGATGCAACTTAAGGCTGCTGGTATTGCAGTACCTCCGTTTAGTTTTTATCTGTAGCAACAGAATGTAGTCCTGAAATTCATTTCCTTCAGTTAAAAACAGTCTTTAATTTCTAACAACATGCCAATACCCCAATAGGCCAAATAATGTCTCAGAAACTCTTAATTCATATACATTTCAACACAATAACACATTTTGTTTTTTTGTTTTTTTAATTTGTCCTCATTGCTAAGGTGTCAATAAGATCTAGGAGACTGTGGCTAGGAGTGCCCGGTTTTTCCACCTGGGAGGCCACATTTTGTTATTGAAAATTATCCTAAGAACTTTGGTTCTAGAAATAGCAGACATAAGTTTGTTAGCTTTTTACACAGTCTTGATTTGAATGACATCTCTATGTCATTGCACTCTCTCCATCCTGCTTGACATCTTTAATATATTGTGCAGTGTGTAGAGGTTATATTCACTCCTTCATGAAATATGTTTGCTATAGTTGTGAAACTTCTTTCGAAATGAAAATTTGTCCAGCTGCAAAGTTTGTAATTTCAGTTGCTAATTTGCTACCATCCTCTCTGCATCATTGTAGCATGACTATGACATATTTCCAATATGTTTGTAATAACAACGTACACCTAAGTTCTAATCTGCAGTTTGAACAGGTCATATCTTGATGGGCGTTTTTGGTTAAATTTGGAAAGGCCACAGCTTTACAATGTGGTAACGTCAAATAGAGGAATCATTCCAAATTAATTTCAGTGCTACGGGTGAATTCACAATGTTTACAATTATTGTTCCATTTATAACTTAAACCAAATAATTCATTGATATTCACATCCTCTTCTTCTAATAGTCCTAGCATTACCATTAAATATTCTTCAACATCCTGCTCAACACTTTGAGAAAACACTACTAATCCAATACAGTACTCTGCCTTTTAGACCTTTCTGCAGCTCTGTTGGTGTTAACTTGCCTGTCTTTGTCTCCATACAGACTATACCCTGAAATGGATGTATACTTTGGATAAGAATTGACTCATAAACATGTAAAACCTTGAAATGGTTCTGGAATAGGAACCAGTATTGACTTGTTATGCACAGTTCAAACTGGCATTTTATTATCCTCTAATTTATTGTAACAGTATTTACATATAATTTACTGTGTGGACAAGGCAAAGCGTTCCTCTACAAATAAATACACAGCAAACTTTTGCAGTTATTATTATTTTCACTTTTTACATACACCTCAACAGTCCATGTTTCAATCTTTTAGAAGAGTGTGTCGACAACATATACAAACATACTCTGGTTTTTCAGAGCACACTGTGTTAAATTTTGTAATTTCTTCTTCAAAGCTGTCAACTATAATATCAATGTCCTGTTCTGCAACTCCTTAATTCTTCATTTTCCATTGAGTCCTTTTCTGGACAAAAGAAATGAAACTACACATCATCACAAACCTTTTCTACCTCTGCCACAATACCATAGAAAAGTGTTCTATTCATTTCTTTAAGTATAAAGCAGGAATTTTCACATAGTACAACCTCCTAACTAAACTTCGCATTGTTGAGAGGTGTACAGCTTGCATCCTGAAATAATGAAAGGTGCTTTGCTACACTGTCTTTGATAAACAAGGTACTCAGTGTCCCTCCAAATTTGTATGCTTTGTAACCTTGCAAGAATCCAATCCTTTTAAAGTACTTATTTTGTGTTTTAAACTTCACCTTAGAAAGATATGTAGAAATTTTCATAGAATATCAATGGATTACTGTCAAATACTACTAAAAACTACTACGATACCATTTGTATACAGGGCCTGACTACGCCTTCCCTGTACCTCTTCTACAATAACTTGTTCTATATTTCTAGATACTATCACCTCTTTCGCTATCGGGGTGCCATTCTTCATTTCATAACATCGTCCTCTTTCATCAATAGCATGAACTAATGTGTTATCCTGGAGATAGCTTTGTTCATTAAAGAAAGGCTCTGGAGTAGAAGTATGTATCCATTCTCCACTAAAAACTGTACAAATGTTACTACTATTGACTAATCTTTTCTTCTGGTTTTGTCTCCTTATGTACAACACTATTTTGTCAAGACTCTTCATTCTATTTATAATCAAAATGAAAAGCTTCCTCTTCAAAGCAAAGGCCTTATCAACTACTCGCTCAACTTCTTCTTTCTGTTTCAGTGCCTCTATCCATCTTCATATTTCTCAATACATTTACAACCAGTCTACTTCGAAACATCTTGGCTCTGATTTCCTTAAACTGCTACTGTCTCCTGCTTAAGGTGTGTCTATCTTTGTTACATTCTTTCCTGTTATTGTAATATAGATTTTGTCCACTCTTATTGTTTCTCATAGTTTGCTTTTATTTACATTATTTTCAAACCTTTGCATGTGCCCAGATATATTTTTAAGAAATGACTTTGTCCTCTTACCAGAAGCTGTTTTTTCTTTCACCACTTTTTCTGCATTTATCCCCTTTTTGTGCCAGTTCTACAGAGATACTGTAGTTGCTTCTGTTGCTTTTTCCTCTGAACATCTGTAGGCATTCTAACTGTCTGTAGTTATGTATATATTGTTCTGTAAAAAAATGTATATTTTAATTTTTACTCTAGCCAACGTACCAACTGCTCTACTACTGACTTACACATAATACACAAAGAGTTTTTCTGTTATGTTGCAGTTTTAAATCGACAGATGACCCTAGCTATATAAGTACATGCACTTACTTCAATATACCAAACCCAAAGCAAAACACAAAACTTTATTTATTAGTTACCTTTTAACATTGTAGCACCCTTTCCTACAACACAGATGCACCATATCTCGGTTCTCACTTATACATGGTGAAAGACCAGTTTATCCCTTCTGTAGTAAATTTTAAAATTAACTTTAACCAAAGTGTAGAAGTACATACAGTGTCTCAACACTGTAAATCCGAAAACACAACATAAGACCTATTGGTGTGCCTCTCTACTACTGTGCCACTGGTGTATTTAGTATCTCAGTAATTTTCTGCTTAAAGGTATCACATTTAAATTTTGCAAAACAGTGCATATAACAATCTGCACATTAATCTCTATCAGAGCATATAGCTCACTAATTCTTCCGAGTACATGCAAAGAGTGTGAGACAGGTTCAATATATATTTCACCAGATGGTTCTAAAAGACTACATATTCCTCACTAAAACTTATAAATACATGTGTTAATGGTTGAATACATGAATACTCCCTGAATGATTGAATGAGTGCATAGGCAGTGCCTAGGTGTGTCACGATTCGCTCCCTGCATTCTCGTGCCCACCACCAGGGGGCTGAATTGTGGGGCTCTCCAGTGTTCTAATAAGCTTCCAGACCCTCCCCTTCATGCATATACTGACTTCCAGTCATTTGGATTCTACTTGCAAATTGTTATCCATTCCCAATCCATGCCGGGTTTTGTGAAAGCCAGCCAGCTCATTCTTGAAGCCAGCCTGCTCATGTTTGCCACTCCATTACCTAGAATTCCCTGCTCACTTCTTCATCTCCACCCCTGCAGGCCAAGGATGGGTGGAGGAATTCAGCTCATCTGTGGCTGGCTGCTGCTAGCTTGCCCACACCTGATGCATGTGATTACTGTGAGCTCTTTTAAGACCCAGCTCCCTTCAGTCCAGTGCTGGTCATTGTAGCTATGTTCCGGTGAGACCTATCCTTGTTTCCTGAGCTTTTGCTATTCCTGAGTTCCTGAGCTATAGTTATTCTTTGTTCCTGTTCCTGGGCTTCAGCTTTTTTTTTGTTTCTGATTTGCACTGCTTGCAGTGCTCTCTTGACTTCTTGTTTCCTGAGCTGTAGCTATTTCCTGTTTCCTTGAACTAGCATTGCCTGCAGTTCAACCTTGACTCCTGAAGCTTTAGTAATTCCCTGTTCCTGAACTAGCACTACCTGCAGTGCTACCTTGACTCCTGAGCCTTAGCTCAATACTTGTTCCTGCCCCAGCACTGCCTTCAATGCTACTTTGTTTTCTTGATTCCTGAACCTGCACTATTCTAGTATACTCTTGTAGCCTCCCCTTCTGTATATCCTTTTCCAGTCCCTGCCTTTCTTCCCATTTCCTTGGTTCCAGTTCCTAGTTTGCTGTCTTGCTATTCCTGCTGTTTTGCTTCTAGTTACCTTGTATGTTTGTAACTTGCTTTCTGCCAAGTGTGTCCTGTGATTTCCTTCCTTTCCTATTAAGCACTCCTCCTTGCTAGCTCCTGGTCTATCGTGCTTGCGTTTAGTTCTACCCCGTTGCTGTTACTGCCTTGCGTGTTCCTGTTTGATCGCCAGGAACCAATGACACAGCTGACAACCTAGGTGGTGTTTCTTGTTCACTGTGAGTATTGTCTTTGAGTTACATTTATAACATCACCATAGGTATCAGCTCCACAGACCCTGCCTTTGCATACATATCCTATATGTGGGTATTTGCAGTCAGTATCTGTAACAGCAATTGTGGGTGAGGAACTTACTGAGCTTCAGTCTTACCGTGTGGAGCTCCCGAGTGCTTTACTGCACATTCCCTTTATTGTTAATGCTGTTTTATATATATGTCTTGCATATCCGTCCTGTGTGTAGTTTTTCTGAATGCTAAATCACCTCTAGGGGCCTGTCCTTTCTGAGCCTTAACTCTCTTATTCTCTTGTACAGAGCTTCCTCTTAGGATTCCCTTTCTCCTTTGACTCGCTGTGTGATCTTGGGCAGCTCTCTACCCAGTATTCTGCCTACTCTGTCTTCCCTGGCACCAGTCACTGCCAGAGTCCCTGACACATGCCAGTGTCCCGGACTGAGTCCTGACAAGGTGATTCCCTGAGGATACAGGTAGTGTCTGGAGGATTCCCTGAGTATGGGAGAACTCATGGATCCTTCCATATCTGCATAGTTACTGCCTATGTGTTTGCATGAGTATATCACTACTATCTGGGTGTTTCGATGAGTGCATGAGTAGAGTCTGAATGATTAGAAAGGCGCATCACTAATGCCTCAATAATTCAATACATGCATAGATAATGGTTGGATGATTAAATAAGTGCAACTCTAGTGCCTGGATGATTGCAGGACTGCATGCATAGTATATAGGGGATTTATAGAGTGCATGGATAGTGCATACATGATTGTTTAAGTGCATACATAGCACCTGGCAGATTAGATGAGTGCATGAGTAGTTTTTCAGTGATTGCATGAGTTCATGTACGCCGCCGATGTGTTTTTGGTTGAGTGAACAGGTGGTGCCTTGGTGTTTAGAAAAGTACATGGGTAGTGCCAGGATAATTGAATTAGTGCATCAGTAGTGCCTGGCTGATTAGATGAGTGCATGACTAGTGTCTGAATGATTGCATGAGTCCATTGTTGAAGTTTGAGTGATTGCATGAAAGCAAGTGTACTACTGGGGTGACTGTATTAGTGCAACAGTATTGCCTCAGGAATTGAATAAGTGCATAGGTACTGGATGGGTGATAGGTTCACGGCAATGTTACTGCTTGCGTAATTGGATGAGTGAATGGGTTGTTCCTCAGTATTTCGATGAGTGCATAGGTTGTAAGTGGGTGTTTGAATGAGTGCATGGGTTGTGCTTGGGTGTTTGAATGACTGCATAGGTACAGCCTTGGTGATTGTATAAGTGAATGATTAGTATTGGGTGATTGGATGAATGCATGGGTAGCGCCTGCATAGTTCAATGACTACATAATTAGTGCCTGCATGATTGCAAGAGTGCTTCTGTATTGCCTGGGTAATTGAATAAGTGCGTGGACAGTGCATAAGTGATTTGATGAATGCCTTAGTAGTGACTGACTGATTGGATGAGTGCCTGATTAGTGCCTGGCTTACTGTGAAAGTACCTCCATTGTTGGTAGATACATAACAGTTGTGACTATATCTTTGATTCATTGTTTAAGTCCTCCTGTCAGTATGAAACTACCTGTTTTAGTGTATATATCCTTTTCTACTGAGCTATGTGTGAGTGAAGTCAAGATATCACACTTGATATATAATTGGATACATGGCTCTCTACGAGCATACATTGCTCTGTTACTCAGTGTGCACATGTATCGGTAAGCTTCTAAAACTGAAAACAATTCTCACTTTTTCAAAGCACAAAACCTTTTCTTAATGGCATACCTACATTATTTCTCAAATATTTCTTGTGCCTTTAATACATATATTCACCATTTCTCAAAGAAAAGTTACACACCATTTGAAGCTAGCACAAGAACTCTCAAGAGACATTCTGCACTATTAACCTCCTCAATTGTAAACCGACCATGTTTAAAGAAATGCACCACCAGCTGCAGCCTGTGCAGTTAAGAGTGGTGAGGCCGGGTGCGGGGGATTTCGCCAGATGACAACGAGGGAAAATTATTTATTTATTTAATTTTCCCTTGTGGTGGTCTGTCGAATCCCCCCCAAACCTGGCCCCACTGTTCTTACCTGCACGGGCCGTGGCTGTGCACCACCCTCACCATAAATATTTTCAACAGCCTTAAAGAACATAGATCACCATGTGAACATATATGTGATTTCATCATAGATATACACCTTCAGGTCATCTCTCCAAAAATATATAGTTCCCTACAACTTTAAGTAAACTCAAGAGTCTCATTGTACATATAACTATCTGCAACCAGAAAAACCATATCTCACATCTAAACATATGCAAGCCGGTCATGTAAATTAAAAACCACATTGACAAACACTTCCTAATACATACCTAACAAGTATTACTACTTTATAATTCATATACAAGCACAGCACATTTTCTTATGTTTTTATTCATGACTACACTACTCCTATTTAATAATATGACTAAAAGTACTACAGTTCCCAGAATGCAAATAACACAGATCTGTCTGTCCTGCACATGATGCTTATACATTTAAAACATTATCATTTTTAAAGGCATTGCTCATGGTAACTTTCAACAGTACTAACATCTTAAACACATACCCTCTGCCAGATACAGTTCATCTGAAATATTTTTTTACATCACTGTGATAGTCTTTTTAATCAAACTCCCACATACATCTTCATTTCTAATGAAAATGTTTTAAATAATTAAAAAGCTATTTACATACCAGTAAATTGATTCAGTAGATTATATTGTTGATTTAGCTCTTTCTGGATAGTTTTAAAACTGCTAAAATGTGTAAAAACTAAGCACAAGAATGGAACACCACTCTCATAGAAAGCAACTATAAAATGGCAACCTCTTCAACATTCCACTCTATGATCATGAGAAAGGCAGAAATGAAATCATGTATTTCATTTTACACTACTGTATCTCTACTTGTGAATGGTTAGCATCTGTTAATCCTTTCCCTCTCTTTCAAAATGAGGTTCTTGTGTCCGCGTGTTCGCAATGTTTTCACGATGATCGCGGAGTAATCGCATAAAAAAACAGGAGTCAAACCAACATCTAGCTTCAGATTTTTTACATTTAAATACTGCACAACAGTTTATTACATAGTCCTTAATTGGAAATTAAAGTTTACCATTACATAAATTGTGTCAAACTCCTCAACTTTAAAAAAAATGTTCTGTCTCTTGAACACCCTTCCCCCCAAATACACTCTTAGCTCAGTGAACCTAGCAACCCAATGGAACCAGTAGATCAAAAGTTCACAGCACATTCTAGAAGGAACATGCTACTTCCAAATCTGATACAGCAGGTATGGTTTACTCCACAGATTCAAAAGCATATCCATGTCTGTATTATATTTATTTTTTTAAACAACAGTCAATAATAGCACTTCTAGCTATTGCATCCAACACACAACCTAATTGTATCCACTTACATGCTGACAGCATCAAATTAAATATATCTTTTTAAAAAAACAAAAAAAAACACCTCTCATTTGGAAAACTACCTCATTCAGCTCCACTCTACTCCTGCCTTGTATTGCTCGTTCACTTCAAAATGCTTAGAGAGTGGATTGTGTGCCACAGCTATGTCTTTTGGACTAAAGAGGCTGCAAAAAAGAGAGGCATTGACAGGGACTTGGGTTTGCTAAATGTGGAGATTAGTTGGTTTTCCCAGAGAGGCACAAAGGTTCATCAGTTGACACACATTGACTGGGGTAGTGCTGGAAATCCTAATGAAGAATACTTTTGCAGAACTGATGTCGCTTTTTCCTCACACTGTCTTAGTGTACTCTAATAAAAGCCAAAGACAGAAATGGAAGTGGTCAAATCAATTCTGTCCACAGATTGACAAAGCCAGGAAACATGCTAATAAAAGTGTTCCTGTCACCTTCAGAGACCATAACATGGGCTCTATCTACAACAACCATCTACGTTTTGACATGCAAGGAATGTATAGAAGTGATGGAGTTCTCTTTACAGACGAAGGGAACGGGGTGTTTCTAGGCAACCTGAAACTCTGCTTACAGTCTTATCTGTAGCTGTCTTCTACACACTCTCAACACAAAGGCTCTTGTCAGAGCCACCCAAAAGCCCAACATTTTGTTAATTTTTTTGTAAAATATATATTTTTTAGTGAATTTTTTAAATTTGCGTCGACAACGCGATCATCGCGATCACAACGCGAAATTGTGAAACAAAAGCAGACATTCAACGACCACCACATTAAAAAAATTAAACTTAAAAATGTATTCTAACTATTACAATACACACATTACTAACTTAAAGAACATGATTTTACACATATTTTTGTAGTAACTTTTTTAAAAACTGTGTTTAAACCCTATTTCCGTCATACAGGCACACATTTGACAGTATTTTAGACACTAGGGGTTTATTATTGCACTGTTTAATGTCATACTTTTATGGGGAGTTTATACAAAAACAATCTTTTAAACCAATTTTCCATGTTCGTGAGCATACTGAGTATCGCAAAGGTGTCAGTAACTGCAATGATCGCGCCTTTTTTTATAAAGTGTAAAACACATATACGCACACATTTTACAGTATTTGAGACACTAGGGGGCCTATTACGATGTCGGTCAGACTTTCCTCCGACTGACACCGTGGCAGAGATGGGACAGACCGATCTCCAGTTGGCGGTCCCTACCGCCTGATTATGGTGTGGCCGTATTCCCACATTTCCCTATGGGAGTATGTGTTACGGCCGTAAACCAGCCGTAGTACATGCTCCCATAGGGAAAAGTGAGGTTGTGTTAATCCCTGCACCTCGTGGCAGGCACCTCAAAGGTGCCTGCCACGAGGTGCAGGGATTAACAGGGAGACACCTATGGTGCCCCCTCGGCCCCTAACCAGAAGCTGCAAGGGAAGAGGGCCCTGCTAGGGGCCCCCAAACATGCTTTCTGACAGGGTTTCCATGTTGGAAAGGCCAGCATGGAAACCCTGCCAAAAACCGTGCATCATAATCCGGACGGAGTAAACTGCCGTCCATTTGGATTACGGGCGATACTGACTGGGGGACGGGCTCCTTGAGCCCGTCGGAAGCCAGTCGGAATGACCTGCCGGTTTCAATACTGACCAGCTGTATCATAATCAGCCGGTCAGAATTGAAACCGACGATGTCGGTCATAAAGCCTCTGACCTAAGGTCGGAGGCTTTACAACCAACATCGTAATTAGCCCCCTAGGGGTTTATTAGTGCACTGTTTAAAATCATATTTTTCAAGGTATTTAGTATAAACTTCATCTTTAAAATCCATCTTACGTTTTCGCGGTGATGCTGGGGTTGTGAATACGTTGATACCTGCAATGGTACATGGGGGGCCGTGCTGGCGGTCGCGGTGTCATCTTAAATATCACGCATGATAAAAAAATAGATTTTGTACACATAATTTGTGTCACTAATACCCCCATTTGTCAAATATGGGATCAGAGTACTTCTACCCTGACCCCTTATGTCACATTCAAAAAAATAATTCAGCCCCGGGAACCGTCCTAGATACATAAAATGGCAGTCACAACTTTCTGTTCAGGTTGCGTCCAGCCACTTACAGCATTCCTGTTGACACTTTAGCGATTCACCGCAAACACGTTGCGATGTAACCATGAGCACCGCAAAACCACTGCAATTTTCTGTTAAGGTTGCATCCAACCAATCAGAGCCTCCCCGTTGGCACACGCTTTCACGGTTTACCTTGAACACGTCGCGATTTCACCGCGATCCCCTCAAAACCGCCAAGAAATTACCATGGCCAGAGATATCACTATACTGTTTGGATTTAATTTCTCAAGCACTACTGAACGGATTTGCACGAAATAACAAAAAGCCCAATCTGCGTAACAACATCTACCTTTCTACCAAATTTGGTGTAATTCTGTCCAGCAGTTCGGGCTGTAGGTTCGACAATGCGTTCCGATGGGAATTGACATTACAAACGCACCCTTATTTCGCTGACCTGTTTCTCGGTCCTCATTGCATGGATCACCCCCAAACTTTCCATGACACACACAACCTACTTTGACACCTTTTTGGGAACATTTCATGAAGATTGGTCAAACAACGCCAAAGTTATAGGCAAGTCAAAAAATGCATTTCCTATGGAAACTAGGTACTAACTATAACTACCTACTGGTGAGAATATAGTTTTTTCATTTGCTAATAACTTTGCAGCCGTTTGATGAATCTTTGTGAAATTATCAAAATTAGTTTTCCACTCACTTTAGCTGCTGTCTAGAAAGTTTTGGGGTGATCAGTCTCGGGGGCCGAGAAAAATGGGTATCCCAAAATTTTTTCCCCATGCAATTTCCCATTGAGATTTTAGACACGACTACAGCCAGAACCGCTGAACGGAATTACACCAAATTTAGCAGAAAGCTAGATCTTGGTCCAGAAAGAGTGCTGTTTGTAATTTGGTGTTCAGTAGTTTTGGAATTATTGAAATTAAAAGATTTATATGTATCTAGAGATGCAGATTCTCCGTGGTGGGTCTGTGGATCCATGCACTAACAGCAATGCTGTGATTTGCTGGCCGCAGCCTGAAAGAAAATTTGCAGCCGCCATTTTGTCAATTGGGACACAGTTCCTGGGGAGGGAAATAAAGTAAAAATAGGATATAAGGGGTCAGGATAGAGGTATCCTGACCCCATGGGACTGATGGAGAGGTCTGTGGGGGACCCCTCATGGGCAAGAAATGTCCACAGAAATGTTTTGGGTGCACAAGGATCCACAGATCCACCGCAGCGCTCAGTGCAGCCCCCATGTGAATCTGTCGCAGATCCAGGTTCCAATTTTTTTTTTAAATACACCCACTCATAGACCCACAGCACCACTCACTCACAATCCCCTCACAGCCCCTCACATACCCACGCAACCACTCACACACCCATACAGTCACTCACACATCCAGTCATGGACCCACAAAACCACTCACACACCCGCTCACAGACCCACATAGCCACTCACACACCCACTCACACACGCACTCACACACTCACTTATATACCCACACAACCACTCACACACCAATTCACGGACCCTCAAAACTACCCACAAAACCATTCACACACACACATTAATGCACCCACTCACAGATCCATGCTGCCACTCACAGCCACTCAGACACCAACTCACACACTTACAAACCCACTTAATTAAATATTAATTTACATTAAAGAAACCCTGAAAAAAATCAAAGGTTGATGGGAAATTATAGTTAGGAAATAGCATTTAAAAAACTCTTAGAAATTCACTGAAAGAAACAAAGGTTACAAGGATGTTATAGTTAGGAAATTGCAGTAAAAAACATAGAAATTCATTGAAAAAAACAAAGGTTACAGGGACCTTATATTTAGGGAATAGAATTTTAAAAATTTAGAAATTCACTGAAAAAAACAAAGGTTACATGTACGTTATAGTTAGGCTCAGATTTTACACACACAAATCCGTAGAAATTCAACAGTTATAGTTATCTGAGCTAACTATAACATATGCCCCTGCAATGCACTGCTTATGACCTCACATATTACATCACTCATGACATGGTCAGTGACATCACTGATGATATCTTAAACAACATCACTCATTTTGGGGGTGATCCGTCAAGTGGGGCCCGAGAAAAAGGGAGGGTCAAAAAAAGTGTGTTTTCCATGTTAATTCCCGTAGAGATTTTAGACACGACAACAGCCCGAACCACTGTGCGGAATTACATCAAACCACTTCAACCAGGAATCTTGCAGCCATCTTGGGACTCGGACTCAGTCGAGTCCCAAACAAAAATGTAAAAAAAAAGAGAAGGGGACAGAGTAGGAATACCCTGACCCCCTTGGGGGTGTCCCACACGGATCCCACAGGGCAAAAAAAGCATAAAAAAAAATAGTCAGGAGACGCACTGGTTCGGCGGCACCTGCCAAAAATTTAAAAAACAAATCAGTAGCATGGGCTCCCGCGCTTCTCTAATCTTCAGCCCCAGGTGAGCCAGGCCCCAGGGAATTCCCACATATAAAAGAATTTTTTTTTTTTTTTGTGATGAAAATCATGAAGATTCGCAAATCTCTGCAAAAATAAAGCAAAAAACAAGCATGGTCTCCCGTGCTTGCTTCTATTTCAGCCCCCGGTGGGCCCGGTCCCGGGGGCAAGTTAAATTAAACAAAAGGGTAGGGTGGCGCATGTAGCCCCCCAAGGGCAGTTTAAACCCTGGGGACCACCACCTCCCTGGGGTATATTTATTTAATATAATGGAAGGGGGCTGCATGGGCCCCCTCCTTTGGCCTTTAAAGGCCCTGGGGATCAGCACCTCCTCAGGGCATGTGAGCATAAAAGGAAGGGGGCCACATGAACCCCCTCCAATGTTTCAAGCTGTCCTGGGGACCGCCACCTTCCCAGGGCACAAAACAAGAAAGAAGGTGGCCGCGCAGCCCCCCTCATAGGCTGTAATTGGCCCTGGAGACCACCACCGCCCCGGGCATGGGTTAAATTAAAGTTGGAGGGGGGGTGTGCGGCCCCCTGCCCAGGCTGTTTTCAGGCCCAGGGATTACCACCTCCCCGAGGCTGGCCCTGTGCAAACTAAAGGAAGGGTGCCATTAATGGCCCTGGAGATCACCACCCCCCAGGGCTGTCTCCCTATCTCCCAAGGTGGCCACTCTAGGGAGATAGCAGTTTGCTTTCACTTGGTGTGAGCCTTGACAGCTCCCGCCAAGCGAGAGCAAACTGTAAGTTTTCTCCTTTCGGGCGAGAGCAGGAAAACTGAAAAATTGCTCCCACATGCAGGAAGCAGTATTTTTGGCTGCTCTCTGCGTGCGGGAGGAATGCCAGCTTCCGTTGGAGGTGGGGAGCCAGCAGGGACCGCAGGGGCAATGAGGCTCCCCCGCGGTCCCCAGCACTGCAGGCTGGGTGCCCATTTATGGTCACATGCTAATGTAAACCTATAAACAAATACATAACAAATATAATACATCTTAATCAATATAAGTTTTATTTGCATGTTCTCTGGCTCACAAAATAAAAGGGACCCAACAAGCCAAATAAAAACTACCTTTGTACCCCAAATCCTTGGTGACAGCCAATGAACACTGAGCCGATAGTCCCCAATGGGAAGGGGGGTTGGGAGAGTGAGAGAAGAGAGAGACGAAGAATGATCTATGGACTGGATACTTTCCCGAGCCACAGGGTTACAATGTTCACAACAGCGGGGTGTACATCTGTGAATGATAAACACAATTAGACTAAGGCCATACACTGCATCACATTTTATATTCCCTGTGACCATCATCCAGTACACATATCATGCTTTTATCTTGGCTCAACTTTACCTTTGTACCACAATTTAAATTAGCTATAAAGCATCCTTTCACTTCAGGAGTTAACGCAGGGTTAAATATTATCTAGCTTCAGGTTCAGTGTGGGCTTCACGCTAAATATTCCACATACCATCTATCAAGTTCACGTTAGCATTTGTCATACATCGATATTTCATCACCTTTTTGATAGACTCTCGTGGAGGAGGTTAAATAATACAGTACCAATGTCTTTATCAAAATCAAATGTTCATCATGCATGCGCACTGAGCAGCCCATCAACAACAGGGTCAGAGTAACAAAGTTCCAATGTCATGATCAAGTTTAATGTTTTTGTATATGTGCGCAACACTCACAACAGTGTCCTGAGTGCACCAATGAATTCTAAAGTGTACCAATGTGAGCAAACACATAGCAGGAATCAAACATGTCTCTGGAGCTTATCAAAGTTCTGTGCTGACATACGCCCCAAATGTGTGTTGGGCCGAAGGAGGTGCAGCACAGACCACAAAACACTCTTTATGTGTGAAAAAGGCCGCTTTATTGAAGACAAGTGCCTTTCAAAACTACACCTCACTATACATTTGTTCACCTACTTTTACTCCTCCTCCCACCCCTAAGTTTCCCACCCTTATATCCTTTCCTTGCAACTGTTTAAAACCCCTACTCGGTCATTAACTGTTGAACTTTAACCCCTGTAATCTCTTACCTACTCTTATGAACATCTACCTATCTAAGTATCTCCTATCTTAACTTCTCATTTATTGCTTCCTCCCACAGTAACTTGTTCACAGCCGTAAACTTAGCCTGTAACTATGTAAAAACTAGCTGCCAACCACCTTGCACCTGCTTCAAGGGACAACCAAAACACAATCCCCATTCACACCCCCTTTGCACCAGTGCTCAATAAAACCACCTTAAAGCCATGCAGGACAATAAGAAAACCCCCTAAAATTAAATTAGGGAGGGAGGGCGGGCAAAAAAGTCTGCAACTACCCTGGCCGGCTGCTGTGTTACCTTACTCAAAATGGCCATATAAATACCCCACTCCCACCAGCCCAAAATATAGCCCAAAAGAGCCCAATTGGGCCTGGGCCACACGGTTGGCCTAAAAAACCCAGGGGTGCAAGCCTCCCGAGTGATCGGCTGCCCCCCCCCAAAGCCCCATTAGAAATCAGAGCGCATTACCTTGATTTGCTAACCGCTCTTTGATGCGGCTTCAGCAAGTCACGGAGTCGAAATACCTGATCTTTTGTCCTTTCTTTTTTTTGTGATTGCAGGATGATCTCGGATGCATAAGATGTGGGGTGGAAGCAGAACAGCCTGCGGGAGCCAGAAGTCCAAGACGCGATGCCGGGAGAGCCAAGAGCCAAAAGCTGACGAGGCTAAGTGCGTGTTTTGGCAAGGGTGCGGTTTAAAGAGTCTCTCCCTCCACATGGTTGCTGCCTCACGTGGAGATCCGAGGCAGTTGCTCAGCGTGTTGCTGCACGCTGGGTGGTTTACTTGCTGTGTTGATGCACACACTGTAATATAGGCAGTGCCAAAGCTAGCGCTCCCCCGCATTCAAGACAAATCACTACTTCCTATGATTTACGGACACCACTGCCACCAGGGATTAGAGCAGTGTATTACATTTAAAAAGAACATATGTGCATTATCACAAATACTACAAATACAATATACATGAAACAGTGAAACATGAAAATGCCTAAAGGTCCCACTACTACCACCAGGAACACAGTGAAGTGCATAATCGCGACATACACATATACAACCTGGGAGGGGGGGCCACTAATAAAATGAGTCGTGGACTGGTGTGTCCACAGGTGCATCTATGAGCATACTGTGGCTCAAGCAGCAGTGAGGACTATGACAGCCAGACAAACTACTATTTGAAGGACTTGATAAGTGTTGACTAGGAAAAAGAAAATTCTAAATTTTTATAACAATAACAATGATTGCCTTTCATTCACTTTGGCCTTCATATGTAGCACAATCCTACTACACGTAGCAAGGATGCCCAAAGAATTAATTTAGACTGCATATGTAAAGTTTCAGATTTGCTACATGAACAACTGAAAGACCCATTTATGGTCACAAGCTAATGGAAACCTATAAGCAAATATATAATGGGTCGAATACATCTTAATCTACATAAGTTTTCTGTGCATGCTCTCCGGCTCACAAAATAAAACTGAGCTCAACAAGCCAAATGAAAACCATCTTCCTTATGTACTCCTCTGCAACAAAATGGAAAAGTGACTTAGCAGTGAGCTACACAAACTACTATATGGAGGACATGCTAATTGGCCATTAGGGAAATAAATCTTAATTTTCAAACAACAATGATTTGCTTTCATTCACTTTATGCTTCATATGTATCACAATCCTACTAAAAGTAGTAAGGAAGCCTGAAAAATAAACTAGACTGCATTTGTAAAGTTTCAGAATTACTACATGAACAACTAAAAGACACATTTATGGTCACATGATTATGTAAACCAATAAAGAAAATACAGAACAAATACAATAGATAAAAATAAAGAAATCATATTAAATCTGATTGCCACTCCATAGTTATAGTTAGTATTCCCAAACATAGGAATTCCTCGGATATTAGCTTCCCCATAACTTTCCACCCATTTGACGAATCACCACAAAGCTTTCCAGACCTATAGCATTTTGTACATTTTGAGATCGCTGTAAATTTTTGTGGTGAATAGTTAAGGGGTGCAAAGATAAAAGGGGGTCCCAAAGCGTGTTTTTCCATCAATGCATTTTCCATAGACTATTGTATTTCATGTAGCGCAAAAACAGCTGAATGGATTTACAAGACATTTGGCAGCATTATACTTTATGGTGCAGAGATGATGGGCCTGATTCACAGAACTAATCTGAGACAAAATCCTAAACTTACTACTTTCGGTATTCACAGAAGGCATTTAGTAGTAGTAAAGTTAGGATTTTGTCTTAAGTTTGACTTAAGACAAACTTAAGACAGACTTAAGACAGACTTAAGACAAACTTAAAACAAAATCCTAACTTTACTACTACTAAATGCCTTCTGTGAATACCAAAAGTAGTAAGTTTAGGATTTTGTCTCAGATTAGTTCTGTGAATCGGGCCCGATGCTTTTGGGTACAGCAGTTAAGTAGGGTAAGTATTTTTTAAGTTATAAGGCATTTAAACCTAGTGCTATCTTTCACAGCTGTACTTTTGCGGAATTTCACAAAAATATGTAAACTACTGCGGTACATAACCCTAAACTTATTTAAAAATATATCAAAAAATAAAAATAAGTTTCCCTACCTATTACCGCTTTAATAAAGACCTACTACTTACCTATATCTAAGACCCTAACACTGAACACTCAACACACCCAAAGTGTAGTAAAAACAAGATGGCCGCCTTTTAACACTCTAAAAACAGCCATTTCCCAATTATATACTGGCTTGTCATCCCATGTACCATGTTATACTGCAAAGTTATCGCGGCATATCATGGTCAGAACCCTTACATCACTCATGGTGTTGCATGGGCAATGGAATACTTAAGTCAGGTATACAACGGAACAGAAGGTCATCATGCAGGTTCCTGCATTGATTGGTAAATCTGGAGAAACGCAAGACAGCGCAATTTGCTGTTTTGAGTTACTCTGCACACCATAATCTACATTGCTACTAAATTTCACATGCATCCATATGCCACACCACTGTAGCCACTCCACTATACACTATTCCACTCTACACCACTCCACTCTACGCCTCTTCACTGCACGAGACATCACTGTACGCCACACTACTCTAAGCTATTATAAAGCACGCAATACAACTGTATGTCACTCCAATCTATATCCCTCCACTGTATGCCATTCCACTGGATACTACTCCACTATAGGCTATTCCACTCTACGCCACTCCACTCTACTCTATTCCACTGTATGCCACTCCCCTTTACAACACTCCACTGTATGCTATTCCACTGTATGCCACTCCACTGTACGCTGCTCCACTCTACTCCACTCCAGTGTATGACACTCCAGTCTACACCACTTCGTTCTATGCTATTCGATTCGACTACACTCCAATGTACGCCACTCCACTGTATGCTATTACACTCTACCCCACTCCACTGTATGCCATTGCAGTCTACAACACTCCATTATACGCCAATCCACTGCACGCTACTCCACTATGCACTATTACACTCTACGCCACTCCACTGTACAACACTCCACTCTACGCCACTCCACTCTACTCTATTACACTGTACACAACTCCACTCTACACCAGTCCACTCTATGTTATTACACTGTATGCAACTCCACTCTACGCCTCTTCAGTGTACACCACTCCAATGTATGTCACTCTGCTATATGCTACTCCAATACATGCTATTTCACTCTACGCCATTCCACTGCATGCCACTCCACTCTATGCTATTTCACTGTATGCCACTCCAATGTAGGCTACTCCACTGTAGGCTACTCCACTGTACGCCACTCCAGTGTATGACACTCCGCTCTACCCCACTTCATTCTACGATATTTGATTGGGCTCCACTCCAATGTATGCCACTCCACTGTATGCTATTACACTCTTCCCTGCACCACTGTATGCCACGCCAATTTACACCACTCCATTATACACCACTCCACTGTACGCTACTCCACTATACACTATTACACTCTATGCTGCTCCACTGTACAACACTCCACTCTACGCCACTCCACTCTATGCTATTACACTGTACATAACTCCGCTCTACGCTATTACACTGTATGCAACTCCACTCCACGCCTCTTCAGTGTACTCAAATTCTCTGTATGCCGCTCCACTATACGCTACTCAAGCATAAGCTATTCCACTCTACACCATTTCACTGTATGCCACTCCACTTTATGCTGTATGCCACTCCAATCTATGCTACTCCACTCTACTCCAATCCATTGTATGCCACTCCACTCTACCACACTCCATTCCTCTCTATTCCATTAGATGCCCCTCCACTGTATGCCACTCCACTGTATGCTATTACACTCTACCCATTCTAGTGTACACCAGTTCAGTCTACACCACTTTATTGTATGCCACTGCACTGTATGCTACTCCACTATAAGCTATTCCAGTCTACATCACTCACCTGTACACCACTTCACTCAACACTATTCTACTGTATGCTACTCTACGATACACTACTTCACTCTGCGCCACTCCAGTGTACACCACTCAAATCTATGCCACTGCATTCTACACTAGTCCATTTGACGCCACTCCACTATATGCTACTCTACTTTACCCCACTCCACTGTACACTGCTCCAGTCCACACCACTCTACTGTACGCCACTCCACTCTACACTATTCTACTCTATGCTATTCCACTCTACGCTATTCTACTCTACACCACTTTACTGTACTCCACTCTACTCTATTCCACTGTATGCCTCTCCATTCTACGCTATTACACTGTTTGCAAGTTCAATCTTTGCCCTCTCTACTGTATGGTATTCAACTGTACGTCACTACACTGTATGCTATTGCACTCTACCCCACCTCACAATACACACCTCCAGTCTAAACTAGGCCTGGGCGGAAAACTACGCTACGCTCGAGTAGTTTGCGCAACTACGCGCTACGCGAATTGCATGTAGCACAGTGCAAAACCGCGTAGCGTAGTTGGCATTTTTTGCTCGCTCGCGGTCCTCAACGTCAAGTTGGCGACCGCGAGCGAGCAAAATGACATCCCGGCGAGACTTTTTCCTCGTTCGCGATCAGCAACATCAAGTTGCCGATCGCGAGCGTGGAAAATAAACCTCCCGGCGAGATTCTCAACGTGGGGAGGTCAGCTTTCTCATTGCGAGTGGTCGCGTACGCTCGCGACCGCTCGCGATGAGAAACTACCAGTCCGCGTTGAGAAAGCTGCCGCTCGAGTAAAAATCTACTCGAGCGGCAGAAAACGACAGCTTGCACTGTGCAAGATGCCGTTTGCAATGATTGCACAGTGCGGACAAGCATCCGGCACTGTGCAATCATTGCGAACAGCATTTCCCTACCGCACTACGCAGTTCGCGTAGTGCTACGCGTAGCTCGCGTAGTGCGGAGTGCACTTTGCGTAGCTACGCATAGCGCTACTACACGAACTACGCCCAGGGTTAGTCTAAACCACTTCAATGTACACTACTACACTATATGCTATTGCATTATGATGGCAGTCGGTTGGACCGCTGATCACCATTGTATTGGGCAAACCATCCCACAATGAGTCGAAGGTACCACCCACTCGATTTGGATGAGACCCTCAGAACGGCGGTTGGAAAATGCTTTTTACTACTGCGAAAAGGACCGCAGCACAAGCTGCAGTGGTTAAAAGCACTTTGTGCACATCCATGCATCGTGTGCCATGTGTAACACATGGTGCCTGGCACACGATGCATCTATTTGTGAGGGGGCACTACATATGTCTTCCAGGCCACTTAGCAGTGACCCACGGGGGACGGGGCCCAGCTTGGGGCCCCCAAAGTCCATTTCCATCTGCCTTTTTATGGCAGTGGGACCGCCATTAAAAGGCAGTTGAAAGGGACATCCGAATCCCTACAGTGGTGTCTGCGCAGGCACCACCTCCATTGTAGGGATAGGATTCCGACCACCGCCCCGGTGGGACCTTGGATCCTGTCGGAGGCTGCGGTCTCTCCCCGACCTCTGTGCTCTATCCGCCGGTATTGAAATCCGGCGGTCGGGCTGATGGCCTGGATGTTAGGCAGACCGCCACCAGCGGCCTTTATGTGGCAGTCCGCCTGCCATTGTAATGAGGCCCTTTATGCCACTCCACTGTATAATACTCCAATCTACATCACTCCAGTGTACTCTACTCCACTCTATATTACTCCACTCTACAAAACTCTACTACACTTTATGCCACTCTACTCCACTCTATCCTTGTACACGCCACTGTCCAAATTTGCACTCAACTCTGTGCCCATACACTATATTGTACAACACTCTACTCCACTATATGATAGTTTCCAAGACTGTACGACACAGCACTCCACTCTACTGTATTCAAATTTATAACAGTTTCCTCGACTCTACACTATACCACTTCAATGTATGCCACCCCACTCTATGCTAATCCACTGTACCCTACTCCACTCTATGCTATTCCACTCTAAGCCACTCCACTCTACTACACTCCACTTTACAGTATTCCACTGAACGCTATTCCACTGAATGCCACTCCACTTTAGGGTAATCCAATCTACTCTACTACATGCACACCACTCCACTCTACGCCGCTCCATTGTATGACATTCTCCTCAACTCTATGTAACTCCACTCTATAAAAGTCTACCGCACTTCAGGGCACTCTGACATTCTACTCCACTCTATCCCTGTACACTCCACAATCCAACTCCATACTCCACTTTATACCCGTACACTCCAATGTACAACACTCTATTCCACTATACAACACTTTTCTATACCACACAGAACTCCACTATACGAGACCACACTCCAATTTATAACCGTTTACTATATACTCTAGGCCAGTACAGTCCGCTCCATGCCACTCTTCTCTACGACACATCAATACACTCTGTTGTACTTTACTCTATTCTACATTACAACACTCCACTCGACTCTACTCCACTGTACGAGACTTTACCTCACCCTACGCTACTGTACAACAATCTACTCTATGCAGCTCCACTGTTTCACACTACTTTACTCTGTGCAACTTCACTCTACAACACTCTACTACACTGTATACCATTCTCCGACACTTTATTCCTGTTTATACCCCTTCACTTCACTCCACTGTACTATACTGTATGCCACTGTACAACACTCTACTCCACTCTATTCTATGATACTCTAGTCCACTATACGAGACTGTATGCAACTCTTTGTATGCCACTGCCCCCACTTTACTCCACTCTACTCTGACACAGTACTCCACTCTACTCCACTACTCCACTGTACATCACTCCACTCTATGCCACTCAATGCCATTGTACTCTATAACACTGTATGCCAATCCACTGTACCACACTCTGCAACACTGTACAGTACACCACTCCACTCTGCAAAAATCAGCTAGACTGTATGCCACTTTACTGTAGTCTACATCACTTTCCAATACTGTATGACACTACACTATACTCTACTGTATAAAATTATCCTTCAATTTATGGTACTTTACTCGACTGTATGCTATGCCATTCTACTCAGCTGCACTCCACGACCACTATAGTTTACAACACGCCACTCCACTCTATGACACTTTACTCTACTCTGCACTATCCCACTACAGTGTGCTCCACTCTACTATACTCCACTCTACTATTCTCCACTCTAGTACACTTTATCCCACTCTACCCCACTGTATTATACTCCGTTCTACACCGCTTCACTTTCCGATACTCAGAATCAGAATATACTTTATTCGATTTCAATTCATATTAAAATCATAAAAGCCACAGTTAAAACATTCATAAAAATATGTCAGTACACAATACAAAATTGTCTATACACTATACAAAATTGTCTAATCAACTGCACTTTGAAAGAACTTCCATCTGTTATTTTCTCAATTTTTCTGACGCATCCTAAGCGTTTTGGATCATTAATACACGTTATGCGTTTGTAAAATAGAGACCATTACCTAATAAAACTCTTTCTTTTTTTCATTATACTTTTCAAAAGGCCAGTCATGATCGTCACACAATAAACATTTTCCATTAATTGCAGATATAAAAAGGCCGGACGACATTGCCTCCAACCACCTTGTTTTAAAAAAGGCAGAACCCATCTAGCTCTTTCATTTGAATATATTTTACAAAAGAGAATCACGTGAATAGTTGATTGCTTTGAGACATTATAACACGGACAATGACACAATTTTCTGGACCAATCATTAACAGAGGGAAAACTAACCAAGCGGTGAAAAGAGTCAAACCTAAACCGTGTAAGGAGGTATCTGTCGTACCCTCCAATGCACCAAACCAAGTAGGGCTGGATACGATAGGTTGCCAATGTCAAATAATGCTGGATCACCGTGCATTTATTCATCTCCTGTGCGGCTCTTAGAGACTCTAAATGTGTCATACAAAGAAGTTTAAAATCTTTCCTAGAAATAGAGTTTATGGTTTCTGGAGCATTATAAAAATCATAGCAATTAATATCCAATAAAAAATTTCTAATATAATTCAGCCATTTAATCCTACAAACATAGTCCAATTTCATTGTATCCTTGATGATATCTCTATTCAATCCTTACAGGTAGATGTCCAAACTCGATGCCATAGTAAGAGAGGTTGCATTCTAATCATATCCGAAATATATGGGATCCCCAGTTCGCTATGGCAATTAAAAACTGGGGAACTCTGTGGGACCGCTAAAATAAATCTTAAAAAGGTATTTTCGACTAATTGGATTGGGGAGGCATCATAAAAACCCCAGATTCCTGCCCCAAACATTGCAATACTCATGCACTTGGCCTGATAAATTTTGAGACGAATCTCCGGAGGCCTTTTGCCCATTTTGTTTGCAAAACTAATCACTGCCGCTATTGACCTCTTAAAAAGGAGACTCCTACTCTTAATTGCGACTCCCCAGGAGCCAGTACGCTCAAACAAAACACCCAAGAGAACGTACTGGTTGAGTCTATCCTGTCTTTCCCAACTGACAAAGTTCTACCTTTGCTTCTCCCCCTCCCACATGTCATTACAAATGTTTTTTTGACATTAAGTTTTAAGCCTCGGTTATCCATAAAACTGATATATGAGGTGCTCTCTGGAGACCCAACTGCGTTCTGGCCATAAGCACCGCGTCATCCGCGTAGAGAAGAGATACTATCGGCTTATTGTTAATCCGAGGTGGATCTCTCGCCCCGGCCACCAGTTCCTCTTCTAAAGTATTGGTATATAAGGAGAAGAGGAACGGGGCCAGGATGCAGCCTTGTCTCACACCCCTCTCCACGTGGAATGACGCCGTACATTCTCCCCTTAACCCGTATCTCACCTTTGCACTGGTCCCCGAATATAATTGTATTAAAAATTGTACAAGGGTTGGATCGACTTTTAAATCAATCAGAATTTTCCACAGTCTAGTGTGATTAACACAATCGAATGCGGCCGTGAGATCTACGAAGGCCACGTAGAGCTTGCCTTCCTTCGCTTGTGTGTATTTCCCCATTAGGAGGCTCAGATTTAAAACCTGCTCGTTAGTCCCCAACCCCTGTCTAAAACCATATTGGACCGCGCTCAGAATGTTATTATCCTCTGCCCATATTTGTAGTCTATTTAAAACAATCCTGCCTGCTACCTTCACCAAAGCATCTAAGAGAGATATTGGTCGGTAGCAGGCAGGGTTGTTCCGATCCCCTTTTTTAAAAATCGGTATAATCACTGATTCCGACCAAGACCTAATAAAACCCCTTGCACAACAAGCTTCTAAAACCCGAGTTAACAATGGGGACCATAATGTTGGGATGGATTTAAATAGATCCATCAGGACACCGTCGGGACCCGGTGCCTTACTTCCTTTACTAGCATTGATAGCCGCTAACACCTCCTCATGCGTAAAATGCATCTCTATAGGCCGAAAACCACCAACTTCTTCCCAATGGTCAAGGTCGGGGTCCAAAAAATGTCCTGCCTTCTCCTTACAGCTGTATACATTTGAAAAGAAGTCGATCCAAGATTTTTCATCAATTGCAACCTCAATCTTAGCTCCATCATTATTCGAGAAAAACGGGGCATTTACTGCCTGCCAGAATGAGTTACAGTCCTTTCTTAGGGATGCTTCATAAAGAGTATCCCACGCTAGATCTTTAAGTTCTTTCTTTCTTACTTTTCTGGCGAGATTATAAGCCCTCCTACTTTCTCTAATCTCCCCCTGATCTCTCACAGTTCTATGGAGAGCATTTTTCAGCCTTGTATAAGTCTTGGTATAGTTAGAATCAAACCAGTCTTTTTCCTGTATAGGGGGTCCCTTACTCTGTGCTATGAGCAAGTTTTGGACCACAGTAGTGATATAAGCAAATGCCCTCAGAGTGTCATCAAAAGCAGTCTTGTCTTGTAAACACACTACAATGTTATCGTATGCTTTGGTAATGATCTGTTTATTGAGCACCTCTGGTTCCTTCCTGCCCCAGCGCACAGAGTATCCATTCTGGCGGTCTAAGGCAATATTTTGGGTCCATGCCAAACTATTGTTATTAAAATGAAGACCCCGTTTAGGGGGGATTATATTAAGACTTATGGGCAGGTGATCACTCAGCGCATTATAATGTGTTTTAAATTTATCATCCAGGTGGCGTAGCGATTAGGGACGATTATGAAATCAATTATAGATTCACAGCCTCTACTAATGAATGTATAATCAAAATCCACCAGAGGGGAGCACAACAGATTCGCGAAACCCAGATCATATGAGGCCATTAAATCATTAAACTTCTCACCCCTATCGGTATGAGCAAAATGAGTCATCGGTTCGTTCTCTTCATTAACTACCCCACACTGCCCAGATCCAGCTTGAGTGCATGTGTTTACATTAAAATCACCTCCCCAAATCGTGATCATATCAAGGCCTTTTAAGGCTCCTAATTTGTCCATTTCCTCACTAAATGACTTTAGAATATCGCCTAATTGTTCCTTCTCCGTATTATTATAAAAATTGACTATGGACTCAGCTATATTACAATTCAAATAGATAATAACAATTTGATAAAATGTTGTACTTTTACCAATTTCAATTCTTAAGACCCCCAGTAGATTTGAGATATAAACACATATCCCTCCTTTGTGTCTCCCATGGATTGACCGTATTGCTGGCGTATGGTACGTCTTATAGCCGTCAATATTGACTTCATCCAGCAGCCAGGTCTCCTGGAAACATAGGATATCAAAACTGCGGATGAAGTCTATCCAGATGGAATTATTCAACTTAGATTGCAAACCTGCAATATTCCAAAAAAGCACTGTGATATCCATAGATGCTCTATCAGTTGGATTAATGTTGTCCAGACTTTTCAGGGTCTGCCCCATAACCTCCGTCCTCCTAGGGCTACTGACTATACCTTCATCACTAATTTCGGTGAGCAGGGATCCATCCATTCCCAACCCACCACTCAATATCTCGCTCTGATCAATAATGAGTTCCCTGGAGTGAGGTGTTGCAATTCTCTCCTGGGTAATTTGGGGTATTAGTCTTTCCTCATCGGAACATTGATCAATAGTATCAAGGAGTCAATCGTTCTCATCTAGAGATTGGAAGGGCCCAAATCGATTTGACACCTCTAAGTTATAGGTTGAATGAACAATGGGCTGGGTGAGAGGATGCGGATTTAAATACCCGTTAGTTGTAGTAGGCTGATAAAAATAACCCAGGGGGAGAACTTGTATACCTGTCACCATATTATTAGTTTCATTGCTTCTAAAAAGAATTTCTCGAACCAATAAAGGATTCCCCAAAGAGAGAACGACGCAGTCCCCTCGAAAAGCTTTCCTACTTGTACCCACCCAGGGGACACGTCTTACCATCTTAAAGGCAAATAACATCTCTCTAGTTAAGCCCACTCTTTGCCCCAAGCAATGAATAGCACTATTCCTCAGGGCAGTCCATGATTCATTACTCCCCTCAGAATAAGGGGGCACATTAGTCAAGACGACTGTGTAGGGTGTGGCAGCAGGGGGCAAATTTAAGTTCTGCAGTCTAGACGGATAATCGTGCACGTTTATACTGTGAGCCCTTGAGCTAAGGCATAGATCTTTCACCCAAAGTCCACCTTGCTGTTCTACTGATCTTCCTTTTGCTTCCTCACTTGGAGCCACATCCTTTGGCAACGGTTTACATCTCAGAGTTCCATTTGGACTCTTGGATCTTGAAACACGTAGGGCCTGATTCACAGAACTAACTTACGTCAAAAACGTAAAGTTAGTACTTTTTGGTATTCACAGAATACACTTACTCATTTTGGTATTCACAGAATGAACTTACTCATTTCGGTATTCACAGAAGTTAGTAGTCCTAACTTTAGGACTCCTAAATGCCTTCTGTGAATACCGAAAGTCTTAAAGTTAGGATTTTTCTCAGTTTAGGAGTAGTAAAGTTAGGACTCCTAACTTTAGGACTCCTAAATGCCTTCTGTGAATACCGAAAGTCTTAAAGTTAGGATTTTTCTCAGTTTAGGAGTAGTAAAGTTAGACTTTATTACTCCTAAACTGAGAAAAATCCTAACTTTAAGACTTTCGGTATTCACAGAAGGCATTTAGGAGTCCTAAAGTTAGGACTACTAACTTCTGGGAATACCGAAATGAGTAAGTTCATTCTGTGAATACCAAAATGAGTAAGTGTATTCTGCGAATACCAAAAAGTACTAACTTTACGTTTTTGACGTAAGTTAGTTCTGTGAATCAGGCCCTAAGCTTCCTAGCCCGCTCAACAATCTGACTAGCAGAACTAATTGAGCTAGCTGATAGAGACTGGTTAGAAGACTTTAAAGCACTGCCCTCTCTGTCATCATTTATCTGGGTAATGTTCGCTTCCTTTACATGATTCACATACTGGTTCTTTATAATGTTTTCCAACCCCGCTTCTATTTTACCTAATCTTGCCTCTAGAGTACCAATCGATTGTCTAATATACTTAGTAAGATCGGTTATCAGACTTACTATCCCGTTACTTTCAATAGGAGGGGGGGCATTACCCTTACTTTTAATGCGTGTGGCCAAGTCTTTATCTTTACCTTTACCTTTGTAGTTTAACGGGATGCCTTTCCCCTGCTGTTTGTCGGCTTTAGTCTTATTTATAAGGGGTACCGAGGGGACCTGATGGATAATTGGCAGCTGATTTCCAAATGATTTCTTCACTTTGGAGTTGCAAGATCTTTTAGATGGTGGGAGTAGCTCCGGGTCTGGATCGCTAAGTGATAACTCATCTCTGTTAGGCTGGATGCAACCATTTAAAGGCTCCTCAACCGCATTGATTACGGTAACAGCATCCGTACTCTCATTGTGCTGTAGATCATTTGTTTTACTAATTATTAAAGAACCCTGTGCATCCTTAGTTAGGGACTCCTCAACGGTGGATATCTGCTTTTCAAGAGCTCCAACCGCCCCCGTGAGGTATTTCAGCAGAGTCATATTAGCATCTTTTGGTTTACTTGCTGGTTGCACTGTTTGCCCAGAATTCATTGTGCGTAGCTTCCTTTTACCCATATCCGCTATGTCTCAACAGCTAGAAAACTGCAGGATACACCAGCCCTTATACCCCAATAAGTAGAATGTATCACTCTCTCCTATATACGTTCCCCTCTACTTCTCCGCATCAATTCTATGATCAGTTAAATTCCTTATATGAACCCTCTTTCATAAAAAACAATGATGTACGGCAAATGTCTAAATACAATTGCTTACAAATATTACTAATCTTACTCTTGCCCCATACAACGGAATTTAAGGATGTGGCCCAGCCCAGCCTCTTTCAGTCTCTGACGGGCTCAGATGGGCCCGCCCTTGGCCCGGGCTCGGCCCGCGCGCGTCCTGTGCCGCGGGGGGAGAGGCAGCGCTTTGTAGCGCGGTGGAAACGCCTCCCCCTCACCTGCGGTAGCGGAAGTGGCAGTACAGAGTCCCTTGTAGCACCCTGGGACTCGTAGTCCCACCAGGGTGGATGGCGGCCCCGAAAACGTCTCGAGGGAGCGTTGCGGCAATTAAAAATGAGGAAGGTCACTCTGGGCTTAGGCTCCCGCCAGAGTATACAGGCATAAATCGGGAGAAAGCGGACAAGATGCCCCCTTCAGTTCCAGCACGTCCCGCGCCGCGGGGGGAGAGGCTGCACTTTGTAGCGTGGTGGAAACGCCTCCCCCTCACCTGCGGTAGCGGAAATGGCAGTACAGAGTCCCCTGTAGCACCCTGGGACTCGTAGTCCCACCAGGGTGGATGGCGGCCCCGAAAACGTCTCGAGGGAGCGTTGCGGCAATTAAAAATGAGGAAGGTCACTCTGGGCTTAGGCTCCCGCCAGAGTATACAGGCATAAATCGGGAGAAAGCGGACAAGATGCCCCCATCAGTTCCAGCGCGTCCCGCGCCGCGGGGGGAAAGGCTGCGCTTTGTAGCACGGTGGAAACGCCTCCCCCTCACCTGTGGTAGCGGAAGTGGCAGTACAGAGTCCCCTGTAGCACCCTGGGGCTCGTAGTCCCACCAGGGTGGATGGCGGCCCCGAAAACGTCTCGAGGGAGCGTTGCGGCAATTAAAAATGAGGAAGGTCACTCTGGGCTTAGGCTCCCGCCAGAGTATACAGGCATAAATCGGGAGAAAGCGGACAAGATGCCCCTTTCAGTTCCAGCGCGTCCCACGCCGCGGGGGGAGAGGCTGCGCTTTGTAGCACGGTGGAAACGCCTCCCCCTCACCTGCGGTAGCAGAAGTGGCAGTACAGAGTCCCCTGTAGCACCCTGGGGCTTGTAGTCCCACCAGGGTGGATGGCGGCCCCGAAAATGTCTCGAGGGAGCGTTGCGGCAATTAAAAATGAGGAAGGTCACTCTGGGCTTAGGCTCCCGCCAGAGTATACAGGAATAAATCGGGAGAAAGCGGACAAGATGCCCCCTTCAGTTCCAGCGCGTCACTTTCCGATACTCTACTCCACTGTATGCAACTCCAATGTATAACACGGTACTAAAATCTATGCCGCTCTACTCTACTCTATGCCCATCCACTCTATGCCACTGCACTACACTGTATGACAATCGATGACACACCTGTCAACTTCTCTCTATGAGACGCCACTCCAGTATATGACACAGCACTCTACTCTATGACACTCTCCTCCACTGTACTCTACAACACTCCACTTGATGATGCTCCACTCTATGACACTCTACTTCACCCTACTCCTCTCTAAAACACTCTACTCCATTATATGACAGTCTACGACACTGTACTCTACAGCTAGACATGCCATTCCACTGTACAACTCACTGCTCCAGTCTACAATACTTGACCCCACTCTATGACACACCATGACACTACACTATATAATACTTTACTACACTGTACAATACGCTACTACACTGTACTCCACTTGTTTCCAAGCTACAATACTCCAGTCTATGACAATAGACTTTTCAACACTCTCCTCCACTGTACTGTACAACACTCCACATAACTCTCCACTTGCGACACTGGACTCTACGATTTATAACACATTTTTATTAAAGATTCTAGAAAAAACATTGACATTCAATGAAAAGACAAAGGTTAAAGGTTTGTTATAGTTAGGAAAACATATTTTCCTTATACAAACCAAGTATAAACTACACCAACTTTAAAAGTTACAGTTATAACTTTCATTTACAATTTATCCACCACCTTCAAATTATTATAAGTAGCGGACCTCGTTATACACTCTTTTTAGCTTGCTAACCAGACAACACTAACTATAACTCGCCACTCTACCATGCACTGTGTTTTTTTAAATACATTTCTTTATTGTTTTCATTAAACAGTCATTATTCTCTTACAGTCATAGACAAGATAGCAAATATATTGCAACACTTAGTACAGTTTAACTAACTTTTGCTGCATTGTCAAGTCAACTTTTCATGCATTGATCCATAGCTGCAGAGATCACGATTCCAAACTGCCAACTCCCCCCTAACCTCCCAAGCCAGCACCCTCTATCCAGTGCTCCGTTAGGTACATTAGGTGTCTTTTCTGATAGTCATCATTCTGATACAACTCAGACTCCAGTCCCTTTATTCAGCTTCTTTCTGATTGTCACTAGCTTGTTCGTTATGTCTTTGGGTATCCTCCGTTTCCTTTTGCTCTCCCATCTACATCTTGTAGTGTGTGTGGAGTTAGTCCTATTACCTCTTGTATCATAATCCCCCAAGCCTGCAGCACATCTGGTAGTTTCTCGTACCATGCACCGTGTTGTGACAAATAATGTCGTTTGAGGAGTTATAAAGTTGTAGTGGGCCAGGCCATTTACATTAATCGATACTGTATGAGTTCAGTCAGTGTTGATGCCTGAATGACCATGTTCAGAATGTGGTTTGTGTGTGGTTTTGTGAACCATACTTGATTTAATATGTGTCTATTTCCCATATGGTCAATCTGGGAAGGGCAACTTATGCTATCACAAGGTCTACTGCAACCACTGCTGTGTGACTATTGGGTATACTGCGTGATAATTAAGTAGACTGTTCAGGATCGGTGTATATATCTTTATGTAAGAAGTAGGTGTCCAGTGGTATCTCAAGTCACTCGTGATTGGCCCCTTTTGGCACTTTAGATCTAACCGTGTGGTCAGGGGGTCTACAGTTGGCTGGGTTGAAGGCCGCCTATCATATGGGACATCACTCTCCTCAAAGTGACATCCTACAGGAGAGCAGAGTAGATTATAGCATGATGATAATCTATTCCCGATATCTCATCCTGACACCCTGTGTGTCTAGATGTGACAAATCTCATAGTGATTCTACCCAAGATGCCTAGGTACAGGCATGTGTCTGGTGTGTTACCTTCACAACATTAAACATTGTCCTGCTCATGGTCTCCCTTCATGCAAGATATGCAACTCAGTGTCTTTTATCTCATAACCATCTGATCAGTGTGCAAATACATGGAACTCCAAAAATTTCTAGCCCTCTGTGTGATACCTATGTCCTAAAAGACACATTTTTCTGACCAAGACTAAAGTCATCAGATCCAATTATGGGGCTTTCAGAAGTGAGGTAAACGTATTCCTTTGCATCGTGGGTCTCTAATGTTTATGGGGGGTGCCTGATGCCCCCTGTTGTGTGACTTTCTCTTGCTGACTCTCTCATCTATTCGTAAGTCTGAGCCAGATAGTGTTGGTTCTTGATGACCAGTTTTCAAGTTGTCTGATGCATTTGCAGTGCCCATGTCTGTGGATTCAAGTGAGTCAAGAAAGTGTTCTAGTGCCTCTGGGTCATTGAATTCCATTGTTTGTCCCTTTGTAGTTACTAACATTATCACACGATGCAGTAACCAATACTTCATGTCTTGTTTGTTCAGTCGGGCCTGAGAGATAAAAATCTCTTCCTCGTTTGACTGATTTTAAAAGAGACTTCTTCTGAGATTAATGTTTTGTTGCTTTAATAAGAGAATGGAAAAAAGAACAAATGATGGACGGAATGCTGAACAAATCAATCATTCAACCCCTGTCAGAGATCTGAGTTTAATGCACCGTTTTCTTGCTCACCACACCACCCCTGTTTGGATCCAGCCATATACAAATCAGTCTTGACCCTGCTCCCCATGGGAACAGTCCAGCCCGAACTGCCAGGCCAGGTCTTCCCTGGACCAGAAACAAGCATACTGGAACCGGTTTTGGGGTATCACCCCTCATCAGCCATGATAGCTTGAAACCGGAGGCGTAGCGAGCAAGGGACCCATGTCTGGACATACCCTTCCCACTTGGGGTGAAAATGCGAAACAAAAAGAGGATGGACGGAATGCTGAACATTGTCAAACTTTCACTCCCAGTCACAGATCTGGGTTTCATCGATCATTATTTTGCTCGCCACGCCATTCCATTCCAGTTTGGATCCAGCCATATGCAAATCAGCCTTGACCCTGCGCCCCATGGAAACAGTCCAGCCCGAACTGCCAGGCTAGGTCCTCCCTGGACCGGAAAACAAGCATCCTAGGACCAGTTTCAGGGTATCAGCCCTCATCAACCAGGCTAGCTTGAAACCAGTGGCGTAGCGAGCAAGGGACCCACATCTGGGCATACCCTTGCCACTTGGGGCGAAAATGCGACTCAAAAAGTTGATTGCCGGAATGTTGAACATTGCCAAACACTCACTCCCAGTCACAGATCTGGGTTTCATCCATAATTATTTTGCTTTCCACGCCATTCCTGTTTGGATCCAGCCATATGCAAATCAGCCTTGACCCTGCTCCCCATGAGAACAGTCCAGTCCCAACTGCCAGGCCAGGTCCTCCCTGGACCGGGAAACAAGCATCCTAGGACCGGTTTCAGGGTATCACCCCTCATCAGCCAGGCTAGCTTGAAACCGGTGGCGAAGCGAGCAAAGGACCCAATTCTGGCCATACCCTACCCACTTGGGGTGAAAATGTGACACAAAAAGATGATGGACGGAATGTTGAATATTGTCAAACATTCACCCCAGTCACAAATCTGGGATTAATCCATCATTATTTTGCTCGCCACGCCATTCTAGTTTGAACCCAGCCATATACAAACCAGCCTTGACCCTGCTCCCCATGGGAACAGTCCAGCCCGAACTGCCAGGCCTGGTCCTCCCTGGACCAGAAAACAAGCATCCTATGACCGGTTTCGGGATATCACCCCTAATCAGCCAGGCTAGCTTTAAACCGGTGGAGTAGCGAGCAAGGGACCCACGTCTGGGCATACCCTTCACACTTGGGGTGAAAATGCGACACAAAAAGATGATGGGCGGAATGTTGAACATTGTCAAACATTCACCCCCAGTCACAGATCTAGGTTTAATCCATCTTGATTTTGCTCAGCACTCCATTCCAGTTTGGACCCAGCCATATGCAAATCAGACTTGACCCTGCTGACCCTGGCAGCCCAAACTGCCAGGCCAGGTCCTCCATGGACCGGAAAACAAGCATCCTAGGACTGGTTTCGGGATATCACCCCTCATCAGCCAGACTAGCTTGAAACCGGTGGCGCAGCGAGCAAGGGACCCACGTCTAGGCATACTCCTCCGACTTCGGCTGAAAATGCAACACAAAAAGAGGATGGACAGAATGTCGAACATTGTCAAACATTCACCCCAGTCACAGATCTAGGTTTAATCCATTGTTATTTTGCTCGCCACGCCATTCCAGTTTCGACTCAGTCATATGAAAATCAGCCTTGACCCTGCTCCCCATGGGAACTGTCCAGCCCGAACTGCCAGGCCAGGTCATCCCTGGCCTGGAAAACAAGCATCCTAGGACCGGTTTCGGGATATCACCCCTAATCAGCCAGGCTAGCTTGAAACCAGTGGCGTAGTGAGCAAGGGACCCACGTCTGGGCATACCCTTCCCACTTGGGGCGAAAATGCAACACAAAAAGATGACAGACGGAATGTTGAACATTGTCAAACATTCACCCCCAGTCACAGATCTAGGTTTAATCCATTGTGATTTTGCTCACCACGCCATTCTAGTTTGGACCCAGCCATATGCAAATTAGCCTTGACATTGCTCCCCATGGGAACAGTCGAGCCCGAACTGCCAGGCCAGGTTCTCCATGGACTGGAAAACAAGCATCCTAGGACCGGTTTTGAGGTATCACCTCTCATCCACCAGCCTAGCTTGAAACAGGTGGCGTAACGAGCAAGGGACCCATGTCTGGGCATACCATGCCCACTTGGGGCGAAAATACAACACAAAAAGATGATGGATGGAATGTTGAACATTGTCAAACATTCACCCCCGTCACAGATCTAGGTTTAATCCATTGTTATTTTGCTCGCCACGCCATTCCAGTTTCGACCCAGTCATATGCAAATCAGCCTTGACCCTGCTCCCCATGAGAACAGTCCAGTCCCAACTGCCAGGCCAGGTCCTCCCTGGACTGGAAAACAAGCATCCTAGGACCGGTTTCGGGGTATCACCCCTCATCAGCCAGGCTAGCTTGAAACCGGTGGCGTAGCGAGCAAAGGACCCACGTCTGGCCATACCCTTCCCACTTGGGGTGAAAATGTGACACAAAAAGATGATGGACGGAATGTTGAATATTGTCAAACATTCACCCCAGTCACAAATCTGGGATTAATCCATCGTTATTTTGCTCGCCACGCCATTCTAGTTTGAACCCAGCCATATACAAACCAGCCTTGACCCTGCTCCCCAAGAGAACAGTCCATCCCGAACTGCCAGGCCAGGTCCTCCATGGACCGGAAAACAAGCATCCTAGTACTGGTTTCGGGATATCACCCCTCATCAGCCAGACTAGCTTGAAACCGGTGGCGCGGCGAGCAAGGGACCCACGTCTGGGCATACCCCTCCGACTTCGGCTGAAAATGCAAAACAAAAAGAGGATGGACGGAATGTTGAACATTGTCAAACATTCACCCCAGTCACAGATCTAGGTTTAATACATCCTTATTTTGCTCGCCACGCCATTCCAGTTTCGACCCAGTCATATGCAAATCATCCTTGACCCTGCTCCCCATGGGAACAGTCCAGCCCGTACTGCCAGGCCAGGTCTTCCCTGGCCTGGAAAACAAGCATCCTATGACCGGTTTCGGGATATCACCCCTAATCAGCCAGGCTAGCTTTAAACCGGTGGAGTAGCGAGCAAGGGACCCACGTCTGGGCATACCCTTCACACTTGGGGTGAAAATGCGACACAAAAAGATGATGGACGGAATGTTGAACATTGTCAAACATTCACCCCCAGTCACAGATCTAGGTTTAATCCATCTTGATTTTGCTCAGCACTCCATTCCAGTTTGGACCCAGCCATATGCAATTCAGACTTGACCCTGCTTCCCATGGGAACAGTCCAGCCCAAACTGCCAGGCCAGGTCCTCCATGGACCGGAAAACAAGCATCCTAGGACTGGTTTCGGGATATCACCTCTCATCAGCCAGACTAGCTTGAAACCGGTGGCGCAGCGAGCAAGGGACCCACGTCTAGGCATACCCCTCCGACTTCAGCTGAAAATGCAACACAAAAAGAGGATGGACAGAATGTCGAACATTGTCAAACATTCACCCCCAGTCACAGATCTAGGTTTAATCCATTGTTATTTTGCTCGCCACGCCATTCCAGTTTCGACCCAGTCATATGAAAATCAGCCTTGACCCTGCTCCCCATGGGAATTGTCCAGCCCGAACTGCCAGGTCAGGTCATCCCTGGCCTGGAAAACAAGCATCCTAGGACCGGTTTCGGGATATCACCCCTAATCAGCCAGGCTAGCTTGAAACCAGTGGCGTAGTGAGCAAGGGACCCACATCTGGGCATATCCTTCCCACTTGGGGCGAAAATGCACACAAAAAGATGACAGACGGAATGTTGAACATTGTCAAACATTCACCCCCAGTCACAGATCTAGGTTTAATCCATTGTGATTTTGCTCACCACGCCATTCTAGTTTGGACCCAGCCATATGCAAATTAGCCTTGACATTGCTCCCCATGGGAACAGTCGAGCCCGAACTGCCGGGCCAGGTTCTCCATGGACTGGAAAACAAGCATCCTAGGACCGGTTTTGAGGTATCACCTCTCATCCGCCAGGCTAGCTTGAAACAGGTGGCATAGCGAGCAAGGGACCCATGTCTGGGCATACCCTGCCCACTTGGGGCGAAAATACAACACAAAAAGATGATGGATGGAATGTTGAACATTGTCAAACATTCACCCCCGTCACAGATATGGATTTAATCCATTGTTATTTTGCTCGCCACGTCATTCCAGTTTGGACCCAGCCATATGCAAATCAGCCTTTACCCTGCTCCCCATGGGAACAGTCCAACCCAAACTGCAAGGCCAGGTCCTCCCTGGACAAAAATAAGCATCCTAGGACCAGTTTCGGGGTATCACCCCTCATCAGCCAGGATAGCTTGAAACCAGTGGCATAGCGAGCAAGGGACCCACGTCTGGGCATACCCTTCCCACTTCGGCTGAAAATGCAACACAAAAAGAAGATGGATGGAATGTTGAATATTGTCAAACATTCACTCCCAGTCACAGATCTAGGTTTAATCCATCCTTATTTTGCTCGCCACACCATTCCAGTTTTGACCCAGTCATATGCAAATCAGCCTTGACCCTGCTCCCCATGGGAACAGTCCAGCCCGAACTGCCAGGCCAGGTCATCCCTGGCCCGGAAAACAAACATCCTATGACCGGTTTTGGGATATCACCCCTAATCAGCCAAGCTAGCTTTAAACTGGTGGAGTAGCGAGCTAGGGACCCACGTCTGGGCATACCCTTCCCACTTGGGGCGAAAATGCAATACTAAAAGATGATGGACGGAATGTTAAACATTGTCAAATATTCACCCACAGTCACAGATCTAGGTTTAATCCATCGTGATTTTGCTCACCACGCCATTCCAGTTTGGACCCAGCCATATGCAAATTAGCCTTGACCCTGCTCCCCATGGGAACAGTCGAGCCCGAACTGCTAGACCAGGTCCTCCCTGGACTGGAAAACAAGCATCCTAGGACCGGTTTCGAGGTACCACCTCTCATCCGCTTGAAACCAGTGGCGTAGCGAGCAAGTGACCCACATCTGGGCATACCCTTGCCACTCGGGGTGAAAATGCGACTCAAAAAGTTGATTGCCGGAATGTTGAACATTGCCAAACACTCACTCCCAGTCACAGATCTGGGTTTCATCCATAATTATTTTGCTTTCCACGCCATTCCTGTTTGGATCCAGCCATATGCAAATCAGCCTTGACCCTGCTCCCCATGGGAACAGTCCAACCCAAACTGCAAGGCCAGGTCCTCCCTGGACCTCCCTGGACCAAAACAAGCATCCTAGGACCAGTTTCGGGGTATCACCCCTCATCAGCCAGGCTAGCTTGAAACTGGTAGCGTAGCAAGCAAGGAACCCACGTCTGGGCCTACCCGTCCCACTTGGAGGGAAAATGCAACACAAAAAGATGATGGACGGAATGTTGAATATTGTCAAACAGTCACCCCCAGTCACAGATCTGGGATTAATCCATCATTCTTTTGCTCACCACACCATTCCAGTTTGGACCCAGCCATATGCAAACCAGCCTTGACCCTGCTCCCCATGGGAACAGTCCAGCCCGAACTGCCAGGCCTTGTCCTCCCTGGACCAGAAAAGTAGCATCCTAGGACAGGTTTCGGGAATATCACCCCATATCAGCCAGACTAGCTTGAAACCAGTGGCGCAGCGAGCAAGGGACCCATGTCTGGGCATACCCTGCCCACTTGCGGCGAAAATGCAACACAAAAAGATGATGGATGGAATGTTGAACATTGTCAAACATTCACACCCAGTCACAGATCTGGGTTTAATCCATCGTTATTTTGCTCACCATGCCATTCCAGTTTGGACCCAGCCATGTGCAAATCAGCCTTGACCCTGCTCCCCATGGGAACAGTCCAGCCCAGGTCCTCCCTGGACTGGAAAACAACCATCCTAGGACCGGTTTCGGGGTATCACCACTCATCAGACAAGCTAGCTTAAAACCGGTGACGTAGCGAGCAAGGGACCCATGTCTGGGCATACCCTTCCCACTCAGGGTGACAAAAGCATGCTGAACCAAATATTCACTCCCAGTCGCAGGTCCAGTCCCTGGCTTGGCAATTCAGGTCGGACTATTTCCCCTGAGAGGAGAGGATGTGGCACAACAGCCAGAGCTGCTGACTCGGGAGCTGGGGATCGGGGTTCGAGTCTCGGCAGCAACATCCTGTGATTCTGGGCAAATAACTTAATCTCCCCGTGGCCATGGACATCGCCTGGATACCATCATTGGTGATAAGCTGCGCTTTATAAATCTACTAACTTTAACATGAGAAGCAGGGTCAAGACTGATTTGCATATGGTTGGGTCAAAACTGGGGTGGCTTAGTGAGCAGGAGAACGATGAGGGATTCAACCCAGATCTGTGACTGGGGGTGAGTGTGTGAAAAGTTTCAGAACTCTGTATATCGTCTTATTCTTTTTGCTTTATAAGCGAATGGGCCGGGGTTTTTTTTGCTGCTGCAATGACAGGGCAAGCTGGTGTTGGAGGAAGCAAGCAATGATTGATCTGGATTCATCTTTTTCTAGAGGTGTTGTGTGGATGAATTCTGCAGGCTCTGAAAGAAATGCTGGTGAGTTCAGAGATTAAATGAATGAGAAAGTCAAGCATATTAGCCTTCTCAAGATTTTCAAGGATACCTGGAAAGCTGAGGTTGTCCAGCCGTATTCTGTACTCCAATTCTTTAATCTTCTGTTGCAAGTTCTACAGGACCTGCTTCCATAGTGTGAGCCATTTTTACTTTTGTCAAGTTAATTTTACTGAGTTTTAACAGAGTTAAACAACAGACCTGATCAGCTTATGCAAGAGGAAAAAAACACTGCTATTAAGTCCATACATCTCACTTTCAGTTCCAAAGCAATATCCTGATAGGATGAATTTACCCCCTCTCAATCTCCCCCTCAAAAACAATCCCAAATCGATCCACTTAGAAAGAAAAAGAAAATAAATATATGTGGTCATAACTCCTACATTAAACTGCAGCTTGTGAGAAAATGATCACGTACAGAGCTCACATGTGTAGCACCACTACAGTACATCAAAGCACGTTGTTTCGGTGTCAGTCATGAAATTCAGGACTCTCAAACAGGTGGGATATGACAAGAGGGGGACACCTACAGTCAAATGTTCTATGAGTGGAAGCCAGATGGATTCGAGGTTTTTGTGGCAATCAACCATTACATTTGAAAGTCTTTCCATCTCTTGGAAATTCTACACTTTGTGAAGCTACAGGGATCTTGGTGGTGTTTTGGCCTTCTTCCAATATGCCGCCAGGGAGGTCTTGGTGGCTCCTAAGCAGTTCCACAATATTTGATGATCAGAGAAGATTTGGTATCTATGGGTGGAGGAGTGGAGACTCAAAAGAACAGATTCCAGAGTAGTCGGAGTAGGGTATCCCAATATCTGTGTCATGTGATTAAAATTTCATTCCAGAAGTGCTTGATATGTGGACAATCGCATCATATATGTCGAACGTCACCAGTAGACCACAGCATCTCCAAGATAGGGGGTTAGACATAGGATACAATTACACTGATTTTGATGAGTATAAATACCAATCGAATACAACTTTAATATGAGCCTCACTACCAGCCGTTGTTTGTGTATATCTTTCCACACGGTCACCCATTGAAAGTCTGGAATGTCGCTGCCTAGGACTCTATTCCAAAATGTTGTGATTAAAACTTTAGGGAAGTCGCAGCGTCCATCAAAAGATTGTACAGGTGTATTTTGCAGCACTTTGGTTCCCAGATAACTGAACAAACTTCTAATTTGGTGTAAGTTCCCTGGTAGCGGCAAGTTTAATTTGAGGTTGAAGTACCCAATGACGTAGTTGTAGGTAATGGAAACGTTCCATCTCGCTCAAGTGGCACTTCAGTTTACAGGCTTCGAAGGGCAGAATCCCAGGACCACAGAACATGTCTGAGAAGGTTAGACAGTTGCCTCTGTGCCATTAATCAAAAGGACCAGGTTCCAGTTCTGATGTGAAGGCTGAATTATAATGATAGGTGTGTACGGGGTAGGAAAACTAGGTAGCAAACTGTGAGAGTAGTCTTTGTAGGTGTGCATAAGTAGACATCTCGAGGCCTATCATGTTTGACTTTCCAAAGTAAATCCCAAACGTAGCAATCCACTACTGCTCTATCCATGTGTGGAGGCATTCCACTACTGCTCTATGCCTGTCTGTCTCCTAGAGGGAGCAGTCAACAATGACCTGTAGCTGTGCTGCCTTATAGTAAGTTATAAAGTCAGCCAGAGCTTAATTACGCTATTGGCCTATAAAAGGCGCACTGTAAAGGGCTCTTTTCTGGTTTTAAGGATCAAGGAGTCTACAGCCCCGCTCGTCGTAGAAGAAATTTTGCTATCTTTTGTTACTACGTTAAACAGAATTGTAAGCTGCGAGGCCTGTAAATAAGAGAAGGACTTATAGAAGCCATTAGTATATCCATCGGGTCCCGAAGCCATATAAATTTTGAGCCCTTTAATCGTCTATCATTACCTCCCTATCAATTGTATCTTGGAAGTTGGTTTGTGAGGCGGAGGGAGGCTTTTCTCTTTTGTACAGATCAAGATACAAAGGACAGAATTAATCTAATTTCCCTTCCTCAGAAGGGGCATTCTGGCCCTTTGAGTCAGTTACTTTGATAATATAATTTGGTTCCTGGTTTTGATGGAGTTGTCGAGCCAAGTTTACCACCACTTTGTTCCCTTGATCAAATGTGGTTCTTTTTAAACTTAACAGCACCAGTTCCGCTTTGTCATGATAGCGTTCAATTTTGCCCTTAGTGCCACCACTTTCCTCTGAAGATACCTAGTAGGATTCCCTCTATGCTCTTTCTCAGCTGCTAATAATTCAGATTTTAGCACTGAATGTTCCTTATTTTCCAAGTGTGTAATGGACGAGAGGATCCCAGTGCACCTGCCACTTATAACTGCCTTAAAATCATTCTAGTTAAATGCAATATTATTATCATCTTACTCATTTAATTCTAAGTAGTCTGCAACATCGGAGCGTAACTCTTCCTTGAGAATCCTATGTGCAATTGGGCATTGTAAAAGAGCCATTGTCCTCATGGGGTTCAATCAATCCTTATGTAAAATACGCCTCCAATGGAGCGTGATCAGGAAAGGTGATGAAGAGAATTTTGGAATCTGTAAGCTGGGGCAGAAGAAAATTACTAACCAATATGTAAGTGATTCTGGAGTAGCTCCTATGGGAATTTGAGAAACATTTGTAATCTATTTAGTGGGGATGTTGTTTCCACCACGCATTGTAGAGGCTGAGTGTGCATATGGAATTTTTGAGTGACTTTTCCAGGATCTGTAAGCTGGTCTGGATAATGTCGATGATGAATAGATTGAAAGGTCCCAGCATTGGCTGTTTTTGTCTGCCAGAGATAAAGGAGACCCTTTCTAGTATGAAACACAACAAAACTCCTGGGTCTGCAGAAAGATGAAAAGAAGCAGGGGTGCAGGGTAGGGTGACCTAGCTGAGATAGAATATTCCTTTTAAAGGACGATTTCCCTCATCCACCATAGGTGGCATGCTTCATCATCGAGAACCTCCTTGCACTGTGATACCTAGTCATGGTACGGGATACAAACCACTCATTGAGAGGGAGGAACACAGTGGATATTTTGAGAGGTATAATAAATACCCTTTAATGAGCTTGCAGTGGTGAGGTCAGCAGAGAGTAAGCAAAGAAAAAAATTTGATAGTTAAAATTGACTACAGGGAACGCAAATTCCTTTATTGATGAGTCCCTGGGCCAGGATTAAATAACAGGACACTGCAGGAAAAATAAAACCTGCTCAATTGTGTCACCAGGATAGGTCAACATGTTTCAGCCTATGCGTAGAGCTGTTCGTTAGGGATCAGACCACGGATATAAAGGAGCTGCCTCCAATGACCCTAGTGCAATGCAGATTCATGGGGAACCCAGTGCTAAATTCCTCAATAACCTAATTGTGAGTCAGGGTTTTTGTAAATAGCAGAGCAACTACCTCGCTGCGATCGATTGAAAGTCGTCCTCTGAGCCAAGCTTTTGTCTCAATGGGTGTCTGCGTCCCTCAGTCGCTACCACTGGTGGAAGAAGCAGGGTGCAGGCTCAATGGAGGTCCCCTCCTTGTGCTGCATGGTGAATGGGCCTCGCCAACCCGTCCTGCATGACCCTGTGTAGGGTTATGGTTACACTCCCTTGCAAGTCAGCATGATGACCAGAAGGCCTGAGCAGGCACTAAAGAAGGTGTCAGAACTCAAGCCAGTTGTTGGCTTCAGATAGCGCCTCAAGGCCTTCTGACTGCTGGCCTCGGCGTGCATTGGCACTCTGGTTGGTTGCTCTGTGTGCCTGGGCACTTTGGTCAGCAGCTCCAATGTGCTTGGGCCATCAGAACAGCAGTTGGCATGGGGCATCTGGTGAACAGCTGGAGGGCTGACCGATGCAGCTAACCCTTACAAGTGTCTCCTCCTGGATCAATATGGTGGTGGCTTAACGGTCAAGGGAAAAAAAGGTGCTGTGGACTTAATGCTCCTTGGCCACCCATTACTGGACTTCTGGAAGGTGGACAGCACCCTGATACCTTGGAATGATGGGTGGGGTGGCAATCTCAGCAGAGAACAGGGTGTGACCCACTCAAAGACGCCCCAGTGCAAGGTTCATGAAGCACTTATGGGTGCCTGGGGCCTGGCCACAATCACATTCCCTATCCAGGACAGGTGCTGCCTGGCCAAGGGAAGTCTTGTACTCCTCCAGCACATCAATCTCAGACAGTTGGAGCTCGGTGAAGCCAGCATCAATGCCTTGGGCTTAGTCCACTCAGCCAGGGCTCCAGGAACTGGCTGCTGCAGGCTGACCATCTCAAAGAGGCCCCATTGAGAATTTGGTGAAGCCTGCATGGACACCTTCCTGGAGCCATGATTACTGGCCAGGGCTCCACGCACCGGCCAGAACTACCAAGCGCAGAGTAGCACCAGACGAGGGAGGAGTCTTGTGCTCCTCCAGGCCAACCAACTCCAAGAAGCCCAATTGAGAGGTTGGTGAAGCCCACAAGGACACCTGGGAGAGGCCCCTCAGAGCAGGATTCCTGGCAGTAACCAAAACCAACTTCCCTACCTAGGATAGGGTGGCAGCAGAACAGGAAGGAGTCTTGTGCTCTTCCAGGCTGACTAGCTACTAGAACCCCAAGTGAGAGGTTAGTGAAGTCCACATGGATGTCTGTGGCCTGGTCAGCAGGTTCAAGGCTCCCAGCACTGGCCAGAGACACCTTCCCTACCCTTGGCAAGGTGCTGCCAGAATGGGTAGGAGTCTTGTGCTCCTCTGGGCCAACCAGCTCTAAGAAGCCTCATTGAGAGGTTGGTGAAACCAGTGAGAATGCCTGCGGTCTGGTCCTCCAGGCCAGGACTCCAGGCACTGGCCAGAGCCACTTTCCTTACCTAGGTCAGGGTGACGCCAGAGTCTTGCGCTCCTCTGGAATGACCAGCTCTAACAAGCCCCAATAAGGGGTCTGTGAAGCCCACACAGAACTTAAGGATGGGTTGCCGGGGCTCAAGGGGCTGGAAAGTGCTACCTTCCCTCCTTAGGGCACAGTCTTGCGAGACCAAAAGTTTGAAAAATTACAAGACTTCCACCTGCTACAGCTTGTCAGCTTCATAAGCATGTCTTGGCTAAACGTCACTAGTAACATTTTATTCTCAAGGCAGATTCAGCCAATGGACGAGTAGAGGTGTGCTAGCTCTGAGTTCTGCTCATGAACACATATTCTTTTTGTACACAAAATGTCACCTGGCAAGCAGGCATAATTAATTTCACACACACCTCTTTTCCTCAAAAACAATATTTGATGTTTAATTGATAGCTGTTTCTTTCAAATCTTGCTGTATGACAGCTATAAAATGAGGTATGACATATGGAGAGATAATGATAAATTATGAAATAACAGAACACCATTGATATACATATGTGATGTTTCACATAAAATGTTCAACCCCTAGGTATAACAACTTATAGGACAGCTAGGACAGTGATCCAATCCACCGTACCTTATATATGAAAGTTGTAAAAACGATAGTCATGTCCTGATGCTGGTGTGCTAACCAGAACCCTTCTTGTGCAAAAGACCAAAAGAAATTGCTAGCAACCTTTGAAGGAATGGTATATTTGGTGTCTAGAAACTTTGTTTGTCTTTTAGGCTCTTCACTATATACGTTGTTCTGCATTCAATTTAGGGCCTCATTACGATGTCAGGTGGACTGTTGCGGTCTCGGGACCAACCGACCGACCTCCGTTCGGCTGTCCCAACACCGCTATTACAATACGACTGCACAAGGTGTGGTTGCATACTCCCATTTCTCTATGGGAGCTTGTACTGCGGCTGTAAACCGGCCGCAGCACGAGCTCCCATAGAGAAATGGGAGTTTCTTTTAATCCCTGCACCGCATCGCAGGCACCACACAGTGCCTGCCACACGGTGCAGGGCTTCACAGGGGGGTACCATAGGTGCCCCCTCGGCCCCCAACTGGAGGCTGCAAAGAGAAGGGGGCCCTGCTATGGGCCGCCAAAGTCGCTTTCCGACAGGCTTTCCATGTCCGAAGGCCTGACATAGAAAGCGTGTGGGAAACCGACATCGTAATCCCGATGGCGGAAACGCCATTGTGAAGGGATTACGTGCCGGATTGACTGGCCAACGGCCTCCTTGAGCCCATCAGAAGTCAGCCAGAATGACTGGCCGGTTTCACTTCCGACCGCCGTCATTGTAATACGGCGGTCGAAAGTGAAACCCATGATGTCGGTCGAAGTGCCTCCGACCGACATCATAATAGGGCCCTAAGTGTTCAGACATATAGTGCAAATTAGAGTACAAGCTCCAGCTCCAACATCCAGTATCAACTGTAATGTAAAGAATAAGGTGTACAATCAAGACTTCTTTAAATTAAAAAAAATTGCTTGTGCGCTGTTGCTTTAACGTTAGTTATCCTTTCATCACAGCTGTTATTAAAATTCTGCTTTCTCTTCACTCATGGTTACTCTTAAGTGCACTGGAAAAGTTGTCTGGAGCAGTTCTTAATATTCTGAGCAAAGAGCAACAGTGTTTCAGAACTCTGAACACGACTTACATGTGACACAATGGTATGTGCTCTTCATACAACATTATCTGCAGAAAGGCAACACTAGCAACCTGCTCTGCAATGACTTGTAGCTACGCTTCAGTTTCTTGGACAACTAGGAATGGCTGTCAGAGCCCTTGTTAGTACTCTCTAGGATCAGAACAAAGAAAACTATCTAAACTGTACTGTAATACTAGAAACACGCTGGCATAGTCACAGCAAACGCTATGAAAAGAATGGAAATGCTGCAATCCACTCCCATTACTGGGGCAGCATTAATCAGTATGAACTGAATACGTTCTGCAGCTGCGAAATAAATTGGTAAATGTTATTCAGTTGAACTTGGCTTGTGCTCCAGATGTCAGTCATCTGGAACATATGACAATAATTATTCGATTTGCTTCAATTAGGCAGACAGAACTAAGCACTCAGAGAGTCCATAGTGAACAATTATTCCCAGGATTAATGCCAGAACATAAGTCCATTGTTGCTGGGCTTACATGATACACTCTTGGAGAAATACACATCCTGATTACTCGTGTTAAGTATTGAGAGGTTCAGAGTTAAACAATGGTTCAAACATAAACATGAAGCACTGTACAGAGATAAATATCTGAATTTGGCAGGACAGCATTCTATGTCACTTACCATGCTTAGTCGCTGAATATAGTAGTGAATGATACGGATATATGTCGATACAACGGAAACCAATACTTCGTATGCTTTTACAACGAAGATTTTATTACGCAAATACCATTACAACGCATATTTTTAGTTCGCATACTGTTACTTCGCAAATGCATTTAAAATCATTTAAAATACTTTTACTACGAAATCAAATATTACGGATACTTTTACAACGCATTTTTAAACGAAATAACTATATATTTTAAAAAAAATTTAACCTAACCCCTGGAACGGGATGCATGGTAAATAGGGGTTTAGGGTGGGTGAGTACAACTAACCTCCCGCATCCCTACTTCAAATTATCTATACCTCTACAAACATTTATTTTATACTTTTAAATTCATCTTACCTGTTCACCATTCTTCCCTGCTTCTCCTCCTTTCCGCCTCGATCTTCGATATTACGTAATTACGTATACGCGTCTACGTACTACATTTTACTTAAAAGTCAAGAACGGACAAATCTTTTCTTTAGACTAATATTTAACCGTGTCAATACATTTTAAGCATCCTTTTTTTAACAAAAAAATTGGATCGGCAACACTTAAATAATTATTTTTTCTTGTATTCTATTTTTTTTTTTTCGTCCTGTATTATGTTACACAAATTAGTACTGCCCCAACTCTTCCTCGCTTTTTATCACAATCTGTAGTGCACTTGCTGTACTTATCCTTGGGTTGTGGTGTGATGTCATATTTTTTCTTTTCGCGATAGAATTCTCACAGATATTATGGGATGTTGAGATTGAGTTTGAATATCAATCCTTCTGTGTTTCCTCGTGTTTTGATAAAGAAGCGATCCAGTCGTGTCATTAGGACAGCTGGCATTTTCCTGGTTCACATGTACTTTTAATACTCAATTTAATACTCAATTAATACTCCAAATAATCAATTTAATACTCAATAAATACTCTTATTTTCAAATTACCTACATTGAAACACTATTTTCGTTGTTACAGTATTTGCGTTGTAACGGTATTTGCGTACTAGAAGCATGCGTTGTAAAAGCTTGCGTAGAAATAACACCTGAGAAGTAAAAGATGCGTGGCAAAGGTAATGCATAGTATTGGACGCGTACTAATGTTAGTTTACCGAATGATACTGCTTTGTCGTGAAAACTGAGCATTGTTTTCACCTAATGACGATTTTAACAATAAATCATTTTCAACCAAATACTTTAACTTGAGATGTGGAGTTCTGTATTGATGCCTGCGAGTATAAAAATATGTGAACACGTTTTAAGAACTGTAGTGCATCAATGGGGCATTGGTAAACATACCCAACCCAGCTAGGGAGTCTTTGCCTAAAACCAGATGGTCAAGCACGATTGGCGTTCTCGGCCAATTTAGGGATCAGAGTTGGGAAATGCATGACATGGACATCAGTCTCAACTCTTGTTTTGAAGCGGTCACTAGACATGCGGCAGACATTTGGCAAAAGAAATGAAGAGCTTCAGATTTCTGTGTGCCACAGTGATAATGTTCAACATACTACATGAAATTACCGATGCAAATTCAGTGTAAGGACTTCCTGCAAAATACAGTTGATGCTTTGGGCAAGTTCAAAAGGTTCAACTTCTTGAATGACTACTGCTCTGGTGAACGTTTCCAGGAAGAGGCGAGAGAAGCAACAGGCTTGGCATCTGGAATAGAAACTGGACCAGAGCTCCTCTGTTCACCAACTGTTCAGCTAAGAGAGAGAAGATGAACCAGTTTGAGAATTGAAAAAACAGTTCCCCATAGGTCTTTTCAAGACTGTGTTAGAAATAACATGAAACCTGTCACTGATACGTCTGAACATATGGAAGAGCATAGTAAACATTTCCAATTGCTTTACTCTAGCATGAGGGATAGGAATATTGACAACATAATCTGAAATGATCTTCAGGAACTTCTTACTTGTGATGCAAATGTGAACATGAGAACCATGGAGGGGTATAATAGTTATAATGAACCTACAGCTTCAGCTGACATTGTGACACCAAGCAAGATAGCATCTTAAGTGCTGGAACATATATATGCCGATCTGGCACTAAATGCTGCTGTTGGATTCAGCATGCTTTTGACTTTGCCAGGGTAAACATAGTTTACAACGATGTTGATACATCACTTGCCATTACAACGCAGTCATTACAACGACTGCGTTGTTACATCGCATACCATTACAACACAAGTCGTTACAACGACTTGCTGTAGGGGGCAGAAGGTGTTGGATTTTAAATCCAACACCTTCCCTACTGTTGCACAGACTGGAGTTGGAATAGTAAATTATACTATTCCAAAATCCAGCACCCCCCCCACAGCAAGTTGTTGTAATGACTTGCATTGTAATGGTATGCGGTGTAAAAACGCGGTCCCTGTGATGACCGCGTTGTAATGGCATGCGTTGTAAACGCATGCGTTGTAACGTGGCCTATTCCTTTGCCAGTCACAGTGACTTCTGGTGAGAGGAGCTTTTCGAGCCTTAAAATTATATAAAACTACATTTATCCTGCAATATCCCAAGAGAAAATAGGGCTTGACATGCTGTCAATTGAAGGTGACCTTGCTAATGACAGCGACTTTCTGCTAATATTATAGACTTATAAATGTACAAAAGTTCAATTTGTTTAAACATTCAAGGATCAGTTTGTCTGCACACTGAAAATGGTGTTTATTTAAGAACATGAAGTTATGTTTTGTTATGTTTTTGAATTTGCTATAGCGCACGATTACCCTAGGGCGCCTTAGCGCTAGTGTCATTGCACCCTTCTATAATGATAGAGCAGAGGACAGATATAAACAGAGCGTATCTATTGACGTGGATTACTGAAAAGGTGGGTTTTTAGGTTTTTTCCTAAATATTAGGAGACTGGATTGTTCTCGGAGATGAGAGGGGAGGGAGTTCCACCATTTAGAGGAAGAGTAAAGAAAACGTCTTCCTCCCCATTGAGATCTTTTTATTCTTGGCACAGAGACCTGCCTGGCAGTACTTGACCGAAGGGTGCGAGAGGGAGTGTACCAGTGAATTGCTTATGCTCTCTTGTTGCTATTTAGGTTGACACCTGCTAGACAACACGGCTATCTGCTTGTGAAATTCTTATTGGGCACATATCCATAGCTGACATAGAAAGCAACTCTGACCATTATTTTCCATTGGCTTTTTGTTTTGTCACTCATTTTCTGGCTTTCAATTTGATGATTTTATTTGTTTTACTCCATTTAACTAGTCTTTGTCACCCCCATGGAGTACTGCCTGTTAACCATCTTTCTGACTGGCTTCTTTTATCCTTTTCAGAAGTGTCTGTTTTTTGGGGAACTTTTTTCTTTCTCTAAAAGCACTTCACATTAATGCAAGTGTTTCCTTGCTGTCTGTGTTTTCCCACTTCTCCTAGCACATTTCTTTTCATAACATTATAAAAATGTCATTTTCCACAACTTTGTCCTTCAAGGCACTTAGGTATGATGTCCATTTTATACAGCTTCTCATTTGGAGCTGCTCTCTCATGCTCTTTAACTCTACATAGTGCTCTCTCTTGTTTCTTCGCTTCCACTCCCCCATGCTGCTCTGTTTCCGTTTGCTTCCCTCACCGCACTCTCCTTGTTGCTTCCCATACATGCACCCTCCATGTCTCTTCCGCCCTGCTCTCCTCTTGCTTCCCCACCCTCCGTGTTGATTACCCTACCAGCATTCTTTTCCCCAAATGCCCGGACAAAAAGAAAAAACATGGGTCATTTTACAGGGGTGCGTGCTCCTACAAAACGATGCAACCAGCCGCATAGGCTTTTTTTCCCCCTGGTTTTTTAGGTCTCGCCTAGGCAGCGGGCATGCGCTGTCTGGAAGACCTAAAGTAAATACTATACGGGGTGTAATCCCGCCTGCTGCTTGGGATTGGTTCCCTGCAGTGTCTCTGTTAGTTACAGCATCCTAAATGGTTCACATAACGGAAAGTCACTTCCGTTTTAGGCAGAGCAGCACCGCCTAACTTCAGTTTCCCTTCGCTGCAATTCCTGATGTGTAGTTTCAGAGAACTATTTTTGTCTAATGGACCTGCCTTTCTTTGCACTACGCGATGGCTGTGTGTCCCTCGCCTCCCCGCTGAATTTTTGAGAGTACATACATTCTTTGAAGGTGTGCACAGTAATTAGCGCTCCCCAAAACGGATCAGGTTTTCAAGACATTGAAGTTACACCCGGGCAGGCCTTTAAGTGGGCCGGGTCCTGCCGGAGCAGTTGTAGAAAGCAGGCGCCGAGACGGGTCCCTATCGGGCTCTCAATTTTTGCCCTCAACCTTAGGGTGAAAAAGAAATCTTCACTCTGCAGCAGTGCCACCGTTCACTGCCTTCGAGGTAACTTCACAGAGACTCGGTATAGTTCTTTCAGGCTCATAATTTAAGAACTGAAGCATTTTCAATATTATATACAATGAAGCCACAGTTGCTTATTCATCTGAGATAACAACCATTGACAAAGCCAATAGTCCTGGCTTGTTGTAGGCGTAATGTTACTTGTATCATATATCTGTATGCAATGACAGAGGCAGCAAAATGCCAGTCGGGAGGCACACTAGCGAAGCACATACAGATTTTTAGCCTACGTGTTTTTAAGCCACGCCCTTAATTACATTGGGTACGCCCCAGTTTTTTCATCCCACTTTAAGCCCTGCACCCGGGGCGAACCTGTACCCTGGGGATGGCTGCACAAAGGAGCCGTGAGTGCAAAGGTCACATTAAACTTAGTTCAGATTCCTCCTCGGTTTGCGCTCTGTGATGAAGTTTCTAGGGGGAGGCGGGAGGGAGGCACCTGAGACCCTCATCACACACGGGCAGCAAATACTGCACCCGAGGCAATGAGACTTTCCTATATAGGGCAGGGTAGTAAGCGCTACATAAATACAATTACACATGTACGCTGCAAGGGCTGACAAGACTCCGTGGAAGTGACCAGGGTGACGTCAATGGTAAACACTACCCTTCCCATCATGCCCCGGGCGTGGGCTGGGCAGCTGCTGCAGACAGATGTTATTGTATTAGTCAGCAGAGCAGAGAGTTTCACTTTCAGGGCCAGATATTCACTCAGCGCTGCCGCCCTCAGGTGCCATCACCAGCCCGAGACCCCCTGTGCCACCCCGCTCACCAAGGACTCTGGAGACAAGTGGAGTCCACGAGCACACGGAGTCAGGTACAGGCGTACCCCGCGGCAGGCGTGTCTGGGGGGAGGTGGGGTGGAGATGCACTACTGTTTGCCCTAACAACCTCGAGACTTCTCGCTGTCCAATGAGGGGCGGCGTCTCAGTGAGTGCTGGACTCTACTTGTAGGTCAGTAAGTGTAGCGCTCAGTCTAGAGGTGCTTTTGCTTTGTATTCTGGTACTTGTAGTGTTCCCAAACCGGACACCGGAGTGCAGAGTAAAAACCGGAAAACTTGGCATTTGTGTGTACCTGCTCATAAATGCTTAGCAAATCATCCGTTGGTCCTAAGGCAAGCAAGGAAAATGAGCCTGCCCCTCCAGGATCGATAGTACAAGATAGCCGCTATTGGGGTGCAGTAGTTCGCTTACAGCATGAACCCTTGGTGCTACTGCATTTGCGTTCTCACAGACTGAACAAACCGTAGCACCTTCTGAGCATTGCAGGTTTGTGCAACATTTAGGTATCTTTTGGACCTATAAGGAGAATGGCACCTACTGTCTTAGAGCTTAGCTGTCCTTTGCTATTTTAAGCGCCGGGAAAATGAACTGAATTGCTTTGATTCGAAAGTAATAAATATAGAGAAGCAGGAGAATTTTGAAACTATGCGTTTATTTAATTGTGTATTTTCTAACACAGCTGTACAGCGCATCTTGTTTCGAGGTACTTATCTAGTTCATTTATATAACTGTTTTTTTTATATAGATTGCACTACTAACCGCTGTTACAGTGTCTGCGTGGAACAAAGACCGCATTGTGCGTTTTGGCCACTTATAATACTTTCACTGTAAAATTGGAACTGGTTTTAAGTCTCTGCTTGTTTTGTTTACTTTTGGCCAATCACTCTCCAAGAGAGCATTTAAGCAGTCTGCCCACGCTGCTCCCTCCCTCCTCCCTTCTCGCGGTCCCCATTGTCTGTTGTTGCTGCAACCCCCTCCTCCCCCCTCTCTCGCGTTGTATACTCTTAAACCTCCATGCAGGGCACAAGTCGGGGGTACACGCGCGTGGGCGGCGTCCCCCCACTTTTTTCACAGGGTGGACGCCGTCCACCCTGCCAAGAAGATGGCCCCACTGATAAAGATGCTGAATTCATCCCGGTGTAATTTCTAAACACCGGGAGACATTCTGCAGCGCCTGCACGTTGTTATCTGCTTTCTATCTGCAACAACGTGCAGGCGGGGACGGGGCTCTCTTAGTTCTGACTCCTGCTGGGCCCATAACAAAGGCCGGATCTGAGGGGTCATCAGGCCTCCTTTTGTTGGAGTCTCCTGGCTGGGAGCAGTCAGGAGCCTCACACCTGATGCAAATGCAGCAGAGGGGAAACAAAGGCTCACACCTTGATAGCACTTCACCCATACAAGAGAGGCAGCTTTTAACTTTGTTCAGGCTCTGTTTAGGAGATATGCATGCACTGTAAAAACTTCAGATGTTGAAGAAAAGATGGAGGCAGCACCAGGGATGAAGTCACACTTAAGTCAATATGGTCTTTTCGATATTCTTTATTCTTCTTTAAGATAAAAGATGACAGGACAACAGCCAGCGCGTTTCGTTCCTTTTAAAGGAACTTCATCAGGGCAAAAGGTTCCTGTACAGACAAGGTCCCACTGTGTACGTCAAGGGAATAGTCAGTCTCACGGTGCGGGCAACGTTATATTTAATTCCGGACCGAGTGATCTAAGTGCTATCGGTTAGATACTCCAACTGAATAAGAAAAGGTGTGGAGAATCCCTCAATGGCGTTCAGAAGTTTTTTCGTGGTTAGAAAGTCTCTAAAAACCTGGCCCAAGAAAATTTGTAAGTGCACAGCAGTGTCCAAATGCACAGGAATTCTACTAACCACTAATAATGGCGAATGGAATCCGACCACAATGATCAGAAGAAAAGTAATATATGGAGGAGTTCCAACAACAGATGGTAGCTATCGGCGATCCTACAGCGCGGATGAAGTAATAATAAACTGCAAATGCTGCTATTGCCGTTGTTGGTCCGGGCATATTTGCCGTCGCCAAAATAGAAGGCTCATGGGATTGTTTTGGCTGAAGTTTATTATTACTTCATCCGCGCTGTAGGATCGCCGATAGCTACCATCTGTTGTTGGAACTCCTCCATATATTAGTTTTCTTCTGATCATTGTGGTCGGATTCCATTCACCATTATTAGTGGTTAGTAGAATTCCTGTGCATTTGGACACTGCTGTGCACTTACAAATGTTTCTGGATTTCCAGTGAGACCTAACTACGGCAGGTCTCGGAGGTTGATTGCACAGGACCCTGTTACAATGTGGACATTATGAGTGAGGTGCTAAACGTGTAGTCAGCTGCAGTATCTATATCCGTTCAAAAACTTCAGATGTGTTGATGTTTCCCAGCATTTGCACAAAATAAATAGCATTTATATAGCTCTTATACCCCTGAGGAGGCGTTGTAATAATTTAAATATCACTATTTCTTTTAAAGCACTATGGCTAGAGAAAACTTAACGCTGATAAAAGGTAACATTGTTTTATGTGTAGCCTACAAAAGTGTGAATCTTCTGCCTAAATCAGGAGGGTTTGCATGTTTACTCAAAATGCGCTCAAATGTACACATGATAGACCTGCTAAACATATATGTGAGGGCTTAAGATCTGATGTCACTTCTTGTGATGCCAGTTCCTGTGATGTCATGCGCTGTGATGTCACGCGCTGCGACGTCACGCGCTGCGATGTCACGCGCCGTGATGTCACTTGCATACTGATTAACTAGGTTAGTCCCCCCACTTCTTTTTTTAGCACTTGTGCCCTGCCTTCATGTGATCAAATGAGGAGAAGGGCCCTTTAGATCACAGGGCAACGTCAAGCAGTTATTTTGCTTCCACTGGGTCATAGGCAATCAGGTCGTCCGTGCTGTTTTATGACCAAGAAAGAAACTACAGTAATTAAAACAAGGTCTCATTTTCATGTAGGTTATTCTTGCGGTGTCCGATGCAATTAAATGAAATCCTGGAAGTAAATGCACCTTCTGCCACATAACACATGAACCAGCCCTGCTTACTGAGCATTCCACGTACTTAACACACACTTGTCACTCCGCAATAACTGCTCTATGGAGCACTCTCTTGTCATGGACTCCAGCACATGTGCCAGGGAGTCAGGAAGCGAAATAAAACATTCTACATTAAACTCGTTTTCCTATTGAAGGACGTCTTTTGCCAATGCAATAGGCTTCGCATTTGCGAGAGTTTGAGCTGTTGGCATTGTAAATGACAATGCCTTTTATTTACGTGTTGGTTTTTAAAACATAAATAAAGGCATTGTCATTTACAATGCCAATAGCTTAAACTCTCGCAAATACGAGACCTATTGCATTGCAAATGCTTGTTTAGCCATGCTGCACAGCAAAGCCACTTTGTCCCAAAGGCGAAACCCCAGTAATGGTGATTCGTAGCCACTGCTTAGTTGTTGCTTTTATTTAATCTAAATTCTTGCCGTGGTGATGTCGAACCAGTGCTTTTTTAGTAGTGTCTAACCAGGAGTGATTTTTTTCTTATTTATTTTTACATCTTTCTTGCTTTGTTCCCTATTTCATGCGCTCTATTATGCTTTATGATTGAAAATCATAAAACTGTGACAGAAAAAAACGGTATGGCTCTGGGCCATTCTAACTGGAATGTAGCAGGACTTAATTGTGCATGCATTGCAATGCTGCAGGATTCACAGTTTTCTTAATGTCTCATCGATCAGTGGCATAGTACTGACTAAACTCAAACATAGTGCAGAGGACATAGGAGCAGTCTTTCTCTGACCAGAAAGAACAGATCCGAACCATAGGTCCAGTGCTTAATTTGTGCCGGTGCTTTCCGGTGCTCAGCACAGGCACTAAATTGCCAGCAACGGGGTTAAAGACTGTCTGCCACATGGTTGTGGTGTCTGCCAATTTAGGTACAAGCACACAAACTTCTGTTTATTATTTGAATTTAAATTTCCAATTAGTAGTATTTGCCTCCAAAGCCATTCTTATAGCTTTGGGGGCCTGTAATAGCATGAATTGTCACACTTTTAAGAGTGTGATGATTAGTAGTGTGTTGGTACTGTAATTGGCAGTGCTGCCAGGGGCAACGGATGGTGCAAGCTCTAGTGTCCTCCTGTCGAGGGCCCCGGCACTAAGTTTTTTACAAATTAAACACTGCATAGGTCCCTAGAGAGCTGCTTTCTCTATACCTCCGAGCAGAACAAGCCTGGACTGGGAAAGTCAATTCCGAACGGCTGACAACCATACCATGCAGTCTAGTTTTGCCCTTCTGTCCAACGGTCATGCAATGTGTAGCTGCCCTTTATCAGGGTGTTAGTGCATTGTGCTTCTCTCCCTGCAGCCGAATAGTAGTGCCAAGCAATGTTTTCCTGTAACTTGATGGTAGAGCAGCCTGTGCTCATTTCAAGACTTAGTCACTGCTCTAAGCCCCTAGTCCTGTGACTCAGTGATAGAGTAGTGTGGTCTGAGCATTATTTAAGATTGATGCCACAAACTGCGCTCGTGGAGGGTTTGCTCACTACATAAACTGCAGGCGAGCAGTGGGCTATTTACAATAGCCTCTGAGTTTGCTGCTCTCTGTAGGTCAGAGGGAAAGGTGCGGGCGCGTATGTATCAGTGGTGCAGTCAGTGTAGTGTAGTGTGGGATGGGTCCCAGCCTGCACCTGCTGGGGCCTAACTTTGTATTTATTCCTTGCACAGGGTGGGTAAGGTATGGAGAGAGCAGAGGAAAAGGGAGAAATAGAGAAGAGAGAATAAAGGGGTAAAAGAAAAGGAGAAAGTGAGGGAAGAAGTGGAAAAAGAAAGAAAGAGAGAAAGAAAGAAAGAAAGTAAGAAAAAGAAAGAAAAGTAGAATGTGGGACTTGGAGACCCCATAGCATTTGGTGCAGTTATTATTAGTGCAGCAAATTCAGTGACACCGGGGCCTAAACTGTGAGGGGCCCACTGAATCTTAATTATGTCTGCAGTGTAAAACTGACCCAGGGTGAGTGGAAGGCCCATTTTTCTTGCTATCGTTGTGACCCATAACACCCAAGCTGCGCCCCTGGTCTCAAAACTAGTGAAGTAGCTCAACGGGTTCAAGCCAGGCTGCCATCTGAAACAAATCAAAATAGGGGAGAGGATGTGGCGCAGGGGCTAGAGTGGTCGACCTCGAAGGCGGGGAATCGGGTTCGTGTCTCGGCAAGGAGGCTCAACATCCTGTAATTCTGGGCAAATCACTTAGGGGGAGATTTATAAAATCTCCACGCAACGCAGCGCAGCCCCCCGCGAGGCTGCGCTGCCTTGAGCGACAGGGAGAGAGCAGGAAAGCACCATATTTTTAAAGATATGGCTCTCTCCTCCCCTTTCCCTTGCTCCGGTGCTGATTTTAGCTGCCGCGCACCTTAGCGCCCCAGCAATAGGGTGTGTGCATGAGTGTAGCATATGTACAAAATACTATGCTAGGCATGATGCAAAGCTTTTCCCACTTTGCATACATGCTGCACAGTGCAGAATGCATGCAAAGTCGGAAAAGGAAGGAGAAATGAAAGCATATCTCCTTCCTTGCGCCTAGTTGAAAAGGAAGCAGTTTTCTCACGCTAAACTCAATCTGCTGTCTTTAGTAAATTTGGTTTAGCATAAGAAACCTTGGGTGGTGCATGGGAACGCCCATGCACCACCCTTGGAACGCCCCCATGGCGCAAAGTAATGTGAAGCAGTACAGTGCGATGCTTTGCATTACTTTTACTTTATTTCCAGCGCTAAACAAGTTGAGCTCTGGAAAGTTAATTAGGAAAAAAAGATTTTGCGCCGTTTTGTGTCACTTTTGTGACGCAAACACGGCGCAAAATCTTAGTAAATCTCCCCCTGTATCTCCCCTGCTTAACAAGTCTGTCGGTAACACAACTGGTGCTCGTGTAAAGCGCTCTGATACCTGCGGGTCGACTTCGAGCTATATAAAACAAAAACAAAAATCCCCTTGAGCTGATCTCTTCGACTCCGAAAGAACGCCTTCTTCACTCGGGCCTCCAGAAAGTGTCTGTATATGAGTTGGACAAAGGGCAGCCACCCTGGTTCCAGTGCCTCCGCCTGACACCTTGTTCACAACCTTCAGGCCATAGGTATGAATCGCAAAAGAGCAGTTCGCCCTTTTATTATCCCTTCCGTTATTTTGATTCTCATCGCTGTGGGCTCAAGTTTCCTGCCGGCCCGCCTTGTCAAGCCTCGTGCGACCTGTGAAGAATACAACTTTGCCCAGTGTGTGGTTTGTTCAGGGTCAGATTCGTCGCTGCTGAGAACAGATGCAAGAAAATTTGCTCCGTGTTGCCCCACAACAGCGTTCCCCGTTCGTCCTCTGCTGTGGTATTTACAGCCCTCAGTGAGAGTGGCACTTGAAGGCAGGCACTTCACTTTATCATATTTACTTGGGATACTTAGAGCACGTCACTAGACCTAAAAGCCAACTGGATTATAGGCTACTGTTTTACAAGCTTTTCAAAGGTGTGTAGGAGAAGGTGCTTGCCTCAGAAGAATGGCTACAAGATGAGGACAGGCTCTACTTCAAAGGCTTCTGTGCACTTGGACTAATAGTTCAGGAAAACTAACCCCACCCTGGGATGGTTACTCATTGAGAGGGGAAACTCAACTACTTGAGGCCTTCAACAATCAAAAGATACATGGAAAGGAACACCCTGGAGCTGATAAATGTTTATGTCACCAGACTTTGCTTGGAAAAGTTGTTTACCTGTTTTGTTTCCTTTGATCTGTTTTGGAAACTCCCTAATGTCCTGAAAAGGTCACAGGAGGACTAAAGTTCAGGAGAGAGTGGGGAAGGATAGAGACACAGGGCAGTGACTCACAGCACTCATTGCAGCCTTTTTGAAAGGCAAAATGTGCAACATGTAAGTAGGGAGATATCCCAGCAGCAGACGAGAATGACTCATGTTGCAAATGATCGTCTTTTGCATCGAATTTTCCCAGATTGTTGTCTTCTTCTGCTAGACTCGTTTTTGCTGGCCATAGGACTCTGCACGCTTTACCCCTGATAACCAGTGGTAGAGTGCTTGTGCTCTTTTCTCTAAATATGTTAGAATTGGTATACCCCTAATTGGTATATTTAATTTACTTGTAAGTTCCTAATATATGGTACTATTGGTACCCATCATGGGACTTGTTATACCCCTAATTGGTATATTTAATTTACTTGTAAGTTCCTAATATATGGTTCTATTGGTACCCGTCATGGGTCTTGTTTTGGCTCATAGGTGTAGTGAGAGTTGGTTGATGAGGACTACATTGGGACGAGATAGGTATAACAAATATCCATGTCCATCCGCAGATGCGTTGTGGTGGGCTGTACTGTATCCAATGGTGGAGGCTGATTACTAGCCCCCTTGGTGTATTGTTGGTAGGAGTCCACCTGGCAACCACCCGGTAATTATGGCAATATGTGAAAGCACAAAATATGAGTTGTGTCGCATTTTGAAGAGTGTCAATCTGTGTATGAATTCTATGAGTGGAGGGCAACCTGGTTTTATTCCCTCTTTTGCTCCCTATTTGTTTACTGATTAATGAACAGCGGATCAGCCATGAGAGCAATTTGCTACTTTGAGATGGAGGTTTGATCTTGCCAGGAGACAATATATGTAGATAATTCAATTTGGCTTCCTCTCGCCTTGGAAGTGTTCCCAAATTTAGTTGGGATTGAGCATTTTGTGTACAGCTGCCCGTGGATGTATACAGGTCCCTAACTTACACTTAGTACAGCATACCCCCCCCTTGTCTAAAGAAGCTGTGAACTGTTCTTAGCAGTATTATGGATTTGAATTGTTTGGCCTTTTTGGACGAACAAATAGCATTGATTCTATCTGGCCCCTCGTTGCTTCCAGATGCACCACTAATCAATAGGAACACTGCTAGGGAGGAATGGGAAAAGTTGACTAATATTAAGAATCATCAGATTCGTATAGCCCTGCATGGGGCTTTGATGACTGAGTACCTCCGTGCCAGCGCCGCCCCAGGCAGTCTATTAGTGAGGATTGAACCGAAAATCTTTTTAGAGGATAGACCGTTCCGTGTTGACTGGAGCTATATAGCCAACAAGTGCACCCGTGATTGGCTGATACGTATTATCAATACAGCCAAAAGACTGAGTGAAGAACTGCTGAAAGAGATAGTGGAGCTCAAGGAATCCCTGAAAAGAGACACTACGATCAATGATACAAAAGAACAGTTGGATCGGATACAGAGTGACCTTGCTGACTATAAAACATACATGGTCAATCAAAAAATAAAAGGCCTAAAACGTAACCTTGAGCATTTCTCCCATGAATTGGCATTCCCGTACGTAGAGGATAAATATTACCAACTCAATACAGAGCAGGCCCAGCAGCATCAACATCAAAGGGGAGGCCGGCGACAGGGTAAACGGGCCCCCTACAATTGGACCTTTAATAACACAAGCAGTGAGGAGCTAGGAGAGCAACCATCTACTTCTAGTCAAGTGAGGGCGAGATTTGGCCCCCAGAGTAGACAGAACGAGGATCTGGGCTCTCTTTTGAGGTCTTTTTTAGGCCAGAATCAGCTAGGCATTCGGGGGGGAGGCCCAAGAGGGAGAGGCAGTGGGCGTCAGGATCAGACATGGCAGTCCTACTGCCCAAGGATAACACCAGTGGTCGAAGTGGGTGGGATCGGCAGGGCACGGCGTGCCCCTACTTCTTTAATTCCAAAGATTCCGTTCCCCTACTTTTTATTTTGAAAATGCATCACAGGACGCAATAAATCGCAATGGCCTATAGATAAAGCTTGGCGTTCCTGGCGTTCGGGGACGGGCGGGTGGGCAGAGAAGGAACAGGACTCTCTTTTCCTTCATGCCCAAAGAAGACAAGGACAGTGTCCACTTTTGCTCTGCGGCATCAGCTGCCCCCCCCCACTCTTTCCTTCTTCCCTCTCTTTCTGTCTAGCAGTTACTCTCTTACTGAAAACGGTGACTTCAAGAAGCGGTTCTCCCTCTCTTTCCTCTCCTTTCGTTTATTTGCTCCCCTGTGAAATGGATCCAAAAAAGAAAAACACTTTTGCTGGAAATGTCGTATTTTTCTGACATTTTAATTCCAAAGTGCAGCACTGGGAATAAAAGGTTAAAAATATGAAAAATAAATAAATAACTAAATAAAGTAAGACAGAGTGGTAGAAAAGTGGCCAGATTGATTTTATTCACACCCAAACACATTAGCTCCACTTAACAGAGTTTGCCAGTGAAGCGCTACTTTTGTTTTCTCTTTTTGTTTTCCCCGGGTTTGGAACTAGTGCACCAATCCTGGAGGTACTGCAATGCGTGGATTGGAAAACAAAATGTATACTGTGTCTCTGCGTTCAGGGATGTGGTCTTTTTACCATACTGCTTACATTGTGTAAAGATATAAGCAATGGACATTGAAATGGGTCCATTCAGGGCCCTGTAGTCATGTCCTTAGCTTTTCAGGCAAAAGCACTCACTGATTTCTGAATAGTGAGTGTAAAAGCGTTAAGGTAACCATGTTGTTCCTGCTTGTATTGCACATGGTTTGCTAAATTGTGCATTCCCTATGAGTGTTTGCTTTTTCCAGGACGTTGTTACTTTTTTTTGTGTAGGCAGCATACTGCTCTTGTCTAGTGCGTAATTTAAATTGAGCCGCATCCAGGTGTTTATAACGGGGCACAATTGGGTTGTAGTTGAAGGCAGTGTGAGTCTTTCTTAGTAGGGCAGTATGGTGTTCAGTGGGGGAGAGGATGTGGCACTATGGCCAGAGCTGCTTAATTTGGAACTGGGGAACCAGGTTCAGCCTTCATAACCGGTCCACCAGACCACTCTCCTGAGGGAGCACAATCCCATGCTAGACCTCAGAAGGCCCTGCAAGGCCTTAGAAGCCCCGGTGTCTTAGCACCAGCAGGTGGACCCTAGTGAGGTAAGTGTAGGTTAACCTTCAAGGCTTGTCCACCACAATCCATACTGAAGTTCACCTCCAGTCTTGTGGGTAGGCCTATGAAGCAGCACACCCTAGAGCAACAGTGACTCTGTATCTGAGGTCACAGGACCCTTGAGAAGGGCTAGCTCTAGGGCGGTGCGACCGCACCAGGTGCTGACTTTGGGTGGAGGCTTCATGTTTGCAAGTATATTATGGTTTTAAAAGCGCGTGCTGACTCTTTCCTGGCCTCCAGCAATTTTCGGCAACAATAAAAATGTCATGATGACTCTGGTGATTAATGTTCTTCCTGGAGAGAGATTGAAGTTTTGTGTAGTGGAAGTTTTGACTCATGGAAAGGTGCAACTCACCAGGGATTGGCAATGCAGGATTTGCACGCACACCAAGCTAAGTTCGCAAACTTCACAGTCTCTCTGCTTCATTCACAAGCACTTTTAACATGTGCTGTCTGCTGTGGGGCCACTGGAATTAATTATGCAGCAGTGGGGGACAAAATTATGCGCAGTGTTGACTAAATTATGCATTAAAAAAAGCTGCAGCTTAACGCAGTTTATTTTCTGATATTTTATTATTTTGACATGTGTACACATGCTAAAAGTCTCTGGAAAGATTTTGCCTTATTAGTACCAGGGTAACATACAAATGCAGCAGTGAGAAAGGGCCGTCCACTCCGCAGCAATACAAGTCACATTTTTAGTAACTTTTGATACGTTTGAGCTACAAACAATTTATTAGTTAAAATGGTCAGATTATGCAGCAGATCTTGTATTATGTGGCAAATATGACAGAGCCATAAATATATAGAAAACATTTGCAAACTAGGATATTTTGCCATTCATGTTTGAACTGCTCTTGTGGAAAAAGGGAGAAGTGCTGATGGCAGAAACTCCATGGCTCGGAGACAAATGGCTCGTGCTTCCACATTTAATCGTATTTGGGACATTCTGAGATTAAAAGCATATCCCACTTTGTGAATGTATTTTAATGTCAATAACTCATATTAAATCTTAAATAATCATGTGTATCCATTGGTTGAATTAAACTGGGCAGTGAAATGCCAAACAAATACTAAAAATTGGGATGTTTGTGCATTCTGGCTACACCTCTGACTCCGCTCACTGATCCAATCCTTGGGTTATTCCCGCCCTCTGATTCTCCGCCCACAGTTCCCCTACTTTTTTCCCCCCACTTCGACCACTGGATAACACGCAGCAGGGGGAGGGCACCTCAATGAACAACATAGTAGTGAATCTCTCTGACCACCAGATGACACCATCTGAGCTACATGTTCTCAATAAAGGATTGCGTTTTGTGCCAACCCCTAATCATGATGCCTTTAAATGTAGGATGGAATTCTGTGAAATGATGCGAAAAATCTGTCTACATAAGTTTTTGGAGGAGAAGACACTAAACCCCCCCTCAATATTTTCCACCAACTTATATCGCCCTTCGACCTTTTGCCCCTCCAACTCGTCGCTGGGCCCAGAAGTTACAGTTTTTGAGCAACAGGTGTTGAAAGATTTCACTAATTTGGAAGAGTTGCACAGGCAGTATGCTTCCCAGAATATGACTAAAACCGATTAGGGAGCTATTAAATCTCCACAAGTGAATGAGAAAATAATAATTAAACCGGCTGACAAAGGCGGTGCGATTGTGGTCCTCAATTTTGAGGATTATGAAACTGAGGTATTGAGATTGTTGGGGGTACGTTCAAATTATATACCAACCATGAGAGACCCTCCTGGTGAACTCCAAGATCTAATTAGGGCAATGGTGCCGGGTGCCAAGAAAAAGAAGTGGATAACCCATAAGGAAGCTGAGTTCCTGATTAACCCCAAACCTAGAACTCCAGCGTTTTATATTCTGCCTAAAATTCATAAGGCTCAACGCCCACCCCCTGGATGCCCAATTGTGTTGGGTATTCAATCACTGCTGGAACCCTTGTCACAATTTGCCGATTTTTTTCTAAGGGAGACCGTTATCAACCAACCGTCTTTTGTGCAAGATACCACTGATATCCTTAACATTCTGGAGCCTTTGGAATATGATCCATCCAATCAGTTCCTGGTTACCATTGTTATTGAGTCATTATATACCAGCATACTCCAAGATGCCACACTGGTGGCAGCAGCGCGTGCTCTTGGGGGACGTGAGTGGTTCTATGATACACCACCGTCCTTTGTCCTTAAGTGTATCGAATTGGCTCTCACTAGGAATTTCTTTGGTTACAAGAATCAGTTGTACCTGAAAGTCTCTGGGACCTCTATGGGGGCAACTTTTGCGCCCAGCCTGGCGTGTATCTATGTTGGTCAATTTGAAGAGAACTTTATACATCTCAGCTGAGACGGATAAAAAAGATAAGGAAATTTCTCACGAGGGAGGCCTTGGTACAAGTTATCATAGCTTTAGTGATGTCGAGAATTGACTACGCTAACTCGCTCTATCTGGATTTTTCGAAATTTCTTGTGCGCAGGCTCCAGTAAAGTCAAACCCAGGCCGCTCGGATATCATCTCATCTGCCCAGGGAGGGGCACATTTCTTGGGTAACCAAGGACCTCCACTGGCTGCCAGTGGCGCAAAGAACTAGGTTCAAGGTATGCTGTATGGTCTTTAAGGCGTTACATCTGAGCAGTCCTGCCTTCATAAAATCTCAGATTACTAAGTATCGTCCCACTAGAGAACTGAGATCCAGTCACTTAAACTATTTGGTTACCCCACTCATAACAAACACCGGACTGGAGGAAGAAGGTTCTCCGTGACTGCCCCTCGAGCATGGAACACCTTACCATTGGAGATCAGGCAGACCCCCAATTACATCAGATTTAGACAACTCCTGAAGACTTGGCTCTTTAAACAGGCTTACCAGTAATGATGGATCAAGGACGGCTCAGCTACCTAGCACCAAGAGACCTTTGGGTGAACGTGCGCTGTATAAATACTCAGTAACATAGCATAACATAACATAACATGCCTCTAATCCATTTTGTCAATATATATCTCTCTGGAAGAGATATATTGACGATGTGCTTTGTATTTGGACAGGACCTGAGGATCGATTACATGACTTCTTACAATGACTGATAGCTGTCTATGTTTCACACGGAGGATAGATAGGCGATTGGCGATCTATTTGGACCTGGACATTACAGCAAAGGACCAGAAACTATGCACTACTGTCCATCAGAAGCCAACAGATAAAAACTCGCTACTGCACTATCAGTCGTTCCATCCCAGGGCATTGCGGGATAATCTCCCGGTGGGTCAGTTTTTCAGAGACCACAGGAACTGTACGGATACAGAGATGTATGCTACACAGTCTGAGTGTCTGGCTCAACGCCTTAGGGAGAGAGCGTACCGCCCTAAGATGATCAAGAGGGCACGCAAGAGAGCATTAAGTACCCCAAGAGAGGCTCTCCTGGAAAGGAGTAATAAAACTAAAGAGAAGTGGCTCCCAGTAGTGACCACCTTTGACCCCATGTCTACTAAAATCAGACAAATTATTAGGAAACATTGGTATCTGCTGGACACAGGTCCGAAGAAAATGCTGCAACCAAGATTTGCCTTTAAAAGAGCTACTAATTTGAGGAACCGGATGGTCCACACTCGCCAATATAATCCACGAAAACAGGAAATGGGTGTCCCCTCTGAACATTTCCCATGTGGGAAATGCACAGGGTGCAACTTGACTCAAGCGTCCAAAAGTGTCTTCTTGGCGAACGTGAGGACCTGGTTACAAAATAAGTTCAGCAATTGTAACACCACTAATGTTATTTACCGATTGACTTGTGATTGTGGGCTACATTATATTGGTCTGACCTCAAGGAAAATTAAGGTGCGAGTTCAAGAACACATTAGCACCCTCAAGGCAAGAAAACTCATTATACGTCTTGTCCATCACTTTCAAGAAGCTAACCATGATTGCAGAGATTTAAAATGGACAGTATTGGAAAGAGTAATGGGGGAAGCACACACTATTAAGAACATGTTGGTCCAAAAGGAGGCTCGCTGGATTTTCTCTGAAAAAGTGGACAAGGAGGGTCTGAATGATTCTATCGAATGTAATAGGGTGGGAAAGTAATGCCAGCTACATTAGTTGTGACACACTGAAAGGAAGTTATGTCTACATGACATGTATATAACTGTGGGGATAACATAACAGAATAGACCATATAGCTACCACCACTACAGGTCAATCTACGAGATATAGATAAAAAAGAGAGGTATATATATAAGAAAATCAGGGATGCCTTTCCTTTGGTGCTGGCTGGAGGCATCACAGCCCCTAAGAGGTGGATCAGGAGTGTGAGATGCGCAAACCAGGGAGATTATACCTGGGGATGGCCCTTATGCATGTCTATTGAGTTAGGAGGAGTCTCCACTGGGTCATGAATAAATTGGCAGAATATTCAGTATCTCTCACTTATGTAGTTCCAGCTTAAACTTAAATAAGAAGGATATGTCCCTTATTCCCCTGCCCCGTCACTCTACAGTCTAGCGGGTTTCCTTAGGTCTTTCCCTGCCCATATGCCAGCCTGGAGTGATGCCCTGGCATCTTGATATACACTAATGATGCAGGGTTTGGGATATGGGCGAGTGGGCTTTGAGGCTGTTGAAAGATGGCGCCAGCCTTTACTGTATAGCACGATTACAAGGAGGCTAGTAGTGTCGCACTGAAGGTTATATAGCAACCGGAAGGTTTTCGTTTTACTTCTGGATACAGAGAGGGACTATCTCCTTTGCCCGTGTTAATGGACTAGCTGGGACACATAACCCCTAAGGCCCGCCCCCTTCCCCACCTTTTCCCTTCCGGGGATTGAGGAGGGGGCTACACTCGACTTCCGGGTCGCAGTCCGGTACTTCACAGAGCGCTCGAGTCTTCGGCGCCTGTGGGGTATCGTAGCGCAGACTGCCGGTGTAGCAGTAAGTGGGGAGGTTATCTAACTGTGGAAGGCTGCCTGGTACCTCGCGTGTCTTGCTCTAATGAGCGGGAGACTGGATATTCTCTGAATGTAGTAGTGGGCCAAGCCAGTGGGGATTTTTACATCGCGGGTCTTGCTCTAATGAGCGGGGAAGCTGGATATTCTCTGATTGTAGTAAAGGCCAAACTAGTGGGGATTTTTATGTGACATACTGTGCCTTATACTGCTGATCTCCAATTTCTCAGAGAACGCTTTTTCTAAAAAGAACGGACGTGTTTTGGCTCACAGGTGAAGTGAGAGTTGGTTGATGAGGAATACATTGGGACGAGAAAGGTATAACAAATATCCATGTCCATCCACAGGTGCGTTGATGTGTGCTGTACTGTGTCCAACGGTGGAGGCTAATTACTAGCCCCCTTGGTGGCCTGTTTTAGAAGCTTTTCAAAGGTGTGTAGGAGAAGGTGCTTCCCTCAGAAGAATGGCTACAAGATGAGGACAGGCTCTACTTCAAAGGCAAAATGTGAAACATGTAAGTAGGGAGATATCCCAGCAGCAGACGAGAATGACTCATGTTGCAAATGATCGTCTTTTGCATCGAATTTTCCCAGATTGTTGTCTTCTTCTGCTAGACTCGTTTTTGCTGGCCATAGGACTCTGCACGCTTTACCCCTGATAACCAGTGGTAGAGTGCTTGTGCTCTTTTCTCTAAATATGTTAGAATTGGTATACCCCGAATTGGTATATTTAATTTACTTGTAAGTTCCTAATATATGGTACTATTGGTACCCATCATGGGACTTGTTATACCCCTAATTGGTCAATTTAATTTACTTGTAAGTTCCTAATATATGGTACTATTGGTACCCGTCATGGGACTTGTTTTGGCTCATAGGTGTAGTGAGAGTTGGTTGATGAGGACTACATTGGGACGAGAAAGGTATAACAAATATCCATGTCCATCCGCAGATGCGTTGTGGTGTGCTGTACTGTGTCCAATGGTGGAGGCTGATTACTAGCCCCCTTGGTGTATTGTTGGTAGGAGTCCACCTGGCAACCATCCGGTAATTATGGCAATATGTGAAAGCACAAAATATGAGTTGTGTCGCATTTTGAAGTGTGTCAACATAGGATAACCGTTCACAATGTTTGTGTTTGTCTCTGTTTGTCTCTGGCATTATCATCCCTTTATTTATCAACCATTACAGATTTTAAGCATCAGTTAGGTGGAGATGCGTCCCCGTGCCCTGATGAAATTGCCAAAAAGTGTTCGGGCAATGAAACATGTCGGCCGTTCAAGCTAAGCTGGTCTAAACATGCCGCTTCTTTTAATTGAGTGTGGACACTATGGAAATAAAGTATGTGAGGAATAGATCTTCATAACTCACTTTTAATTAGGAGATTTATTCGCTTTTTTACACAACAGGGTTTAGATGTACAATAGATGACACTATCATTTACATGCTAGTATTAAAATATTCTTTACCACTTCACATGAGTCTAAAGATTAGGTCAAACACATCTCCTTTCTATCAAGAAAGTTGCCAATGATGACAGAATGAGCAAACTGGTTAGTGCCAACCAGTAGCTCCATGGATGGTGCTTACGTGAGGCACTTACTGACTTTTCTCACACTTTTTCTCTCTTTGGTGGGGTGAAATCAGTTGGGGATGGTTGATAATTTCTAAATGAGGAACACTTAGAGGTAGGCATGACTAGATAATTCAGCATAGCCATACCTTTGGAGTATTTAAATGCCCGTCATATATAACTTACAAAGAATGTGATGTGTTCCGTATAACCAGGTTATCTGTGTATGAATTCTATGAGTGGAGGGCAACCTGGTTTTATTCCCTCTTTTGCTCCTGATTTGTTTACCAAACTTTCCAATCGGACAATCCTGCTCTCTGCATCTGAACAGGTCTTCATCGCAGTCGGCCTTAACTTTTGACTTTGCTGCAGTCTGGCGTGATCAGAGAAGCGCAGTTGTCACTTTCTTTATGCTTTTTGCCATTGGCTTTAATTCAAACTTTCTATATTCACATCTCTGGTTCTACTTACTGGATTTTTTTGTCATTTTGGTGTCAAAATATCACTAAATTCTTGTCTATTTTTCTAATCTAAATTGGAATGGGATTTTTCTTGCATTGTGTTTTCACTTTATTATCATTTGAGCGCTGCATAAATACTTTACACGTTGCCCTTAACTTAAGCCTGACTGCTTTTGTGCTAAGCTATCAGAGGGTTAAGCACAGGTTTAACTGGTAACTTTAGTGGTTCACTTTAACAAGTATTGTGATGATTATTTGAGGTTGGTTCTCACCCCCCTCAACTAATAATCCAATTTTTTACAACTCTGTTCCGGTGCTCACATGCTTTCAGAATAACCCTGCCTCTCAATAAATATAAATATTTCCCAATTGGGAAATTTAATCTAACCATTCTTTGAATCTGATGGGTCGGAGACCCACCAGGACTCAAACCTGTGACCACAAGGTCAAACACAGGTTCTTAGAATAGTCCACTGAACCAACATATGCAACTTTATGGATCTCAGGTAATACTAAGCCTGATTGAAAATTGGGCAACTGTAATTTCTGGCATAGGCTGGTGCTATGGTTCCAGCAGGATTGAGAGTTGGTCTGTGTTTGCAGCCTTGGTGCACCATGTGTCGCCCCAGGTGAGGTTGGGTGCAGCTTGCAAAACTGGTTGGCTTAGTCTGGATGGGGAGTTTCCTACTGGAAACAATACATCCTGGAGCTCTGCCAAAGGTTTCTAGGCTCTGGAACTATGTTACATGTGACTAGAATCTGTAGCAGTAAAGGCAGTGTGACCAAAGGTGAATGGAGCAGCTGTGTGGAGGCTGTGGTATTATTCCACAGATCTTGCATGGTTCACTGAGGCATCCCTCATTGCCAATGTGGTGTTACATGCAGCACAGCTGAAGAGGGATACCAAACACCCCTGATATGAGTATCCAGTATCTTAAACAGGAAAACACTTAGCTCCATTGCTCTAAAATGCAAGAAACATCCCAGCACCCACTAGAAGCTTTAGCAGATGCCAGGGCTGATGATAAGCCATCATGCACAACAAAGAGCCAGTCTAATTTCCTTAATTTTGTCATGCAATCCAAATTAAACTTGACATTCCTTTTAATGTCAAAAATGTTTGCTTAATCCAAAGTAGTATTTGGGAAAGCACAAGTCTTTTCTGTTTATTAACTTCAAACACATATAAAACCTGCATACATGTTGGCTACAGGATAACTCTTGGAATAACTTTATCTTGGTGGAAAATAATCCAAGAATGGCCATCCTGTGAACAATGTCACAATAATTTTCAAAACCCAACCAGACATCTAACAAAGGAGTATACCAGAATGCCTATTGTTGGTGACTGCTAGAGATGCAGGGCTGGGTATAAAGAATTGTTTTTCCTCTACATTGAATGGTCAAATCGAACTCCCCAGATGATAGGGGCTGAAGCTTAACTACATGTCTAGTCGTACTGGACAAAACAACAGTCAGGCAGGCATTATTTGAAATTAACAACCTGCAAAAGATTGTGAAGCAACGCTGATAAAACCAACTTTAAATCCCAAACTGACTGCTATCTCTGAACTGGAGGATGATGTGAAGAAGTCCTTACATGTGTCAGCTAGCTGAATACTTGGGGAGATAACTTTTTCTTTGAATTCCTGTAAACCATAAGAACAAGTAAATATGATCTGCAGAGGTCCATCTCATTTAAATGAAACAATATGCCTTCTGGTAAAGAAACATTGTCTAAGGAACATACATTTGGAAGAACTCTCTGACAAGACATACATTTGTCCACCCGAGCCACTTACGTTGGTGCCTGGGATATTGTTTACAGGCTTCAAGGATGGTGTCTACGTCCCCATAAATGCTCAGTAATAAAGCAGCTAGGCTAAATAATCACCCATGCAAAGCTAGACATCACTGCTCTCCCAGAGAGACAGAGGAAGATGAGGAAGGGACTGCACCACTTCCTGGGTGTAAAATTACAAAACTCTACTAGGTCACAAAGATCAACCAGGGCCTTGCAGAACCGCTGACAAATGTAATATTCTGGATATATTAGGACATCAGCAGACAAGAAGCAAACACTACAGAAATTTGCCTTTTCATTTCGGTCAGAAGACATTTTCTATAGACAATGCCCATCTAGACATTAAAGAATTTAAGAGAAATAATTTCTTGTTGAACATTGATGCTAAAATTCCCAGCACCAGTACCTCTGTAAGGGAAACAAAATTAAAGCTTACTCCTGCCAGAGCCCCTCTTCATGAGTGGTATGGGGCAACTTGCTGAATCTATCTGCCTGAGAGTGCAAAACCAACTTTAGATGATCAGAAAGGAGAATATTGTGCACCTGGGAAGCTAAGAGTCACAGACTATCCGGACCATGAGGAACCATCAGTCCATGAAAGATAGGTGACTACTGTCTGCGATGACAAAAGATGTATTTCATAGGGAGAGTAGTAGAATGCACTGGAATTCCTAAATCAATGTGGTGTTGAAGTAATGAAAAAGCACTGTGGTTAAATTAAGGCGGATTTGGTTTCATTGACACAAAGGCCCAGGTCAAATAGCAGACTGATCATCAGTGTACTGAGACAATTCATTGTGGACACCACGAGGGCAGAGTTTTGACAAGCTAACCACTGAGGTTTGAGTAGATGTGCAGCCTCTGATGGTGTAAAAAAAAAGTTACCACTGTTGTCATGCTCTTGATAAAGATCATGTGGTGGCACTCAGAGACGCTCTTCCGATTTGCAGAGCTGAAGAGTTTTGTGCCAGTGTGACGCTTTTCAAGGGCTTCTTTAATAGGAAGAGGTTAACAGAATAGAGATCAAGGATCACATACAGACCTCAGGGTTTTTTTGTCCAGTATGAAAAGAAATTGAACCCCCTGATCTTATGCATTCTGTGTAAGATCTTCAAGTGGCTACTCCTGTGCACACGAGAGGCAGCATGACACAGGCCCTTATCGCCAACCGACTGGACTATGCCAACACTTTCTACGAAGGAATTGCATCACACCTCCTACAGAGACTTCACACCATACAAAACGCTACAGCCAGACTCATCCTCGACCTCCTCCAACGAACCCACATCACACCCCACCTCAGGCAACTACACTGGCTCCCCGTACAGAAGAGATGCTAATTCAAGCTGCTGACCCACGCACACAATGCTCTACACAAACCATGGACCCATCTACATTAACTAACGCCTGAACTTCCACCAACCGTCGAGAAGTTTACACTCTGCCTCCCTATCACTTGCCCACACTCTCTGCATCTACCGAAGCAGGAGTGGAAGACACTCCTTCTCATGCATCGAAGCAAAGACCTGGAACAGCCTCCCCACGCAGCTCCGGACCATCACCTCACTTCTGGAATTCTGAATGTCTCTCAAAACCTGGTTGTTCGAATAAGCCTCCGGGGCTTGCAAGCGCCTGGATACCCTATTGGGTGATTAGCAGCACTATATAAATCCTGATTGATTGATTGAGTGTTTGAGGTCTAACTTGGGACATAATTCTATGCCCTTCAATTCCCGGAGCTTCTGAACTTCTGTTTGCTACTCCTGGAGATACTGGATGATGATTAGAAGGGAAGGAGAGGTGAACGAGCAAGACTAACCTCCCACCTGATGACTGATAGAACACTTGGGTCCAACCTGTAGAGATTCATATGAAAGGAGTCTAATTTCTCAGCTGGTGATATGAGATAACGGATGTAAGAAGAGTGCATTTTGCATTTGAGTCTCAGAGGGTGGGGCAGAAGTGAGGAAATCCTTTGCAGGCCTATGCTGCGTTCGTCTACAGTCACTGGCAGATCTGTTGTGACTTTGCTGTTGGTTCAAGACAACATTTTTTAGCCATGGGGTTACCTAGTTCTATCAATCTTTAAGGCAGTCATTGATGATTGTGAAGGTTTTGAGGAAGGCTATGAAGAAAAAAAAAGGAACCCAACGTCTGAGGCTCAGTTTTGCACTTAGTCAGCTTCTAAAAGGTAGAAGGGGAAAATACTTCTCTGCTGTTAAAGAGCAAACCAAGATCTTCACCCTATGAGGCATAGAAAAACTAGCTTATGTTAAGACTTCCATAGAGTGATACACTTGGCAGTTGTATCAAATCTTTAAGAGAGAATTAATTTAAGCATGAAAAGCTATGAGCATTTAACTTCAGTGGGTACTTAATCACCTTAGTAAGATTTGCAGCTAATTTGAGAGCATATCCAATCCCCGTCAAACATAGTGCAATTCAGATCCTTTGAGTGCTTATTTCTAAAGATTTTAACTTCTTCTTTGTGAATTTTTATAACTCTCTCAGTGACCCCGGGTGCCAGATCGAGGCACTCTTTGAAGTAGTATCGCGCATAGAGCATAGATCGTTTGCTTACCTCCAATCCTTTAGTATAATAATAGGCGGGAATTTTAATGCTAAGCTGGGTCAATATTACTACGATGGTAACCCATTTGCGCTAGAAGACCTTGTGATTAGCGACTCAGAGTCTGACCAGAGGGGCCGGAAGCTTTCGGAGGCTCTTAGTCAGGCTGGGTTAAGAAATGTAATGCCAGGGGGTCCAAGTCCGTCCAGGGAACTTCCCACCTTTGTGGGTTGGGGAAAAGGGACCATTATAGATTATATTTTATTTCAAGATCCCCTGATAGTTTGGTTTGCCCGGGAGTGGTCCATGAAACCACTTTCAGTGACCATAACCCCATAGAAATTGCGCTGGGAATTAACGTTGGCCAGGCGTAACTCCTGATCCTGGCCTGACTTGCTTAACGGCCAAGGATAGGGGCCTGAGGGTAAAGCGGCGTAAACTCCCAGTGGCCAAAGTGAATAAATATGTGGTCACGCGGAACATTGCTATTATCCTGGAGCCCCTGTTAGCCCTGGATACATCACCCGCCCTAGTGGTATAAGCCTTTGACCAGCTGAATGAATCCACCGTTAACACTATAAGGGATATGGCGAGCAAACCCAGGGGTGCCAAGTCAGGCTGGTATAATAAAACATGCAGGTCCGTGGGCAATTATCTGAGCGAGGTCCTGAACACTATTCCCCGCAACCAGGATAATATCATGGAGGCCAGGAGGGCGTACAAACTTGACTTAGGGAAGCGGAAGGCAGAGCTCAAAGAAGCATCTTGGGTACGGTTGGTGTCCACATGCTCCTCTAGAGATTCCAGGGGTTTTTGGGCGGTGGTTAATGGAAGGCAGCCCAATGTGGCTACGCAAGATGATATAGGCTCCTCCATCTCTTCAGCCATCTGGGTCACACATTATCAAAAGGTGTACGCGCTGGATAAAGACCACCCTTCTAATCAGGGTGATGCGGATAACTTGTACCCTTTGGAGATTAGGTTTGAGTTTGAGGAGGTATACAAGGCAATCATTGGCAGCCCGTCTAACAAAGCACCAGGGCCAGATGGAATACCTATAGACTTTTACAAGGCTGAACCTCATCTCTGGGCTTCAGTTCTGGCCAATGTTGTTGATGCCGCAACCCAACTAGGTCTTCCGTCGATTTGGAAATCAGCCACTATAGTCCCTGTATTTAAGAAGGGAAATCGGCAGGACCCTACCTGTTACAGACCAATTTCTTTGTTATGTTCGGTGGTAACGGTGGTAGGGCATATTGTCCTTCAGCGAGTGGAAGCTTGGGCTCGGGCCAAAGACAACATCTGTCCTGTCCAATATGGATTCAGGGAAGGGATGGGGACTATAGAACAATGCCTGAACCTCAACCTTATTATAGGGAAATATGTTGTGGCGAAGCAGGGATCTATTTTCCTTGCATTTATGGACCTCAGTAGCACCTTTGATGGGGTGAACAGGTCCAAGCTTTGGGACATTCTTGGGGAGATGGTGTTATATTCCATATAGGTACCCTATATAGGCGCAGGTAACATCGAAAACTTTCACCTACATCCTTCCCTACATTACATACATAACGGTTCTTAGGCACTGACCTTTTACCTAGATATGACACTGCACTCAGAACGCGGGTTTTTCCCTGGTTCGATTCTCATACATTATGCAGGAGGCTTCTTGGAAGCACAGCAGGACTAACAGTAGGATTACCATCTCCTGTATAATATCTCTGTATAATGTTCAGCCCCAATGTCATCCTTTAGGCCGACACAGTAACACAGCAATGTAGGACCCCTGGGGAGACCTATGGGTATATATATATCATGTCTTGCTTAGAAAGATAGAGGAGACCGTGACTTCCCGGCTGACACACTGACCAGAGATGCTGAGGTTCCTGCATGCAGACGCTCCAGCTAGCAGTGGTCTAACATCCCTCGCGGGGTGTCCAACTCGAGACCAGGACGGGGTCCCATATTCTCTCAGGTAATGGGGTGGACTAGATCCTAGAGGGATTCTTGGCATAATACCTACACAGATGCTAGATACATTTAGGTACATCTACTTAGGGAGACATCGTAGGAGTACGCACTTTCTATCATGTGTTTTATGTACTTGTATATATTCATGGTTTCTGCAAGATGTTAGAGCTATACCATCCCTTTACTTTTGTAGTATTGCTAATCATATATCTCTGCTACTGTCTAACGGTTGTTGCAGCCCATATATTCTACACTAGAATAACAACTGTTCAATAAATACTTATTGAAACGCCCAGCCTGTTTATTCTGTGTAACTCTCTGAGAGAAACTAAGTGAGCACGAGTGACTGAGCGAAAGGTAGTATATTGTTTCCACGATCCTGGGGGATCAGGGTTGTCATGTTCTGAGGTTGCCAAGAACTATTCTCTCCCCGATAAGAGGAGACTCTAGTGACACTGTGAGCTAGCTAATACAGACAGGCTAACGTATCCGGTGGGGGTGCACAGAATCTGTCCGCCACCAATCCCACAGTTTATGTTATCCGAACGTGCAGATCCTGTATAGGATATATGGGAACTACACGACATGACGCCGCCAACGTTGGTTGGGTATTTATTTAACAGTAGAATCTGAGTAGTTCAGTCGTGCTATTCTCAGAGAGCCCTACTCACAAAAAACCAGAGATGTCTGGAGTGGGTGGGCACAAACTCCGCCACAGCTGAGTAGGCTAAAAAATCCTATTGGCTGTTGGTTAATCAAGCTTGAAGGACACAGGGTTCCTAAATTGTGCAAAACACCTTATCTTAGTTCCCTTGAAAAACTTCTTCTTTACAAAATGACTGAAGACAGAAATAATGGAGAATTAGACCCAATACAACAAAATCTGCCCCTCACAGACGAGGATGATGCAGGCACAGTACAAATTGCACCAAACCTTAGAAATACAGTCACCCTGAAACTACTTGTGCATGGTTTATCAGCTAGGGGTGCCATAATAGTTTTCGTGATTGAGGCACACGAATCAAACAAAACGAGGTATTTTATTTGTGGGTTACATTCCCAGCAGCAAATGCAAGAACAAAAACATTTCACTCCTACACGGAAGGAGATGCACCAGCGGAATACTATCCGTTCGAGGATATAGAGGTTCCGCTCACGTACCAGGAACATTTATACTGGTTTAAAGGCGCCCTACCCCATACAAGAAGAAGAGTAAGACTCGGCCCGCTCGGAAGAGAAGGGGCAACATGGCCGATATTAGCGGCCTACACATCACATCCTGATATTGACACAATGCCACCAGGAGACTTACTCATACAACATAAAGATTTAATTAAAATCTATAGGAACTTGACACAATTCGTCATGAGGATACTCACAGTCCAACCAGCAATAGTTGCAACAAATGGAACTTCAATTCAGGGTACAGCAACTAAAATTACACCACAAACATTACACGCGGTAATGGGCAAAATGCCCACAAAACGTGAACAAATACCATTCTGGGTTGCTCAGAAAATAACGCAGCTAGAGGCAGTATTCCCGAATACTACCCCGTATGAAAAACACAGAATGCTAACAATCTGCTTGCCCATGGAGATAACACCACAATTAGAGGATTGTACCACTTGGGGTACAGTCTTTGCTGCCATTTATACCAGAACTCATGGTATCCCGTCATTAGCAGTAGTACCTGATGTGTTGAGACAGATACAAAATGAGTACGGAGCAGAATCTGCCCTAAACTTAAGGATGAAGTTACTAGGTAACTATGCCCAGGTATCAGCCATAATACTGGCTAACATTAAAGGGGAAGCAGCTTCAGTGGCCATCCGCCAATGCCTGAGGGAGTTCGATCCTTTAGAACAGGAACACGAACTACCAAAAATAATTGAAACTGCGTATGCAGAATTCGGCAGAGACAGTTTGGGTGGGAAAGCTTTAAAACCACAACTGATGGGCAGTCTTGAAAAGGACACTTCTAAGCAGACACCTGCTTCAACTAAGAAGAAGTGGGACAATAAAAAACAACAAAACTTTAAGGAAAATAGATCTCAATCCAGAGGTAGATCTCCTCCACAGGAACCCTCCGAAAAGAGGTATAACCTCAGGAATAGGGATAATATTAGGAAACCTGACAGGTATCAGGATATTGATACATGTTCCTCTCGTTCCTTTTAGGGTTCATCGAAAAATTCCGAGAGGGAAGGACGGTCTGAAAGACAAGAAGAGCGTACAAAGTCCAGAGACAGGCAGCACGCTCAAGATTACACTTCTAAAAAAGAAGAAAAACCAAAGCAAAAGCAACAGTTCAAAAAGAAGAAAGTTGCAGGTCTAAAGATCAGACATGCCCAGAATTCTGAGGACTCGACTACTGAACGGGGAATGGGCTCTGACGATGCTAGACAGTGCGGCAGAAATAACAATAGCTCACCAGAACCTGATGGAATTTCTAGTGACAGCGGACTTGAATGATTATATCACGGTAGAAACACCCGATACTAGGGTAAGTGTCCCACATAAAGTATATGAAATAACTCTCCAGATGGAGGGGGACAAATGTAGAACAGTAAGAGGTCTCTTTTGGGAGAACCTGACGTTTTGCTATGATATTTTATTAGCTGAACAAGATTGGCCGCCAGCATTCGTCATGAATTGCCCCAAAGGAGAAACAGTAATTCTTCCGGCTTTCTCAGACCATATTCCCAGGCACTTGCAACACACTTATGCGCAGGAGTGGGTGGTAGCCCAGGCTCCAACATTATACAAAAACCATGTTGGATGGGATGAGGATTCAACCCACCACATTATTCCTTTAAAACATACTCCAATTGCACAGAGGCAGTATCCAATAAAGCAAGAAGCTAAAAAACAGGTCAGGGAGATCTTAGATCAACTTGAATACCAAGGGGTGATTGAAACTTGCACCTCACCAATGAACAATGCTTTGTTTCCTGTCATGAAACCTGACAACACATATCGTCTAGTTTTAGATTTTAGACATTTAAACACTTGCACTAAGACATTTGTAGTCCAGAATGCACATAGTGCCACATTAATGAATAACATTGTGCAGAAAAAATATAAAACAACACTTGATATCTCAAATGGATTTTTCTGCCAAAATATAGCACCTGAAAGCAGGTATCTAACAGCCTTCTCAGCGCTAGGGACCCAGCGTCAATTTTGTGGACTCCCCCAGGGGTATAAGAACAGCCCGGGGTTGTTTTTGGCTAGAGTAACTGAGTTACTTCAAAATTTGGACGAAGAGGCATTGTCCTATGTGGATGATATTTATCTGACGGACGATGACCTAGAGGAACACTTGAACAGAGTGAATACCATAATTTTGGGATTTGCATCTGAGGGCTACAAATTCAACTTTAAAAAATCAAAAATTGCCCACCTCAGTGTCCTGTTTTTAGGATATGAGCTTTCAAGTGAAGGAAAAAGCCTGGCGGCCAATTTTTTAGAAATATGTGCAATGCTCCAAACCTCCAAAATCATTGAAAAATTAACAGTCAATTCTGGGTTTCCTAAATTTTGGTAGAACATACATTTTAGATTACGCTGAAAGAGTGAAACCTTTCTACGATTTAATAAAACCTGATTTTTCAGTAAAACAATGGACACAGGAACATACAGATACACTTCGTTCTTTACAAGCTGACATGCTAGCTTCCAAACACTTCCAGACACGCGTAAACGTACGCAACCTGGTGATCCGTATAGTTGCGGGTCAATCTGGGTACACCTATCTAACATATAATGAAGGTGAAACAGTACCAATTGCATACAAATCACATTCGTACACAAACGCTGAGATGTGCTTCGCATCTACAGAAAAGATTCTGACAGCAGTACAGACTGCTGTAGTGAGAGAAAGAGCACTGGCTCAGGGGAAACGAATAATAGTAGTTACTCCGGTTCCAGCCTTAGAGGCTGCGACAAAGGCGAGCATTCCTAATGTTAAAGCTTTACATCTGAGATGGATACAATGGGCTAATTCTCTCACTGCAACAAAAGTAGAATACAGGTACGACCCAAATTTAAAGACACAAGCATTCCTGCAATACGAACAAGAATATCCTCTACCAAACGAAATAATGCCTCTAGATCAGTATGAATATATCATTTACACTGACGGATCTGCTCAACCGGCCATAGGGAGTAAGCAACAATATAGCGCAGCATGTGCAATCGTTAAAGGTCGCATGCGGGATGGAAAATTCCACCCAAGTTGCACAAAACGCAGTCTCTAGGAGACTGCACGGCACAGCTGGCAGAGTTAAAAGCGCTGATACTGGCACTGGTAAATACAGATCAAGAATTCCCCACACTAATTGTGTGCGATTCCTTTTACTGTGTCCAGTCATATAATGAATATTTGCAGTACTGGGTTCAAAATGGGTTCAAAGACGCAAAAGGTGGCACAATTAAGCATAAAATGCTATGGGAACAGGTAGTGGAGTTGAAAACCGAACTACCAAGGGCTCACGTGATACATACACTGAGTCATCAGCGTGATGACGTTCACGTTGAAGAGAATTCATTGGCTGATGAAGCCGCAAAGGGCTTCCGTAGCTGCAATAACTCGTTCTAAAATGAGAATAGACGGTGAGATTAGTGTAGCTATTAATGCAACCCGCAAAAACAGCGGAGCAGTATCAAAAAGGTTTCCACTCAAGTACTCCTACAAGTTAGATGCCAATAACATTCCATTTGCTCAAATTCCTGGAGTGGGGGAGAGAGTAATTCCAAACATGGATCATAGGTTAGGTTTAATTCTAGCAGCACACGAAGGGATAGGTTCTGCCCATGCAGGAGTTACGGCAACTGTTTCTTTATTGAAACAACGCTATTGGTGGCCTGGGTTAACAAAGCAGACTAAAGACTATGTCTTGAAATGCGACATCTGCCAGCAGATGAAAGGTTCCACCGTAACACGTCCGGCACAAACACCATTATTAATATCTGACAAACCGATAGCGTGTGTTTACTTGGACCACTACGGCCCCTTACAAAGAGATGGGGCTTACAGGTATATCATGGTTGCAGTGGATTCCTGCTCGAGATTCCTATGGGTGTGGCCCCAGCGCTCGGCTGACGCTCAAACTGTTATAAAAGATTTGCGAGTCTTTATAGGGACATACGCAATCGGCACATTACATTCTGACCAGTGCCCTGCGTTTAGCTCTCGGGCTTATAAGGAGGCCATGCGAGGATTGGGTGTAGCATTGCGGTACTCATCTCCGTACCATCCAGAGGGAAATTCGGTAGTGGAGAGAAAAAAACGAGACTTAAAGCAATCTTTAACAGCTAGAGTATTAGGCACGGGTGAAAGTTGGGTAAAACATCTGTATGGAGTCCAGCGTGCTCTTAACAATATGCCAAGAAGTTCTCTAGGGGGGGTCACTCCATATGAGGTCCTATTTGGGACAAGAATGTGGTTGCCTGATCTTGATTGTGAAGGCACAGCATCGGATGAAAAGCCTTTTGACATCCATGATCGTTTGGCTGTTTTACAGGATCTAAATGAATCCAGGACACAACAAAGTAACGTCCATCTGAAGCAGACCGCCACTGGGGAAGTCAAATCAGTCACGGCAAGACCTGTCTGGATCCCAAAAGTTGGGGATCTGGTCAGAGAGAAAATAGCGGACAAGAAAGAATTCGGGCCATCATACAGAAAACCTGTACCGGTCCTAGGAATTGAAGGAACAAAAACTGTACTTCTACCGCCTCTTGCCTGAAAAAAGGAGAAAAGATTTGTCTCAATCGACCTAATCAAACCACACTAATTGGCCGATACTAAGCAGTAGGCCACGTGGACTCCACAGTAGCAGACGCCCTCCTCTCGCTACAATCCAAGAAGTTCAAACGGAAAAACTCATCACGTTCGAAGAGTCACCTGTACGGAATGATGGACTATGCAACAATGCTATGGAACTCGTTCCTCTTGAACCTGAAATTCAACTTCAAAATCAAACTCAAAATGACAGACAAATAGCTGTTAGACCAAATACAGATGTCTACGTCAACATGCCTCGACAAGAGCAAACCACGATTTCTACAAATCCTGATGCAATTCCTACAATTGATCGAACTGCTTCTGGCTACTTCATAAACTTTGATACATTTTCTTTGGATCCAAGTGAACCTGAAACGACGCAAGCCCAAAAATCACGCAAACAGCAAGTTAAAGACTTTATGCACTTTCTTAAAAAGACTTACCTGGTGTCACCATGGGTAGAACTATGGATAATCACCTGGATACTTTTCTTTCTTTTCTGGGAGGCTTGGTAACAGTTTTTAGTATGCTTATTAATGGGAAATACATTCGACAAAGCTCTGCAGCCCAAAAGGTGAACTTACTTTTAAAACCACACCAATCATCTCATCAAGAACAAAGAGACTTGTCATCAGTGAACATTACAGCAGTTCCTATACCTGATGGTTTAGTTTGGGACAAGGTTGATTTCGATATATTTGGTCCGACTGAAATTTTAAGAATTCCTCATTTATTTAAAACATCATTAAGTGATATCATTACCTCAAGTACATTTTCCGATGATTGGGACTTTGAAACTGTTAATAACATGTTATCTGATTTGGAAAAATCTGCTGCGTTTTCTAGTAGTGAAACATTGAAAGACACATCAGATTTCGAGAGTATGTATTGTTATCAACATTATGGTCATCGTTTTCTGCATAAATCTGCTAATCCTATAAATGTGTTCACATTCCACCAGTGGGAACAATGTCCAACACCGCCGAAAGGTAGTTCAAAAACATTTACACAGAAATGTCCATATTTTTCAGGGTTTAATATGTCTGACCCAGCCTCATACTATTATAAGGTTGCACCAACATCAGCACAGAAAAATATGTTGACAAATACCAAACAGATTTACTCTGCTGCCTTTATTGCCCAGCTGTCTGAACAAGGTTTCGACTTATGGAAAGACACCATAGACTTAAAATCAGTCTGGGGTACTAGGGAATGGCAGGTACAGGGAACAGAAGCTTTGTTTAGAGCATGCCTCATCCCTCAACAAATCATGTTTTTGAACGAGACAGTGCAACAGACGTCTTGCCTTGGACTAGCCAAGAACAAAGAATTGAACACACCTCGGCTGCCGACTCCATCACATACCGAGGGCAACATAACATCACAGGAAGAAATTACAGTAGATTACATCATACAATACAACAGATCAGACCCCGATTGGAAAAAATGGTTGATTTGGCCCACAGACGCTAACAGTTGTCGGGCAAGATTCATGGGTAAAACCGAAGGGTTTAGTATCCATAGGCCAGATCCACGTTACGTACAGAGACAACATCCAGGGGTGGTGACATCCTACAGTGTTGGGAAGTTGTGCCTCGATTGGCTAAAAACCTCAACACTCACACAGGTGAAACAACACTTATCCTTACTGTCACAGGATGTGGATCTTAGGGATTTTTTAATGGGTCCCAGGAAGCCACGTCAGAAACTTTTCTATTACGCTGTCTACAATGAAATTTGGAAAATATCCCAACAAGAGGCCGCAGAGAGGTTACGGGAAATAGACCGTATAAATCTAGAAAAATCTCTAGCAGTGGTAGACAATGGGTTAACTACATTGACCGCCAGGATATAGTCCTTAGGCAACATTGTATCTTCTGTGATAAACATACTAGAACAAGATTTGGCCATATTACAACACGGGCAATCTCAGTTACGTTCTATTATGTTGTTAAGCTGGACGCTACAATCTTTGCGTGCAGGCTATGTGCCTTGACGTTTTATCAACAGCACGTCTCTGTTTTCTGAATACAATCTAACAGATAAACAGATAGAAATGGCACAAAGGGGAGCAAAATATACAATGCTGCGTATCGAAAAACTGGATAGACTACCATTCACAGTGGCAGAATCACCGTCTACAGAATGGCTAATCCATGGCCACATAACTCTACCGGTCACTACTTTTCAGTTTCAATATTGCCTTGAACAAAAGCAGGCAGGCAGATATGAAGAAATGGGTAAGGAATACATTAAGGAATCCTGGGAATTACCATACAGATTTCGATGCCGGAGTGGGGATCAAGAAGTGTTTCTGAGCGGTACAAACTGCGAGAATGCTTTAAGTGGATCACTCATATGACAGGATATAATGTTGCACGGAGCTTGTAATGGTTCTGTAGCAAACCTGTCTTGTCATTTGAAGGGTGCCCCAGCTGCAGTGATTACTCCAGCATTCAGGCTACTTTCGAATGGGAGTTACTTGATGCTGAACAGTCAAGGCTGCTGTGGCAAGCTCCCGGGCATCGCATATCTGGTAACCGTGAGCTCCAAGATTACTTGTTGTATGCAAGCATTGTTTCCACCGACACATACAGTCAGGGAGGCGCCGTTATGGCCTTTGCTGAATGTTTCCTTAATACGGTTTGATACTTTAAGCAGAATGAAAGCCATGCTTCTACAGAAGTCTGTGCCCTTAACCTCCACTCGAGAGACTTTTGATCTCCAGATCGCAAGGTCTTCGGCAGAGATGCAGGCACTCATTCATACAAACTGCCCTTTCCATTTCGCAGAAATGGTAAATCGTGTCTTTAACATGTCTGATACAACAGGCATTGTCCACCTATTTAAGACCACAGGTTCTGGACTTCTGAGCACCTTTCAGATGGCACTTGGAGTTATACCAAACTTCATACATTTCTATTTGCTACGCAATGGAAGTCCCAGTCACCAAGGCGATGGAAAGAACACTCCTGGAGCGTAAATACCGTGACCGCATGGTACAACTTCTAGGCACGCCTCGCCTAAGAGAACTAAGTGAATCTTGGTTCTTGTCATTTCGACCGGTCTGGATAGACTGCATCTTACCTGTCCTCCGATGCCTGTTTTGCGGAGAAGAATGCGTGTTAGACCTTTGTTTGACACTACCATCATGTGCGCCACCGGACATGAATGCGTTACTGGACCCGGTAACGGCCCATGTTCTGGAGTGTCCTCAGCGTATTCCAATGTTGATGGCGGCATTCCTTGAGCCACCACGGGTGGTAACTTCACCTGTTGGTCTGAACACCGGCTCCTCCTCTGACACCCAGTCTTTGGACGTCGTACAGGCTGCCCCAGCACCGGCTGTGGACAGCGTGGAACATCTGTGCTCAATTGATGTGCTCTGCGAGGTGCTACTGGGGCCTTCTACTGCGGAAGCAAGCAACGAAAATGTAGCGTCTACCAGCCAGGACACATAAACATTTGGACTCATTTTGGCTCGTAGTGTGCTGGGAAAAATCCGCCCTTTTTCTAAACAAGCTCAAAATTTGGAACTTTGAGACTAAATTTACATTCCTTTCATTTTTTAGGCATTTATGGCTTTATAATGCTTATAGTGAGCCGGACTATATCAACGGACATTTTAGAGCTAGGGCTTGCAGATTTTTTTAAAACGTTTTAAAGTTTTTAGCAAATTTTTAGAAAGTTTTTAAACATTTTTAATTCAAAAGATGTTTTTATGAACTTTGTGCTTACCACTATGTAGTAATATTGGTAGTACAGTAATAGGTTACATATGTCGTCCATTCGGAAGAGGAGTGGGTGTTATATTCCATATAGGTATCCTATATAGGCGCAGGTAACATCACAACCTTTCACCTACATCCTTCCCTACATTACATACATAACTGTTCTTAGGCACTGACCTTTTACCTAGATATGACACTGCACTCAGAACGCGGGTTTTTCCCTGGTTCAATTCTCATACATTATGCATGAGGCTTCTTGGAAGCACAGCAGGACTAACAGTAGGATTACCATCTCCTGTATAATATCTCTGTATAAAGTTCAGGCCCGACGTCTTCCTTTAGGCCGACACAGTAACACAGCAAGGTAGGACCCCTGGGGAGACCTATGGGTATATATACATCATATCTTGCTTAGAAAGATAGAGGAGACCGTGAATTCCTGGCTGACACACTGATCAGAGACGCTGAGGTTCCTGCATGCAGACGCTCCAGCTAGCCGTGGTCTAACATCCCTCGCGGGGTGTCCAACTCGAGACCAGGACGGGGTCCCATATTCTCTAACTCTCAGGTAACGGGGTGGACTAGATCCTAGAGGGATTCTTGGCATAATACCTACACAGATGCTAGATACATTTAGGTACATCTAGTTAGGGAGACATCGTAGGAGTACGCACTTTCTATCATGTGTTTTATGTACTTGTATATATTCATGATTTCTGCAAGATGGTAGAGCTACACCATCCCTTTACTTTTGTAGTATTGCTAATCATATATCTCTGCTACTGTCTAACGGTTGTTGCAGCCCATATATTCTACACTAGAATAACAACTGTTCAATAAATACTTATTGAAACGCCCAGCCTGTTTATTCTGTGTAACTCTCTGAGAGAAACTAAGTGAGCACGAGTGACTGAGCGAAAGGTAGTATATTGTTTCCACGATCCTGGGGGATCAGGGTTGTCATGTTCTGAGGTTGCCAAGAACTATTCTCTCCCAGATAAGAGGAGACTCTAGTGGCACTGTGAGCTAGGTAATACAGACAGGCTAACATATCCGGTGGGGGTGCACGGAATCCGTCCGCCACCAATCCCACAGTTTATGTTATCCGAATGCGCAGATCCTGTATAGGATATATAGGAACTACACGACAATGGGACTGTCTGCCGGCCTGATTAACTTTCTTAGAGCTTTGTATATGGATGTAAATGCCCGCGATAGATACGGCACAGCAGGGGAAACCACTGAATCTTTTAGCCTCCCCCGAGGGGTTAGGCAGGGATGTGTGTTGGTTCCATTACTGTTTTTATTATACATTAACAGCCTGAACACATGTTTGAGTAAAAATGGAGCCAATCCGCTGAGGGTATAGTCTATCAGTGTCCTGTCCTTGGTATATGCCGACGACGCCGTGATGATGGCCCGGACGGCTAACGGGCTAAAACTCCTGGTGGATCGGTTCGTGAAGTTCATGGATGACCTGTACCTAGATACCAACATCTCTAAGACACATTATATGGTCTGTGGGAGGAAGACAGCTAAAGCTAGACTTATTGATTTCAAAGGGCAACATATCAGTAGGGTCTCCACTTTTCCTTATCTGGGGATTTCATTCGACCACCAGAATAACTGGCTTTCTTGCATTTCCAGTCTCTGTTCTAAATTCACCCAAGCCTGTTGTGCCTCATTTAGATTCTTATTGTCAGTAGGTAACAAGCCCGTTCTGCCCCTGTTACAAATATACAGAATGAAGTGTCTCCCTGTCCTGACTTACGGAGCTGCGATTTGGGGGTACCGTAAGTGCAAGGGAATCCAGCTAGAAGAGGACCGATTTTGTAGGAAACTCTTGGGGTGGGTCCAAACAGTTCCTCATTTGTCACCCATGAGGAGCTGGGTTTAAACTAAGTGGAGGACCAGGTTAAACTGGCTCCATTGCTACTATGGATTTCTGTTTGGGCTAATGAGAGCCTGTGGTTTAACAGGAGTGTGATCAAGGACTGTATGGAATGCACGTATGGTCAAAAGATACCGTGGATAAACTACATAAAATCGGTTCCCCACTCCCTCGATTGTATGGATATCTTCGATAGGCCATACCTCCTCAAAAAGGGTGATCGCAGTCTTCTAATGGAATTTTTTTTAAATAAGGCCAAAGAGGAAAGGGAAGCTCAGGTGCTGATGAAAAATTCTATTAGATCTTTCCTACTACTGAAATCTGTTAGTGGCCCCGAAAATTATCTCACTGCAGTTAAGCACCCCACGGATAGATCTTTACTTGCCACATTTTGCTTGGGCACTATACGCACGATGATTTGCTTCCCTCCGGGTCAGTTTGATCCCCAAGCCCTTTTAATTTGCCCTTGTGACGACTGTTCCCCCCAGACCCTAACACATTTGGTCTTATTTTGTAAATACTATGAATTTATCAGCAGAAGATATTTATTACCACTTTTAAAAGAGAGGGGCTTTACTCAATTTAGACCTGCTTTTCTATTCTTACAGTTAAATACAGGATCAGGTGGTGATGACTGCAGTTATCGGGTATCTAAAGGCGCCTTACAATGGAATAAAATAATGTGTGCCTAGTAACAACGATGTATATGATAGGCCGGGGCCTTGATCTTAAATGGATTTTATATGCTTATGAACTATCTAAATCGGATGAATTGATCTGGTTTGTGTTTAATAATGGTTTTTAATGTTTTTATGTGTTCCTTTTTAACATGTGTTTTAATCTTTTATGATTATAACGTATAATCGAATAAAGATTAACATCAATCAATCAACTTCAGGAACCCATGCAGTCATCCTTTACGCATGCAGAGTGGTAAGCCTGCAAACCTGACTTGTCAACTGGCATCTTCTGTTTAACTTCCATTTAGATAATTTTTCCACTTGCTTGACGGGAGTAGAGATGGAAGGACTCAAATGGAAAAAAATTCCGAAGATTATCCAGTAACTTTACAGCCCTTTGTAGGAAGTCAAGGTGACCGCACTTCACTCTTTCCCCTGCCAATTACTCCAACTCCATATTCAGCTGCTGGAGAATGAGCAGAAGTACATATTGGTTCTTCATGAAACACCCTGAATTGGGCACACAGTTTTTACTGACATCCATGAACAAATTAGCTTTGTTGTTTGGTGTGTGACAGTTCGCCTGACTTTAGACCCATCCACTCTACAGTCACCAATCAATGTGTGGAAAAACATGATCTTGGAGACCTCTGAATGGACCAGAAGCAATTACTATGGTACCATAGTCATGGGCAAAGGCATGTTGAGCCCAGAGTCTTATGGCGGTTGGATGTTCCTCTTCACAGTCTCCTTCAAAGAGAGATCATCTCAGCAGGTATATGCACCCCTAATCTGAGGAGAGGATTGCAGACTGTACAACATCCCAAATATCACCTCTGACAGCCACAGCGGTACATGATGTGCTCCACAGGGGACATTAGCAGCTATTCTGGAACATAGCCCAGGCGTACTAAACATTAGTAAGGCCAATGCTAAAGGGGATGGGTTAATCAGGGAAATACTTGAATGCACTAACTGACCCCTCAAAGGAGACTCTGTGCGCTTATGCCACCAATACGCTCATGTTTTAGAAAGAAACTTTACTGGGGACTTTAAATATTTGGCTGGTTGGTCATGATAACTGGGGGGAGGCACATTTTCTTTCTTTCGCTTCAAATTTTTGCAAAGTTCACAATTTTCGGCCTTCACAAAGTGTTTTTATTAATTCGCCTTTGCCCAGGAGAAGCCTTTCTGCACTTGGTGAGACCATTTTCACTGCATGATCATTTCACTCAACGGTTTTTACTCTAATCGAGATAAGATGACAAATGTATGCAGACCTTTTCTTTGCAAGTTTCCATTTTTTAGCTTTTTCCTATGTGCGCTGGTTCACGTATCCAAAACGTTTCTCTTCAGATTTAACTTTTGTGACATAGTCTGTCGTCGAAGTAGTGAGATGTGTCAAAACAGGTGAACTACGAAGATTTCCATGGAACTCGTGAAGGTCGCAAAAACATCTATGCAACTTTGCACGCCCTTATCTATTGCTCTCAGGGATGATACACAGCCACTTTAGACAGCGACCCCTACAGGATAGAGGTGCACAGTGTCCCACTGAAATCCTAACAGTTCTGAACAACACAGAACCTCTAGTTTTGCCCAGTTCCGAAGTCTGTTGTCTGAGTACCGAGAGCTAAGAGAAGAGTGAAATGCCATCTACATAAACAATAATACAAAGGAAAGAGGGTTTTAAAACACGCATTAATGCAAATAAACCCTATGACCAGGCAGATTAGATACATAATTAAACTAGCAATGGAAGAAAACGCGCTATATTGTGTCATGAAAGAAGAGCCTCGATAAGGCTGTTAACATCCCGAAACATATGCAGCCTAAGAGTTGAGATACTGATGAAAATGTTAGAATTACTTTGTATTAATACATTTGAAGATTAATATTAAAAAAATACTCTTCGAAATTCTTACTGTGATGAAACTTTGAAATCGTTTCCCAGAACTATTAGTCAAGGTTTTCTAATCTAGATACGTAGTATATGGGATGGCTTACTTGCAGGGTTAGTTCCACATGTCAAGCATAGTAGTTCCATTCAACAGTAATATGTTTTGTCGTTGTTATATTTTTTATTAATTCAAACAAAACCTCGAAACTACATTGTACAAACCGACACCCTTTTCAGCGATCTGCTTGTCGATGAAGAGATGCAGTGAAAGTGTCTCTCACGGAGGGAGCTAGCTAGCGGGTGGTCCGCGGGGGAGACACCGGCATAAAGCTCTGAAACCCACCGTATTATAACAGAAACCCGTTGCTATTCAAAGGAGACCTTCCCAATCATGAGTCATGCATATTCATGAACCCTTAATCCCGTTAAACATGTTGAGGCTTCTTCTGGGTGATGTGGCGAAGGGACTGGCGGCAGGAGACGTTTTGCATAGAGTGAATTCAATGACAGGCCCACAGCTGTCACTGCAGTGGCTAACCCTACACCCTTGTCGCCAATGGACAAAACGCTGTGGTAGAGCCAGGGACAGCTGCTTTTACCCTTCTCCCAGATAACTATAGCTTGGAAGATCAAGAGATCTATGGATCTGTCCATTAAAAGCCCCGCTTGACTTGATAATTCTTCGTACGAAGATGTGAGCAAAAGAGCCTGGGTGACTAACATCCGAGCAGCTGGAACGAAGCACTGGACAGTCTGAGCTGCCATCAGTTCCTGCCCTGCCACCCACAGTCCGAGCTGCCACCCTCTTCTTCAGGCGGTCATGGCATGCTTCCGTAAAATCGGACACAAGTGATGCAAGTTTAAGGCCACCCTGTAAAATGTGCTTCAGGCCACTGAGTGGAGAGAGGGTAAATGAGAGGTACATGAAGCTCAAATTCAAGTATTCCACTATTTTGGGGTCTACACAGAGCACTGGCAATAGGAATCACTCCTAAACTTCAACACTATTATTACTATTGACAGTACTCACTGTTCACCCTGTTCACTGTGCTGCTCCACATTGCTAAGTGTGTGAAGCTCTGTTGCGTAAGATACGACTTTGGTGTATCTCTACAAGGTGTGCTTTCCCACCCACGGGTGACACAGGTGAACTTCGTTCAATGCAACAATGAGGAATGTGAAAGACAGGTTATTGTAGCCCTGCAAAACACTATTCAGTGTGTTATTGAAATAGAGTTATTGCTTTTGGCTCCTCATGAAGGGGCCAGGGGCGCCATGGTAACTGTAACAAACCTATTTCACTATTCACAGTTTCACGCACACACTGCTATTGTTTTTGTTATCACCATAGGCTTCTTGGCACTAGGGCAAAGAAGGCAGCAACAGCACAGATTATTGGCTGTAAGTTTGTGTAAACAGCCAAGTTTTCAAATGCTTCCTGAAGTTCATATAGTTTGCTTCTAGTCTATTTTCCGCTGGAGTGAGTTCCATAGCTGGGGTCCCATCACTGAGAACCTCACCCCTCCCATCCTTTTCCGCTTAAATCTCAGTACTGTTAGAAGGTTTAGCTGGGATGATCTGAGATTGCGCTTAGGGGTGTAACTCTGAATTCTCGAGGATATAAACTGCAGACTTTTGTTGTGAAGTGATTTATGAATGATGCAACCTGTTCTAAAGATGGCCCGTTGGTCCACCGGAAGCCAGTTCAATTTCTTCATCATTGGTTTGATGTGACACTGTACTAAGAATGAACACTTTTAAGTAAAAGTATTTATTAATACAGAACAATCTGTTCCTCAGTACATCTAAAACATCTACACAGAATATTATAAAAACAGTAAGAAGGCATGTTATAAAGAACGAGAATAAAATGAACATTTCTAACATGTTTAAAATGTCATCTAGTGCCTAACACCTAACACCTATTTCTATGTGCTATGGTAAGAGAGTATGGAAGGCAAAGCAACTTCCAGTCTAGAGTTTCTTAGAGAGAAGAGATGCAAAGCATACCTTGTTAACAGCAAAGTCTGTCTTTACCAGCAGAGACGTGAAGACAGTGTTACCCGCGAAGGGCAAACACACCTGGGGTCCTCCTCCAGGCCTCAGCTTTATCTGCTTCAGGCAAGATGTATCATCTGCGACGTGCTAAAGTGTGCTGGCAGTAGGTGAGACCATCTGTGGTAGAATCTCATGCAATAATTTGGGTGAAGGGTCTCTCAAGTCAAGCGGTCAAGTGGCAGTCCTTATATACTAAATCTTATCACAAATTGGAATTTCTGACATAAGTTTAAGAATGTCTGACATAGATTATGTGCATTAAGGTGCGTATCCCAGACGTTTCCTTATGAACATATAAGGAAAAAGGACATCAATTCCCACTACACTATTTTGGCTAAATTTCTCTATGTGTTCTTATTGAACCTTGACGTGATGAAGAGTAAACATTTGTCTCAGCTCAATGGCCCATCAAGTGTTCTATCTTTGTCATTAATCGAATGGCTTGATGCTTTCACAGTTCTAAGAAAGATAAGGTCTGGCAACATCTGCGTCTCAGGGCAGACATGACAAAGATTCTGCATAAATAAGGGAATATGGCGACTTCCATTGTCTAAGAGTGAGAAGATGGTGACCTCCGTTATCCAAGATGGAGTTAGGGCCTACATAAAATTCCTTAGGTGCTTTACGTCATCCCTGGCTTGTAAATCTGAATGTGACATCATAGGGGTGTATTTACACAATAGGGATTTAAATAACTGGTAGGTGTTAGAAATTGGGTTTCTGGTTGGCAAAGGTATGCACCCTGTACAAGCAGAAGTCAAAATCCTAGTTAGGATAAGCTAAATACACACTAAAAGATCACCCTCTGGTAGCTTGGCACAGAGCAGTCAGGCGTATCTAAAGAGGCAATGTGTAAAGTATTTGTGCAACACACACACACAGTAACACAATGAATGCACCACACAGGTATATAAAAATAGATTATAATATAATTTAAAAAAAGAAGACAGAATACAACAAAAATCCAATGTATAGAAGTTGAGATATTGAATTTGAAAGAATAAACGAAGTAAAGCACTCAGAAGCAAGTATTGCTAATAGTTTACGCTAAATAGCGCTAGACCAGGGCAAGGTCAAAGTTCGGGCCAATCGCAAAGGAGCGCAATCGGCTACAGGATCTACGCAGGCCCTGGTGAACAAAGTACCCTTCCTGGTTGCAAACAATGAGATGTGTTCTATCTTCTCCGCACAGTGAAGGCGATGCGTTAGCTCAGAAGACGGGTGCCGGAGTCGAGAGGCATCAATCGATGTGCCGGATTCTGCCACACAGTCGAAAAGATGCATCAACCTCACCAAGCTGCAGCGGCAGTGATACGCTGTTCGATGTGTCAATCTCTGGAGGCACAGCGCGGGTTGAGATGCGCTGATTTTACTCCCACAACTGGGTTGATGTGCTGGTTCTGCTACACACAGACAGGAGATGCATCGAAATCCATGTTGCAAGTATCTGAGCCACTTCCAGTGAGCTAGGCATAGGAGCAGGGATAGAGACTTTAATATCCCTGAGTCTCAAGCAACAGGAGGCAAGCCAACAAGCCCTTGGAGATCACTTGGAGGGAGGGGAGAGTCCAGGGCTGAACTGGCCATAGCAGGCACCGGCCATTTTCCCAGTGGGCCAGAAGGGTGGGGCCCGATTTTGACCCCCTGGGGGCCGGTTTTGTTACTGGGGACTGGTTTTGCAGCAGTGCTGCTATATCGCCCCCCTGTAACAAAAGCGGCAGCAGTGCTTGACAGTAGCGCCCGCACCCCCCGTCTCTCACCCCTGGGGCCGGTCGAGCGGAATTGCCAGGGCTGGGTTCTGTTCCCAGTCCGGCCGTGGCACAGTCCAGCTCTCCTTCAGCAGAGTCAAAGGACAGCAGGGCAACAGACAGAAAAGCAGGCCTTCCAGATCAGCAGGCCAGTTGAGTCCTTTAAGCAGCACAGCAGTCCTTCTGACATAGGTTCAGTTCAAGATCCAGAAGTGACTAATTTGATGGGGTCAGAGACCCAGTACTTATACCCCAAAGTGCATTTGATGTGGGGGGTGGCTTCAAAGCACCTCTCTGAAGTGCACAGGTTCCCCTTTCAGCTCAGTCCTGTCTGCCAGGCTATCTATGAGGGGTAAATCAGCCCTTTGTGTGTGGACAGGACACTACCTAGTCAAGTTAAGTGTTAGCCCTTCCCTTCAATACTGCCTAAGCAAAGCTATCAGACCGCAGATGTATGTATATGGGTACTCAGACACACCTATCTTCGTGTGTTGTGACTGTCTAGAGGGCATGCACAAAGTGGAGCTGTCATCCACCCCAGACATGCATTGGAGACAGGCTGTCAAGCACACGGAGCAGTAAGTGCAGAGAAGTGTTCACTTACTAAATGTGGAATTTCTAAAACAGTAATGTTGAATCCAACTTCACCAGTAAGGGGGATTTATCATTACCATTCCAAAGATATCAAACATGAAAAAGCTACTCCTCTCTGATCAGGAATTACAGCTTCAAAGTGTATTAAGGAATTATCAATGCCGACCTATGAGAGGGGTAGGCCTCACAGTAGTAAAAAATGAAACAGGCTGTTTGTCACTACCAGGACATGCAAAACATAAAAATACATGTCCTCCCTTTTACTTACATATCACTCTGCCCTTAAGGCTACCTAGGACCTACATTGGGGTGACTTATATGTAATAGTTTGTCTTGGCATGTAGTTTTTAATGCCAAATCCAAGTGGCAGTAAACTACACACACAGGCCTTGCAGTAGCAGGCCTGAGACAGGTTTGAAAGGCTACTTCCATGGGTGGCAAAATCAGTGCTGCAACCCACTAGTGATACCAAAGGGGATGATAGACGGAGCGTTAGAGCAAATCAAACACTCAGCCCCAGTCAACTGATCTGGGTTTAATCCATCATCATTCTTTAGCTCACTCCACCATCCCAGTTCAGACATGGCCATATGCAAATCAGTCTGACCCTGTGCCTCATGGGAACAGTCCAGCCCGAACTGCCAAGCCATATCTTCCCTGGACTGGAAACAAGCATCCTGGGACCGGTTTCGGGTTCGGGTTCATAACCCTCATCAGCCAGGCTATCTTGAATCCAGTGGCAAAGTGAGCAAGGGACCCACGTCTGGGCATACCCTGCCAACTTAGGGCGAACAAAGCGATACCAAAGGGGATGATAGACAGAGCGTTAGAGCAAATCAAACACTCACCCCCAGTCAACTGATCTGGGTTTAATCCATCATCATTCTTTAGCTCACTCCACCACCCCAGTTCAGACATGGCCATATGCAAATCAGTCTGACCCTGTGCCTCATGGGAACAGTCCAGCCCGAACTGCCAAGCCATATCTTCCCTGTACCGGAAACAAGCATCCTGGGACCGGTTTCGATGGATTTAACCCAGATCTTTTGACTGGGGGAGAATGTTTGCATTGTCAGCATTCCGTCCATCATTTGTTTGCTGTAACACTTTTTCGCCCTAAGTGGGATGGGTATGCCCAGACGTGGGTCCCTTGCTCACTGTGCCACTGGATTCAAGCTAGCCCGGCTGAAGAAGGGTGACATACCCTGAAACTGGTCCCAGGATGCTTGTTTCCGGTCCAGGGAGGACCTGGCCTGGCAGTTCAGTCTGGACTGTTCCCATGGGGCACAGGGTCAAGACTGATTTGCATATGGCTGGGTCCAAATTGGGGTGGCATAGTGGGCAAAAGAACGATGGATTTAACCCAGATCTTTTGACTGGAGGAGAATGTTTGCATTGTAAGCATTCCGTCCATCATTTGTTTGCTGTAACACTTTTCGCCCTAAGTGGGATGGGTATGCCCAGACGTGGGTCCCTTGCTCACTGTGCCACTGGATTCAAGCTAGCCTGGCTGAAGAAGGGTGACATACCCTGAAACCGGTCCCAGGATGCTTGTTTCCGGTCCAGGGAGGACCTGGCCTGGCAGTTCGGTCTGGACTGTTCCCATGGGGCACAGGGTCAAGACTGATTTGCATATGGCTGGGTCCAAACTGGGGTGGCGTAGTGGGCAAAAGAACGATGGATTTAACCCAGATCTTTTGACTGGGGGAGAATGTTTGCATTGTCAGCATACCGTCCATCATTTGTTTGCTGTAACACTTTTCGCCCTAAGTGGGATGGGTATGCCCAGACGTGGGTCCCTTGCTCACTGTGCCACTGGATTCAAGCTAGCCTGGCAGAAGAAGGGTGACATACCCTGAAACCGGTCCCAGGATGCTTGTTTCCGGTCCAGGGAGGACCTGGCCTGGCAGTTCGGTCTGGACTGTTCCCATGGGGCACAGGGTCAAGACTGATTTGCATATGGCTGGGTCCAAACTGGGGTGGCATAGTGGGCAAAAGAACGATGGATTTAACCCAGATCTTTTGACTGGGGGAGAATGTTTGCATTGTCAGCATTCCGTCCATCATTTGTTTGCTGGAACACTTTTCGCCCTAAGTGGGATGGGTATGCCCAGACGTGGGTCCCTTGCTCACTGTGCCACTGGATTCAAGCTAGCCTGGCTGAAGAAGGGTGACATACCCTGAAACCGGTCCCAGGATGCTTGTTTCCGGTCCAGGGAGGACCTGGCCTGGCAGTTCGGTCTGGACTGTTCCCATGGGGCACAGGGTCAAGACTGATTTGCATATGGCTGGGTCCAAACTGAGGTGGCGTAGTGGGCAAAAGAACGATGGATTTAACCCAGATCTTTTGACTGGGGAGAATGTTTGCATTGTCAGCATTCCGTCCATCATTTGTTTGCTGTAACACTTTTCGCCCTAAGTGGGATGGGTATGCCCAGACGTGGGTCCCTTGCTCACTGTGCCACTGGATTCAAGCTAGCCTGGCTGAAGAAGGGTGACATACCCTGAAACCGGTCCCAGGATGCTTGTTTCCGGTTCAGGGAGGACCTGGCCTGGCAGTTCGGTCTGGACTGTTCCCATGGGGCACAGGGTCAAGACTGATTTGCATATGGCTGGGTCCAAACTGGGGTGGCGTAGTGGGCAAAGAACGATGGATTTAACCCAGATCTTTTGACTGGGTGAGAATGTTTGCATTGTCAGCATTCCGTCCATCATTTGTTTGCTGCAACCCACTAGTAGCAATTAACTTACAGGCCCTGGGTATATGGTATACCACCCTACATGGGACTTACAAGTAAATTAAATATGTCAGTCAGATATACACCAATTACACACATATTTAGGGAAGAAACATATGCACTTTAGCAATTATCAGCAGTGGTAACGTGCTCAGAGTCATAAGGCAAACAAAAAGATTCAGCAAAACTTGGAGACAAAACGCAAAAAGATTGGGGGAAGACTGCCCTAAGACTAACAGTTCTAGCATGTGTCCCCCCAGTTGAAAGTGGGGAGAGCTACCCAGTCTCTAGGGAGTTCTCTTCACTAAGGCAGAAAAACCTGGATAGACCATCAGCAATGGGGTGATCTACCCCTGGTCTGTGTTCCACCCTGAAGTCCATACCCTGTAGGGAAATGGACCATCTCATCAGTTTTGGATTCTCAATCCTCATTTGCATGAGCCACCTGAGGGGTTTGTGGTCAGTCTGAATCAGGAAGTGAGTACCAAACAAATATGGCCTCAGCTTCTTCAGGGGCCAAACCACAGCAAAAGCTTCTCTTTCTATAGCACTCCACCTTTGTTCCCTTTGGAGTAACCTCCTGGAGATGAAGGCTACAGGTTGGTCCAGACCCTCCTCATTAAGATGAGATAGTACTGCCCCTATGCCATGCTCCAAAGCATCTCTCTGTATGATAAACCCCTTGCAGAAGTCAGGAGTGCAGAGCACAGGAGCTGTGCACATGAAATGCTTCAGGTAATCAAATGCAGCTTGGCATGGCTCTGTCCAATTTACATTCCGGGACTGCTTTTTGGAAGTCAGCTCATTCAAGGGGGCCACCATGGTGCCATAGCCCTTGATAAATCTCTTATAGTACCAAGTCAGTTTGGTTTCACACCTGGGGTCTACTCATGTATTCTTTCTCTTTTTTTTGTCATGAATGGCACTCACAAAATTGCTCAATTAAAAGTGTTTCTTGTCTAATAAAACTCAGTTCGGCCGAACCGTAGTTACTCATCATACAAATATTGGCTGAGCTGTTATTTCTCTCACAAATTCGTATTGAATAACATTGTTTATTTAGTCAAAAATTGTTTTGCTTTAATGATTAATTCTACATAGAAAGGTCTGTGAAACTAAAAAACCTTCCTAAGAATGAGTTCCATGTGAACTTCTGTTCCAAGGATAACTGGAATGTGGCAGGGCGTTCTTTAATACTCTAAACTGGTAGTAGCCCTCTGGGGTGGAAAAGGCTGGCCTCTCCTTTGCTCCCTCTGTTAGGGTGATCTGCCGGCACCCTAATGTAAGATCAAAGGAACTAAGATACTGAGCAGCCCCTAACCAATCTATCAGCACATTAGGGCCGCACTGGGAACGCAAACCAGCCCTGGCATTTGAGTCAGGCCGGCTGCGGAGGGGAGGGAGGGGGTGCCGTAAAACGTGCAGCAGCTTTTGTTACAGGATCTCAATATTGCAGCTAAGCTGAAATATCGGGCCCCAGTAACAAAAACGGCCCCCCAGGGGTCTGAAACTGGCCCCCACCCTGGCATCCCACCGGGGAAACGCCCGGTGCCCCCTACGGCCAGTCTGGCCCTGCAGCTCATCAGCCCAGGAGATGGGGTGAGCATCAGTCTTAGTCACATAATTTAGCCCTCTATAATCCACACAGAACCTCAGTTCAGGTGTGGTGCCTGGTGGGCAGGTTTTGGATCCAGAACCACAGGACTGGACCAGGGGCTACCGGAGGGTTCTATCACCCCCAATTATAGCATGTAGGCCACTTCAGCATTAATTCTGGACCTCACCTTATCTGACAACCTGTAAGACTTATTTTTAACAGGGAGGTTGTCCCCTCTGTCCACATTTTGGGTACACAGGTGGGTAGTCTCAGGGATAAGGGAGAACAGAGAGGAGTACTGCCCCAATACTTGGTGGCAGTCTCTCTGTTGCTCAGGAGTTAGAGTGGTGGAAAGGATTACTCCCTCCACAGACCCATATTTCTCCTTTCAGGCTAAGAGGTCAGGGAGAGGTTCACTCTCCTCTTCCTCCTCGCCATCTGTCACCAGCAGCATGGTGACCTCAGACCTCTCAAAGTAGAGCTTGGGGTGATTGTAATGCAGCACCCGGTGAGGTTGCCTAGGGGGTCCAAAAGGTAGGTGGTCTCCCCCTTTCACTCAATCACATCATATGGGCCAGTTCAGTGGTCCTAGAGAGCTCTGGGCTCCACTGGCTCATTACCCATACTTTTTGACCAGGCTGCAAATCTAGAGTGGTGGAATTTTTGTCATGCAACTCCTTCATGACAGCTTGGCTGGCTGCTAGGTTGTTGGAAGCTAACTTCTACAACTTAGCCATTTTTAGTTCCTGAAGGCCAGCATGTAGCTTACTACATCTTGGGGAGATTTCCTAGGAGATTGCTCCCAGCCTTCATTGACCAAACTCAGGGGCCCTCTAACAGGGTGCCAAAACAGAGGTTCAAATGGGCTAAAGCCCACTTCCTTCTGTTGTACCTCAATAAAGGAAAACATCAGACATGGCAAGAGGATATCCCACTTTTTCCTTAAGGCCTCAGGCAGGCCTCTAATTATGCTTTTATGGGTCTTGTTGAACCTCTCAACAAGCACATTGGTTTTGCAGATGGTAATGGTTAGCGAACTTGTAAGTAACTTCACACTCCTTCTACGTTGACTTCACATATGTAGACATGAAGTTGGTGCCCCTGTCAGACGCAACTTCCTTGGGGACACCCACTTGGGTAAACATCCTCATCAGGGCCTTTGCCACTGCAGGTGCAGCCACAGTTCTCAGAGGGTTGCCTCTGCATACCTAGTGGCATGATCCACCAGAACCAGGATGAACCTGTTGCCTGAAGCAGTCTGGGGATCCATATGCCCTACAATGTCGATGCCCACCCTCTCAAAGGGTGTGCAATGACTGGCAGTGGGTTCAGGGGGGCTTTATGCCTTTGCCCTGTTTTCCGACTTCCCTGGCAGGTCACACAAGTCCTACAGTAAACAAATGTATCTGAGGAAGTCTTGATCCTGGGCCAATAAAAATACAGGACAAGCCTTGCAAAGGTCTTGTCTTGGCTCAGGTGTCCTGCCAGGGGAAGTTCATCAATCAGCTCCAGTAGGAAGGCCCTGTAGCATTGGGGGACCACCAGGAGCCTTGTTGTCCCATGCACAGGAACCTTAGGCTCACTATGAAGGAGGATGTCCTCCCAGTAAATATGGTGACTACCAGAGGCATTACCTGCTACTTAGGCTTCAGCATGTTGCAGCAGTTCTTCAAGGGTGGGATACTCTCTCTGTGCCCTATTGAACTCTTTCTTGGTGGGTCCTACTGCTACGTGCCATTTAGCAATGACAGACAGGTCACCTAGGGGAACAGTGCCCTCCTCAGTGGGCTCCAGGGAGGTGCCTCATCCACCTCAATGGGATTACACTGAGGAGCTGCTTTCCTATGCACCTTGCCTTTCCCCTTTTTAGCAGCTGGCTGGGCCATTTTTCCAGGCTCTAGCCCTTTTTGACTTGTATCCTAGGCAGGCTTGGACTTTGTCGTAGCACAGATCCAATCATGTGGTCATAACATCTCCACATGAACCTTGAGCTCCACTTCCTTCCAGGTAGTGTGCTCAAGGTCATTACTTAACAAACAGTCCACAGGCATGGCAGAGCACACAGCAACTTTCAGAAGACCTAAACCCCCCCCACTCAAACGGGACCAGGGACACAGGATAGTGACCCTCTCTGTTGTCAGCCACGACAACCTGGTGGAATACATTTGGAATTACCTGCTCTGGGAAAACCAGCTGACTCCTTACCATAGCCCTACTGGCTCCTGTATCCATCAGAGCCTCCACACCTTGACCATTGATGGTGGCCCATTGCCTATACTTTGCAAGTATTAGAGGGCACATGGATCTTAGGAACCATCTCACTGTAACCCAGGGACACTAGGGTATTCTTACTAAACTCTCCCCCCATTAACTGGGACAGACCCTTCACCCAGCACTATAATCACCACCCCTGGGACCTTCCCTCCAGTGGGAGGTTGTGCTCTCTTTGGACACTTAGGGACCCCCTTGTAGTGTCCATACTCGTAACACTGATAGCACTTAACGGGCTTGGGTTGCTGACTGTTGTCAGGGTAATTTTTCTTCTGGTGGCCAGATTGTGAATGAGAACCGGACCCTTTCCCTGGTGAGTTGTTTTGGGGGCCAGAAGAGAACTCCTCCTTTGTATCCCCCCTCCTTCTGAAGGCAATACTGACCACCTTTCTGGGAGTCTCCCCAGATACTTTCTTGGACACTCTGGTGCTGACTCAAATGCCCTCCTCTTCAGCAAGCTTCCTGGGATCAGTCAGTTTACTATCCACTAGGTGTTGGTGCAGCTCTGTAAAACAAATATCAAGCATGTGCACCTTTAAAATTGATTTGCACAGCCCTGAAAAATCATCTACTTTGCTGCCCCTCACCCTGCCCTTCACTGCCTTCCCAGCATGTGCTAAGCAGTCAACCCAGCTCTGTGTGGATAGCTTGTGACTGGTCCTGAACCTCTGTGAGTATTTCTCAGGTGTCAGCCCAAACAAATTGATCAAGATGGCCTTCATAGCAGTGTAGCATGTTTGGCCCCTCATCTCTAGTGTAAGAAGAGTCTCCCTCCCCAACATGGGCATGCACTTCCATAGACTACCACCCCAGAACTCTTCTGGGACCTTGTGCACTCTTAGAGGCACTTCATAGCCTGCAAGCCATTTGCCCATGTCATCCCCCACCACATAGCAAGGCACCTACTCCTCGGGTACTCTGACCCTTGACTCATGTGAAGACACTGCAAGTATGCTGCCAGTGCCAGCATTACTGTTGCTGGACCCTACTTGCAGGGCTCTGATATCCAGCTCTCTGAGGTTGAGTTCATGGGTACCTTTCCTCTCCTCCAGAGCTCCAGCTTTAATTTTCTCCCCTCCCACCTGCCTGCCAGCTCCTCTGGTGACAGGTTCTTGGAGGAAATGGTCCCCCTGCTCTCGGACCATTACTGCTCCTGGATAGTTGTTGGCCCCCTCTACAGGTAGGTCCAGAGCCTCAGCAGGCTCCAGAATCAGTTCATCCTCCACCTCAGGAATTTCCTGCTCCTCTTCTAGATTGTCATCCCCTGCAACCTGGTGTTCTGCCCAGGCCCTCAAGGCTTTCTGCAGCTCCACCTTCTGGTTGAAGCCTCTCATGGAGACCTGAAAATATTTGCATAAAACTTCATCTGAACCACAGTGTATGACTCCAACCTGGCCAGATCAAACTCCAAAACTTCAGGTGTGTGTGTAGTTACAGATGTAGCTTCTCCAGATCGAGACATAATTTAGCAAGAAAAATCAAAAGGCCAATCAGGGAGAATTAAAAAATAATTGAAGTGATCTAAGTATAGAGTTGTAGTGAACAATGTGTCACTATATGGTATTGCACAAACACAAATCCTGTCCTCACCGCTGATCACCAATGTTAGAAATTGGGTTTCTGGTTGGCAAAAGTATGCATCCTGTACAAGCAGCAGCCACAACCATAGTCAGGGTAAGCTAGATACACACTAAAAGATATTCTGTGCTCACCCTCTGGTAGCTTGGCACAGAGCAGTCAGGCTTATCTAAAGAGGCAATGTGCAAAGTATTTGTGCAACACACACACACACAACACAATAAATTCACCACAAAAGGCTCCACATAGGTATATGAAAATAGGTTATTATATTATAAACAAAACAAGACCAACATGACAAAAATCCAATGTATAGAAGTTGAGATATTGAATTTTAAAAGAATAAATGAAGTAAAGCGTTTAGAACCAAGTAGCTCTAAAAGGTTACGTTAGGTCGCGATGGACCGGGGCAAAGTCAAAGTTCGGCTTGACCACAATGGAGCGCTGGCCAGCTACAGGATCCACGCAGGCCCCTGTGATCAAAGTACCTTTCCTGGTCGAAAACAACAAGATGCATCAATCTTCTCCACGCAGGGAAGGCGATGCGTCAGTTCGAAGATGGTTGCCGGAGTTGAGAGGTGTCAGGCAATGTGCTGGATTCTACCACAAAGTTGAGGGAATGCATCAAACTATGCACAAAATCCTTGGGTCTACTATAGATAGAATGTTGAAGAATACAGAAAAAGGTCTTATTTTTAAAAAGATTTTTTGAAACAAACTTTTTATAAAAAACCACAGCCTATAACACACAGACCTAACTGTGGGAAATTCCCTTTTAGGACGAAATCCCTCACTCACCAAAGGTGACATGCTTCATCATATGGGATTCTCCTCTCAAAAGAAAAACCTAGTTCTCTTGAGGGCTACAACCCCTCTCTGAGAGGGAGGAGCTCAGGGATGTTTTGAATTTCTAATTTCTTTCGGATATTCTTAATCCACATGTGATGAGCGAAGTAGTGTGAGTGAGGGCGCAGCGCAAAAAAAGTAAACAATGTGCAAAAGGTGAGAATAAAACTAGCTAGGGCGCAAAAAATGTGTTTTATTCAGGAGCACCCTCTGCCAGGATTAAAAACAGTGCACCAGCGACATGGATCTAAGTCGCAGTGGTATGGTGGACAATAGTGGTCAACATGTTTCAGCCAAAAAATGCCCCTAAGTAAGGCGAGGCTTTCTTCAGGACCTATAAAGATGCTGCTGCTCCAGTGCTCCAGTGCTCAAGTGAATAGCTAGCTAGCTAGTTTTATTCTCACCTTTTGCACATTGTTTACTTTTTTAGCGCTGCGCCCTCACTCACACTACTTCCCGGGGGCTTATTTAATTGTATGCAGGGGCACTGCGGCCCCCCGCAGCCCCGGGGACCGCCACCTCCCCGGGGCTTTAAAGACTTGGGAGGGGGCCGCGCGGCCCCCCTCCAGGAGCCCTTGATGGCCCTGGGGACCACCATCCCCCAGGGCCGGCTCCTGCAATGTCCCAGGGTGCCCACCCCGGGACATTGCCGTTTGCTATGGCAGGGCGGGAGCCGTGCGGCTCCCGCCCTGTCATAGCAAACTCTGATTTGCCTCATTGAAGCGAGAGCAGGAAAGCCTGCTCTCGCTTCAATGAAGCAAAGCAGATTGCTTTTGAGCAAGGGAGCTGCATGTTAGCAGCTCCCTTGCTCAAGCAATGCCGGCTCCCGCAGGAGGCGGGGAGCCGGCTGGACCGTGGGGGCATTGGGGCTCCCCACGGTCCCCAACGCAAAGGGCCGTCCCTGGGGGATGGGGTCCCTGGGGCCAGGAGTGGCCCGGGAGGGGGCCCCCTCCGAGTTAATTTTTAAAAAATGGCAAGGCCCCGGTGGATGGTGTCCCCAGGGCTGAAATCGGCCTGGGGAGGGGCGCGCGGCTCCCCTCCTCAATTGCAAAATTATTTTAAAAATGGCCAAGCCCCGGGGGATGGGGTCCCCGGGGCCAATAGTGGCCCAGGGAAGGGGGCCCACGCGGCCCCCCTTCCCTATAATTAGTTAAGGAAAAAAAGAGGCCATGCCCCGGGGGATGGGGTCCCCGGGGCCAAACGTGGCCCCCCTTCCCTATAAATATATAAAAAAAAGGAGGCCATGCCTCTGGTGATGGGGTCCCCGGGACCGAAATTGGCCTCGGGAGGGAGGCCGCGCGGCCCCCTTCCTGTTTTTTTTGTTTTAATAAAAGGGGTCAGGCCCTGGGGGATGGGGTCCCCAGGGCCCCAAAAAAAGTTTTAAAAGGGGGGCCACACATCCCCTCTTGTAAAAAAAAATTTTTTAAACGGCATCTCGCCGGAGGCCACGCCCCCTTTCTCCACCACTCTGCAAACGCGCCCCCTGGCGCGTTGTTAGTTGTGAATACTGAGGGTCCCTGGGGGCCAACTAGCCCTCCAGGTACCTCCAATATGTGCCACAGAGCTGCGTGGTCTAAGGCCATGCCCCTTTTTACACCACTCTGCAAACGCGCCTCTTGGCGCACTGCTGGTGGGGCGATGAGGTCCTCTTGGGCCCTGAGGACCTCAGGACACAAGTGGACTTCATCCCCCGAGCAGCAGTGCGCCAAGAGGTGTGTGACTAACTGTATAAGTGAGTGATTAAACGTGTCTTACTGAATGCATGGGTTAGTTACTAAACTGTGTGAATGTCTGTATCAGTCTGTTAGTTGGTGTGTAAGTGGCTGCATGGGTTGGTGAGTAGCTACATGAGTGTCTCTATGGGTTATTGATTGGTTGTCTGAGTATCTGTATGGGTGCCTGAGTGTCTGTGTGGGTTGGTGGTTGGGTGTGACTCTGTGCATAGATGTGTGAGTGGGTAATTCACTGGGTGTATGGGTTCAAGAGTGCATCTGTGAAGGGCTGTAGGGGTGGGTGAGTGTGTGTATGGGTGTGTTGGTGAGTGAATGGTTGTCTCAGTGGTACATGTGTGAGTAACTATATATGTGAAAGGCAGTATATGTGAGTGTTGGGGTATATAAATCACTATATGTGAGAGTGAGTGATTGTGAGAGTGACTGTATGGATGAGTGTGTGCTTGTATCAGTGATTGTATAAGAGAGTAAGTATGTGTTAGTATGTGTATAAATAAGTGAGGTGGTGTGTGTATAACTGTATAGGTGAGTAAATGGGAGTGTGATTGATTCTTTGCAAGACTGACTAGGTGTGTGAGTAACTCTATGAATGAGTGACAAGGTGTGAGTGTCTGTATAGGTGTATGAGTGCAAATGATAGTGCTGTATTGATAAGTGACTGCATGTATGAGTGACTGTATGGGTGAATGAGTGGACGTGTGTGTAGACCTAGGAATCAGTGAGTGGGTATGTAGTAACTGGTATTGTGGTATTGATGTGTCTATGGTTTTGAAAATGGTAGTCTGTATTTTGGAGTGGGTGTATCAAATGTTATATATTAGGGTGTGAGAAGGTGCATCAGATTATCACGTGGATGATGTCATCAGTGATGTCATTTGAGATGTCATCAGTGATGTCATCATTGATGTCACTGACCATATCATGAATGAAAACAAGTCTCTTAAAGTGAGGACTGCAGCGACTTCAACATTCAGCTTCCATCCTTTTCAAAGCTGGCTTTACGCGTTTCGGATTCACATCCTTGTTCACAAGCCAAACACAAGAAACAAACAGCAGCCCTTGAGTAGAGCACCTGCATTTAATTAAGTGAGTCCCGCCCCAGTGGGCGTGTGCTCCACCTTAGTGGGCGTATGCTACATTGCATTGTGGTATTTGCAGTCTCTATGCACCAATATAGTCCCCAAGTGGGTGTTGCCGAATTCCTCTAATTCGTGTGATAAAAAATCCTCAGTGGGTTGATACAAGACGGCAGTATGAAGTGGGTTGCCAATACTGGTCTCTCACATGTGAGCTTTTCCATCCTTAAATCTGCGCCAGGTCCTCCTATATATATATATATATATATATATCCAGAGCACTCCACCCGCCACTGGCGATTCTGTTGTTGAGAAGAATGGAGCACGAACCACCGAGTAAGTGCTTGAAAATTGTTTAATTCCACCAGGTTACATGGCAGCCATGATATATATATATATAATTATTACCTACTGGCAGTCGCCAGTTGGTAGTTATAGGTAGGATGCTGTTTCCATAGGAAGAGCGTTTTTGATTTGCCAATAACTTTGGCTTCATTTGACGAATCTTCATGAAATTTTCATAACTTATCGGTGCAGTCACTTCATCTGCTGTCTCGAAAAGTTCGGGGTGAATCGTCAAGTGGGGGCCGAGAAAAGTGGGGTCCCAAAACACTTTTTCTCCATGTTAATTTCCATAGGAAACTTTAAACACAGCTACAGCCCGAACTGCTGAATGGAATTACATCAAATTTGGCAAAAGGTAGCTCTTGGTCCAGAAAGCACTTCTTTTGTTAAATGGTGTAAATCTGTTTAGTAGTTGCTGAGAAACGTAAAGATTTTTCAGAAATACAACTGCAGTGGATCCACGACCCCTCCCGATCTCGTGCCTGAGATCTGATTGGCTGCCAACACTTCAAACCAGGAAGTGTTGGCAGCCATCTTGTGACTTGGTTGAACCAATGCACAAGCAAAAACGTAAAACAAAAAAGAAAAGGAAGCAGGGTAGAAACACTCTGACCCCCTAGGCCTTTTGGAGGGGTCCCACAGGGACCCCCAGGACCCAAAAAAGCATAGAAATTTTTCGGGGGGCAGGAATTGCGGTGGATCCACCATTCCGGATGACAATTTTAAAAAAACAATGCCCCCTTTCTCCACCACTCTGTAAATGCGGCTGCGTTCGTGGTGCACTACTGGTTGGGGGATAAAGTCCACTTTACTCCTGAGGGACCTTAGGGGCCAAGAAGCCCTCCTGCTACCTCCTGTAACTCCTACACAGCACGATTCCTGAGAGCTGGTCATAGGCCCAGACCCCTTTCTCCACTACTCTGCAAACACGATTACTTGTTAAAAAACCATAGAAAGTCACTGAAAAAACCAAAGGTTACAGGGACGTTATAGTTAACAAATAGAATTTAAAAAACCTTAGAAATTTACTGAAAAAACCAAAGGTTACAGGGACGTTATAGTTAGGAAATAGCATTTAAGAAACCTTAGAAATTCACTGAAAATAAACAAAGGTTACAGAGATGTTATAGTTAGGTTCATGTTTCAGTCATACAAAACCAGAGAAATTCGGCAGTTATAGTTAGCTGTGCTAACTATAACTCGCGCCCCCGAAATGCACTGCTTATGTCCTCACATATTACATCACTCATGACAGGGTCAGTGACATCACTGGGATCCTGTCACTGCATAAAAGCATTTTTAAAGAAATGTTTCAGCAAAATTGCGATATTCGCAAATTCGCGCAAAGAAAAACAAGTGCAGGCTCCCGCGCTTTCTTTTTATATAACCCCTGGGTGGGGCAGGTCCCAGGGGCATATCATAACTATAGGAGGGGACACATGGGCTCCCCCTCTTAGGGCTTATCAAAGCCACCTCCCTGTGGCACTTTTATTATGTATGCGGGTGGGCCTAGTGGGCCCGCCCGCAGCTCTGGGGACCGCCACCTCCCCGGGGCTAATTACAATAATATGTAGGGCCTCTCGGACCCCTGTGCCCTGGGGACCACCACCTCCCTGGAGCCAATTACAATAATATGGGGTGGCCTCATGAACCCCCCTGCCCTGGGGATCACCACCTTTTCAGGGCTTTATATATTTAGCTTGGGGTGGCCTCACAGACCCCTGGGCCCGGAGGACCACCACCTCCCAGAGGCTTAACTCTAAAATGGGAGGGGGGCATGAGGTCCCAATTCCAGGGCCGTTCTCGGCCCCGGGGACCGCCACCTCCCCGGGCAGGCCCTAAAAGAAGGAATACGGAGGGCTGCGCCGCCTCCTGGAGAAATACATGGCCCTGGGTACTGCCACCCTCCAGGGCCGGCTCCAGCAATGTCCCAGGGTGCCCACCACCGGCACATTGCAGTTTGCTATGGCTTCTCCCGACAAGCCATAGCAAACTGTGCTCTGCTTTGAGCAAGCGAGAGCCTTTTGCTCTCGATTGCTCAAAGTGGAGCACACTTTGCTTTTACACACAGGGAGCTGGATGTTAACAGCTCCCTATGTGTAAAAGCAATGCCGGCTCCCACAGGAGGCGGGGAGCTGACAGGGACTGCAGGGGCCTTCAGGCTCCCCCTGCGGTCACAAACATGAGAACTGGGTGCCCTGGGTGGGACCAGCAATAGGAACAAATGATGGACGGAATGCTGAACAATGCAAACATTCACCCCCAGTCACAAAGATCTGGGTTTAATCCATTGTTCTTTTGCTCACCAAGCCACCCCAGTTTGGACTCAGCCATATGCAAATCAGTCTTGATCCTGTTCCTCATGGGAACAGTCCAGCCCGAACTGCCAAGCCAGGTCCTCCCTGGTCCAGAAACAGGCATCCTGGGACCGGTTTTGGAGAAACACCCAAGTAATACGGCCAGGCCCCGGGGATGGGGTCCCGGGGCTGAAATCGGCCCAGGAGGGGGGCCGAGCAGCCCCCTCCCCTTTTAAAAAATAAAATAAATAGGGGGCAGGCCCCGGGGGATTGGGTCCCTGGGCCCGAAATAGGTCCAGGAGGGGGGCCACACGGCCCTCCTCCCTTAAAAAAAAAAGACTGTGCCACTGCCCATTTCATAAAGGACTGCCCGGGGGATGCGGTCCCCGGAGCCGAAATTGCCCCAGAGAATCAGGGCTATGCATCCCCTTCTCTAAAAAAAGAAAAAAGCCTGGCAACCCGCTGGATGCTGGGCCATGCCCCCTTTCTCCACCACTCTGCGGCGCTGCTGGTTGGGGATGAAGTCCCCTTGGCTCTTGAGGAAATTAGGACTAAAGTGGACTTCTTCCCCCAACCAGTAGTGTGCCAGGATGTGCGTTTGCAGAATGGTTGAGAAAGGGGGCAGGGCCTCTCAGCAATCCCACTATGTGGGACTTACTGGAGGTAACAGTGGGGGTAATTGCCCCCCAAGGACCCTCTGGAGCCAAGGGTACTTCATACCCCAACCATCAGTGCACCAGGAGACGTGGTTGCAGAGTGGTGGAGAAATGGGGCCTGGCCTCCAAAGACCTCTCAGCAATCCCGCTGTGTGGGCCTTACTCGAGGTAACAGAAGGGCTTGTTGTCCTCCAAGTACCCTCTGGAGCCAAGGTGACTTTATCCCCGAACCAGCAGTGCCCCAGGAGACGTGTTTGCAGAGTGGTGGAGAAAGGGGGCGTAGCCTCTGTAGACCTCTCAGCAATGCAGTTGTGTGGGCCTTACTGGAGGTGAGTGAGGGGATGTGTTGAGAGCCTGTATGGATGAGTGAGTGGATGTGTGAGTGACTGTGTAGGTAAATAAGTGGATGTGTGAGTAGCTGTATAGGTGAGTGAATGGTTGTGTGAGTGGCTGTATGAGTGAGTGAGTAAGTGGGTGTGTGAGTGCCTCTATAGAAGAGTGAGGGGGTATGTGAGTACTGGTATGGGTCTGTGAATCTGTATGTGAGTGTTTGTGTGGGAGTGGGAAAACAAGCGATTGTATGGGGGTGAGTAGGTGTGTGAGTAGTTCTGTGGATGATGTCATCAGTGATGTCATTTGAGATGTCATCAGTGATGTCACTGACCATGTCATGAGTGATGTAATATGTGAGGCCATAAGCAGTGCATTGCGGGGTGTAAGTTATAGTTAGCTCAGCTAACTATAACTGCTGAATTTCACTGGTTTTGTACGAGTGAAACCTGAGCCTAACGATAACGTCCCTGTAACCTTTGGTTTTTTTCAGTGAATCTCTAAGGTTTTTCAAATTCTATTTCCTAACTATAACACCTCTGTAACCTTTGGTTTTTTTAAGTGAATTTCTATGATTTGTTAACTAGTAGTCGCATTTGCGGAGTGGTGGAGAAAGGGGGCAGGGCCTCCGACCACCTCTAAGGAATCCTGTTATGTCAGACATACTGGAGGTAACAGGAAGGCTTCTGGGCCCCCAAGAACCATCAGCCTTCAAGAGGACTACATACCCCAGACACTAATGTGCAAGGAGGCGTGTTTGTTGAGTGGTGGAGAAAGGGGGCATGGCCTCCGAACACCTTTCAGCAATTACGCTGTGTGGGACTTACTGCTGATAACAGGAGGGCTAGTTGGCCTCCAGGGACACTCTAGAACCAAGGGTCTTCATCCCTCAACCAGCAGTGTGCCAGGAGGCACGTTTACAAAGTGGTGGCGAAAGGGGACGTGGACCCCAAAGGCCTCTCAGCAATTGTGCTCTGTGGGACTTACTGCAGGTAACAAGAGGGTTCGTTGGCCCCAAGGACCCTTTGGAGCCAAGGTGACTTCACCCCCCACCAGCAGTGTGCCAGAAGATGTGTTTGCAAAGTTATGAAGAAAGGAGGCGTGGCTGCTGCGGACCTCTCAGCAATCCCCGTAATGTGGGACTTACTGGAGGTAACAGGAGGGGTATTTGGCCCCCAAGGAACCTCTGCAGCCAAGGGGACTTCATCCCCTTAACCAGTTGTGAGCCAGGAGGCGCGTAAGCAAGGTGGTGCAGAAAGGGGGCGGGCCTCCGGAGACTTGTCGTCTGTTTATTTTAATTTTTTTCTCTATAACGGGAGGGGGCTCTGTGTACGCCCCCCCCCCTCGGGTCGGATTGATAATAATATATAATATATAATATATAATAGTTTATTGTCCGGTCAATTAAAACCTTTACAATTTCGCTTTAAAAGAAAGTGTCAAAAATTACAATAACAAAGTTTGTGTTCTGTATCTTGACAGTTTTTCTGATCTTAATCATTTAAAAAAAAAAATATAAAATTCTATAAGATTAAAATTTGATAAAACACACAATAATTACACGATAAACCAGTTACTTTCTGACTGCAGTCGAAATAGGTTGCATTTAAAAGTCACATTGTTACAACAATTGTCCTTAAAAGAGGTAGTCTTATTTCCTGTAAAGGCAAATACTAAGGAGCAATGCGATAATGAATGATTCTAACAATTTATTGACCGAGTTTCGCCCCTGCCGCTTCCATAAATTGTACAAAGCGACATGCCAGCTGGATGTTCCTTCCTCCGAGGCATACCATTACTGCTTGCCTGCAAGTTCTTATCCCCTCACTTTTAAAGTGTGGCTTCAGTAATTGGCGTCGCTCAGCTTGTAATTCTCTGCAGATGCACAAAAGGTATATTATACTTTCGTTTGCTTCCTTGCATAAGCGGCATGTTGTCTGGCCCGGCGACCGTTTCCAAGGGGAAGGTGCTGCGCTGATGGTAAAATGCCCATACGGAAATGGAGATATTTTTCTTTCTTCCTCCGGTTGAAACCTATGCCTAGGTAGAATTGCGCGGAGGGCTTCTCATAACTTTGCACGACGAACCATCCATGGGCTCTTTCCGTGAGGGCCGCCTTGTCTTCTAGTAGTGATAATTTTTTCACTGTCTTATTTACAATTTGTTTGAAACTCTGGTAAGACCCTGATGCTGCCCAAAGATCCTCCAGTCCTATGCGGTCTTTTGATGCGGTCAGATAGCTCATGGCTGCAAAGTCCCTCTTTTGTTGTATTTCGGTCCATAGGTAAGAATTCAGTGTTCCTGCTTCAGCTCTTTTGATTCTGTACCAACTCTTGGCGTAGGCTCCTTTACAAGCTAGTTCCTGGCTTTGTAGGCCGAATTCCAGCCTTATTTGTGCTGGTGAAACGTACTTAGGTAGACCGAAAATCATTCTAGCTGCTCTTGAGACGGTGCTGTCTAATGTGGCTGCATCTCTTCCCCTCATGCACTCTCTCCCATAAGTGATTGCCGGGATGAGCTTTGCTCGCCAGACTTGTAATAGCGGAGTGAGATTTGGACCGGAAATTGTGTGCTTAATGGATTTTATTGCGGCGGCAATAGAGTTGCCTCTTCTTTTGATGACTTCTTTTTGTGCGTTAAATGTGCCTCTGTTGTCTAAAATCACTCCTAAGTATTTGTATTGGTCTACCTCTGCGATTGTTGATTTGGCCAAATGCCAGCGGAACTTGGAGGTTCCCTTTCTCGGGTGAATCCTCATTACTTTTGTTTTGTCATAATTGATGGATAGACCATTATTTGCTGAATAACTGCTAGTTGTATCTAGTAAATGTTGAAGGCCAATGGGGGTTCGACTCAGCAGCACTAGGTCGTCTGCGTACAGGAGATTGGAAAGTGGCAGCCCTCCTAAATTTGGTGCATGCGAATTACATGTGTCTAGCTCCGACGGCAAATCTGACATATATAGATTGAAAAGTGTTGGTGCCAGTACGCACCCCTGTTTAAGCCCCATGGTTGTTGGAATTTTCCGGGACACGAACCTGCCATCTCCTAGTTTGACTTGAACCCATGTATTTGTATGGAGGAGTATTAGCTGGTTGAGGAGAGCAGTTGGTATTTTTTTCCCATTAGCTTCTGCCAAAGTATGTTCCTATCGATTTTGTCAAAAGCTGACGAATAGTCAATAAAACATATGAAAAGAGATTGTTTTACTGATTTCATTCTATCCATCAATAATGACAGGGCAAGTATGTTTGTGGTAGTTCCCATGCCCTTGCAAAAGCCAGTTTGATTGATGGGGATGATTGATTTATCCTCTGTCCAAGCAATGAGTTCTTCCAGGATTAGTCCAGCATAGTATTTCGCTTCAATATCAATTAGAGCCACCAGCCTGTAGCTATTGGCTGAGTTCTTATCCCCTTTCTTATATATTGGGGATATGATTGACCCCCTCCAGGAGTCCGGGATGACGTTTCCTCCTGTGATTTCTGCAAACAACGGTAGCAGTTTGGAAGCCCAATATTCCGGGTCTTTTTAAATAAGCTTGGAGGAATCCCATTTGGACCTGGAGCGCCTTCCCGTTTTCCTTTAGCTATTCCGACCTTTATCTGGTCAGTTGAAAACGAAAAATGCTTGTTTCCTGGGATAGCTTTGAGGTTGATAGAATTTCCCTCTGAAATTCGGCAAGTGCTCTGGTGCTGATCAGAATTGAAATGTTGAAGCAAATGGGAAGCCCAGGCTTCCTCTGTTAGATGTGAATTGATTCTTGGGGCGTTCGGGTTCGCTAGACTATTTATTGTGCGCCAGAATCTCGCGCTATTATTTGAATTCGAATCATGCTGCAGTCTAGCCCAAAGAGTTTCTTCGGAGTCCCTTTTGCCTGCCAGATTATTTTTTTCTTTTCCGCTTTGAGTTTTGTTAACTCCCTTTGTAGACTTGAGTCGTGACCTATATGCTGAATATCCCGCAATGTTTTATTTATTGCTTTCTTAAGAATTCGAAGATGTGGAATTTTAGTCGTGAGAAGGTCTTTATCTTGGTGGACTGGGGTCCTGTTTGTCGTTGAAGCCGGAAGAGCACGAGCTGCGTGCATTGTTCCTAGCGTTTTAGTAAATTCTTCCCAATGCATTATCTCATTTCTGCCCTCCTCACTTTGTTCCCATAATACCTTCGCTGCAGCCAGTAGGTCGTCCAGTTTATTAGTTTTAAATTTGATTCTCCTGAAATTAACCATGTAGGAGGCCTTGGGGTCCTCAGCTGGTTGATCCAGTGGTGTTCCAGTTATTCTTGTGGAAATTTCTTGCGGGAGGTGGTCACTTTGATCTTCGGTCCCTACCTGGAAGCCCGTGATCCAGCTGAAGAGTGATAGGGATACAAAAGTATAGTCTATTAGGGAGTTTGAAGTTGAGTTGTGAAATGTTGCCACCGGAGGCTGATCTCCTGGAAAGCGCCCATTTAGGGCCACAAAGCCTAGATGTTCCAGATTTTTTACAAAGTTCTTGGCTAGGGCTGATTGTTCCCTCTTAGTGCTCAGCGCCTGCCTAGGGATATTCCAGGCTGAGTGTTGTTCCTCAAGTAGGTCGTCCCTTGACTGTGGCCCCATTAGGTACATGTTAAAGTCTCCTGTCAGCAGTAGTTTGGAAGTTGATTCTACCGAAAGCAGCCTCGTGATTTCTGCCTCCACCAATCTAGCACCTTTGGTTTTGTCGCGAGGATGTATGTAGGCATTTAAGAGTAATATTTGTTGTGTGGTGTTCCCGTCCCGTATGCTTATTCTAAGTGCTTTAATTACATTGGTGGAAGTTGTGGAGGTGTCGACGTCTTCAGTCGCTATTACTGTTTTTATTGATGAGTAGATTGTTAGACCACCCTTTAGGTGTCCAAATTTAGAGCCTCTCACTGCTGGAGTTTGGTGAGTCCTGAAGCCTAGGAGATGGAAGGGTTCCTCTTCCCAAGTTTCTATTAGTAGGATGAGATCGAAGCCTTGAAAATAGTCCAGGAGGTCTTTATCCGATGTTTTATTTACCAAGCCGTTTATGTTCCAGGAGCAAATTCGTAGGTGATGATTACTCAGGGGTGATTTTTTTTTTTTTTGCGTCAAGTGCTCTCCTCCTGACGGTTGATTGTCCTGGCTAGCCAGGACCAATCTTCTGACCTCGTTACTTGTAGTTGATCGTTCCTTCCTGCTGTCCGTGCATCCATGCTGCGTGCTCCTTTAAGTACGGAGTGTGGTTGGGAACCTGCTGTTGAGGTAACTGCCTTTGTATCTTTACTTTTGTTTGCAGTCAGTGGTTCCGGATAGCCGGGCCTTTGGTAGAGTAATATTTTAATTCCCCATACTTTTAGTTGTGGTTCCTCATCCAGGATTCTCTTCACTATTTCTTCTGAGGACCAGGTTGTCTTTGTTATTTCCCTGTCGGAGATTTCGTTGATGTATTTGAATGCAATTCTTTCCAGATCTTGAGTGCTTATGTCCTCCAGGCTTCTGATTGCTCGGATTAGATGTAAAATGTTCCCTCTGTTGAGGATATCCCCGCCACCTCTGGATTTGTATTCGGGGATGAATAGAATTGAGTTGGATTTGATTTGTGAGTGACTATCAGTCGGAAGTTTTGCCTGATTGGGAAGTTCCTCTTTTGAAAGAGGGTTCAAGATATCCTTTTCAAATCTGCTATATTCCCTGGTGGAGGTAATTTTGTTCCTTGAGATTATTAACTTTCCAGGATTTTGTTTGATGGAATCTTCTGGAGCTTTCGTGCTTTCCTGGTTTCTAATTTGATCTAATCTAGTTGTAAATGGCTCTGTTGGTTCCGTTGGGGCTTCCTCTATCGCCGCCGGTTTGGTATCTGAATCCTTTAATGGTAAAGTGGTCAGAGGGCTTGATTTCTTGTCCCCTTCTGATTTCCCGGAAGCAACTGCCTCTATGAATCTTTTTTCCTTAAAGGCTGCGAAGTCTCTAGTGCTTACGTTCTTTTTCCTTCTATCTTTTACTTTGTTAAGTGGCCTTAATTGATCGTCCTCATTCGTATCCTGCTTTATTTCTGAGTCCCCTAGAAGTGAATTTGTCGAGTTGCTCGATTTATTATCTCTTCCTTGGGGCAGTAGCTCCATTGATTTACTGGTGGCTTGTCCTTTTGTTCCCAATCTAGTACTGCCTATTTGAAAGTAATCCATCATGGTTTTTTTCTTCTTTCTTCCCTTTCTCCTTTGCTTGCGGCTGTATGCTTGATCTCCTTTCCTCCCCGCGAGGGGCTTTCCTGAAGCTTCTGATTCGAGTTTTATTTGTATTGAATCTGCAGGATGAAAGTCACGGCTTTGGTCTGTGGCCCTTATGTTCTCTGATCTGTTGGAGCAATCGAGCTCCTCAATTTTTCCTTCTTATCTATCTCTTCGGAGGTGCGGAAAGATTTAGCAGTTAGGTCCCGAACTGATCTTATCTCCTTGCAAAAGTCCTTTGGGGGTCTTTAGCCCCTTCATTTTTTTCTGTGACGTCCTGACTGCAGGATGGACCTATTGAGGGCCACTTTATAGGAGACTGTTCCGATAATGCGCTGTTATTTCTTGGTATTTTCCTAATTTCTGACAGGATATCCCCCATTGCCTCTGGGAGGGTGGCTAGTTTGTCAACAATGGAAAAGCAGGTGCAATGCGTTGGTAGTAGCTGCGTACTTGCCTGTGCCCGTTTAATCAAATTGATCATGTCGGATAGCCTGCTATCAATGTTTGAGATGTGGTTGGCCACTGAGTTTAGTATCGATAGTTGGACATCCATTTTGTCAGAATGATATTGCATTGACTTGACTGTAAGCTGCATGGTATTTAATAAAGATTCCCAGAGCATATTCGGGTCCAATTGGTTGGGTCCTTTCCTTTTGGTCTCCATTCCCAGAGTCTTGGCCATTTAAAGTGGGTGCCTCCTGGGTACCTACTCACCACTGGGACTGCGAGGGAGACAAGGCCCCAGCGGTCCCTGCCAGCTCCCCACCTCCTGCGGTAGCCGGCATTGCTTTTACAGAGAGGGAATTGCTAACATGCAGCTCCTTCTGTGTCAAAGCAATTGTTCTCGCTCTCAGCAAGCGAGAGCATTTCACTGCTCTTGCTTGCTGAAAGTGAGCACAGTTTGCTATGGCTTGGCAGGAGCGGTGAAGCTCCCGCCAAGCCATAGCAAGCAGCTATGTCCTCGGGGTGGGAACCTCGGGACATAGCAGGAGCCTTCTCTGGGAGTTGGAGGTCCCCAGGGCCATCTTTGGCTCCAAGATGGGGGCCGCACGGCCCCCCTCCTTTTTTGCCCTGGGGAGGAGGTGGTCCCTGGGGCTGCGAGGCAATGTAAGTATAAGCCCCAGGGAGGTGGTGGTCTCCAGGGCGCGGGGATGCCATGTGGGCACCGCCCACATAATTCAAAACAAAAACCCTGGGGAGGTGGTGGTCCCCGGGGTTTAATTGAACCCTAGGCGGGGGACCCATGTGCCCCCCTGCTTTATTTTTCATATCCCCCTGGAATTTGGCCCACCCAGGGGCTTCTTTTAAAAGACCCACATGAGTCAGCTCGCCTTTTTTAAAAATGTTGCCGTGGATCCACAAGTCCAACTGCGAATTCGCAGCAAAATTCAATAAAAAAATACTTTTAACCACCGGTGGGGTCCCTGTGGAACGCGCCACCATATCTGGGGGTTAGGGTATTCGTACCCTGCCCCCTTTTGTTTATTTTGCATTATTCTGTTGGACTCAGCTTCAAGCCGAGTCCAGAGATGGCTGCCAACACTTCCTGGTTGAAGGATTGCAGCCAATCAAATTTCAGTAGGATCCATGAGTCCACTGCAAGGACTCGCGTCCCCAGATACCTACATTTTTTTAACTTAAATATCTCTGAAACTACTGAACGGATTTACACTAAATCACAAAAAGCACGTTTTCTGGACCAACATCTAGCTTTCTGCCAAATTTGGGTTGAGTTTAAAGGACTGAGCGTCGGTAAGATTCCATCACGCTAGGAAGCAGATATTCGGCATTTGTGCGAGACGCGGTTCGTTTTCGTAAGAAAGAGAGGTGAGGAGAATATAGAGAGAAGCTAGAAAGGGGGAATATCAGAGTGAGGATCGATAGTTGACAAGTCTGTGTTTTTAGAATTGCAGGACCTGAAGGAGGGCTTGGTACAGAATATGTAGATGTCGAGACAGGAATAATAATAGAGAACAGCACAGAGTCAGGTGCGTAAATCGAATATTGGAGATGGGATGGTTGTTTCATTGTTTAGTTCACATTGATTATACCTGATTCGGAATGTTTTGTGTTTTACAGAAAGCATTTTGGAGAAGAAGGTTAAGTGAGTATATATTTATCACGGGGACATTGTTGGTGGCATTTAAGACGGGTGTTTTTTCAGTAATCATGCCGAGGATTTATAGAGTTTGTTTAGGTTGAATGCTTCTAGGAGTTACTATTTTTATGTTTTATTTTGAAGCGTTTTTAGTTTCTTTTGTTCTCTCTTTTCTTTTTCTTCTTTTCTTCTTTTTTCTTGCCTCTTATTAGGTAAAACAATAAGATATGGAAAGTGAAGAATATGAGTTGTAATACATGTTTTTGAAATGAGCATTACAAAACTTGTGTTTAAGAACACCCTGCATAGAGAGTGTACTTGTAAATTAAGCAGAATGTTGTTTCTTGTATTATTGTAGATTGGAGCCCCGGAAGAAGGGCCACTGGCCCGAAATGCAAAATTGTGATTGGATTTCTGTTAAAGCTGGAATCTATTAAAATATGAACATCCATTGAATCAAATTGTGGTTACATTTAGATGAATTATGTATTTATATGCATACGTGTAATGTATTTTTAAAAATGAAGTTAGAAATGTTGTGACTAAGTATGAAATGTGGTTGAAATCAGTGCAGTAGCACATTGATAAAGTGCATAGTGGTCAGGTCACTTTTGACTTGAAAAGGGTGGTTCAGTGACATCACTGATGACATCTCAAATGACATCACTGATGACATCACTGATGATATCATCCAGTGACTGTGTGTTTGTTTAAAGTTTAAATATGTTTTATATATATGCCAAGGTGTATTGAAGAATGAGTGGGTGTATAAGTGTCTGGATGGAGGATTTAGTAGGTGCGTGACTGACTGTATAAGTGAGTGATTAATCATGTCTTACTGAATGCATGGGTTAGTGACTAAACTGTGTGAATGTCTGTATTAGTCTGTCAGTTGGTATGTAAGCGGCTGCATGAGCTTGGTGAGTAGCTGCATGAGTGTCTATATGGGTTATTGATTGCTTGTCTGAGTATCTGTATGGATGCCTGAGTGTCTCTGTGGGTGGGTGGGGGGTGTGTGACTGTGCATAGATGTGTGAGTAGGTGATTCACTGGGTGTATGGGTTCAAGAGTGCATCTGTGAAGGGCTGTATGGGTGGGTGAGTGTGTGTATGGGTGTGTTGGTGAGTGAATGGATGTCTCAGTGGTACATGTGTGAGTAACTACATATGTGGAAGGCAGTATATGTGAGTGTTGGAGTATATAAAGGACTATATGTGAGAGTGAGTGATTGTGAGAGTGCCTGTATGGATGAGTGTGTGCTAGTGTCAGTTATTGTATAAGAGAGTAAGTATATGTTAGTATCTGTATGAATACGTGAGGTGGTGTGTGTTTAACTGTATAGGTGATTAAATGGGATTGTGATTGATTATTTGCATGACTGACTAGTTGTGTGAGTAACTATGGGTGAGTGGCGGTGTGTGAGTGTCTGTATGGGTGTATGAGTGGCTGTATTGATGAGTGAGTGCATGTATGAGTGACTGTATGGGTGAGTGAGTGGATGTGTGTGTAGACCTAGGAATCAGTGAGTGGGTACGTAGTAACTGGTATTGGTGTGTCTATGGTTTCAAAAATGGTAGTCTGCATTTTAGAGTGGGTGTATCAAATGTTATATTAGGGTGTGAGGAGGTGCATCAGATTATCACGTGGATGATGTCATCAGTGATGTCATTTGAGATGTCATCAGTGATGTCATCAGTGATGTCACTGACCATGTCATGAGTGATGTAATATGTGACATCATCAGCAGTGCATTGCGGGTGCGCCAGTTATAGTTAGCTCTACTAACTATAACGGCCGAATTTCTCTGGTTTTGTACGAGTGAAATGTCCAACTAACTATAACGTCCCTGAAACCTATGGTTTTTTCAGTGAATTTCTAATGTTTTTTAAATGCTAATTTCTAACTATAACGTCCCTGAAACCTATGGTTTTTTCAGTGAATTTCAAAGGTTTTTTAAATGGTAATTTTAGATTATAATATTTATAAAACCTATCTTTTTTTCTGTAAATTGAAATTTATTTTTTAGTGATATTTTGGAACTGTAATGTCCTTTAATTATTATTATTATTTTTTTTTAATTATGTAATGTCTTGTGTCTTTTAAAATATATTTTTTTTTTGAGGAAAAAGTGGAGTCGCGTACCCATCGTGTACCCATCTCGGTGGGTGCGCGGATTCAAGCCACCATATTGCTAAAGTCGTGAAGGATGCGCGTTTTGTGTGTGACGGGTGCGAGGGGCCGGGTCCCGCATAATGTCATATATGTATGGGATCGCGTCGTGTGCGCGTTTGGTATGCGACGGGTGTGCGGTGCCCGGCCCTGCGTAACGTCATATACGTATTGGACCGCGTCGTGTACGAGTTTGGTATGCAACGGGTGCGCGGTGCCGGGCCCTGTGTAACGTCATATCCGTATGGGGTCGCGCCGGGTGCGAGACTTCCGCAAAAAAATGTATGTTTCAAAACTATATGTATGTAACTTTAATGTGTATATGAGAGCAAGTGATTATCTAATCTATTTATAAAAATCGGATATTTCTACTTGTAATAAACTTATATTATTGTTAAATATATTTTCGCAAAGTCGCGTCAGGTGCACGCTGGTATATGTTAGTATCTGTATGAATACGTGAGGTGGTGTGTGTTTAACTGTATAGGTGATTAAATGGGATTGTAAATTTTTTGGGTGTTTCTTGGAAATTTATGGAAATGGCTTCTTCCAATCCTGAGCAACAACATACTTCTGATGAAGAAGAGATTGAAGAACCACCTCCCAAAAAGAGACCAGAATCCATCGTCTGGAAGTTTTTCACCATCCCAGATGGTGAAAAGAAAGTCAATGCAAGGAAGGTCAGCTGTACTCTCTGTGCACGGATTTTGTCTAGAGGAAGTGACAAAAATACTCTTGTGGGACGTCGAGTATGTACAAGCACCTCCAGACGATCCATCCAAAACATTTTGCATGAGAGCAGATGCGACGTGTACAACAAAATATGCAGCAAGGTGACCAGGGAGCTGGTCCCAGCACTTCAGGAGCGTCAACTACGTCATTTCGAGGGCCGGACATACGCTCAGAGTTTGCAAACTTAGAACAGCAATGCATAAAATGCAAGGCCATACTATGTTGTGGTGAACAATCTGTGGATGCTGTTTGTTCTGCAGCAAGGAACCATCGCTGTTAATTTTTCTTTTTTTTTTTGTTGGAATGACTTTACAATTCCAAAAGTTAAGACTTTAGCCTGTTGCTTTTTTCGGTTTTCCAAAAACACCCCAAAAAATTACAAAATAGTTTAAAAAAACACACAAAAAAATTAAAAAGAAAAAAAGAGTTCTTTTCAGAACTACCTTATCTGGTTTAAAAGAGAAATAACTGCATGCTAATGTCTGGATGATTGCTGGAGTATATGTGTAGAGCATGATTGATTCAGAGAGTGCATGGGTAGTGCATGGTGATTGTATGAGTGCATGAGTACTGCCTCCATGATTGCACAAGTGTATTTGTAATCCCTGAGTTATTGCATGAGTGGATGGATAATGCCTGGGTGATTGCATTAGTATATAAGTGGTGGTTGAGTGATTGGAAGAGTGTGAATGAGCAGTGTGTAGGTGGTTAGAGGACTGCATGGGTAGTGCACATGTGATTGTAGCTGTGCATGTGTTACTGCCTGGGCCATTGCATGAGTACATGGGTACTGACTGGATGATTAGAGTACTGCAAAGAGAGTGCATGGTGAATTTATAAGTGCTTGGGTATTGGTGGAGTGATTGGATTAGCACATGGTACTGGCTGGGTGATTGGAGGAGTGCACGGGGAGTGACAGTGTGATTGCTGGAGTGCATGGTTAGTACCTGTGAATATGAAGGTGTGAATGAGCAGTGTGTAGGTGGTTAGAGGACTGCATGAGTAGTGCACATGTGATTGTAGCACTGCTTGTGTTAGTGTCTGGGTCATTGCATGAGTACATGGGTAGTGACTGGATGATTAGAGTACTGCAAGGAGAGTGTATGGTGAATTTATAAGTGCTTGGGTATTGGCGGAGTGATTGGATTAGTACATGGTACTGGCTGGGTGATTGGAGGAGTGCACAGGGAGTGACAGTGTGATTGCTGGAGTGCATGGTTAGTACCTGGGAAAATGAAGGTGTGAATGAGCAGTGTGTAGGTGGTTAGAGGTCTGCATGGGTAGTGCACATGTGATTGTAGCACTGCATGTGTTAGTGCCTGGGTCATTGCATGAGTACATGGGTAGTGGCTGGATGATTAGAGTACTGCAAGGAGAGTGTATGGTGAATTTATAAGTGCTTGGGTATTGGTGGAGTGATTGGATTAGTACATGGTACTGGCTGGGTGATAGGAGGAGTGCACGGGGAGTGACAGTGTGATTGCTGGAGTGCATGGTTAGTACCTGGGAAAATGAAGGTGTGAATAAGCAGTGTGTTGGTGGTTAGAGGACTGCATGGGTAGTGCACATGTGATTGTAGCACTGCATGTGTTAGTACCTGGGTTATTGCATGAGCACATGGGTAGTGACTGGATGATTAGAGTACTGCAAGGAGAGTGTATGGTGAATTTATAAGTGCTTGGGTATTGGTGGAGTGATTGGATTAGTACATGGTACTGGCTGGGGACTGAAGGAGTGCACGGGGAGTGACAGTGTGATTGCTGGAGTGCAAGGTTAGTACCTGGGAATATGAAGATGTGAATGAGCAGTGTGTAGGTGGTTAGAGGACTGCATGGGTAGTGCACATGTGATTGTAGCACTGCATGTGTTAGTGCCAGGGTCATTGCATGAGTACATGGGTAGTGACTGGATGATTAGAGTACTGCAAGGAGAGTGTATGGTGAATTTATAAGTGCTTGGGTATTGACGGAGTAATTGGATTAGTACATGGTACTGGCTGCGTAACTGGAGGAGTGCACGGGGACTGACAGTGTGATTGCTGAAGTGCATGGTTAGTACCTGGGAAAATGAAGGTGTGAATGAGCAGTGTGTAGGTGGTTAGAGGACTGCATGGGTAGTGCACATGTGAATGTACCACTGCATGTGTTAGTGTCTGGGTCATTGCATGAGTACATGGGTAGTGATTGGATGATTAGAGTACTGCAAGGAGAGTGTATGGTGAATTTATAAGTGCTTGGGTATTGGCGGAGTGATTGGATTAGTACATGGTACTGGCTGGGTGATTGGAGGAGTGCACGGGGAGTGACAGTGTGATTGCTGGAGTGCATGGTTAGTACCTGGGAAAATGAAGGTGTGTAGGTGGTTAGAGGTCTGCATGGGTAGTACACATGTGATTGTAGCACTGCGTGTTTTAGTGCCTGGGTCATTGCATGAGTACATGGGTAGTGACTGGATGATTAGAGTACTGCAAGGAGAGTGTATGGTGAATTTATAAGTGCTTGGATATTGGTGGAGTGATTGGATTAGTACATGGTACTGGCTGGGTGATTGGAGGAGTGCACTGGGAGTGACAGTGTGATTGCTGGAGTGCATGGTTAGTACCTGGGAAAATGAAGGTGTGAATGAGCAGGGTGTTGGTGGTTAGAGGACTGCATGGGTAGTGCACATGTGATTGTAGCACTGCATGTGTTAGTACCTGGGTCATTGCATGAGTACATGCGTAGTGACTGGATGATTAGAGTACTGCAAGGAGAGTGTATGGTGAATTTATAAGTACTTGGGTATTGGTGGAGTGATTGGATTAGTACATGGTACTGGCTGGGTGATTGAAGGAGTGCACGGGGAGTGACAGTGTGATTGCTGGAGTGCATGGTTAGTACCTGGGAATATGAAGGTGTGAATGAGTAGTGTGTAGGTGGTTAGAGGACTGCATGGGTAGTGCACATGTGATTGTAGCACTGCATGTGTTAGTGCCAGGGTCATTGCATGAGTACATGGGTAGTGACTGGATGATTAGAGTACTGCAAGGAGAGTATGGTGAATTTATAAGCGCTTGGGTATTGACGGAGTGATTGGATTAGTACATGGTACTGGCTGGGAGATTGGAGGAGTGCACGGGGAGTGACAGTGTGATTGCTGGAGTGCATGGTTAGTACCTGTGAATATGAAGGTGTGAATGAGCAGTGTGTAGGTGGTTAGAGGACTGCATGGGTAGTGCACATGTTATTGTAGCACTGCATGTGTTAGTGTCTGGGTCATTGCATGAGTACATGGGTAGTGACTGGATGATTAGAGTACTGCAAGGAGAGTGTATGGTGAATTTATAAGTGCTTGGGTATTGGCGGAGTGATTGGATTAGTACATGGTACTGGCTGGGTGACTGGAGGAGTGTACGGGGAGTGACAGTGTGATTGCTGGACTGCATGGGTACTACCTGGGGAATTGAAGGTGTGAATGAGCAGTGTCTAGGCGGTTACAGGATAGTATGGGAAGTACACAGGTGAATGTAGTACTGCATGGGTAGTGCTTGGGTTACTTAATCTTACCTTTTTTATAGTAGATATGAAAGTCATTGAAACAATTTTTCAGTTCTTTTTTATAATATAAATTTATAAAAGTTTCAAACTTTAGAATTTGGGTCTGTAAAGAGAGAAAAAAATACAGTTATAACATATAATATTATAATTTTAAGAACACAACATAATTTTACCATTATATAACATATTCAGTTTGCCTTTTTGCTGTTCTCAGAATCTATTGAATTTCACCATAGACAGTGATTTCAATGTTGCTCATCATGTAACAGCGGGCAAAAAATACAATCAATAAGATTGTTAAAGAAAAACAAATCTGTGTTCAAAATATTTACAACAAACTCAACTATGTGTTCACATTTCCTAAAATAAACATCCTCAATAACATTGCATATAATACAAATATCAAATATATGAAATGCTTCTTTCTAAGACACTTTTCTAAATACAATATCAAAGAACACAAACGATAATTGAATCAGCAATTCTTGATATCTTCCCTATAGTCTAAATGATGTTCTTGAAATCATTTGCAGTGTGAATATCCAAAATATACTTCTTAATTCATATCGATATCTTCCCACTAGGCCGAATGATATTCCTGAAATCCTTTGTATTTAAAATATCTAAAATAATCTCATTAATTCATATTGACATCTTCCCAATAGGCCGAATGATGTTCTCAGAACTTTGGCATTAAAAATATTAGGTATGAATTTGGTAATTCATTAGGCAACCGATATTTGAAAAGCAAATGGGCATCATTACAATGTGTCCGTCCTTTATTGCACTTTAAATAGACAGTGTAGTGTCCAGATGTTGTAGAAGGTCCATCGTGGAAAATAATTGCTACTGCTTTGAAAGTTCTTCCTGATATTGATAGTTGACTTGCTACAAAATTTTTAATTAAAGTTTCCAATTTTCTTCCATCTGGTCTGCAACGTTGTATCATTAAAATGACATATTGTCCAAATCTTTCTATAAATAATGTTGATAACATTTCAGATTTGCACTGACTACATTCCATATTTTGATTTGCTGATTTTACTAATTTGTTAAAAGACACTGTTTTACAATCTGGTATTGTCAAATATATGAATCTTTCAGTGTCTATTTCAGTGGTAGAAGTAAATATACAATCTTTACACTCATGTTCCCATCTGTAACGAAGTCCAAACAGATTGTCAATTTGTATTCCTTCATCTTCCAATACTGCAAGCATAAACATAAGAAATTCCTGAGCATCTTGCTGTACATTCTGTGTAAATTGTGAATAACCAGAACATATATCCAGAAGACTCGAATGCCAGAAACACTTTGTATTTTAGTTTTATCAGTTCTCAATTTTTCAAAAATACAATGCAACAAGGAACAAAACCTTTTTCACGATTCTCCATAATTTGTTGTTGGAGATTTTCTAGAAAAAATACGACATTCACAACTAAATTAGCATAGCAGTTGATACCTGAACTGTTTTCTAACTGATGTCCTACAATCTCTTCAACAGTGTCCTTTTTCTTTTTGTTTGGAATGTCAACATTCTCTTGATTTTTTTCTTCTTTCCAACCTCACTACAGAGTTTCTCATAAGTTCATTTTCGACATAGTACACGCTTTTCATATACAGGATATTCACCTAAGTTGGGAGCATAAGGTCTTCTTAACTGATTATACTCTCTTACACAATTTGCATCTGCACTAATCTTTCTCTCATCAAAATCAATCAAATACAATGCAGATAAAGTTCTGACTCGGGACAATGCAACATACGCCATTCCCTCTTTAAACACGGTACTTCCAATGTTTACCAAAGCACTGTCTACACTTAAACTTTGAGATTTATGAATGGTCACCGCATATGCTAAAGAAAAGGAAACTGTTTTCTACGAACATACAAATCTTTAACAAGCAAAAAACGAACAGAACAACGTACAATCTGTTTTACTTCTTCAATCTGATCAAATTTAATCTTCAAAAATTCAATTCCATCTCTATTTTGATAATTAACAAAATCAACAACTTTTCCCATTGCTCCATTTAGTAAACCTTTTTCCACATCCAAATTACGCCGTAAAATTACCCGACAGTTTTCACATACATATAAATTCTTTTCTAAACCAGCAGTCTTAGATATATTTTTTTCCAATTAATCCAATTTTGTTTTTAATTTTTCTGTCAAAATAATAGTAATTCCTTCGTGCTCTATTTTATGAATGGCTTCCATTTTTATTATTTGTTGTTTTTCTAGCTTCAAAAGTTCTTCATTGAATGTAGAACAGTCTCGCAGTGTTGGCATTAGGCAGATTATAGATTTCTTTTCTCCAAATGTTTTGTATATTATTTCCGGAGCAACATTTTCATTTGGAAACAAGTTTGTAAGTAGTCGACTTTGCAAAACTTCTTTACCATGTTCTGTCAATACACCAATTCTTATATCTTGAAGAATGCTTCTATAATCTTCATCACTTGCCTGTCGCATATTTTTAACAAGTTCTTTGTATTCAAAATATGACCAAATGTTGACATTTCCAATACTTCCCAAAGATTTTCTGGTGTCTTCATGCACAAGTGTTTTAAAAACTGGTTGCCCTTTTACAGGAGTAAGTTGTAGTAGATCGCCGAAAACTATCACATGTTTTCCTCCAAATAACACATCATATTCTGTTTTTAAAATTTGCTGCATTCTTAAATGCACAAAGGCAAGCATTAAGTTTGAGACCATGCTCACCTCATCAATAATCAGAAGTTTCATTTTCTTTAGTACTCTTGAAACTTCATAACAAGCTTCTCCAGAAAGCTTGTGATATTCCAACTTGTTTTCATGTTCAACAGGTAGCATTAGTAAACGATGTAATGTAATCCCTTTAATGTTGTGTGCTGCTAACCCAGTTGGAGCGGTTACAACACAAGATAAATTGTGATTCAGTGGTTTTCTGTAAATAACTGGTCAAAACTTTAATTAAGAAACTTTTTCTTGCACCAGCTTGACCACTGATATACATTTGAATAGGTTTAAAAGATGTGCATGTGCATTCTTTTTTTTCATGAAGAAAACCATGGTCGATCTGTTGTGTCCCTTGCTGATATATTTCTTTCTGTTCAATATTTAGTTGTTCTTCCAAGTTTCCTAAGTCCATAATATCGTGTTGAGCTTGATGCATTGCTGTTTCCACTTCACTCATGGCGATTGCTGCTTCATTTTCAAGAATTGGTTGTCCTAGTGGATCTTGACTGAGTGGAGCAGAACTTTGACTATCTTGAGAACTGTCTCTAGCAATCTCAAATGCAATACTAGCTTCCTGTTCAATTTCTTCATTCAACATTTGGAGATAATTTGGAAAAACTGTGCATTCAATGCTATCTTTACATGCATTAAAAGAATCTTCATAGCACTGAAAATCTCCAAGTAATTCCATTTCAGTGCGCCAAGGCTTGAAGAGTTGCAGAAGTGCTAAATAGTAAAATTCCCTTTTATCAGGTGTATCGCAACTCAGTTTCCTGTGATTAATCAGATTTCCTTTACTATGTTTCACCAAACATCCTTCTGAACCAATCACTGCATATTTTTCTTCATTTATGATCTCTGTAATATTTCTCTTAAAGCTGTAATATTGCAGTACTTCATAGAGACATATGTTTTCAAGATGGGGACTTCTATTTGGATAGTACGTATCCAACATGTTTGTTTTAACAATATCTGTGCTTTCCGGTTCATGTAATGCTAAAGATTAAATTTCTTGTACAGATTTAAGTACTCGATTTCGGGTTGCAGCAAGACCTAGACTAACCCAAATCATTCCTCTTGACTTTGAATATAAACTTGCAGACGACAACTGATCCGAACATTCGTAGGATCCAATCTCTCGATGGGACAGCATCTTCAAACTAAAGCTGTACAATTTTTTACTAAGAGTCTTCTCTTGGGAAATTTCTTCCCACATTTCTTTCAACTCCGTTTTTCAGATTTTGTTATGTATGACGTTACATACCGAGCAACAGCAATGGAATTATCCGCAACATACTGGATATCCATATTAGCATTCCACATCGACAAAATAACTGGATTATAATCATTAATATACTTTGATTGTTCACTTCTTTTTAAATTGTAAGTGTTTTTTGGAGATTTTCTAGTGATAGTATGCCTCACTGCTGACATGAAACTGTTGACTCTTCCTTTGGATATTACTGGACGTGGAAATCCAAAACAACATTTGGTATAAAACTTTTCCTATGACTTGTATTTCCGTCGACAGTATTTGCCACATCGATGAGTTTGAAACCGTAAAACTTATTGTCTTAAGCTGTTTTCTTCTCTTGTTTTTGGTATAGCACATGTAACATAGTCTTCAATAAAAGATAAAACAGTCTCATCCAAATCAGTTCCAAATTTGGGTGCATCCTTGATCCATAAAAGCATATGTATATGAGGAGCACCTCTAGCTTGATACTCCTTTCTCCAAAAGAAATCAATAACTTCTCCAAGAGGAGGATTGTTTTTATTGCAGATAAAAGACATCATAGCTTGAAACCTATGATTAAAATATCTGCACACATTTACAGGATCCAAGGAACACAGTTCTCCAGGTGTCTTGAATTCAATGTTTTGAATATTTGAATTTGCTTCTCGAAGAAATTCAAGTAAATCGTCCCATGCGTATTCAGCAAAGCTTAGCGTAACAAACCACGTAGGAGTTCCTAAGTTCCTTAACATACATTTAAGTTCTCCATGACGACGATACCAATACTCATTAGTACCACGTTGACACGCCATCAAATTAATCAATTGAGATTCTAAATGATCATCTCTCTGATGTACTTTGTCCATGAGTTCCTTTGCAGAAACATTTTGAAGATGAACTCCTGTTTTTAATATGTGGTTGACTGCATATGAAAGTCCAGACAAGTCACTTTCAAACAAAAGATGAAATATATATGGGATACACTGTCGAAATCTTGGATCTTCTAAGTACAATCTTGTTGTCCGATATTCTGATGCGGGAATCTGTACTGGTCGTTCGTCATATCGTTCACCTTTTCCAGTGGGGAAGAGCTGTGGAAAACAACGAGCTTCCAAACTTTTTTCCCAAACACTCATTGGAGTCCCCTTCGCTTTCTTCATTTGGAATAATTCAATAGTATTTCCCATCACTTCTTTGGAATGTAAAGGATGTACACTATAATGTTCATAAATTTCTTCACTTTTGGACATGTCCACTTTTTCGAATTGGCCACTTGAAATTTCGCTATCTTCTCCTAAAATTATTTCTTCTTCTTCCACATACATATTTTTGTAGTAATCATTATTTTTTATGAGATATAACGTAGCCTTTTGCACTTTGCTCACATCTACTAATTCTTGCCATATTTTCTGACTCTTCGTAGGAACACCATTAACTAGAAAAACTACAGGTTCAGTTTCCTCTTTCTCTACACCAATAGTTTCAATATTTTTCTTTAAATCTAAAGGTAAATACACAACTCTTCCTTTTAATCCTCTTTGTAAATCTGTGGGAGGCAACTTACCTGTTTTAGGCTCCATACGAACAATAGCCTGAAACGGGTGCACAGATTGAATTAGAATGGACTCATAATATTTAAATCTACCAGCTCTGGAGGAATACCTACCAACTCTAGGTTATTATGTACAGCTGTAGCTGGCATTTTGTTATCCTCTAATTTGGTATAACAATATTTACAAATATGTTGATCACTACCCAAATCAAAGCAATCTTTTACCAACAAATAAGTTGCAAATTCCTTCCACTTATCATTGTTTTCTTTTTCACTTTTTAAATACAGATCAACATTTCTAGTTTGACTTTTATAGTGAGTTCGTCGACAACAAATCCAAACATAATTTGGTCTTTCACAACAAATTACCTTAAACTTTGTAATTTCTTCTTCAAACTTCTCAGTACTACTATCTTCCACGTCTTCTTCAACACCTACTTCTATCAATGTCTCACTTTCTCTACACTCTTGTTCAAGACTAAAGTTACGAAACTCTATTTCATCACAAACTTTTATTACATCTGATACTGACCCATGCAAAAGAGCACTGTTTAAATCACTTAAAATTATTGCTGGACTTTTTAAGTAGTACAATCTTCTTACTAACTTCCGCATTTGAGACTGATGTACTGCTAACATTCTCAAATGATGAAAAACACTTATACACACTTTTCTAGAAAGACAAGCCAGAGAATGCCCTTGCAAACCAGTATTTTTTCTCACTTTGCAAGGATCTACTCCTTGCAGCATCTTAATCTTTTGTTTAACACTTTTTTACTATACTCTCGTAAGAAATTGCATAAAATATCAATAGACTCCTATCGTATACTACAAATACTACTACAATTCCAAGTATACACTGGGGCTTTAGTACGTCTCCCTAGCACTTCATCAGCTATCACTTCTTCTAGATTTCTAGGAACCATCTTTTCTTTTTCAATTGCGGAACCGTTTTTCATTTCATAAGCACGACCACTGGTATCAACTGCGTGAACTAATGTATTGCTCTGAAAATAGCTCTCTTCATTAAAAAAAAGGCTCTGAACTTGAAGTGTGCTTCCATTCACCCAAAAAAAATCACAAAAGTTAGTTCTGTTAATTAGTCTCTTCTTTTTACGTTTGTCCTTCATAAAATGCATTGGCTTATCTAATGTTCGCATTCTCTTTAAAACTAAAATGAATAATTTCCTTTTTAATTCAAAAGCCTTTTCAACTATAGTTTCAATCTGTTTTTCTTTTTATAAAATGCTTTTTTATATTTCTTGCCATCTTTTAATACATTATGTACTACTCTATTGTGAAACATTTGTTTCCTTATTTCATCAAATTGATTCTTTCTTCTTTTACCATAGATTGTTTTTCAAAACGTGATTTGCCATTAATTTGTCCTTTATTCATTTCATTCTTCTTTGTTCTTGAGGTATTCTTTCTACTTTCTACATTGTGCAAACTGTTTCTAGTCCTTGAAAGTCTTTTAATAAACTCTTTTGTTCTCTTACCGCAAGACTGTTTCTTTTTTCCCACATGTTGTAGTTCATCTAATTCTTGCTGTTGTCTTTTCTTTAAATAATATTCTTTCTTTTCTTGTTTCCTCTTTTCTGTTTTTTTGGTCATGGTAAGTCTTTTTTAATGATGATGAAGAATATCTGAAAAAAATATAATATATATAATTAATATTATTAATATAACTGTATAGAAATATACTATTCTATTACTAAACAAACACGTTCTACATAAAAACCAATGAAATGCTTTCTTTTGAAATCACATTGGGTTTGCTGCACTACACGGGTACTACCTGGATAATTGGAGGAGTAAATGAGTAGTGTTTAGGTGTTTAGAGGACTGCATGGGTAGTGGACAGGGGATTGTAGCAGTGCATGAGTTAGTGCCTGGGTCATTGCATGAGTGCATGGGTAGTGACAGGATGATTAGAGTGCTGCAAGGAGAGTGCATTGTGAATTCATAAGAGCTTGGGTTTTTGCGCAGTGATTGGATAAGTACATGCTGCTGGCTAGGTGATTGGAAGAGTGCACAGAGAGTGACAGGGGATTGCTGGACTGCATGGGTAGTGCTCTGGGGATTGTAGCACTGCATGAGTTAGTGCCTGGGTCATTGTATGAGTACATGGGTAGTGACTGGATAGTTAGAGTGCTACAAGAAGAGTGCATGGTGAATTTATAAGTGCTTGGGTTTTGGCACAGTGACTGGATAAGTACATGCTGCTGGCTAGGTGATTGGAAGAGTGCACAGGGAGTGACAGGGGGATTGCTGGACTGCATGGGTAGTGCTCTGGGGATTGTAGCAGTACATGAGTTAGTGCCTGAGTCATTGCATGAGTACATGGGTAGTGACTGGATAGTTAGAGTGCTACAATGAGAGTCCATAGTGAATTTATAAGTGCTTGTGTTTTGGCGCAGTCATTGGATAAGTACATGCTGCTGGCTGGGTGATTAGAAGAGTGCATGGGGAGTGACAGGGGGATTGCTGGACTACATGGATAGTGCTCTGGGGATTGTAGCACTGCATGAGTTAGTGCCTGAGTCATTGCATGAGTACATGGGTAGTGACTGGATGATTAGAGTGCTGCAAGGAGAGTGCATGGTGAATTTATAGTGCCTGGGTTTTGGCGGAGTGATTGGATAAGGACATGGTGTTGGCTGGGTGACTGGAAGAGTGCACAGGGAGTGACAGAGGGATTGCTGGACTACATGGATAGTGCTCTGGGGATTGTAGCACTGCATGAGTTAGTGCCTGGGTCATTGCATGAGTACATGGGTAGTGACTGGATGATTAGAGTGCTGCAAGGAGAGTGCCTGGCGAATTTATAAGTGCTTGGGTTTTGGCACAGAGATTGGATAAGAAAATGGTGTTGGCTGGGTGATTGGAAGAGTGCACAGGGAGTGACAGGGGGATTGCTGGACTGCATGGATAGTGCTCTGGGGATTGTGCACAGCATGAGTTAGTACCTGGGTGTAGGAGAGTAGGATCTGCCTCTTATGGTTACCCCCACTTTTTGCTGGTGTATCACTGTTTTTCGACTTTAGTCAGGCTGTGGCCCTGCTATCCAGGACCCCAGCCTAGCTGTTTCCTCTCTAAATTGATTCCCTGTACCTTAAGTACACTTCAGATTGGATTCTGGGGTGCCCTTATAAGTCCCTAATATATGGTATACTATGTACCCAGGGCATAGGTACCCCAGAGGCCTACCAGGGGTTGAAGCATGCATTGTGCCACCCCTGGAAGGCCCTCCAAAATGACACCACAGGACTGCTACTGCAACCTGAGTAAGGTGGTGTATGCACTCCTTACAGAGATATAGGTTCACTATATCTCACCTATCACTGCACATAGAAACCTATCAGTCACCCCTATGGCAGGCCTTATCAATCCTGAAGGCAGGGTGCTTGGTTTTATGTGAGAGGGTGCCCATGCATGAGCAGAGCCCCTCTGCAGCCTTCGGAATCTCCTCTCCGGGGTTGTCTGTGGTGCAGCCTGACCATATACTCTTAAGTGCATTATATCTAAACGGTAAATGCTAACTTTGGGATGGCTGCACGGAAACATGTCGTGTTTGGTGTCAAACACCTTGGAATCATACCCCCACACCAGTAACTGGTGTGGGAGTATGATCCCACGCTTCTAGAGGGAGAGACATGACAGCACCGGTATACCCGGTACCAGCTAACCGAGCCCTGGCATCACAAAATGGATGCTGCAGCCACAGACACGAGTCTGGCCTCCTGCTGCTGACCGAAACTCCGGCAGGGGAGGCCTGGACAATAGGTTTCCTGTCACAGGGAGGTGTTACCACCTCCCAGACAGGCCTTAGTGGATTGGGGCTGGGTGGGTGCACTCCAAGAGTGCTTTGAAGTCCTGCACTGGGGGCACATTCGGTGTCCTCGTGCATACCCCAGTTCAAACCGGTTGCAGGGGCTGCCAGCCCCTGCTCTGGTGTGAAACTGGACAAAGGAAATGGGTGTAGCCGCCCCTCTTTCCAAACCCTCCCATAGGTGGGTCCACAGAGTTAGTCCAACCCCTTTCTTTAGTATAAGTAAGGGAACCCTGGCAACAGGACTTTAGATATCCCTGGACGAAACTTTGCAACTGAATCCTGGAACTTCGACGCTCTACTCAAGACTAGAGGACTGAAGAAATCTCCCTTGGAGTCAAGGAGTGACTCCCCTGCTTGGCAGGCACCAACAAAGCAATTGCCGGTCTGCATCTCCGAAGCTCCCGCCGGACTCCAAAGTACTTGCAGCCCAGGAAAAGGATTTGCAGACATCTCAGTGTCCGACCCAAGTCCCCAGCAACGCTGAGACCCGCAGCCCTCGTGAGTAGCGTGGAACCGGAACTCCTGGTCACCGTGCACATTTGCTAGTGCATTGACTTCTCGATGACTCTTGAAGTTCTGCTTTGGGTTACTCATAGTCCAGGCCCCGAGCACCATTTACACCGAAGATTGTGAGCCTACACTCCACGAGTGTTCCGTGGGCCTGCTTCCTGCATTTCCGCTTGGGGCTCCTTTGCGATCCCTGGTCCGTCAACTGGTGGGTCCTTGTGAAGGCAACTCTGATTTTCTTTGGGCGTTTCTGGTTGCTCCAGACGTGCCCTAACTCCCCACCAAGTGGTGAGTCCCTCAGACCTTGCTGGTCTGCACAGAAGCATCTTTCTCCTTTCTGCGTGGGTTGCTGTTGCCAAGGCTTGTTGTGTTCAATCCAGACACCAATGCTGCAGCACTCGACATCCTTTGTGGCACAGCTCGAATCCAGATCCTGGTCATCATCGATGCCTCCTGGTCCTTGTGGCTGAAGAGTCAAGCTTCACCTCTTTTACCTGAAGCACCCGACATCGGTGGGCATTCGACTATCGTGCCCCTGGTCACTGGCAAGTGACCCAGACTCTGTCCCCTCTGCTTTCAGGTTCTTCTCATCTCTGATCCAGGCTTGGATCTCTTCGGACACTTTGCATCTTCCCGGCAGCAGCACTTCGTGGCAGGCTGCCATTGAAAACGACGACGCGACCCGACACCATTTGACACCTATGCACCCGGCTTCCCTGGGTGAGGTATCTCGAGTACTCCGGTGCTCCCGTGGGTGTTGACCCTAGAACTGTCTAAGTCCAAGAGGGTTTGGTCCTAGTCCATGTCTAAGTGTCCCTAAACTCTAAAACTCTTACCGCAACTTTCCCATAGACTTTAACGGAGCTCGCGGCTGTGTTCACACACTGCACACAGCCCCCATGGGTCCCCTGTGTCCCTACCTTGGGTGGTTCCTTGGGGTCCCAGCAATTCTACAGGCTCTAGGCCTTGTGTCTACTCAAGTTGTGGTTCTTATACCACTTTCTTAATATATGGTTTGGTACGCCCCTAGGGCTAATCGTATATTGTGCTAATTTACTGTGCTATTTGACTTGTAACTTGTGTACTTCGACCTCTAGCCTCATAAAGAGACTATTGGGTAGTGTTTAGTAATAAATACATATATTTTATATATATACCTGGTGTGGTTCTCCTTTCATTTGGTCATTCATGAGCTTATAACTGGTAAAACAAACAGCTTAACACTCCTTCAAGACTTAGCCTGAAGGCTGCTCTCCATAGCTACCACTAGGATAGCTTTCAATAAAGGTTGTCTTTAAACCTATCATCAATAAAGGTCGTTTGGACTGGTGCAAGGTGCCCACTATAACTAGTGGACAGCATATGCCAGGCCAACTTCTCACATTGGTGTGCAGCGGTTGGATTCAAGCTTTCCTTTGTTTTACCAGATAATCTCAAGTGTGTGATCAACTGAAAACCACTAAAGGTACCTCAGGTACATATAAATTCAAGCTTAGAAATACAGTAAGTTCTACTGAACTTAGAGTTGTGTGTCAAGGGCTTAGCACACCCTTTCTACAACTCAAGAGAGTTTAGTAGGCCACACTAGAGTAGGTAGTGCATACACCACACCTCACTAGTGATGTCTTCAGGGCCAGGAACCAGTAGGTCCCTGCCAGGAACCAGTGGGCTCCTACCCTCCAAACATGACAACCTCCCATTCTTGGAATTGAGAGAATTGTGCAAGATTAGGAAGCTGAAGTCAGGCAAAAGTGCCAACACCCAACGTCTCATGGAGATGCTTCTGCTGGATGATCTCAGAAGACCCATAGGGTCTGCAGGGGTAGGCAGAGAGGGTGGGGCAGAAGATGAGGAAGGGACCAGGGGTGAAAATACCCAGGACCTGACCTCTGAAACTGGCCAGGAAGATGAAAATGATCTTGCCCTGGACAATCCAGCTCCTCCTGCAGATGAGGAGGAGGATCAGAATGACCTCCCCTTTGTCCCACCAGGAAGAGTTGTGAGTGTGCCTAGAAGGTCCAGATCTCCTTCTCAGGAGTCTAACCATTCTGACACCTCAGTAGGGACCTCTGTTTCCTCTCATTGGAGGGAATCCTCTAATGAAAGGAAAAAGAGGCTGCTCCAGTATGAAGAAGCTCAGCTTAGGATCAGAAGAGAGCAGCTGGCTATAGACAGGGAGTCCCTAGAGCTTCATAGACAAAGAAGAAAGTTGGGACTAGAGTCCCATGGGGGCAACAACTTCCCTAGTGGTAGGGAAAGGTCTTATGACCATAGAAACCTGAGCAAGATTGTCCCTCCCTACCAGAGTGGGGATGACATCCACAAATGGATTACTGCACTGGAAAGGGTCTGTAAAGTTCAGAGGGTCCCCCAGGAGCAGTGGGCAGCAATCTTGTGGCTCTCCTTTGCAGAAGGTAGAGACAAGCTCCTCACTGTAAGAGAAGAGGATGCTGATGATTACCAAGTCCTGAAGAGTGCCCTGATAGATGGGTTTGGCCTAACCACTGAGCAATACAGGTTAAAGTTCAGAGATACCCAAAAGGCACAGACACAGGACTGGGTGGACTTTGTAGATTGTGCTACCAAGGCTCTGGAAGACTTTGCAGTAAGGTGTGTGACTTCAAAGGATTGTATAATTTAATCATGAGGGAGCAGATTCTTAATAACTGTCAGAATCAGTTGCTACATCAGTACCTGGTTGACTCTGATCTGACCTCTCCCCAAGAATTGGGAAAGAAGGCAGACAAATGGGTCAGGAACCAGGGTGAAGCAGAAGGTACAGAACCAAGGTGGTGACCAGAAGAAGCAAGATTCCAAAAACTCTGACAAGGGTGGGGAAAAGGGTAAAGACCAGAAGTCTTCTCAAGGTCCCCAAAAATCTGCATCTGGTGGGGAATCCCAATCTACTAAAGGAAAAGGCCAAAAGAAACCATGGTGAAAAATCTGTAAGCAAAAGACTCACTGGACAAGTGATTGCACCAAGTCCAAAGACTCTAATCCAGCCACCATTGCCCCTAAGGCAACTGTTCCCCCTAGTCCAGCTACAAATGGTGGTGGAAACACTCAGAATAAGGGTTTAGTAGGGTTGACCCTGGGTACTGAGTAAGCCTGGGCGTAGTTTGCGTAGCAGCACTTCACGTAGCTACGTGAAGTACATTTTTAACTACACGTAGCTATGCACATTGGGTAGTGCGTAGCTGTGTGCTTGACTGCACTGTACAATAATTGCCAAAAGCACCATGTACAGTGCAAGTTAAGATAAAATAAATATCTCTGTCTTTATATGCTAAAAATGCATATAGTTACTACAGAAAAGTGAAAACGATAAATTAACAAGCAGTGAGAGAGGTGATGATTTTAGGATCCTCCCTAACCTAGGGGAAAACCAAGCAGATGCCTTGAAAACAAAAAACACATCTTTTGAACCATTCAGTGGTGGTCCCATCCTCTTAGGACCACCCTAAGCACAGTTATTGGCAAAAATACAATCCCAACCAAAGGCCCTGCAAAGCATTATGGGACGAGATTAGCAGTGGGCAGTGAATATTATAGTATCTAATATCAAAATAATTCTACAAAGAGCTGCAGTTCCACTAGTCGTTACTAGATGTCCCTCACGAGTCAAATGCAAAAGCCTCATGAAAGATTTTCAATACTTTTGCATTTGACTCGTGAGGACATCTTGTAACGACCAGTGGAACTGCAGCTTGATGTATTAATAATTTCAATGCTTTTACATTTGACTGCGTGAGGGACACCTAGTAACGACTAGTTGAACTGCAGCTCTTTGTAGAATTATTTTGATATTGGAAACTATAATATTCACTGCCCACTGCTAATCTTGTCCCATAATGCTTTGCAGGGCCTTTGGTTGGGATTGTATTTTGCCCATAACAGTGCTTGGGGTAGTCCTAGGAGGAAGGGACCACCATTGAATCGTTCACATGATATGCTTTTTGTGTTCAAGGCATCTGCTTGGTCCTCCCCTAGGTTAGGGGACTCCAAAATCATCACCTCTCTCATTGCTTGATATTTTATTGTCAAAATTCATTTTGTGAATTGGTTATATATGCTTTTTAGCATCGAAAATTGCTTTATCAAAGTATTTGAAGGTGTTTATTTTACTGCTGCTACGCTACGTCAATTAACACAGTTATTCACTCTGCTACGTGTAATTTGCGTAGTGCGTAGTAGCACAAACTTTGCATGCTCCGTGAGCGTAGCGAAGTATTATGCCCAGGATTGGGCTCTGGCCTAGTCAGAGTGCCAACACAGGCTGTCCTAGTCTGTGATGGGGGCATGGATATGTCCCCCTTTGTGAGTCCCAATAATTTGGGCAAATACAGACAGCAGCATTTAATTAATGGTAGAGAGGCTTTGGCATTCAGGGACATAGGAGCAAGTGTCACCATGGTGACAAAAGATCTTGTGGATCCTGGGCAGATTATACTTGGTGAAATGTACCAAGTGACCAATGCTAGCAATGTCAGAACAGACCATTCTCTGGCAGTTGTTAACTTCTCCTGGGGAGGGGTAACTGGCCTTAAGAAGGTTGTGGTGAGTGCAGACCTACCAGTAGAATGCTTGCTTGCCAATGATCTTGAAACCTCAGCTTGGGCAGAGGTGGAGCTCAGGAAACATGCAGAAATGCTAGGGATCCCTTCACATGTCTTTGCTGTGACTAGGTCACAGGCAAAAATATCAAAAGCTGAACAGGCCCTGGATTCTGGAATAATGGACCAGGTGCCTCCCAAGAGAAAGAGCAGTAGGGTTAAGGCAGTGCCTTCCCCCTTGGCTCAGGAAGAAGATCAGTCTTTTGAGGAAGATGATCTCAGGCCTGAAGAAGGAACTGTCCCAGAGGAGATTGAACCTGATTAGGTTGAGTTCTTGGGGACAGGGGGCCCTTCAAGGGCAGATCTGAGCCAGGAGCAGCAGAGCTGCCCCTCTCTTGAACCCCCTCAGACAGCAAGCTGCTGCTGAGGCTGCTGGGAATGCTAGTGGCACCCATAAGATATATTGGGATGATGGACTCCTGTACTCAGAGAGTAGAGACCCCAAGCCTGGAGCAGCCAGGAGGTTGTTTATAATTCTGAAGTTCAGGGGCTTCCTATTGACACTAGCCCATGATATTCCCTTAGCAGGTCACCTGGGCCAGAAAAAGACTTGGGACAGAATTGTCCCTCACTTTCATTGGCCCCACATGTCTGAAGACACCAAGGAGTTTTGTCGCTCCTGTGTAACCTGCCAAGCCAGTGGGAAGGCAGGTGGCACCACAAAGGCCCCCCCTGATACCACTACCTGTGGTGGGGGTTCCCTTTGAGAGGGTGGGGATTGACATAGTTGGTCCCATGGATCCCCAAACAGCATCTGGGCACAGGTTTATCCTGGTGGTGGTGGACCATGCCACCAGGTACCCAGAAGCCATTCCCCTTAGGACCACTACAGAACCTGTGGTGGCAAGGGCCCTTCTGGGAATTTTCTCAAGAGTGGGCTTTCCTAAGGAGGTAGTATCTGACAGAGATGCAAACTTTATGTCCAGTTACTTGACTGCAATGTGGAAGGAGTGTGGAGTGACTTATAAGTTCACCACACCCTATCACCCACAATGCAATGGTTTAGTTGAGAGGTTCAACAAAACCTTGAAGGGCATGATTAAAGGGCTCCCGGAAAAGCTTAGGCGAAGATGGGACATACTCTTGCCCTGCCTTTTATTTGCATACAGGGAGGTGCCTCAAAGGGGTTGGCTACAGCCCCTTTGAACTTTGTTTGGCCATCCTGTCAGGGGTCCATTGTGTCTGGTGAAGGAAGGTTGGGAGTTACCTCTCAAACCCCTAAACAGGACATAGTGGACTATGTACTTGGTCTCCGCTCCAGGATGACTGAGTATATGAAAAAGGCAACCAAAAACCTTAAGGCTAGCCAGGAATTACAGAAAGCCTGGCATGACCAAAAGGCTGTGCTGACTGTTTACCAGCCAGGACAGAAGGTGTGGGTGTTGGAGCCAGTGGCCCCAGCAGCCCTCCAAGACAAGTGAAGTGACCCCCATACAATTGTTGAGCAGAAGGGAGAGGTTACCTATCTGGTAGACCTGGGAACTCCCAGGAGCCCCCACAGGGTGCTCCATGTCAACAGGCTGAAGCCATATGTGGACAGGGCTGACATGGGCTTGCTCATGGCAACTGATGAGGGACAGGAGGAGGAGAGTGACCCTCTCCCTGACCTGCTCTCACAGAACCCTGATGATGGGTCAGTAGATGGTGTAGCCTTGGCAGGCAGCCTCACTGCCCAGCAGCAAACTGATTGTAGACAGGTGCTCAATCAGTTCAGACACATGTTTTCTCTGACTCCAAGTCAGAACACCTGGTGCACTCATGAAGTGGACACTGGGGACAGTCTGCCTGTTAAAAGTAAGATTTACAGGCAACCTGACCAGGTCAGGGACTGTATCAGACAGAAGTCCAGAAAATGTTGGAGCTGGGTGTCATTGAGCCTTCAGATAGCTCTTGGGCTAGTCCAGTGGTCCTGGTGCCAAAACCTCACACCAAAGATGGTAAGAGAGAGATGAGGTTTTGTGTGGACTGTGAGAAGTTGGCCTGGTATATGCTGTCCACTAATTATAGTGGGCACCTTGCACCAGTCCAAACAACCCCTTATTGGAGATAAGTTAAAGACAACCTTTATTGAAAGCTATCCTAGTGGTAGCTATGGAGAGCAGCCTTCAGGCTAAGTCTTGAAGGAATGTAAAGCAGCTTGTTTTACCAGTCTCTAATCTCTTGAGTGACCAAATGAAAGAGGACCACACCAGGTATATATATAAAATATATGTATTTAGTCGTAAACACACCCCTCTAGTCTCTTTATGAGGCTAGAGTTCGAAGTACATAAGTTACATGTCAGTTATCAACAGTAATAGCACAAATACACGTTTGAGCCCTAGGGGCGTACCAAACCATATACCAAAAAAGTGGTATAAGAACCACGACTGAGCTAGACACAAGGCCTAGAGCCTGTAGAAGTGCTTGGACCCCAAGGAACCACCCAAGGTAGTGACACAGGGGACCCACGGGGGACGCGTGCAGTGTGAGAACACAGCCGCGAGCCACAGTTGACTTCTATGGGGAAAGTCGCGGTTGGATTTTTAAAAGGAAAGGACACTTAGAAGAGGACTTGGAGCAAATCCCTTTAGAACTAGGCAGTTCTTGAGTCAATACCCACTGGAGCACCGGAGTACTCGAGTTACCTCACCCAGGGAAGCCGGGTGCATAGGTGTCTTTTGGCGTTGGGTTTCGTCGTCGTTTTCAATGGCGATCTGCTGCAGCAGGCTGCTGGCGACCAAGTCGAAAGTGTCCGGGTGGATCCAAGGGTGGATCGAAGATCTGAAGAACCTGAAAGCAGAGGGGACAGAGTCTGGGTCACTAGCCAGTGACCAGGAAGGCGATGAGCAGATGCCCACCGATGTCGGGTGCTTCAGGTAGGTTGACGGTCGTCTTGACTCTTCAGCCACGAGGTCCAGGAGGCGTCGACGACAACCAGGAGCTGGATTCGAGCTGTCCCACGACGTTTGTCAATTGCTGAGGTGTCGGCGACCGGATTAGACCCAACAAGCCTTGGCAACGGCAAGTCACGTGGAAACAAAGAAAGGATGTTGAAGCAGACCAGCAAGGTCTGAAGGACTCACCCAGTGAGGGTAAGTCAGGGCACGTCTGGAGCAATCAGGAAAGCCCAAGCAGAAGAAGAGTTGCCTTTGGGAGGGCCCACTAGCCATCGGACTAGCAACTGCGAAGGAGCCTCGAGTGGACGCACTTGAAGCTGGCTCACAGGACACTCGTGGAGTGGAGGCCAGTGATCTTCGGTGCAGTCGGTGCTGGAGGCGGGGGCTACTCGAAGCCCAAAGCACAATTTGTGGGAGACCAGGAAGAGGATGCACTTGCAAAAGTTCTTGGTGTCCAGGGGTCATGGTTCCACATTACCCACGATAGCTACGGGACTCAGCTTCACTGGGGACTCAGGGCAGCCTCGGGGAAGTCTGGAAATCCACCTCTGGTGTTACAAAGACTTCGGCGTCCGGCGGGAGCTTCAGCGATGCAGACCGGACAATTGCTTCTTAGGTGCCTGCCAAGCAGGGGAGTCACTCCTTGACCCCAAGGGAGATTCTTCAGTCCTCTAATCTTGGAGTAGAGCGTCGAAGGTCCAGGATTCAGTTTCAGAGTTTCATCCAGGGATATCTAAAGTCCTAAGGACTGGGGTCCCATACTTATACTAAGTTAGGGGGTTGGACATACTCTGGGGACCCACCTATGGGAGGGTCAGGGAAGAGGGGTGGTTACACCCATTCCCTTTGTCCAGTTTCACACCAGAGCAGGGGCAGGTAGCCCCTGCAACCGGTTTGAACTGGGCTATGCACAGGGACACCAAATGTGCCCCCAGTGCAGGACTTCAAAGCACCAGAGAGTGCTCCCGCCCAGCCCCAATACACACTATCCTGTCTGGGGAGGTGGTTACACCTCCCTTCGACAGGAAACCTATTGTCCAGGCCTCCCCTGCCAGAGTTTCAGTCAGCAGCAGGAGGCCAGACCCGTGTCTGTGGCAGCGGCATCCATTTTGTGATGCCAGGGCTCTGTAAAGAAGTTACCGGGTAGGCCGGTGGGTACATGTCTCTCCCTCTAGAAGGGTGGAATGCTACCCCCGCCACCAGGACTGGTGGGGGGGTAGTATTCCAAGATGTTTGACACCAAACACGACATGTTTTGGTGCAGCCAGTCCAAAGTTAGCATTGTACCGCGAGGATATAATGCACTTAAGAGTACATGGTCAGGCTGTACCACAAACAGCATCAGAGGAGGGACTCCGAACGCTGCAGAGGGGCTCTGCTCATGCAGGGGCACCCTCTCACATAAAAACCAAGCACTCTGCCTTCAGGATTGTAAAGGCCTGCCATAGGAGAGACTTATAGGTTTATATGTGTGTGGAATGGTAGTGATATAGGTAGCCTATATCACAGTAAGGGGTGCATGCACCACCTTACCCAGGCTGCAGTAGCAGACCTGTGGTGTCATTTTGGCTGGCCACCCAGGGGTGGTATAATACATGCTTCAGCCCCTGGCAGGGGTACCTATGCCCTGGGTACATAGTATACCATATACTAGGGACTTATAAGGGCACTCCAGATTCCAATCAGAGATGTACCTAAGGTGCATGGAAACCATTTTAGAGAGGAAGCAGATAGACTGGGGCCTTGAATAGCAGGATCCCAGTCCAACTAAGTCATAAACCAGCAAAACACCAGGAAAAAAGTGGGGGCAACCATATAGTCAGATTCCACCTTCCTACATGGACTACAGAGGCCTCAATGCAGTCACTAGGACTGATGCCCATCCAATCCCCAGGGCAGATGAGCTAATAGACACTTTGGCCTCAGCCAAGTATCTAAGCACATTTGACCTAACAGCTGGCTACTGGCAGATGAGACTAGCTGATGATGCAAAGCCAAAAACTGCATTTTCTACCCCTGGTGGGCTTTACCAATTTGTGGTGATACCCTTTGGTTTGAAAAATGCACCTGCCACTTTTTAGAGGTTGGTGAACACAGTCCTTACAGGTCTGGAAGCCTATAGTGCAGCATATCTAGATGATATTGCTGTCTTTAGCTCCACCTGGGAGGATCACCTGGTCCACCTCAGAAATGTTTTGGAGGCCCTGCAGAAGGCAGGCCTAACTATCAAGGCCACCAAGTGCCAGATAGGGCAGAGTCAGGTTGTGTACCTGGGCCACCTTGTGGGTGGAGGCCAGGTTCAACCATTGCAGAGCAAAATCCAGACCATCATGGACTGGGTTGCTCCAACTACCCAGACTCAGGTGAGAGCCTTTTTAGGCCTGACTGGGTACTACAGAAGATTTGTCAAGGGGTATGGATCAATAGTGACACCCCTGAATGACTTAACCTCTAAGAAAATGCCCAAAAGGTTCAGTGGACAGTTAGCTGTCAAAAGGCATTTGATGACCTGAAGCAGGCCATGTGCACTGCTCCCATTCTGCAAAGTCCTGATTACTCCAAAAAGTTCATTGTGCAAACAGATGCATCTGAGTTTGGGATAGGGGCTGTACTGTCACAGTTGAATGATGAAGGTCAGGATCAGCCAGTAGCTTTTATTAGCAGATGTCTGACCCCCAGAGAGAAACGTCGGTCAGCCATTGAGAGGGAGGCCTTTGCTGTGGTTTGGGCTCTGAAGAAGCTGAGGCCATACTTGTTTGGCACTCACTTCCTTGTTCAGACAGACCATAAGCCCCTCTTATGGCTAAAACAGATGAAGGGTGAAAACTCCAAACTTTTGAGGTGGTCCATTTTCCTACAGGGGATGGACTATACAGTGGAACATAGACCTGGGAGTAACCATGCCAATGCAGATGGACTCTCCAGATATTTCCACTTAGAACATGAAGACTTAACTGGTCAAGGTTAGTTTAATGTCCCTGCGTTTGGGGGGGTTGTGTAGGAGAGTAGGATCTGCCGCTTATGGTTACCCCCACTTTTTGCTGGTGTATCACTGTTTTTCGACTTTAGTCTGGCAAGGGCCCTGCTATCCAGGACCCCAGCCTAGCTGCTTCCTCTCTAAATTGATTCCCTGTACCTTAAGTACACTTCAGATTGGATTCTGGGGTGCCCTTATAAGTTCCTAGTATATGGTATACTATGTACCCAGGGCATAGGTACCCCAGAGGCCTACCAGGGGTTGAAGCATGCATTGTGCCACCCCTGGAAGGCCCTCCAAAATGACACCACAGGACTGCTACTGCAGCCTGAGTAAGGTGGTGCATGCACCCCTTACAGAGATATAGGTTCACTATATCTCACCTATCACTGCACATAGAAACCTATCAGTCACCCCTATGGCAGGCCTTATCAATTCTGAAGGCAGGGTGCTTGGTTTTATGTGAGAGGGTGCCAGAGCCCCTCTGCAGCCTTCGGAATCTCCTCTCCGGGGTTGTCTGTGGTGCAGCCTGACCATATACTCTTAAGTGCATTATATCTAAATGGTAAATCCTAACTTTGGGATGGCTGCACGGAAACATGTCGTGTTTGGTGTCAAACACATTGGAATCATACCCCCACACCAGTAACTAATGTGGGAGTATGATCCCACCCTTCTAGAGGGAGAGACATGACACACCGGTATACCCGGTACCAGCTAACCGAGCCCTGGCATCACAAAATGGATGCTGCAGCCACAGACACGAGTCTGGCCTCCTGCTGCTGACCGAAACTCCGGCAGGGAGGCCTGGACAATAGGTTTCCTGTCACAGGAGGTGTTACCACCTCCCAGACAGGCCTTAGTGGATTGGGGCTGGGTGGGTGCACTCCAAGAGGGCTTTGAAGTCCTGCACTGGGGGCACATTTGGTGTCCTGGTGCATACCCCAGTTCAAACTGGTTGCAGGGGCTACCAGCCCCTGCTCTGGCACGAAACTGGACAAAGGAAATGGGTGTAGCCACCCCTCTTTCCAAACCCTCCCATAGGTGGGTCCACAGAGTTAGTCCAACCCCGTTCTTTAGTATAAGTAAGGGAACCCTGGCAACAGGACTTTAGATATCCCTGGATGAAACTCTGCAACTGAATCCTGGAACTTCGACGCTCTACTCAAGACTAGAGGACTGAAGAAATCTCCCTTGGGGTCAAGGAGTGACTCCCCTGCTTGGCAGGCACCAACAAAGCAATTAAAGTCTGCATCTCCGAAGCTCCCGCCGGACTCCGAAGTACTTACAGCCCAGGAAGAGGATTTCCAGACATCTCAGAGGCCGACCTGAGTCCCCAGTGAAGCTGAGACCCGCAGCCCTCGTGAGTAGCGTGGAACCAGAACTCCTGGTCACCATGCACATTTGCTAGTGCATTGACTTCTCGATGACTCTTGAAGTCCTGCTTTGGGTTACTCATAGCCCAGGCCCCGAGCACCATTTGTACTGAAGATTGTGAGCCTACACTCCACGAGTGTTCCGTGGGCCCGCTTCCTGCAATTCCGCTTGGGGCTCCTTCACGATCCCTGGTCCGTCGACTGGTGGGTCCCTGTGAAGGCAACTCTGATTTTCTTTGGGCGTTTCTGGTTGCTCCAGACGTGCCCTAACTCCCCACCAAGTAGTGAGTCCCTCAGACCTTGCTGGTCTGCACAGAAGCATCTTTCTCTTTTCTGCATGGGTTGCTGTTGCCAAGGCTTGTTGTGTTCAATCCAGACACCAACACTGCAGTACTCGACATCCTTTGTGGGACAGCTCGAATCCAGCTCCTGGTCATCGTCAACGCCTCCTGGTCCTCGTGGCTGAAGAGTCAAGCTTCACCTCTTTCACCTGAAGCACCCAACATCGGTGGGCATTCGACTATCGTGCCCCTGGTCACTGGCAAGTGACCCAGACTCTGTCCCCTCTGCTTTCAGGTTCTTCTCATCTCCAATCCAGGCTTGTATCTCTTCGGACACTTCGCATCTTCCCGGCAGCAGCACTTCGTGGCAAGCTGCCATTGAAAACGACTACGCGACCCGACACCATTTGACACCTATGCACCCGGCTTCCCTGGGTGAGGTAACTCGAGTACTCCAGTGGTCCTGTGGGTGTTGACCCTAGAACTGTCTAAGTCCAAGAGGGTTTGGTCCTAGTCCATGTCTAAGTGTCCCTAAACTCTAAAACTCTTACAGCAACTTTCCCATAGACTTTAACAGAGCTCGCGGCTGTGTTCACACACTGCACACAGCCCCCGTGGGTCCCCTGTGTCCCTACCTTGGGTGGTTCCTTGGGGTCCCAGCGATTCTACAGGCTCTAGGCCTTGTGTCTACTCAAGTCGTGGTTCTTATACCACTTTCTTAATATATGGTTTGGTACGCCCCTAGGGCTAATCGTATATTGTGCTAATTTACTGTGCTATTTGACTTGTAACTTGTGTACTTCGACCTCTAGCCTCATAAAGAGACTATTGGATAGTGTTTAGTAATAAATACATATATTTTATATATATACCTGGTGTGGTTCTCCTTTCATTTGGTCATTCATGAGCTTATAACTGGTAAAACAAACAGCTTAACACTCCTTCAAGACTTAGCCTGAAGGCTGCTCTCCATAGCTACCACTAGGATAGCTTTCAATAAAGGTTGTCTTTAAACCTATCATCAATAAAGGTCGTTTGGACTGGTGCAAGGTGCCCACTATAACTAGTGGACAGCATATGCCAGGCCAACTTTTCACACTGGGTCATTGCATGAGTACATGGGTAGTGACTGGATGATTAGAGTGCTGCAAGGAAAGTGCATGGTGAATTTATAAGTGCTTGGGTTTTGGCGCAGTGATTGGATAAGTACATGTTGCTCGCTGGGTGACTGGAAAAGTGCATAGGGAGTGACAAGGGGATTGCTGGACTGCATGGGTAGTGCTCTGGGGATTGTAGCACTGCATGAGTTAGTGCCTGGGTCATTGCATGAGTACATGGGTAGTGACTGGATGATTAGAGTGCTACAAGGAGAGTGCATGGTGAATTTATAAGTGCCTGGGTTTTGGCGGAGTGATTGGATAATGTTAGAACTGGGGGTCTCTAGTTGGCAATGGTTTGCACCTTTGTCCAAATAGGGACCCTTGCTTCTAGTCAGGATAAGGGGAAACACTCCTAAAATAACCCCTGCTCACCCCCTGGTAGCTTGGCACGAGCAGACAGGCTTATCTCAGAGGCAGTGTGTAAAGCATTTGTGAACACATACAGTAATACAGTGAAAACACTACAGATGGACACCACACAGGTTGTTTATGTAAAAATAAGTAATCTTTATATAGACTTATCACAAGACCCAATAGCAAAAATCCACAATACTGTAATCAAAAATAGACTTAAAATGATAGAGACAGTTCACGTTATCTTCAAAAATAGGATAGTCAATCAAATAAAGCTTGTAGCAACAAATAACTCCACTTGGAGTTATCACGACGTCGTGACCGGTGGAAATCCCAAAGTACGGCGCCGACCGCGAGGTGCGCGGCGTCGGGCCTGGAGTCGAGCAGACCCACAAAGAACAGTACCTGGAATTCGATGAAAACAAAGACGGTGCACGGCGTCGGGGAGGTGATGCTTCGTTGGCGCCGGCGGCGTCGGTTCCTTACGACCCCAGGGGAGGTGATGTCTCGGTTCCTTACTGCAGCGCAGGGAGGTGAGGCGTCGGTTCCTTACTGTGTCGGGGAGGTGACGTCACGGATGGCGGCGAGGCGTCGGTTCCTTACGATGGTGCGGCGTCGATGGATTCGGGGGTCACCCACGTCGAGGATCGGCTCCGCGATGATGAAGCCCTGGCGTCGGTGAAGTCGGGGCTGCGGTGCGAGTCGGGACGGTGCGTCGTGAGCGTCACGAGCGGTGTCCTCGGCTCCGGTGCAGGCAGCGGCCTCGATGACGGCTTCGGAGTCGATGTCGCACGGCGTCGGCAGGCGTCGGGCCTACGGTGCAAGTCGGGGCGGTGCGTCGTGCTCTTCACGAGCGGTGCCCACGGCTTCGGTGCAGGTTACGGCGTCGCTCGTCGGCGTCGGTGTTGCAATTTCCCTCTGTTAGCAGCTAAAACAGCAGTTCCAGATGCAGGCAAACAGAAGGGGTGAAGTCTTTGTGTCCCTGTGACTTCAGGCAGGAGGCAAGCTCAGTTCAAGCCCTTGGAGATTCTCTTCTTCAAGATGACAAAGCACAGCAAAGTCTTTTCTCCTGTCCTTGGCAGAAAGCAACCACTGCAGGCCAACCCCAATCAGCAAAACAGCACAGGGGCAGTACTCCTCCTTCAGCTTCTCCGGTTCTTCTCCTTGGCAACAGGTTTCTTGATTTCCCAGAAGTGATCTAATTTCCTAGGGGTCTGGGTCCCCTTTTTATACACCTTTTCCCTTTGTTCTCTGAAGGCAGAGAGGCCTCTGCCTAGTCCAAAACCAGTTCTGGTCAGTCCTGGAGCACTTTGTTTTTCTGACTCCTTCTTTCCTTTGTGAGTGAGGGGCAGAGCCATCAGACGCCCGGCAGGAGGTGGAGCCAGCATTGTGGAAGGCAGGCACAGCCCTATTCAGACCCAGGTGCAACTCCTCCCACCCATCCTCCTTCAGGCAGACCTATTCAGCCTAGTGCTGACTCACCCTGCCTCCTGGAATCCCCCAGCCCCTGTCACTCACAAACCCAGACACACAATACACAACCTGAGCAGAGGCAGCTGGATGGTTTAGGCAAGAAAATACCTACTTTCTAAAAGTGGTATTTTCAAACAAAGAATGTTAAAACCAACTTCACTAAAAGATGTATTTTATCATTCTGAGTTCAGGCATACTAAATTCGTTTTTCTACCATGTTCTCTGGGTCAGTTAGGATTATAAGGTGTAATAATCAAAACTGCCTATTCTGGCCTATGGAGAACAGGTAGCCTTGCAATAGTGAAAAACGAAAATGGCTGTAATTCACTATTAGGACATGCCACACACACCAGGGCATGTCCTACCTTATACTTACAATGCACCCTGCCCTTGGGCCTACCTTAGGGGTGTCTGATATGAAGATAAGGGAAGGTTTAGGGACTGGCAAGTGGGTGCACTTGCCAAGTCGACATGGCAGTCACAGACTGCACACAGGCTCTGCAATGGCAGGCCTGAGACACATTTTACAAGCTGCTTCTGTGGGTGGCACAACCAGTGCTGCAAGCCCACCAGCAGCATTGGATTTACAAGCCCTGGGCACACGCAGTGCACTGTACTAGGGACTGACAAGTAAACCAATCATCCAATCATGGAGTCACTAATCCATAACACAATTTACAGTAGGGAGCACTTGCACTGTGGCACTGAACAGCAGTGGCACAGTGCCCAAAAGCATCTAAAACCAGCAAAACATAAGAGGCAACAGCAAAAAAATGGAAGGGAGACCCACGCCAATGGTGCCAAGTCTAACACGTGTCCCCTCCAGCTGAAATGTGGGGAGAACTACCCTTCCTCCTGGGAGTTCTCATCACTAAGGCGGAAAAATCTGGACAGACCATCAGCATTGGCGTGTTCTGTACCAGGGCGGTGTTCCACCGTGAAGTCCATCCCCTGTAGGGAAATGGACCACCTCAACAGTTTTGGGTTCTCACCCCTCATCTGCATTAACCATCTGAGGGGCCTGTGGTCTGTCTGAACCCGGAAGTGAGTCCCAAACAAGTATGGTCTCAACTTCTTCAGTGCCCAGACCACAGCAAATGCCTCACGTTCAATCGTACTCCACCTCTGTTCCCGTGGGAGTAACCTCCTACTAATAAAGGCTACAGGTTGGTCTAGGCCCTCCTCATTCATCTGTGAAAGCACAGCCCCAACACCATGCTCTGAAGCATCTGTCTGCACAATGAATTCCCTTGAGAAGTTGGGCGCCTGAAGCACGGGCGCCGTGCACATGGCAGATTTCAGGGCATCAAAAGCCTTTTGGCAGGCATCAGTCCAGTTCACTTTCCTGGGCTGCTTCCTGGAAGTCAGCTCAGTCAAGGGTGCAACAATGTTGCCATACCCCTTGACAAACCTCCTGTAATACCCGGTGAGTCCTAAGAAGGCTCTCACCTCTGTCTGGGTTTTGGGGGTTCCCAAGCCAGGATGGTATCTATCTTGGGTTGTAGGGGCGCCACCTGGCCGCTCCCAACCTGGTGTCCCAAGTACACCACAGAACCCTGCCCGATCTGGCACTTACTCGCCTTGATCGTGAGGCCTGCCCTCCGCAGCGCCTTCAACACTTCCCAGAGGTGGTGCAGATGTTCCTCCCAAGTGGCGCTGAACACTGCAATGTCATCCAGGTAGGCGGCACTGAAATCCTCCAGCCCAACCAACACCTGGTTGACCAACCTCTGAAAGGTGGCAGGGGCATTCTTCATCCCAAAGGGCATCACCCGGAATTGGTAGTGCCCATTTGGTGTGGAGAATGCTGACCTCTCTTTGGCCCCATCAGTTAAGGCGATCTGCCAGTATCCAGACGTTAGATCAAACGTGCTGAGGTACTGGGCAGCCCCTAACCGATCAATGAGCTCATCAGCTCTGGGGATGGGGTGCGCGTCAGTCCTGGTGACTGAATTGAGTCCTCGGTAGTCCACACAGAACCGGAGTTCAGGTGTGGCACCAGGCGCGGCAGCCTTTGGGACCAAGACCACTGGGCTGGCCCAAGGACTGTTAGAGGACTCAATCACCCCTAAGGCAAACATCTTGGAGACCTCCTCCTTGATGCAAGCTCTCACCCTGTCAGTCACTCTGTAAGTTTTATGCTTCACAGGAGGACTGTCCCCAGTATCCACATCATGGATGCACCATTCAGTGATACTGGGAGTCAGGGAGAACAGATCAGAAAACTGTCCCAACAGTTGGCGACAGTCATTCTGCTGTTCCGGGGTCAGGGTGGGAGAGAGGTTCACACCATCCACTGACCCATCTTGCTCTTTTGCATACAGGAGGTCAGGAAGAGGTTCAGTCTCCTCTTCCATCCCAGCATCTGTTGCTAAGAGCATGCCCACTTCAGACCTCTCAAAGTGGGGCTTCAGGCGGTTCACATGCAGGACCCGCAAGGGGTTCCTGGGAGACTGCAAGTCCACCAAGTAGGTGACATCACTCTTGCGCTCCACCACCTCAAATGGTCCGGTCCACTTATCCTGGAGCGCACAGGGCTCCACTGGGGCCATGACCCAAACCTTTTGTCCAGGCTGAAACTCGATCAGAGTGGCATTCTGATCATGCCAACGTTTCATCTCTTCCTGGCTGGCTTCCAGATTCGCCTCAGCGAGTTGTCTGAAACGCCGAGTCTGGTTTCTGAAGGCCAGCATGTAACTAAATACATCCTGGGGAGTTTTCCTGGGAGCTTCCTCCCAGCCTTCCTTGACCAGACTCAGAGGTCCTCTTACAGGATGGCCGTACAGCAGTTCAAAGGGACTGAACCCTAAGGACTTCTGGGGCACCTCTCTGTAAGCAAAGAGCAGGCATGGCAAGAGGACGTCCCACTTACGCCTCATGGGTTCTTCCAGACCCATAATCATGCCCTTAAGGGTCCGGTTGAATCTCTCAACCAGCCCATTACCTTGGGGGTGGTAAGGAGTGGTGAACTTATAGGTTACACCACACTCCTGCCACAGGGACTTCATATACTTGGAAATGAAGTTGGTACCACGGTCAGACACCACCTCCTTGGGGAACCCCACACGGGAGAAAATCCCCATCAGTGCACGTCCCACCACGGGGGCCGTCACTGTCCGAAGAGGGATGGCTTCCGGGTACCGGGTGGCATGGTCCACCAAGACCAGGATGAACCTGTTGCCCATGGCTGTCTTGGGATCCAGAGGCCCCACAATGTCAATACCCACCCTCTCAAAGGGGGTGCTGACAACAGGGAAAGGTTGGAGAGGAGCCTTGTGCTTCCTCCCACTCTTACCACTTGCCTGGCAAGTCTGACAGGTCCTGCAATGAGTATCTGAACTCTTGCGCATTTGGGGCCAATGAAAGTGGGTGACAAGCCTTTGAAAGGTCTTGTCTTGCCCCAAATGTCCTGCTAAAGGCACATCATGAGCCAGACCCAGTAGGAAGGCTCTGAAGCGCTGGGGTACCACCAGCACACGGGCTGACCCAGGCTCAGCAACCTTAGGCTCACTATACAGGAGACCATTCTCCCAGTAGATCCAGTGTGATCCAGACTGATCACCTGCTGCCTGGCTTACAGCCTGTTGCCGCAAGCCCTCAAGAGAAGGGCACTTCTTCTGCTCCTCGCAGAATTCTTCCCTGGAGGGGCCTCCTTCCTGCTGCCAATGGGTCAGCTCAGGCAGGTCCCCCAGTTCAGCCACTTGTTCCCCTGTAGGTTCCAGGGCATCCCCCTCAAGGTCTGCCTCCTCCTGGACCGTGGGAACTTCGGGGGCCGGTTTCCCGCGCCCCCTGCCTCCTCTCTTTAAGGCAGGCACCTGGGCCCTTCTTCCAGGCTCCAGGTCCTCTTGAATACCCTTACCGGCTGCCATTGACCGAGTGGTCACACACGCCCACTCTGGCAGACCCAACATCTCCAAATGAGACCTCCGCTCCACCTTCGCCCAAGGGAGCTCTCCAAATCATTGCCTAGCAGACAGTCAACAGGCATGGCTGGCCTCACAGCTACTTGAAGGATACCTGAGACCCCCCCACTCAAAGGGAACCTGGGCCACCTTGCAGTGGCTCTCTGAGTTGTCAGCGGCAACTACAGGGTAGAATACGTTGGGGACCACCTGCTCCTCAGACACCAGCCGACAACTGACAGCTGTCACACTGGCCCCGGTGTCTCTGAGAGCCTCCACCCTATGGCCATTGATGGTCACCCACTGCCTGTATTTCTTAGTGTTATCAGGCAGCTGGGTCCTAGGGACCATCTCACTGTCTCCTAAAGAGACCAGGGACATCTCTGCGGGACCCCACCCACCTTGGGCACCCAACTCCTCCCCCAGGGCTACACTAGCCATCTGCCGGGGTGGTGCACCAGTGGGTGCAGTGGTCACAGTATTGGGGCACTTGGGACTTCCTACAAAGTGACCCACCTGACCACAACTAAAACATGCTTTGGGCCCCTTCTGAACAGACTTATCTGTTGGGACCCATGGTCTTTTCTCAGTGGGAGGCTGGGAACCCTTACCTTGGTTCCCTTGGGGTTTACTTTGGGGCCCTTTTTGGAACTCCTTCTGTTTACCCTTGTCCCCCCACTCTTCTGCTGGGGACCCTGCCCACCTTTGGCGGAGTCTCCCACAAGACCCTTGTGGACCCGGGTACTGACCCAGCGGTCCGCCTCCTCAGCAAGCTTCCTAGGATTAGTCAGCTTACTGTCAACAAGGTGCTGGCGTAGCTCTGGAAAACAACTACTGGACAAGTGCTCCCATGCAATTAAATCATAGAACTCCTGCAAGTCATTTACTTTGCTACCCTTCACCCATCCATCCAATGCTCTGCAAAAATAAGACACATACTCCACCCAGGTACTAGACTCCAGCTTTTTGCAGTTCCTAAACTTCTGTCTATAAAGCTCTGGAGTTAACCCATACCTTGCCACTAAAGCTTCCTTCAGGTGGGCATAGGACATCTGATCCACTGTGGGCAAGGCTAGCAAGGTTTCCCTTCCCTCACCTGCAAAGCGGCCCCACAACCCCGCTCCCCAATCCTTCTCAGGGACCCGGTGTGATGTCATGGCGATCTCATAAGCTTTAAACCATTGCCCAATGTCCTCCCCCTTCATGAAATCCTTAATAACCTCCTTGGGGATGTACACTCTACTTTCTACAGGCACTGGAGGTGTGCTGCCACCAGAGGGAGTGATTTCTAGGCTTCTAGCCTTTAGCTCTAGCTCCCTCACCACTCTCTCATGCTCTAAAAGCATCTTCTTTTCTTCCATAGCCAACCTCTTACTTTCTAACTCCAATTTCTTATGCTCAAGGCTATCATGGCTTCCCTGTTTCAGTTTGGCCATCTCCATTTCATGCATCCTGCTTTTGTCCCTGTCCTCCAGCTCCTCTGGAGACAGGCCCTTTTGAGAAACACTGCTGCCCTCCCTGGAAGGCACTCTCCTCCCAGGTAAGCCCAATGGCCCCTCAAGCTGCCCATCTAAATTCTCTGCCTCCTCCACAGGCTCCTCGGACTGCCCTCTGGCATTCCGTGCTTCCAACCAGGCCCTTAGCGCCTTGTGAAACTCCTCCTTCCTGGTGAGGCCTCTCATAGAGATTTTAAACTTTTTGCAAACAGCTTTGAGTTCTGTCACAGTGTAGGTATCAACCCTATCTTCTTCAAATTCAATATCTGCAGGTGCAATGGATCCTTTTTGCTCATGGTGAAAATTGGCAGTTCTCAACAAAAATAAAGGTTCCAAGGAAAAAAGTCCTATCAAAATGTATGTGGTCGCGTATTGGTCTGCACTCACTAGTAGTGTACACCAATCACTGTATATGAATCACAAATGCAAGTCCAAATCCTCACCGCTGACCACCAATGTTAGAACTGGGGGTCTCTAGTTGGCAATGGTTTGCACCTTTGTCCAAATAGGGACCCTTGCTTCTAGTCAGGATAAGGGGGAAACACTCCTAAAATAACCCCTGCTCACCCCCTGGTAGCTTGGCACGAGCAGACAGGCTTATCTCAGAGGCAGTGTGTAAAGCATTTGTGAACACATACAGTAATACAGTGAAAACACTACAGATGGACACCACACAGGTTGTTTATGTAAAAATAAGTAATCTTTATATAGACTTATCACAAGACCCAATAGCAAAAATCCACAATACTGTAATCAAAAATAGACTTAAAATGATAGAGACAGTTCACGTTATCTTCAAAAATAGGATAGTCAATCAAATAAAGCTTGTAGCAACAAATAACTCCACTTGGAGTTATCACGACGTCGTGACCGGTGGAAATCCCAAAGTACGGCGCCGACCGCGAGGTGCGCGGCGTCGGGCCTGGAGTCGAGCAGACCCACAAAGAACAGTACCTGGAATTCGATGAAAACAAAGACGGTGCACGGCGTCGGGGAGGTGATGCTTCGTTGGCGCCGGCGGCGTCGGTTCCTTACGACCCCAGGGGAGGTGATGTCTCGGTTCCTTACTGCAGCGCAGGGAGGTGAGGCGTCGGTTCCTTACTGTGTCGGGGAGGTGACGTCACGGATGGCGGCGAGGCGTCGGTTCCTTACGATGGCGCGGCGTCGATGGATTCGGGGTCACCCACGTCGAGGATCGGCTCCGCGATGATGAAGCCCTGGCGTCGGTGAAGTCGGGGCTGCGGTGCGAGTCGGGACGGTGCGTCGTGAGCGTCACGAGCGGTGTCCTCGGCTCCGGTGCAGGCAGCGGCCTCGATGACGGCTTCGGAGTCGATGTCGCACGGCGTCGGCAGGCGTCGGGCCTACGGTGCAAGTCGGGGCGGTGCGTCGTGCTCTTCACGAGCGGTGCCCACGGCTTCGGTGCAGGTTACGGCGTCGCTCGTCGGCGTCGGTGTTGCAATTTCCCTCTGTTAGCAGCTAAAACAGCAGTTCCAGATGCAGGCAAACAGAAGGGGTGAAGTCTTTGTGTCCCTGTGACTTCAGGCAGGAGGCAAGCTCTAGTTCAAGCCCTTGGAGATTCTCTTCTTCAAGATGACAAAGCACAGCAAAGTCTTTTCTCCTGTCCTTGGCAGAAAGCAACCACTGCAGGCCAACCCCAATCAGCAAAACAGCACAGGGGCAGTACTCCTCCTTCAGCTTCTCCGGTTCTTCTCCTTGGCAACAGGTTTCTTGATTTCCCAGAAGTGATCTAATTTCCTAGGGGTCTGGGTCCCCTTTTTATACACCTTTTCCCTTTGTTCTCTGAAGGCAGAGAGGCCTCTGCCTAGTCCAAAACCAGTTCTGGTCAGTCCTGGAGCACTTTGTTTTTCTGACTCCTTCTTTCCTTTGTGAGTGAGGGGCAGAGCCATCAGACGCCCGGCAGGAGGTGGAGCCAGCATTGTGGAAGGCAGGCACAGCCCTATTCAGACCCAGGTGCAACTCCTCCCACCCATCCTCCTTCAGGCAGACCTATTCAGCCTAGTGCTGACTCACCCTGCCTCCTGGAATCCCCCAGCCCCTGTCACTCACAAACCCAGACACACAATACACAACCTGAGCAGAGGCAGCTGGATGGTTTAGGCAAGAAAATACCTACTTTCTAAAAGTGGTATTTTCAAACAAAGAATGTTAAAACCAACTTCACTAAAAGATGTATTTTATCATTCTGAGTTCAGGCATACTAAATTCGTTTTTCTACCATGTTCTCTGGGTCAGTTAGGATTATAAGGTGTAATAATCAAAACTGCCTATTCTGGCCTATGGAGAACAGGTAGCCTTGCAATAGTGAAAAACGAAAATGGCTGTAATTCACTATTAGGACATGCCACACACACCAGGGCATGTCCTACCTTATACCTACAATGCACCCTGCCCTTGGGCCTACCTTAGGGGTGTCTGATATGAAGATAAGGGAAGGTTTAGGGACTGGCAAGTGGGTGCACTTGCCAAGTCGACATGGCAGTCACAGACTGCACACAGGCTCTGCAATGGCAGGCCTGAGACACATTTTACAAGCTGCTTCTGTGGGTGGCACAACCAGTGCTGCAAGCCCACCAGCAGCATTGGATTTACAAGCCCTGGGCACACGCAGTGCACTGTACTAGGGACTGACAAGTAAACCAATCATCCAATCATGGAGTCACTAATCCATAACACAATTTACAGTAGGGAGCACTTGCACTGTGGCACTGAACAGCAGTGGCACAGTGCCCAAAAGCATCTAAAACCAGCAAAACATAAGAGGCAACAGCAAAAAAATGGAAGGGAGACCCACGCCAATGGTGCCAAGTCTAACAGATAAGGACATGGTGTTGGCTGGGTGACTGGAAGAGTGCATAGGGAGTGACAGGGGCATTGCTGGACTACTTGGATAGTGCTCTGGGGATTGTAGCACTGCATGAGTTAGTGCCTGGGTCATTGCATGAGTACATGGGTAGTGACTGGATGATTAGAGTGCTGCAAGGAGAGTGCATGGCGAATTTATAAGTGCTTGGGTTTTGGCACAGTGATTGGATAAGTACATGCTGCTGGCTGGGTGATTGGAAGAGTGCACAGGGAGTGACAGGGGGATTGCTGGACTACATGGATAGTGCTCTGGGGATTGTAGCACTGCATGAGTTAGTGCCTGGGTCATTGCATGAGGACATGGGTAGTGACTGGATGATTAGAGTGCTGCAAGGAGAGTGCATGGCAAATTTATAAGTGCTTGGATTTTTGCGCAGTGATAGGATAAGTACATGCTGCTGGCTGGGTGATTGGAAGAGTGCACGGGGAGTGACAGGGGGATTGCTGGACTGCATGGGTAGTGCTCTGGGGATTGTAGCACTGCATGAGTTAGTGCCTGGGTCATTGCATGAGTACATGTGTAGTGACTGGATGATTAGAGTGCTGCAAGGAGAGTGGATTGTGAATTTATAAGTGCTTGGGTTTTTGCGCAGTGATTGGATAAGTACATGCTGCTGGCTGGGTGATTGGAAGAATGCACAGGGAGTGACAGGGGGGTTGCTGGACTGCATGGGTAGTGCTCTGGGGATTGTAGCACTGCATAAGTTAGTGCCTGGGTCATTGCATGGGTACATGGGTAGTGACTAGATGATTAGACTACTGCAAGGAGAATGCATGCTGAATTTATAAGTGCTTGCATTTTGGCACAGTGATTGGATAAGTACATGCTGCTGGCTGGGTGATTGCAAGAGTGCACAGGGAGTGACAGGGGGATTGCTGGACTGCATGGGTAGTGCTAAGGGTATTGTAGCACTGCATGAGTTAGTGCCTGACTCATTGCATGAGTACATGGGTAGTGACTGGATGATTAGAGTGCTGCAAGGAGAGTGCATGGTGAATTTATAAGTGCTTGGGTTTTGGCGCAGTGATCGGATAAATACTTGCTGCTGGCTGGGTGACTTCAAGAGTGCATAGGGAGTGACAAGGGGATTGCTGGACTGCATGGGTAGTGCTCTGGGGATTGTAGCACTGCATGAGTTAGTGCCTGGGTCATTGCATGAGTACATGGGTAGTGACTGGATGATTAGAGTGCTGCAAGGAGAGTGCATGGTGAATTTATAAGTGCTTGGGTTTTGGCGCAGTGATTGCATAAGTACATGCTGCTGGCTGGGTGACTGGAAGAGTGCATAGGGAGTGACAAGGGGATTGCTGGACTGCATGGGTAGTGCTTTGGGGATTGTAGCACTGCATGAGTTAGTGCCTGGATCATTGCATGAGTACATGGGTAGTGCCTGGATGATTAGAGTGCTACAAGGAGAGTGCATGGTGAATTTATTAGTGCCTGGGTTTTGGCGGAGTGATTGGATAAGGACATAGTGTTGGCTGGGTGACTGGAAGAGTGCACAGGGAGTGACAGGGGGATTGCTGGACTACATGGATGGTGCTCTGGGGATTGTAGCACTGCATGAGTTAGCATGCGTTAACTGGGTGATTGCAGAATATGGAATCAGTCATTCATTACTCATGTAGTTTTAAAATCACATATTCACTACCTTTGCACTCATGTAATCGGTCAGGCGCCTCTCAATAGTTCACTAAGCATACATACAACTGTATACATAGAATCTGAACACATAGATGAGTCATTACATACTATCTAGTTAAGTAGGTAAGTACATCATGCCAGAAAGGGTAATATGTGGTATTTACTTTTGAGCTACATCTTGACCATTTAACCTACAAATATGCAACATCATTAAACTATACCTCTCAACAGACTTAAGAAAGAAGGGTAATTAACAACACCTTTTATGTACATTTTTAACACCACACTTTTATTATACATCTTCACCTTTATATCTAAAATTATGTGGCATCATTCAACTCTACCTTTGCTCTCACTACAAAAAGAAGCCTAATTAACAGCACCTTATTTCACCATTCTATCTTAAAATATATGGCATCATTTAACTTTACCTTCTGTACAAACTAATAACACAAACCTAATTATTTACACATTATATGATCATCTTTCAAACAACACAGTTGTATTGCATCTTTACCGAAGTATCTATAACTATGCAGTATCATTCAACTATACCTTTGTAGAGAGAACAAAAAGTGAAGGCTAATAAACTACACCTTATATGAACATCTTTCAAACTACACATTTGTACTGCATCTTCAACCAACTATCTACAAATATGCGGCATCATTCAATTATACCTTTGAACAGACTTAAAAAACAAGCTTAATTAATAACATCAATAATCATCTTAAAAATACTCATATTACTGTACAGACTTTTTTAAACAACATTCAAGTACAATGAAACTAATTCCAATATACATCTCTACATTTAATAATATATTTCAAACAACACAGTTGTAAAATAAAGTCATTTTGGTTTTAAATAAACCGCACTAATTTATAACTCACCTTGCAAATAAATGTGTTGAATGAAAAATCTCACAAACTCTGACAGGATTTTCTTTTACACACAGTCAATATAATGCACCAGACTCTGCAAGGTAAAACCAGTAATGGCAAGGTTTCCCTCTCTTTCTTCATACAAATACACATAAGCAACAAATGACATTGCTTCCCTGAGTTTTTCAAATTGTAAAACACATTTCCATTGGTTACAGATAATACCCCTTATCAACTGACTTCTTCACCCCTTCTGCTTAATGCCAGTTTCCATAGCAACAGTTCATGGAACATTCAATTTAACTGACAGGTCACAAGTTCACCATATTTTCAAGTTCACCACACAATGTTGCAAATGCAAACAGCAAGTGTGGTTGGCTTTGCAAAACATGACCTTATCCTTTCTACTGTACCTTTCAAACATTTTTACTGACCAATAACAAACATGCTTTTTAAAGAAAGTACCATGCACCCTATTTTTCAGTGTACAATGTTCATAAACAACCAATCAATTCTCTACTTTTTTTTAAAACAGCATCTTCTCCACCATTTTAGATACCTCTCATTTTACCAACTGACTACCTCAGCTACAGACATCTTTTGATTACCTACAGACATCCCTTCAAGATGCTTTCTGTGTGGATTGTTGGGCACAGCTATGTTTTCTGGTGCAAAAGGTATGCTGAACACAGAGGTATTGACAAAGACCTAGCTTTTCAAAATGTAGACATTAAATGGATTGGACAGAGAGGATTAAAGTGGCACCGATTAATGCCTTTGGTTAAAACCTTTTTGCATCTCCAACCCCCTGACCTCATGATTGTGTACTGTGGTGGCAATGACCTAGGCACATTGACTGGGGTAGGTCTGGAAATGCTTATGAAGGACACCTTTGCAGAATTGATGTTACTTTTCCCCCAAACTGTCTTTGTATATGTAAAGATGTAGTCCACCACAGGAAGGATAGTTCAGGAAGCTTTATTCCAGTAACAGGTAAGCAGGTCAAACGGGCCCAGTGGATCAGCACCAACTGAAGCTGATGTTCTAAACCACTGTTCTCATACATTCTAGTACAGTATAATACTAAGTAGAGGGACAGAACAATCCCAACATTCCATACCATGAATAATGTAAGAGGAGTACACAGAAAATACCATATGCAGTAATACATAGAACACCACATATCTCCCCCTTAATAAAAAATAAGAGAAAAAAAAAAACAAGAGAATAAAAATATGCAAAAAAAACAGTAATTAGTCATGAAGTTTGCTTGGAACTCTTCTAATCCTACAACTCCTCCGTAAGTTGACACCAGAAGAAAGCGATGATTGTGAACCAGATACATTGCCAGACTGTGAAACCTTGGCAAGGCGGTAAATACTCCACCACTGACCATTGTCAAGGCGAACAGCATGGCCCTTAATTTCAGCAATGTTGTGAGGTTGTCTGAATTTTGACGCTCTATTTTGCAGTAACAAGGGATCTTTAACCCTGACCAAGTCACCAACGGTGAACCTAATCACTCTTCTTTTTCCAGATTGACAGAGTTTATCATATCTAAGACGATTGGAATTGTCAGAGGCAATCTTAGCCTTAAAGGCTTCAGAGGAAACAGAACAATGACCATTGAAAACATTGAGTTTCCAAAAGGGGCACAAAGAAGAGGAAACTTTTCTGCCCCTCATTAATTCGAAAGGAATGGCACCTGAAACAGAATGGGGAGTGGTCCTATATGCCCAAATCATATTTCGAACAGCCGTCTCACAATCACCCTGACTATGAAGAGTACTCTGCACACATTCAACCAGGACCCTATTAAACCTTTCAACTTTACCATATGATTGGGGGTGATATAGAGGGGTGCATAGGTGTTTCACTCCCAGTTTGGCCAGAAATTCTTGCATGGAGGCAGATGTGAATTGCGCACCATTGTCAGTTAACAGCTCCTCCGGGACACCCTCTCTGGAAAAAATGTCTTGAAGGAAACGGATGACAGCTTTGGAATTGGAATCAGAGACGCCTCTTACCTCCACCCACCTGGAGAGATGGTCAACAAGTACAATGAAATACCTCATGCAGTTGGGCATAACGTGAAAAGGACCAAGGAAATCAACAGAGACTCTTTGCCAAACCCTGGCTGGACACGGAACAGGTTTGGAAATAGGAGTGCTGGTTGTGAGATGCTTGTCGCTATAACAACACTGTACACAATTCTTGACCAAATGATCAATGTCCCGATCCATGCTGGGCCACCAGAAATCATTTGTGATTCTGCGCTTGGTGGCATTCATCCCCAGGTGACCAGAGTGGGCGGTTTCCATTATCCTCACCCTGAAAACGTCAGGGGGAATAGTTTGCTATCCCTGACTAGCAAACCATTCTCGATGGAGAGTTCGTTAGAAATTTTACACTAAGGCTGTAATTCAATGGGAAGAGATCTCTCTTTGGGCCACCCTTTAACAACAAAATCCATTACCTGCCTCGAGGTGGAATCATTGGAAAGAGCATCTTGCCAAAGTGACATGTCAGGACAAATGACAGTGTCATCCACGTTGGCGATAATACACTCCTCAATGTCATCAGGAATATCATTAGCAGTATGGGAATTGTCTACAGGGAGTCTGGATAGAAAGTCCGCTTTGACATTCTTACCGCCGGCTATGTGAAGTACAGCAAAGTTGAACTCCAAAAGTTTGGTGGACAACCTAGCCAGTCTGGCTGTAGACTTTTTGATCTTGGAACCGGACAGAATGTCTACTAAAGGTTTATGGTCCGTCCTAAGCCAAAACTTCCTTCCCCAGACATAGGATTTAAACTTTTCAATACCCCACACACAGGCCAGCATCTCTTTTTCAATCACTGAATACCTCAGTTCAACATCTCTCATTCTCCTGGAGGCAAAACCTACAGTAACTTCCCTTCCACCATCCATCTGAGATAAGACTGCACCCATACCATAGGAGCTGGAGTCAACAGTAATGAACGTGTCACGACCCTCCACGTAAGCTTGGAGAGCTGGGGCAGACAAAATACATTCTTTAATTAAAACAAAATGTTCTTGACAAGTGGCTGTCCAAATGAATTCTGAACCTTTTTTTAACAAATTTCTGAAACACTCAGTAAGACTGGAAAAGTTCTTAACAAACTTTGAATAGAATTCGCACAGACCAAGGAAGGAACGCAACTGGTCTTTATCAATGGGATGTGGAGCATTAACAATACCCTCGACGATGCTAGGTTTGGGCTTGACACCATCCTTGGTGAGCATGTGACCAAGATATTCAATTTCATTTACTGAAAAGATACACTTATCTTCTCTCAGGGTGACACCATTACTCTGGAGGGTTTGTTAAACAAGATCTAACACCTGGTTATGTTCAAGTTCTGTGTTCGTATGCACTAAAATATCGTCTTGGAAAATGACGACATTAGGGACATGTTGAAACATCATAGACATAACTTTCTGGAAAACAGAAGCCGCCGAGGCCAGTCCAAATGGCATCCGGCAAAATTGAAATGTACCATCAGGTGTCACAAAAGCTGTAAGATGACGGGAATGTTCATCAAGAACTACCTGATGGTACGCCGAACGTAAATCCAACTTGGAGAACCATTTGGACTGACCTACAGCCGTAATGAGGTCGTCTATGCGAGGTAACGGAAAGTTCTCCACCCAAATAGCTTTGTTGACAGATCTTAAATCAACACATAGGCGAAGTTCTCCAGTCCTCTTTTAGCTAAAACAATGGGGGATAACCAGAGAGTGGCATCAACACGTTCGATTATGCCATCATCAAGCATCTTGTTAAGCATGATGGTAAGATCACTTCTTATACTATAAGGAACATTCCTTAATTTGTGCTTGACTGGGGGTACACCCTCTTTAATCTTAATAGAATGCACAAAGTCTTTGATTTTCCCAATTCTATTTTCAAAAACTTGTGAATAACTATCCCTCCATTGTGAAGAATCGGAAATGGAGTTGATCAAGGAAACTGGATTCTTCTGACCGGGTCTTATGATCATTCTAAATTCAGCCTGGTGCCACCATCCTAGAACATTGATGCCTTTAAGAGCAACGTAAACTTTGCCATGGATTGTTTTGGTTTGAAAAGCAATGTCAGCCCAAAAATAGCCAGCAAGATCAATCCTGCTACCCTCAAATGCGGTAGTGATGACATCAGGGGGTAGTAAGATCATATTGGACCAAGATTGTTTGTATTTATCAATGGAAATGATGGTGATTCTGGCACCTGAGTCAATGAGTAGCGGAATATCATAGGACTGGATGGACACCTGGACAAAGGGATCCCCACATTTTTTATCAGAGTGTACATTATTAATGTTCAAATATTCAATAGAAACAACAGAAAGAGTTAACTCTTCAACACTTTTATCCAACTCATCTGAAATCTGATTAGTCATTAGATCTTGAACACTCCTAACTGGAAAACGTTTACCCTCTGCACACCTTGCCAAAGTGGCCAGTTTTTTACACTTGTAACATTCTTGAGCAATGGCAGGACAATTTCTGAAATTAGACAGATGGGAAAGTGAACCACATCTGTAACACTGAAAACCAGAATAAGGACGTAGAGAAAGCTTGTTCCTGTCAGGGATATCTTTACCTTTTTTTAGTTTGACATCACTAAGAGACTGTCGAGAGGTGGAAAAAGAACTGGTAGCTGCTACTGTAGAACAAGTATTGGACTCCAACTGTTTAGCATCCAACTCTGACCGTTCGATGCTCTTAGCGATGTCAATGGCTTCATCCAAGGAAGGATTTTTGCAGGAAAGTAATTTCTGTTGAATTCTTTTGGAATAACACCTACAAACAATTTGGTCTCTTATAAGTTGGGAAGTAAAATCATCAAAATCACAAAAACTGGCTAACACCTTTAAAGCAGTGACATAAGTGTCAATGGATTCATTAGAAGACTGAACACGAGTGAAAAATTTATGCCTGTGGACTACCAAGTTGACTCTACCCTCAAAATAGGTACTGAGTTGTTTGAGGGCTAGTTGATATTCATCCATGTCACCACTATCATTACCAGTATAAGTAGGTAAGTGATCATAAACATTTTGTCCCTCAACACCTAAATAATAGTAAAGGAGACTGCGTTTCCTATCAGGCTTGAACTTGGTACCATCAATGGCTCCCAGATAGGCATTAAATGATCGGAACCACAAGCGCCACTTTAAAGGTGGTTCCCCTGGATCTTGTAAAAAGTAGCTGTGAGGAGTGACAGTTTGCATGGTGCGCAAAAGAAAGTCAGAGGTGAATAAAAGGAGAAGAAAGGAACAGGAGGAACGCAGTGGAGCAAGAAGCAGAAAAGATAAAACACAACAGGAAAAAATAAAGTACTGAAACCACACACGAAGAAACCACAGGATAAAAAGAGAGAAAAAAATGTGAATAGTGGGATTACATTCAAATATGTAAAAATAGCATGTGTAGACCTAGGAACAGTTTTGCAAATTCGTAGTAATTTGACGATAGTAATGAAGCATTGCTAGCACACACCAGAAAGTGTGTGGATCACTGAATCCACAAGATATGTAGGTTGGCGTGCTAGATGTTGAAGGTTGCACTTCCTTGTTCACAGGAAGTGAAGTCACGGAGGCAAAGACGAGGCAGAACTGACTTTCGGCGATGGCAAAAGGAGACTGGAACCACGCCAGGAAATGCGGGCTGCAGGAGGCAAAGAAAAGCCAGTGACGATGAAGAAACTCGCCCGCAATATGAAGGTGAGAACGGGAGCACGTAGACGCCAGAGCGGTATCCCACGGCCGGGCGTGTAGAAATAAAAGCTATCCTGGCTGAAGAGGGGTCCTAGGATGCTTGTTTCCAGTCCAGGGAGGACCTGGCTTGGCAGTTCGGGCTGGACTGTTCCCATGAGGCACAGGGTCAAGACTGATTTGCATATGGCTGGGTTCAAACTGGAATGGCATGGTGAGCAAAAAAACGATGGATTTAGGCCCAGATCTCTGTACTGGGGTGAATGTATGACATTGTTCTGCATTCTGTCCATCAACTGTTTTTTTGCATTTGTCACCCCGAGTGGGACGGGTATGCCCAGACGTGGGTCCCGTGCTCTCCGCCACTGGAATCAAGCTATCCTGGCTGAAGAGGGGTGAAACCCGAAACCGGTCCTAGGATGCTTGTTTCCAGTCCAGGGAGGACCTGGCTTGGCAGTTCGGGCTGGACTGTTCCCATGAGGCACAGGGTCAAGACTGATTTGCATATGGCTGGGTTCAAACTGGAATGGCATGGTGAGCAAAAAAACGATGGATTTAGGCCCAGATCTCTGTACTGGGGTGAATGTATGACATTGTTCTGCATTCTGTCCATCAACTGTTGTTTTTGCATTTGTCACCCCGAGTGGGACGGGTATGCCCAGACGTGGGTCCCGTGCTCTCCATGCCACTGGAATCAAGCTATCCTGGCTGAAGAGGGGTGAAACCCCGAAACCGGTCCTAGGATGCTTGTTTCCAGTCCAGGGAGGACCTGGCTTGGCAGTTCGGGCTGGACTGTTCCCATGAGGCACAGGGTCAAGACTGATTTGCATATGGCTGGGTTCAAACTGGAATGGCATGGTGAGCAAAAAAACGATGGATTTAGGCCCAGATCTCTGTACTGGGGTGAATGTATGACATTGTTCTGCATTCTGTCCATCAACTGTTGTTTTTGCATTTGTCACCCCGAGTGGGACGGGTATGCCCAGACGTGGGTCCCGTGCTCTCCATGCCACTGGAATCAAGCTATCCTGGCTGAAGAGGGTGAAACCCCGAAACCGGTCCTAGGATGCTTGTTTCCAGTCCAGGGAGGACCTGGCTTGGCAGTTCGGGCTGGACTGTTCCCATGAGGCACAGGGTCAAAACTGATTTGCATATGGCTGGGTTCAAACTGGAATGGCATCGTGAGCAAAAACTTGATGGATTTAGGCCCAGATCTCTGTACTGGGGTGAATGTATGACATTGTTCTGCATTCTGTCCATCAACTGTTGTTTTTGCATTTGTCACCCCGAGTGGGACGGGTATGCCCAGACGTGGGTCCCGTGCTCTCCATGCCACTGGAATCAAGCTATCCTGGCTGAAGAGGCGTGAAACCCCGAAACCGGTCCTAGGATGCTTGTTTCCAGTCCAGGGTGGACCTGGCTTGGCAGTTCGGGCTGGACTGTTCCCATGAGGCACAGGGTCAAGACTGATTTGCATATGGCTGGGTTCAAACTGGAATGGCATGGTGAGCAAAAACGATGGATTTAGGCCCAGATCTCTGTACTGGGGTGAATGTATGACATTTTTCTGCATTCTGTCCATCAACTGTTGTTTTTGCATTTGTCACCCCGAGTGGGACGGGTATGCCCAGACGTGGGTCCCGTGCTTCTCCATGCCACTGGAATCAAGCTATCCTGGCTGAAGAGGGTGAAACCCGAAACCGGTCCTAGGATGCTTGTTTCCAGTCCAGGGAGGACCTGGCTTGGCAGTTCGGGCTGGACTGTTCCCATGAGGCACAGGGTCAAGACTAATTGGCATATGGCTGGGTTCAAACTGGAATGGCATGGTGAGCAAAAAAACGATGGATTTAGGCCCAGATCTCTGTACTGGGGTGAATGTATGACATTGTTCTGCAATCTGTCCATCAACTGTTGTTTTTGCATTTGTCACCCCGAGTGGGACGGGTATGCCGAGACGTGGGTCCCGTGCTCTCCATGCCACTGGAATCAAGCTATCCTGGCTGAAGAGGGGTGAAACCCCAAAACCGGTTCTAGGATGCTTGTTTCCAGTCCAGGGAGGACCTGGCTTGGCAGTTCGGGCTGGACTGTTCCCATGAGGCACAGGGTCAAGACTGATTTGCATATGGCTGGGTTCAAACTGGAATGGCATGGTGAGCAAAAAAACGATGGATTTAGGCCCAGATCTCTGTACTGGGGTGAATGTATGACATTGTTCTGCATTCTGTCCATCAACTGTTGTTTTTGCATTTGTCACCCCGAGTGGGACGGGTATGCCCAGACGTGGGTCCCGTGCTCTCCATGCCACTGGAATCAAGCTATCCTGGCTGAAGAGGGGTGAAACCCCGAAACCGGTCCTAGGATGCTTGTTTCCAGTCCAGGGAGGACCTGGCTTGGCAGTTCGGGCTGGACTGTTCCCATGAGGCACAGGGTCAAGACTGATTTGCATATGGCTGGGTTCAAACTGGAATGGCATGGTGAGCAAAAACGATGGATTTAGGCCCAGATCTCTGTACTGGGGTGAATGTATGACATTGTTCTGCAATCTGTCCATCAACTGTTGTTTTTGCATTTGTCACCCCGAGTGGGACGGGTATGCCGAGACGTGGGTCCCGTGCTCTCCATGCCACTGGAATCAAGCTATCCTGGCTGAAGAGGGGTGAAACCCCGAAACCGGTTCTAGGATGCTTGTTTCCAGTCCAGGGAGGACCTGGCTTGGCAGTTCGGGCTGGACTGTTCCCACGAGGCACAGGGTCAAGACTGATTTGCATATGGCTGGGTTCAAACTGGAATGGCATGGTGAGCAAAAACGATGGATTTAGGCCCAGATCTCTGTACTGGGGTGAATGTATGACATTGTTCTGCATTCTGTCCATCAACTGTTGTTTTTGCATTTGTCACCCCGAGTGGGACGGGTATGCCCAGACGTGGGTCCCGTGCTCTCCATGCCACTGGAATCAAGCTATCCTGGCTGAAGAGGGGTGAAACCCTGAAACCGGTCCTAGGATGCTTGTTTCCAGTCCAGGGAGGGACCTGGCTTGGCAGTTCGGGCTGGACTGTTCCCATGAGGCACAGGGTCAAGACTGATTTGCATATGGCTGGGTTCAAACTGGAATGGCATGGTGAGCAAAAAAACGATGGATTTAGACCCAGATCTCTGTACTGCGGTGAATGTATGACATTGTTCTGCATTCTGTCCATCAACTGTTGTTTTTGCATAGAAATAAAATGAAAGGCTGGATTAGGTTTCCCAGGCAACCAGGAACTGTGGCGTCATGCGGCGTGTCCAGGGAAACCCAGGCGCGTGGAGAAAGCTGTCCTTGCCGGGCTCGTGAAAGCGCTCGAGAACAAGCACGCAGCTGATTTATTTAAAAATAAACACCGGCGCGTGTAAAAACGCTCGCGGGGCCTGAATGAGAGTAAATGTCCCAAAAATTGAAAATGCGCAGGGCACAAACAGGCACTAAATGCGAGCAGCAAGGAGTCCAGCAAAGAGTTCAGTAAAGGAGTCCAGTAAAAGGTGGTGCAGGCACGTAGATGATTTATTTTAAGAATAAACGCCAGCGCGTGTAGAGGCACTCGCGGAACCTGAATAGGGACAAGAGTCACGAAGATGAAGATGCGCAGGCACTAGTCCATAAATCGAGGAGAGAACAAGGCAAGCAGCAAGAAGTCCAGTAAGGGTGGGAGAAAAAAAAAAACGATCCCTGGGCCCGTTAACAAAACAAATGAAACGTGGAGTACCTTGAGAAAGCAGGACAGGGAAGCTTGATCATGACAGCGCTTTCCAGGCAACACCAGTCAAAATCCCATAAGTCAGTCGCCAATTGTAAAGATGTAGTCCACCACAGGAAGGATAGTTCAGGAAGCTTTATTCCAGTAACAGGTAAGCAGGTCAGACGGGCCCAGTGGATCAGCACCAACTGAAGCTGATGTTCTAAACCACTGTTCCCATACATTCTATCACAGTATAATACTAAGTAGAGGGACAGAACAATCCCAACATTCCATACCATGAATAATGCACGAGGAGTACACAGAAAATACCATATGCAGTAATACATAGAACACCACAGTATACTCTAACATATGCCAAAGACAGAAATGGAAGTGGTCCAATGAATTTTGTCCTCAGATTGAGAAAGCTAGAAAAAATCTTAATAAAGCTGTTTCTGCTTACCTCAGAGTCCATAGGATGGGCTCCATCTATAACAACAATCTATGTTTCTATATGGATGGTATTTACAGAAGTGATGGAGTACACTTCACTGATGAAGGGAACAGAGTGTTTCTCAACAACCTGAAGCTCTGCATCCGCACTTACATGTAGCTACAACAATCTCCCAATGAAAACAAGGGCTCTTTTTAGAGCCACCCAATAACCCAACTTATAGCCTAGATTATATAAAAAAATCTTAATTATTTTTGCTAGGAGTCGTGCACCCTGCACGACCACAGCAGCCGCAGACCCATCGTGTTCACACCATGGAGCCGCTTTGGGAGCCGTGCACCCATCGCGTTCACACCAGGGGCTGCGCTGAGAGCTGCGCACCCATCGCATTCACACCAGGGAGCCGCGCTGGGAGCCGTGCACCCATCGCGTTCACAAGAGGGGCCGCGCTGAGAGCTGCGCACCCATCACATTCACACCAGGGGCTGCGCACCCATCGCATTCACACCAGGGGCCGCGCTGAGCGCCGCGCTAGGGTCGCGACTTCAAACTTTGGTGAAAAAAAAAACGTCCACTTCCATTAATTTATATTCGCCCCGGGGACCCCATCCCCCGGGGCATGCCCAAATCTAGTTTTTTTTTATTTTTAAAAAGTGGGGGGACCGAGCGAGCCCCCTCTCAGGCCATTTTGGGCCCCAGGGACCCCATCCCCCGGGGCCTGCCCTCATGGTTGGGGACCGTGGGGGGAGCCCCAATACCCCCACGGTCCCACCGGCTCCCCACCTCCTGCGGGAGCCAGCATTGCTTTTCCACAAGGGAGCTGCTGACATGCAGCTCCCCTTGTTGAAAAGCAATCCTTCTTTGCTTGATTGAAGCAAGAGCAGGTTTCCCTGCTCTTGCTTAAATCAAGCAAAGAAGAGTTTGCAATGACAGGGCGGAAGCCGTGCTCCTGCCCTGTCATAGCAAACAGCAATGTCCTGGGGGTGGGCACCCCGGGACATTGCAGGAGCCGGCCCTGGGTGGTGGCAGTCCCCAGGGCCATGAAGGGCTCCAGGAGGGGGGCCGTGCGGTCCCCCTCCATACCATTGCAAAGCCCCGGGGAGGTGGTGGTCCCCGGGGCTTTGGGGTCCGTAACGGATACCCGAATTTCAATTTGTAATGCCCCGGGGAGGTGGTGGTCCCCGGGGCTTGGGGGAGCCCCCGAGCCCCCCACCCATTATTTAGTAACCCCACACTCTGTTTTTTGTTTTTTTTCCGTCCGGAGTCACGCACCCTGCGCGACTTCAATTTTAATTTAAAATAAAAAATAATAATTGGGCCCCGGGGGTCCTTGTGGGACCCCCAGAGCAGGGCTAGGGGGTCAGGGTGTTCCTAGCCTGCCCCCTTTTCTTGTTTTTCATCCTTTTTTCCACAGTTTCCTTCGGGCTCAGTTCTACCGAATCACAAAATGGCTGCCAACAGTTCCTGGCAGCCAATAAGAATGAAGCTCGTGCTCGGGAGGGTTCGCGAATCCACCACGGCCATAGATATCAAAACTTTTTCTTTTCCTAATTTCTCAGGAACTGCTGAACGGATTTACACCATTTAACAAAAAGGGATCTTTCTGAACCAAGATCTACCTGTTTGCCAAATTTTGTGTAGTTCCGTTCAGCAGTTCGGGCTGTAACTTTGTCTAAAGTTACCTATGGAAAATTACATGGGGAAAACACGTTTTGGGACCCCCTTTTTTCTCGGCCCCCACTTGACGAATCATCCCAAAACGTTCATGACAAGAGCTGACCAGAGCGCCCCACTAGTTTTGAAAATTTCGTGAAGATTCATCAGACTGCGCCAAAGTTATTGGCAAATCAAAAAACGCTTTTCCTATGGAAACTAGGTCCTAACTATAACTACCTACTGGCGACTGCCAGTAGGTAATATATATATATATATATATATATATATATATATATATATATATATATATATCCACACAGCATTCTCCAGTTCCAAAGCCCCCGACCCTTCAGGGCGGCCTCAACACAATGGGCACGGAGCAGCCCATCAAAACACCACCAAGTGTAACAGAAAACACAAGAAAAGGAATAAACGCGTTCTCAGGAAGTGCCAGTTGCAGGGTTTATTGCACAAAGGTTACGAGTTTCGACAGACTTGCTGTCTAGGTCACACCAAGACAGCAAGTATGTCGAAATGCATAACCTTTGTGCAATAAACCCTGCAACTGGCACTTCCTGAGAGCGCGTTTATTCCTTTTCTTGTGTGCAATACAATTCGTAGGCTGGCTCCGCTGACACTACGCGCCACCTACCGTGGGCCTGGGATCCTGGCAGGAGCATTTCGTGTGTGGGGATATATATATATATATATATATATATATATATATATATATATATATATATATATATATATATATATATATATTTGAAACAAAGTCCCAATCCCTCCTATTGCCAGAGGGAACAGCAGCAGGTACGGACCTCTCATTACTCTTGTAAGAATTCGCAACCACACGGGGTTTCTGCTGGCAACGTCTTTATTAACAGCAAGTATAGACAGACAAGTGTCCGCCCCAGACGCCATATATATATGGCAAAAACAAGGAGTTCATGGTCCTCCCAAGGTCCGGTGCACTCACGGGGTGTGTGTCGGCTATAAAACATCCGCAGACGCGTTTCTGGCTCTTGCCGTCATCAGTGCGGAAAAGCCATCAATGAAACGACACAGCCATTTAAACGGTTCTGCCATGTGGTTGGTCGATCCTTGGCCAATGAAGGACCAGCAATGGGGCGTCACCATTATCAATATTTATTGCCTAATGCAATGTCTATGGCGCTCCCATCGCTAAAAAAGTTAATTGGCAGCCGTGATAACTGTGCCTGTACATCCCCTCGCCTGCCACTGATTAAAAACGAAAACACTGTGAGTGTCTCACATATGGTGAAACACTCTAGCTTTGTATAAGCCACAACCTGAATAGGTCAACAGAGTCCGTAAGCGGCGCTTCAGCAGCCCAAATTGAATCCAAAGCACAGTATTCCACCTAGGGCCAGCCGAACTCGCGGCGGGTGCAACCGGGAAGAGGTGGTGGAAACCGCTTATAAAACAGCAAAAACAAGGAGTTCATGGTCCTCCCAAGGTCCGGTGCACTCACCGGACCTTGCCGTGTGAGTGTGTCGTGTGTCGGCTATAAAACATCCGCAGGCGCGTTTCTGGCTCTTGCCGTCATCAGTGCGGAAAAGCCATCAATGAAACGACACAGTCATTTAAACGGTTCTGCCATGTGGTTGGTCGATCCTTGGCCAATGAAGGGCCAGCAATGGGGCGTCACCATTATCAATATGTATTGCCTAATGCAATGTCTATAGCGCTCCCATCGCTAAAAAAGTTAATTGGCAGCCGTGATAACTGTGCCTGTACATCCCCTCGCCTGCCGCTGATTAAAAACGAAAACACTGTGAGTGTCTCACATATGGTGAAACACTCTAGCTTTGTATAAGCCACAACCTGAATAGGTCAACAGAGTCTGTAAGCGGCGCTTCAGCAGCCCAAATTGAATCCAAAGCACAGTATTCCACCTAGGGCCAGCCGAACTCGGGGCGGGTGCAACCGGGAAGCGGTGGTGGAACCCGCTTATAAAACAGCAAAAACAAGGAGTTCATGGTCCTCCCAAGGTCCGGTGTACTCACGGGGTGTGTGTCGGCTATAAAACATCCGCAGACGCGTTTCTGGCTCTTGCCGTCATCAGTGCGGAAAAGCCATCAATGAAACGACACAGTCATTTAAACGGTTCTGCCATGTGGTTGGTTGATCCTTGGCCAATGAAGGGCCAGCAATGGGGCGTCACCATTATCAATATTTATTGCCTAATGCAATGTCTATGGCGCTCCCATCGCTAAAAAAGTTAATTGGCAGCCGTGATAACTGTGCCTGTACATATATATATATATATTATCTACTGGCGGTCGCCAGTAGATAGTTATAGTTAAAACCTATTATCCATAGGAAATCCGCGACATTCTATTTGAAATAACGTTGGCGCCGGTTGACGAATCTTCGCGAAAGTTTCCAACTTGTTGGGGCGCTCCGCTCCGCTCCTATCCTGAAAGTCTCGGGGTGATACGTCAAGCGGGGGCCGAGAAAAAGGGGGTCCCAAAACGCGTTTTCCCATTCATTTTTCCATAGGAACCTTTAGTCGCAGCTACAGCCCGAACTGCTGAACGGAATTACACCAAATTTGGCAAAGAGGTAGCCCTTGGTTCAGTGTTGTGCCTTTTGCTTAAATGGTGTAAATCCGTTCAGTAGTTCCTGAGAAAATCAAAAGTAAAGTCACATATATATCTGGGCGGAGCCTAACCACACATGTCATCGTGAGATCTGATTGGCTGTCAGCACTTCATCCTGGAATTGCTGGCAGCCATCTTGGGACCAATATAAATGATAGTACCTCATTGAAATGCATTGTAGTGAATAGAAGATTTTGAGGGTCACCAAAAGGAGAACTATAAAGGGTGATAACAGGCTTTAGTTACATTAGAATTTATTTGTTGATGGTACCATACTAATTTTAGGAATTGTGGTGTATTCTAAGGTGATTTTACCATGTGAAAAACCTTCTGCTGGGATATCATGAATCATGTTTGAGAGAACACTATTTTCTCATGCTTGTCCCATGGAGGTTTGGAAGGTGCTCCAGAAGCTAAAATGAGAGCATATTTTCTGTAAATTCACATTATCTTTCTCACTCATGTGAGAATGAAGTCTGACATTCTCAGTAAAACATGTACATCCAACAAGGGCAGAGACTGTCAGTTGATTCCTTTGTGTTCTACTGCAGCTTCCCAGAGTGTTCTAAAGAACAACTAGAGTGCTAACAGCCTTACTTATGACAAAAGTATGGCACACCTGAAGCCATCTTGATTGGAATAAACTGGTAACACTTAAACAATTTAATTTAAAAAGGAACAAAATGATGGGGTTCATTTTGTCATAGAAATTATGGTTAGTGCTGTAGAAAGAAAAATTAGGACATGTTTCAAGTGTGATCTCAAATATCTTCATGTTATATTTCAACAGGAGCAGCCTGCCAGTTGATGCCTTTGTGTTCTACTGTAGCTTCCCAGAGTGTTCTAAAGAACAACTAGAGCGCTAACAGCCTTATGACAAAAGTATGGCACACCTGAAGCCATCTTGATTGGAATAAACTGGTAACACTTAAAACATTTAATTTAAAAAGGAACAAAATGATGGGGTTCATTTTGTCATAGAAATTATGGTTAGTGCTGTAGAAAGAAAAATTAGGACATATTTCAAGTGTGATCTCAAATATCTTCCTGTTATATTTCAACAGGAGCAGCCTGCCAGTTAATGCCTTTGTGTTGTACTGCAGCTTCCCAGAGTGTTCTAAAGAACAACTAGAGCGCTAACAGCCTTACTTATGACAAAAGTATGGCACACCTGAAGCCATCTTGATTGGAATAAACCAGTAACACTTAAAACATTTAATTTAAAAAGGAACAAAATGAGGGGTTCTTTTTGAAATAGAAATTATGGTTAGTGCTGCAGAAAGAAAAATTAGGGCATGTTTTAAGTGAGATCTCAAATCCTCTTCTATTTCATTAGAAAATTCTGACATGCAGACTGAAACAATCACTTTCAATACCAGCAGCAGACTACCAGTTAACTCCCTGGTGAGCAGTAGCTTTACTCCAGTGATCTAATGAGCAACTAGAGTGCTAACATTCTGAATTTATGGCAGATGTGAGACATCTGAATGCCTTCTTGATGGAATCAAAGTAAAAAACTGAAAGCATTTCCTACCGAGGAGACTGCAGTAAATGAAGAAATTAGGAAACTTCATAACAAAGAAGTCTTCCAAGATGGCCACCAGTGAAAAAAGAGCCCAAATGTAGCACAAATATTACCCAGATGTAGCCAACATATAGCCCAATGACAAAAGTGTGCAAAACACTTTTTATTTTTAGTTTTTTTGCAGTTTTATGTAGTGCAGACTGGTCAGGTATTGGAGCATTGCATCTTAAAACATGAACCCCCTACACTACAAAAACACCACTGCACTACCTTAAACCCTAAAACACTACCCCAGCACGACCCCCTACACTACACAAGCACCACTGCACTATCCTAAACCCTAAAACACTACCCCCAGCACGACCCCCTACACTACCCAAACACCACTGTACTAACCTAAATCCTAAAACACTACCACCAGCACGCCCCCTACACTACCCAAACACCACTGCACTACCCTAAAACATGACCCCCTATACTACACAAACACCACTGCACTACCCTAAACCCTAAAGCACTACCCCCAGCACGACCTCCTACACTACACAAGCACCACTGCACTACCCTAAACCCTAAAACACTACCCCCAGCACGACCCCTACACTACACAAACACCACTGCACTACCCTAAACCCTAAAACACTACCCCCAGCACGACCCCCTACACTACCCAAACACCACTGCACTAACCTAAATCCTAAAACACTACCCCCAGCACGACCCCCTACACTACCCAAACACCACTGCACTACCCTAAAACATGACCCCCTACACTACACAAACACCACTGCACTACCCTAAACCCTAAAACACTACCCCCAGCACGACCCCCTACACTGCCCGAACACCACTGCACTGCCCTAAACCCTAAAACACCAGCCCCTGCATGACCCCCTACACTGCTCGAACACCACTGCACTGCCCTAAACCCTGAAACACCACCCCTAGCATGACCCCCTACACTGCCCGAACACCACTGCACTGCCCTAAACCCTGAAACACCACCCCCTTCACGACCCCCTACACTGCCCGAACACCACTGCACTGCCCTAAACCCTGAAACACCACCCCCAGCATGACCCCCTACACTGCCCGAACACCACTGCACTGCCCTAAACCCTGAAACACTACCCCCAGCAAGACCCCCTACACTGCCCGAACACCACTGCACTGCCCTAAACCCTGAAACATCACCCCCAGCAAGACCCCCTACACTGCCCGAACACCACTGACCTAAACCCTGAAACACCACCCCCAGCACCACCCCCTACACTGTCCGAACACCACTGCACTGTCCTAAACCCTGAAACACTACCCCCAGCATGACCCCCTACACTGCCCGAACACCACTGCTCTGCCCAAAACCCTGAAACACCAGCCTCAGCACGACCCCCTACACTGCCCGAACACCACTGCACTGCCCTAAACCTTGAAACACCAGCCCCTGCACGACCCCCTACACTGCCCGAACACCACTGCACTACCCTAAACCCTGAAACATCACCCCCAGCACGACCCCCTACACTGCCCGAGCACCACTGCACTGCCCTAAACCCTGAAACACCAGCCTCAGCACGACCCCCTACACTGCCTGAACACCACTGCACTGCCCTGAACCCTGAAACACCAGCCCCAGCACAACACCCTACACTGCCCGAACACCACTGCACTGCCCTAAACCCTGAAACACCACCCCGTGCATGACCCCCTACACTGCCCGAACACCACTGCACTGCCCTAAACCCTGAAACACCACCCCCAGCGTGACCCCCTACACTGCCCGAACACCACTGCACTAAACCCTGAAACACCACCCCCTGCACAATCCCCTACACTGCTCGAACACTACTGCACTGCCCTAAACCCAGAAACACCATCCCCAGCACGACCCCCTATACTGCACGAACACCACTGCACTGCCCTAAACCCTGAAACATCACCCCCAGCAAGACCCACTACACTGCCCGAACACCACTGCCCTAAACCCTGAAACACCACCCCCAGCAAGACCCCCTACACTGCACGAACACCACTGCACTGCCCTAAACCCTGAAACACCAGCCCCAGCACGACCCCCTACACTGCCCGAACACCACTGCACTGCCCTAAACCCTGAAACATCACCCCCAGCAAGACCCCCTACACTGCCCGAACACCACTGCCCTAAAACCTGAAACACCACCCCCAGCAAGACCCCCTACACTGCCCGAACACCACTGCACTGCCCTAAACCCTGAAACACCACCGCCAGCAAGACCCCCTACACTGCCCGAACACCACTGCTCTGCCCAAAACCCTGAAACAGCAGCCCCAGCACGACCCCCTACACTGCCCAAACACCACTGCACTGCCCTAAACCCTGAAACATCACCCCCAGCAAGACCCCCTACACTGCCCGAACACCACTGCCCTAAAACCTGAAACACCACCCCCAGCAAGACCCCCTACACTGCCCGAACACCACTGCACTGCCCTAAACCCTGAAACACCACCGCCAGCAAGACCCCTACACTGCCCGAACACCACTGCACTGCCCTAAACCCTGAAACACCAGCCCCAGCACGACCCCCTACACTGCCCGAACACCACTGCACTGCCCTAAACCCTGAAACACCACCCTCAGCACGACCCCCTTCACTGCCCGAACACAACTGCACTGCCCTAAACCCTGAAACACCAGCCCCAGCACGACCCCGTACACTGCCCGCACACCACTGCACTGCCCTAAACCCTGAAACACCAGCCCCAGCACAACCCCGTACACTGCCCGAACACCACTGCACTGCCCTAAACCCTGAAACACCAGCCCCAGCACGACCACCTACACTGCACGAAAACTACTGCACTGCCCTAAACCCTGAAACACCACCCCCAGCAAGACTACCTACACTGGCCGAACACCACTGCACTGCCCTAAACCCTGAAACACCACCCCCTGCACGACCCCCTACACTGCCCAAACACTACTGCACTGCCCTAAACCCTGAAACACCACCCCTCAGCATGACACCCTACACTGCCCGAACACCACTGCACTGCCCTAAACCCTGAAACACCACCCCAGCACGACCCCCTACACTGCCCGAACACCACTGCACTAAACCCTGAAACACCACCCCCTGCACGACCCCCTACACTGCCGGAACACCACTGCACTGCCCTAAACCCTGAAGCACGACCCCCTACACTGCCCTAACACCACTGCACTGCCCTAAACCCTGAAACATCACCCCCAACACAACCCCCTACACTGCCTGAGCACCATTGCTCTGCCCTAAACCCTGAAACACTAGCCCCAGCACGACCCCCTACACTGCCCGAACACCACTGCACTGCCCTAAACCCTGAAACACCACCCCCAGCACGACCCCTACACTGCCCGAACACCACTGCACTGCCCTAAACCCTGAAACACCAGCCCCAGCAAGACCACCTACACTGCCCGAACACCACTGCATTGCCCTAGACTCTGAAACACCAGCCCCAGCAAGACCCCTACACTGCCCGAACACCACGGCACTGCCCTAAACCCTGAAACACCAGCCCCAGCACGACCCCCTACACTGCCCGAACACCACTGCACTGCCCTAAACCCTGAAACACCAGCCCCAGCACGACCCCCTACACTGCCCGAACACCACTGCACTGCCCTAAACCCTGAAACACCAGCCCCAGCACGACCCCCTACACTGCCCGAACACCACTGCACTGCCCTAAACCCTGAAACACCAGCCCCAGCACCACCCCCTACAATGCCCGAACACCACTGTACTGCCCTAAACCCTGAAACACCACCCCTGCACGACCCCCTACACTGCCCGAACACCACTGCACTGCCCTAAACCCTGAAACACCACCCCCTGCACGACCCCTACACTGCCCGAACACCACTGCACTGCCCTAAACCCTGAAACACCACCCCTGCACCACCCCTACACTGCCCGAACACCACTGCACTGCCCTAAACCCTGAAACACCACCCCTGCACCGCCCCCTACACTGCCCGAACACCACTGCACTGCCCTAAACCCTGAAACACCACCCCCAGCATGACCCCCTTTACTGCTCGAACACCACTGCACTGCCCCAAACCCTGAAACACCACCCCCAGCATGACCCCCTACACTGCCCGAACACCACTGCCCTAAACCCTGAAACACCACCCCTGCACGACCCCTACACTGCCCGAACACCACTGCACTGCCCTAAACCCTGAAACACCACCCCTGCACGACCCCTACACTGCCCGAACACCACTGCACTGCCCTAAACCCTGAAACACCACCCCCAGCACGCCCCCATACACTGCCCGAACACCACTGCACTGCCCTAAACCCTAGAACACTACCCCCAGCATGACCCCCTACACTTCCCGAACACCACTGCACTACCCTAAACCCTAAAATACTCCCCCAGCACGACCCCCTACACTACCCGAACACGACTGCACTGCCCTAAACCCTAAAACACTCCCCCAGCACGACCCCCTACACTACCCGAACACCACTGCACTGCCCTAAACCCTAAAACACTCTCCCCAGCACGACCCCCTACACTACCTAAACACCACTTCACTGCCCTAAACCCTAAAACACTACCCCCGCATGACCCCCTACACTACCCAAATACCAATGCACTACCCTAATCCCTAAAACACTACCCCCTGCACAACCCCCTACACTACCCAAAGACCACTGCACTACCCTAAACTCTAAAACAATACCCCCGCACGACTCCCTACACTACCCAAAGACCACTGCACTACCCTAAACCCTAAAACACGACCTCCTACACTACACAAACACCACTGCACTACTCTAAACCCTAAAAAACTACCCCAGCACGAACCCCTACACCACCCAAACACCACTGCACTACCCTAAACCATAAAACACTACCCCCAGCAGTACCCCCTACGCTACCCAAACACCACTGCACTACCCTAACCCCTAAAACACTACCCCCAGCAGTACCCCTACACTACACAAACACCATTGCACTACCCTAAACCCTAAACCACTACCCCCAGCAGTATCCCCTACACTACCCAAACACCACTGCACTACCCTAAACCCTAAAACCCTAAAACACTAACCCCAGCACGACCCCTACACTACCCAAACACCACTGTACTACCCTAAACCCTAAAACACTCTCCCAGCACGACTCCCTACACTACCCAAACACCACTGCACTACCCTAAACCCTAAATCTACCCCCAGCATGACCCCCTACACTACACAAACACCACTGCACTACCCTAAACCCTAAAACACTACCCCCAGCACGACCCTCTTCACTACCTAAACACAACTGCACAATTTGTTACAGGCATTGCAACGCAGGCCTGTGGTGCTTACTGGAAGTACCTGGTGGGCTGGTTGGGCCCCAGGGACTCTCAGGATTCAAGGTTACCTAATCCCCCAACTTAAAACGCGCCACGGGGCGCGTTTGCACAGTGGTGAAGGGAGGGGCGGGGCCTCAGGTGACATGTGCGCAAACACGCCCTGTGGTGCGTTTTAAGTTGGGGAGTTAATTCCCTTTGAATCCTGGGGGCCAACTAGCCCACCAGGTACCTTTAGTAAGCACAACAGAGGTGCGTTGCAGAGAGGTGAAAAAAGGTGCGTGGCCTCGGAACGCCTCTCTGCAACTCAGCTCTGTGGTCCTAACTGTAGGTACCTGGGGGCTAGTTGGGCCCCAGAGACCCTCAGGATTCAAGGGGACTTAATCCCGCAACTTAAAACGCGCCACGGGGCGCGTTTGCACACATGTCACCTCAGGCCCCCTCCTTCACCACTGTGCAAACGCGCACTGGCTCTGGTTAGTCAGAGTCAGTTACCACCAGTACCCGTCTGAAAAAGTTGTGGGCACAGGATGATTTTGCAACAAGGCCTCTTTCTGCTCCTCTGTTGGTTCTTTCTGCACATCTTTTGCTTCTTTCTGTGCGTTTTTCTTCTTTCTTCACATGTCCTACCTCTGTTGGCATAGTTAGAAACTAGCATTTAAAAAACCTTTGAAATTCACTTAAAAATCATAGTTTTCAGGCACGTTATAGTTAGAAATTAGCATTTAAAAAACCTTTGAAATTCACTGAAAAAACCATAGGTTTCAGGCACATTATAGTTAGAAATTAGCATTTAAAAAACCTTTGAAATTCACTGAAAAAACCATAGGTTTCAGGCACATTATAGTTAGAAATTAGCATTTAAAAACCTTTGAAATTCACTGAAAAAACCATAGGTTTCAGACACGTTATAGTTAGAAATTAGCATTTAAAAAACCTTTGAAATTCACTGAAAAAACCATAGGTTTTAGGGACAGTTATAGTTAGTTGGACATTGCACTCGTACAAAACCCATGAAATTCCCCTGTTATAGTTAGTTCAGCTAACTATAACTCGTGCCCCCACAATGCACTGCTGATGACGTCACATATTACATCACTCATGACATGGTCAGTGACATCACTGATGACATCACTGATGACATCACTGATGACATCTCAAATGACATCACTGATGACATCATCCATGTGATAATTTCATGCATCTTCTCACACCCTAATATAACTTTTGATACACCCACTCTAAATTACAGACTGCCATTCTCAAAACCATAGACACTCCAACACCAAAAACTACATACCCACTCACGGATTCTTAGGTCTACACACACATCCACTCACTCACCTGTACAGTCACTCATACTTACAGTCACTCAGTACAGGACTATCATATGCACTCATACACCTATATAAACACTCACACACCGCCACTCATCCATAGAGGTACTCACACACCTAGTCAGTCATGCAAAAAATTAATCACACACCCATTTACTCACCTATACAGTTATACACACACCAGCTCACTTACTCATACAAATACTAGCACATTCTTACGCTCTTATACAATAACTGATACAAGCACACACGCATCCATACAGCCACTCTCACAATAACACACTCTCACTTATAGCCATTTAAATACTCTAACACACATATATACTGCCTTTTACATATGTAGTTACTCGCACATGTACCACTGAGATATACATTCACTCACTAACACACCCATACACACACTCACCCACCCAAGCAGTCCATCACAGATGCACCCTTGAAATCATGCACCCAGTGAATCACCCACTCACACATCTATGTATAGAGTCACACACACCCCACCCACACAAACACTCAGGCAGCCATACAGATACTCAGAGAACCAATCAATAACCCATATAGACACTCATGTAGCTATTCGCAAATCCATGCATCCACTTACACACCAACAAACAGACGGATACAGACATTCACACAGTTTAGTCACTAACCCATGCATTCAGTAAGATACGTTTAATCACTCACTTGTAGAGTCAGTCACTCACGTACTAAATCATCCATTCAGACACTTATACACCCACTCATTCTTCAATACGCCTTTCCCTATATATATTAAACATATTTAAACTTTACAGAAACACACAGTCACTGGATGATGTCATCAGTGATGTCATCAGTGATGTCATTTGAGATGTCATCAGTGATGTCATCAGTGATGTCACTGACCATGTCATGAGTGATGTAATATGTGACGTCATCAGCAGTGCATTGCGGGCGCGAGTTATAGTTAGCTGAACTAACTATAACAGGGGAATTTCATGGGTTTTGTACGAGTGCAATGTCCAACTAACTATAACTGTCCCTAAAACCTATGGTTTTTTCAGTGAATATATATATATATATATATCTATATATATAAAAAACTCATGCCTTCCCCATGCACAGCTTACATACCTTTCATATTACATCACTTATACCACATTTAATCATAGCATTCATAGCAACTAACCCTGGGCGAAGTGCTATGCTACGCTCGCGTAGTTTGCGAAGTTTGCGCTACTTCGCACTACGCGAATTGCACGTAGCACAGTGCAAACACGCGTAGCGTCAGCGTAGCGATCATTTTTGCTTGCTCGCGGTCCTCAACGTCAAGTTGGCGACCGCGAGCAAGCAAAATGACATCCAGCGAGACTTTTTCCTCGTTCGTGATCAGCAACATCAAGTTGCCGATCGCGAGCATGGAAAATAAACCTCCTGGCGAGATTCTCAATGCGGGAGGTCAGGTTTCTCATTGCGAGTGGTCGCGTATGCTCGCGACCACTCGTGATGAGAAACTACCAGTCAGCGTTGAGAAGCTGCCGCTCGAGTAGAAATCTACTCGAGTGGCAGAAACCGACCGCTTGCACTGTGCAAGATGCGGTTTGCACTGATTGCACAGTGCGGACAAGCATCCGGCACTGTGCAATCAGTGTGAACAGCATTTTGCACAGTGCACTACGCAGTTCGCGTAGCTACGCGTAGCTCGCGTAGTGCGAAGTGCACTTCGCGTAGCTACGCGTAGCGCTACTATGCGAACTACGCCCAGGGTTAATAGCAACACTCATGACAATCAAATGACATCATTTACAGTGTGTATGGTAGAGGGCTGAGTTATAGTTAATATAGTGTGGTTAGCGAGTTGACAACACTGTGTACAGAGGTGCGCAAGTTATACTACGTTTCAACTGGGGCAGAAATTATAACTCTAAGTTATAAATATAACTTTAGAATTTCTAATGTTTGTTTAGTTCAAGTTGGTTTTGTATACAAAAAATGAATAAAGTTTTCCTAACTATAACTTAACCTTAACCTTTGTTTTTTCTATTGAATTTCAATTTTTTTTAATATAAAAATGTGTTTCAAATCATAGAATGGAGTGTTGTTGAGTGGAGTGTCGGCAAGTGCAGTGTCGTACAGTGGAGTGTCGTGGATTGCAGTATCGTCGAGCAGAGTGGCATAGAGTGGCATAGAGTGGAGTTTAGTGTTGAAGAATAGAGTGGCATAGAGAAATCAGTGGAGTAGAATGTCATAGAGTGGAGTGTTGTAGAGAGGAGGAGAGTGTTGTAGTGTGTACTATTGTAAAGTGAAGTGTCGTAGAGTGGTGTGTTGTACAGTGGAGTGTCTTAGACTGGAGTAGAATGGATTACAGTGGCGTAGAGTGGAGAGGCATACAGTGGAGTACTGTGTTCTAGAGTGGAGCGGCCTAGAATGAAGTGGTGTGTCGTACAGTATAGTGTAGTGGCATAGAGGGTAATATCTTAGAATGGACTGTCGTCGAGTGAAATGGCATGGAGTGGAGTGTCGTACAGTGGAGTATCGTCGAGTAGAGTGTCATAGAGGAGTATGGAGTTGAGTAGAATATTGTAGACTGAAAGTGGCATAGAGTGGAGTAGAGTGTCATAGAGTGGACTGTCATCGAGTGGAGTGTCATACAGTAGAGTGGAGGAGAGTGGTGTAGAGTGGAGTGTCATAGAGTGGAAGGTTGTAGAGTGGAGTGTCGTAGAGTGGCGTGCTGTAGAGTGGAATGTAGTAGAGTTTGTAGAGTGGAGAATAGTTGTGTAGAGTAAAGGGGCATACAGTGGAATAGAGTGTTCTATAGTGGAGTGCCGTGGAGTGGCATAGAGTGTAGTGGCATGTCGTAGCGTACAGTGGAGTGGAATAGATCGCAATGGAGTGTCATACAGTGGCGTGTCATACAGTGGAGTGTTGGACAGTGGAGTGTCATTGAATAGAGTGTCATATAGTGGCATAGAGTGGGTGGAGTAGTGCACAGTGGAGTAGCATACAGTGTCATGGAGTGGAGTACAGTGTCGTGGAGTGTCGTAGAGTGAAGTGTCATAGATTGGAGTGGAGGAGAGTGTCATACAGTGCAGTGTCATAGATTGGAGTACAGTGTTGTAGAGCAGTACCTATTGAACGTACAAAAAAAAGGACTTATGACAAAGAATAAAAAAAAAAATTGATTGTTATTATTGTTTTATTGTTTGTCATAAATCCTTTATTTTTGGCCATTTCAAAGTATACTGCAGTATTCTGTTAACGTTTTTAAAAATATATTGTTGTGTAGTTTACACTAATCAGTAGGAACTACGCGTTTGCAGATTACATAAACCTAGGATGGTGCCAGAGTGATTCCATGCACCCCCCACAGGATATATTGTCCCTTGGTTTTTAGAAAAAGGGGACCCCTACAATTCAATGTTCTTGCTAATCGCAGGGACTAACTAAATAAATTATGTATGTATATATATATATTGTAAATTGGTAACCACTATGTTTTGCTTTACACAGTTTTTTGGTATAGACGGTCCCCTGATGAAGGCAGTAATGCCGAAACGCGCGTAGTGTTGCCATCTACCGCTTACCCTCATCAAAATTGTCAAGTATTTGAGATAAAACGAACGTTTTTTGTATTATTTTTTATGTAAATCTTTTTTCAGGTTAATGTGTATAATAGATGTATCTATTTATTTATTTTGTATTGATGTATGTCAATTTAATTTGAAAATATCAAATAAGTAAAATAGTAAAAAATTATTTAAACAAAAGACTAAATAAAAAATAATATATTTTTCACTAATAAGTGTATTTTGTCTGCATTGGTAAACTGTGTGGTTACTCCTTTTTCCTTATCATCCCTAGAATATTTAAATTTGTGAATTATAAAGCTTGCTATTGTTTTCTTACTTACATATATTGTCCCTTGGACCAGCTAGCTCACAGTGCCACCGTTAGCCCCTCTAAGTCTAAGCTTTGGCAGGGAGCGAACAGTTCTAGCAATTACTGAACATGACAACCCTGTTCCCTCAGGAACCGTGGTGACAGACCTAGGACTTTTCGCTCATCACTCGTGCTCTCTTTTGCTCAGAGAAATATACACACAATACACAAAGGGACATTTTTCAAAATATATTAAACCGCAGTGAATCTTGTATAGAAAATATGTGCTGCAATGATTAATAGATAGAAGAAGACAAAAGTTATAATTAATGTCAAAACAATGAATAAAACATAAAATCTTGTTGAGAAACTTATATATGCATACATATAAAGTATTTATGACAATGTAGCGTACTCCTATGATGCAAGGCAAACTACTTGTCTAGGGTGTGAATGTATGATCTTCCAAGAAACCCCCTTCTGGATGAACTAACCCCTTTACCTCGTGGGTAAGAGTGTAGAACACCGTCTTGGTCACAAACTGGACACCCTTCACGGAGATGCCATTTAGCTGCTAGGTGAAAGCTTCAGCATTCAGGGACCACTCGAAGTCAGCAGAAGCTTCTCCTCTGATGTATTTAGAAACAAAAGGATATATAAAGAAAAGGGCATCCTTGCCTTGGGCAGTGATTGTGATCAGACTGCCTATTGTTTGTATTCCACAGATACCTGTGTCGCCATTTGGATGTAATAACAAACACATTTGTACCATGCACGTGAAGGCCTTGCACATAATGTCAAGGAAGTATGATGTGTCGTCACAAAGTTCTTTTGTGTCATCAAGGTCGGTGTTTCTTAGAAACGAACCCAAGTGTCACAAATGCAGATGTGACAAAGAGAAGGCAACTTTAGGAAAGAACTGTGTACATGTAAATTGGCACTATTTCGTACCAGGCCTAACTCGGGCACATGGCACCCACTCCCCGTACATAGGTTGGTTGAAAAGCTTTCTAAGGCCACTAATCCCACCTCTAAAAAACATCAGCCTCTAAAAGTGAATGTGATAAAAGGATGACAAAATCAGCTGAAAAAAAATCAGTTCATTCATGCCATTTGAACGCCCCAAGCATAAAGAAAGCCAATAGCTGTTAAAAATATAAAAGCAATTAAAAGGTACACCAATTTAAAAGAAAGTTAGCATTTAAAAACAGGGCAAATAAAAAGTTCCTACCACACGGAGAGCCAGATGTGTACATGTTCCGAGTGGCAGACGAAACATTGCTGTTCCCAACGTCCGCAGACGATGCTCCCAGAGGCACACCTCGGAGTAAATTGATAGAGCGAATATGTTCCCATACACCCCCTACAGCAGCCACTGAGGGAGCAAACACAGCCAATCGATGTTCCAGTGAAACAGAGCCTAGATCCAAACCACTAGGTGCAGAGGCAACCCAGGGAAGTTCATAGAACGCGGCCAGGAGCAGAGGTATCCGCACAGGACAGCTGCACAGATGGGCATTCAGTGGGGCCACCAGTATGTGTATGTCCGCAGAGTCAACCAATTGCGACCCCAAGCAAAGGTTCAGGGCACACTCATAAGTGTAAAAGAGACAGCGGAACACAGCTGTACGCAATGAAGTAATACAGGCCGGAAAGACAGAAACTAATTCTCATCCAGTTCTCGAAGCAACGTTGCACCAAAGAAATGCACCGGCATAAAAATACGAGGGACCACCTCCCCAAAATATCATGGGAAGATAGTATGGAGAAACGCCTGTATCTTCGAAAATGAACGCACCACCTGAAGATCAAATGTCTGCTTGGCCGAAGGTAAGGCCACATCTTTTTGAAATAATAAGGCGTTCAGTTTGCTCAGGGCGTCAAAGCGCACATTAGTAAGATTAATTGAAGGCCACAGCATATACTCCCTAACTACAAGGGAAGGCAGAAACAGGACTTGTGTGCAACATGTTACAATGGAAGATACGGTCACCACATAGGCGCCCCTTGGCTTCATCCTACAACAACCCTGACTGTTCAACATCAGGTAACTGACATTTGAGAGTAATCTGTCAATCAATCAATCAATCAATCAGAAGTTTGTTAAGCGCAGCTACTCACCCGTAAGGGTCTCAAGGCACTAGGGGTAGGGAGGGTGCAGGATCCATTCCATCAAGGAGGGGGTCTGTCGAAGAGCCAGGTTTTGAGGTTTCTTGTGAAGATGGGGAGCGATGTTGTCTGTCTGTAAGTCGGATGCGGCATGGCCGCCAGAGACCCTTTCAAGTAGCAAGACAGGTTCGCCACAGATGCATTGCATGCTCCGTGCAGCGAAACATCCTTGCTTACTAGGGACCCACTTAAAGTATTTTCACAGTCTGAGCCACTAAGAAACACTTCAATATCCTTATTCCTGCACCGGAATGTGAAAGGAAGCCCCCATTGTTCATGTATGTATGAATCCTTTGCCTAACGCTTCATATCTGCCCACTTGATGGTGTTGTAGACAGTACTGAAAATGGAAAGTCGAGATTGATAGTGTAATGTACCCATGGATTATCCAATCCGAGGATGCTATCTCAGCAACAGTAAAAGGTAATTTTTCAAGCCTTTCAATGTGTAACATTGTGTATTTCGCATCTTTCAGTGCCATAGCTATCTGTGGTTCTGAAAGGTGGTATGGTGAAAACAAATTAGTGATGTTAATGTGTTGCCACGGCACATGGCCAGAACGTAATGTCTATAGTGTCCAGCTTAACAATAGAATTGACCTAAGTTAGGACTGCCCTTGTTGTAATGCAGACAAGTCTTGCTGAAGTGGCGAAACAAAAGGAGAGGGAGAAGCGTAGACCCGTTCGGTTCCCAACCATTCAAATCATTCAACAAAAACAGAACGAGACTCGTACCTATTTTACCTATGTTCCTAAAAAAAACACTTTTTTCTCGTCGTCAAAATTTGCCAGTGACTAGGAACCCACAGGGTGTTTTGAAAGAACCCTCACTTACCTACCTGGTAGGTGACATGCTTCATCATTGGGTTCCCACCCTTGTTGCTGAATGCTTCCAGGGTGTGCTGCGACGCCTGATTACAGCGGAGCTGTTTTTTTTGGGGGTGGGGGAGTGATCTTGTGACTGTATGTATGTCAGAGTGATGTGATGATTTTAAAATTGGCTTGAGATTCCCTCTCACAAGTCTTGATTTTATTTGTAGGGTTCTCGGTCAGTGTTAACCGTAATGGTGGATAGATGTGAGATAATTAGTTGCTCCCACTTATCCTAGGTGTGGTCTACATATTTCAGGCATCTTCATGTGCCTCTCAGGGTCAGTGTGGCTTACATCAGGACCAAAATCTGATAACTAGCATGCGTACTAAGGCATGCACGTGTAGGGTGTCCCTGGTAGGTACTCACAAAGCCAGACAATACCTCTTGTATCGTGTCCTATAAGACAAAATGTTGCAGAAAAAGTAGAATTTAAAGACATATGGTTAGTTTCTTGTGGAGCCAGGTAAGTTACTTACTACCTGGTCCTCATTATTTCGCAAAACTTTATATCATATCTATCATTATAGTATCATGTACTATGATACAACACCTTTTTTGTGAAAAGGGTTCACATTCTTTTTGAATTTATAGTTTCGTGCACTATGATTTAGCATTTTTGTGTGACAAAGGTTATAGGAGGCTGGCTTAGTATATGGTGCCCACTTATTTAAGTGAAGCTCCTTGCACTAATCCAGACAACCCTGATGGGGATATTAGTGGTCTTAGACAACTATAGAAAGCTCTCTAAGTGTTAGCTTTGGAGAGCAGCCTTCAGGCTTAGTCCAGAAGGAGTGTTACGCAACTTGTTTTACCAGAACTAGTCATATAGTGTAGCTTAAACAAAAAAAAACACACAGTCTAGTTATAAAAAATACTTATATTTATTATACACACTCACTAACACATTGGTATATCTCCTACCCGGACATATCAACACAATACACACAATACTTCAAATGTAGAACAGGTAAGCTCAAATACACAGTGGTCTCCAGGGGGAGACCAAACCGTATACTAAAGAAGTGGAATGTGAACTGCGACCGAAGTCGGGACTTGGACCAGAAGACTCCGAAGAGCTGGGGACCCAAGGAACCACTCGAGATAAGTACCCAGGAACCCCACAGAGGCTGTGTGCAGAGTGGAAACACAGCTGCATGCTCAATGCAAGTCAATGGGAAAGTCGCGGTTGCAGTTTTCAAGAAGAATAGCCCTTCCCAGTGGACCCTGGAGAAACCCTGTGGAAGATGGAAGTTTGGAGAGTCACCCCACCATGTATACCTCAGGAACCAGTCTACCTACACGAGGTAAGCCGGGTGCATAGGTGAGAAGTGATGTCGGAAACGGCCGTAGACCACAGTGGAGGACTTCAGAAAAGATGCCACTGGCGACGAAGGTGAAAGAGCCCAGTGGAATCCAAGGATGGAATCTTGAAGAGGAGTACCTGCAAGCAGAGGGGACAGAGCCTATGCCACTTGAAAGTGACCAGGAGGCACAGAAGATGACAGAAGATGCAGGAGTGATGAAGGTGACCTTGTTGCTGCAGCGGTGAGGACCAGGTGACACTGTGGAAGACCAGGAGCCGTTCATGAGCTGTCCCACATCGGAGGTCATGAACCAGGGAGTCGGTGTCCGGCGGAAGCACCAACAAGCCTTGGCAGCAGCAACAGACGTGGCAAATTAAAAAGGTGAAGCGTTGGGACCAGCAAGGTTCAAGGGACTCACCAAGTGCAGGAGAGTCAGAGCAGGTCCCGAGCAAGTGGGGGAGCCCACTGAAGCCAAAGAAGACCCTCAGGAGGACCCACAGGCTGAAGGCACAGGAGTTGCAAGAGGACCTCAAGATGCTCACCAAAGATGCAGGCCCACAGTGCAGAGGATGCAGTGAGGATGAAAATCTTGGCAGGAAGAGATGCTGGAGGCTGGAGCTTCTTGTAGCCCGATGAGCTCTGGAGGAGAGAGCCAACAAGCCTAGTCAACGGCAAGTCGACGCGTTGCACAGGGGTTCTGTTCCAGCGGATCCAACAAGGGATGCTGGCCTCAAATTTTCTGAGAGGACAGGTCAGGCATTGAGGGAGTTGCAGAACCACCACCTATGTTTCCGAGCCTTTCGGAGTCCGTGGGACATCAGCAGCAGTAGACGGGTTAGCTTTGTTGCGGTGCCTGAAAATTCAGGAGAGGGACTCCTTCACTCCAAGGGAGATTACTTTGGGTGTCCTTGATGCCCACAGGCCTGGAGAGGAACCTGGATAGACCACAGGCACAGACGATGCAGAAGACTGGCAGGACGACAAGACCAGGAGCACCAGGAGTCTTCCTTGATGCAGTCCCGTTTCCAGGCGAAGTCCAACGAAGTCCAAGGTGCCCAGAGGGTTGAAGTTGAAGTTGTTTCAGATTTTAATCTTGTCCCACGATAAATCTGAAGAGCCACCCACAGGTAAGCCCTTAAGTACCTAGGGAAAGGGTTGGGATGATTCAAGGGTTCCTCCCAGAGGAGGGGCTGGACAGAGGAGAGGATACTCCCATGTCCTTGTTCCAACGGCTCCCTGAAAAAAGCAGTCTGGTGGTGCTGGCAAGCGCCCCCACCCCAGACCAGTACACTATGTCCTGTCTGGGAGGTGGTCACACCTCCCTGTGACAGGAAACCTATTGTTCTGCCTTCCCCTTCCCCTGCTCGAGCTCAGCAGCAGGAGGCCAGAAACGAGTCTGTGGTCGGCAGCAGCACTAGCTTGCTGTTAGACCCTGAAAGGCTGGTACCAGGAATACAGAGGGGTACCCTAGGGTAGCCCCCAGTACATGGGATCCTACATACAACACTGGAATCAGTGTTGGGGTAGGATTCCAAAATGTTTGATACAAAATATGACCGGTTTTGGTGCAGCCAATATATAGTTAGACATCTCGTATTTGACTTGATGTTCACTGTATTAATTGGCTAACCGCACTTACAAAGCCTGGAGAATTGACTCCAGGGTTTGTAGAGGCCTCAGATATAAGGAAACTTATATCTGTTGTAAGTGGTGCTAGCACCAACTTACACAGGCTTCAATGGCAGGCCTGTAGTCACAGTTTGAGTGGTCTCTCATGGGTGGCATAATACATGCTGCAGCCCATGGAGACCCCTGGTGTACCTATGCCCTGGGTACCTTAGTACCATATACTAGGGACTTACATGGGTACACCAGTAGACAATCTGGAAGGTACCAAAGTACTTACCACTGTCAAATTTAGGGAGAAAGCATGGTGACTGGGGTCCTGATTAGCAGGATCCCAGTCAGACTAGTCAGAAAACTGAGCAACACCAGGCAAAAAGTGGGGGCAACCATGCTAGAAGGATCCTACCTTCTTGCAAAGGTTCATACTTTTTTTATTAACATGCAGATGTTCAGCCCCAACCAACATCCAAATATCGATGTTTGACATTCCCTTCATTTTCAGAAGTCATCGAGTGAGCGCGCCTTATTTCTCTCACCCAGAATGAAGCACGCTTGCCCCTGTTCAATAAAAGCCCACCACATTCAGTGTATTTCTAGTTAGTTTTGGCGAGCAATGTAATCTAATTTACATGGGGTGATTTGATTTTTTTTATTGTCACTGAGTTTGGTATATTGCGTTGGCAAGATTATTTGTTACAGTCATATTGTGAGGCGGGTCTGTAAAAACAAATCAAAACCACTGATTTATCGTTATTTGGATTCTTGCTCCCTGGGATACTGCGAGGGGGTGGGCCCTGTAGTCACACTTTGCAGTCAGTGAGAAAGTTGTTATTAGACGGAATGTGTACTTCTCTCAATTCCCCAAGATTCAGGCTCCCCAATTACACTTACTTCATCATGGAGCCTCACCCGCTTCTAAACCTTCCTCAGCCTCGGAAGTCCAGTTTGTGGTGGACTGTGTCCGGGCTGCTCCGTTAAATAGAGGATTGTGTCTTCCTACGCCGTAACCGGTGTTCGACCCCATGGGGGGGGGGTCTGACCCCAGCGTTCAGTTGTGCGTCAAGCGCATCCCGTCGCCGCGCTTCTATTGCTCTGTGTCAGTGTCATGTGATTCTATACTGTTTACATTGCTCGCTGTCAGGGAGACAGAATGCCTATTTGTTCCATGTGTGGAACAAGTGTGCCTGTGTAGTTCCTCTGCGGTTTTTAAATATTTCTTAGTGTCCAAATGCCTCAGACTGGTTCTTTTCTCCTGAGGAACTGCTTGATAAGCCCATCATGTGTTGTTTGCTTCGTATGAATAAAACGTGGTTCGGTGTTGTTTACATTACTCGTTGGTTGTTGTCAAGGAGACATTGTGCCTTCTTGTTTTCTGTGTGGAACCCGTATGCATGTATAATACCCCTACTTTATTGTCCGACCACCCTGGTTCCAACTGTAACCAGATTCTATTACCCTTTCTGTTAAAGACTGCTTTAAGTCCCAGTTTTTCCTCTCCACAACCGTGTTTCCCTCGGGATGGTATGGAGACGAGAAACCCAGGCTCACACCCAAACTTCCCATGGCCTCTTTGTAAGCCCGAGAGCTAAATGCTGGACCCTGATCAGAATGTAGTGTGCCAACTTCGTATGTCCCGATAAAGACTTGCGGATCCTTTATAACAGTTCAGGCGTCAGCCGATCGCGATGGCCATACCCATAGTGATACCCATAGGAATTGAGAGCAAGAGTCCACTGCCACCAAGATGTACTTGTAAGCCCCGTCAGATGATAGGGTGCCGCAGTGGTCCAGATACACACAAGCAAGCAAAGGGCTTGTTTGAAATCAGTAGAGGTGTCTGGGGTGGACGCGCCACAGTGGAGCCCTTCATCTACTGACAGATATCACATCTCAGGAAAAAGTCCTTGGTCTGTTTGTAAAGACCTGGCCACCAATAGCGTTGCTGCAATAGTGAAATTGTAGCAGCCACCCCTGCATGTGCAGAAGCCAGACCCTCTTGTACAGCCAGAATTAATCCCAGTCTGCGATCACTGTTTGGTATTACTCTGTCCCCCACTCCTGGAATCTTGGCATACAGTGTGTTTTGTGCATCTAGCTTGTAGGAGTACTTGAGTGGAAAGCCTTTCGGCAGGTGTGTGTCGTTGCATGCAGCATTGACGGCCGCCATGATGTCTCTGTCTATTCTCGTACTTGAACGGGTTATTGCAGCAACCGAGGCGGTGCAAACCGTTGCTTTTATGGCTTCATCATCCAGTGAATTCCCTACAACATGAATGCCAACACATTGATGACTCAATGTATGCATGACATGAGCCTGTGGCAAGCATTCTTTCAGCTTCGCAACCTCTTCCCAAAACAACTTGTGCTTAACTGTGCAGCCTTTCAAGTCCCTGAATCCATTCTGGCTCCAATAATGAAGATACTCATTACATGACTTTCGACAATAATGCAAGTCACACACTATAAGTGTGGGGAATCCAGCATCCATATTCTGTAATGCCAGTACTAGAGTTCTGCCAGCTGTGATGTGCGATGACCTATTGACTGCGTGTAGTTTTTTTCAGGATGGAAAGTTTCATCGTACATAGGACCTTTTGCGAGTGCGCATGCAGCTGAATATTGGTGTTTGGTCCCTACAGCAGGCTGAGCAGTACCATCAGTGTAAATAATATGGTCATAACGTTCTAGAGGCATTATTTCATTAGGCAGAGAATATTCTTGCTCGTATTGGAGAAATGCTTGTGTCTGTAATGTAACATCAAATCTGCAGTATACATTGCAGTGAAGGAGTTTGCCCATTGTATCCATCTTGGATGTAGAGCTTTAGCGTTCAGAACACTTGCTCTGGTAACCTCCTCCAAGGTCGGCACCAGGGTCATGAATATGATGCATTTCCCTTGAGCCAGGACACGGTTTCTTACAACGGCAGTCTGTATTGCTGTCAGTATTTTTTCAGTAGGTGCAAAACGCATTTACGCATTGGTATAGAGATGCGATTTATATGCAATCTGTACTGTGTCACCTTCATTGAACATGACATATGTGTACCCTGATATACCCGTGATTATACGGGTCACCAGGTTTGTAGTGGTTACATGTGTGTGTAGGTGTTTGGAAGCGATCATGTCTGCTGGAATGGAACGTAAAATTTCCGTATGTTCTTGTGTCCAATGTGTACCTGAAAAGTCTGGACGAATAAGGTCGTAGAAAGGTTTTACTCGTTCTGAGTAATCTAGAATGTATGTACTGCCAAAATTTAGAAATCCTAATATGGATTGTAATCTTTTCAGAGTCGTCGGAGGTTGGAGCGACGCACGTTTTTCTAAAAAATGCATTGTCAGGCTCTTGCCCTCACTTGACAGCTCGTATCCCAGAAACAGGACACTGAGGTGGGGAATTTTTGATTTTTTTTAAATTGAATCTATAGCCCATATGAGCAAACCCCAAGATTATGCAGTCCACTCTGGTCAAGTGTTCCATCAGATCATCGTCCGTAAAGTACATGTCATCGACATATGACAATGCCTTGTCATCAAAGTTTTCAAGTAATTCTATGACTCTGGCTGAAAACAGCCCGGGGCTATGCTTATACCCTTGTGGGAATCAGCAAAATTGTTTTTGAGAACCTAGCGCCATGAAGGCAGTCAAATATCTGCTTCCAGTTGCTATATTTTGGCAGAAAAATCCATTTGAGATGTCTAGTGTTGTTTTGTACTTCTTCTGCACAATGTTATTGCAAGAAAGAGCCCTCTTTTTGCATGGTCACTCCCACTTTTTGCCAAACTGTTTATGTACTTTGTCTGAGTGCGTCCTGGGTTCCTGCCAACCGGGTACCCAGGGCCTATGTTCTTTCCCTAAACTGCAATAATACAAAACCCAATTGGCACTCTTTGGCCACATGTAAGTCCCTTGTAACTGGTATCATAGGTACCAAGGGCCCTGTGGCCAGGGAAGGCCTCTAGGGTCTGCAAGCACTTATTGTGCCACCCTTAGAGGCCCTGTACCTTTACACACACACACTGCCCTTGCAGGCTCCATGTTTTGGTGCAGAACAAAGTGAAGAGTCGAAATGGCACACATCCCTGTTTGCCATGCCTACAGCCCACTGCCGTGGCATAGGTAAGCCACCTCTCTATCTGGGTGAACTATACCAGTGGTGAGGGTACAGGTGCATCAGCCCTGTACCCCTATAATGTCTAAGCCAATTCTTAGACATTGTAAGTGCAGTAATGCCATTAAGAGTATATGGTACTGGGTGTTTGTCATTACGAACTCCACAGCACCATAATGGCTTTACTGAAAACTGGGAAGTTTGGTATCATACTTCTCAGCACATTAAACCCACACTGATGCCAGTGGGGGTTTAATGAGAAATGCACTCAGAGGGCATATTAGAGATGCCCCCTGAAAAACGACCTAACTCTAGTGTCCTGCTCGCCAGCTGCCACCACCAGACATGTTTCTGGACCCCTGGGTCGAGATCTTGCCGCTCTCGGGGGTCTGGAATAATGCACATCCTAGGACGAGGTGCCAAGCCTCCTCCACCAGGATGGGCAGGGTCCATGAAGGTGAAGCTTCAAAGGCTTGCCGCCTTTGTAAAGTACCCCAGCCTTTTTCTGCTTCCAGCAACTGGCCCCCACTGGTTCTGACCCCCACTTTGGGCAGGAGAAGCGGCTTGAAAACCAAGTGAGGAAGGGAGGTGTCTTTTTAATAAAATTTTGTACTAATTTCTACTTTGACAAAAATCTTTTGTGCTTATTGTGTGGGCTTTGAAATATTTCTATACTATCATGTGGTGTTTGTTGAGATGTGAGTTATCTTTGCTTCTAATTGAGTGTGTAGGAACCAAGGGATAAACTGTTTCCACTTGTACTTCCCACAGCATCAAGAAACAAATTTATACTGGTGGTAGTGGATTCAAGCTATCCTGGCTGATGAGGGCTGTTAGCCCGAAACCGGTCCCAGGATGCCTGTTTCCGGTCCAGGGAAGACATGGCTTGGCAGTTCGGGCTGGACTGTTCCCGTGAGGCACAGAGTCAAGACTGATTTGCATACAGCTGTGTCTGAACTGTGGTGGCAAAGTAAGCTAAAGAACGATGATGGATTCAACCCAGATCTGTGACTGGAGGTGAGTGTCTGAAAAGTTTCAGCTCTCCGTCCATCATCTCCTTCTGTTTGCTTTGTTCACCCTACGTTGGCAGGGTATGCCCAGACGTGGGTCCCTTGCTCACTTTGCCACTGGATTCAAGCTATCCTGGCTGATGAGGGCTGTTAGCCCGAAACCGGTCCCAGGATGCTTGTTTCCGGTCCAGGAAAGACATGGCTTGGCAGTTCGGGCTGGACTGTTCCCGTGAGGCACAGGGTCAAGACTGATTTGCATATAGCTGTGTCTGAACTGGGGTGGCAAAGTGAGCTAAAGAACGATGATGGATTCAACCCAGATCTGTGACTGGAGGTGAGTGTCTGAAAAGTTTCAGCTCTCCGTCCATCATCTCCTTGTGTTTGCTTTGTTCGCCCTAAGTTGAAAGGGTATGCCCAGACATGGGTCCCTTGCTCACTTTGCCACTGGATTCAAGCTATCCTGGCTGATGAGGGCTGTTAGCCCGAAACCGGTCCCAGGATGCTTGTTTCCGGTCCAGGGAAGACATGGCTTGGCAGTTCAGGCTGGACTGTTCCCGTGAGGCACAGGGTCAAGACTGATTTGCATATAGCTGTGTCTGAACTGGGGTGGCAAAGTGAGCTAAAGAACGATGATGGATTCAACCCAGATCTGTGACTGGAGGTGAGTGTATGAAATGTTTCAGCTCGCCGTTCATCATCTCCTTGTGTTTGTCTAGTGGACCATTCCACCAGGTATCCTGAGGCAATTCTCCTTAGGACTACTACAGCTCCTGCAGTAGCTAAGGCCATCATTGGTATCTTCACCAGGGTAGGGTATCATAAGGAGGTGGTTTCAGACAGAGGGTGAAACTTCATGTCTGCATACCTAAAACATATGTGGAAAGAGTGTGGAGTGCAGTACAAGTTTAATACACCCAATCACCCAAAAACCAATGGTCTTGTTGAAAGTTTTAACAAGACATTGAAGGGCATGATTATGGGGCTCCCTGAAGAGCTCAAAAGGAGATGGAATGTCCTCTTACCATGCTTGCTTTTCACCTACAAACAGGTGTCTCAGAAGTGAGTTGGGTTTTCCCCGTTTGAACTTCTGTTAGGCCATCCTGTTAGGAGACAACTCTGTCTTGTAAAAGAGGGTTGAGAAAAGCTTCTCCAAGAACCCAAACAAGATATTGTGGACTATTTAGTAGGCCTAAGGTCCAGAATGGTAGAGTACATGGAAAAAGCTTCCAGAAAATCTTGAAGCCATCCAGGAGCTCCAGAAGCACTGGTATGACCAAAATGCTGCACTGGTGGAATTCCAACCAGGGCAAAAGGTGTGGGTTTTGGAGCCTGTGGCATCAAGGGCTCTTCAGAACAAATGGTGTGGCCCTTACCCCATCTTAGAAAAGAAAAGTGAGGTCACCTACTTGGTAGACCTGGGCACAAGCAGGACCCCCAAAAGGGTGATCAATGTAAACCGCCTTAAGCTTTTCCATGACAGGGCTGACATCACCATGCTGATGGTGACTGATGAGGATCAGGAGACAGAGAGTGAACCTTTCCCTGACCTCCTCTCTTACAGCCCCAAAGATGGATCAGTGGATGGAGTTGTCTATTCAGACACCCTCTCTGCCCAACAGCAGGTTGACTGCAAGCAAGTCTTGCAGCAGTATGCTAAGCTCTTTTCCTTGGCCCATGTCAGACAACTGGTGTACCCATGATGTGGACACTGGGGACAGTGTGTCTGTCAAGAACAAAATCTATTGACAGTCTGATTGAGTGAAGGAAAGCATCAGAGCTGAAGTCAGCAAGATGCTGGAGCTAGGGGTTATTAACCCCTCTGAGAGCCCCGGGCCAGCCCAGTGGTTCTAGTCCCCAAACCTCATCCACAGGGTGGAAAGAGAGAAATCAATCAATCAATCAATCATGTCACTTATAAAGCGCACTACATACCCGCGAGGGTCTCAAGGCGCTGGGGGAAGAGGGGGGTGGTGCTGCTACTGATCGAAGAGCCAGGTCTTGAGGAGTCTTCTGAAGGCCAGTAGGTCTTGGGTCTGTCGGAGGTTGGTGGGGAGGGTGTTCCAGGTCTTGGCGGTGAGGTGGGAGAAAGGATCTGCCGCCGGCGGTCGTTTTCCGGATGTGGGGGACTGTGGTGAGGGCGAGGCTGGTCGAGCGGAGCTGGCGGGTGGGGGTGTAGAAGCTGAGTCGTCTGTTGAGGTAGGCTGGTCCGGAGTTGTGGAGTGCTTTGTGTGCGTGGGTGAGGAGCTTGAAGGTTATCCTCTTGTTGACAGGGAGCCAGTGCAGGTCTCTCAGGTGGGGTGTGATGTGGCTGCGTCGGGGGATGTCGAGGATAAGACGTGCAGAGGCGTTCTGGATGCGTTGCAGCCGTCTCAGGAGCTTAGCCATCGTTCCTGCATAGAGGGCGTTTCCGTAGTCCAGCCTGCTGGTGACGAGGGCCTGGGTGACTGTTTTTCTTGTTTCGGTGGGGATCCACTTGAAGATCCTGCGGAGCATTCGGAGGATGTTGAAGCAGGATGAGGAAACGGCGTTGACCTGCTTAGTCATGGAGAGGGTGGGGTCGAGGATGACCCCTAGGTTGCGTACGTGGTCGGTGGGTGGCGGGGCTGTTCCCAGTGATGTTGGCCACCAGGAGTCGTCCCAGGCTGAAGGGTTGGAACCAAGGATGAGGACCTCCGTCTTGTCCGAGTTCAGCTTCAGGCGGCTGGTCCTCATCCATTCGGCGGCGGCCTTCATTCCTTCGTGGAGGTGGGCTTTGGCGGTGTGAGGGTCTTTGGTGAGGAGAGGATCAGCTGGGTGTCGTCGGCGTAGGAGATGATGTTGAGGTTGTGCTGTGGGGCGACGTGGGCGAGGGGTGCCATGTAGATGTTGAACAACGTTGGGCTGAGGGAGGAGCCTTGGGGTACGCCGCAGATGATCTTGGTGGCCTTGGATCGGAAGGGGCGAGGCGGACGCTTTGTGTTCTGCCGGAAAGGAAGGATGTGGTCCAGTCCAGGGCCTTCTCTTGGATCCCGGCGTCGTGAAGGCGTGTTCGTAGTGTGTGGTGGCAGACCATGTCGAAGGCGGCTGATAGGTCCAGGAGGATGAGGGCTGCTGTTTCTCCGTTGTCTAGCAGGGTCCTGATGTCATCGGTGGCGGCGATGAGGGCGGTTTCGGTGCTGTGGTTGCTGCGGAAGCCGGACTGGGAAGGGTCCAGGATGTTGTTCTCCTCGAGGTAGCGGGTCAGTTGTTTGTTGACGATTTTCTCGGTGACCTTCGCGGGGAACGGGAGCAGAGAGATGGGTCGGAAGTTCTTGAGGTCCTTGGGGTCTGACTTGGGTTTCTTGAGTAAGGCGGTGATCTCGGCGTGCTTCCAGCTTTCCGGGAAGGTTGCTGTCTCGAAGGAGATGTTGATTATTTTCCGGAGATGGGGCGCGATGGCTGTACTGGCTTTGTTGAAGATGTGGTGAGGGCACGGGTCTAGCGGTGAACCGGAGTGGATGGTGTTCATGATCTCGCTGGTGTCCTCGTCGTTGATGTTGGTCCAGGAGAGCAGGCGGTTGGTGGTTGTGGGGGCAGTGGTCTCGGTGGTTGCCGGGGCGGTCGTGGTGTTGAAGCTGTCGTGGATGTCGGCGATTTTGCGGTGGAAGGAGGTGGCCAGTGAGTCGCACAGGTCTTGCGACGGCTGGATGTCGTTGGTGTTGGAGCTGGGGTTGGAGAGTTCCTTCACGATGTTGAAGAGCTCTTTGCTGTTGTGTGCGTTGTTGTCTAGGCGGTCTTTGAGTGAGGCCCTTTTGGCGGATCTGATGAGGTGATGGTGATTGCGGGTGGCGCTCTTGTGGGCGGCGTGGCTGTCCGCTGTCCGTTCGTGGAGCCAGATCTTCTCCAGTTTTCGGCATGTTTGTTTGGAGGCCTGGAGGTCTTCGGTGAACCAGGTGGCTTTCTTGCTGGTGTGGCTGTTGGGCGGATTCTTGAGCGGGGCGAGGGTGTTGGCGCAGTCGTTGATCCACTGTCTGAGGTTGCGGGCGGCGGTGTCGGGGTCGGAGGGTTCGGCGGGTGGGCTCAGGGCGAGGTTGTGGTTAGCTGGTCTTCCGTGACTCTGCTCCAGCAGCGGCGAGGCATTTGTTCGGTGCGGTGGTGCGTGGTGGGCTTCCTGTAGGTGAAGTGGATGCAGTGGTGGTCAGTCCAGTGGGGTTCGGAGGTGTGGTTGAAGGAGACGTGTGGGCTTGCGGAAAAGATGGAGTCTAGCGTGTGGCCGGCGGCGTGGGTGGGTGTAGTCACGAGCTGTCTGAGTCCGAGGGTGGCGAGGTTGTCGATCAGGGTGGTGGAGTTGGTGTCCTTGTTGTTCTCGAGGTGGAAGTTCAGGTCCCCGAGGAGGATGTAGTCCGTGGAGGCGATGGCGTGTGTGCTGACGAAGTCAGCGATGGAATCGCTGAACTGTGGTCGGGGTCCGGGGGTCTGTAGATGAGGGTTCCTCTGAGGGTGGTGTTGGGATCGGTGTGGATCTGGAAGTGCATGTGTTCGGCGGTGCTGAGGGTGTCGTCGGTGTTGGTTGAGACTCTGAGGGTGTTCCTGTGGACGATGGCGATGCCTCCTCCGACTCCGTTGGTGCGGTCCCTGCGGGTGATCTTGTATCCGTCCGGGATGGCAATGGCGATGTCGGAGGCTGAGCGAGATTCAGCCAGGTCTCTGTCAGGAATGCGACGTCTGGGGAGGTTGAGTCGAGAAGGTCCCAGAGTTCGATGGCGTGTTTGCGGGCGGAGCGGGTGTTGAGGAGGATGCATCTGAGGTAGTTGGGTTCTTTCCTGGGCGGTGGTTTGGCGGGGCGGGTGCTGGCGAAGCTGCAGTTCCGGCAGGTGAAGGAGCCCTTGGGTGCGCTTCGGGGTGGCCTGGTAGCAGGCGTGATCTTTTCCGGGGTTGAGTGCGTGGAGGGTGCTGGCGTCGTATCGGCGTCTGTTGATGTGGCGGGCACGGGGGTTGCCCGGACCAGGGGTCTGGCGCTGGGCGCGGCCACGGCGCGGACGGGCGCAGACGGGCTTGCCTTAGGCGCGCCTTCGGCGCGCCAGCGGCGCGACCGCGCAGCGGCCGCCATAAATGGGGAGGTGGGAGGGAGGAGCAGGGAATGGGGCAGCGAATGGGCAGTGAGGGGCGGGGCCGCAGGGCGCAGCGGCGGGAAACAGGCACAGAAAGGAAAAAACAATCACAATCAGGGGCAGCAAGGGGGCACAGAAAGGAAAAACGATCACAATCAGGGGCAGCAAGGGGGCACAGAAAGGAAAAAACGATCACAATCAGGGGCAGCAAGGGGGCACAGAAAGGAAAAAACGATCACAATCAGGGGCAGCAAGGGGGCACAGAAAGGAAAAAACGATCACAATCAGGGGCAGCAAGGGGGCAGAGAAAGGAAAAAACAGAGCACAATCAGGGGCAGCAAGGGGGCACAGAAAGGAAAAAACAAGCACAATCAGGGGCAGCAAGGGGGCACAGAAAGGAAAAAACGATCACAATCAGGGGCAGCAAGGGGGCACAGAAAGGAAAAAGCAGAGCACAATCAGAGGCAGCAAGGGGGCACAGGAAGGAAAAAGCGAGAACAATCAGGGGCAGCAAGGGGGCACAGAAAGGAAAAAGCGAGGCACAATCAGGGGCAGCAGCAGGGCACACAGACGGAGCTGTGTGGTGGGGGAGCGACCTACCAGTCAAGGTCAGGGGTCGCTCTCTTCACCACGCAGCGGCCGCCATAAATGGGAAGGTGGGAGGGAGGAGCAGGGAATGGGGCAGCGAAAGGGCAGTGAGGGCGGGGCCGCAGGGCGCAGCGGCGGGAAACAGGCACAGAAAGGAAAAAACGATCACAATCAGGGGCAGCAAGGGGGCACAGAAAGGAAAAAACGATCACAATCAGGGGCAGCAAGGGGCACAGAAAGGAAAAACGATCACAATCAGGGGCAGTAAGGGGGCACAGAAAGGAAAAAACGATCACAATCAGGGGCAGCAAGGGGGCACAGAAAGGAAAAAATGAGCACAATCAGGGGCAGCAAGGGGCACAGAAAGGAAAAAACGATCACAATCAGGGGCAGCAAGGGGGCACAGAAAGGAAAAAACAATCACAATCAGGGGCAGCAAGGGGGCACAGAAAGGAAAAAACGAGCACAATCAGGGGCAGCAAGGGGGCACAGGAAGGAAAAAACTAGCACAATCAGGAGCAGCAAGGGGGCACAGAAAGGAAAAAACTAGCACAATCAGGGGCAGCAGCAGGGCACACAGACGGAGCTGTGTGGTGGGGGAGCGACCTACCAGTCAAGGGGTTCTGTGTGGACTATAGAGGGCTCACCTCTGTCACCAATACAGATGCTCACCCTATCCCAAGAGCTGATGAGTTGATAGACAGATTGGGTATAGCCAGTTTTCTAAGTACCTTTGACTTAAATGCAGGGTACTGGCAGATTGGCATGGCACCAGGAGCAAAAGAAAAGACAGCATTTTCCACACCTGATGGGAATTATCAGTTTACTGTTATGCCTTTTGGTTTAAAGAATGCCCCTGCCACCTTCCAAAGGTTGGTGAATCAAGTCCTTGCTGGATTGGAGGCCTTTAGTGAAGCATATCTAGAGGATATTGCTGTCTTTAGCTCCACCTGGCAGGATCACCTGATCCACCTGGGGAAGGTTTTAAAAGCCCTGCAGACTGCAGGCTTAACTATCAAGGCATCCAAATGCCAGATAGGGCAGGGAACAGTGGTATACTTGGGCCACCTTGTTGGTGGAGGCCAAGTGCAACCCTCACAGCTCAAGATCCAGGCCATTCTGGACTGGGTAGCTCCAGCAACCCAGACCCAAGTCAGGGCATTTCTTGACTTGACTGGGTACTACAGGAGGTTTGTGAAGGGATATGGGTCCATTGTGACACCCCTCACAGAACTCACCTCCAAGAAGATGCCCAAAAAGGTAAACTGGACAGTTAGCTGTCAAAAGGCTTTTGACACCCTGAAAGAGGCAATGTGCTCAGCACCAATTCTTAAAGCTCCAGACTATACCAAGCAGTTCATTGTGCAGACTGATGCCTCTGAGCTAGGGATAGGAGCGGTCCTATCCCAGACCAATGATGAAGGCCAAGAACAACCTTTTGCTTTTATAAGCAGGAGGTTACTCCCCAGGGAGCAGCGTTGGAGTGCCATTGAGAGGGAGGCCTTTGCTGTGGTTTGGTCCCAGAAGAAGCTGAGACCATACTTGTTTGGTACTCACTTCCTAGTTCAAACTGACCACCGACCTCTCAAAGGGCTAATGCAAATGAAATGTGAAAATCTTAAACTGTTGAGGTGGTCCATCTCCCTACAGGAAATGGACTTTATAGTGGAACACCAACCTGGGACTGCCCATGCCAATGCAGATGGATTTTCCAGATTCTTCCACTTAGACAATGAAGACTCTCTAAGGAAAGGTTAGTCTCATCCTCTTTCATTTGGGGGGGGGGGCGTTGTGTAAGAAAGTGCCCTCTTTTTGCATGGTTACACCCACTTTTTACCAAACTGTTGATGTACTTTGACTGTGTATGCCCTGGGTTCCTGCCAACTAGGTACCCAGGGCCTATGTTCTTTCCCTAAACTGCAAAATACAAAACCCAATTGGCACTCTTTGGCCACATGTAAGTCCCTTGTAACTGGTATCATAGGTACCAAGGGCCCTGTGGCCAGGGAAGGCCTCTAGGGTCTGCAAGCACTTATTGTGCCACCCTTAGAGGCCCTGTACCTTTACACACACACACTGCCCTTGCAGGCTGCATGTTTTGGTGCAGAGCAAAGTGAAGAGTCGACATGGCACACACCCCTGTGTGCCATGCCTACAACCCACTGCTGCGTGGCATAGGTAAGCCACCTCTCTAGCTGGGTGCACTATACCAGTGGTGAGGGTACAGGTGCATACGCCCTGTACCCCTACAGTGTCTAAGCTAATTCTGAGACATTGTAAGTGCAGTAATGCCATTAAGAGTATATGGTACTGGGAGTTTGTCATTACGAACTACACAGCACCATAATGGCTTTACTGAAAACTGGGAAGTTTGGTATCAAACTTCTCAGCACATTAAACCCAAACTGATGCCAGTGTGGGGTTTAATGAAAAATGCCCTCAGAGGGCATCTTAGCGATGCCCCCTGCAAAACGACCTAACTCTAGTGTCCTGGCTGAGTGGCTGCTCGCCAGCTGCCACCACCAGACATGTTTCTGGACCCCTGGGTAGAGAGCCTGCTGCTCTCGGGGGTCTGGAACAATGCACATGCTGGGACGAGATGACAAATGCAAAAAGAACAATTGATGGACAGAATGCAGAACAATGTCATACATTCACCCCAGTACAGAGATCTGGGCCTAAATCCATCGTTTTTTTGCTCACCATGCCATTCCAGTTTGAACCCAGCCATATGCAAATCAGTCTTGACCCTGCACCCAATGGGAACAGTCCAGCCCGAACTGCCAGGCCAGGGCCTCCCTGGACTGGACACAAGCATCCTAGGACCGGTTTCGGGGTTTCACCCCTCATCAGCCAGGATAGCTTGACTCCAGTGGCATGGAGAGCATGGGACCCACGTCTGGGCATACACGTCCTACTCAGGGTGACAAATGCAAAAAGAACAATTGATGGACAGAATGCAGAACAATGTCATACATTCACCCCAGTACAGAGATCTGGGCCTAAATCCATCATTGTTTTGCTCACCATACCATTCCAGTTTGAACCCAGCCATATGCAAATCAGTCTTGACCCTGCACCCACAGTCCAGCCTGAACTGCCAGGCCCGGTCCTCTCTGGACTGGAAACAAGCATCCTAGGACCGGTTTCGGGGTTTCACAAGGTGCCAAGTCTCCTCCCCCAGGATGGGCAGGGTCCACGAAGGGGAAGCTTCAAAGGCTTGCCGCCTTTGTGAACAACCCCAGCCTTTTGCTGCTTCCAGCAACTGGCCCCCACCGGTTCTGACCCCCACTATGGGTAGGAGAAGTGGCGGGAAAACCAAGGGAGGAAGGGAGGTGTGCCCACCTTTGCCAACCCCACCCCTCAGGTAGGGGAGGCGAGGTGAATTACAACTCTCAGTCCCTGCATCTTGCAGATGGGGGGACCCAGCCAACCAGAGAGAGTCATATGCCCCCCTCCCACTCAAGGGTGGCATAATAGGGGGTGTACCCACCCCAAGGAAGGGACCCATTGGTCCCGACCTGTACCTACCTGTAATGCCCCTAAATTTAGTATTTAGGGGCAACCCCGAACCTTGCCTCCTCAGACAAGAACCGACCAGAAGAAAAGAAGAAGAAGGGCCGAAGAAGCTGTGCTGAACTAAGAAGAGGAGGACGCCCACTGTCTTGGCCCCAGCCCTACTGGCCTGTCCCCACCTCGAACCTGCTCCAGCAAAATCCCGGTGTGTCCTACAGCCAGCAGCCCCCAAGAACCCAGAGGACCTGCCCTGCCTTCCCAAACTAAGACTTTGCCTCCCGTGAGCAACGTAATTGCTCACCCACAGACTCTGGCTCCGGCAAAAATCTGCGAGTCTGCACCACTCTGCACCCGATGCCCACATCCTGAGTTAGAGAGGCCCAACACCACGAGGAGGTCTCCCCAGTGATCCTGACCTGAGATCTGGTGATCTCTGACCTGCCTCACGCCTCAAATCTCCAATCGACGCCTGCAGCCCCTTTCTGGAGGAACAGACCGACCGCAACCGGAGCTGGTAAGAAAACACGACTGTTTTTCCTTGAAAATTCTTTTAAGTGTGGAGTTGGTTTGTATGAAACACTGAAAAACTGCAACTGTACTAAAAGTGAATTACTTATCTTTTGTCTAGGAAATGTCTCAGTGTGATATCTAGGCATATCACACTGATTAGCAAAAGGTACTTAAAAGGTAATCTAAAATGTAACGTGCTCATTATCTGTAAAGTAACTGAAAAGTAATTTTGAACTGTTGACTTACCTGTAATTCAACCAACTGCATTTGAACCTGCATTCAACTGTAAATCACTGCATAAGATTTTGCAAAGTATTATTTCACTTACCTGCACCAGGCTTGGCTTTGTTCTAGAAATAAAATAACTAAATAATATTTTTTATACAAACAAATTGGTCTGAGTTCAGTCTTTGAGTGTGTGACATCATTTCTTGCCTGAGTGTGTACAACAAATGCTTAACACTACCCTCTGATAAAGCCTTACTGCTTGCCCACACTACCACAAATAGAGAGTAAGGTGCCATCTACTTTTACCTCTGCCTACCTTTGGGGTTCCACTGGACTCTGTGCACACTATACCTCATTTTGGTATAGTATATACAGAACCAGCTTCCTACAGTTATTTATTATTGCAGCACTGTGTGCATTTTGTACTGCAAATGTGCGAGTAGCTGTGTTCAAATGTCTGTAATCCAATACTAGACGATATGATTGATCTGGTTTTATTACTGGAAACAGGATTATTCATTGAAGAGGTGCAACTTTCAATCACACCTTGATTTCAAGTAGTTTTAGGATTTCCCTAACTTGTTTTGCTAAATTTTTTATTGGGTATTGTCTTTGAGGTTGTGGGGTTGTCCTCAATGGTATATCATGATAAAGTGAACCGTCATCCCACCCCACATAGTTTCCGTATAACACAGGAGCCAGTGCTAAAGCCCACTCCCTAGCGTATGAGTGTTTAATTGATTCTGGAACAAGGTCAGAGAAGGCTGGTAAAATCACTGTTTCCCCTTTTGGGGAATCCATTACGAAATCAGGTGGCCAATCTTTTTCGGCCAGCAAAATGTCATAACCTTGAGTGAGTTCCTCCTAAAAGAGGACATTTATAATTCTGGGCACGTCCCCTTCCAGCTGTAGTTGGACTCCGTATAAACAATGTGGAACGATTACCCTGGTATCTGGTGTTTCCACTGTGATATACTCACTCAGCGCTACTCCCACCAGACAATCCATCAGGTTTTGTCAAACTATTGTGACTTCTATCGTGCTGTCCAGCATCATTAATGCCCATTCCCCGTTCAGAAGCAGAGCCCTCAAAAACTATGGCATGCCTGACTTTTAGCACGGGTGGGCGGAGTTTACGGAGTTGCACTACGTGGAATTCCACAGAGTTACATAAAAACTCTGTGGAATTCCGCAGGGTTCCGTTCCATCTTAGTGTCAAAAAATTCTCTTTATCCAGCATAGCAAAGGTCTTTTTGATACTTTTAGGTAATTCGTGCTCCTTTTGGACAGGAGTCAAATCCCTTAGGCGTTGGCATATAGCTAATGCAGCTGCTTCCCCTTTAATGTTACTCAACATTATAGCGGATACTGCAGCAAAGTTGCCCATCAGTTTCATTCCTAAGTCCAGGGCAGGTGCTGTCCCGTGCTCATTCTGTACCTGTTTTAATACCTCAGGTAGAACCGCCAACGAAGGGGTACCATGTGTTCTGGCATATACTGCAGCGAAAACTGTGCCCCAAGTGGCACAATCCTCTACCGAGTGAGCCATCCCCATTGGCAAGCAAACTGTTAGCGTCCTGTGTTTTTCCTGCGGGTCCCTATGGGGAAATACTGCTTCAAGCTGGTTTGTTTTTTGTTCAATCCAAAACGGAATTTCTTCCCTTTTGGTGGGAATTATTCCCATTATTGCATTCAATGTTTGAGGACTAATGCCTGGTGTAGCTAATTGTGGTGCTATCACTTGAACAGTCCACGCAAAAGTGAGTGTTAATGTTCGCATCACAAATTGTGTAAGACTTCTGTGTATTGTTACTAGATTATTATTATTCCTGCAGCTGGCCTGCAGTCAAACGATCAACACCAGGATTCAGTGTTTAACCAGCTAGGACTGGCCACGTTGCCCCCTCATTGCCGAGTGGGCCCAGTCTCACGTTTTGTATACTACGGGAGAGGGCACCTTTAAACCAATTAACATTTTCTAAGTAAGTTAGAGGGATTTCTATCTCCTCATAAGGAGTGTAATCCCCTGGTATTTTGCCACCTTCAAATTCATGAAATACCTGCGTAGCATCATCCGCAGCAGGGAATTTAACCCAGGAGTCAAACACCTCTGTTCTAAATGCCTCGTGTGCCTCTACCACTAAGGTAACATCCCCACCTTATAGTGTGAGGCCATGTTGAAGTAATTTTTGAGTGACTGCATGTCTACAGTTCTCGGAAATATTTTGTGACATGTTTTGTAAGAAATGAATTACAGAGTTCGGCTAACACAATGGAAATAATATCCATTCAATCTAGAATTTAGCCACAGCCAATACATAGGGTATACCTACTCAGCTGAGGAGGCTATCCCCTACCACCATGGACGTCGCCGGTTTTAAAAGGTGTGTAGGGATCTCTGACGAAGCACTATTGAACTACTCAGTTGATCCACACAAAATAAGAAACCAACCAACGTTGCAGGCGCCATGTCGTGTAGTTTCCACTAATCAGTAGGAACTGCGTGTTTGCAGACGACATAAACTTAGGATGGTGGCACACTGAATCCATGCACCCCCCGAAGGATATATTTTCCCTTGGAGCAGCTAGCTCACAGTGCCACCGTTATCCCCCCCCCTAAGCTTAGGCAGGGAGCAAACAGTTCTGGCAATTACTGAACATGACAACCCTGTTCCCTCAGAAATCGTGCTGGAAGAACCAGGACACAAAATACACGAAGGAAAGTTTTTCAATATTTATTGAGTCATAGTGATTCTTGCATAGAAAATATGTGTTGCAATGATTAATCAAACAAAAGGAGATGATGGATGGAGTGCTGAAACTTTTCAGTCACTAAACCCCAGTCACAGATCTGGGTTGAATCCATCATCGTTCTTTAGCTCACTTCGCCACCCCAGTTCAGACCCAGCTATATGCAAATCAGTTTTGACCCTGTTCCTTATGGGTACAGTCCAGCCCGAACTGCCAAGCCAGGTCCTCCTTGGACCAGAATAAAGCATCCTGGGACCAGTTTCGGGGTAACACCCCTCATCAGCTAGGCTAGCTTGAATCCAGTGGCAAAGTGAGCGAGGGACCCACGTCTCGGCATACCCTGCCAACTTAGGGCAAACAAAGCAAACACAAGGAGATGATGGATGGAGTGCTGAAACTTTTTAGGCACTCACCCCCAGCCACAGATCTGGGATGAATCCATCATCGTTCTTTAGCTCACTTCGCCACCCCAGTTCAGACCCGGCTATATGCAAATCAGTCTTGACCCTGTTCCTTATGGGAACAGTCCAGCCCGAACTGCCAAGCCAGGTCTTCCCTTGACCAGAATTAAGCATCCTGGGACCGGTTTCGCGGTGACTGGGGGTGAGTGTCTGAAGAGTTTCAGTGCTCCATCCATCATCTCCTTGTGTTTGCTTTGTTCGCCCTAAGTTGGCAGGGTATACGGTGGCAGAGAAAACAAGCTGAAAACCACTGTAAATAGTGGTTTTCCAGCTCATTTTCCGAGGCTTTGAACTGCCGACTTCCATTAGGGGGTGTGAAAACATCCCCAAGGCATCGGCACAAGCCTCAGCAAGTGTTTTCTTTTTGGGGGGGTGCGCTTGGGGATGAGGTGGGGTTCAAAAGTGCCTCGTAGGTACTTCTCGGCACAAGGCCCCGCCCCCTCCTCACACAGTGAGATTGTTTTTCAAGTTGGCAGGCATTTTACTATACTCTTAGTGACATGATAGTAGGAGTTATGTCAGCAAACTGCCTACTGATCATAGCCATTAATTTCCAGATATTCGTCATGCATACATTGTTAAATGCTCACTGACCACTTATTTCGACCAGACACTGGCACCCTGCTAATACCCATGTCTCCACAAATGCACAAAAGCATCTATAGGGCATGCAGTAGTGCATAAAACAGAGCTCATAAAAAACATGCTCTTCTTGCTCGCAGTGCAGAGGTGCTGCAAGTACAAAATGAGTGCCCTGTTGTGAAAAACAGGCGCACTTTCTCATTATTCCCAATTTCCAAAGCAAGGCTCTGGTACATTGCATAATTCGAAATGATGCATCAAAATATATTATTTAAAACCCCTGTGTAGACAGAGCACTGTGGCTGTTCCCGCCCTCCTCAGTTGAACGTAAATGTCTATAATCTACCCAAAATGGGGGCCATAGACTGTTAGGAAAATTCAGTGCTGTGTCTTTCAGGGACCAATACGAAGACATGGATCGCCTCCTCCTCAGGCTTTTACATAGATGTCTCCGGTATATACTGATGTGTTTGATGTGGTTCACAACACTCCAGTCCTTGCACAACGTTAAACATCTAGCAGAGAAGAAATACACAAGAAATCTATATTACTGAAAGGTTGCTGGCACGTTTCGAAGTGAAAAAGTGGTAGCTCAAGTGGTTTTATACATTCACTGCCTCATCATTAAAAAACAGGCGTGCTTTAAAATCTATATTAAATTTTGCACCACAAACACAGAGCCCTCAAAAAGCACACTGGATGAGCAATAATGCACTCTCTACCTTGTCCCTTCTGATGTCACTGGTTATACTCCTGCCACGTCGCCCACCAGGATCCCAGTAACTGAGACCACACTCAGGGGCATAGTTTTAGGGGGGCTGTTTAGGGCATTACACCACTTTAACAAATGTATCATGTAGTAAATAGTCGGGTACAAGTGCTTAGTTATGGCGAGGTGTTTGACGGATTTCACTTGTGATTCTAACATACACATGCAGACAAACACACACACACTCGTCTGTTTGAAAGGTCTTAAAAATGGCTATCTGGGAGGGAGGGGTGCAGACAAACACTGACCACATGTGTGTGTGAAAAAGGCCCCTTTATTGAAACAGGTGCACATCACAAAATATCCTGGCCAACCGCCTTAGAAAACTAAAACCTCACTATACATCCATAGAACTATCCCCTATCCCACCCCCACCCCTACGATGCCCCCCAAACATGCCCACCCTGCAGATAACTCATTAACTGTATTGCATTTCAACATTTCCAAATTGAATTCACCCTACATCCTATGAGTATCTATATGAACCTGTAAGTAATCAAATGTCCTAAAGTGAACCTTTAACTACCTGCCTACCCTCCCTTTGCACATGGATCCCCCACTGGCAGTGCCAAGCAACTTCCGCAAACTCCTGTCTAACTTTTTATGCTCCCCTATGAACCTGCTCAAGCGACAGCAATTACAAAACTTACCCCTGTCCACCTGTCTCAACGTATGGCCAAAAAGGGGTACCCTTAACCTTCTCACCCCCCCCCCCAAGCCCTAATGAAGGGATGGGAGAGAGGGACAAAGCAAAACCACTAGATTGGACTACCAGTCACCAGGTCACCTGTACCTAAAATGGTAGCTGGTAGCCCAAAACGTGCCCCTAAATAAGTGTTGGGTTGCATTTGGGCTGTTAACCAGCCCAACACTCAAAATGGCAGTCGTTGGACTGGACCACCCTCCCAATATGCCCGGGGGCAGATCTCCCCTTGGTCAGCTGCCCCCCAAACTCACCTTGGGAGGGAGGGGCGCAGACAAACACTGACCACTTGTATGTGAGAAAAAGGCCGCTTTATTAAAACAGGTGCATATCACAAAATATCCTGGCCAACCGCCTTACAAAACTAAAACCTCGCATAACATCCATAGAACTATCCCCTATCCCACCCCCACCCCTATGATCCCCCCCAAACATTCCCAACCTGCAGATAACTCATTAACTCTATTGCATTTCAACATTTCCAAATTGAATTCCCCTGACATCCTATGAGTATCTATATGAACCTGTAAGTAACCAAATGTCCTAAAGTGAACCTTTAACTACCTGCCTACCCTCCCCTTGCACATGGATCTCCCACTGGCAACGCCAAGCAACTTCCCCAAACTCCTGTCCAACTTTTCATGTTCCTGCAACCCCAACCTGGGGGGTTAGTCTAACCCTCCTTTTCTGCCCCCCTGTTGACCCTTTCTTCCTGTGATCTCACATCTAGCGTGTCACCTTCAAAACCTTCCCTAACACCTCCCTGATCTCCAACAGTTACAAGTCCATATCCATAAAAGAGAGATGCACCCCATCCCCCCAAAAAAACTCCACTGCCTCGAAATTAATGTCAGAATGACAGATCCTACCAAAACTGATTTCCCTACAGAAACGGATGATCTCCCTATTCAGCTTCCACCTTGCCCTGTCAATCACAGCTGGCTTGGCTGCCCCTCTCCATGACCGCCGCGGAACAAACTCATTTGTTTAGGAACAAACTCATTTGTTAAGGAACATTTGTCTATAACACAAATGTACCTGACCACTGTGCTTTAATTTCCAAGAGATCCCTCTTCATGGTTCTCGTCAAGACCACTCCTTTTTCCCTGACCAAATCGTTCTACCCTAAATGAATAATCAGCACATCTGGCACCTAGGCCCTCCCATCATTCCGTTCAATGTGGGGAACAAATCTCTCCACAACATGCCCCCTTACCCTTTCAAGTCACTTGAAACAAACTGTCGTTAAAACCCAAATTGGCCCCCACACCCCTCCTCTCTGTCCTGCTTGGATTGCTGCCCATTTAACAAATGAATGGTCCACTATCCAGATCACCACCGCCTCTGACTCGGGGCCCAGCAACGCACCTGGAAAGAGACAAAAGAGCAGTAAGCGTTTACAATGACGCCTCTGTCGAGCCAGCCTCCTCCCCTAAATCTCAAACATAGAGCCTGAGGCATCCTGACGACCAGCGCCCTAGGCGCATGATATCGTTCTCGGCCCATCCTCGGGATGCTGCTTCTGATGCAGCGCCAATGCAGAAAGAATGCGTGCCAAACTCAGCCGCCCTCACTCCCAGTCTACCCAGCACCGATCAAAGCATCGCCAGCAGCTGGTAAGCTGTTGCCCTACCCCCTTGTATGTGCCTAAAAACCAGCCCGCTATCTCTTCCACAGCCCTGTGCCCAGTGCTAGCTCCATGCTACTGGGCACGGCCCAGGGAAGCCCCTGCCGTTCAAACTGACATGCTTCCCTTGCGCCCTTTGGTCGGTCTTGGATCACAAATCAAGACCTCCCATCCCCCAGGCTTCTGGATCACATCCTCCCACAACAACCCCCCTTACCCTGGCTCCCCAGCAGTTCGGATACCCTGAAAGCCACGCAAAACATCCAGACCATTAACGTGGAGAACAAACATGTCTCCCCATAATCGCGACACACTGCCGACAGTTGATCCAGTACTCTTGTTAACAAATTATGCGACAGGGGTCTCCTGACTCTCCTGGTCTGCCACTGCTCCCTCACCCAGCCTTCCAACATCCGATGTCCCAATTCCCCTGCCGACGGGGGGTCACCCCACAATAATTTATCCATGAAAGCTAAACCTGCCAACTTCCCAGCAATAGTCACCCTCGACGAACCCCTTTCAATGGAACCCAGCATGAATTGCACCACATCTTTTCCGCGTGCCCAGCACCGCGCCCCCGACACTAAAAACTCCTCCCATGCCTGCAAATACACCCTGTGCGTTGATTCCGCCAACGACCCTACCACCAGTCGCACTATCCGGCGTTGCCGACGGACCAGACCTTCTCTGGCATAGGTGTTGGGTATCTGTCCGCTTCCCTGGCTAACCCACGGAATCTCGCCCACTATGAACGAGACAAAGCATCTGCGATGTCATTGCCCACACCCGAGACGTGGCGCGCTCTGAAAGTTGTCATGACGCAAGCAACACAGCACGAATGCCCACAACAACTTCAGCACCTGCAAATCCTTGGTCTATTTACCACGTGTACCACCCCCATATTGTCCACCCGGAATAACACCCGCCGGTATGCCAACTCCGCCCTCCACAGCGTCACAGCTACTATGGAAAAAGCTCCAGAAAAGCGATGCTCCTCCCCCGTGGGCCCATGCCGCCGGCCACTGCTCCACCTCCCCTGCGAATACACGCCGAAGCCCAGGCCTACGGCTTCATCCGAAAACATTTGCACGTCCCACTCCAGATCTTCCCGTCTCGCCTAGCGGAATACCATTGAAGTCCTGCAAGAACAAGCACCACATCCTGAGATCCTCCTTAACTCCTGCTGCAATGCGCGCATGGTGATGGGTGAGAGCCCTCCCCGACAACGACCTTCCCTACCTCCTGCAAAAGGACCTCCCCACTCTTACTACTCTGCACGTGAAATTGAGGTGATCCAGCAGCACCTGAATTTCCTTCACATTCACTTTCTCCCTCCCCAGCATGCACCTTATTAAGTCCAGCATCTTTTCTCGCTTGTCTCCCGGTAGTCTGGCCTCCATTTTCACCAACTCAATTTTAATGCCCAAAAACTACAGCACTGTGTCAGGGCCCACCGTCTTTTCCGGTGCCAAAGGCACTCTCAGATCACCCATAAGCTCCTGAAAGCTAGCCAGCCTCGTCTGGCAGTCCGGCGAGCCTGGTGCCCCCATGAAAAATAAATCGCCCAAATAATGCCTCACCAGTTGATGGTCTGTCTTCCATGTAAATACACATTGCAAAAATGTGCTAAAGCACTCAAACAATGCACAAGATACTGAGCAGCCCATTGGCAGTGCTTTGTCCACATACGAATTGCCTTTGAAGTGCATACCCAGTAGCTGAAAATCCTCTTGGTGTACCGGAAGAAGCCGAAAAGCTGACTTTACGTCGCATTTTGCCATCCACGCGCCCGGGTCCGCCGTCACAACCAGTGACATGGCCTCGTCCACCGACGAGTAAGACACTGACGACACCTCTTCCGTGATAATGTCATTCACCGACTGCCCCACTGGTCACAACAAATGCTGAATCAAGTGAAACTGCCCTTCCTCCTTCTTTGGCACCACCCCGATTGGAGACACAATAAGGTTCTCCATTAGCCAAACGGTGAATGGTCCTGCCATTCTGCCTTCCCTCACCTCCTTTTCCAATTTGTCCCTCACTACTTGGTTGTGCTCTGCCGCTGAATGCAAATTATCGGCCCATCTTTAAATCCGCGGACCTTCATACCCCAACCTGAATCCGTAATGGAACCCCTCCCTCAATAAATCTGCATCCTCCGTTCACCCAAAGAATCCCAACCAGTACTCCAACCTCTCTAGGTTAACCGAAGTATGAGCCCTTCGCATCAAGTCCTTGCCCACTCTACCTCCTCTGGTACCCGTAAGCTGTTGCTGATGGCCCCCTTGCCCCCCCATACTGCTGCCAGTTGCTGCTTCCCTGGTTGTTGTACAAGCCCCCTGCCCCATAGCAGCTGACCAAGGGGTGTCAGACGGAACACTTAGAGCATTTGTGGGGGAATTTGCAATATTCCCGCATACACAGCCCTTTGTTAAAATCCCAACACAAACCGCCTGAACCCGACAAAAGTTTTGATGGTCCACCCACCCCTCCTCGGATGGGCCGCCCTTGAAAGGGCCGATATACGATGGGCAGTCCGCTCGCAGTAAATATCGTCTTTCCGCTTTTGCAGCCCCCATAGTGTGCTGCCAAAGATCAGAATCCAACTCGTCCCACTTGGCCTCTGGGTCCCATGCCAAACGCGCCCGAACCTTTTCGTCGTACTGCACTCACGCATAGCCCCCCGTGATTTGCGCCTTCCGAATTACATCCATGTACTTAAACATTGTCACGCAGGGATCCGGATATTTCTCTCAATACACACTGGCATATATTAAGAATGCCGCTGTCCAATTCTCTATCGTAAGGGGAACTTTTGGCCAATTCGTATTCCTTCATTTTTGAGCCCTCCTTCGACCGCACTTCTCTATGCAGGAGCTTCAGCATTTCCATGTACTCCCCTTTCCAAATGCGCTCCTTTGTTGCCAACATCAAGTGGGCACCTAGCGGCTAAGTCACCCCCATATAAGGTAACTTCTTAAATTTCAATTCTTTACTCTCTGGGCCGTCCTTCTTTCCACCCCCCCAAGATTCTCTGTTTTGCCAGGGCCCCCGGAACACCCCGTACCCACCTGCTCCTCGGTGCCCACTCCCACATCGGTCACGTATTTGCCTTTGCGCAGTCTCCTGCCACTCCAGCGCTCGCATGCACGCCCGTGGACACCAATGTAGGAGCAGCAACCTCTTTTACAGCCTTACCTGGCGCCAAGGTCGGTGCCCGTGCTGTTGCTATCTGCCTCGCCATTCCTGACCCGGCTTGTCTTCCTGCGTCCCCTTTAGGCACCCAAAAAACACTACACACTTTGTTAGACTGCCCCGTCTCCGCTAGCTTCTGGCTCCTCCTCCCAGCGTTCTCCCTCCCCCAAACTGTTCTCCTCGTAATCCAGTGTCGCCCCACACAGCAGATCCTCTACACACTCCCAATCGCTACGTTGCAGCACCGGTGCCTCCTGTTCTATAAACTTCAATGTGGCGCCGTGACGCACAGTGTCCGGGGGGGCCAAAGCGACCCTGCCCTGCCAGTTCGCCGCTGCCCTACACTCATTTGCTGTCTCTCGCACACCAGAGGTTGTGCGTGACCTACTGGCTGCTGGGGCCAACGAGGTCGCTCCGGGGCTTCTTGTGTTGGCCGCGTCGGGCTCCCTCACCAGTTTTGGGTGGACAATGCGGGGCCCAGCCCTCTCTTCACCTCGGCGTAAGGGAGCTGTCCACAGCTCTGCCGAGTCCGCTCCTGCGCACCACCCCTGTCCCTGTAACGAAGAAGACAGGACTGGTGTGCTGGCACCCCAAAACCTTCCCTTTACCCCTTCTAGCCCCCAGGACTTGTACCCCTCAAAACCCCCATCTGAAAGACCCCCTTGGGCCCCCTGCCCCCTCCCCAGGGACTAGCCCCCGATGGGGGGTCCCTTGCATATGCCAAAATCCTCATCCTCTAACTCCTCCCTCCCTGTGCCCTCCTCCCCAGGGTCCACCTCCTCCGCGATCCAGTCCAACATTGCTTCCACTAGGGCGGAAGCTGGACCCGTACACACGCCCTCCTCTCCCACCCTTGGTCCTCCCCCCTGAAGGCACCTGCCGCAAATTCCCCACTCCCACGGACCCACCTCCACTCATGTAGGCATCCAAGCGGGACACTAAACCCTCCCTCTCTGCCTGTGCCCCCCAATTATAAAATATATCCAAACCAGCCCAGTCCTTGCTGGGCTCTCCCATTATCCCCTCCCTCCTCCCCTTGATCTCCATGTCTTCCCATGTCCCCTCCTGTCCCCGGGGCCTCTACTTGCCTCTCTGCCCAGGTCCTTCCCCCTCCAAGACTCATGAGCCGGGCTTGCCCCCCAGCCCTGACCTCCTGCTCTCCCGCGATTGCTGCTTTCAATCCCCAGGGATCCCCAGAGGCCGCACACCTCATGGAGCACTTCCTCACTGTCAGAGCATGCATAGCGGGCGGCTCCTCAGACGCTGCCCGCTTCCTCCCAAGTCTGGCTCCTGCGGCCCCATAAATGCGCAGCACACGCGTCGGGCTGCATCTCTGTGCCCCGCCCACAAAGGCCCGGCCGCGCCCGACACTTGGTCTCCGCGCGGGCCGGCCGGCGCGTCTTCCAACACTTGTGTACCAGCCACCCTCCCCCTCCTCCCCCGCAAGGACCCAACCTTCACTGGAGACCGCGCCAAGGCAGGCCTGGTCTCCGCTATTGCCACAGCCGCTCCCCGTTGACCAGGGCGGCCGTGAGTACTTACCCCCACCACTGCAGTCGCTGGAGCGCGCCCCGACCGCGGCGGCGAGCAGGCCAATACCGCCGCTGCCACACCCACAGAGGCCCTGCGAGGGACACGAGCCGGGCAAGACGGCACCTCCTGTACCACGAGGTCCATCCTGCCAGCCTCTCGCAACAGGCGCATCGCCTTGGCCACCATTGCGTCAGAAGACATGGTAAGCTCTAATATTCTACCTCACCTACGCAGTAGCACTGCCAATGTTGACAAAGCAACACAAAACACACAAGTTGTGCCTGGTAGCCCAAAAATTGCCCCTAAATAAGTGTTGGGCTGCATTTGGGCTGTTAACCAGCCCAACACTCCAAATGGCAGTCGTTGGACTGCACCACCCTCCCAATCTGCCCGGGGGCACACCTCCCCTTGGTCAGCTGTTCCCCAAACCCCCCTTTTACAAAATATTGAGTTATGAGTACCCCTCACAATCTGCACTCCTCTCCCTTCCTTTCGCTCCTTAAGGACTCGCCCTCCAGGCCAGCTTCTCGTTTACTGTATTTTAACCAGCGTGATTGCTGGGAAATCTGAACTTCACCCCCAATCTTATTTACCAAGCTACACCCGTGGCCACGCTGTTTGTTTTTAAGTGCTGCTGTTTATTTGTTGCTTTCACTTAAAATCGATCATGAGAGGCGGCCAGGCTTTAAATACTGAGACCCCCTTTGACCTGGTTGACGGTGCTGTCCTTTGCCCAGCTGCCCATCGGGGGAGTGGTATTCCTCATTTCCCTTCCTTATAGGGTGACCTGGTGTCCCGGATTTACCGGGACAGTCCCGGTTGTCTGCCAGCTTTCCCAGCAGATTTCAGGAAATTTAGCTCATGTCCCGGTTTTTAGAGAGGGTCGGCTGAAAACGGTGGGAGGTATCTTTTTATGTTTTGCAAAGCAGGGATAGTTAGCAGCTGTTATAAGAAAGCAATTTAATTAACAGTCATGCTACTGGGTTTTTAAAAAATGGCATTCTATTAATATTTTTACTGCCTCTTCTGTAATTCTCTGCTAAGGAGCACTGTCATTCTGTGCGCTGGGTTGAAGTAAAATTGTAGTCCTTCTTCTATTTTTGGGAAATGTCCCGGTTTTTTGGCTTTAAAATTCTGGTCACCCTACTTCCTTAGGGTAACCCCCTTCACTTCCACTTTCGAGGCTGAGGTGGTCTCCACTGAAGAAACCCCCGCGAAGTTCTTGACCCGCCTATTTCCTCTTCCAAGTGTAGGGCTTGGGCAGTTTAATTGTATTCATTGTGGCTGCTTGGATAATGCAGCAGTTCAGGAGCACAGCAGCGCCCTCTGTCTCTCTCAAGCAGTACTTCTGTGACTAAAGCTTCTCTCCCTTTCACACAGTCCACTCTGTTGACTTTAGCTGCATGCAGCAGTTTACAAACTCAATGGATAAATAGATGAACAACAGATGTAGAGCATGAAGTGTTCCTTGTTCAACAATTGTAGGTTTTCCGCAATATTCTCCATGTTTGATGTTACACTTGACGCATATATTCACCTCAGAAGCAGACACATTTTCAGGGTGGGGCTGCTGAAAACCTGTCACCGAGGTATTATTGTACAGCACACCATTTCAAAGTAAAGGTGAGATTTCATTTCAGGTGTATTTGAAGGAGGCAAAATAGCGATTTGTGTTTAAGGATAATTGCATGCAGTTCTGTTTTCCCGTTGCCCTCATGCCAGGGCAAATGCATTTTTACTGCTTTCTTATTCCAGAAGAAACCTCAAGTAAAGCTTTTAGTTGGTCTGGGTAAGAGAAATCGACGCGGCTTAACAGCACTTGGAGCAGACCACTGTAGCAAACATGCCTCTCCCCTGCTATCAGAGAGGCTTCCAGCTGGGTCGATAAAGCGTTAATCAGCAGCAGGGGATTAGCTTCTGGGAATTGTGGCTAAATGTCGAGAGGAAGGAAAGACCCCTGGATATTTGAACTGATAGTAGGGAAATGAGGGCGTGTGCGTGCGATTCCCTAGCGGAAAAGATGCCAACTGGGCTGGGCATTAACTGTTAACAAGACAGAGAGTAGACTCTGGGTCTAAACCCAAAGGCATGGAATGTCAGTCCATCAATCGTATTATCTGTAACAAGCTTCATAGTTCAGACACTGTTAACCGAGTACCGAGGCCTTAGTGTGTGAACCTAGGGAATGGTGCATCCAAGCAAGGGTTCTGTTCACTAAAGCAGGCTCGTTCACCGATTAAAGACTAGAAGAAATTGACCACATTTGCATTGCATAAAATCTGCAATTCCGAATCCCCTTGCATTGATACATTTGTTAAACCTTTCGTGCTACTGCAGGAAAGTCCACACCTCTGGCACCTTGGGCAAAGCAAGCAACCAGAATCTCGAGTTCTGTGAAGGCTACATTACTCAGTGGAGACCAGAGGTCCTATTGATGCTGATAATGAATGGCTTCTAGGCAAGTATTATTGGGGTATGTATCACTGCGTTGCCTCCAATCTAGCCATACATGGGCTGCCCAAGCAGAATGCTGGCCATTACACCCAGGGACCGACACTTTGCTGACCAAACAAAAAAAATTATAAGCATGGTAAAGAAATTCTGCTCAGATTCACAGGAGGTAGTTGCAGCTCTGTTGTCTGTTCTTTTTACCATTGATCCGTTCATTGTGTGACTGGAGGCACACCTGCAGGTCACTCAAAGTCTCTAAACACAGCTTTATTAGAACCCTCCTAAGCGCCCACTCAGTCTTCATTGTCCTCCTTCCAGAGTCTTCATTCATACATTTCCTTCTGACCACATATTTGTCTTGGTCTTTATTTGTGTTGGGAGTACCAGCTTAAGAAGCTACAGCAATGGCACTCGTTGTGGCTTTGGCATATTGTTAAAATGTTCCTTAGTTTGAGTAATACAAAGAAGAGATAGCAGAAGGGTCCTTGATGGATGCTTCTTCTTTGCCTTCAACAAGTGTCACAGAGATGGCCCATGGCCTACATTTTAGCTTCACCTAAGTAGCAGAGGTGCAGATAAACATGGGAAGGAGTAGCTGAAGATATAGTATACCAAACATTATGAAATAGGAGAGTTGGTAAAGCTTCTACGAGAGGAGTGGGAGTTGGTTAATGCTATTGTAAGATGGCATCAGTATATTTGTACAGGAGATATATAAGGAACAAACTAAAGAGCCTACATGGCTCAAGAGGCAGTGTGGTCATACCTGCATTGGTTTTCTGATATTACACGGATGTGTGGATGATGGGATGGCGTTGTCCCATGGGGACATAGAATGTGAATATGCTTTGTAGGAAAGCTTTAGTGTTTTATACCCCCAGACAAGCTGGGGGCTAGGGCAGGAGACAAGAAATTCCAAACAGCTCTGGGTGTGGGAACTTCCAGAAACGTCTCCTACTTCAATGCTAAAACTAAGGTTAAATAGTGCACCCTCAGACTCAACTCTTCAGTACACTCCTGGACCTGTGGATACTACAGAAGAAGGACACCCTGCTGCTGTGCTGATTGAGGCCTGCTATGCTTGCTGAGAAGGAAAACTGGACCTGCTTCTTTCATCCCAGGCTGAGTGACTCCAAGAGTCAGCTGACTCAACTCATGTGTGAGTTACAGGGACATAACAAGCTCCAGATGCCTCTCTGAACTGACCAGCTAACCCGCTGCACTGGACCTGCAACTGGCCCTGCCTGAGCCCTGCTTGCCACTGCTGGAGTGAGTTCCTGAAGTGCTGCCTCCCCAGGTTCTGGGCACTTGGCTGGCATTAGAGAGAACTCCTCCTGGCATAACTGAAGGTTCCGCACAATCTCACATGAAGCAACGCAAAGCCTCACCGCACAGCTGCTAGCTTCAGCAGAACTGATACTGAGCTACGCAAACCACTGAAACCCCCCCCACACACAGCTCATTGGAACCGACACAGAGCGACACAAAGCCCTGCAAAGCTTTGCTGCACAGCTTAATTGGAACAGACGCTGGATGACACAAAGCCTCACAAAGCAATACCGCTCAGACCGCGCACCAAGGACATAATGTACAAACTTCAGTAGGCCAAACTTGTTTTTTGCCTCACCTGTGCTCCATCGTGGTCAGTCTGAACATGCAACTTTGTCCCAGTCCAACATGACCAAATATCCTCAGTTGGCACTATGCGCCTTTTGGCACTACTTTTACCTTAATCTTTTAATTCTCCTATCTTCAGTTCTACTGCTAGGGATTTTGTCATTTTGGTCTCACATAAGTTATTAAATGTTACTCTATTTTTCTCAATTAGTGTGGGATTTTTCTTGTGCTGTGCTTTCACTTTATTACCAGGAGTATTCTGACTTATCTCATCATTTTCAGCTCTATCATGAGCTTTAGATCAATCATTCCTGCCCTTATCTGGGAATGAATGTCCTAATGGATAAGGGTGAGGTTACAGCTTGGTCAGAGAACAGCCCTTTCTTGAGCATGTGTCTTATTTGATGAGGTATTGTGGAGTATTTCAGAGTGTTGGATCACAAGACTACTGTTCTCTTTCATCATTCACTTGTATACTTCCAAGCCATGAGTTGGAGTGAAATCATGTAGGGGCCAATATACCAACTACATTTTGTAGTACTCCAGTAGTACTTACTTACTAGAAAGTGGAGTTTACAAACCTACAGGTGGAGATTGCCACTGCTGTCTGTCCTAGCTTTCTGTGCGTAGATCTGCATCCTGCTGGCAGAGACCTCTGCACATATAACTAAGCTATTTTGCAGTAAACATAGCAGGGACTTGGAGGAGTGGGGAATAATTTCCAAAAAAATGGCGGGTTGAGAAATTGGGTTGTTGTTTGAGGTGAGGAGGGGGGTGAGTCCTCTTCAAGTAACACCCACGATCCTTGTCAGGATGAACCACTAAAGTCCATAAATTTACCTGTGCTTAACCCTCTGGTACCTTGGCACAAAAGCAGTCAGGCTTTACTTAGAGGTAATGTGCAAAGTATTTATGTAGCACACAAACAGTAACAAAGTGAAAATATAACACAAGAAAAATCATACACCAATAAAGAAAAATAGAGTAACATTTAATAAATTTTCATCAAAACGACAAAAATCCAATTAGAACTGGAGCTACGCAATTTCAAAGATTTAAGTATAGCGCCTAAGCACAAAGCACCACTTACGTTTATCTGGTTGTGCGAGACCGAATGAAAGTTACAAGTTCAGGCCGACCACAATCGAGTGAGGGCCGGATACAGGGACCAGGTTAATCCCGCTAAAATCGTTACCTCCTCGAAATCTGGCACAAAGAGTCCAGTTTGTTGGAGCAGGGAAAGCATCACGGATGGTCATCGCTATAGCACGAAGAGCGGGCCGGGTGTTCCGGACAGTCATTGCTGTAGTATGAATATTCTGTTGGGTGTCATGGACGGTTGTTGCTGGAGCTCTGCATTGGCAGTCACCGCGGGTTGTCGATGCTGTAGCGCGAAGTACAGATCTCACTTTGATGATTGTCGCTGGTGGTTGCTGAAGCACGAAGAGTCAGGTTCAATGGAGCTTCACGTTGGCAGTCAGTGTGGGTGTCAAGATCTTGATATGAATGGACATATTTGGGGTCGCAAAGAGCCCAAGACTTCAGGATTTCTCCTTTTCTTCCAGGAGGAGCTCAACTGATGCCACACCAAGTGTCTAGGACCTGCGAATCACCTTGTGGAAATCAGGATCTCACTTCAGTAGAGGTCAATAGGGCTCAGGCAGGTCCAGTTGCAGGTCTGGTGCAGCAGATCAGATGGGCACTCCTTCTTCAGTTGTATCCACAGATCCAAGAGAGTACTGAAGAGTTGTTCTGAGGGTTCTAGTTTTATACCTGGTGCCAGCTTTGAAGTGGAAGAAATTCTGGAGTTTTCCCCCCTAGATGTGTCTGGAATTTCCTGCTTCTCTGCCCTGACTCCACTGGGTCTGGGGTCACAAAAGCTAGTGTGAAGTTCTTTGTATTTGTGCTGAGGCAGTGTCTTTGAAGTGCAAGTATGACAGGTGTCAGTTCTGCCCCTCCCATCAAGTCAGGATGCCCACCCTGCAAACACCCAGCTCCGTTTTGTGATAGTGTCTGGGAGGAATGTACAAAGGTCAAGTACACCTAGTCATGTGACCCAGGGACAGGCTGCAGGCACAAAATGGTTAGGACAAGAAAATGCCAACTTTCTAAAAGTGGCATTTCAGAATTGTGACTTAAAATCTAGTTTTACCTTTAAAAAGGATTTTAAATTACACTTCCCTAGACACCAAACATGACATTTCCACCTGCTGCCAAACAAAAGTTAGAACTTAGTAAATGTAATACGTTAACCGAATGTTATCATATGTGAAAGGTAGACCTTGCAGTAGTGAAAAATTAATTTAGGAATTTTTCACTACCAGGTCTTGTAAAACTTTAAAAGTGTATGTCCATCTTTGTAAATACAATGCACCTTGCCCTATGGTCTGTTAAGGGCTACCCTAGGGGTGACCTATGTGTATTAAAATGGGAGGTTTAGGCCTGGCAAAAGGTTTATTTTTTTAAAGATTTACCTTCCTGCGTTGCAGCACATTGTTCTCCATTGTTCTTGGTGGCTTTCCCTCACTTCCTTGTTCCGCCGCGGCTTTGCCGTTTGTTGCGGAGGGAAGTGAGGATTCTGTGCATTCTCCCAAGACTCTCTTCCGGTCGCAGGGGGCAGGCTGCGCTCTAGTTGATTTCCGACCCTGCCTATTTCAGGGCATGCTGGGTCAGACGCGCAGTGGTGAGTGGACTGTCTCGGACAGAATCACCTTGAGCTTCTCTTTTGTTTAACTCGCTGCTACGAGCACTTGGCACTTTAATTTACATTTGATTTTATTGCTGTGTAGGTACTGTGTTTTAAACGTTGTAGGCATTATTTTTTAACTTTTTAAACACTTTTAAACTTTTTTTTAAAGAATTACCTTCCTGCGTTGCAGCACCTTGTTCTCCATTGTTCTTGGTGGCTTTCCCTCACTTCCTCGTTCCGCCGCGGCTTTGCCGTTTGTTGCACAGGAAAGTGAGGATTCTGTGCATTCTCCCAAGACTCTCTTTCGGTCGCAGGGGGCAGGCTGCGCTCTAGTTGATTTCCAACCCAGCCTATTTCAGGGCATGCTGGGTCGGACGCGCAGCGGACGCGCGCAGCGGGCGCGCCGCCGGCGCGTTGAAGGCTAGCCCGTCTGCACCCGTCCGTGCCTGGACTGCGCCTTGCGCCAGGAACCCTGGCCTTTTTAGGGGAAATGAGAATAAAAATATTATCTACACTAGGAAAGAGCTCTTCGATCTACAACGGCTGGGTTCTCCTCTCTGCCTTTTTGTGGATCTGGAGGCCCCTGCTGATTTTCAGTCCTATTTTTGTCCCTCCTGTAATTTCCGTCTGCCTCAGGTAGGCGCTGGCAGTGTTTCCGTAGAGAGTGACGCTTCTGTGTCCTCTCATCATGACCACGTACTTTTGGGCTTTCTCATTAACGCTAGATCCCTCATTAAAAATAAGATTGCTTTTAGGGACTTTGTCTCGTTTCGTAAGCCAGATTGGGTGTTTGTTACCGAGACTTGGGCAAGAGATTGTTCAGGTCCTGATCTTGTGGATGCAATTCCAGCTGGATATGCCCTAGCTAGATTTGACAGGGTAGGCAGAATGGGAGGGAGCCTGGGCATTCTTTACAAGGATGCGTATACCTGTCGTACTGAGCAACTTACTGCATCTTCGGATGCGTACCAGGCATTATATTTTTCAATAAAAATTCACCCAACTGAAAGTTTTACTGGTGTTGTTACTTATCGGCAACCCGGACCGCGATCATCATTTAGTCAGGACTTTAGCAATCTGTTAGAACCATATTTGGCAAAACCCAATCTCAACCTGTTGGATGATTTTAATTTTCATTTGGATAAAGCCTCATGTTAAGATACTCAAACCGTCTTGGAAACTCTGGGTTGTTGTGGGTTGTCACAGTTGGTCTTGAGCCCCACCCATGTGGCAGGACATATATTAGATGGCATATTTTCTAACGATTTACGAGTCAAAGTAGGAGAGCCTATACCCCTCTCCTGGTTCAGACCATTGTGCCATTCCTTTTAATCTCCAGACTTCGGTACCAGGTACTGTTCCCGCCAATAACAGGGTAACAGAGAAAAAGAGAAATCTTAACCTTATCAGTAAAGAGGCTCTTCTTAACTTTTTTAAAGACTACCAGGCCCCCATGTATTCCGATGCTAACTTAGTGGCTGGTGATCTCTCTAATTGGCTTTTAGCAGCCATGGATACCTTAGCGCCCATTAAGGAGCATTACACAGCAAGGAAAAACCCCTCTGCTCCATGGTTCTCCGAAAGACTTAGAAATTTGAGGCAGTCCTGTCGTAAGCAGGAAAGGTTATGGCGCTCAGACCTCAGTCCTGCAGATAGAGAGCTACACAAACTACGCCTGAGGGAATATAAAATGGCCATTATGGAGGAAAAAGTAGTATTTTACTCAAAGGCTACTGAACTCATTAAATCTCCTAGGGAGCTTTTTAATGTTATTAATTCGCTTGTGTCTCCTCCTGTCTCTCATCTGATGGACACATCTCAGGAGCTCTGCGATAAAATGGCTGATTTTTCCGCACTAAAATCATGGATATATACTCCTTGTTGGAAATTGCTAATGTTGAGAGGGCCCCATCAGTTGTCATAAATCCCTCTCACCCCTATTCTAACGACTCAGCAACGACGGAGGAGTAACCTAAGCTTCTCACCTTCCCCCCCCTGTCTCCAGAACCCACGGAGCACTTGTTAGGGGGGATTACTTCCGGGTCCCCAGTGGAGACATGCCCTTTGATGATCCTGAAAATAGGAAGAGAAGCTATTGTCCCCCATCATACTTAGCACTTAATACAGCTATTTCAGTGGGGCAGTACCCCATCCCCTGGAAGACTGCAGTGGTTAAACCTCTTCTAAAAAACCTTCTCTTGATTCGGCGGAACTAAAGAATTATCGCCCCATCTCCCTGTTACCAGTTCCAGCCAAACTTTTTGAGAAATATTTGAATTCTCACCTCAGTTCCTACTTAAGGGAGTACCAGCTGCTTGATGGCTCACAGCATGGCTTTAGAGGTGAACATAGTACGGAGACAGCGCTAACCTCGGTATTTGAGGCATCGCATGGGAGCGGCTGCCTCATCTGGGGGCAGTGTGTGCGCCTAGGAATAGCCCCTGGTGAGGGAGCTTGGAAGGGGTACCCTAACACCACACCTGGGAAGGGTTCACGTTGCGACGACTAGACAGGGTCACTCCCACACTGGACACTGCTGCGATCAGGCCTGGTGCCCGCAACTGCTGCAATGGGCAAGCCTGACAAGACCCAGCCAAAACTTAACTTCGAACAATGGAAGTCCAGGCGCGTTGAGGGCGCTGCGGAGGCAGGGCTGTCGGATCCTGACTGCTTGGCGGAGGATACTATTGGGGACATCAAAACCATTATTTCATCCATGCAGCATGGTTTGACCGCGTTAGATGCCAAAATTGATTCCTTAGCTTACAGGATGGACAGGATATCTGAGCGCGTAGACAAACATGCCCAACGCCTGGACACGGCTGAAAGTCGTATCACGGAGACTGAGGAAGCCCAATCTGAGTCCCACATAGTGCAAAAACAGATGGAGAAGGCCCTTGCTGTTCTCCGTGACCGAGCTGAGGATTTGGAGACTAGGTCGCGACGCAGCAACCTACGCATTACAGGCCTTCCCGAAAATACAGCGACAGGAAATATGGAAACATTCGTTGAGAGTCTGCTCACCACGCTATTGGGCACTGAGGTGTTCTCATCCATGTTTGTTGTGGCGCGGGCGCACCGTTCATTGGGCCCCAAGCCTCCCCCGGGCGCCCCTCCACGGCCCATTATTGCTAAGCTGTTGAATTATCGGGATAGGGACACCGCACTCCGGAGGGCACGTGAGCTTGGTTCCTTACAGTATGAGGGATCCGCGTTGTCCCTATTCCCGGACTTCACTATGCAGGTCCAGGAGGCCAGGAGACAATTTGCACCCATGAAGCGCAAACTGCGCTAGAAGAATATTGAGTACGCAATGTTATACCCTGCCCGATTGAGAGTCCGAGTGGCTGGTAAACAGCAGATTTTCACCGATCCACGTACTCTTCAGAAGGCCATGAAAGACTGGGGAAAGATGGGTACCCCTGGCACGTCTCGCACTGGAACTGCCCATACCAGTGCAGACAATGGAGACCTTGACGTCAACGACTGAGGGGGAGGCTGTGTGGTGCAGTCTTTTTATGTTACGACTATTGGATTGCTTGAATCTTTTTTCTTGCTATTAGTGCTCTTTAAGTATGCCGTATTAATGATGTTGGCGTTTTCAAGTGCATGCAATATACAAGTTTCCCATAGTTGCTGGAGGTAGATCTACAGGGGTCAGGAGCCCTATTTGTCTTTTACTGCTGGGTTTGCTGAAAAACACACACTAATGGAGTGATTCTATTTCTGGGTTGGTGGCCGGGAAGGAGAAGTGTGTACTGTGAGACGACCGGGTAACATCTGCCCCAAAGCATTTCACGCCCTTATTTACTATGGCCATCCGCTGTTGTGGTGGTGCACTTGTTTGTTTGACTGTAAAATTATTTTTGTCTTTCTTAGCAGAGGGTGGGATTGTGGGTCGATTTTGCGCTGTTGGGGACTGCAAGGCGTGGGTGGGGGGGAGGTGTGGGGTCATCATTTTGTATTTTTTTATTCTTGGTATGGAATACAGTTGGTACAGCTTACAGATTATACAGGGCACGTGCTGTGCTAAGTATAGCAGATTCCACATAAATACGCAAGCACATTGAATGTCGCGCCACTGCACAGGACAGGGTCACATTAGAAGACTACGACTCCTGACATGGAATGTTAGGGGTCTGAACGATCGCAGAAAACTGCGCAACATATTGGCATATCTGAAGCGGAGGGAAGTTGATATTGCATTGTTGCAGGAGACTCACCTGCCGCCCGGATCCGCCTTGCTCGCAAATGGAGCACTGGCGCGTCACTCCCACACTGCTGGATTCACTTCGCACTCTAGGGGGGTGCTGACATTGGTCAATCCTAGACTAGGGCTACGGATAGAGAATTGCGTCACTGACCCTGCTGGCAGATACACTATAACTAAATGCCATGGTGGGGAAATGAACTTCCTTATAGTTAACTCGTATGGCCCGAATTATGATGACCCTCAGTTTTATCGGTCCCTGTCCACACTAATAACAGGTCTCGACTCGTTGCCAATACTCTGGGGTGGGGATTTTAATTGCGTCCTGGACCCGGCACTGGACCGTTCGAGGGGGGCCCCTAGACCGCAGTCAGCTGCTGCTAGATCGCTCATGGATATCATGCATCAGTTGCGGATGGTGGATGTCTGGAGAGCCAGATTGCCTACACAAGGGGGGTACACTCATTATTCAGCCTACCATGACATACACACTCGCATTGATTACTGGGTTATATCTGAGTCATTGCTACCCAAGGTTCAGAGTTGCTCCATCTTAGCGCGCTCCTTCTCTGACCACTCACCTATATTATTGGAGATTAATGTCCCCTCGCGTCGCCCTCCTCCCTTTCTGTGGCGATTCCCACTGTATTCCCTGCTGGATACAGTTTTCAAATCGGAACTTCGTGATGCCATTGACAAATTTTTTCGTATTAATGTTGGGTCTGTGGATAAGTTTGCAACAGTATGGGAGGCCTTTATGGTCTTCATACGCGGGGTGGCCATGAAAAAGCATTCCGGGGTGCTTCGATCCATAAGAGACAGGCTGACCCTCCTAGAATCTAAACTGGCTTCTTTAGAGACTGCCCTACTGGAGAATACAACTACTGATACACAGGACCAATTGAAGGCTACCCTGGAGGAATATCACAGGACGGCTGATAGCGAACTACAACATTTGGGGAAATACGCTACTGCTAGGGCCTATGGAGAGGGTGACAGGCCGGGCTCGGTTCTTGCGGCCCTTGCACGCCGTAGGGCGGAGACTACTGGCATATATGATATCTTGAATGGAGAGGGTTCACTTGTCATGGATCAGGTGGATATAAACAGTAGCTTCCGTGATTACTACCAGGAGCTATATGGGCCGAAGGTTAACCCCTCGGACAGCGAAATATTGCAGTATCTGGAGTGCATTAAACTACCATGGTTGACTAATGACCATCGAGAATTTTTAATGCGCCCCCTAGACCTAATGGAGATACGACTTGCTCTGAGTTCCATGAGGGAGGGCAGTGCCCCAGGGCAGGACGGACTTACGGTCTCGTTCTATAAAGCGTACAGTGACCTTCTGATCCCTCACTTAAGCACACTATTCCAGGAGATGGGAGCGGATGGGATGATGCCCCTTTCAATGCGAGAGGCATTGATCGTTACAATACTGAAGCCAGGCAAAGATCCTCATAAATGTTCCTCTTATCGGCCGCTCTCCCTACTCAATGTTGATACTAAGATTTATGCTAAAATTCTGGCTAATCGCCTCTCCTCGCTGCTCCCACAACTGATTGGCCCAGAGCAGACTGGCTTTATCCCGGGCCGAACGCTGTCCCATAATTTGAGAACGGTATTCAGAGCTTTTCAGCATGTGAGACCAGAGATTAAGGCGGCAGCGGTGTTTCTGGTCGCTGAAAAGGCGTTTGACTCTGTCGTATGGAAGTACATGCTGGCAGTACTCAGGCGTCTTGGAGTGGGTGAGGTTTACTTGCAACTGGTGTCGGTTTTATACAATTCCCCGCAGGCTAGAGTCCGGACTGGTGATACGGTTTCCTCCCCCATTCACATAGCCCGTGGCACCAGGCAGGGATGCCCCCTGTCCCCGCTGCTTTATGCCATTGCTGCAGAGCCTTTGTTAAGTGCACTGCACGAGTACCATGGGCACAGGGGGCTGCGTTTCCCTGCTTATAACCTCATTGTCTCTGCATATGCCGATGATATGCTGGTATATATACGTGACCCGGAGATTAACCTTTCTCCAGTAATCCGAGAAGTGATCAGTTTTGGTGGGCTGTCAGGCCTCAAAATAAACTGGGATAAATCTATCATATGTCCACTCACCCCATCTACTCTACCAACCCCTCTAGATTTCCCTCTACAGTGGACGGTGGACCCGCTCCGATACTTGGGGATACTCATACATTCTGATGCCGACCAGGTAATGAAGGCTAACTATGGCAGAGCTATATCAAAATTGAGTGATGATGTCGACAGGTGGATCCGCTTCCCCCTTTCACTGATTGGTAGAATTTCTCTAATGAAAATGATAATCCTTCCCCGCTTCCTTTTTTTATTCACCAATATACCCATAGTTGTACCCCAGCACGTATTCTGTGAGTTGCGCACCCTACTTTGCAGGCTGGCCTGGGCGGGAAAAACTCCTCGGGTGGCCTTTCATATCCTTACTATGCCTTACTCTGCCTCTGGCCTGGGCGCTCTGGACTTAGAATTATATTATCGTGTAGCACAAGCCTCACATGCCCACGCCTGGATACACGGCCCCCTTGACCTACCCCATTTGCAGGTGGAGGGGGTGGCAGCACTACCGGGCCGGCTGCCCCGTCTCCTGACACAACCGCTGAATAGACGCTGCGGAGTGCTAGATTCCGTGAACTCTGTAGTGCATGCCTGGAACACTATATTGAAAAAGCATGACGGTTCTTTTCTCTATTCTCCTTTGCTGCGGGTGGAATGGTGCCAGTGGCTTAAACCTAGCTCAGACAAGGGGGTTCTCCGCACGCTTGCCACGCTGGGTATTCAAGATATGGGGGATTTGTTTCAGGAGGGGCGGGCTCGATCCTGGGAGGAAGTAGCGGCTGGCGAGGAGGCCCCTTCTGCATTGCTGCTCTTCTCCTTTTTTCGTACACGCCATGCCTTACGTGCCCTATTGGGGGAGGATTTGCTGGAGCCACTGGAGATCCCCGCTTTGTCTATTTTGCTTCGCTCCAAATCCCCCGTGAAGCTTGTCTCCAATCTTTACGCTTCGGTGCAAAATACCACCAACACTTCATATACTAAATCAAGACTGGCTTGGCAAACAGAGCTCGGCGTCCCACTTACTGATGAGATATGGCGTTACTGCTCGGAGGTCACTCAAAAGATCTCCCTCAATGGTCGCCATAGACTGGTCCACTTCAAGTTTTTACACAGGGTACATTACACGCCGAGGCGGCTATGTAATTATGGTTTGCGTGGTACTGATTGCTGTGATCGATGTGGCATGTCAGGCGCTGACTTTCTCCACGTGGCCTGGCAATGCCCTCCAGTAGCCATGTACTGGCAGAACATTTTTCAGTCTCTAAATAGCATGACTGGCCTGTCGCTGGCCCCTGATCCCTTGTTGGCATTGCTGGGGTATACAAAACCGCTTCGTAGGGAGGTTCGGAGACTAGTCGCTATGGGCCTCTTGCTGGCAAAGTGCAGAATTGCTATGCGTTGGATGCGGGGTCCTGTTCCTACGGTGCCAGAGTGGGAAAGGGATATGCTGTTTTGTAACACCCAATCTGATGTGTATAACGAGTTGTTGCCCCCTGGTAACAGGCCAAAAAGTTTTTGGGGCCTATTTGCGCAATATCAACTAGCACGACAGTGTGGAGAGGATGATCAAGATTAATGTTCACTGCAATAGGCCTGCTGAAGAGTGTGGTGGGGTATGGGACCTACGAGGGCCATGCCCTCCGGATGCCATATTCCCAGATGGGACTTGTTAGCTCACCATGTTACATGTTGATAGTGCAGGTGCTGTGACCTTTGGAAAATGTTAAATCCATATCCCTGATTCCTCATCATGGTACAATGTTGTGCTGTGTGCCACTTAATGATGTGATCTCCTACTGAATATTTCTGTTGCTGCTGTCTGTAATACACTATGCCCATACCATGATAATTTGTAAGCATTGGGTTTCGGTATTATTTTATGTATGTGTTGGTTTCTTTTTTTTCTGATTTGGAAAATCAAGTAAAAACATTAAAAAAAAATTTTTAAAACCTCGGTATTTGACAACATTCGTCTTCAGGTTGATGCAGGACACGCCACGCTGTTGGTTCTCCTTGACCTGACCGCAGCCTTTGATACCCTATCTCCTTTGAGACTGGTGGAACGGCTCAAGGAGATAGGGATTGGGGGCATGGCCCTCAAGCTACTTACCTCCTTCCTCTGTGACCGTGCTCAGATTGTAAAAATGGGTCAATTCTACTCGGCTCCTAGTCATCTGGTATGTGGAGTCCCGCAAGGCTCCTCTCTGAGCCCGACCATTTTTAATATCTATGTCGCCCCTCTGGCAAGGGTTGTAAGATCATTTGGAATGGAGGTACTGTCCTATGCTGACGACACGCAAATTATGGTGTCTATTACTCACAGCATTAGGGAATCTGCTACGAATTTTAAAAATTGCATGCAGGCGGTCTCCTCTTGGATGGTTGAGAACTACCTTAAACCTAATGGGGAAGAAACAGAGGCCCTGTTCTTTGGAAACCAACAGAACATCTGGTCTGGTGACTGGTGGCCAGATACGCTTGGTTGCTGTCCTCACCCTGTATCCCATGGTAAAAATCTAGGGGTCATAGTGGACAACTCTCTCTCTCTGAGTCGGCAGATTAATAGAATGGTTTCCACATGTTTTGGGATCATTAGGATTCTTAGGAAAATCTCCCATTTCCTCTCTTTTGCCTCCCGAAAGCAGGCGGTGATTGCCTTAGTGATGTCCAGACTTGACTATTGTAATGCCCTCTATTTGGGCATTAACAAGAGCCTGGTTCGTCGTCTGCAGCTGGTGCAGAACGCAGCAGCAAGGCTGGTGATGGATCTTCCAAAATACCACTCAGTCTCAGCCTCCCTGAGCAAGCTGCATTGGCTTCCTTTAAATCGAAGAATTCAGTTTAAAGCACTATGTCTTACCCGCAAGGCTTTTTTATGGCCTAGGCCCGGATTCTATTAAAGGGCATTTCCGGCGCTATGTCCCTGCCAAGCAGCTTAGGTCAGCTAGTAAGAATCTGTTGGTAGTCCCAAGGTTCAAGAAGACTAGGTGGGGAGGCAGGGCTTTTACCATTGCTGCTGCTAAGCTATGGAACTCCCTCCCTGGCGATCTCTCTGGACAAATGTCTCAATCTCTTTTCCGCAAGGCTCTTAAGACCTGGCTCTTTACAGAGACGTTAGTTTGAGCTCTTCCTTTCTTTCTGTATGACAGTCCCTCCTGCAGCGCCTTGACGCTTCTGGGCTAAGTTCGCGCTTTAGAAATTTAATATTCATTCATTCAGGTCGAAATGGCAGTTTAAAACTGCCCACAGGCTGTAACGGCAGACCTGAGACATGTTAAAAAGGCGACTTAAGTGGGTGACACAATAAGTGCTGCAAGCCCACAAGTAGCATTTAATTTACAGACCCTGGGTTCATGTTGCACCACTTTAATAGAGCCTTATAAGTAAAATAAATGTGCCAATTGCATGTAAGTCAGCTTTGCTATGTTTTAGGGAGTAAGCACAAACACTTTAGCATTGGTTAGCAATTGTAAAGTGCTCAGAATCCTAAGGCCAACAAAAGCATATTCAGCAAAACAGGAGGGGTGAAGGTAAAATGTTTGAGGGCGACCTTGCAGAGAGGGTCAGATCCAACAGCTGGCGTTAACAGAAAATTAAACAGGGATTTAGAAGGGACAAGCTCATTCAAAATACACACCCATAACTCCCTGCTGGATAAGATTTGTCCTGAAATGGATTTTAGGCTATTTCTCAAATCTTTAAAGACATGGCTATTTAAACAGGCTTATGAAAGCCTGTTTACCGATCTCTGATCCAGAAGCAGTGTTATTAATAGTGCCAAGAAACTGATGGGGAACGTGTGCTCTATAAGAAAGAATAACATAACATAACAAAAGATTAAGACTGTTTCAATTCACAAAATAAACTTCTAAAGTTACTACAGCCCTAATAGTGGCAAACCAGGCTTAAAAGTACTCCAACCCAGATTTTGAGTAAGTGAAGCCCCACACATGACCAACCACAGGTACTGCAAAGAATTCCCATATAAAACAATACAGGCAGGTATTTAAATAGGGGTGTGCGAAATTAGTGTAATTCCCCGCAAAATATGCAAAATTACATGTACTCACCTAAAAATGGATCCATGCATCTTGGGCATAAAAACGACATGAATACACATTCTGTCCAACAAAATAGTGCGAAATGGCATGATGTGTGATCTATGCGAACAGCCATTTTAATTAGGAAGTGGCGCTCTGAATCTAGCCTGCTCCTACTCAGCTGCATTCCCTCGTGCTGCCTATTCCATCCAGCTCCTTCCCATCATTTCTTGTCTACCTATCCACCTCTCTCTTGCCATGCACTGCTAATTACCTCCCATATTAAAATTATTCATGACATGTTCTATGACTTTATTGATAACATCACTGCAACATCTGAAATGACATTTTTGATGACAACACTTTGCATGGCGGGGTCACAAGTTATAGTTACTTTAGGGCATGAGTCACAGTTACTGGTGAATTTCAGTGGTTTTGTTTGTTTAAAACAATATGTTTTAATAGACATTTTCACTTACAATATATATGTGTGTGTATATATATATATACACACACCGCCAGGAGGTAGTTATAGTTAGGGCCTAGTTTCCATAGTAAGATCATTTTTTCATTTACCAATAACTTTGGCGTCGTTTGACTAATCCTCGCAAAATTTTCAAAACTAATACGCCAGTCACTTCAACTGCTGTCTTGAAAGTTTTGGGGTGATCCATTAAGCGGGGGCTGAGAAAAAGGGGGGGTCCCAAAACACTTTTTCTCCATGTTAATTTCCATAGGAAACTTTAGATACGGCTACAGCCCGAACGGCTGAACGGAATTACATCAAATTTGGCTAAAAGGTAGCTCTTGGTCCAGAAAGCACTCTTTGTGTTAAATGGTGTAAATCCGTTCAGTAGTTTTTGAGAAATTTAAAGATTTCTCAGATATGCAACTGTGGCCACGGTGGATCCGCAAACCCTCCCGATCTCATGCCTGAGGTCTGATTGGCTGTCAACACATCAAACCAGGAAGTGTTGGTAGCCATCTTGTGACTCGGTTGAACCGAGCCACAAGAAAAAAACGATTAAAAAAATAAAGAAAAGGGGTTAGGGTAGAAACACCCTGACCCCCTAGGCCTGATGAACCCCCGGCCCCAAAAATGGTTTTTCTTTAAAATTTTCAGTGAGAGTGGCTTTGGATCCTTGAATCCCGCGCTTTGTTTAATTTAGGCCCCCAGGTGTGCCAGGTCCCGGGGGCAATAAAAAATAAAAATGCAGGGGCCCGCATCGGCCCTCGCAGCCCCGGGGAATGCCACCTCCCCGGGGCTAATTGTTTGAAATGTGGAGGGCACGCGGCCCCCCGCAGCCCCGTGGACCACCACCTCCTCAGGCTATTTTTTAATATAATGCGGGGGGCTCCAGCCCCCGTGCAGCCCCGGGGACCACCACCTCCCCAGGGCTATATGTAAATAAGATGCGTGGGGGGCTCTGGCCCCACCAAGCAGCCCCGGGGACCACCACCTCCCCAGGGCTACTATACCTAAATGCGGGGACCACCCCCGAGCTTTTTCAAGATGGGAGGCGGGCCGCGCAGCCCCCCTCCTGGAACCCTACATGGCCCTGGAGACTGCCACTCCCCAGGGCCGGCTCCAGCAATGTCCCAGGGTGCCCACCCCCGGGACATTGCAGTTTGTTATGGGATGGTATCCCATAGCAAACAAGTGTGCTCCACTTTGAACAAGCGAGAGCAATTTGCATGTCAGCAGCTCCCTGGGTATAAAAAGCAATGCCGGCTCCTGCAGGAGGCCAGAGCCGGCCGGCACCACGGGGGCTTCAGGCTCCCCCCACGGTCCCCAACAAGATGGCCATGCCCTGGGGGGATGGGGTCCCCAGGGCCGAAAATGGCCCGGGCGGCAGAGCCGCTTGGCCCCCCTACCTTGAAAGGAAAAAAAAGAGAAATGGCCAGGCCCTGGGGGATGGAGTCCCTTGGCTGAAATCTGCCTGGGGAGGGGGGCAGAGCGGCCCCCCTCCTGTTTCATTTAATTAAAACATAAAAGAATGTTTCAGACCCCAGAGGATGAGGTCCCCGGGGTCCAGAAAGTTAAAGGGAAGGCAGGCCACACAGCCCCCTCTTCCTAAAATGAAAAACAAAATCAGAAGCCGGCAACTCACTGGAGGCCCGCCCCCTTTCTCCACTACTATGCAAACTAGGGGTGGGCGGAATTTGCGTAGTCGCGTTACGCAAATCTCCGTGAAATTGTTCAAAATCTCCGCGAGCACGCAGAAATTCCGCGAAAACGCGGAATTGCTTGTCCCGCCCGTTCGCGATGTGTTTTTGCGTGCTCGCGGGGAAATATATCGCTAACTTGCCCATGCGGTCGCTAATGGGCGCCGCCATCTTGTTTTTCACTTGTCCCGCCCGCTCGCGATAGTTATTTCCTGTTCCGGGTCACGTATTGCATGCTCCCGCCCGCTCGCGATGCTAATTTCCTGTTCCGGGTCGCGTATTGCATGCTCCCGCCCGTTCGCAATAAGTATTTCCTGTTCGGGAACGCGTATTACGCGTTCGTGACTCTTTTTGCGTGCTCGGGGGGGAAATATCGCGCAAACTTGCCCATGCGGTCGCAATGGGCGCGGCCATCTTGTTTTTCACTCTATTGCTATGGTTCTGGGCCTGCTTTTCTATCCTCCCTCTATCTTTTCAATCCTTTGTTTCTGGAAACTTTTTTTGATCTTTTTTATTTATTATCTATCTCTCTATTTTCCTGATTCTATATTTTGAGTTTTTTTCTACTTTTTGTGTGTTTTTCACTACTTTTTCACTCTTTTTCTATTACCTGCTTTTTCATTTCTTTTACTTACTTTTTTAATTCCTACCTTTTCTTTTCCGCCCCCCCGCCTACCCAGAACCATGGCAAAGGGCCACAGGGCTCGTAGCCGTAGCCAGAGCCGCGACCACCTTCCTTGCGGAAGGCGGCGCCAAAAGGGGTGCAGGCACGGGCCTTATTTGGTGAGGCGGAGGTGGCCGCACTGGTTTTTTTGTGCAGCGCCACCTCCCCTTAACCCTGGCAGCAGGCGGCAGGCCTGGGTCCGGGTACGGGCTCCGGGAGCGTCGGCAGCGGTGGGGCAAGGTGCGTCGGGCAGTGTTTCGCTGCTCTGGTGTCCGGCGCACCAATAACCAGCTGACGCACCGGTGGTCCGATATTCTGGACCGGGAGCAGGACCTGCTGGACCTGCTAGGAGTGGAGGTCCCGGGGCTTGGTGAGTAGCTATTTAATATTACTACTTTGTGTTCTTCTGCTCTGTGTTATATATTGCGAATATTTTTTTTCCAACCAGCAAGAATGCTGCTGCTTACATTGCAGGTAAATTACGTTTAAAAATCTTCTGTGATTGTTATGACACAGGTGCTCGCGCTACTAATCTTACTTGTTTGCAACTTTGCGCTCGCTTGGCCTGATTATGTAAGAGTTTACTTTAGAGAACTTAAGTTAGGTAATGCTAGAGAGACTCTAGTCCATCCTTTGTCCTCCTGCCACTAAGAAGGGATAGTGGTGGATTGATAGGTTTAGTTACTTATTAGTATTAGTTGGTCATTTTTAAGTGGTGTGCATGACGCATCCTCTGTCACGTCACGTGCTGCTGAGTGCTGCTTACCCCAGTCCTTAGTAGAACCTTTTGTAGTTTGTTTAGTGAGTGTTAATAGGCTTATATCATCACTAGTAGAACATCAGCAGCAACCAACCAACAATTTGGTGTATGCAAAAATGTATGCATGTGTCCTCCATCTATGCATTTTTGAGGACGAAAATAAATGGAAATGCAGACTTAGTGAACAATTGGCCCGTCTGGAATAGGTGGGCTAGGTCAGGTGGTACTTAGGCTTACTAGACGGTCCGTGAATCTCGCAACACTACTTGTCGATCAGATTAGATAGGTCAATTTTATTGCAATTGTTGTTCACAAAAATGTTTTTGGAGCGTATTTTAAAATATTTTATTTGTTTCACACCAAACTTTAATTTTTGTCTCTTTCTTTATGAAATCTTACATGATCAGCACCCAGGGGCAAGAAGACGGGGTCTGAGTCGGCGGAACCAGAAGAACAACATGCCTCCCAGGGCAAGGACCACTCCTCTACCGAGGGCTCTGCTGCTGGCCCCAGTAAGTCCTCCAGTGGTTAATATTAATAATTATATTTCCCTAACTATTATTTCGGTTTCCTAATTCTATTTTTTACAAATTCTTCTTCGATCTAGACTATCTGTTTCTATATTCTTGTTATCCCTGCCTCTAACTGCGTCTGCTATGACTCTCTGTACTACTACTATTAGTCTGTCTGTAGCTAAGCTTTCCCAGTTGGCCACTCTTTATTTAAAAGGTTTTAAATTAAACTCAGATTCACCAATAGCTCTAGCCATTGAGTCCAGTCCTTTGGGTTGTCCTCTACTACTACTTCTAGTCTTCTTAATCTTGAGGCTTTTCGACAATTCCCACCAACAAAACGCCCAACCAGATTATACTATTTTTGATAGGATAGGACATACTACTACTGTTGTAGGGATTTTGCACATACAGAACTTTGCACAAGAAAATAGGACGTTGGTGATGGGAGGTTGGACCTTCCTCACACCTCAATCGGAAGCCACCACAATCCCCTGACCGACTAGTTATAGTGTCTCATTAGCTCTCCGAACCCCCCCCCAAGATACCCAATGAGTAGACAACCCAGAACATAACACTCCCGACATCTCAGTCACGGAAGCAATGCAAACCCTTTCGCTCACTCACTCGTGTAAGTCCACACCAAATACCACCGAGTCTATGTAAGTTCAAAAGGTTTATTTTCAACTGACAAGCTCTGTACGTTGTTCTATAATGCAGCAGCAACAGCAAAATGCATAAGATTAAAACACTAAACATAGTTACACTTAGTTACACTTACAACTACAAGTCCATAGAATACAAAAGGCGAAATCATGATAACTGAACAGTGGTGGAAGAACCACCCTCCCTTGGTAGGAATATAGTTTATATAAAATTATAAATGAAGATCTCTGAGCGAATTCTGGGGACCCCTCACCTTAGAAGAACCTAGTACTGGTTACATCATAAGCTCTGCAAAGCTCTGGTTCGTAGAAGGGAATCTTCCGTCTGTTATGAGAAAAATGGTGCGCGTTAGTATAGTGCAAGCATTTCTCAGTCGTGCCAAAAAGTGTAGCATTTTTATGGATAAGCAATATGGACTAACACCAGAACTCCATAACAAAGTGGCTTGTTTTTCGACCTTGTACGCAGTGCTCAGACAGTAGCAGTATGAGCTCATGTGGGCTCAAAGGCGTCTTACACAACAAGCTGTGAGGTAACTTGCGCAAAAATAAAAGACACAAAGCTAAAATGGTTGCATGGCTCGGGGTAACTTAGCAAAGACTAGAATGACCCTAGGGACCATATAACACTACTAGTGTCTACTCTACTACCTGATTTGTACTAGTGATGTATGTTGTATATGTATTATGTATGTATTAACTTTTTTTTTCAATCTTGCTAGTGAAAAATAGGGGGAGGTGTATATGGCATCTAAAAAATGTGTAATGTTTTTTCTAGGCGTACTACCCACCACCAGTACCGGGGCCAGCGGCGAAGGTGACGCGGCCGCTGAGGGTGCAGGAGGAGATGCGGCAGTTGCAGGAGGAGCTGCAGGGGGTGAGCCAGCAGCAGTGGTGGGCAGTGGTAAGTTATATTCCTAATCCTTACTTATTGACATTACACTCGCTGCAAGGGTGTAATGTATACTGTACTGTTGAGACTTATTAAGTAAAAAGTTGTTGTGAACGGTTGAAGAAGACACCCTTTACTTAGCATTAGCAATAGCATTAGCGGCGGGAGTGTACTGTTGAGCAACCAATGGCCTCTTCTATCTGACTTCAACTCAGCTGTGAAATTTTATGGAGAAGACTAAAAGTCAGATCAGATGACCTTGATGGATGGGTTGAACGAAAAGGGAAAGAAGGGTGGAAGGAGGAAGGACGGGCGAGATTTAATATTTATGACTGGCAGAGCAGGATACGTGGGATGCATGCATAGGTGGCTGATAGGAATCAGATGCATGGGTGGTTTAATGCCTGAAACTCCCACAAATGTTAGAGGCCAAGGTAGTGGGAGGATAGATACATACCACAAATGTTATGTACTGTGCTTGCTAGTGCTACTGTGCCACTATGTGTAGAATTAATTTGTCTTACTGCTTTGCTAAGAGTATAGTTTACAATAGTCTTGTTTTTTCTTCTTGATTTAGCTACTCCTTCCAAAGTGAAAACAGACAGGAAGGAGTTGGCAGCCAAGGCCCGGCGCCGGAAGCTGGAGGCCATACAAACGGAATACCGGCGGCTGGTGGTTCTGGAGGAGGAAGAGGAGGAGGCGGCAGCAGCTGCAGCCTCCTCCAATGCCCCGGGCCCCAGCCACCCCCTTCCAGTGTTACAGCGCCACCGTCTGGCAGCTGCCCGCCGCTGCATTTCATTTAATAGCACTGCTGCCCCCCCCCCTGTGGATGCAATTGCCGCGCATTGAAGCACCATGTGGCCCGCCTAGAGGAGCGTATTCGTGTCCTAGAGAGGCGAGCCCGCCGATGAACAGACCCTGTTGATTGCCCCTTTTTTATTGCTTATTTTGGTGGGTGGGAATCAGGCGTTGGGGTTTTCACTTTTGGACAATTGGACATTTAATTTGTTGGACTTTTTCGTTCCGGACAATGGACATTGGTTGGGGTTAGGGAGAGGGGTGGGTCAGGTGTTGTTGTGGGATTTTTTACATAGTTTATTTTTGTTAGGGGATTAAATTATATATTTATACTTTACATACGATGTTGTTAATGTTTTACTGTTTTACATCACACTGTTTCCTTGCTGGTGCAGGGCCACAGCCAGTGTTTGATTTAAATAATTGGCTGACTTAGTAAGGCACAAACAGATAGATGCGGTACCCCTCACTGAGGGACTTGTTCTACTAGTACTGTCAGTCTCTCCTCCTAGTGTATGCATTCTGCAACTGGACTCAAAGGGGTGTGTGAAATAGAATTAATGAAAAAATTTCCATTATTAATTATGCCTCCCCCAAACTTCTTCTCTTACCTGTGCTTGATGTTTAACTTAGGCACGGCGATGGCTGCATGATGATGATGGTTTTCTTTCCCAACATGCCATGGTTGTGGTGGTAGTGGTAGTAGACCCTGGCAGTAGCATTTGCAAAAAAAAGAAAATGAGACAGTCAGTCGCCTGAGAGAGACTGTGGGAGTAGTAGTAGAGTAGTAGAACGAAGTACAGTACAGAACTTACTGCCAAACAATAATATGCCAAAATACAATAAAACATAATGGTGTCGGGGATAGCCTAGTACATAGAGTTACAAACTCTAGCTGTGTCGAGTCACTCGACTAGGCCTACAGTACACTCGACACAAGCGTAACCGTTAGTGCTGTGTAGGAGGATGACAACAAATCCAATCGATGCCGGCAATTAATGCTGATGGATTAGGTTCCTTTGGTAAAAAATTTATCTCGCAAATATACTGCTCATGGGTGGGCAAGCAGAAGAAGATCCTCGCCCTGCCTTGAAATTGAATTAGTGTTGCTTTTGCCACATCCGCCCCAGCAAGCGTGTGATAAATTATTGGTATACATTTAATTTAGTCACACCTCAATAAGTCACACAGCCCGGGGGAAGAGGGTTAGGGTTTGATGAATGGTTGGGAAGGGGGGTTTGGGGAAAGGTTTGACAAAGAAAAACAGTACGCATGGACAACAGCAAAACACAATCTTGGCAGACGACCATATCCATAAATCTGTTAAGGAGAAAAAGGAAATGCATGCATGATGATGATAACTTGATGGTTAATGATAAGTAGTACTTACTAACTACTACTAGACAATTAGACAGTACAGGGCAGCAGTATATTATGCAATTTGCCTTGCCTGTCTGCCCTCCGAGAGACCCGAATTACATACAGTTTCTGTTCTGTTGTACTGGCCCGGGCTTACTATTAAAGATAGCAAAGAAAATTCAAAAATAGCTGTAGGGATGAATTGAATTATAAGCAGAGAGCAAACATAATAATAACAACAACACACAGTAGTAATGATTGAAGACAAAAAATGAATCAAATTATTTAAAAGATGATGAAAGTTGATACTGTTACTGTATGTTATCCTGGTCAAAATGGGGAGTTGCATCTCGGCATTCCTCTTGGTCCTCCCTTCCATGGACGCTCCGGCCATCAATCTTGGGTGACGCCACTGCCTGCCTGGCAGATGTAGATTCATTGGTAAGGTAAGTATGAGTTGTTTTCCCAGTATAGCACAGGGTAAGGGCCGGCCTGTAATTGTAGATGGAAAAACAAAAGGGATATTGAAAAATCAAGTAGAAAAAAAATGCATAAATTACGGTGGAGTGCAACAAGAACACTTTCAGAGGCGGCATAGATACATCATGTCTACTCTAGTCTGTTTCCAGCATTAACCTCCAACAACAACAGGACAGAGCAGGCCCACGGCACCCGTGACCCATCCTCCATTTAGCGTACATTTTTTGACAGAGGCAGACAAAGCAGATATACAGCAACATAGCATTTTACAAATTAAGTGACTAAATCAATGCACCACTGTCAGTCATACCACCACACTCGACTCCACCACTACACAGACATGTAGGTCTGCAGTGGTTGTTGTTGACTTGTTTACCTTTTATGCCACTCATGAAACGCCCTGAGTTATTCCATCAATCATCTCGGATCCTACTGAGTGACTGCGAAGATATTATGTCACTGTGGTCATCATCATGGTGTGTTGTCCAACTCAGTGTGCAGTGTACAGATTGAGTCCCCTTTCCATATTCAAAATGCAATGGATCGGCCTGCAGTAGAAGTACAAATTTGTTATTAAAAAACAAGAATGGAAACAAACATTGCATTGAGTTACTTTTAGTGTGTAGATTAGATAATAGTACACACTGAATTAACTTCATGCACTACAAACAACAACAACACAAATCACTCAGTCAGCGTCCAATGCATGTCATCATTCATTACCTGTTCCTTCTCATCTTCAGTTAATGGGCAGTCTCTCTCGGCTCGGAAAGGAGGATAGCTATAGTAGTCATCATCATGTTCCACTTCTTTTGGAGAGACTCAACGAAGCAAGATTTTCTTTTTTCTTCTATTATGCTACATCCAATCATCATCTGGCTTGAGGGCAATAGATTTAGGGTGATTCAGGAGGATGGAGGAGCAGGACTCGGAGGAGTGGAATGAAATGCAGACAGCTGAAACTCATATATGGCAATAAAAGACTAGAAGACGGTGGTGATGGATTTGTTGTGATTTGAAGTTTCCAACCAGAAAGACAGACACACAAATAAAAGTAAATAAGGGAGGACGACAGTAAGAAGTGGAAGCCTAGTTGTCAGGGAAGTATAGCTCGTCCTCAAACTCTGGGGGTTCAACAAGAAGTAGGTAATCAGCATCTAACACGCTACTTCCATCACCTGAGCCGCTGTCCTCATCTTCCTGCGTTGATTCATGTATTGTGTAATTCAGTGGTATAAATTGCTGATTCATTTTGATCATGGTTAACCTCTCCATGTTTTTGGGTGAGAGACTGGTCCTTTTCACTGTTACAATGGAACCAGCAGCACTGAAAACACGTTCAGAAGAGACACTTGCGACAGGGCAAGCCAGATAGTTTATCGCCAGCCTGCTGAACACTGGCCATTGGCCCCTTTTGCCATACCAATACCGCAATGGGTTTTGATCAATGTAGACCTTTGTTGGGTCATCCAGGTAGGCCTGGACCATCCGGTCAATGTTCATGGGTGCTACACTTTGTTCTGCCTCTTTTGTCTTTGCATCAGCACTGGACCTAGCAAGTCCTTGCTGTAAATACCAATCCTGTGCCGTTTTTACTGGGGCTGATGATCCGGTTCTTGCTGTTGTTGATAGTGTTGGTGTTGGTGACAGCTGTGAACCAAATGCACTGCCCTCAGGCTCTGAAGTTGAACTTGACGCCGGATGCCCTGCTGCAGTACTTGTTGTGGGTTTGAGTAGCAGGCCTTTAATTACCAGCCGTTCATTTTCCAATTTACTGGCTGCCTCAGCTATCCAAGTTTTGTACCGGGCAACATCCACTTCTGAAAAAGGGAGTAATGTCTTACTGTTCAGTGCCGATTTGTACCGTGGATCCAGAATTGTGGCACAAATGTAATGTTCTTGTGACAAAATCTTAGTTTGCACCCTTGCACTTTCAGTTAAGCGACATGATAAGCTCTTCACCAACTCATATGCTTCTTTTTTTTCCTCCACACCTATGTACGCTTCAGACACCTCCTTCAGCTGTTGCTCTAGCATGTGAAACAATGGGATAGCTTGGCCCATAGTACAGTCCTCCTTGCTGACTTCACGTGTGAAGACCTCGAAAGGAAGAAGCATCTCTGTCAGGCATTTAACTAGGCACCATTGGTCCATCTGAAGGGTCATGCCTTTCACAGTAGCATCCGCCCTTCGCATGACATAATCATTGATTGGTCTGTACTGCTCAAACAGACGGTCAAGCATGTAATACGTTGATTTCCAATGTGTTGCCACCTCCTGGATGAGTGCTTTGACGGGCATTCTATAGTCACGTTGAATGATCCTCATCTACTTCCGGGCTTTAAAAGAATGGCTGAAATGAGTGCATATTCTGCGGCAGGTGGTCAGTAAGTTGCTGACTATGGGTTCTTTTTTCAGAAAGTCTTGAACTATAATGTTAATGCAGTGCGCCAAACACGGGACCCTGAAATAGGCACCAGCCTCCATGGCCTTAAGTACATTACTGCCATTATCCGTGGCAACAAAACCAATGTTAAGCCCTCTTGGGCGCAGCCATTCAAAGACCTTGCTGTTAAACTCTTCCAAAATGTTTGCAGCAGTATGAGATTTCTCCATGGCGAACATGGCTACAGTTGCATGTTTCGAGTAGCATTAAAAATCTCAGCTGTGTCAACAGCACCTACTTCAGATAGCTTTTCTCTAACCCCCACAAAAGAGACCCAGTGTGCAGTGATGCACATGTAATCAGTGGCTTGGCAACTGGTCCACATGTCTGTTGTCAGGTGGATTTTGTGAACAGCACTCTGCTGCAAAGCTTGTCCAACCAATTCCAGCACATCGTGATGTAGTGCTGGAACAGCAACTCTGGCGAAATAGGACCAGCTGGGAACCTTCCATTTAGGGCAGATGGCTGACACAAATTCAAGGAAACCCACCCCTTCCACAAATGAAAAAGGGAGAAGGTCCAGCGCTAACATTTTAGCCAGCTTCGCATTGTACAACCGTGCCATTGGGTGGTTGCGTTGGTACTGCCCCTCCGACCTAAGCATGCTGTCAATGGTAGGCTGGAATATTTTCCTTTGTGGTGCAGCTGTCTTCTTGAACCCAGTTAGGCTCAACGACGACGCACTTTTTCTCATTGCAGTACTCGGTTGCCTTGGTGTCTCAGGCTGACTCTTACTACGGTGCCACTGAGATGTTGCTGAGGATGTGGGCGGTACCACTACACTGCTGGGGATAGGGCTAGAAATGTCTCCCTCTTGTTGACCTTCCACCGCGATCATATCTTCCCCTACTTCTTCATCCCCAACAACAGCAATGGGTCCAGTTTTACTTTTTCTAAGTGAAGTAGGTGAGCCTCCCACTTGATACTGTGGTGTTTTTTGAGATGACTTGTTTGTCCTCCGGTACCATAGTTTGTACCAAGCTTACCCCGCCTAACAGCCTGCCGACAAATTGAGCATATAGCATTGTTCTCCTCCTTACTGCTAACCGAAAAGAAGTCCCAAACTGGGAGGAGAACTTTCTGGCGCTGCTGGAGGTGCCACTTTCAATACCAGATAAACTGGAGGGTGTGCCTGGAATTTGACTCTGTGCATTTACATTACCACTACCTACTGAGGTGGTGGTTGAGCTGGATGTAGGTCCCTGCCGGGCCCTTGCAAAGGCAAATATGGAAGCTGGAGGTCGTGTTGGTGTTACCTGTGTTGGTGTTATCCGTGCTACATCCCTCGCAGAGATTTTGGACAGTCTAATAATGTTGGTCTCCATCTCCTCTGGCCCGGGAGTGATGTTCATGATGACTGGCTCTTCATCATCATCATCCCCCTCGTCTACATCTACCTCCATAACTCTAAGGCTTTCTGGAACCTTACTTTTCACTAGCCTTGTCTTGTGGTGTGCATCACTCTCAGACTGAGCCGGTGGCTTCCAAGTGGCATCTAGATCATCAGAAGCGGGGCTTGAAGAAGAAGTTGATGGACTAACCCTCCTTTTCCTTGCTGGGGGTCTGGAAGACAATGGATCTTCTGAAACAGTGGCTTGCTCCTCTTTGTCTGCAAAAAGCTTGATTTCCTGAACTGCCCCTACTTCAGGTGGAACAACTCCTATTGTGGGCTGTGGTTGAGGCTGTGGTTGCGGCTGCGGTTGCGGCTGCGGTTGCGGCTGTGGTTGCGGCTGTGGTTGCGGCTGCGGCTGTGGTTGCGGCTGCGGCTGTGGTTGCGGCTGTGGCTGTGGTTGGGGCTGTGGTTGCGGCTGTGGTTGGGGCTGTGGTTGCGGCTGTGGTTGCGGCTGCGGTTGCGGCTGTGGTTGGGGCTGTGGTTGCGGCTGCAGCTGCGGTTGCGGCTGCGGTTGCGGCTGCGGTTGCGGCTGTGGTTGCGGCTTTGGTTGCGGATGTGGTTGCGGCTGTGGTTACCCACTTATCTGCTGAGTTTCCGCCTGCGAGTGCGTGGATTGGGTACTACTTTGCGATAATGACATTTCAACATCACTGCTCGTTAGTAGACTGGCTACCTCTGCCACACTCATGGGCTTGGGCCTAGGTTGGTGGGGTGGGCCCGCTGATGTGGAGGTTCTGCTCCCAGCTTGGTCCCCACCGGACACCGCTGCTGCAGGCGTAAGTTTTTTTTTCCCAAAAAACACATCGGGCGGCACACCAGTCTTGGCAAGTGCCACTTCCTTCTTCTGTTCCTTCTTCTTCTCACTGGCAACTTTCTTGGTACTGGAGGACCTGGTACCTTTCTTTGGGGCCATCTTCTTCAGATGTCAGCAGGACGCAGGTGCACAAGTTGCAGAGATGTCTGTGGTCACACGTGGACGTGACGTGGTGCGCAGCAGGACTTCTGTCTGGCAGTACAATGGGTGATGATGATGACACCTCCTCCTCTGTCTTTTTGTGCACCTAAAAGCAAAGAAGCCAGGAGAAGAACATCAGTGAAATGTTGCATTTGTTGTTGTGGTTCAATTACTACTAGTACAAACAAACAAATAAAATATATAACTTAGTGTGGCCATTTGTGAGACTTTGTCAACAAGGGCTTTCATGGTATACTGTGTACACTCTCAGGAAGGATAGGAAAGAAGAGGAACAACAACAAAAATACAAATGTAATGGAAGTGGACCCTGTTTGGCATTAAATTATTTGCTCATCACATCATTCAGGGAGCTGCAGCTGGAAAAGGGGATGGATGGAAGCAGTAAGCCAAGAGGAAAACCATGCAGGCCTAAATGGCAAAAGCAGCACACTTATAACTCCCACCAGAAATGGCCACCAGCCACATGGACACTCACAAATCACAAGCAACAAGCAGGAGGCCTGGAAAACAATGTACTGAAAACAGGCCTATAATAGCCAGGCAAAGGCTGCATGCTAAACCACACTGCTTTGCCTGTAATGTAATAAAATGCAAAAATGTAACAAGGCCTGCAAGGTACACAACACACCGCACACACAACAAAGGCATTTATTTAACACACACCCAAACACTGAAATACACCCAAAAATACACATTTTGCAATTCAATCCAATGACATCCATGCCCTAAATGATGTTTAAATTCAACAGAACACACAGAAACAGTTGTTTCATGCACCCCTGTCTAGCTCTGAGCCTACTGGATGAAAGGCCTGTTGGCAGACTAGGCCACAAGCTTGCAGGCCTATGGATAAAAGCATACTACCGGGCTTCAAAATGGCCACCAGCCACATGTGCAGGCCCACAACAACAAGAAACTGAAGACAGACAATGCAGGCCTATGGCAAAAAGCACACTGCCTGGCTTCAAAATGGCCTCCAGCCTCATGGCCAGGCCCACCACAACAAGAAACTGAAGACAGACAATGCAGGCCTATGGCAAAAAGCACACTGCCTGGCTTCAAAATGGCCTCCAGCCTCATGGCCAGGCCCACAACAACAAGAAACTGAAGACAGACAATGCAGGCCTATGGCAAAAAGCACACTGCCTGCCTTCAAAACGGCCGCCAGCCTCATGGCCAGGCCCACAACAAGAAGCCTAGGCCACAAAGGAAACACATGCAGGCCTATATGGCAAAAGCAGCACACTTATAACTCCCACCAGAAATGGCTACCAGCCACATGGCAACAGGCAGGAGGCCTGGAAAACAATGTACTGAAAACAGGCCTATAATAGCCAGGCAAAGGCTGCATGCTAAACCACACTGCTTTGCCTGTAATGTAATAAAATGCGTTCTCCGCGGAACGCGAAATTGCCTAAATTCTGCAAATTACGCGAGCGGAGCGGAATTTGACGCCCAGGCCTAATGCAAACACGCCTCCTGGCGTGCTCTTGGTTGGGGGATGAAGTCCCCTTTGCTTCTGAGAGTCCTTAGGGGCCAACCAGCCCACCTGTTACCTCCAATAAGCCCCACACAGTGAGACTGCTGAGAGCCGGTCAGAGGCCATGCCCCCTTTCTCCACCACTCTGCAAACGCACCTCTTGGGGCACTGCTGGCGGGGGGATGACGTCCACTTGCTTCCTGATGGCCTCAGAACTAAAGTGGACTTCTTCCCACAAGCATCAGTGCACCAGGAGGCGTGTTTGCAGAGTGGTGGAGAAAGGGGGCATGTCCTCTGACCACCTCTCAGCAATCCAGCGGTGTGGGCCTTACTGGAGGTAACAGGAGGGCTAGGTGGCCCCCAAGGACCCTCAAGAGCCAAGGGGACTTTATCCCCCAAATAGTAGTGCGCCAGGATGAGCGTTTGCAGAGTGGTGGAGAAATAGGGGAGTGGCCTGCTATCAGATCTCAACAATCTTGGTATATGGGACTTATTGGAGGTAATAGGAGGGGTAGGTGCAGTGGTGGCTGGTGGAATTTTAAACTGGTGGGGCGTATGCAGAATGAATTAACGTATGCGAGCGAGCCCGATGGCAATAATGGGGGTTCGGGGGGTTCTCCCCTGGTGGAGAATTTTTTTTTAAATTGGCGTCTATTTGGCACGATTTTCAGGACTATTTCTGTGATAACTGGGCTAAAAATTCAGTTCTTCTAGGCATTCATAAAAGAAAACTCATACATTATTTCAGAGAATTTCTGGGTTGCCAAGCAAGTCTGACTTCTGAAGAGGGCTAGGGTACTAAGCAAGACTGCTTTGGCTCTACCCTTTCCTATAGAAAACACATAACATAGGTGCATAAACGTCCACAAAGAAACACACTTGTAATTAATTTTGTTCCTACCGATAATGCAGACTTGCCACTTTCTTTTCTTCACCAGCTATTCAATGTTGATTGCCCAGTAATCTTTATGTCATATTAAATAGCTACAAGTATAAGAAATATCCATTCAAAAAAAACATTTAATTTTTAGGAAGTCAGCAAAAGCTTTGTATTTATGAGCAAGTCAATTTTGCTAAAACAAAAATGTAGTAAATATTGTACTTAAAATAGTTTATACATCCGTCTGGTGGAATTTGAAACTGGGATAGCATAAGCATAATGAATCAATGAATGCTAGCGAGCGAGTGAAACGAGCAAGCCTAACGGAAATAAGGGGGATTCGGGAGATGATCCCCCGCGAATTGTTTTGTAAAATTGGTGTATTTTGGTGCACTTTTCAGCACTACCTCTGTGATAAATGGACTAAAAATACAGTTCTTATAGGCATTCATAAAGGAAAACTCATAAAATATATAATAGATTTTCTGGGTTGACAAGCAAGTCTGACTAGCGAAGGGGGCTAGGGAAGTTACTAGGCAAGACTACTGGGCTCTACCCTTGCCACTATAAAACACATAACATAGGTGCATAAAGGTCTACAAAGAAACACACTTGTAATTTTGTTCCTACCAGAAATGCAGGCTGGCCACTTCCCTTTCTGCATCAGCTATTCAATGTTGATTGCCCAGTAATCTTCATGACATATTAAATAGCTACAAGAAATATCCATTCGAAACAAACATTTAATTTTTAGGAAGTCAGCAAAAGCTTTGCATTTTTGAGCAAGGCAATTTTGCAAAACAAAAAATGAAGTAAATATTGTACTTAAAATAGTATATATAGCGCACTGAAGCCCTTGGGTCCATCAGTATCTTAGAAAACCACTAAATAAAAATAAGTTATGAAATGAGTCTAATATGCATTGCTTAAAATATAAGAAATATCCATTAAAAATCTTTCATTTATTTTAGAAAGAAACAACAAAAACTTTATATGTATAAGCAGGCTAGGTAAAATTGTTCAAAAATAAAACTTTTTACTTTATTTTTAAATACTTTGCATGCCACTCTAAGGCCCTTGTGCCTGTCAGTACAGTAGAAAATGGTTACATAAAATTAAATTATGAAAATAAATAAATGTACATTTTAAGAAATATCCCTTCAAAACCAATATGATATTTGTAAACACAAACAAAATTATTTTAAATAATACTATGTAAATACTTTGCATGCCACCCTCAGGTCCTTGTGCCCGTCAGCCAGCACAGCAGAAAACAGTCAAATAAAAAAAAATTCTGAAAATAAATAAAAGTACATTTTAAGAAATTTCAAAACCAATATGATATTTTTAGACACAATTTAAAATAAATTATAATATTTAAATACTTTGCATGTCAATCTCAGGTTCTTGTGCCTGTTAGTACAGTAGAAAACGGTTAAATAAAAATTAATTTGGAAAATAACTAAATGTTGTACATTTAAAGAAATATACCCTCAAAACCAACATATTTTTAAACATTAACAACAAAAATATTTTAAATAATAATAAAATATGAAAACAAATATATATAAATTCACATATACATAAACACACATATATAAATACATATCAACTGTACAGGAGTTGTATGAATATTAAATGGGATGAGTAAATTGCCAACAGTACTTCCTAATGTTATCAAACAAAACAAACCGAGCTATAAACACCTGAAACTATGATCACACATCAGATTCATATTTTCTATTTATATAGAAAGTTTGCTTGTCGATCTTTAATATGAACAACATTTTCGATTGTTCTTTTGTTGAATTCTGGTATTTCCTTTATTAGCTCTTTTTTCATTGATAGCATAGCCAATGCATTAAGTCTAGCTTGAGTCATTGTGTTTCGCAGAAACGTTTTTACCCTCTTTAGTGTGGAAAAACATTGCTCAGATTCTGCTGTTGTCATGGGTATAGTAATGACAACTCTTAAAAGCTTTATGGTCTCAGAAAAAGACTTCTCTAAGTTGTTTTCACACAAAAAGCTAAATAAAGCCATGGCACCACCAGTAGCCTGACGGAGGTCACGTCTTCCATACAGGACTGAAAGTTCTGTAGGCAATCTGGCTTTGTCTAACATAGGATAGGCTTCTATCGTTTCTGCGAGTGCCTCAGCTGGGAAAGATTTGTCATGTCTTTCAAAAAGGTCACTTCGCAATAGTGTTGCACTTACAAGATGCTTTGTGAATGCAAAGCGCTCTCTGGCATGGACCCCAGTAATGTCACAGACTTCTTTTGCTTCTTGGGTCAAAGTATTTATTTGCAGTCTCCGGTTTACAAATTTACATTCTTGTGGCAGTGTAGAATCCAAACTGTCAATGGATTCCCGTACTTTGGTGATGCTTGTCACAAAGTCTGTAGTAGCTTTCTGGACAGACACAGTGTCAATGTCTCGCTTTTGCAATTGATTATATAAAATGTCTACGTGGGGCATTATACTATGAAAAAGAAACAGAAAGAATATAAACTCCCTATCTTCTAATGTTCTAGTAAATCCCTTAGCTTCACATATAATATTGGACTCAAAATCACCACTGTTTGCAATGGTTGTCATGCATTCAAGAAGATTGTCACTGTGTTCATAAAGTATGTTTATTGCTCGAATATTGAAGTTCCAGCGAGTTGCAGACCCTCTTGGAAGTCTTCTTGAAACTATTTGTTCAAGAATATCAGTCCTTTTCGGGGAACGTGCAAAAAATGCTGTTATACCACCAACCTCTGAAAAGAAAATTTTATCTCTAGATATTTTGGAGGAAGCATGTTCCATAATTAGGTTAAGTTGGTGGGCATAGCAATGAATATAATGTGCATTTGGGTAAACATCCCTGATTTTCTTTTGCCCCCCCACCAGTTGCACCACACATGACGCTGGCACCATCGTAGCTTTGAGCAATTACTTTTCCTTTAGCAAATTGCTCAGGGAAAACAATGTTTAATTCATTAAGAATGGCTGAGGCAATTGTTTCTGCAGATGAGTCTTTTAGATGTGTGAAACAATAAAATCTTTCAGCTACCTTGCAATTTCCATCAATGTAGCGGAAGACCAGAACTGACTGAGTCTTAGTAAAGACATCAGTTCTATCGTCAGCTTGGATAGCTACATAATCAGTGCTTCTCAACTGCTGTGTAATATATTCTCTTATTACTTCCAGCATACAGTCCAGCAATTCACTCTGAATAGTTTTAGAAGTGCCTTTAAATACTATGGCTGTTTTTAAATGTGTTTCCATAGCACTGTCAATGCTGGAGACAAAATCAACAAGGTCCCTGAACACGCCAGGATTTAGAGACTCTTCAGTTTCATCATGGCCTCGTAATGCCAATTCAAAGGCACCACAAAAACGAATACAGTCAATCAATTTTGATAAAATGTATCGGTTTTTATCCACTTCTGCATTATGTTTTCTTATTCCCACATGGTATGCTTCGTTCAATTGCTGTACAATGTCCGATTTTCCAAAAAGAGATAATTTCAACATATTTGTCAAATGGGATTTACAGGAATCATGTTTTTTTATTTTTTGTGACAGATGCTTTAGGTCAGTAATTCTTGTTTTTGTCCAGGTAACTTCACCTCCAAAAAGTAAGCAAGGGAAACAGAATAAAGCATTTTTAGAAGCGCTACCAGTAAGCCATTCCATCCTATCATACCATGTTCTGGTAAACCGACGTGTGTAACCCTTTTCCCTATCTTTTGTAGACTGCTCAATTTTAATTTGAGGTTTATCAGCTCCTAATGTTTTCACTTGCAGTTTATCTGCGTGTGTCAAGCCCAAAAATGGGTTTATGAGTAAACTGTCAACTGTGTTCATTGTGTCCAGCAATAGATCAGACTGGAAATAGAAAACCTAGCCTGTTTTTTAAATATTCCCTCGGTTGAAGACACAAAAACTATATTACGCAAAATACTAAATAAACACTAATATGAATTGTCATGCACACACAAGTAACAGCAATTATTCATCCATCCTCATTCTGACAGGAATGCAACTGCAGCAGCACGGACAGCTGTCCCCCAAGCGGTATTGCCTTGTAACTATTTGCAGAATTCCTCCTGGGATCCTGTTAATAATTAAAATATGGTGCAAGCTTTGAGGCTAGGTGCCATTGCATGCACAACACCAGTGGTGATTGAAAAGCTTGAGCATGTCAATTCAGTGATCTGCCTAGAATTTAAAGGGTGTATTCAAATTATGGGGTCCTTGAATTACTATTATAAGGATAAAATAACTACATGTTAGGAGTAAACCTAAAACAAAGTACCTATAAATTTGGAATTGACTTTAGATGGCAAATAATACAAAACGTATTGAAAAATTTCTTTAAAAGCATGAGACTCTCATTGAGCAATACCCTTTAAAAGAGTTCTAGGCAGATCTCTGATATATCCAGTACTCATCTGTACCCAACACAGCAAAATAAATGTATATTTTTCAATTTAAGAGTTTAACATTGCAGTTAGATCATTTCGAAATTCTACACATTTTTGAACAGAGCTATTTTACACACAAGACAGACTAAAATTACAGCCAATAGACAGTGCTAGTCCTATCAGTGATCCCATTACTAAATGGACAGCAGTCACAACTGTCACAACACATTAGATAGATTTTATATATCCTACTCACTGTATATACTCTGTGTGCAGTAAAAAATATTGTGTGCAAAAAAGTAGACTGAAAAACATCGGTGTCAAAAAATATTGTCGACTGAAAAAATAGAATGAAAATAAACAGTGGCCTAAAACATGGTAAAAATGTCATGGATTATAGAGCAAATGTAAGGGTACTGGGAGCAGTGGTAAGGGGCATCTTTCTAAAGCAGACAGGAGCATTTAAAATGAGGTGGGGTAAAGGGTGCGGGAGACTAGCAAAGCATTTTAATAATTCAGGTAAAGTTAGCGTTAATGGATAGTTAGGGGATTTTAGGGTAGCACTAAGGAGTAGTAGAGGGCTATTATGAATTAGAGTAGTACTTTTTTAAGCATCAAGAAAGGATAGAATTTATGGGCAGTTTGGGGTTTAAAGGCTTTAGGGATGGGAAGCATTAAGGGATAGTAAGGGATTATTAGGCTACAGTTAGATAAATGAAAGAGCGTATACAATAATAAAAGATTTAAAAATCAACATTTTTGAAATTTTCATAGTTCATAATAAAAAACTTATTCCCTTGAACTTTTAACTCGCCACAACCTCATACTCTCTGCACTGTTCTGCTAGGATAAACCAACAGGCCTCCACACCTAAAGACCACACAGTTGGCACCCATATACAGCTGAATGTGGACCTCTGCCGTAAATAGAGAACCATGTCCTACCTTGTGGCCTGAGATTAAGGACCAGGAGGCTGAGTTTTGATCAAGGTCCTGTTGCAGCAGAGTCGGAGCCACCATGTGTCCTCTTTCGATATCTCTCAGTACTGATCTTGAATGTGATTATATCACGACCAGTCTTAACTCCAATTTCTCATGTGCTAAAAGAATTAAAACAAGAATTATTACCAACAATTACATTGCATTCATGTAATGTTTCTAGCAAATGTGCTTCCTGTACAATACTGTTTTACACTAAACAAAAAAAACCATTTAAAATAATAAATTCAGGTGGTTTTTAATGGAATGTGCATGAGTGCAAGTGAGCTCCTGGGTCTCTGCAAGCATGGTGATGTGTGCAATTTTGTGTAGAGTTGCATGTTTCTGCAAAGAAGTGCATGCCCATGTTTAAACATGAATCTGTGGGAACGAATGTGTGTGTATGTTTGAGTATGTGTGCATTGCAGGGGGCACCTGTGCCGCTGGCCTGAACTCTAGAATCCTGTTGATGTAGTGAGCAGAGGTATGGGAACACCTCATGTGACTAGAGGAGGGATGGTGAGTTAAGGTTTTACAACGGCTACATTCAGGGGGCTAGAGAGTCAGGGGACAGGTAAGCCAGTGATCATTTCCAGCAACCGGACCCCAAGGTTGAAAACATTCAGCACCAAGGCCACTGCCCCCTCAAAGCAGCCTATAGTCCATCGCCTTTCCGGAAAACAACAGTTGGCAAAGTGCGACCCCTTGGTTCTACGTGGAGCACTGTCTACCAGCCGGGTCTGGAATTATTTTTGTTTATGACTTGCACTAACTGAAGAAAGTGTTTTACACTCTGGGAAAGCAGCCAGTTTGGCAAGAGATTGGTGATTATATTTTTCCAGGCAGTGCCGGAATTTGATTGTGCCAAGAAAATAAGTGGGACAGACTGCATGCTTTCCACGATGCACTTACTGCCAGCGTGCTTGCTGCTTAAATGCAGCTACTCATACAGCATGCAAGGTGATTAGGGCCCAGGTGTGCTAATGCTTGAATGAATAAAGCATTCTAGTGTGGTGATGCAGACACCAACACTAGTCTGACCACTAATGAGTGGTACTTGACAGGACTGCAAATGTGAAAAGTGAACGCTCTTCAAAATTAAAAAAGTGTATCTTTTTAACATTTGAAAGCTTTGACATTATCAAGTCAAATTATAGCACCGCACTGAGAAGACTTCATTAAACATGATAGGAGGGAGGGGCTGACACCTACACCTGAATAGGGCTATGCCTGTTCCAACACAAATAGCTGCATAACCGCCTGTAGTGTACCTGGAGCCAGAGAAGGAAGGGCAGGGGCCTTTTGAGGATCAAAGACAGCCCTCTTTTGTTGTCTCCCCCACTTCAAAGACACATTTTGGTATTAGTACTGGACCTGTGACACCCCCAAATTAGTTCACTTTGGGGTCTGGAGGAGACTCTGCAACTATGAGGTACTACGCTGCCAGGAGGGACTGCCCCTTTGTCACTTGCTTTGCTGTACTGGCCTTCTGCCTGCTGATTGCTGTACTGCCAGGAGTGACTGCCTCTTTGCACTGTGCTCTGCTGTGTTGGCCTGCGCCCTGCTACCTCTGCAATGAGGGACAACTGCCCTCTATATCCTACAAGTTCCCAAGAACTTGTTGGCTTGCCTCCTGTTATGGAAGAATCAGGGCTATTTGTATGTTTTATTGGGCCACCAGACACACTCACACAGTCTAGCGCCTACTGTGTTGGCACCCGGTCACCTTTTGCTACTAGTCGTACTCGAGATTGCTGTTTTTGAAGATACCGCAGTGCAGCGGTGTAGCCCTTTCCCCCAGTCAGCGCTGGGAGCACCGAGCGGCGTGAGTGCATTCTGGTTTCCTAGCAACACAACGATCTGAGCGCGCTCTCTCCAGGCTCTTTGGGCCGAAGATTCACAAGACTGCCTCTACTGTGGCTGCACCCCAGCCCTGCCTGCCTCTGTGCCTCTTACCAACACGAGCTCGTGTGTGAGGCCCGCCAAGACAGCAGTATGGGGCCATAGACCTGCCTGTGCTCCTGTGGCCATGCCGGAGCCCAACTCATCTTCCTACCACGTCGACCCCGTGTGCGAGACCGCCGACAACCAGAGCAGCGACTCCAAGCCCCAGGTACTGTCCCGAGGGCCCGCGCGGCCTGACTTCAACCCCCACTGCATTGAAGAACTTTCCGAGGCGGAGGCGGCCGGTGGGCTCATTTGAGGATTACTGTAACTCCCTTAAAGGTTCCTGAGCACTGTGATGCCTCAGGCGAATGAGCTATTAACGTTACTACTGGCATAACTCTTGATAGACTGATTAGATTGTTGTCCTTTAGGCCTTGTTTTAATTACATAAAGATGGCCTATTTTTCTGCAACTGGTGTGGAGTTTTTTTGTGGTGTCTTTCACTGTGTTACTTTACTATGTGTTGCACAAATACTTTACACATTGCCTCTTTGATAAGCCTGCTCTGCGCCAAGCTACCAGATGATGAGCACAGGTAATCCTGCACGTGTATCTGAATTAACCTAAGTGGTGGTGGGTACTGCCTGGCTTAGGTGTATACCCTAGCCAACCAAAATCCCCATTTGTAACAAGGGACACATTCAGCAGTGCCTGCTGTTGCACGTTGCCTGCTTTCATTCCGAGCAGCAATGTGCAAGGGGGGGGGTGGTGGGCAGCGGCTTATCAAACTTCAGCTGGGCCCATAACAAAGGCCGAAGTTAAAGGGCCATCAGGCCTCCTTTTGTTCCAGGGAGCTATCTGGAGCCTCAAACCTAGAAGCAAATGCCTTGACCAAGGCGAAACAGCTGCCCTCTTCCTCCTGGACCTCTCAGCCGCCTTCAACACCGTTTCCCACCACGCCCTCTGCACAAGACTCCACGACGCCGGCATCCAGGACAAAGCCCTGGATGGATCTGCTCCTTCCTCACCGGCCGAACACAGAGAGTCAGACTTTCACCATTCAACTCAAAACCCACAGAGATCAGCTGCAAAGGGCCTAAGGGCTGCTCCCTGAGCCCCACCCTCTTCAACATCTACATGGCCCCACTTGCAGCCATCGTCAGAAACCACAGACTCAACATCGTCTCCTACGCCGACAACACCCAGCTGATTCTCTCCCTCACAGAAGAACCCACAGCCGCCAAGAGCAACTTCCACAACGGGATAAACACAGTCGCCACCAGGATGAAGGACAGCTGCCTCAAGCTTAACTCAAACAAGACCTAAGTCCTCAACCTGGGATCCACCTCCCAGTGCTGCCACCCCCTCTGCCTGGGATGACTCCTGGTGGCCCAGGCAGAGGGGGCCCGCAGCACTTGGAACCCCCCACACCCACTGACCACGTGTGAAAGCTTGGCATCTTCCTGGACTCCTCGCTCTCAATAAACCACCAAATCAACACTGTTTCATCCTCCTATTTCCACACGGTCCATCTACTTCATAAGATCTTCCAGTGTGTCCCCAGTGAGTACAGGAAAACCGTCACCCATGCGCTCGTCAGCACTCTAGCCGGCACCACCCAGAAACTCCAAAAGAAACTGCAGAACATCAAGAACACCTCCGCCAGACTCATCCTGAACATCCCACACCGCGGCCACATCACCGGCCACCTGAGAGGGGAAACAGCCATTACAACGAATTCAATACAACGCATGCCAACACAACGCAAATACCATTACATCGCAATGCCATTACAACGCATGGCATTACAATGCATATACCTTTACCACACATGCCTTTACAACGAATTTCGTTGTAAAGGCATGAATGGTAAAAGCATATGTGTTTTACATGTAAGTATAAGGTGAGTATAGGGTTTAGGGTGGGTTTGGGTTTTTGGGTGTAGGGGTATAGGATTTGGGGGCCAAGATTAATTTTAGGGTTCAGGGTGGGTATAGGTTTTGGGGTGCCAAGGTTAATTTTAGGGTTCAGGGTGGGTTTGGGTTTAGGGGTGCCAGGGTAATTTTAGGGTTCAGGGTGGATTTGGGTTTTGTGGTGCCAAGGGTAATTTTAAGTTTTAGGGTGGGTATAGGTTTTGGGGTAGCAAGGGTAATTTTAGGGTTCAGGGTTGGTTTGGGTTTTGGGATGCTAAGGGTAATTTTAGGGTTTAGGGGGTATGGGTATTGGGGTGGTAAGGGTAATTTTAGAATTTTAAGGGGGTATGGTTATTGGGGTACAAAGGGTAATTTTCGGGTTTCAGGGGGTATTAAAAAATATATATATATATATATATACACGAACAGACACACACAATTACTTACCTTAACCACTTTTACCAAGTATATGCCTTTACCACGCATTCCTTTGCGTTGTAATGGCATGCGTGGTAAAGGCATATGCGTGGTAAAAGTGTGCGTTGTAATGGTAACGATTTGTAAAAGCACTTGCGTTGTTACAACCGCGTTGTAATGGCATGCTTTGTGTTGGCATGCGATATAACGTCATGTATTCCCTTAGAGACCTTCACTTGCTATCTATCAACAAAAGAATTACCTTCAAGCTCCTCACGCACGCCTACAAATCCCTCCACAACGCCAGACCTACATACCTCAACCACCACTTCTCTTTCTACACTCTCACCTGACACCTCCACTCTGCCCAAGTGGCTCAGGCCACCATCCCACGTATCCGCAAGACCACTGCTGGAGAAAGATCCTTCTCCTAACTTCTGGAACTCCCTGCCTCTGCACCTCAGGCAATCACCATCACGGCTGCAAGTCAGGAAGGACCTCAAGACCTGGCTCTTCGACTCAACCGCAGATCCCCTCTCCCCCCAGCCCCCCACACTCAGCGCCTTGAGACCCTTACGGGTGAGTAGTCTCGCTTTAAATACATACTGATTGATTGAATGCAATGGAGGGGAAAGAAAGGCTCAAAGCTTATCACGTCATGAGAGGCTTGCTTTTGACTTTGTATTTGCACAAATAACAATTTAAATACCACTATTTTGTTTTTATTTCTTTTTAAAGTGCTACTCATCCACATGTAGGGTGTCAAAGCGCTTTAAATCACATGTACACGTATATTGACAATAAATCATGAGTGTGTAAATTAATGTACAGGTTGTGTTACATAAGTAAGTGAGGGTTACAAGGTTTAAGAGTCGCATGCTGTTAATAGCTCACTGTGCTATATTAGAAGGATTACAATTTATGAACTGTAAATAACAAAATGAGCTCTGTATTAAAAGCAGAAACCCACTTATCTATCTACATAAAATAAAAATCTGTCATCTGCATATTACATTGCATATTACATGATGTGCTTTGCATGAGACATATTAACCCTTGCAAGTTTATTTAAATGCACTCATGAGTCATGATACTAGACCTGCTAAACGGACTGTGCAATATGCTAAAATAATTAAAAAACAGCATATTTAAATAATGCAAACATTGCAAAAATAATTTAAAAGTACAATAAATAATATTTCACAACAATTCCAACACTTGGAAAGGAGTGTCGATGTGCTTACTATGGTAATCAATCAATTATTGCCTTTGTTTAAGAACCAGATCCATAGGCAAGCTTGCTTTGTAGAAATGTTCCATTTATTTTTTCACTATTAGATATTTTTCAAAAACCATCGATCCAAGAACTCATACAATATCAAATCAACAGCCTACGCGTTTCGTCCCCTACTTGGACGTCATCAGGGCTCCAATTTCATTCATAAGTGTTTCTCTTTAAAGTCCTTCTGAGCTTCATATCATCAACCAATTAATGTGGAAATTCTTTTCTATTGCCGGAGCGTCTTATTCTCCCGCTTCCATGCCACGGCCTGGCCCGATAAATCCCACCACTCTGCAAACGTGCCTCCTGGCACACTACTAATTGGGAGATGAAGTCCCCTTGGCTCCAGAGGGACCTTGGGGGCCAAGAAGCCCTCATGATAGCTCCTGTAAGTACTACACAGCGGAATTCCTGTGAGCTGGTCAGAGGCCCTGCCCCCTTTCTCCATTACTCTGCAAAGGTGACTACTACTTTAAAAACCATAGAAATTCACTGAAAAAAACGAAGGCTACAGGGACATTATAGTGAGGAATTAGCATTTAAAAAACTTTAGAAATTCACTAAAAAAAAACAAAGGTTACAGGGACGTTATAGTTAGGGTCAGATTTTACTCATACAAAACCAGAGAAATTCAGACATTATACTTAGCTGAGTTAACTATAACTCGCGCCCATGCAATGCACTGCTTATGACCTCACATATTACATCACTCATGACATGTTCAGTGACATCCCTGGTGACATCACTGATGACATCTCAAATGACATCAGTGATGACATCATCCACAGCATCTCTGACACACCCACTTACACCCCTGTAGAATCTTTTATACACCCACTGCCACTCCCACACAACCATTCACAAACCCACCACTCTGCAAACGCACCTCCTGGGGCACTACTGGTTGGGGGAAGAAGTACACTTTAGTGCTGAGGCCCTCAGAAGTAAAGTGGAATACATCCCCTAACTAGAGTGCGTGCAGAAAGGGGGTGGGGACTCTGGCATCATGCCGGTCGTTTTTTCTTTCTTTTTTTTTAATTATAAGGAAAAGGGGGCTGTGTGGCCCCCCTTCACTGGGACAATTACGGCCCCGGGGACCCCATCCCCTGGGGCCAGGTATTTTTAGAAAGGGGAGGGGCCATGTGGCCCCCCTCCCCAGGCAGAATACGGCCTTGTGGACCCCATCCCCCAATGTCTGTCTTTTTCTTCCTTTAAAATATTTTTTTATAAACTGAGGGGGCCATGTGGCCCCATTCCCTGGGCCAATTTTGACCCCAGGGACCTCATCCCCCAGGGCCTGCCCTTTATTTTTTTTTTTATTTTTTTTTTACAACATGGGAGGGGGTCCAGGCGGCCCCCTCCTGGCCAATTTTGGCCCCGGGGACCCCATCCCCAGAGCCTGGCCACAATACTGGGTGCCCTGGTCCGTCCCACGTGAGGCACCCAGTTTCTCACCTTGGGAACACCGGAGGGAGCCTCAAGACCCCGCAGCTCCCTCTGTCCAAAAGCAATTCTGCTCCCCTTCGTGCAAGCGAGAGCATTTTACATGCATTGCACAAAGCGGAGCAGAGTTTGCTATGGCTTGGCATTAGCGGTGCTCCCGCCAAGTCATAGCAAACTGCAATGTTCCGGAGTGGGCACCTCGGAACATTGGAGGAGCTGTCCCTGGGGGGTGGCAGTCCCCAGGGCCATTTTTGGCTCCAGGAGGGGGGCCACGTGGACCTCCTCCTTTTTTATCATTTGCCCCTGGGAGGTAGTTGTCTCCAGGGCTGTGGGGGGCAACGCGGCATTCAAATTTGCAAAAGCCCCCTGGAGGTGGAGGTCCCCGGGGTTAGGGGGGTCTGCGCAGCCCCCATCCATCAAAGTTAAAGCCCCAGGGAGTTGGCGTCCCCTGGGGCTATGGGGGTCCACGCAGCCCCCCAATATTTAAGATTAAGCCCCGGGGATGTGGCGGTCCCCGGGCTAGGGGGGGTCTGAGAGGACCTCCCATGTAAAAAAAAAAGCCCCAGGGAGGTGGTGGTCCCCAGGGCCTCACCTGTATTCATTGTTAAAGAAATACCAGGGAGGTGGGGTTCCCTAGGGCAATATTCAGCCCCAGGAAGGGGGGCCATGTGCCCCCCCTCCATTATTAAAAAAATGCTCCTGGGATCTGGCCCACCCGGGGGCTGATAATGAACGACGCGAGGCAGCCCGCGCTTTGTTTTTAAACAAACTTTTACCGCAAATTCGTTGCGACCTTGTGGTAAGAAATTTTAAATAAACTGCTTTTTTCCAGAGGGACCGCAAGACGAAGGCTTGAGGGTCAGGGTATTCCTATCCTGCCCCCTCTTCTATATTTTCACCTTTTTTGGGCAGGGACTTGGTGAAGCCAAGTCCCAAGATGGCTGCTAACACTTCCTGGCTGAAGTGTTGGCAGCCAATCAGATCTGTGCATTTCTCTGCACGAGCCCATCATTTTTGCGAAGGCTTTGCGGCCAAACATATCACTAACTTTTTTCTTCTTAAAGTTCTCAAAAACTACTGAACGGATTTGCAGCAAATAACAAAAAGATCAATCTGCATAACAACATCAACCTTTCTTCCTAATTTGCTGTAATTCCATCCAGCTGTAGGTTTGACTCTGCGTCCTATGGGAACTAAAATGGGAAAGCACACTTTGTTTTAGCCCCCTTTTTCCCAGCCCCCGCTTAACGGATCACCACAAAACTTCCTATCCACAACAAGACTTACTATGCCACTTTGTTTGCTAAATTTCATGGAGATTTGTTCAACCGGCACCAAAGATATAGGCAAGTCAGAAAATTATTTTCCTATGGAAGATAGGTCCTAACTATAACTACCTGCTGGTGTCCGCCAGTAGGCAATATATGTACATACACACACACACACACATATATATATATATATATATATATATATATATATATATATATGTATATATATATATATATATTACCTACTGGCGGTCGCCAGTAGGTAGTTATAGTAAGAACCTCATTTCTATTCAAAAAGTGTTTTTTCTTTTGCCGATAACTTTGGCGCTGTTTGACGAATCTTCGCGAAATATTTAAAACTAATGGTTCACTCAGGTCAGCGCCTGGCCTGAAAGTTTCGGGGTGATTCGTCAAGTGGGGGCCGAGAAAAAAGGGGGGTCCCAAAACACATTTTCCCCATGTTAATTTCCATAGGAAATTTTGGAACAGACTACAGCCCGAACTACTGAACGGAATTACAACAAATTTGGCAAAAAGGTAGCTCTTGGTTCAGAAAGCGACCTTTTTTTAAATGGTGTAAATCCGTTCAGTAGTTCCTGAGAAATTTAAAAAATAAAAATATTGATATCTGAGCACCTAGGAGGGTTCGCGAACTGAGTCACATAAAAAAGGTTGAAAAATGTTGTAAATGTAGGAAAGGGGTCAGGGTAGAAATACCCTGACCCCCTAGGGCTGGTCAGGGGGTCCCACAGGGACCCTCAGGGCCAAAAAAAGCTTTATTTTTTAGTTTTTTTGGCAGAAGTCGCGCTGGGTGCGCGAATCCCGCCGAGAAAACAACAAAAAAAACAAAGCGCAGTCTCCCGCGCTTTGTTTTCCTTAAGCCCCCGGGTAGGCCAGGGACTGCCGCCTCCCCAGGGCTTTATCAAAAATGTGCAGGGGGGTACGCAGCCCCCCTCGCAGCCCCTGGGACCGCCACCTCCCTGGGGCTTTATTTTTTTAAGGGCTGGGGCCTCGCAGGCCCCCCAATCCCCGGGGACCACCACCTCCCCGGGGATTTATTAAAATAGGGTGGGGGGACTCGCGGGCCCCCCCAAGCCCCAGGGACCACCACCTCCCTGGGGCTTAAATTAATTTATTTAAGTGTGGGGGGGCTTCTGCCCCTCCCCACACTGCCCTGGGGACCACCACCTCCACGAGGTAATTTTAAATTATGGGTGGGGGTCCGGTGTGGACCCCCGGCCCAGGGACCACCACCTCCCCGGGGCTTTAAAAATGCTGGGAGGGGGGCTGTGGGGTCCCCCTCCTGGAGCCCTCAATGGCCCTGGGGACCGCCACCCCCCAGGGCCGGCTCCTGCAATGTCCTGGGGTGCCCACCCCCGGGACATTGCTGTTTTCTATGGCAGGGCGGAAGCACGGCTCCCGCCCTGTCATAGCAAACACTGCTCTCGCTTCAACAAAGCAAAGCAGAATTGCTTTTGGGCAAGGGGAGCTGCTTTTAGCAGCTCCCCTTGCCCAAAAGCAATGCCGGCTCCCGCAGGAGGTGGGGAGCCGGCAGGGACCACGGGGGCATTGGGGCTCCCCCCGCGGTCCCCATCAAGGAGGCCAGGCCCAGGGGGATGGGGTCCCCGGGGCCATTATTGGCCTGAGGAGGGGGGCACGTAGTCCCCCTCTTTTTTAATTTTTTATTTTTAAATAGTGGCAGGCCCCGGGGGATGGGGTCCCTGGGGCCATTATTGGGCTCAGGAGGGGGGCACGTAGTCCCCCCTCTTTTTTTATTTATTTTTTAAAAATAGTGGCAGGCCCCGGGGGATGGGGTCCCCGGGGCCATTATTGGCCTCAGGAGGGGGGCCGCATGGTCCCCCTCCTTATTTATTAAAAGTAAAAATGCTGGCAGGCCCCGGGGATGGGGTCCCTGGGGCAAATACCAACTTATGGAAGTGGAGCATTTTTTTCCTTTTGAGTTTGTATTCGTGACTCCAACTCGGCTCTCAGCGCGGCCCCCCGTGTAATCGCGATAGGTTCGCGACTCCAGGCAAAATCAAAAAAAGAGTATATATGTTTTTGAAAAAGTAAGATTATATGTTGGGGTTATAGGGTGGCTCTAAAAAGAGCCCTTGTTTTTATTTTCACTTTGTTGTAGCTACATGTAAGCGTGGTTGAACAGCTTAAGGTTGTTGAGGAAGACTCTGTTCCCTTGGTCTGTGAAGTGCACTCCATCACTTCTGTAGATGTCGTCCATATGAAAACGTAGATTGTTGTTGTAAATGGACCCCATTCTATGATCTCTGAGGTATGCAGAAACAACTTTATTGACATTCTTTCTAGCTTTCTCAATCTGTGGACAGAATTGATTTGACCACTTCCATTTCTGTCTTTGGCATATATTTGAAAATACAAAGACAGTTTGAGGTTAAATCAACATCAATTGTGCAAAGGTGTCCTTCATTAGCATTTCCAGACATACCCCAGTCAATGTGCCTAGGTCATTGCCACCACAGTGCACAATCATGAGGTCAGGGGGTTGGAGATGCAAAAAGGTTTTAACCAAATGCATCAATTGGTGCCACTTTAATCCTCTCTGTGCAATCCATTTAATATTCACATTTTGTAAAGCTAGGTCTTTGTCAATACCTCTGCGTTCAGCATACCTTTTGCACCCGAAAACATAGCTGTGCCCAACAATCCATACAGTAAGCATCTTGAAGGGGTGTCTGGAAGTAATGAAAAGATGTCTGTAGCTGAGGTAGTCAGTTGGTAGAATGAGAGCTATCTAAAATGGTGGACAAGATGCTGTTTTTTTAAAAAGTAGAGAATTGATTGGCTGCTTAAGAACATTGTACATTCAAAAATAGGGTGCATGTTACTTTCTTAAAAAGCATGTTTCTTATTGGTTAGTTAAAATTGTTTGAAAGGTACAGTAGATAGGATAAGGTCATTTTTTGCAAACGTCAACCACACCTGCTGTTTGCATTTGTAACCTTCTGTGCTGAACTTGAAAATATGGTGACCTTGTGACCTGTCAGTTCTGTTGAATGTTCTATGAACTGTTACTATGGAAACTGGCATTAAGCAGAATGGAGGAAGGGTTGAAACTTAACTGTGGTCTTAAAATGTGAAATTGTAATTTATATATAAGTGATATCTTATTAAAGTAATATTTCCCAAGTGAGTACTATCTTTAGAAGTAGTGGGTTCTTAAAAAATAGTGGTATTTTTATTTGTAATATATTTTTGAACTCCCGTATGGATTCGCAGCTCCATCGTGTTGGTGCACGGTGGAGTTGCGACTCCAAAAAATTTCAGAACCAGTTTGGCCACTTTTAGAAGTCAGTTGGTAAGGGTTAATATGTCTAACCAATAGAAATGTGTTTTATAATTTGAAATAATGTAGGAAGCAATGTGATTTGTTACTTACATGTATTTGTGTGGAGAAAGAGAGGAAAGTTTGCCATTACTGGTTTTACCTTGCTGAGAGTGGTGCATTACATTGATTGTGTGCATAAGAAAATCTTTTATGAGTTTGTGATATTTTAAATTCTTCAAATCAATTTGGAAGGTGAGTTATAAATTTGTGAGGTGTATTATGTATTACTTTTATTTTTAATCTTTAAAAATTATTGATGAACTGTGATATTTGAAATATATTTTTAAATGTAGAGAAGTGTATTGTAGTTTGTTTTATTGTAGTCAAATGTTGTTTGAAGTAGATTCTGTATAGTAATATGTGTATATTTGAAGATGGATTAGTGATTATGGTAGTTTGTTTTAGTGTGTGGATATGTACATTTGTAGTATGCCGCACAATTTTAGCTGTTGCTTTAAAATTGGAGGTGGTGCCTGTCAAGCTTTAAGGTGTGGATTGACTTCTGTCTCAAGTATGCTTCTACTTGTATATGTATTTTCATATGTCTTATACATTTAAAGTTGCATGATGTATAACAAAGAGGTGTTGTTGCTTTTTATGTGGTAGTCTCAAACCTGTGAGTAGTAGTGGAATGGTGAAGATGCAGCATAATAGTGTGGTTTGAAAGATGTTGATAAAAGGTATTATTGATTAGTGTTCTTTTTTTAAGTTTCTAGAGAGGTACAGTTGAAGTATGCCACATAATTTTTGGTGTTTCCTTAAAATTGGAAGTTTGTTCTGTGAATTTTTAAGGTTTGGATGGTGTTCTGGTACAGACATATTCATGTATGCTTTTACGAATATGGTGAGACTTTTAGTAAAGACGTGTAGGGTTCCTGCTTTGTATTTCGGTAGGTGTAACATTATAAGTAGTTGTAAAATGGTAAAGCAGCAGTTTGAAAGTGAGGTTTGAGATGTTTGTAGAGATGTTATTTATTAGAGTCATTTGTATGATGTGAGGAAAGTTATATTTCATATATACCGCACAATTTTCAGTGTCTGTTTCAAAATTGAAGTGAAGTCTGTGAAGTCTTGAACTGTGGATGATGTTGTGACTGAGATACGTGTGTACTTGCATATGTATTATGGTACATGTTATGTGTGCCAAGATGATAGAATAAGAAAACATAGTTATACATTTATCTGTATATTACTTTTATATATGATGCTGGTAGCATATGCTGTTATGTACTCCTGTAATTTCCCAAATATTATCCCTGTAATAATGCAATCACCAGCCATTACCTATGTACTCCTCTAATCCCCCAGGCATAACTCCGGCAATCATGCAATCATCAATGCATTAGCTATGCACTGGTTTAATCATGCAGGCACTACCTTTGCACTCCTCCAATCACCCTGTCAGGATATATGCACTCCTCCAATCACTTAGCCAGTGCCTATGCACTTATAAAATCATCCAGGCACTAACGTTACACTTTTGCAATCACTGAGGCACTATCACGGTATTACTCTAATCACCCATGCAGTACTGACTCATTTATAAAATCACCCTGGCACTTTCTATGTACTCCTGTAGTCCCCCAGATATTACCTCTGAAGTCATGCAATCACCAATGCATTAGGTATACACTGTTTCAATCACCCAGGTAATACCCTTGCACTCCTCCAATTTCCTTTTCAGGATCTATGCACTCCTCCAATCCCTTAGTCAGTACGCATGCACTTATAAAATCACCCACTCACTTGGTATGTACTCCAGTAATCCCCCAGATATTACCCCTGCAGTTATGCAATCACCGAGGCAATAGTTATGTACTACTCCTGCAGTCATGCAATCATGCAGGCTGTACCTATGCACTCATGTAATAACCCAGTCACTAACCGTACATTTATGCAATCACCCAGGTTCTACTCATGCAGTCTTCCAATCACCAGGAACTACCTAAGCACTACTCCATGCACCCAGGCATTACCCATGCACTCTTCCATGCACTCAGGCACTACCCATGCACTCTTCCATCCACCCAGGCATTACCCATTCACTCCTCCAATCACCCAGATATTATCCCTGAACTCATACAATCGCCCTGTATGATATGTAGAATCATCTAGGTCCTACTGTTGCACTCATCTATTCACCTAGGCACTTCTTAGTGAGTCATCTATGTCTTCAGGTGCTATTTATACACTTATTCATGCACTGAACTTTTATGTGTGTACTCATGTAATTAGCCAGTCACTATTCATCTTCTCCTGTAATTACCCAGCAACTATCTTTGGAGTCATACAATCACCCAAGTACTATCCATGGTGTTTTGCAATCACTCAGGCATATCTATTACATGTCTCAGTTTCCAGGTTTGACTATATTTCAGAAATATTGTATATATATTTCTTTTAGATATGGTGATGATTTGGAAAGGCAGAGACATATGTATGCATGCTTTTAATGATATGGAGAGAGTTATGGTTGAGTCATATAATACTCTGCTATTTTATATTTGGCTAGGCCCAACACTCATGCAGTTATAAAACACCCTAGTACTACCCAAGCAGTCTTCCAATGATCCAGGCAGTAGATATGCATTGATGCAATCACCCAGGCATTACCCCTGCACTCATGCAATCACCCAGGCAGTAGCTATGTACTGATGCAATCATCAAGGTATTACCCATGCACTATTTGAATCATGTAGCCACTACTCATGCACTTATATAATCACTCAGGCACTAATGTTCTACTCTTTCAGTCACAGAGGCACTAGCCTTGTACTTATGTATTCACTCATACAGTAGTCATGGTGTTATGAGATCACCCAGGTGTTGTAGGGATTCTGCACATACACAGAGCTATGCACAGGATAATAGGACCTCAGAGTATAGTGGTGAGCCAACCATGCCCCTTAGTACCCACAATCCCAATCCGACTAGCTTTAGCGTCTCATTAGCAACAATGCTACCAATGATTAGACAACCCAGAACACGGTATCTCTCTCTCAGGACTCGCGGGAGCAAGGACACCCTTTCATAACTCACTCATACGTGTCCACAACGTGCGTAATAAGAGACACTGTATAGTTTAAAATGTTTATTTCAACTATCGTGCTCTAAGATACAGTACACGTGCCAGTACTATCAGCATAATGCATAAGAATAAAATAATAAGCATAGTTACAATTCCATAGAATACAAACGGGGAAAGCATTTCATAAAGCAGTGGATATAGGGCTAAATGACCATACCACCCTCCCCGTGCTAATAACTAGTTTATTATAAAAATAGAAGACCTCTGGGCATCGTTAGGCGGACCCTCATACCTCAATATCTAGATGCAAGGTTTACATCATCAGACAAGCACAGCTCTTCTCTCTGGAAAGGTTTTTCTCCAAGTGTCTCTAACAGTGAAAATCACAATATTAAAAGCACACGAATTTCTCCAGTGCAGCTGCATTCAGTGTTATATCTAAGTGTGAGGGGCTGACCAGATCAGCAAGAACAAGGGACATTGTTTTTCGACCTTGTACATGATGTGCAGACGCAACCCAAAGGGAACAGGAGGAAAGGTGACAGGCAAACAGTTCTCAAATAGCAGGGCACAAGCAGAGGCAGGAAAAACAAAGGCACAAAGTAACGTGCGCAAAGAGGCATCATGGCAGCCAGGCCTAAGCTAACTTAGCAATGCAGACCATGAGTCCACAAACCACACGACACAGGCACTACTTTTGCACTCATTTATTCACTCAGGCGTTACCTCAGTAGTCTTGAAATCACCCAAGAAATACCAATGCAGTTATAAAATCACTCAGTCACTTTGTATGTAGTCATAAAAATCAACAGATATTACTCTTGCAGTCACCCTGGTGTTACCTATGTATTCCTTTAATCCCCCAGTGGTTACTTCTGTATTCATGCTATCACGAATGCAATAGCTATACAGTGCTTCAATTACCGAGGCACTATCTTTGCACTCTCTCAATCACGGAGGCACTACTCTTGTACTTATGTAATCACTCAGGCAATACTCATGCACTTATAAAAACACTGAGGCACTATCTTTGCACTCCTGTAATCCCTCAGGCAGTACCTTAGTACTTCTGTAATCACCCAGGCAGTACTCATGGACGTATAAATTCACACACTCACTTCCTATGTACTGCAGTAATCCCCCAGATATTACCCCTGCAATCATGCAATCATACAGGCATTAGTTATGTACTACCCTTACAGTTATAGATGCATGCAGTCTCTACCTATGCACTCATGTAGTAACCCAGGCACTACTCTTGCAGTCATAGAATCATACAGACCCTACTGTTGCACTGATCTATTCATGTAGGCACTTCTTAGTGAGTGATCTATGCCTTCAGGTGCTATTTATATACTTAACCATGCACTGAACCTTTATGTGTGCACTCATGTAATTAGCCAGTCACTATCCATCTTCTCCTGCAATTACCCAGCGACTACCTTTGGAGTCATACAAGCACCCAAGTACTATCCTTGGTGTTTTGCAATCACTCAGGCAGATCTATTACATGTCTCAGTTTCTAGGTTTCACTATATTTCAGAAATATAGTATATATTTTTCATTTAGATATGAAGATAATTTGAAAGGGTAGAGACATATGTATGCATGCTTTTAACGATATGGAGAGACTTATGGTTGAGTCATGTAATAGTCTGCTGTTTTATATTTGGCTAGGCCCAACACTCATGCACTTATAAAACACCCTAGTACTACCATGTTAGTGCCTGAATGATTATATAAGTACATATGCACTGATGCAATCATCCAGACATTACCCCTGCACTCATGCAATCACCCAGGCAGTAGCTATGCACTCATGTAATCATGTAGCCACTACTCATGCACTTATAAAATCACTCAGGAACTAACGGTGTTATGAGATCACCCAGGCACTACTTTTGCACTCATTTATTCAGTCAGGCGTTATCTCAGTACTACCCTTGCACTCCTTCAATAAAGCAGGTATTACCCTTGTACTTATGTAATCACTCAGCCAGTAGTCATGCACTTATAAAATCACTCAGGCATTACCTTTGCACTCTTCCAATCACTCAGATATTCCCTTAGTACTCCTGCAATCACCCAAGCAGTACTCATGTAGTTATAAAATCACCCACTGATTTGCTATGTACTGCAGTAATCCTCTAGATATTACCCCTTTAGTTATGCAATCACCCAGGCAGTCGTTACATACCACCGTTGCAGTTGTAGAATCATCCAAGTCCTACTGTTGCACTTATCTATTCAACTAGGCATTACTCAATGTATTTCTTTATTTATAGATGACAATATTTGTATATAATTATTTTAATAATATTAAATATTTTTAGAAAGATAAACTGTTTTTTTTTATATTCTTCATCATTGTTAAGAAATATTCAGTATGACAAGAAAAGTTCAAAAGAAAAGAGAACAAAGGAAACAGAACTATTTAAAGGATAGAGAAAAGCAGAAAGTAGATGAAGTACAAAATGTGACGTTGAAGAAAAAGTCTTCTGGTAAGAGAACAAAAGAATTTGTTAAAAGTGCTTTAAAAAAAGTAATCGATTTTGAAAATGGGGAAAAGAGAAAGAAAAGTACTACAAGCAATCAGAAGGAAAAGAATAACGGATAAATTAGTGGAAAATCAGGTTATAGGAAAACAATCCAAGTTGAAATAAGGATGAAACAATATAAAGACATTAGAAAGAGAATGTTTATAAGTAGAGTACTACAAAAGTTATTGAAAGATTGCAAAAAATATAGAAGGAAATCAGCATTTTACAAGAAGAAACAACAGATTGAAAGTGTAGTTGCAAAAGCTTTTGATTTGAAAAGAAAATTGTTTATATTTGTATTGAAAAGAATGAAAACATTGAATAAAATAATACACTTTATGAAGGAGAAAAGTAAAGGAAAAAGACTGGTTAATAGAACGAACTTTTGCTAAATCTTTTCTGGCGAATGGAAGCATACTTCTAGTATGGAACCTTTGTTTAATGAAGAAAGCTATTTGCAACAAAGTACATTAGTTCATGCAGTTGATACCAGGGGTCGTTGTTACGAGGTGAAAAACAGTTGTGCAATTGAAAAAGAAAAGATGATTCCTGGAAATGTGGAAGAAGTAATAGCTGAAGAAGTTCAAGGGAGACATACACAAGCTCCAGTGTATAAGTGGGATTGTAGTAGTATTTGTAGTATACGACAGGAATCTATTGATATATTATGAAATTTCTTACAAGATTATGGTAAAAAAAAGTGTTAAACAGAAGATTAAAATGTTGCAAGGACTAGATCCATGTAAAGTGAGAAAATATAGTAGCTTGCAGGGTCATTCTCTGGCTTGTCTTTCTAGAAAAGTGTGTCAAAGTACTTTTCATCATTTAAGAATGTTAGCAGTACATCACTCTGAAATGTAGAAGTTAGTAAGAAGATTGGACTATGTGAAAAGTCCTGCATTATCTTTAAGTGAAATAAACTCAGCTCTTTTGCATGGTTCAGTGTTGGATGTAAAAAAGGTTTCTGATGATATAGAGGTTCGTTTCTTTGGTCCTGAAGAGGAGTATAGAGAAAGTGAGAGTTTAATAAGTGTAGGTGTTGAAGAAGATTTGGAAGAAACTACTACTGTGAAGTTTGCAGAAGAAATTACAAAGTTTAAGGTAGTTTCTTGTGAAAAAACCAAACTATGTTTGTATTTGTTGTCGATGTACTCACTATAGAAGTCAAACTAGGAGTGTTGATGTGTATTTAAAAAGTGAAAAGGAAAATAATGTTAAGTGGGAGCAATTTGGTGCTTATTTGTTGGTGGAAGGTCGTTTTGAGTTGGGTAGTTATCCATGTATTTGTAAATATTGTTACAGCAAATTAGAGGAGAACAAAATGCCAGCTAGAGATGTACATAAAAACCTAGAGTTGGTAGCTATTCCTCTGGAACTGGTAGATTTAAATACATATGAGTCCATTCTTATTCAATCTGTGCACCCGTTTCAGGCTATAGTTCGTATGGAGCCTAAAACAGGTAAGCTGCCTCCGACAGATTTACAAAGAGGTTTAAAAGGAAGAGTTGTGTATTTACCTTTAGATTTTAAGAAAAATATTGAAACTGTTGGTGTAGACAGAGAGGAAAGTGAACCTGTAGGTATTCTAGTTAATGGTGTACCAACAAAGAGTTGGAAAAGATGGCAAGAGTTAGTAGATGTCACCAAACTTCAAAAGGCTACATTATATCTTGTGCAAAACAATATTTATTATAAAAATTTATATGTGGAAGAACAAGAAATATCTTTAGAAGATGAAAGAGAAATTTCAACTGGACAAATAGAAAAAGTGGATAACTCAAGGAGTGAAGAAATTTATGAACATTATAGTATACATCCTCTACATTCAAAAGATGTGATAGGAAATACTATTGAATTATTCCAAATGAAGAAAGCGAAGGGAACTCCCATGAGTGTTTGAGAAAAAAGTTTGGAAGCTCGTTGTTTTCCACAGCTCTTCCCCACTGGAAAAGGTGGACGATATGATGAACGACCAGTACAGATTCCAGCTTCAGAATATCGTACAAGATTGTACTCAGAAGATCCAAGATTTCGACAGTGTATTCCATATTTATTTCATTTTCGGTGTGAAAGTGACTTGTCTGTACTTTCATATGCAGTAAACCACATATCAAAAACAGGAGTTCATCTTACTCATCTTTCTGCAAAGGAATTTTTGGACAAAGTTCAACAAAGAGACGATCTTTTAGAATCTCAGTTAATTAATTTGATGGCGTGCCAACATGGTACTAATGAGTATTGGTATCGTCGTCACGGAGAACTTAAATGTATGTTAAGGAACTTAGGAACCCCTACATGGTTTGTTACGCTTAGCTGTGCTGAATACGCATGGGACGACTTACTTGAATTTCTACAACACGCAAATTCAAATGTAAAAATATTGAATTGAAGACAGCTGGAGAACTGTGTTCCTTGGATCCTATAAATGTGTGCAGATATTTTAATCATAGGTTTCAAGCTATGGTGTCTTTTATCTGCAATAAAAATAATCCACCACTTGGAGAAGTTATTGATTTCTTTTGGAGAAAGGAGTACCAAGCCAGAGGTGCTCCTCATATACACATATTATTATGGATCAAGGATGCACCAAAATTTCAAACTGATAGTGATGAAAGTGTTTTGTCTTTCATTGAAAAATATGTTACCTGTGCCATTCCAAAAGAAGGAGGAGAAAACAACTTGAGGCAGCAAGTTTTACGGTTTGAAAGTCACCGATGTGGGAAATACTGTCGACGGAAATACAAGTCAAAGGGAAGATTTTATACAAAATGTCGTTTTGGATTCCCACGTCCAGTAATTTCAAAAGGAAGAGTCAACAGCTTCATGTCAGCAGTAAGGCATACTATAACTCGAAAATCTCCGAAAAATACTTACAACATAAAAAGAACTGAAGATTCAAAGTATATTAATGACTACAATCCAGTGATTTTGACAATGTGGAATGCAAATATGGATATCCAGTATGTTGCAGATAATTCGATTGCTGTTGCTCGCTATGTTACGTCATATATAACCAAATCTGAAAAGACGGAGTTGAAAGAAATGTGGGAAGAAATTTCACAAGAGAAGACTCTTAGTAACAAATTGTACAGCTTTAGTTTGAAGATGCTATCCCATCGAGAAATTGGATCCTATGAATGTTCGGATCAGTTGACCTCTGCAAGATTATATTCAAAGTCAAGAGGAATTATTTGGGTAAGTCTTGGTCTTGCTGCAACACGAAATTGAGTATTGAAATCTGTACAAGAAATTGAATACTTAGCATTGAATGAACCAGAAAGTACAGATATTGTTAAAACGAATATGTTGGATACGTACTATCCTAAAAGAAGTCCACATCTGGAAAAAATATGTCTCTATAAAGTACTGCAACATTACAGCTTTAAGAGAAACGTTACAGAAAATATAAATGAAGAAAAATATGCAGTAATTGGATGTGAAGGATGTTTGGTAAAACATGCCAAAGGAAATCTTATTAACCACAGGAAACTCAGTTGTGAAACTCCAGATAAAAGGGAATTTTTCTATTTGGCACTTCTGCAACTTTTCAAACCTTGGCGTAGTGAAATGGAATTACTTGGAGATTTTGATTGCTATGAAGATTCTTTTAATGCATGTAAAGATAGCATTCAATGCACAATTTTTCCAAATTATCTACAAATGTTAAATGAAGAGATTGAACAAGAAACTACTATTACAGCTGAAATAGCTAAAGACAGTTCTCAAGATAGTCAAAGTTCTGTTCCTCTAAGTCAAGATCCATTAGGACAACCAATTCTTGAAAATGAAGCAGCAATAGCCATGAATGAAGTAGAAATGGCTATGCAACAAGCACAACAGGATATTATTGAGTTGGGAAACTTGGAAGAACAACTAAATATTGAACAAAAAGAAATATATCAGCAAGTGACAGAACAGATACAACATGGTTTACAGCATGAAAAAAGAATGCCAATGCACATCATTTAAACCTATTCGAATGTACATCAGTGGTCAAGCTGGAACAGGAAAAAGTTTCTTAATTAAAGTTTTGACCAGTTATCTACAGAAAACCACTGAATCACATTTATCTTGTGTTGTAACCGCTCCAACTGGGTTAGCAGTACACAATATTAAAGGGATTACATTACATCGTTTACTCATGCTACCAGTTGAACATGAAAATAAGTTGGAATATCACAAGCTATCAGGAGAAGCTTGTTATGAAGTTTCAAGAGTACTCAAGAAAATGAAACTTCTGATCATTGATGAGGTGAGCATGGTCTCAAACTTAATGCTTGCCTTCGTACATTTAAGAATGCAACAGATTTTAAAAACAGATTATGATGTTCTGTTTGGAGGAAAACATGTAATTGTATTCGGCGATCTACTACAACTTACTCCTGTGAAAGGACAACCGGTTTTTAAAACACTTGTCCATGAAGAAACTAGGAAATCTTTGGGAAGTATTGGAAATGTGAACATTTGGTCTCATTTTGAATACAAAGAACTTATTAAGAATATGCGACAAGCAATTGATGAAGATTATGGAAACATTCTTCAAGATATAAGAATTGGGGTTTTGACAAAACATGGTAAAGAAGCTTTACAAAGTCGGCTACTAACGAACTTGTTTCCAAATGAAAACATTGCACCTGAAATAATGTACAAAAACATTGGAGAAAAGAACTCTATCATTTGCCTAATGCCAATGCTGCAAGAGTGTTCTACATTCAATGAAGAACTTTTGAAACTGGAAAAACAACCAATAGAGAAAATTGAAGCCCTTGATAAAATGGAACATGAAGGAGTTACTATTCTTCTCTCAAAAAAATTACAATCAAAATTGGATTCTTAGGAAAAGTCGGTGTCTAAGACTGCAGGTTTAGAAAAGACTTTATATGTATGTGTAAACTGTCGGGTAATTTTACGGCGTAATTTGGATGTAGAAAAAGGTTTAGTAAATGGAGCAATGGGAAAAGTTGTTGATTTTGTTAATTATCAGAACAGAGATGGAATTGAATTTTTGAAGATTAAATTTGATTAGATTGAAGAAGCAAAACAGATTGGACACTGTGCTGTTTGTTTTCTGCTTGTAAAAGACTTGTATGTTCGTAGAAAACAGTTTCCTCTTTCTTTAGCATATGCAGTGACTATTCATAAAGCTCAAGGTTTAAGTGTAGACAATGCTTTGGTAAATATTGGAAGTACAGTGTTCAAAGAGGGCATGGCATACGTTGCATTGTCTCGAGTAAGAACATTATCTGGTTTGTATTTGATTGATTTTGATGAGAAAAAGATTAGTGCTGATGCAAATTGTGTAAGAGAGTATAATCGGTTAAGAAGACTTCATGCTCATAACTTAGGTGAATATCATATATGAGAAACGTGTAGTATGTCCAAAACGGAAACATGAGAAACATTCTAGTGAAATTCAAAAAAAGAAAAGAATTGAAGAGAATAATGAAGCTGCAAAGAAGATGAAAATGGACACTGTTGATGATATTGTAGGATACCAGTTAGAAAATAGTTCAGGTATCAACTGCTATGCTAATGTAATTGTGAATGATGTCTTTTATCTAGAAGATCTTCATCATGAAATTGTGGAAAATCAAGAAAAAAGATTCTGTTCTTTATTACATTATATTTTTCAAAAGTTGGTAACTGATAGAACTAAAATCCATACTGCTTCTAGCATTCGGCATCTTTTGGATATATGTACTGGTTCTTCGTAATTTACACTCAATATACAACAAGATGCACAAGAATTTCTTATGTTTATGCTTGCAGTATTGGAAGATGAAGGAATAGAAATTGAAAATTTGTTTGGACTAAGTTACAGATGGGATCATAAATGTGAAGAGTGTTCATTTTCTTCTACCACTGAAATAGACACTGAATGATTCATATATTTGACAATACAAGATTGTGAATCAGTGTCTTTTAATAAATTAGTAAAATCAGCTAATCAAGATATGAAATGCTCACATTGTAGATCAGAAATGTTGTCAACATTATATATAGAAAGATTTGGAAAATATGTCATTTTAATGCTACAACGTTGTAGAGCAACTAGAAGAAAATTGGAAACCAAAATTAAAAATTTTGTGGCAAGTCAACTATCAATTTCAGGAATAACTTTTAAAGCTGTGGCTATTATTTTCCATGATGGACCTACTACAACATCTGGACCCTATACCGTGTATTTAAAGTGAAATAAAGGATGGACACATTGCAATGATGCGCATTTGGAATTCAAATGTAGGTTGCCTTACTGAATTACCAGATTCATATCTGATTTCTTTTATGAAAAAGTTTTGAAAACATCATTTGGCCTATTGGGAAGATGTAAACACAAATTAAGGAGTTGATTTTGGATATTTTTATTACAAATTGATTTGGAAACATTATTCGGCCTATTGGGAAGATGTGAAGAATTACTTTTTGGATTATTGATTGTTCTAATTGTTATTGCATTTGCAAAATTGTGTTTGAAAGAAATAGTTTATATATTCAATTTTTATATTATACGCGATGTAAATGGGATTGAGAATGTATATTTCAGAAATGTACTTCAGAGAAATAAATGATTTATTGTTGTTGAAGAATGCAATTTAGAAACTGTAGATAGGTAAACAGATAGTTGAACTTGTTGTAAATATTTTCAATGCAGATTTTTTTTTTTTTTTACAATCTCATTAATTGTATTTTTTCTTCGCTGTTATATGATGATCTACATTGAAATCACTGTTTATGGTGAAATTCAGTAGAATCTGAGAACAGCAAAAATGGGAATCCGAATATGTTATGTAAATGCAAATTTATGTTGTGTTCTTAAAACTATAATATTATATGCAATAACTATTTTTCTTCTTCTTTTTTACAGAAAGTAATACTAAAGCTTGAAAAGACTTTCAATTCAGTTTACAACAAAACTACTGTAAAGTAGTTTCACTGAGTTTTGTATCTTGTTTAATAAAGAAGGTAAGATGAAATAATGTAATAAGTATAAAAATATGAAGTAATGTTTACAGTTACTTTTATTGCACTCATCTATTGTATCAGCCACTACCCATGCACTGATCTATACAGTTTGGCACTATTCCCCACTCCTGCCATCACCCATGCACTATCCATGCATTTCTCAAATCACCTAACCTGCATCCACACAGTTATAATATCACCCAGACACTACCTATGTACTCTTCCAATCACCCTGGCAGTATCTGTAAAATAATGCAATCAGCTAAACATTACCTGTACACTCTTACAATGTCCCAGGTTATACTTATACAGTTCTGTAATCCCCTAAGCATTATCCCTGCATTCATGCAATCACCAAGACACTACCTTTGCACTCTTTTAATCATCCAGGCAGTATCTATACAATGGTGTATTCATTCAGGCAGTACACATACACTTATAAAATCAACCAAGCTGTATTTATACAGTCCTCCAATCACCCAGGTACTACTCGTGTACTTCTGAATTCACTCAGCCACAACCCTTTAAGTTTTAAAATCACGCAGACACTACCTATGCACTCCTACAAACACCTAGGCTGTACCCTTACACTCTTGCAATCAGCAAGGCATTAACCCTACACCCATGCAATTCCTCAGGTATTAACTATGCATTCCTCTAATCCTTCAGACATTACTCCTGCACTCATGCAGTCACTTAGTTATTAGCTATGCACTCCTGTAATAGCACAGACATTACCCCTGCGCTCATGCAATCTCTTTGGCATTACAAATGCACTCCTCCAATGACCCTGACATTGCCCCTGCACTCATACAATCACCCATGCATTACTCATGCACTCCTTCAATCACCCAGGCTCTACTCATGCACTCATGCAATAAACCAGGCACTACCCATGCACTCATCTAATCACCCATGCACTACCCATGCACTCCTCCAATCAAATTCAAATTCAAAAATACTTTATTCGGCTTTAAGATAAAAACCATAAAGGTTACACAGCTCCATATAACAATTAAAACATACAATTCATAACAATAATATTAAGGCAAATGGTCCCCTAAAATACAAAGGTATATACATCTAATACAAGGAATAATATAGAGGAGTGACCACAACGCCAGAGGCCAAAACTTCATCTATGTGGGTAGTAATGGGGGTGCCTACCAACGTTGAAAGTTTACTAGCTCTCCATACAGATCCTAGATCTCAGAGAGGATTTCAGAAAGCCTACTATAAAAGTCACACAGTCTAGTTTCAACAGTTGTAAGTAAAAAAGAGCTGGGCGGACCTGGGTAAAGTTCAACTTCTTTAAAAGAGGTGTTAAAAAATGTCTGCGAGGTACTTCATAAAATTTACAAAAAAACATAAAGTGTAGCAAATCCTGAGGAGACACTCCGTCGCAGCCACAGGATGCTAACTCCTGACCTCTGCAGGTCCCTTTTGGGACAGCAAGTAGCAAATAAAAATAATCCAATCGGAACCTGATCAATAAAAACCGCTCATGGGTGTCAATGGCCACAAAAGATATGGCTCAATGGATGGGATTGTTTTAAGCATCACATATTTACGGACGCTAGATTTCCCAATTTCTAAATCGTCTCTACCATGCTTTTTAGAGTAGTAAAGGTTTTCTTTACAAATTCCACATCCTTCAGTGTAATAGAGTCAGGCTTTAAAAAAGGTCCGGCCGCCCCAGCTCTTCAAAACAACACTTAATATATTTTAACCATGGAATGCGTGACATATAAACAAGGCTCATAGATTCTCTTAAGATCTGATGATTGAGAGCTAGATCTTTATTTAACCAACAATTGAGCCAAAACAGCAATGGGCGCATGGCCAAAGTATCACATAAAAATGGCAACCCCAGTTCTTCATGTACCACCAGGTTTGATGTTCCGGTGGGCACTCCTAGGAGACGTTTTAAGAAAGTGTTCTCCGCCACCTGCAGAGCATCAGTTGCTGCATAGCCCCAAATTTCGCTCCCATAGCTAGCTATAGCAACACTTTTAGCCTGAAATATTTTCACCATTGCCGCAATTGGGCGCTTACCCATCTTCGCGGCAAAGTTGAAGATTGCGGCGTTCGCCCTTGTAAGCTCCCCTTTTTTCCTCTGAATCAGGGCCCCCCAATTCAAACGGTCATCTATTAAAACACCCAGGTAAGAGAACATCGAAGTCGTTGGTACTTTCTCATTACCCACTTTAAAAGGGAACAATTTCTTCGGGCGAATCCCGACCTGCATGATATAGGATTTAGAATTATTAATTGCCAAATCACGGGCTTCCATAAAGCTCCGAAAGGTGTCGAGCAGTGTCTGAAGTCCCCTTGCCGTCTTAGCAACGAGGACCGCATCATCCGCATATTGCAGTTCGGGTAGACCTCTTCGCCCCACATATGGGAAATCGACCCCTGTTTTTATCAAAGTTTTTTCCAGGTCATTAATGTATAAGTTAAATAAAAAGGGGGCCAGAATACACCCCTGCCGAACCCCCCTCTCTATTTTAAAATCCCTAGATACACGGAGATCCTGGGCATATCTGATGTTAGCCTTTGTATCCCTGTGCAAATCCTCCAGGAAGTCAACCAAGTTATCCTCCACCCCCATGGCCCTTATGGATTGCCACTCCTCCAATCACCTAGACACTACCCATGCACTCCTCCGATTACCCAGCTAGTACCCATGTACTCCACCAATCACCCTGCCACTATCCATGCACTTATAAAATCCCCACGCACTACTCTTGCCCTCCTCCAATCACCTAGGCACTACCCTTGCACTCATGGAATCACACAAGCACTACCCATGCACTTCTTCAATCACTCAGGCACTACCCATACACTCCTCCAATCACCCAGGCACTACCCATGCACTCCTCCAATCACCCATGCACTACTCTTGCACTCCTCCAATCACCCATACATTACCTCTGCACTCATGCAATCACCCAAGCATTACCCATGCTCTTACAAAATCACCCAAGCAATACCCATGCACTTACAAAATCACCCAGGCATTACCAATCCACTCCTCCAATCACCCAGGCTCTACTCATGCAATCATGCAATAACCCAGGCACTACCCATGCACTCATCCAATCACCCATGCACTACCCATGCACTACTCCAATCACCTAGACACTATCCATGCACTCCTCCAATTACCCAGCCAGTACCCATGCACTCCACCAATCACCCTGCCACTACCCATGCACTTATAAAATCACCATGCACTACTCTTGCCCTCCTCCAATCACCTAGGCACTACCCTTGCACTCATGGAATCACACAAGCACTACCCATCGCTCAGGCACTACCCAAACACTCCTCCAATCACCCAGGTACTACCCATGCACTCCTCCAATAACACATGCACTACTCTTGCACTCCTCCAATCACCCATACATTACCTCTGCACTCATGCAATCACCCACGCATTACCCATGCACTTACAAAATCACCCAAGCAATACCCATGCACTTACAAAATCACCCAGGCATTACCAATTCACTCCTATAATCACCCAGGCTCTACTCATCCACTCATGCAATAACCCAGGCACTACCCATGCACTCATCCAATCAGCCATGCACTACCCATGCACTCCTCCAATCACCTACACACTACCCATGCACTCCTCCAATTACCCAGCCAGTACCCATGCACTCCACCAATTACCCTGCCACTACCCATGCACTTATAAAATCACCACACACTACTCTTGCCCTCCTCCAATCAGCTAGGCACTACCCTTGCACTCATGTAATCACACAAGCACTACCTATGCACTTCTTCAATCACTCAGGCACTACCCATACACTCCTTCAATTACCCAGGCACTACCCATGCACTCCTCCAATCACCCACACACTACTCTTGCACTCCTCCAATCACCCATACATTACCTCTGCACTCATGCAATAACCCACGCATTACCCATGCACTTACAAAATCACCCAAGCAATACCCATGCACTTACAAAATCACCCAGGCATTACCAATCTACTCCTCCAATCACCCAGGCTCTACTCATGCACTCATGCAATAACCCAGGCACTACCCATGCACTCATCCAATCACCCATGCACTACCCATGCACTCCTCCAATCACCTAGACACTACCCATGCACTCCTCCAATTACCCAGCCAGTACTCATGCACTCTACCAATCACCCTGCCACTACCGATGCTCTTATAAAATCACCACGCACTACTATTGCCCTCCTTCAATCACCTAGGCACTACCCTTGCACTCATGGAATCACACAAGCCCTACCCATGCACTTCTTCAATCACTCAGGCACTACCCATACACTGCTCCAATCACCCAGGCACTACCCATGCACTCCTCCAATCACCCACGCACTACTCTTGCACTCCTCCAATCACCCATACATTACCTCTGCACTCATGCACCCACCAAGCATTACCCATGTACTTACAAGATCACCCAGGCATTACCAATAAACTCCTGCAATCACCCAGGGTCTACTCATGCAATAACCCAGGCACTACCCATGCACTCATCCAATCACCCATGCACTACCCATGCACTCCTCCAATCACCTAGACACTACCCATGCACTCCTCCAATTACCCAGCCAGTACCCATGCACTCCACCAATCACCCTGCCACTACCCATGAACTTATAAAATCACCACACACTACTCTTGCCCTCCTCCAATCACCTAGGCACTACCCTTGCACTCATGGAAACACACAAGCACTACCCATGCACTTCTTCAATCACTCAGGCACTACCCATACACTCCTCCAATCACCCAGGCAACTACCCATGCACTCCTCCAATCTCCCACGCACTACTCTTGCACTCCTACAATCACCCATACATTACTTCTGCACTCATGCAATCACCCACACATTACCCATGCACTTACAAAATCACCCAAGCAATACCCATGCACTTACAAAATCACCCAGGCATTACCAATCCACTCCTCCTATCACCCAGGCTCTACTCATGCACTCATGCAATAACCCAGGCACTACCCATGCACTCATCCAATCACCCATGCACTACACATGCACTCCTCCAATCACCTAGACACTACCCATGCACTCATCCAATTACCCAGCCAGTACCCATGCACTTCACCAATCACCCTGCCACTACCCATGCACTTATAAAATCACCATGCACTACTCTTGCCATCCTCCAATCACCTAGGCACTACCCTTGCACTCATGGAATCACACAAGCACTGCCCATGCACTTCTTCAATCACTCAGACACTACCCATACACTCCTCCAATAACCCAGGCACTACTCATGCACTCATGCAATAACCCCCGCACTACCCATGCACTCATCCAATCACCCAGGCATTACCCATGCACTTACAAAATCACCGAAGCAATACCCATGCACTTACAAAATCACCCAGGCATTACCAATCCACTTCTCCAATCACCCAGGCTCTACGCATGCACTCATGCAATAACCCAGGCACTACCCATGCACTCATCCAATCATCCATGCACTACCCATGCACTCCTCCAATCAACTACACACTACTCATGCACTCCTCCAATTACCCAGCCAGTACCCATGCACTTCACCAATCACCCTGCCACTACCCATGCACTTGTAAAATCACCACGCACTACTCTTGCCCTCCTCCAATCACCTAGGCACTACCCTTGCACTCATGGAATCACACAAGCACTACCCATGCACTTCTTCAATCACTCAAGCACTACCCATACACTCCTCCAATCACCCAGACACTACCCATGCACTCCTCCAATCACCCATGCACTACTCTTGCACTCCTCCAATCACCCATACATTACCTCTGCACTCATGCAATCACCCACTCATTACCCATGCACTTAGAATATCACCCAAGCAATACCCATGCACTTACAAAATCACCCAAGCATTACCAATACACTCCTCCAATCACCCAGGCTCTACTCATGCACTCATGCAATAACTCAGGCACTACCCATGCACTCATACAATCACCCATGCACTACCCATGTACTCCTCCAATCACCTAGACACTACCCATGCACTCCTCCAATTACCCAGCCAGTACCCATGCACTCCACCAATCACCCTGCCACTACCCATGCACTTATAAAATCACCACGCACTACTCTTGCCCTCCTCCAATTGCCTAGGCACTACCCTTGCACTCATGGAATCACACAAGCACTACCCATGCACTTCTTTAATCACTCAGGCACTACCCATACACTCCTCCAATCACCCAGGCACTACCCATGCACTCCTCCAATCACCCACACACTACTCTTGCACTCCTCCAATCACCCATACATTACCTCTGCACTCATGCAATCACCCACTCATTACCCATGCACTTAGAAAATCACCCAAGCAATACCCATGCACTTACAAAATCACCCAGGCTCTACTCATGCACTCATGCAATAACCCAGGCACTACCCATGCACTCATCCAATCACCCATGCACTACCCATGTACTCCACCAATCACCTAGACACTACCCATGCACTCCTCCAATTACCCATGCACTCCACCAATCAACCTGCCACTACCCATGCACTTATAAAATCACCACGCACTACTCTTGCCCTCCTCCAATCGCCTAGGTACTACCCTTGCACTCATGGAATCACACAAGGACTACCCAGGCACTTCTTAAATCACCCAGGCACTACCCATGCACTCCTCCAATCACCCACGCACTACTCTTGCACTCCAACAATCACCCATACATTACCTCGGCACTCATGCAATCACCACTCATTACCCATGCACTTACAAAATCACCCAAGCAATACCCATGCACTTACAAAATCACCCAGGCATTACCAATCTACTCCTCCAATCACCCAGGCTCTACTCATGCACTCATGCAATAACCCAGGCACTACCCATGCACTCATCCAATCACCCATGCACTACCCATGCACTCCTCCAATCACCTAGACACTACCCCTGCACTCCTTCAATTACCCAGCCAGTACCCATGCACTCTACCATTCGCCCTGCCACTACCGATGCTCTTATAAAATCACCACACACTACTATTGCCCTCCTTCAATCGCCTAGGCACTACCCTTGCACTCATGTAATCGCACAAGCACTACCCATGCACTTCTTCAATCACTCAGGCACTACCCATACACTCCTCCAATCACCCAGGCACTACCCATGCACTCCTCCAATCACCCACGCACTACTCTTGCACTCCTCCAATCACCCATACATTACCTCTGCACTCATGCAATCACCACGCATTACCCATGCACTTACAAAATCACCCAGGAATTACCAATCCACTCCTGCAATGACCCAGGCTCTACTCATGCAATAACCCAGGCACTACCCATGCACTCATCCAATCACCCATGCACTACCTATGCATTCCTCCAATCACCTAGACACTACCCATGCACTCCTCCAATTACCCAGCCAGTACCCATGCACTCCACCAATCACCCTCGGAAATGGCCCAAGACAAACAACGATGTGGAGCGGTTGACACTGCCCTTGGAAGCAGCAACAACAGTAACAGCCCTGCAAGTAAGACGGGCAGTGGGAAGAGTGTTACTCCTGCAATATTTTTGGCAGCCAGAAAGGGGAGGAAGATGATCAATGGTAAAGCCACTGCAGAAGAAGCAGTTCATGCGGAAAATTCAGTGGAGGTGAGCTCGGGAAATGTAGAGGTATCGGGACATGACATGGAGCATAGGAGGGATCTAGATTCTCAGCACAGCCCCACATTGGAAAGGCAGGCTTCTATGCATATGACAGAGACATGCTTAAATGTGGCGCTTGCAGACCCGGCTGCTGTTGGTTCAAGGCTAGAAATTGTGGCTTCAATTTTGGAAGCAGATAAACCGGTATCAGCAGAGGATATAGAGGGTTCTAATGAGGGTTTAAGTGATGATATATATCCAACAGATACAGACATAGAGGGACCTTTTTCTCACTCTCCGATCAATCTAATTCATCAGGCGATGAATCACTACATCTCTCTGAGGGCCCTCCTAGCTTAGCTTGTAGGCGGTGGAGTGAAGTTAGTAGTGTTTACCAAGCAATGGAGACTCCTGGAAGCAATAATGTGATGGGAAGCTCCGGGACAGTACGTAAAAAACAGCCCCCTCTGCTCTATCTATGGTTTCGGCCTCATCTCATGCCGAGAAGCTGGGTAACTCCGGTAATTATGGGAATGGAGCTGATGGGGGGAGTCAGAGTCAAGAGGGATCCGGCAGTATTTCATTGGCAGTGATATATGAAACTATGATGGCACACAGAGACGAAAGCCGGGCAGAAAGCCAAAAACTCAAGGTGCTTGCAGGAAACTACAGAATTCAATACGGCGAATGGCCAAATCCTGTTCAGAGATCGCGGAAAGGACTACAGAGGCAGAAAACCGAATTTCTACGCTTGAAGATGAAATGTCTGCGCAGAAAACAACTACTGAAACGTTAGTGTCACACAGGAATGATATATCCTGGAAGCTTGAGGATATGGAAAATCGCCTCCGGCGTAATAACTTGAGAATTCTTGGTGTGCCAGAAGGAATTGAAGGTACGGACCCCCGGAAATTTGTGGTGAAACTCTTCACTGAAGCCTTTCCAGAATTAACTAATTGGATATGGGATACAGAGATCCAGCGGGCCCACCGCTTTCCTTTTCGTGTCAAACTTCAAGCAGGATCAACTCAAGCTAATATGAGGCCTAGAGCTATATTGATATGTCTATCTAATTTTTTATCTAGGGAGGCCCTGTATGACCTGGCCAGGCCTGATAGACAGAGAAAAGCGGCAGGCGTAGAGTTTTGTTCGCCCCGATTTTTGCCCGGCTACAGTGGAAAAAAGGTGGCAGCTACGACAGCTAATCAATCCATTTAAGGATAAGGGCGCACAAGCATTTCTTTTAAGTCCTGCCAAATTGAAAATAATATATAAAGATAAAATAAGATTTTTTACTTCTGAGTTGAAAGCAAAAGAATATCTACATGAAATCAAGGCCTAGGAAGTATTGAAATTTTCGGTTAATGAACTCAAATAACTTTTTGCTCTCATGCTGAATCGCAGTCTTTAGGTTTTTTTTTTAAGGGTAGATCCCTACAACTAATTGTTTTTTTTTTGTTTTTTTTTGCCTTTGCTGGTTTATAAATATAAGGTAGGGTGTATTGTATAGTCGGGGGTACAGGGAGGTTCGGTGTTCTACGAGGCTCTCCATCACTGTAGACCGTCGGGTCTACCAGCCTCTATGGTAGGGAGGGTAACAGGGGGCCTTCAGTGGTAGAGAAGGCGATAGTGGGGAGGCGGGGGGTGGTTGTTGGTGTGATGTGGGGGGCTACCAAGGGTGGTGGGGGTTGCAGGGGAAAACTAAAAAAAAATGAGTCAGTAGCCATTGCAGAAATTTCGAAATTGAAGGAACAGGAGCTAGGGGGAGCAGAGGAAAAAGGAGAGAGAGGAGGAAGGGGGAAAAAAAAGGAAGGGGAATGCTATTTGTTGTATCGATTCACGGTTAAAAAATGGCATCATTAAATATATGTACATTTAATGTGCGTGGTCTTAATGAAAGGGGCAAACGGCAAAGAGTGGCTCGAGAAATTAAGAACATGTCCCCTGATGTGGTTTGTCTTCAAGAGACACATGTTCCATGGAGTAAACGCAATGTATTAAGGGAATTAGGATTTGAGCTTCTGGTCTGTACTTCACAAGGCACTACTAATAGAGGTGTTGCTATTCTTGCCAAAAAAAATTTATTAAAGGTAACAAGAAGCTTAGCAGACAAATACGGCCGCTGGGCGGTGATTGAATGTTTAGCTCTCAATGAGAAATGTACAATATGCTCTGTATACGGTTCGAATTATGATGAAACTCCGGTTATTGAATATTTGAATATAGAACTGGCCATCTGGGCTACCCCTTTGGTATTGACGGGGATTTTAATATTCAAATGGGGGAAGTGCGTTATGGGCCGGGGGGTGATAAATACTTTGGCAGGAAACCGAAGGTATACAGAGCTTTGCAACAGCTCGTTGATGAGCATGGTTTAATCGATGTCTGGCCCAGATTAAAACATCCAGACCCAGGGTATACATACTATTCTTGCCCTCACCAAAAGCTAGCTAGACTAGACTATTTTTTTGTTACTAAAACTCACTTAGTAGACGCACATATACAGATTTTTCCCCGAATCACCTCGGACCATAACCCTCTCTTGTTGAGATTTACAATGCAAGGCCTGACACGTACTCGAGGCACATTTTCTTTTGATAGGAAGTTACTATTAAATGAAAAGTTTATCTGTCACATGCGAGAATGGTTAACTCAGTTTTTGTCCATAAACCGAAACTCTACCAAATGTCATATAGTGTGGGATGCTTTGAAAGCAGGGCTGAGGGGTGAAATATTAAGCTTTGGGTTACATGTACAAAAGCAACTTAGGCAGCATCAACAGACGCTATATGATAGCTTGCGCTATGCTGAATATGCATTGATAGAGGCGGTTCAGGGGCAATTGGATACTACACAGGTACAGTCTGAAGTAGCATGTTGTAAAGCCAGGATAAATGAGGAGTGGGCCAAAGATATTGCAAAAAAAATACCATCTTTTTAGGAGAGAGTGCTATGGGTTTGGTGAGGCAACTGGTAGATGCCTGGCAAAGAAGATCAGATCTAAGGAGGCTAAAAACACTATATCGGCAATTGAAGACTTAAGGGGGAACATAGTAGAAACACCGGAAGGTATTCTAGAGGTTTTTAGGGTTTTCACCCACACATTACCCATGCACTTGCAAAATCACCCAAGCAATACCCATGCACTTACAAAATCACCCAGGCATTACCAATCCACTCCTCTAATCACCCAGGCACTACTCATGTACTCATGCAATAACCCAGGCACTACCCATGCACTCATCCAATCACCCATGCACTACCCATGCACTCCTCCAATCACCTAGATCCTACACATGCACTCCTCCAATTACCCAGCCAGTAGCCATGCACTCCTTAAATTACCCATGAACTTATAAAATCACCACGCACTACTCTTACCCTCCTCCAATCACCTAGGCACTACCCTTGCACTCATGGAATCACACAAGCACTACCCATGCACTTCTTCAATCACTCAGGCACTACCCATACACTCCTCCAATCACCCAGGCACTACCCATGCACTCCTCCAATCCCCCACCACTACTGTTGCACTCCTACAATCACCCTTACATTACCTTTGCACTCATGCAATCACCCACACATTACCCATGCACTTACAAAATCACCCAAGCAATACCCATGCACTTACAAAATCACCCAGGCATTACCAATCCACTCCTCTAATCACCCAGGCTCTACTCATGCACTCATGCAATAACCCAGGCACTACCCATGCACTCATCCAATCACCCATGCACTACCCATACACTCCTCCAATCACCTAGACACTACCCATGCACTCCTCCAATTACCCAGCCAGTACCCATGCACTCCACCAATCACCCTGCCACTACCCATGCACTTATAAAATCACCACGCACTACTCTTGCCCTCCTCCAATCACCTAAGCACTACCCTTGCACTCATGGAATCACACAAGCACTACCCATGCACTTCTTCAATCACTCAGGCACTACCCATACACTCCTCCAATCACCCAGGCACTACCCATGCACTCCTCCAATCACCCAGGCACTACTCATGCACTCATGCAATAACCCCCGCACTACCCATGCACTCATCCAATTACCCAGGCACTACCCTTGCACTCATGCACTCAGTCAGGCATTACCCATGCACTCCTCCAATCACTTACACATTACCTCTGCACTCATGCAATCACCCAGGCATAACCCTTGCACTGATGCAATCACCCAGGCATAACCCTTGCACTCATGCAATCACTCAGGCATTACCCATGCACTCCTCCAATCACGCACACATTAGCTCTGCACTCATGCAATCACCCAGGCGTAACCCATGCACTTACAAAATCACCATGCACTACCCTTGCACTCCTCCAATCACCCAGGCACTACTCATGCAATCACTCAGACATTACCCATGCACTCCTCCAATCACCCACACATTACCTCGCCACTCATGCAATCACTCAGGCACTACTCATGCACTCTTGCAATCACCCAGACATTACTCTTGCACTCTTGCAATCACCCCAGCATTACCCATGCACTCCTTCAATCATATATGCACTACCCATACACTTCTCCTTATATTCCACTTACCACAGTTCATACAACACTTACAAATTGTTTCTTTTTTAAACCAAATAGGCAGTTCTGAAAAGAACCATTTTTTTTTCTTTTTTTGTTTTATAATTTTTTGGTATTTTTTTAACTCTCTTTTACATTTTTGGGGTGTTTTTTAATTTAAAAAATGAGAAAAAACAGAACCAACAAGAAAAACATTGAAAAAATGATGCAATTAAAACTTATTGCATAAACAAAAAAATAAAACAAAATTAACACTTGTGGTTCTGAATGGCAACCAGGATAGCATTCAGTGATTGCTCACCAACACATAATGTCTTTCTACATTTCAAACAACGCTGCTCCACTCGAGCTAAGTCAGGGTAGATGTTGGTTGCAGCAGTTGTTGTGCCAGCAGAAGAGGTACTGGGTCCAGCAGTGTTGTCATCAGTTGAATCTTTTTGCTGTTGACGACACAGTTGTTCCTTTGCGAGACGTCGAGGGTGTATTGTCTGCAAATGCTTGAGCATAGAAGACGTCCCGCAAGAATATTTTTTGTCAGACCCTTGTGACAATATTTTTTCACAAATTGTGCTTGTCACCTTCCTGGCATTCACCTTTTTTTCACCAGGTGCAATAGTGAAAAAAGCCCATACGATACTTTCATACCGCACTTTGATGGGTTCCTCCAAATCTTCTTCGTCTTCTGGTGGAAGCTGCTGTGTTGGATTTCCAGCTGCCATTTTTTGATGGAACAAAAAAAACACCAAAAAGATACAAAGAAGAGATCGAAAAGACAAGAGGTGTGTCTTCTGAGGTCTTGAAAGAATGAAAAAAATAGGTGGGGTCCTTCAAGTTCTAGAATCAAAAGCCTCTAAACCAATGAAAGTCTTCCCTTTGAAGTCACATGCGATTCGCGCAGCCGGCGCGCAACCAGCGCGCACCCGACGCGATTTCCGAAAAATATATTTAACAATAATATATCTTTATTCCAGGTTCAAATATATGATATTTACAGTTATATTAAGTAATCTCTTGGTATAATATATATAATAAAGTTATATACATATACTTTTAAAACTTAAAGATTAGCGATGGATTCGCGCACCCGGCGCGACCCCCGGAAATACTTATGTGACGTTATGCGGGGTCGAGAACCGCGCACCCATCGCATACCGAACGCGCATCGTACATGACTTAACCACTATGGCGGCAAATTTCTTGGATTCGCGCAACCACCATGACTGGTACACGATCGGAACGCGAATCCAATTTTCTTTTTCTTTTAAAAAAAAAAAAGATAAAAGCATATTTTATAAAGCAGAAATATCACCTTATTTCTATAAAAGTTAAAAATTTTAGAAAAAGTATTTTTGGACATTATAATTAGAAATTAGCATTTAAAAAACCTTTAAAATTCACTGAAAAAACTATAGGTTTCATGGGCGTTATAGTTAGAAATTTGCATTTAAAAAACCTTTGAATTCACTGAAAAAACCATAGGTTTCAGGGACGTTATAGTTAGAAATTTGCATTTAAAAAACCTCAGAAATTCACTGAAAAAAACCATAGGTTTCAGGGGCGTTATAGTTAGAAATTAGCATTTAAAAACCTTGAAATTCACTGAAAACCACAGGTTTCAGGACGTTATAGTTAGTTGGACATTTCAGTCATACAAAACCAGAGAAATTTGTCCGTTATAGTTAGTTCAGCTAACTATAACTCGCGCCTGCAATGCACTGCTGATGACGTCACATATTACATCATTCATGACATGATCAGTGACATCACTGATGACATCACTGATGTCACTGACCATGTCATGAATGATGTAATATGTGACGTCATCAGCAGTGCATTGCGGGGGCGCGAGTTATAGTTAGCTGAACCAACTATAGCGGCCGAATTTCTCTGGTTTTTTATGACTGAAATGCCCAACTAACTATAACGTCTCTGAAACCTGTGGTTTTTTCAGTGAATTTCAAAGGTTTTTTAAATGCTAATTTGTAGCTATAACATCCCTGAAACCTATGGTTTTTTCAGTGAATATATATATATCCAAAAACTCCCGGTATTGCATAAACAAAACAGGTCGGGCACAGACTCCATTAACGTGCTTCTTTATTTCCTTAAACAATCCATATGGCGCGTTTCGGCCTTGAGCACATGTGCGCTACGAGAATCTCATGTTCTTTTAAGTGACATTTATTTATATATATATATATGTATGCTGGCAGCTTAGCGCCAGTGTAGTTATAGTTAGTTCAGACTTTCCATAGGAAAGGCATTTTATGTTTAATAATAACCTTGGTGTGGTGTGATGAGTCTGCACAAAAATTTCTAAAAGAAAAGGTTCATCCACTTTGGCCTTTTCATGAAAAGTTTAGTGCAGGTCTGTCAAGTGGGGCCAAGAAAAAGAAAGGGGGGATCCCAAACCTCTGCTGGACTTTCGTATTTTTATTACACTTCTGCTAACCGGGTTGCACTTTACCCTGTAGCCACTCCACCTTTTTGAGCTAAGCTTCGTCTGCTTGTCTACAGCTACTAGGCTTTCAAGTCAGCTTGAGATGCCAACTTTCCTTCAGAGATCCAGTTCTCTGTGTCCTGCTTCATTGGAAACATCAGTACACTGACCTTTGATAGTGCTTGGTTGCGCCTGTGAATGGAAGACAAAAAATATGTCAAATTCTCTTGCAGGGTCATGCCCTTACCCAAGAGGAAAAGGGGATGAGTCCATGATCTCCAGCAGGGAGCCTGCTCTTCTCCCAGAGAACATAGATGTGGTTGAGCAGTGGTCTTGGCATCGCTGCTTCCTCTTGATGATACAGTGGAAATTGGAAGACTCATATTCTGCTACAATGTAGACACTCCTGATAGGTTTCTGATAACCAGTGGGCACTGCACTCCCTTCCCAGGGGCATTAAAGGCTTCTGAGCTAATGTTCTTCTGCAGGTGCATACTATATAAAAAATAAAAATGTAATAAATCATCCTGCACAGCAAGCGTTGACTGGGAAGCCACCAGTGTTATGGCAAGATGCCTTGAACATTCTAATGGCATGTCCTTCATTTACTTACATTGTTAAGGTGGAGAGTGCTCATCCTGCATGGAGAGCAACGCATTTAGGATATTTGTAGGTGGCCATGGCAGCACACACAGTATACTTGAAGCGGGGAACTATGGGGCTCTGCTTCAGGCTATTGCCCTGTTCTTGGCGTATTCAGAAGGGAGGCCCTGTGGATTGTGAGCAAAGTTAGCCTTTGCCCCTCTGGTTAATCCAAGGGTCCCTGGATTGCATTATTATGTGGTATAGGAAGAGCAATATTTCACATTTACTAGTGCAAATTGTTGCAATGTGCATGCCTAGCACTGATGTCATTTGGAGACTGTTGCCAGATGACATCTGCACAAAGCGATGGGTGTTCTGGAATGTAGATACTAGAGCAGTTGGTCTATCAGGGATTGCATCCTTTATTTTATTTTTTTATTATATTTATGGAGTTTTTTATGCAGGTTGCATACAATATCGAACAGAACATCATGAACCATAAATACATAGGAGTGAAATCAGGGTCGGTTAGGCAGTCATTTATACCATAAATCATAAATACCAGCAGTCACAGCATATCAGAATAAATATTGATTAATCCAGTAATTTCCCAAATGCATCACAGAGTTCTCATCTACGAGGATTGGCCAGGTGTTTCTCCCATCTCTATACCATAATCGTTTAGGTATAATAGTCCAAACCTTGTGGAATTTTTTAGGGCAACCTCTTGCTTTATATGTAACTTTTTCGGCTCCCATACAAAGGTTCATCCCAGTTATCCATTCCTTAAGGGTAGGGGGTTCTGGGGCACCTCAGTGCTTAGCTACATCTCTCTTGGCAACCACCAGGCCCAAGTTACAAAAAAGGAGTTTAGCTCAGAGGATGTCCACCTCTGTAGGTATCCACAGTGGAACAAACTTGGGGTCTATTGGTATGTCTTCCCTTAGTATCTTGTGTAGTTCTTCTATTATGGTGGACCATTATGAGCGTATTGTAGGGCAGTCCCACAAGGTATGCATGTATGAGCCCCTAATAGCTTTGCTACGAAAAGAAGTGGGAGAGTCCGCCCTACCAAATTTTTATAGTCAAGCTCTGTCATTATATATCCTATGTAGGATCTTGAATTATATCAATCTTAATCTAGATTTAATGGCTACTTCCCTCGGGTGCATGAGAGCTGCTTCCCAGTCGATGTCATTCATGCTGCCCCACAGTTGTTTCCCACTGTGCTCTCAACTTCGGCAGTGAGTCAGGCATATTATTTCATAATGTCCTATAGATCCATGAGACCGCCTTCTTCACGATTTCCCCTTGGAGCAATCGTCCTTCTAGTGGTGCATATTTGGGGAGATCGGTCAGATCCAGGGGCCAGATGTATGACCATTGTGATTTGCAAGTTGCAAATTGCGAAAAATTGCGAGTCACAGTTTGCGAGTCGCAAATCACAATGTACAACAGTGTCTCAGACACTGTTTGCGATTCCCAATGGGGTCGCAAATTGCATGCCTCATGAATATTAATGAGGCACTCGCAATTTGCGACCCCATTGGGAATGACTGACCCTCCCAGGTATGGTGGCCTGCTGGGCTCAGCAGACCTCCATGTCTGGGACTGCTTTTAAATAAAGCATTTTTTTCCCCAATGCAGCCTGTTTTCCTTAAAGGAAAACGAGATGCATTTAAAAAAAAAAAATGAAACGTTTTCGTTTAATTTTTTAAGGGCAGGTAGTGGTCCCTGGGACCACTGCCTGCCCTTAAAAAATATTTTCCCCTGCATTTGCAAAGGGGGAGGGGTTCCCTGGGGACCCCTTACCATTTGCGAGTGCATTACCACCCTCTTGAAGAGGGCGGTAAATTGTGAGTTTTTTGCGACCGCAATTGCGGTCACAAAACATTCTTACATAGGGTAGTGAGTCGCAATTAGGAAGGGACGCCCTTAGAACACCCCTTCAAAATTGCGAGTCGCAAATCCTATTTAGCGAGTCGCAAATAAATTGCGACTCGCTAAATAGGGTTTGTACACGGCCCTATTAGTTTTTGCATGCGCAAACGGGTCGCTAACCCGTTTGCGCATGCAAAAATGGGTCGTACATCTGGCCCTAGGTGTTCAGTGCTCCATGCATGTTTTAGTTGTAGGTACTTAAAGTATTGGGTGGCATTCAATTGGTAATCCCGTTGGAGGGAGTTAAAGGGGATTAGATTTCCATCTTCGAGGAGGTCACCCACTCTAGAAATCCCAATCATATCCCAAGGTCAGAAGCCCTTGAGCTTCCCAATCCCAGTCAGGTGTGTTCCTTCCCATAGTGGAGTTTGCCGGGTAGTGCATTTACTCCATCCCATCTGTCTCCGCCCTTTTCCATGCCTCTATGGTCCTCTGAGTTGCTGGCAGCAATTGAGTCACTCCTTTGCCACCGTAAAGGTAATGCAAATATGTGCAAGATTGAAACAGGCTCCTTTCTAGGGCATAAGTTGGGTGGTCTCCAGGTAGATGCCCCCTGTCGTTGATCACTATTAAGTGCGCCGCTTGGTAATAAGAACGTATATCTGGAAGTGCAATACCTCCATTGTTTTGGTTTCTCTGCAACGTCTGCAGTGCGACTCTACGATGGCCCCCGTACCATAGGAGGGTACGGACTTCTCCCTCAATCATGGTAAGGATAGCATCCGTATTTTTGTGGTGTATATTTTGAAGGACATAAAGGGGTTTGGGCAGTATGACCATTTTATACATCGCAGCCCTACCTAAAAGTGTTAGGGGCAAAGTTCTCCATCATTCCACGTCAGTATGGAATTCCATTAGCATCCTTCGAATATTGTGTTCCAGACTGACCACTATGTTCGCAGTTACGTAGAGGCCTAAATATTTGAACCCTTCCTGATCAATATGCAGAGTGCCCGAGAGGTGCTGTACATCCAGATGTCCACCCATCGGGTACAGGCTAGATTTGTCCCAGTTGATCTTATAACCTGCGTAGGTCCCATATTTTTCAAATATTTGGAACACCCCCGGTAAATTCGTAATCGGATGGGTAATGTACAGAAGGATGTTGTCTGCGTATAACGAAATTCTTTCATCTGCCGATGCCCCTGGTCTATCTCTGAAACCAACGAGTTCAGGGTGTGCCCTAACCATACAGACCAGTGATTCTAATATGAACACAAATAACAATGGGGATAGAGGGCACCCCTGTCGAGTGCCCCTCTCTATGGGGAGTTCTGCGGACATCGCTCCATTCACATGTACCTTTGCCACTGGACCGACATACAGGAGTTCTATCCATGTCAAGAACTTGGGGCCAAACCCAAATTTTAGTAGGGCTTGACGCATAGAAGGCCAATGGACGGCATCAAATGCCTTTTCAACATCCAGGGACAGAAATAAGTGAGGGTCTTCTGTGTTTAACCAGTTCGAAAGTCTCCATAAGTTGAATCTTGTCGATCTTTTAGGCATAAACCTGGATTGATCATGGTGTATAAGAGAAGCTATCACTGTTAGCAGCTGCGTAGCCAGGACTGTGATCAGGATTTTCGTTACATCATTTAACAATGACATGTTTTCAGTAAGTACCACAGTCCGTAGCAGCTTTCTCCAGCATATGTATCACCACCATAGTGGCACAACGAAGGTCTGGGAGGAGAACTCCCTCCTCTTTTGTCCCCAAAAACATGTTGGGCAATAAAGGACCCAACAGTTCGGCATATCCCTTGAAGAACTTTGCTGGTATTCCATTAGGTCCTGGGGTCCTCCCTGGTTTCTGTTTGTCTATGGCAGCCACTACTCATACCAATGTAACGTCTTCTTTTAACGTCATACGGTCCTCAGGTGTCAGGGTGGGGGTCGGTATGTCTCTTAAAAAATCACAGATCTGGGGGTTCATCCACCAGTGTGCGGGCCTTGTAGAAATCTGCATAGTATTGTGCAAACACGGTTGCAATCTCTTGTGGTGAGGTATATGTGTTCCCATTATCAGCTTGTATGGTACATACCCAACGTGTCTCCATCTCTTTCCTGACTAACCATGCCAGTAATCTCCCTGTCTTGTTGCCCGCCTCATATACGCTGCGTTGGGTGGCTAAAATCTGGGACTTTGCCTCTTTGTGTGCTAATGTCTGATATTCTTTACGTAGGATCAGAATCTGGCGTATAAGACATGGGTTTACATCAGATCCCAGACATCTCTCTAAATCTATCAGTTTCTCTACCAATGCCTCTATCTCACCAACCTCTCTCATCTGTCTCTGATTACAGTTTTGTATGCCTTCCATAGTATAACAGCCGAGGCCATGGAGTCTTTATTTTCCGTGAAATAGAGCTTGAGTTCATGCACGAGTGACTCGTACCTTAACTCCCATGCATTAAGTCTCCATCTCCCAGAAGGAATACGGGATCTGACCCAAACTGTGATCCAAAGGGGTGAGTGGTCTGATAGGCACCTCGCAAGGTAATCCGCCCTTTCTATATCACCTATCTCACCTGTCGGGCCAGCATATATTCTAATCTTGAGAATACTTTGTGGATGCCCAAAAAGTAAGAATATGTGTGGTCATTTGGGTGGTGGTGGTGCCAAAGGTCTGTCAACCCCAATGTTGTCAAAAATTCCGCCAATGGAGTAGCACCCCGGCGTCTTCGGGCTGACTCATGCGGTCTAAACAGGGATTGACTACATTATTGAAGTCTTCCCCTATAATATGTGTTGTAGAGCCGGCCACAAGGAGTATCTCTGCAACCTTGTAAATTGTCTGTCGTTGAAGTCGGGGGGCATAGACGCTGACTAGGGTAATGTCCCTATGTACCCACACTTAATTAAAATGCCTACCTCTCTGGAGCCTGTGGTAAAGCCTGCGTGTGCTAACATCGTATATGTTCCTCTTCTCAGGAATCCGCTATCTGAGCCCTGTAAGTGTGTTTCTTGCAATAAAGCCACACCTGGCTTCAATCTTCTAAGGTATGTGGCTACTAATCTCCTTTTGATCTTATTTCCTAGCCCGTTGACATTCCACGTCATCAATGAAAACCCTCATTCTCTCTGTGTATTGTCCCTGCTCATCTATGATAAGGGAAGATAGTGTACTGCCTGATGGTTTGTATTCCATTCCTGTGTCCAAGACTGCTTCCACTCCCTCTAACTTGTAAACAAAAGAACAACGCCCACCCGACTTCTTCCATGTAAAGTGTCAGTATGTTCCAGATGGAATGATAGCATACTCTCTCTGTTTGGTTTCCCAGTCCCTCCCTGTTAGAAATGGGATCTCTAGTTGGCAAGGGCTTGCACCTTTGTCCAAGTAGAGACCCTTCTTCCTAGTCAGGGTAAGGGAGTTACACTCCTAAAATAACCCCTGCTCACCCCTGGGTAGCTTGGCACGAGCAGTCAGGCTTATTCTAGAGGCAGTGTGTAAAGCATTTGCACATAACCAACAGTAATACAGTGTAAGCACTACAAACGGACACCACACCAGTTTAGAAAAATAACCAATATTTTTATATACTCAAGACAAGACCAATTACGACAAAAATCCACAATACTATACTTTAAAAATGAATGCTTGATAAGGTAACTTCTTTGCAGGAATAACACAAAAGCAAAGTTCGTGACGAGTCGGTAGCCCCGTCCGGGTCTACCGCGATGCTGAATTACACAGAGTCCAACAGTTCCAGCCGACCGCGTCGCTACGGGCCAGCAGAGTCGTGAACAGACTCGGTCACAGTACCTTTCTCGTTGTGGCTGGTACGGAGTGTACGAGCCGGTCGGCGTTCGTCGCGGTTGCGGTGCAAGACGGAGCGATGCAAGGTGCGGTGTCCCTCGATGCGGTGCAGGCAGCGGCTCGATGAGCGTCGTGCAGACGGAGTCGGTGAGTCCAAGGCGTGCGGTGCAGGGCGAGACGGTGTACGATGCGGTGCTGACAGGTTGCGATGCAGGCGACCAAGCCGGAGTGCGGGAGCTGGCGTCGGACAGCGGTGTGAGTCAGAGCGGTGCGTCGCAAACGTGCGAGCGGTGCCCCAAATGCGATGCGGTCACGACTGTTGAGCCAGTTGCAGCGTCCGCGTCGGTCGGGTCCGGCTGGTTCAGTGAAGCGATGCGATGCGAACTGCGGTGCCCACAGGTCACGGTGCAAGCAGCGGCTCGGTGTTGACGGCGTCGGACGTCGCCTACGGTGAGACCAGGGTTGCAATGCGAAGCGGGGCGATGCGGTCTGCGGTGCAAACAGATCACCGGTCAGGGATGGATTCGGTTGACGGAGTCGGTTGCAGTTCCCTTCCTCTGTGGCAACTGAAACAGCGTGTCCAGAAGCGGTACCCAGAGGCTTGTGAAGTCTTTGTAGTCCCTGAGACTTCTTAACAGGAGGCCAGCTCGGTTTCAGGCCCTTGGAGATACTCAGCACAAGTTTGTAGAAAGTTCAGTCCTTTCACTGCCCAAGACAGAAGCAGCAACTGCAGGCCAACCCAACAAGGCAATAACTCAGCAAAGGGGCAGTACTCCTCCTAGCAGCTCTCCAGCTCTTCGTCTTGACAGGTTCCTTGATTCCAGCGAGATCAAAATTCATGGGGTCAGGGCCCCAATATTTATATCCCAAATTCCTTTGTTCTCTGAAGGCAGAGAGGCCTTTGCCTAGTCCAAACCAGTTCTGGAGCACTTTGTTGACAAGTCTCCGTCCCTTCTTTCAGAGAGTAGGCCAGGGACATCAGACGCACCACAGGAGGTGGAGCCAGCATTGTGGAGGGAAGGCACTGTCCTATTCAGGGCCCAGGTGCAATTCCTCCCACCCATCTACATGTAGATCTTGCTATTCAGCCCTGTGCTGACTCACCCTGTCTCCTGGCATCCCCCAGCCCCTGTCACTCACACTCCAGACAAGGAATACACAACCTCGCAGAGGCAGGCTTGGATGGTTGGACAAGAAAATACCCACTTTCTAAAAGTGGTATTTTCAAACACAGAATGTTAAAACCAACTTCACTAAAAGATGCATTTTATCATTCTGAGTCCAGGCATACTAAACTCGAATTTCTACCATGTTCCCGGGGTCAGTTAGGATTATAAGCTGTAATAATCAAAACTGCCCGTTCTGGCCTATGGGGAACAGGTATCCTTGCAATAGTGAAAAACGAACTAGGCTGTAATTCACTATCAGGACATGCCACACACACCAGGGCATGTCCTACCTTTCGCATACAATGCACCCTGCCCACAGGGGTACCTTCGGCCTACCTTAGGGGTGACTAACATGTAGAAAAGGGAAGGTTTAGGGACTTGCAAGTGTGCGCACTTGCCAAGTCAACATGGCAGCCCCAGGCTGCGCACAGGCTCTGCAATGGCAGGCCCGAGTTACACTTTACGGGCTGTTTGCGTTGGTGGCACAATCCAGTGCTGCAGCCCACCAACAGCATTTGGTCTATAGGCCCTGGCACTCGCAGTGCACTTTACAAGGGACTGACACATAAACCAAATAGGCCAATCATGGAAACGCCAATCCATAACACATTTTATACAGGAGCACTTGCACTTTCCCACTGGACAGCAGTGAGGAAAGTGCGCAGAATCATTACACCAGCAAAAACAGAGTCAAAACCGGGAGGTCAGAAAGCAAAAAGTCAGGGGAAACACGCCAAAAGATGCCAAGTCTAACACATGTCCCCTCCAGCTGAAAGTAGGGAGAACTACCCAACCCCATTGGAGTTCTCTTCACTAAGGCGGAAGAACCTGGACAGACCATCTGCGTTGGTGTGTTCTGTACCAGGACGGTGTTCCACCGTAAAGTCCATTCCCTGTAGGGAGATGGACCACCTCAGCAGTTTTGGATTCTCACCCCTCATTTGCATCAACCATCTGAGGGGCCTGTGGTCTGTCTGAACCCGGAAGTGAGTCCCAAACAGGTATGGTCTCAACTTCTTCAGCGCCCAGACCACAGCAAAAGCTTCCCTTTCTATGGCACTCCACCTCTGTTCCCTGGGGAGTAGTCTCCTGCTAAGGAAGACTACAGGCTGATCCAGGCCCTCTTCGTTCAGTTGTGAGAGCACCGCTCCCACACCATGCTCTGAAGCGTCAGTCTGCACGACGAATTCCTTGGAGAAGTCAGGTGCCTTGAGCACGGGCGCCGTGCACATGGCTGCCTTCAGGGCATCAAAATCTTTCTGGCAGGACCCAGTCCAGATCACTTTCCTGGGCTGCTTCTTAGAAGTCAGCTCTGTTAAGGGGGCAACGATGGTGCCATAGCCCTTAACAAATCTCCTATAGTAGCCGGTGAGACCTAGGAAGGCTCTCACCTCTGTCTGGGTCTTGGGGGGCTCCCAAGCCAGAATGGTGTCAATCTTGGGTTGTAGGGGCGCCACCTGGCCGCTTCCTACCTGGTGTCCCAAGTACACCACAGAACCCTGCCCGATCTGGCACTTACTGGCCTTGATCGTGAGGCCTGCACCTTGCAGGGCCCTCAACACTTTCTCAAGGTGCTGTAAATGTTCTTCCCAGCTGGAACTGAACACAGCAATGTCATCCAGGTAGGCGGCACTGAAATCCTCCAGCCCAGCCAACACCTGATTGACCAACCTCTGAAAGGTGGCAGGGGCATTCTTCAACCCAAAGGGCATCACCCGGAATTGGTAATGACCTTCTGGGGTTGAGAATGCTGATCTCTCCTTGGCCCCATCGGTTAAGGCAATCTGCCAGTACCCAGCCGTCAAATCAAACGTGCTGAGGAACCGGGCAGCTCCCAACCGATCAATGAGCTCATCAGCTCTGGGGATGGGGTGCGCGTCAGTCCTGGTGACGGCATTGAGCCCACGGTAGTCCACACAAAACCGGAGTTCTGGAGTGGCACCGGGCGCAGCAGCCTTTGGGAACAAGACCACTGGGCTGGCCCAAGGGCTGTGGGAGGGCTCAATCACCCCTAACGCCAACATCTTAGAGACCTCCTCCTTGATGCTGGCTCTGACCCGGTCAGTCAACCTGTAAATCTTGTGCTTCACAGGAGGGCTGTCACCAGTGTCCACGTCATGGGTACACCAGTGAGTAACACCGGGGGTCAGAGAGAACAGTGGGGCGAACTGTCCCAATAACTGGTGACAGTCCCCCTGCTGCTCCTGATTCAGAGTAGGGGAGAGGATCACACCTTCTACTGACCCATCATGCTCCTTGGTAGACAGGAGGTCAGGGAGAGGCTCACTCTCCTCTTCCACCCCATCATCTGTCGCCAAGAGCATACTCACTTCGGACCTCTCGAAGTGGGGCTTGAGGCGGTTCACGTGAAGGACCCTCAAAGGGTTCCTTGGAGCTTGCAAATCCACCAGGTAGGTGATGTCACTTTTGCGCTCCACCACCTCATATGGCCCAGTCCACTTGTCCTGCAAGGCACAAGGTGCCACTGGGGCCATGACCCACACTTTTTGCCCAGGTTGAAATTCGACCATAGTGGCATTCTGGTCATACCATCTCTTCATTTCTCCCTGGCTTGCTTCTAGGTTCGCCTGAGCGAGTTTCCTGAAGCGGGCAGTTTGGTTTCTAAAGGCCAGCATGTAGCTAAACACATCCTGGGGAGTTTTCCTGGGAGCTGCCTCCCAGCCTTCCTTTACTAAACTCAGAGGTCCTCTGACAGGGTGGCCATACAGGAGCTCAAAGGGGCTGTACCCAAGAGACTTCTGAGGCACCTCCCTGTATGCAAAGAGTAGGCATGGCAAGAGGACGTCCCACTTACGCCTCATGGGTTCTGTTAGACCCTTGATCATGCCTTTCAAGGTCTGGTTGAATCTCTCCACCAGACCGTTTCCTTGTGGGTGGTAAGGAGTGGTGAACTTGTAGGTTACACCACACTCCTTCCACAGGGATGTCATATACTTGGATATGAAATTGGTCCCCCTATCAGAAACCACCTCTCTGGGGAATCCCACACGGGAAAAGATCCCCATTAACTCCCGGCCCACCACTGGCGCCGTCGTTGTCCTGAGAGGGATTGCCTCCGGGTACCGGGTGGCATGGTCCACCAAGACCAGGATGTACCTGTTGCCCATGGCTGTCTTGGGATCCAGTGGCCCCACAATATCCATCCCTACCCTTTCAAAGGGTGTACCAACAACAGGAAAATGTTGGAGAGGAGCTTTGACCTTCCTCCCACTCTTACCACTTGCCTGGCAAGTTTGGCCAGACCTACAGTGTGCATCTGACTGCCTTCGCATTTGGGGCCAAAAAAAGTGGGTGACAAGCCTGTCAAAGGTCTTGTCCTGCCCCAAAGGTCCTGCCAAAGGCACGTCATGAGCCAGACCCAGTAGGAAGGTCCTGAAGCGCTGGGGTACCACCAGCACACGGGCTGACCCAGGCTCAGCAACCTTAGGCTCACTGTATAGGAGACCACTCTCCCAGTAGATCAGATGTGACCCGGACTGATTACCAGCTGCCTGGTCTGCAGCCTGCCGCCGCAGACCCTCCAGAGTAGGGCACTCGTTCTGCTCCCTGCAGAACTCCTCCCTGGTGGGACCCCCTTCTTGCTGCCAATGGGTCAGCTCAGAGATGTCTCCCAGTTCGGCTACCTGCTCCCCTGTAGGCACCGGGGCGTCTCCCTCGAGGTCCGCCTCCTCCCGGTCCGTGGGAACTTCGGGGGCCGGTTTCCCGTGCCCCCTGCCCTTTCTTTTGGCAGGGACTTGGGCCACTGTTCCAGGCTCCAAGTCCTCTTGATCACCCTTTCTGGCTGCCATTGACCGAGTAGACACGCATGCCCACTCTGGCAACCCAAGCATCTCCAAGTGAGACCTGAGCTCAACATCCTTCCATAAGGACTGCTCCAGGTCGTTACCTAGCAGACAATCTACAGGCATGGTAGGGCTCACAACCACCCTCAAGGGACCTGAGACCCCCCCATTCAAAGGGAACCTGCGCCACCATACACTGGCGCTCAGAGTTGTCTACAGCAACTACTTGGTGGAATGCCCCTGGGACTACCTGCTTCTCAGAGACCAGGTGACACCGGACTGAGGTCACACTGGCTCCAGTATCTCTGAGAGCCTCTACCCTGTTCCCATTGATAGTCACCCAGGTGCTATATTTCTTTGTGTTAGGGGGCACCTGGTTTCCTGGGACCATCTCACTGTCCCCTAGTGAGACAAGGGTCATTTCTGCGGGATCCCCACCCTCCTGTGGGCACCCCTCCTCCCCAAGCGCTACACTAGCCAACACTTTGGACTGTCCACCGGTGGGTGGCTGTGTCCCCTTTGGGCACTTGGGGTCCTCCTTAAAGTGACCTACCTGGTCACATGCATAACACTTGCGGGGGCCGGTCTCAACAGGCTTCCCTGTAGAGACCCCTTTCTTTTTATCACCGGGGGCTGGGAACCTTTACCCTGGGTACTAGTTTGGGGCCCTTTAGAGAACTCCTGTGCTTTACCCTTGTCCCCCCACCTTTCTGCTGGGGACCCTGCCCACCTTTGGCTGAGTCTCCCCCAAACGCTTTCTTGTGGACCCTGGTACTCACCCAGCGGTCCGCTTCCATAGCAAGCTTCCTGGGGTCAGTTAGCTTACTATCCACTAGGTGCTGGCGCAGATCTGCAAAACATAGACTAGACAAGTGCTCCCATGCAATCAAGTTGTAGAGCCCCTGAAAATCTGTTACACTACTGCCCTTCACCCAACCATCCAGCGACCTGCAGAACACATCCACACATTCCAACCAAGTGTTGGCATCAGACTTCTTACTGGACCTGAACTGATCCCTGTACTTTTCAGGAGTAAGACCATACTTAGTGAGAAGGGCATCCTTCATGTCAGCATAGGTGAGGTGATACCCCTTACCCAAAGCTATCAGAGCATCCCTTGCTTCTTCAGGGAAAAGTGGCCACAATCCTGCTCCCCAATTTTCCTCAGGGACCCCATTCATGTGCATGGCTGCCTCATAACCCTGAAACCACCTTTGTATATCATCCCCCTTCTTGAACTCCTTGCCTACATTCTTGGGAATGTGCACAATCCTGTCTGCCTTTCTGGACGAATTGCTGCCACCATCTGAGCCTGACTTACTCCTAAGTTCTAGCTCCTTCCGTTCTCTCTCATGCTCTAAGAGCATCTTCTTCTCCTCCATGACCAATCTCCTCTCCTCCCTCTTCTCCTCCCGCTCACTCTCCAGCCTGAGCTTCTGCAGCTCAAACTGCCTTGCCTCCCGCCTGTCCTCCAGCTCTTCTGGGGACAGACTGCTGCTGCCTGACCTGGCGGGTTCCCCCTCACCCAAAAGCACATCCACCCTGGAAATAGGCTCCTCCACCTCCTCACTGAGATTACCAGGCTGCCCACTGGCATGTCTGGCTGCTACCCAGGCCCTCAGCGCCTTCTGTAGCTCCTCCTTCCTTGTGAGGCCTTTAATTTGGACTTTCAGGTTTTTACAAATCGCTCGTAGCTCCTTTACGGCTTAGGATTCCAACCTATCCTCCTCAAAGATAACTTCCAGAGATGCAACGGATGATGCAGTTGATTCAGGCATGACAAAAGTAGTGAGTTGAAAACTGGCAAGATCAAAAATAGGCCAAAAAAAGAACCAGTATGTGGTACGTAATGGTCTGCGATATGGTAGTAGTGCACACCAATCACTGTAAGTCAAGTGCAAACACAAGTCCTATCCTCACCGCTGACAACCAATGTTAGAAATGGGATCTCTAGTTGGCAAGGGCTTGCACCTTTGTCCAAGTAGGGACCCTTCTTCCTAGTCAGGGTAAGGGAGTTACACTCCTAAAATAACCCCTGCTCACCCCCTGGGTAGCTTGGCACGAGCAGTCAGGCTTATTCTAGAGGGAGTGTGTAAAGCATTTGCACATAACCAACAGTAATACAGTGTAAGCACTACAAACGGACACCACACCAGTTTAGAAAAATAACCAATATTTTTATATACTCAAGACAAGACCAATTACGACAAAAATCCACAATACTATACTTTAAAAATGAATGCTTGATAAGGTAACTTCTTCTTTGCAGGAATAACACAAAAGCAAAGTTCGTACGAGTCGGTAGCCCCGTCCAGGTCTACCGCGATGCTGAATTACACAGAGTCCAACAGTTCCAGCCGACCGCGTCGCTACGGGCCAGCAGAGTCGTGAACAGACTCGGTCACAGTACCTTTTCTCGTTGTGGCTGGTACGGAGTGTACGAGCCGGTCGGCGTTCGTCGCGGTTGCGGTGCAAGACGGAGCGATGCAAGGTGCGGTGTCCCTCGATGCGGTGCAGGCAGCGGCTCGATGAGCGTCGTGCAGACGGAGTCGGTGAGTCCAAGGCGTGCGGTGCAGGGCGAGACGGTGTACGATGCGGTGCTGACAGGTTGCGATGCAGGTGACCAAGCCGGAGTGCGGGAGCTGGCGTCGGACAGCGGTGCGAGTCGGAGCGGTGCGTCGCAAACGTGCGAGCGGTGCCCCAAATGCGATGCGGTCACGACTGTTGAGCCAGTTGCAGCGTCCGCGTCGGTCGGGTCCGGCTGGTTCAGTGAAGCGATGCGATGCGAACTTCGGTGCCCACAGGTCACGGTGCAAGCAGCGGCTCGGTGTTGACGGCGTCGGACGTCGCCACGGTGAGACCAGGGTTGCGATGCGAAGCGGGGCGATGCGGTCTGCGGTGCAAACAGATCACCGGTCAGGGATGGATTCGGTTGACGGAGTCGGTTGCAGTTCCCTTCCTCTGTGGCAACTGAAACAGCGTTCCAGAAGCGGTACCCAGAGGCTTGTGAAGTCTTTGTAGTCCCTGAGACTTCTTAACAGGAGGCCAGCTCGGTTTCAGGCCCTTGGAGATACTCAGCACAAGTTTGTAGAAAGTTCAGTCCTTTCACTGCCCAAGACAGAAGCAGCAACTGCAGGCCAACCCAACAAGGCAATAACTCAGCAAAGGGGCAGTACTCCTCCTAGCAGCTCTCCAGCTCTTCGTCTTGACAGGTTCCTTGATTCCAGCGAGATCTAAATTCATGGGGTCAGGGCCCCAATATTTATATCCCAAATTCCTTTGTTCTCTGAAGGCAGAGAGGCCTTTGCCTAGTCCAAACCAGTTCTGGAGCACTTTGTTGACAAGTCTCCGTCCCTTCTTTCAGAGAGTAGGCCAGGGACATCAGACGCACCACAGGAGGTGGAGCCAGCATTGTGGAGGGAAGGCACTGTCCTATTCAGGGCCCAGGTGCAACTCCTCCCACCCATCTACATGTAGATCTTGCTATTCAGCCCTGTGCTGACTCACCCTGTCTCCTGGCATCCCCCAGCTCCTGTCACTCACACTCCAGACAAGGAATACACAACCTCGCAGAGGCAGGCTTGGATGGTTGGACAAGAAAATACCCACTTTCTAAAAGTGGTATTTTCAAACACAGAATGTTAAAACCAACTTCACTAAAAGATGCATTTTATCATTCTGAGTCCAGGCATACTAAACTCGAATTTCTACCATGTTCCCGGGGTCAGTTAGGATTATAAGCTGTAATAATCAAAACTGCCCGTTCTGGCCTATGGGGAACAGGTATCCTTGCAATAGTGAAAAATGAACTAGGCTGTAATTCACTATCAGGACATGCCACACACACCAGGGCATGTCCTACCTTTCGCATACAACGCACCCTGCCCACAGGGGTACATTGGGCCTACCTTAGGGGTGACTAACATGTAGAAAAGGGAAGGTTTAGGGACTTGCAAGTGTGCGCACTTGCCAAGTCGACATGGCAGCCCCAGGCTGCGCACAGGCTCTGCAATGGCAGGCCCGAGTTACACTTTACGGGCTGTTTGCGTGGGTGGCACAATCCAGTGCTGCAGCCCACCAACAGCATTTGGTCTATAGGCCCTGGCACTCGCAGTGCACTTTACAATGGACTGACACATAAACCAAATAGGCCAATCATGGAAACGCCAATCCATAACACATTTTATACAGGAGCACTTGCACTTTCCCACTGGACAGCAGTGAGGAAAGTGCGCAGAATCATTACACCAGCAAAAACAGAGTCAAAACCGGGAGGTCAGAAAGCAAAAAGTCAGGGGAAACACGCCAAAAGATGCCAAGTCTAACACTCCCTTGCCTCTACCTTGTACCCCCCACACTCCCCCGCTCCCCGCGCACTTATCCCTATACGTCAACATGATAACTGTGTAGCAGGTCGGGCAAGAGAGGTCTGCTGCCCTCCCAACCCCGGTGCACACCACCCCCCTCCCCTGCAACTACCCTCCCAAAGACTGTCAAACCAGGAAGTCTAAGTCCCGGGAAATAAATAAGAACAAAAAAAAATGCAAAGTGAACTGGCACTCTCCCACTTATGACTGGAGACTCAGTGGGGGGGGGGAGCATGCCGTTGTCTCATCATCATCATCAACTTTATTCGATCAGTTTGCATACCAATCATAAAAGTTCAACTAACCGGGGCAGATACGCAGTTTTGGAAGCACAGTGGGAAGGGAAAGCGATTAATATAGTCTCAGTATACCTCCCTCCGGCGCTAGGTAAGGAGGCACTTGCAGACCTGGGGAAAATAATAATTGATCTACCCGTGGGTACCCTGGTCCTGGGGGGAGACTTTAATATGACAATGGACGATCATAAGGACAGACATCCGCAGCGCCCTCAGACACGACCTAATACATGCATGGACGAGTTCACGAAAGCCATGGGCCTGACTGATGTCTGGCGCTCCTTACAACCAGATGGGTCCCAGTATACTTACTACTCCAACGCACATAAGAGCATGTCCCGCATCGACTATTTTCTGACGCACTCAGCAGATCTTGGTCACTTCCAAAACCCTCATGCCCTGCCGAGAGGCATTTCTGACCACTCTCCGGTGTGGGTTGAGCTCACATATCATAGCCAACGTCCGCGGGGCACTATAATCCTCAGCCCATGGTTGCTTAAAATTTCAGATATTAGAACGAATTTGCTTATGCAAACCGTTAATTATTTCAAGGAAAACGTCGGGTCAGTGGACTCAGCACAGACCATATGGGAGGCCTTTAAGGTGGTTCTCAAGGGACAGGCACTTGCGCTAAAAGTGGGCTATGTTAAAAAACGACAACAACACGTCCAGCGGTTGGAAAGTGAACTCCAGCAGCTGGAAGCGGACACTGCCGGATCCCCCACTGACATAGCCCTACATAGGCTAACCACTAAGCAGTTGGAATATCAGACTTTGGCTGAGGAAAACATGAGGGCCAAACTATCACACCCAACATAGGCTGTATGAAATGGGGGACAGAGCCGGGAAACTACTTGCCTGGCTGGAGAAAAGGGATCAGGGAGAGAGATGGGTGCCCAGGCTGGTCCCCCATGGCAGACAGCAAATCTCAGACCCACAGGACATAGCAAACGCATTTGCGGATCATTTAGAGGCGGTATACACCCCCTCCACAACATACACAGCAGATGACTCCCGTCAAATATTAACGGATATCCGTTTGCCTACACTATCAGACAGCGATAGGGATACATTGGACGAAGAGCTCACGGACGACGAAATCCGGAAGGCTATTAATAGTGTTCAATCAGGAATAGGCGATGGGACCCAATGATGCTATAGAATTCCTCAAAATGGTCGCTTCCCACGCTACACCACATTTGAGGGCCATGTATGAGGAAAGCTATGATAAAGGAGTCCTGCCAGCAGACCAACGGTTGGCCTCTATAGTAGTTATCCGTAAGCCGGGGAAACCCGCTGAGAACTGCGGCTCCTACAGGCCGATCTCTTTAATCAACGCAGAAGCGAAAATTCTCGCTAAACTTCTCGCCTCTCGCTTGGTCTCGGTGATCCCCTCTTTGGTCCACCCCGACCAATCTGGCTTTATGCCGGGGAGGAATATGTCGTTGAACATCTGTCACCTTCATAATGTCCTGGGGCGACAGAAATATATTGAGGAAGATGCAGAGGTATTGTCTCTAGACGCCTCAATGGCATTCGATTCTATAGAGTGGCCCTATCTCTTTGAGGTACTGAGACGCCTGGGATTTGGCCCGAAATTTTTGGGTTGGGTGAAACTGCTATACACAGATTTGTGGGGCCAGGTACGGGTTAATAACCATACGTCCAGAAAATTCCAACTGAGACGAGGCACCAGGCAGGGCTGCCCCCTGTCCCCCTTAATTTTCGCTTTAATGTTGGAACCACTGGCTTCCTAGGTAAGAGGAGATGTGATGCTAAGAGGGTTGAAATGGGCAGAAGGACATGATGACAGGATATTGCTCTATGCTGACGATATCCTGCTTTATCTTGCGTCCCCGTACAAATCAATACATATAATCCTAAATATCTTTACGAATTTCGGGAAGTACTCCAGTTATGCGATCAACTGGAGCAAGTCGGTATTATTTATCCTTCGGGGCCCGGTTCCCAAACTCCTCCCGGACTGCAAAGTAGAGGTTGCCCTTGACGGATTTCGTTACCTCGGGGTTTTTATAACCCTAGATCCCCAACTCTTCTGTGAGCGAAACCTAGTGGCACCCTTGGATAGACTGCGCAATGATGTCAAGCACTGGAGATCCTTGCCCCTTTCCCTGTTGGGCCGAGCTGCCCTATTCAAGATGCTGGCTCTTCCACGCTTTTTGTACATCCTTCAAAACTGTCCAAGTAAGGTTCCTGATGCTTATTTTACAAGTGTGGAGGGCGAAGTTAGACCGCTACTGTGGAATGGAGGTCCGCCCCGCATAGCGATGCGGAAATTGACTAAGGGGTGGTACGACGGGGGGATCGCACTCCCGGATGTGAGACTTTACTACTGGGCCTCGCAATTAGTGGCAGTAAACCACTGGATATATCGTTCCCCGGTGGACCCGGCCTACATGCTCGACCAATACCAGATGGGTCGTGAGGGATGCATTGGGGCTCTCGATACGAAAGTCCGGAAAGGACGATATATTGGCCCGACGGCCCATACGGTAGAGATTTGGAATCAGGCGACTAGACGCCTTGGATGGTCAAATGTAATGACCCTAGCCACACCACTATGGTCTTCCCAAAAACTGGGACTCCCATGCAATCAGCCTGGGTTCGATAAGTGGGATACTATCGGAGTTTCCACTATAGGGCACCTAGTGAAAAAGGGTAAAATCCTTACATTTGGGGAACTAAGAGAGAAATTCGACCTGGCTCAAGGGGAGGTTTTTCGATACTTACAGATCCGCCATGCATTGATTGCAGCACTCCTGGACATGAGCAACTTGCCGGAGTCGTCCCCTCTAGAGGATCGGCTGCTGACCGAGCCAATTTTAGATAAAGCAATCTCACTAACTTATCGAAAACTATGAAATAACCTGCCAGACCTGTTTCAGGCGCTCCGAGAAAAATGGCAAATCTGACCTAGGTCACATAGAAGACGAAGACTGGCAGGCGGCGCTGATGTCCCCAAGGGAGGCGGCTATCACCCTCCGTTTCCGTTTGATACAACTTAAAATCCTACATAGAACGTATCTAACAGGGATCACATTGGCGAAAATAGGTTTGAGACCAGACTCACTGTGCTTGCGGGGCTGCCGCCAAGACGCAACATTTTTCCACACTATCTGGGACTGTCCGATCATACGACCCATATGGGACGGGGCGACAAAACATCTACAGGATGCACTAGGGAAGGAACTAACCCTTACACCACCGCTCGGGCTCCTTAATATTTGGGAGGCGACAGACCTCACAGAGGTGGAACAACAGCTGGCTACGTTGGGGTTTACCTTAGTAAAACGTGAAATAGCTAAAAAGTGGGGAGTGGCGGAGAGACCATCACACAGGGTATGGGCAATGGAACTAGATAAGTGCATGATCGCCGAGAAGGAGGTTTTTAAATCAAGGGGATGCCCTAAGAAATGGGACAACAAATGGGGCAAGTGGAATGTGTATCGAGGGGATTTGTGTACTTCCCCAACTGTAGAAATGGAAATAGGGCAAGATAGGACGCAATCTCTTGAACTCAGTGACTGAAAAATGTACATTCCTTGCTATTATGACGATACTCTGCGAATGGCTGTACTGTTTATCTCTTAAAGTATGTGACTTTCAAAGTTTGAAATCAATACAAATATTAAAAAAAAAAAAAAAAGTTCAACTAACAAAATGTAATACACATTTCCAAAGTATTTGATCAATAGGAACAGCCTTTGAAAGAATAAAATCAGCTTTAAAAGAAGAAGGATCAAAAGAAATAGTTCATTATAAACAGATGTGCAGGTTCCTAGTCCTTTAAAAAATACATTAAAACAGACCCAGAAAAAAGAAATATTAATTCATTTAGATCAAGTGTGCATTTTCCTAGTCTTTAGAGGCTTCCACCAGGCCCCTTTATTGGATCATTCAATGTCCTTGTCGCATGTAATTCCCGGGCCTGGCTCAAGAGAAGCCCCAGGTGCCGGTTCTGTCTCCAGGTTGACTATTGCATCTAGTAACGGGTGATGTTCTTCTGAGTCTGTATACCTGTCATGGTCAGTTCGATCTGTCATGGTCCCATTTTGTGGGATATCTTGTTTCGTCCTCTTGGATCGTCCGTCGCTGGGTTCCCCATCGGTATCCGTGGAGGGGCCAGACCTCGGGTTATGTTTGCGGGACAGTTTGGGAGTATTGATTCATTGCTTAAGAGTTGCTTTCCGACTACAATTTCTCCTAATCCTTTGAGTTTTAGGTCTGGCTCCCCCTGCATGGGACCCCATTGTTTCTCTCAGTTTTTGCTGCCCATATGTCGATGTGGACGTTCCTCTATCCAGGTCCAGGCCTTCTCTGGCGTCCGGAAGAAGATTGCCTTACCCCTAAACAGGACCTTGAGCTTGGCTGGAAAAAAGAGCATTTATTGTATGTTCATTTCCCTTAGCTTTTGTTTAACTGAGTAACAGGACCGTCTCTGCTTTTTCACTTTCCTTGAGTAGTCGGGGAATATCACTATCTTGGACTGGGCCTGGCAAATGTCTCCCAGTTTCCTCACCTCGCTTAATATCAAGTCTTTTTCTTGAAAGTTCAGAAAACAGGCAATGACTGGTCATGGAGGGGCTCCAGGTGGGGGCCTGGCACTTAAGGCTCTATGGGCCCTTTTGATTACAAAACAGGAGGAGAACTTTGCCATAAATAGGGAGTCTCTGAGCCAGGTTTCCAGAAACACCCCCATATTGGGGCCTTCGCCCCTTCTGGTAAACCTACGAATCGTAGATTATTTCTCCTTGCCCGGTTTTCAGCATCGCCAGACTTCCAGGCGACATCAGCGAGGGTGTACCAGAGTCCCGGAACAGTTTGAGTGAGATTGTGAGTCGAGTCTTCTACTTCTGATATTCCGCTTTCTGCTTGTGTGACTCTTTCAGAGAGATTACGAAGGTCTTACCTGAGTTGGGTGACCTCGGAATGAACCTCACCTATGCGCCCCACCAGAGTTTCTCTTGATGCAGTAATGGCCTGCAGGAGTGTTGCATTAATTGGCCTAGCTGGTTCCTCTGTTTCTGAGCCCGACCGCGGAGCTATAGTTTTCGTAAATTGGTCCATTTTTCCCTGTTTTGGCTGTTAAGGGTGCTTATCTGTGGCCATTATGGTAGAGTTATCAATTATGGCAGAGTTATCAATATCTATCAGGGGGCAAATGTTTGGAGTAAGGGAACCCAATTTGACATCTTCGGGGTCCGAGCGCTGGCACACCTCCTCTCAAGCATTCAGTCCCTGCAGATTATTCAACGACGTGTCCATCACCCAGCCTCCACTTCACCGCAGGTTTAGTTTGGCGGTGCATGTAGCCCCTCGCTATCAAATCACCTCAGTGAGTGGAAGGGAGGTCAGGTCCGTGTAGCCATTCTTGCAGCTCCAAGAGGGGTCAGGGTGTCCCCTTAGTTACCCCAATGTCAACCGGGCTCACCAGCCGCTCTACCAGTACCAAGAGACAGGGGAGAAACCCATCCTGCAGGACAGGACAGGCCCAGCCTGCAGGCAGCGCTCCTGTCTTAACCCTAGTCCCAGGTTGGCTGCCCCAGTACCCCTGGTCCAGGGGTCCACAGCGTGGGGAGGAGGAGTCCACGCCTATAGTCCTTCTTTATGCAGGTTACGAGTATGTCTTGGGTCTCCAAGCACTGCAGCTCAGCCCTCTATCTTCTTGACCCGTGGTACGGGAGTCAAACACACCTGCTGGGCCCCTACTGTGCAGACGCTGCTCCCAGCTTCCAGGCTCAGGGCCTCATCATCCGACCTCAGCCCACCTACTCGCAGGCGGGGGAAACAAGCATGTCTGCCCGGCTTCTGAGTCTCAGAGGCAGCCCCTCCTCTAATGTCTCCTCAGGGGGATCCAAGTAGCTCGCTCTGCCCACCACACCGGCCCGTTAGGGCATCGTCGTGGCCACAGCCACACTGGCCTCGGCTGGGAGACAAAGCTGGACAAGGCCGCCCAAGTTCCGGCCTCACATGGGGCCTGGACTGGCTCCTCTTTGGTCCACTTCTCCCCAGCCCCTGTCACTCAGGGCCATCTTCTGATGGGCGCCGCACCAGGTATCCTGGCCCGAGGGGCCCCTGAAACGCATAGGTAAAGGGTCCCCCCTCACTCATCGGTGTACAACACTGGCATCCCATGCGTCCAGCACCTCAGTGCTGGGTCCGGCATTTCATTGCCACTCCGCCACTGCCATGAGGTGCCTACAGCTTATGGGCCCAATCTCTGCCTCTTTGTGTCGGGGTTCCCAGCAGACCAATTCGCTCATCGGCTATTCCGTTGGCAAACCCCTTCCGATGGACGTGAGTCAGGGGTCCGATGTTGCGACTAACAGAGGATAATGTCAGGATTTTGTAACGAGCCGGCGGAGCTAGTGGAGAAAGCTGGTAGTTGGCCATCCTTTTGGCCACACCCCCCGGCATTGCATCCTTTGTACTGAGCTCAATAAAGTCTTGTCACCTCATCATCTATAGAGCGTCTTTGGAAAATTGGCAACGAGGATGGGATCAGACGCTAAGTGAATCAAAGGAGAGGCAAGTGAATGTTTTTTTAATTCCGGCTGAGCACTGATGTCAACCCCTGTATGTCAAGTGCTATTTAAAGTTAAGCGACGGGCAGACCACAACCTTGAAAATGTTCAGAGTCTTGGCGGGAGGAAGAGACTGTTGTGTAGTTCCTATATTACCTATACATGATCTGCGCGTTTGGATAACATAAACTGTGGGATTGGTTCAAAACTCTGCAGCTAGGCTCTTATGCCGGATCCCCTGAACTTCCTCTGTTTCCGGCCATCTCCGTGACTTGCACTGGCTCAGGGTGGAGAACCGAGTTAAGTTCAAAGCCCTGAGCTACATGTTTAAAATCAAAAGTGGTACGGCCCCCAAATACCTTCAATCACTGGTTCATCCCTATGTCCCTCTTCGTGACCTTCGCTCATCTACGCAGGGGAGGTTTTCTGTCCCAAAAATCAAACTAGCAAGGATGGGCGGTAGGTCTTTTTCACATCTTGGCCCCTCACTCTGGAATGCTATGCCCCTAGCTCTTCGTACCGAAACTAACTACATTCATTTCCGTAAATCCTTGAAGACATGGCTTTTTAATCATTAGCCTGCTGCCTTTGCCTTGAGATCAGCCTCTGTATCTGCGTTTGCGCCGGGAAACCCTTTTTGGGTAGCTGTTGTGCATTATAAGTTTAATTAATAAATAAATAAATAAATTGGTGGCGGACGGATTCCATGCACCCCCACCGGATACGTTAGCCTGTCTGTATTAGCTAGCTCACAGTGCCACTAGAGTCTCCTCTTATCGGGGAGAGAATAGTTCTTGGCAACCTCAGAACATGACAACCCTGATCCCCCAGGATCGTGGAAACAATATACTACCTTTCGCTCAGTCACTCGTGCTCACTTAGTTTGTCTCAGAGAGTTACACAGAATAAACAGGCTGGGCGTTTCAATAAGTATTTATTGAACAATTGTTATTCTAGTGTAGAATAGATGAGCTGCAACAACCATTAGACAGTAGCAGAGATATATGATTAGCAATACTACAAAAGTAAAAGGATGGTATAGCTCTACCATCTAGCAGAAATCATGGATATATACAAGTACATAAAACACATGATAAAAAGTGTGTACTAAAAGTGAGTACTCCTACGATGCCTCCCTAACTAGATGTACCTAAATGTACCTAGCATCTGTGTAGGTATTATGCCAAGAATCCCTCTAGGATCTAGTCCACCCCATTACCTGAGAGTTTAGAGAATGTGGGACCCCGTCCTGGTCTCGAGTTGGACACCCCGCGAGGGATGTTAGACCACTGCTAGCTGGAGCATCTACATGCAGGAACCTCAGCGTCTCTGGTCAGTGTGTCAGCCGAGAAGTCACGGTCTCCTCTATCTTCCTAAGCAAGATGTGTTGTATATATACCCATAGGTCTCCCCAGGGGTCCTACCTTGCTGTGTTACTGTGTCGGCCTAAAGGATGACGTTAGGCCTGAACTTTATACAGAGATATTATACAGGAGATGGTAATCCTACTGTTAGTCCTGCTGTGCTTCCAAGAAGCCTCATGCATAATGTATGAGAATCGAACCAGGGAAAGACCCACGTTCTGAGTGCAGTGTCATATCTAGGTAAAAGGTCAGTGCCTAAGAACCGTTATGTATGCAATGTGGGGAAGGATATAGGTGAAAGGTTGCGATGTTACCTGCGCCTATATAGGGTACCTATATGGAATATAACAAGACCTTAACATCGATCGTTTCAGTCGCTTTTGGAACATTTTCGGAAACCGGCCGTGCAACCCTTATATTTTACTGAGGCACTGCAGGGGTAACGAGTGCTTGGAACAGTAGGCGCATCATCTAAAGCACGAGGTGTTGCAGGAGAGTGCCACGTGCAATCAGCATGTGGACAGTGCCTGGCAGACAGCAGTTGGAGCGGCGCATGCCAACCCGCACACTAGAATCTAAGAGGCACAAGCGCGTGGCTGAGAGTGCATGTAGAGGAAGCGCTCATACACAATAAGAATTACGGCCTCATTTAGATCTTGGTGGACAGGTTACTCCATCACAACAGTGACATATATCCCGTCCACTGAAATATAAATCCCATTATATCCTATGAGATTTATATTTTGGTGCAAGAGATATCCGTCACCGTTGTGAGTGAGTAAACCGTCTGCCAAGATCTAAATCAGGCACATAGTAAATAAACATGAGAGGCAATGAAATTATGAATGCAAGTCACTTGCGCTGGAAGCCCTGGATGCATGTGTGTCGAATGAAGAGTCGGTGTGACTAACATGCGTTGGTTAATTACTGCTGCATGTTAGGCAGAAGGTTATGCCTAATGAAGTATGGTGCAGTGTGCTGGCTAATTACTAGCACGTGTAGCAGATGAGAAAAAAAACACCTCAGTCACATGAGATATAGGAACAAAAGGAAATTACCAGGTGAAGGGAAGGGAAGGGAAGGGAAGACTTGCTCTACCTGGAGGATTAGCAGTATTGAGACAGCATGCAAGCAGTGATCTTAAGCTGCTGTGTCATTGGTGCAGTGAAAAACTTTTTCTTTGGTCTACATTTAGGCAGAACCAGCTGATTGGATGCAGCATTCTGTACTTGCATATTTTGGTGCGAAACAGTCAACATAAAAAAGAACTATTCACCTATCTGCACTGTGTAAGCCGGTTGATAGGACAAAAACATTCACAGACAGAGGATTAAGCAAAGAAAGTGTGTTCAGTAGTGCATAGCAGCAAGGCAACGGCGACTACTTTTGTAATTGTACTTTATTTTTTAGCCTATCTAGACAATGATGACCACTTTAAATTCTTTTTAATCTGTTGTTTTAGCCTTCTTTTTCATAATAACTGCTGTGATTCATAGGTTATTGCAATGGCTGTTCAATCCACTGTACCTCCTCCCTCATTTATGCAAGATCCAGGAGTGCCTGAATAGTATGGGAAGACTGGAGGGAGTCTTTCTAGACAAACTTGGAAGCCATTATTGGTGATGTCTTTATGGCGAAAAGGAAATTGGCTATTCTCAAGCACAATTTAGATTTAGAGGGCAGGAAGGTTTTAAAACGGTAACCTTTTCCAGGAGACCGGGATGATGAGGAAAATGAGGGAGAAGATGAGCAGGATGATGAGTAGGATGAAGATGTGTACAAAAAAGCGGTGAACGCTTTGGAAGAAAGTTTTAGCAGAAAAACCAGTATAGTTGTAGAGAGACATAAATTCTTCTCACAAGCATAATCACCAGGCGAATCAACAGAGCAGTATGTATCAGTCCTGAGAACATTGAAGGATTTACATGAAGAAATTATAAGGGATCAAATGATAAACAGAACTAGCAACACCGAGATTCAAGAGAAATTACTGTGGCTATAGGATCCTTCTTTGGAAAAATTTATGAGCATTGCTCGTAGAGAACGCTTTAAGATATATTAAGGAGTTGAAACAAGATCAGCATAAAAGTGAGTCAGAGGATTCTACAAGTAAGGTGGTGAATGCATTACGCAGTGCAGGAAAGAAAAACATAATAATAACAACAGCATATCTTCTTTTGATGTTCAAGTACATTTGCAATCTTCCAAACGCTTGGGAGGCTTTCAGATTCGTTGGGAAACATTCCAGGACTCACTCACCCTATCACCCTTTCCAATTCTGTCTTTTTGAGTTTAGAAAGCTTTATTAAGCAAGAAAGAAGACATGGTACAAAGGTATAAAACTACGAATAAGAGCAAATGCATCAAGTAATCAATAAGTCGACTAATGCAGAAAAAAGAAGAAAAATCTAATACATCTTGACATACTAAAATGTGATAAATGCAGAAAGGAGAACTTAATCACATAGTACCATCTTAGACATAGCATTTTTGATTTTGCTTTGTTTGAGGGATGAGGAGAAGCGAGAAAGAAGAGAAGAAAGGAGAGAAAAGGAAAAAGAGAGAAAAAGGAAGAAAAAGAAAAGGAAAAAGAAAGCAGCAGGAGAAAGAAGAAAAGAGAGGATAAGAAAATAAAGAGAAAGTAGTGTCATTCACAAACTGTATAATTAATAAAGCTTCCCACTGACTAGTAATACATAGGATAGCACAACGCAATAGAAAATATGTAATGCATAAGTATAAGAGGCAAATGTAGAAAAAACAATTCTATTCCTGGAGGTTTAAAAACAAAACTACTAGCAGAAGCACGTAATGCAGAAGAAGAAACATAATTAGTGAGAGGAGACCAAAACATCTCTTGGCGAATAAGTTGTTGAGATGTAGTTACAAAGGCTCTATCCAACCTATGATGTTGGCAGAGTAAATTCCACCAAGCTGTGAAGGAAACTTTGGAGGCATCCTTCCAGTTTGATGTTATAACTTGTAAGGCAATTGCATTAGCTAAATCTAGGAAAGTGCCAGCTTTTCGGTTACCAACCAAACGTGTGGAGGAACTACCCAAAAAAATTGAAATGATATCAAAGGGAAACGTCAAAGAACAAATTGAGGCAATAGAACTACAAACCTTTGTCCAAAAAATGGAAATATTGGGGCAGAGAAAGAAAACGTGGAGGTATGTACCAGGGGTATTTTGGCATGACCAGCAGTTAGGAGATAGGGCAGATTGAATTTGGATACAGTTAGCGGGGTGAAAAAAAGTCTCTGATAGAAATAGTAGAGTGTTTGAGTGGTACTAGCATTGCAGGAAGTGTGATGTATCCGAGTCCAGAGAGAGTCCCAAGTATGAGTATGAAAAGTATGTTGAAGATCTGTTTCCCATATAAGTTCAGTCTTTGTTTTGGGACGAGGGGAAAGAGGGAAAAAGAGAAATTTATAGATGTGAGATGCCCTAAGAACGGGGGAAAAGGATAAAGCTTGAGTATAAGAGTCAGAAGAGGAAGAGGAAGAATCCAAAAGAAGGGAGAGCTGTTGGGATACAGTCTGTCTTTGAGACTCGAATTTCGAAGGAGAAGCAACCAAGATATTATATTTAGACTGGAATTCCTGAAGAGAAAGAAATTGCCTATTAAGCAATAAATGTTTAACCTGCAACACACCTTCAGAAATCCAATCCTTCCAGAAGATGGTACGGTTAGAGAGTTTAATAGATTTGTTGTGCCAGATAGAAGAATCTAAAAAGAGCTGAAGAGGAGAATGTGATTTGCTGCGACTCGGATGAAGGATAGAAATAAGATATGAAATCGTGGGGGATTTAAAGGAGCGGGGGGGATGAAGAAAATTCTCTAACGAGGAGTAAGGAAAGGGGTAGATGGTGGATTCCTCCAACCTGTGCCAAGTTGACAGGGGAGGGTTATCAATAGATGAGAAAAAGGGCATAACTTGACGCAATAGAAAAGCAGAGTGATATTGACGAAAATTAGGAAAATTAACACCACCTCTGTCCTTAGGGGCTGAGAGAACAGAAAGAGAAATGCGAGCTTTCCGATTGTTCCAAAGGAATTTACTTATAATACTATTGAGATTTTTGAAGAATTTTACAGGGAGTCTGACCGGTAACATAGAAAGATAAAAATTGATTACCGGCAACATCATCATCTTAGAGGTATCCAACCTACCCCACCAGGACAAAAATAAGGGAGACCACTTCTCTGACATTGTAGAAATTTTTGATATAACATCATCTAAGTTTATCTGAACAGTTTTAGCTATAGAATAAGGGTGGGCGGCAAATTCCGTTCCGCTCGCGGAACTTGCGAAATTTCGGCATTTCCGCGTTCCGCACGGAACGCGGAAATGTCGAAACTTCTGCGATCCGCGGCGGAACGGAATTCGGGTGCAAGAAAGCACTGAAGCAGGTGCCCGAGTTGATAAATATGCAGGGCAGGTGTGCAGAATTCGTGAGCGTGGTTAAGCAGATGTGCCTTCTCTCCTTTACAACGTGAAAAGTTAGCTGTAATCCCCGATGGAGGTCTTTGCATCCTTGATTTTCCCGAGCGCAATCCTCGTGCAGAATTCGTGAGCGTGGTTAAGCAGATGTGCCTTCTCTCCATTTCCAACGTGAAAAGTTAGCTGTTATCCTCGAAGGAGGTCTTTGCATCCTTGATTTTCCCGAGCGCAATCCTCGTGCAGAATTCGTGAGCGTGGTTAAGCAGGTGTGCCTTCTCTCCATTTCCAATGTGAAAAGTAGGGCTGGGCGTAGTTGGCGTAGCGCCACTACGCAGAACTTTGGAAAAATGTGTGGAAAACGAGCGCACGTCCTGAGGGTCCGGGTGCCCGGGACAGGGGTCCCTCGTGCCTGGGCAGGCTCCCGATCTCCCCGGCCTGGCTGGGATGAGAAGCACGGACCGGCCCCGGGGACTGCGTTTCGGTCAGGGCCTGGGGTTTGGGAGCCCCGTCCTGCCGCCTGCCAAGTGTCCATCTGCCCGGGACAAGGGTCCCTGGTGCAGAGCCCCGGAGACCTGCAAGGGCATGCGGGAGCCCTACCGCTATGGCTCGGCTCAGGGCGGGCAGATGGCAGTCCTTTCGGTCCCGGCCATCTGGTCGCACCTCTCCCCTCGGCCATCTGGTCGCACGCAATGCTTTCCAATGGGGCGACCAGATGGCCGGGCTGCCCTGGGTCCCGGGTGTGGCAAGGTGCCCGGGACGGGCTCCATGGGTCCCGGGCCCGAGAGCTCCCATGGTCCTCCCCGTGCCTGAGGCCCAGCCGGGGTCCCCGAGCCCCCCGGGACGCGGAGCCCCTGAGCCCTGCGTGGGCAGGCGGGAGCCCTACCGTGAAGGCTCGGCTCGGCTCGGCTCGGCTCGGCTCTGCTCTGCTCGGGGCGGGCAGATGGGAGTCCTTCGACCCCAGCCATCTGGTCGCACGCAATGCTTTCCAATGGGGCGACCAGATGGCCGGGCTGCCCTGGAAGTCCCGATGAGGGCTCATTTGCCTCCCGGACCCCAGCCAGGGCTCCAGGAGGTCGGGCATGTTCGCGCCCAGGGTCCCCTGAGCCTTGCGGTGCGCACGGATTCCCAGAAAGCGGGGTAGCCTTCCTCCGGATTACTAGGGGCAGGGTATGCCGGGACACCCCTCCCGGGCTGGCGGTACTCTGCCGGGGACCAGATGGGCTATGCCCGGACAACACCTCCCAAGGCATCCGGGGCTCCCTCCTCCGGCCCGCGGTGTGGCAAAGTGCCCAGGACGGGCTCCACGGGTCCTGGGCAGTCCTCCCCGGGCGTCCGGGCCCGAGAGCTCCGGCTGGCCTCCCCGTGCCTAAGGCCCGGCCGGGGTCCCCGAGCACCCGGGAAGCGGAGCCCCCGAACCCTGCAAGGGCAGGCGGGAGCCCTACCGCAGAGGCTCGGGGGTGGGCAGATGGGCGTCCTTTCGGTCCCGGCCATCTGGTCGCTCCTATCCCCTCAGCCATCTGGTCGCACGCAATGCTTTCCAATCGGCCTGGAAGTCCCGATGAGGGCTCATTTGCCTCCCCAATCCCAGCCAGGGCTCCAGGACGTCGGGTGCATCCGTTCCCAGGGTCCCCTCAGTCTCGCGATGCACACGGGTTACCAGAAAGGAGGGTGGCCTTCCTCCGGATTACTAGGGACAGGGCACGCCGGAACCCCTCTCGGCCTAGCGGTCCTCAGCTGGACAGGCCAGGATGCTGCCCCAGCCTGGGGTCCGTCCCCGGGCCAGCCGTGTGGCAGGATGCCCGGGACGGGGTCCTGTGGGCCCGGGGAGCCTCCCCTGCTCGGCTGGGTTCAGGGGCTCCCAGGGGCCCTGGGGAGGGCGGCCTCCCCACCCTGGGCTCCGTCCTCGGTCCTGCCGCGTGGCAGGGTGACCGGGACAGGGTCCCGTGGGCCCGGGGAGGCTTCCCTGCGCCTTTGGGCCCGGGAGCCCGGGCTGGGTCCAGGGGCCCCTCCGTGCCCCGGGTCGGGTGCTCCAGCCCTGGGCCCCGTCCCCGGCCTGCAGCTATGCCAAAGGTCCGAGACGGGCTTCCGTCGTGCCAGGGGAGCCCCCTCGCTTGGCTGGGTTCAGGAGCTCCGTCCGGGGCCCCTGAGGGCCCGGGGAGGGTGGCCTCCCCACCCCGGGCTCCGTCCTGGGTCCTGCCGCGTGGCAGGGTGCCTGGGATGAGGTCCCGTGGTCCCTGGGAGGCTTCCCTGCGCCTCTGGGCCCGGGAGCCCCGGCTGGGTCCAGGGGCCCCTGTGGGCCCCGGGTCAGGTGCTCCAGCCCTGGGCCCTGTCCCCCGGCATGACGCTATGCCAAAGGTCCGAGACGGCGTTCCGTTGTGCCCGGGGAGCCCCCCTCGCTTGGCTGGGTTCTGGAGCTCCGTCCGGGGCCCCTGAGGGCCCCGGGGAGGGCGGCCTCCCCACCCCGGGCTCCGTCCTCAGTCCTGCCGTGTGGCAGGGTGCCCGGGACGGAGTCCCGTGGTCCCGGGGAGGCTTCCCCTGCGCCTCTGGGCCCGGGAGCCCCGGCTGGGTCCAGGGGCCCCGGCTGGGTCCAGGGGCCCCTCCGGGCCCCGGGTCAGGTGCTCCAGGCCTGGGCCCTGTCCCCCGGCATGACGCTATGCCAAAGGTCCGAGACGGGGTTCCGTTGTGCCCGGGAGCCCCCTCGCTTGGCTGGGTTCAGGAGCTCCGTCCGGGGCCCCTGAGGGCCCCGGGGAGGGCGGCCTCCCACCCTGGGCTCTGTCCTCAGTCCTGCCGCGTGGCAGGGTGCCCGGGACGGGGGTCCCGTGGTCCCAGGGAGGCTTCCCCTGCGCCTCTGGGCCCGGGGGCCCCGGCTGTGTCCAGGGGCCCCGGCTGGGTCCAGGAGCCCCTCCGGGCCCCGGGTCGTGTGCTCCAGGCCCGGGCCCTTGCCTCTATGCCAAGGGCCCGGGCCGGGGGTCCGTCGGTCCCGTGCAGACCTCCCCCGCTCGCATGCTTGTCGAGGTGTCTGCGGGCCCCGGGTCGGGAGGGCCCGTCAGCTCCCCCTCGCAGCCCCCATGGCTGGGGCCCAGCTGGGGCCCTGGGCCTCCGGTCCCCCATGCCCCGGCGCCCACTCACTCTTTCGTTGGGGCACAGAGCGGCCAGATGGCTTCCCTTTCATGCCCGGCCATCTGGTCGCACCTTTTCCTCGGCCATCTGGTCGCACCCAATGCTTTCCTATGGGGTGACCAGATGGCCGGGCTTCCCTGGAAGTCCCGATGAGGGCTCATTTGCCTCCCCGATCCCAGCGAGGGCTCCAGGAGGTCGGGTACTTTTGCGCCTTGGGTCCCCTCTGTCACCTCGTGTGCACGGATTACAAGAAAGGGGGGTGTTTTTCCTCCGGATTACTAGGGAGAGGGTTAGTCAGACCTCCGTGAGTTCCGGCGATTCTGAAACAGGGGAAGGCAGCACCCGGGGCCTGGGGACGCACCTGCCTCTCAGCCCCTTCCCTATGGTCCTTTTTCTCCGAGTTTGCTCAGTCAGGCCTCCGTGAGGCCCGGGGATGCTGAGACGGGGGAAGGCAGCACCCGGGCCCGCCTGCCGGGGCCCCTAGGGGCCCGGGTACGTACCTGCCTCTCAGCCCCCACCCGATGGTCCTTTTTCCTCCGAGTTTGCTCAGTCAGACCTCCGTGAGACTCTGCAGTCAGGAAGAGACAGGCAGACTCTGCAGTCAGGAAGAGACAGGCAGACTCTGCAGTCAGGAAGAGACAGGCAGACTCTGCAGTCAGGAAGAGACAGGCAGACTCTGCAGTCAGGAAGAGACAGGCAGACTCTGCAGTCAGGAAGAGACAGTCAGACTCTGCAGTCAGGAAGAGAGAGGCAGACTCTGCAGTCAGGGAGAGGCAGACTCTGCAGTCAGGAAGAGAGAGGCAGACTCTGCAGTCAGGAAGAGAGAGGCAGACTCTGCAGTCAGGAAGAGAGAGGCAGACTCTGCAGTCAGGAAGAGAGAGGCAGACTCTGCAGTCAGGAAGAGAGGCAGACTCTGCAGTCAGGGAGAGAGAGGCAGACTCTGCAGTCAGGGAGACAGAGGCAGACACTAAAGTCAGGGAGACAGAGGCAGACACTAAAGTCAGGGAGACAGAGGCAGACACTAAAGTCAGGGAGACAGAGGCAGACACTAAAGTCAGGGAGACAGAGGCAGACACTAAAGTCAGAGAGGCAGACACTAAAGTCAGAGAGGCAGACACTAAAGTCAGAGAGGCAGACACTAAAGTCAGAGAGGCAGACACTAAAGTCAGGGAGAGAGAGGCAGGGATGGCAGACACTGTAGTCAGGGGAGAGGCAGCCACTGAAGTCAGCCGGGGGGGAGGGTGGGGGGAGAAGAGGACACCACAGACGGTCATGAGGTAGACACAGCACACAGGGGCCAAGAGGCAAACATCACAGTCAGGGGTGAGGTAGACACCACAGGCAGTCGGGACATCAGAGGGAGGCAATCAGGGGTGACGAAGAGGCAGTCACTGCAAACAGTTTGGAGGCAAGTGGAGGGCAGCATAGATATTCAGGGGAGAAGAAGGATGGAAGACTCCACACACAGTTGTAGGGGTGGAAAGGCTAGTTGAGCAGGCAGTCGCGGAGGGTGAAGTAGCAGACACCGCAGACTATCAAGAGGCAAAAGCGAGACACCAGACAGTCAGAAATGGGTAGAAGGCAGACAGCACAGTTAGTTGAGGGTGGGGAAATGCAGGCACCGCAGACTAACCTGGGTGGGGAAAGACAGACAGCAGACTATTGGGAGTGCTAAGCGGCAGACACCGTAGACAGTTTGCTGGGGGAGAGACACCGCAGACAACTGGGAAGAAAGCAAACACCACAGACAGTTGAAAGAAAGGCAGACAACAGGAAGGTGACCTGTCCGCAGCTTACACAGATCGTCCGTGAACTTACCCTAATGTTCGTTATGCGTTGTTGATGTTTTAACATATGTCATTGCCCCATAATTTCAGCTCTTCCGGGTCGCATAACAACCGAGCCAGCGACTGAACATATTCTGAGAGATGTCTTAGAACGGCAGGGCCAGTAATGTGTAATATGACCCAGGATTGGAGCATTGATAACATCCCAGCCAATCGTAGTGAACAACACAGAATTCCGAAGTGCTGATTGGCTTTAGAGTCCCCGTGTGTCTTTGTCCTAGCTGTCTGCAGACAGTCGGCCGGTGCCGCCCACTTTGGTGAGTAGTGGGCAGTGGGCTGTGGGCTTGTCTGGAGGTTACCTCGAGTAGAAGTAGTCACCAGATGGGCAATGTCTGTATCCAGGAAAGTTAGGCGAGGCTAGGTAGCTCCTTGAATGAAGGAGCAAGGCTAACCCCGGGTGGTCCGAGTTAGCAACGGTTGGATCTCGTTGTCACAGGCCCTCCTCGTCTGCCAGAGATGACTGACAGGTCTGTTTACTGACACCTGATGTCGCACGTTTTATAAAAATCACAAAACGGGACACATTCTCGAAGACACTAAAGCTGCAAGTACACTTTTTCACACGTGAGACACAGTGACTCTTGAAAAATGAGAGAGGAGCGGGGCGAGCGCGGCAGCCTGCTCAGCTGACCAGACGCTCGTGCGTCATGGCCTTTTCCCGCATGTGTTTCCCATTATCGCGCCCGCGTCTGGGCACGATAATGGGAAACAGATGTCGGCCGCGCGGGTAACCGCCCGAAAAAGGCCATGACGCACGAGCGTCTGGTCAGCTTTGAAAACCCCCTACATAATGCTTCGCCAGAAGCAGCGCTTGCGCGCTACTCTAGGCTCAACCTAAAAAAGGAGTGATTGAGACACTCTGAAAACCACTAAGGGCCATATGTATCAAGCATTTTCGCAATCGCAAACACAGCAAATCGCTAAATTTCAGCGTTTGCGATCGCAAAAATGACTTTTGCGATGTATGAAATGGAATCGCATCGCAGAATTGCTAATCGCAAAAATAGCGATTCGCACAAATGTGCGAGCCCGATTATGCGAATATTTTATGCGAATTCGCATATTGCTGTACGCGATTTGCAATTTTCGCAAATAACGTAATCGCAGATAGCGAAATCGCAATGAGATGTACCAAAAATTCGCTATTTGCGAATTAGCAAAATTCGCAATTTAGCACCTCGCAATTACCACCAACTCAGAGCAGGTGGTAACCAGGTGCAACCCATATAAGCTGGCCCAAAATGCAACAGGGGCTTTCACAATGGCTGCGCTGTACATCATCGCTAGGAGGCTGAGGATCAGAGCTGCTGGCCAGAGAAGGAGACGCAAAGAGAGGATCTTCAGTGCACGCATCACCTTGTTCCAGCAAACAGAGGAGCAGATCCATGAAAAGTACAGGCTGCACCCAGACAGCATCATGGATCTCATTGAGGAGCTAAAGCCCATGCTGGAGCACCCCACACGGAGGACACGCACCATCCCCACCCATGTGCAGGTCCTGTGCTCACTGCACCTGCTGGCGTCTGGGAGCTTTCAGGGGTGATAGCAGCAGCAGGAGGGGTGACACAGAGTAGCCTGTCACGCCTCTTTCACAGGTTCCTGGATGCCATGATGCAGAGGTTGCAACACCACATCCATTTCCCTAACACGCAGCAGGCACTTGACCAAACCAAGCAGGGGTTCTATCAGATAGCCCAATTCCCCCATGTAATTGGCTGCATTGATGGGACCCATGTCGCCCTGTCCCCCCCTCCCAGACAGAATATGTGTACAGGAACAGAAAGTGTTATCATTCCCTGAATATCCAGGTAGTTTGTAATGCCACCCATGTCATCACGGACATAGTTGCGAAATATCCTGGAAGCACCCATGATTTATTCATTTTCCGCCACAGTGGGCTACACCGTCGCCTCTTGGCTGGGGAGTTTGGTGAGGGCTACTTGCATGGTATAAAATGGCTAACATTCACACATACAGTTGAGGCCTTGAGTGGGATGACAGTGTGTAACCCATTTCATTTGCACCCTGCAGGGGACAGCGCGTATGCAGTGAGGGATTTCATCATGACACCCTACTTGAATCCAGCCACTGCTGCGTGAGCGCCGCTACAACAACGCCCACAGGTCGACCCGTAGTGTGATTGAAAGGACTTTTGGCATCCTAAAGAGCCGATTTGAGGTGCCTACACAAGAGCGGAGGTGCCCTGCAATACAGCCCGGAGACCTGCTGCAAGATAGTGGTCGCATGTGCCATGCTGCACAACATAGCAACCAGGAAGGGCACCCCAGTGGAGCTCAGCGAATCAGAGTCATCCGATGAGGAGGGACCGGCTCCTCGTGCAGGACTAGCAGGTGGTGTTGGGGCAGCTGCCGGACGGCAGAGGCGCCAGGAGATCACGCACAACTATTTCTAGGTGAGTAATAATGACAGTATGCTATGTATTGGTGCCCAACTGTGTTTTTATTCCATTTGGTGCTAGTACATTTCTGGCACACAGCCTGACGCACACCTAATGTTTGTGAATGATATTTGCAACTGTTAAATTCACAATGCAAAGATGTCCTAGACACTTCAGTCCCCAGCAATGTGTTAAGTCACTCATGGCCATGCTTCCCTGATGCCACCTTATCTTCTGCGTGCACGGCTGCTTGCACCTCGCTCTGGGTGCCCACTGCTCTCCCCCGGGTCATCCTGGGTTCTCCCCTGCCTCACGCTCTGCCGTCTGACCTCAGGTACTGGTGGTGTAATGCTGCTGCGGCTTGATTGGTCTTCACTGTCCCCTGTGGGCAGGGGTCCTGTCCCACCTGAGTCAGCCGCCTGCATCAGTTCCACAGCATGTGTCACCTGCACCAAGACCTTGGCCATATCCTGGCTGTTATGTGCCATTTCTACCTGCATACTGACACACCTACGTGACAGCAGGGACGTAACAGTGCACAGGCGGTTGACCGCCTTGCTGTATGTGTCCATGCGGGCGTTGGATCTCCTCTGCACGGCACACAGTTCACGTATGGCACCAGTCATTTCCTCATCTCACCCCTCATGTTGCTCATGTGATGGTTTAGGGTTTGGAACTGACGCTGCATTGACCGCATTGATTTTACTTGCAGCCGCTGCACCTTCACCATAGTGCCCTCGAGGCCGGAGAACACGGACTGCTGCTCCTCATCACCAGCACTGGTGGACTGCCTTGCCCTGCGTCTGTTTCCTCCTCCTTCCCTCTGGTGGTCCGGGGACTGTTGCCTGTGTGGGACTGTGAGCTGGGCCTGGCCTGCCTGGGATTCGTCTCCGCTTCCCTGTAGGTCTGCCTCCATCTGTGGTAGTGGTGGCACGATGTTGCGTTTTCTGCATGCAACAGGGATTTCAGGGGTCTGTGCCTCCTGCTCCTCCTCCCCTGCCTGCTCATCGGTGACATCTGCCTCCTCATGCCCTGCACTGCCCTTCTGCCTTGCCAGTGGTGCTGTGAAGACAGAAGCACAGACAATATTTGTAGTGTACTCATTCTCATTTTGTAAGAGGTTAAATCTACTTATTTTTGCATTACCTACATCCTGTCTGCCTGTATTTTGCATTCCCTGACTCACTGTCACTGTTACTACCTTGCTGTGTCTCAATACTACACTGTTTGGTTCATGTGACTACATCTCCCATGATGCATTTCATGGTGTACACAACACCATGTACTGGAGTTGAAAAACTGTTTGGTTGCTGGGGGCTCATAACTGTGTGGGTGCTATGGTGGAGTGGAAGGGGACAGATGGCATGCATCTTACCTTGACTGGTGGTGGGTGGGTCGGAGCTGTCCAGGTCAGCCACTCCACTGACACTCTCCGATAGCAAGGTGGACTCCACCAACTCCTCCTGGGGCGTGGACTCTGTAGCACTGGATGTGCCGCCCCGGTCTTCTTTGCCTCAGCCAACCTGGTTGCCAGCTTTTCTTTTGATCTCAGCCGCATATCGTACCAGCGCTTGCGCAGGTCCTCCACAGTGCGGTGGGTTACACCTATGGCATTCACCTTGTCCTGTATGGCATCCCAGATTTTCCTCTTCCTTGCCTCTGGCACGTTCAGGGCTTTTTTCCCAAAGAGGAGCTCATGGCTGCCTACCATCTCCTCTATCAGGACTTCCTGCTCCCTGTCACTGAATTTAGGTTTTCTCTTCCTTCCTGCCTCCTCCTTCTCCTTCTCCTTCTCCTGCGGATTCATTTTGCCTCCCTGGATGTCAGTGCAGTGCTCTTCCACTCTCCCCTCAGCCTCTGACTGTGCTTCTGGCAATCAGGTGCAGCTGTGCAGTCACACTTCCTGGTTGTGATGTCATCAAGCTGCACCTGAATGGCAGATTCCCCATTTTGCGATTCCTTATTAGCGAATTTCGCAAATAAAGAATCGCAAATTGGGATTCTCAGAATTATTCTGCGAATTTAGGCGAATCGCTAAATAATTGCGATTTCCTTGATACATCGTATTTTGCGATTCTCACAATGCGATTCGCAAAATATCGCATTTTGAGAATCGCAAAATCCGATTTTCATACATATGGCCCTAAGCTTTTCCCTGGACCTTGGTAATCATTAATTCAAAGCCTCACATTTTTATTCTACTTATACAGCACAAAATCATAGTTGTTGCCAATTTATTTGATACTGCTAACAGGCACTGGGAAAGCTAATAGGTCTGTATTGTCTTTTGATGTGATCTATATGTCTGGATGCAATAACATAAAACTCACTATATATTTGCTAGGTGGCATGCTGCGTGAAACATAGGCTTTTGGGTTACATGTTTTAAGTCATAGCCTTGAAGTCATAGGAAAGCAATCTGTACATTTCTATGGGCACGTTTATTTTAGAGACCCATCTAGTTTTCATTTCTCTCAAAAAGCAAAACAGGATCATTAAAAAGTGAAACTATGTTGTTTAACCATGAAAGCAAGTTATTTAATCCAAGCAATTTGGTGTAATTTTTAGGAAACATTTTGTTGTTTCTGTCTCAGCAGCTGTAAAGCCATCAAGCATATATGTGGAGAAATGTTATCTCAATCTGCTCCAGTTAAATTATATAATGCCAAGTTAGCAGATTCTAAAACTACATTATTCGATTCTCTTACCTGCCTCTGCCATGCTTTCTATTTCTTCTTTCTGGCCTAGGCTTGCTGTAAGGACTCATGTCAGACACCTTTAAATCACTGCTGGCACGATGAGAGAAGTGACACGGGAGCATAATAATAAACCATCACTACTATACCAGCCCATTGCTTTATTTGACAATCCACTTAGCATTTTTGCGGTGGTTCCATCTGCACTGAGTTGGGCACAACCAACAGTATGCAGAATGGAAAGAAAAGCATGCAAAGATGCTCCCATCAGCCAGAGCGGTATGACCCAGCTCTCCTACAGCTGCGCTCTACACCCTGACTGGAGGTGTGGCGCCACAGTATTTATACAGATTGAGCCATTGACTCTGTGGCACGTTTGTGCGCAGATCTGGTGCTCGTGCCACAGCAGTCATACCATAAAAAAAGAATAGCTAAAAAAAAAGAAAAGAATATATTATGCAAATTTTAAAATCCCCAGTAATTCGAAGGCCTCAAATTTAGGAGGGCGAGACAGAAATATGGGCTAGCCTGGCCCCGCTGGGCCCCCCATAGCTACGGCCCTTTCCAGGCCTCATGTACAAACCCCTCCCCTAGCGCTTCATATCTGCCTACTTGATGGTGCTGCAAGCTGTATTTAAAGTGAAAAGTTGAAATTGGCAGAGAAATAAACCCATGTAACATCCAATCTGCTGATATTACCTCTGCAACAGTACATGGTAATTTTTCTATCTTTTCTATGTGTAACATAGTGTATGTCACGTTTCTTCTGGCCATGATGGTCTGTTCTTTTGTCAAGTTGTATGGTAGAAACAAACTAGAGGCATTTAAGTGCTTTCGTGGAACGTGACCAGCGCATAAAGTCTGTAGAGTCCAACTTAGTAGCATGATAGACCGAAGCTGTGATTGCCCATGTTGCAAAAAGGACATGTCACTCTGTATGATAGAAATAACAGATGACACAAAGTTACCTAGAGAATATATCCAATTGAATAATGTGGTCATAACATTGTCAACCACTGCTAGAGCATCTTCTAAATTTGCTCTGTCAATTTCATGTATTCAGCTTCCTGCTGTGAAACTTTCCACATTTCATTGCATATAGCATAAAGAATGCGCTTTTGACGTGGCTTTACAGGACATAACAAAAACTCCTATAGAACCATCCCATCAGAAAGAAGAGACAAATGTTTTTTCACTTCAGCCAACTTTGAATGTTTTAGCCACTCTAGGCACAACTTTCCAATGCTGTATGTTGTTACCATTCCTGAGTGTTGTGTCTGCACGTAACGTGGGTCTGGCCTACTTATCCTTAACCCTTCGTGTTGTAATGAAAACATGCCTGACACCCGTTAGTATCTAATGGCCACACTAACCATTTCTCCAGACTGGCACATGAAAAATTGTATGTTCCATTTCCAAGCATGATGTTGAATGTGTCCTCTGTGTAATTTGTGAATTGCTGTCAATTCTCAAACCAGGTATAAGTGGGACTTTTTGTTGTATTAAGATCCTTTATCTTGGCCAGGGCGAGACAGGATGTCACCTTCACAGTTTTAATGAGGAAAATTAGTTGTTTTGGTATGAGGCATGCTCTAAGAAATACCTTGTGCCCGTGAACCTGCCAATTTCTATTTCCCCATATAGATTTCAAATCAATATTGTCTCTCCAAAAGTCATACCCTAGTGTCGACAACTGGGAAATGAAAGATGAAGAATACATTCATTTTGTGTCAGTGAGCATATTTTTCTTCACCGTGGTAGGTCTAAGCTTATTATAATAGGACTCTGGGTCTGCTGGATTGTAACCAGAAAAATATGCAAACTTCTGTGCAAATGTCTTGGAGCTACCCTGCGGTGCTGTAGGGCAGTGTTCACATTGCCTGCAATTAAATACTGCACATGGAGTACTTGTTTTATGTAAATAATGGGGACCACAATGGTGAAAACAAAACATTTCATCATAATTAGATGTACAATCATAAATTTCTTACAGTGTAATGCTCTAAATCAGCAAGCATTTCATATACTGTGTGAATGACCCAATCATCACAGATAGTGCCAGGAGTGATGACATCATGTAATAAAATACAAAAACATTGGGGACTTGTAAAGTCTCTGTTGGGCCAAATATATCATAAGGTACTTTCAAAACCTTGTTTACCAGTTCAACAGCAGGGCGTTCTGGGACATAATGTCCATTCAGAAGCAAGAAAAAGACAGCCACAAAACCAATCCAAAGGAAAAGGAAATGTAACAAAATTGTAATCCAAATTTATATCCTTGGAGGTATAAGATATGTCTGTTTGAGCCAAATGAAAAGTTAACGTGGTCCTCTCTGTGGATGTGAGTCTGACGAATACGAAAAGAAGTCATCAATGTCGACAAAATAGCCAGAGGCTGTTTGTGCAAACATGGGAAGCTTGTGGAGCTGTGTAGAACTGGTATACAACTCGAAATGCTGGGATGTAGAATACACCATCATTGTCTGCTTGTAGAGTTGAACTCTGTATGGTGATACATGTCGATTGTATGATATTTGTATATGTAACTGGAAGTAGTGACACTTCAGTGTTAGCTGTCCTCAGCCGGGGAGAAAAAACTTCATTGTTGAGTAAAGCTTATAACAGGATTTCCTTTGAGGTAGTGAGAGGAGGCAGATAACTACCTAGGAGCCCTCGAGGCCTACTATATCAAACTGTTATGAAATAATGGGGTGACCCACAATAGTCCATGGACCTGGGTAACGTTCGGTATAGAAAACAATGGTCCTAGACTACTTCTAGTTGATTTTTAGTTCTGAAAGGTATTCATTAAGTCAAAATCCATATACATGGTACACATAGAAATCAAATTGCATCATAAATGTACCCCAACTCTTTCTCAATTCAATTTAAATATATCCTCAGAATGACACACAAGCACCATAAATAGCTCCAATAGTGACTGTTTAATTTCACAGTTATTATAACAGATCACTGTAAACAATGCTTCAAAAAAAGAAAAAGAGGTTGCTCCAAGGGGAGTGTGAAGAAGAAGAGTGCTCATGAAATAGAACAGATATATAGGGAGGGAAATCAGAGTATAAACTAAACAATCAATTTAACATAATAATGTCCTTAGCAAACTGATAGTGGTTTACAGTAGCACCAGTCTTACGAGGAGTACAGCACGGATTCCCCGGACTGCGCCTTGAATACCAATGAGATGCCATGGGTGATTTACTACCCGGTGTTTGATTCCATCAATACTGCAGCCTTGTTGATTCCTTCTAACTAAACTTCACTTTACTGCTGAATTAATGTGGGCCACCGCCTGAGGGGCTGTAATCCTGACTTCACTTCATCATAGGTTGTTTCCCCTCCCCCCGTCCTGAGGAAGACCCGCCTGCAGAGGATTAAAACTACCCTCCATGCGCAAGGGTCGAAATGTCGACACTCTCCCCCAGTGGGCCTGTACCTAACTTCACCCTAGCCCTCCCTTTTTCACAGATGAATAAACTCTGTGCGCCATCAGGAAACAGCAAACATTTGTTAATCCATGAGAGACAGGCCCAATTGTAAGACTGGTGCTACTGTAAACCACGACCAGTTTACTAAGGACATGATTATGTTAAATTGATTGTTTAGTTTATACTCTGATTTCCCTCCCTATATATCTGTTCTATTTCACGAGCACTCTTCTTCTTCACACTCCCCTTGGAGCAACCTCTTTTTCTGTTTTTGAAGCATTGTTTACAGTGATCTGTTATAATAACTGTGAAATTAAACAGTCACTATTGGAGCTATTTATGGTGCTTGTGTGTCATTCTGAGAATATATTTAAATTGAATTGAGAAAGAGTTGGGGTACATTTATGATGCAATTTGATTTCTATGTGAACCATGTATATGGATTTTGACTTAATGAATACCTTTCAGAACTAAAAATCAACTAGAAGTAGTGTAGGACCATTGTTTTCTGTACTATATCAAACTGGCCACATGATGTGGTTTGATGAGATTAGTACACACAAATCTCTTGTGTCTGCCACGGACAAGGGGCGGTAAAAGTACAGTTCTGGTACTTTCAACAACCAGGACAGGCACAGGTGCTCTGTAAGATGGCCCGAACTCCTTCTTGTCAACTTTTTTCTCCCGTACTAGATTCCCGATCTTTGGTATCCAACCAGGAGTTGCTGGTGCTTCCTTCACTTCACCAGTGGCAAAATGTGTCTGTTGAATGTTGCTCAGAGTGTCTCTGAAGTCGTTCAGGTCCTGTAAAACATCCAAAAATTCACCAATATCAAAAGGCGTTTCTGCGGCCAATGTTCTGGGACTGTCAAGATCTGGAGCCCGCATTTTAACCCCAAACAGGACTTCATAGGGAGTCAGACCACCCAAGGATTTTGTAGGCAAATTGTTTAAGGCTCTCTGTACTCCATACAGGTGGTGAACCCACCTGCGACGTGAACCTAATACTCTAGCTGTCAAAGACTGCTTTACTGCATCACGTTTCTTTCTCTCCACGGCCGCGTTTCCCCTGGGATGGGATGGTGAGGAATAATGCACAGTCACATCCAATGTTCCCATGGTCTCTCTGTAAGCCCTAGAGGCACACGCTGGACCCTGGTCTGAATGGAATGCAGCTACTTCATATGTGCCGATAAAGAATTGCAAGACCTTTATACTAGTTTGAGCATCAGCCGATCGCTGTGGCCATACCCATAGGAATCAAGAGCAGGAATCCACTGCTAACATGATGCATTTGTAAGATCCATCTGAGTGTAAGGGTCCACAATGTTCCAGATAGACACAGGCCAGAGGCTTGTTTGAGATGAAGAGAGGTGTCTGTGGTGGACGAGCTGTGGTAGAAACTTTTATCTGCTGGCAAATGTCACATTTAAGGACTTGGGGCCTCATTTACAATGATTTGGCATAGGGCAGTGCCACGTGCGTTTTTGCTGCGCTGACCTACGCCAAATTTAAAGCGTAGTAATGCACTGTATTAACAAGATACGGTGCATTCCTGACCTTTCAGCCAGGACACAATATGATGCCTAGTGCCACCACAGGCACCCTTGCACCTTGGTGCAAGGGTGTCTGTATTGTTGGCAGGATTGTTTTTGTGCAGCAAGGGACACCTTCCTGCACAAAAACAATCCATGGAGGCATTTTCCTCTCTCTATGTGTGCTTCAGAATGCAGAAGACTTAGAAAGAGGAAAACATGAACATATTTCTCCTCGTTCAGCCTGCTATGGGGAGGCATACAGTTTTGACCATTCCCAGGTTTAGAGAGCCTTGTAAATCTGGGAATGTGCCATGGTGTGCCATGGGTATTGCATGGGAACACCGACCGCAACATCCATGGAACGCCTCCCTAACGCAGTGTAAGGCAACGCAGCGACTTGCGTTGCGTTGCCTTACACCATATTTACGTGGCCATGAAAAGTCACGTAAAGTGGCTTTGTGTGGCCTTGTAGATATGAGTCTGAACTCTAAACCGCCGGAGCATCATAAAATGTGACGCTCCAGCAGCGCAAGGGGCTTGCAAATGAAAAAAGCCCCATGGTCTTTAGCCTGTTTATAGAGACCTGGTGAGCAGTAGTGAAATTGTAGTTGCCACCACTGTGTGAGCAGATGCTAGACCCTCACGTGCTGCTAGGATCAGTAATAGCCTGTGAACTGAATTAGGTATTACTCTATCCCCCTCTCCGTGAATATGAGCAAAGGGAATACTTTGGGCACTTAACTGGTAGGAGTACTGGTGTTTTGCTCCTACTGCAGACTGGGCAGAACCAGTAGTGTAGATTATAAAATTATACTGATCTAGAGGCATTATTTAATTGGGCAGACGATATTGTGTTCATATTGAAGGTATGCCTGAGTTTGTAGTGTAGATTCAAAGACATAATCTACATCTGCTGCTGTGACTGAGTTGGCCCATTGTATCCATCTTGAATGTAAAGCTTTTGCATTAGGAACACTGGCCTTTGTAACAGTCTCTAAGGTTGAAATGAGAGCCACGACAATTATCCATTTCCCCTGAGTAAATGATCATTCTTTCACTACAGCCATCGGTTACTGCCATCATAATCTTTTCTGTCGGTTCAAAACACATTTCTGTATTTCTATATAAATGCGATTTATATACAATTGGTACAGTGTCTCCTTCATTGAATGTGACATATGTGTATCCTGATGTACCCGCAATTATGCGGATCACCAAATTAGTGTTATCAATGTGCGTGTAGGTGTTTTGAAGCCAGTATGTCAGCTTGTACTGAACGTAAAATTTATGTGTGTTCAGATGTCCAATGTGTGCTTGAAAAGTTTGGACAATTCAAGTCATAATACGGTTTCACCCATTGTGCATAATCTGTGCATTTGCCTGTGTCAATGGGTAAACCCACAGAGATACTGCATGAAAGCATAAGCCTGCTGTAAGACCACAAGAATGCTAATTCATATGCCCATTTTATAATTAAACAGTCTTTCTTTTCATGTTCAGAGCACTCACCTGCTGCCGCCACAGTGAGGATTAACTGAGTTCCCATGCGCCACGTCTCCAATACTAATTGCTGCATATTTACACTCAAACAACTGTGAAGCCTCGATCATCTCTTGCTGAAATCTTTGAAGCAAAAATGTATTTGCAACAGTCTGGCTGAAAAACTTCAAATGAAACAAACAACAGAGAGAAAGACACAGACCTCAACTCTGAAGTGCTAGAGAAAAGAATCCTGTGTATTAAGCAGCCATCTTCACCCTGAAGAAATGTGGGTTATATCAGGAGTTCAGCTAAAGGTCTGTTTGGACTCACACATCCTTTACACAAAACACCACCTCTGAGACCGTCAGAAACAAGCACAGCTGCTAAGTTGGTGTCTGCACTTACCGTGCTGGTCCAGCAAGGCGTAGTGCAGCTCCAATAACAATAGTCGAAGCTCCACCGTAACTTGACATGCGGCATGTGCACCACACTGCAAAGCACCGCTTGAGCAGAACCGAGCCGCTAGCCCACCACTCCTGAAGTCAATGACTTAACGGCAAGATGGGGAAACAAGCCAGAGTACAAGTTAATAGAAAGGGGTGCGTCCTCCCGAAGCAGCCACCATACTATGCTGAACTAAAGAAAGGGGTACGGCCTCCTGAAGCAGCCCTATGCCAAAAGATGAAGTGTGGTGGCCATAAACCAGGTGCCATGCTGTTCATCAGCAAAATGTTATAAGCATGAAGTAAACTAGAGTTAGGCCATGGAGGTACCATGCGGCAACAAATAATCTAGCAAGAGAGGTAATAAGCAAGCGTGCAGATGAAAAGAAAGGGCGCAGCCGCTGTGCCGTGCAAAAATAGAGAAAGGGGCACGGCCTCCTGAATTTGCCCCATGCCAAAAGATAAAGCGCAGCCTCCATGAAGCGGGCACCGCACTGATCAAGAGAAACACACAAACACTTGTGTGAAGAGTGACATGGGTCGAGTTGGGATGGACGAATGTTGCATAAAAATGCAAGCAGCTATGGGCGACAAAGCTGAACACAGGCAAACAGTAACAGGAGCAGGAAACAATGAAAAAAATAGTCCCCCAAACGAAGAGATAAACAACCAAAGCATAAAGATACAATACTTGGTCCCTGACCTGTGGGAGGAAACGAAAGACAAAAAAGAGGGACGAAGAGAAAGGGTTGACCACTAGCAAGCAAGGAGTTTTAAAGGACACTGAAACAAACAAATGAAAAGAAGTGGGTGAGCTGTTAGCCCACAAAGAAGTGCATACACTAAAAAATATACAACAGGTCTCGAAGGCTCGACCTAAAAAACTACTCAGGAAACCCATTAAATAAGTACCCAAGCTAGAACATTGTTGGCACCATGTTGTACGGGTCATACTTTCTCAGTAAAACTGTGCCTTTTTTGGACAACATAAATGTCAAAACTGTGTGAGGCCGAGTCCATGCACACCATCAGGATATGTTGGGCTTAGTCCTGGCTAGCTCACAGTGCACCATCTGTACCCCTAACCTAGCAAGGTAACAGGTGGTATGTGCAACCTCAGAACATGACAACCCTGACTCCCCAAGGAAATCGTGGAAACGGATCTAAAGCCCTTTCGTTTGGTAATCCATGCATGCCCAAAGGAAAACACAAGAAATACTTGAATTGGCATTTCAAATATGTATTAAAGCAATAAGATTCTTGTGTAAAATATGTGTGCTACAGCTATTAATAGAAGGAAACACAACAGAGTAATCAGTATCACAGGAATGATAAAGAAAATGAACAGTTCAACCATTGTGCTGTTACATAGAATATATATTTGCATCTGAGTATAGTTATAGTTATGCTCCTACCTAGCGCTCCCTATCCTAGTGTGCCTAGGGTGGATGAATCTGCCAGAATCCCTGAGGGTAATCTAACTCACCAGTTAGCTGTGGGTATGTATCATCTGGGATCCCAGCTTGGTGTAGAGCTGGGCACCATCCTTCTCAGGAGGTAAACAGGATTCTGCTAGGCTAGAATTCCGGCATGGGGCGACCTCGACACTGTCAGCAAAATGCTCCTTTAAGTAGACAAAGAAATGATGTTGTTTGTGTAACAAACTTCATCCATGTTGCTATGCTGAAGTCCTAGTCAGGCTGCCATTATTGAGTCTATCCTTACAGAGCTGTCGCCGAGAGCACAATAGCAAACAACAGCATTTTGAGCAGTGAACTTAGCTCTCGAACGGAATGTTCAAGGCTCTGATAATGTGCCTACGAAGAAGTGTAAATGTAAGAAAAGTCATTTCAGAGAATATTGTACCATACAGGCATGCAAGCAAATGTGTGTCAAATGTCAACATTCAAGAAAGATGCCAACTTTAAATGTGAGCATGTAAAATGGTGGTGTTTCTGCCCGGGCCTAATGTGACCACATAACAATTCCTTTGCCTAGCTTAGAACACAAAAATGCACATTTTTGTATCAGTTTGAAGGTCGAGTGTGTACTATCCCCTGATTTCAATCGCTGCACCTGCTTAGCCCTTTTGTTTCAGTTTCGTCACATGATCTTCATTGGAGCCCTATGGATGAAAACCATGGGCGGCTGGTAACATTTGAAAGTAATGGAACGAACGAAGTGCCCCACTGCTTCCCAAAAGACAAAAATAAAACAAGCATCATGCAATTTAAACACAAACTAAATCACTGACATGCACCACACTAACATTTTAAATAAGATTAAATGTTACTTACCCACGAGCTGGGCATCTTCAGTGCTCTTCTGCAATCTGTGGCTCTGAGCACGAATTGAACAGCTAACTCCCCTAACCAAACCAGATGCTGCTCTCATGCTATTAACCAGCATGAGAGAAGCACCAGGAGGCCTGTGTTTGCTCTCCACGCAACTGTCTAACACAACTCTGGTTGGAGAGCTTCTAAGTGCACATGTCAGGCTGCCCATCGCAAGACAACCAGCCAAACTGGCCACTACTCTGAGTCCTCCATGCTGCCAATTTTCCGTTCCCTTACGTGGACACTTCATACAACCCTCTCGAACACAGAGGTTGCTCCATTACATATGGTGCTCAAACTTCTTTGCACAAGTCCACTTTCTATTCATGCCACGTTAGTATAAAAACTCGTACATGGCGACCGCAGTGCACGCCGCTTAGGAGGCGCAGCTGTTTGTACACATTTCGGTGAGTATTGACAGCTTTCCCACAATGATATGGCATATGATAATGCACGTTTGTACGGCCTATAAGGTTGTGTACTGTGTGTAAGCTGCAGGTTTTGGTTTTCTGGAGTTTTGAGGCTTGCTGCATTAACTTTACATTGGATGACTTGTTTGACACGCCTTGAAATTTATTTATTTTGTTTTCACTACTTGCATTAGGATCGGTGCACATCGCCAGCACTATTTTTAACAGGTTTGCACATGGATACCAGTGGCCTTATCACCTGAGAAATATTGGAGTTCGATTGAGCACAACACGAGCTTGGTTCTAAGCACCTTACTCGTATTTAAATCTTTCATTTATTCTTTCATGTCTCCATTCGTACGTTTTTTATTGGAGGTTCCATTTCAGCCCTATCATTATTTGTTGTTTTACCATTCTTTAGGAATACCATTCCCCTGAGAAAGGGACATGCCCAAAATGCATTGGGATTATGAAATACCCACGTTATTTGTATTAAATCATGTGATGACACTACATGATATGTCTTCAAAGAAAATATCATTCAGTGAAAAATAAAGAAAAATCATGACACTCAATTTATGAAAGAACTTTTGTTTTACATTGGATTACACTTTTGGATTACCGAATTACCAAGATTAAAGTGATTCATTTCTTCAGAGAGTGCACAGAGGGGACGTTACTCCCTACCAGGGGAACGCATTGTGCAATTGTCAATACTTACGCCCATGTTCAGAGTGCGATGCCCTGGTACACCCATCCAACTTCGTTATAAGTGAACACAGTTCTAATTCACGTTTAACCTGCGGTGTGCGTTTGTCAGATTACCTTCAATCAGCAGCAGAGGACACGCCCCACCTTTCACTCAGTTTGGACAGGCTGCGGATGCGCATCAGTGAAAAATAAAATGGCAATGAAATCTTTTTATTTTACACATTTGCTACATGCTGCTCGTAGTAGGCGGGGTGCAACGCTCCTCTGCCTTAATGAAGAAACTGCAGCTGAAATATTAAATTTGCATTATGTTCATAGGTGCATTTAGCTTTATGCTCACGAGGTGCACTCTGTGATTCACAAGTTATATTATTTTCATTATGTTAACAGACTTTGGGGCTTATTACGATGGCGGTCGGTCAGACAACCGACCGCCATCGCAGCAGGAATGGTACCGCCTGATAAGGAGTCAGAGGTCCCACCTGCCGTATTACCATAGGACCGACAGCACGGGGCTCAGAATGTGCTCAATATCACTGCATCTTGTGCTGCAGCCCTGGAAAAGGGCTGCAGCACAAGCCGCAGTATTCTTGAGAAATTTGTGCACATCCAGGCACCGTGTGCCAGGCACCATGTGGTGCCTGGCACACGGTGCATGGATGTTTGGGGGGGGGCCACATGTACCCCCCTGGCCACTTAGCAGTTGCCCACAGGGGCCTGCTTGGGGCCTCCAATGTGCTTCTCCGTCTGCCTTTACATGGTGTGGGCCCACTATGTAAAGGCTGAGTGAGAGGGACATCGTAATCCCTACGGCAGTGACTGCATAGGCATCGCCTTCATGGTAGGGATTACAGTCACCCCGGCGTGCTCCTTGAGCCTGTTGGAGGCAGTGGTCTTTTGCCCCAACCACTGCACTCCGACCGCCAGTATCGTAATCCGGCGCCAGACCACTGCCCTGGATGTTGGACGGACAGCCACCGATGGCCTGTCTGTGGTGGACCGCCCGACATCATAATGAGGGCCATTGTTAGACTTCAGATCGGTGTGAGTGCAGCTTTCTTTCACATTGGGGATACCATGAAAAATCCTTAGCATGATGTAGGGAAAGAGTGGAGAGTTCCTCATGCTCATTGCAAACGGTTAAACTAAGGCTTGATTATGCTGTGCCAATTGAAGTGGAGGTCCCATGGCCCACTAGGCCTCATTGAGCCTCTAGTGGGCATATTCCCCAATGTCATTTGTGTCAGGAATTCCGTTTACACCAGGCGCAGAGGTATAGAAGACAGATTTACTGCCCTTGGTGGTCAATAAGTGGGTGACATGCAGGGTATGCAGACAGAATATTGAGTTGGAAATGTCGACTTACACAAATATTGAGTTGGAAATATTGTGATACAGAAATATCGACAGCAAGAATATTGTGGTCAAGAATATTGACTTTAAGGTAAGAAGTATCGTTTTTAAAAATATCGAAGTCATTAATATCGTTTGCAAAAATATAGTTGTTTAAAATATCGATTTTTTAATTAGTGTTATGTATTTTAGTAGGTATTTTAAATGTATGTGATCGATTTTTTTTGTATAAGTATTGTTTTTGTTTTTTAATATATGTTAAATTTTTTGTAGTTATCAATTGTATTTTAATGTAATTTTGTGTTTTTTAGTTCCGTAGAGGGTTGTGGGTTTATAGGGGAATAGGGTGGGAAGTAATTTAATTATAATAAATTAATGATGATTTTTTATTTAGTAATATTTATTTAATTTAGATTTTATAGTGTTAATTGTGGGAAGTAATTTATTAATAATTAATTATTAATTATGGAAATTGTGTTATTTTTTTAGGAGTGGGTTGTGGGGTTTATAGGGGTAAAGTGAAGGAAGTAATGTAATTATCATAAATTAATGATTTTTTAAAATGTATTAATATTTATTTAATTTAGAGTTTATAGTGCTAATTGTAGGAAGTAATGTATTATTAAGTAATTATTAATTGGTTGTTAATTATTATTAATTAAATAATGGTAATTAATTGTGTTAATTGTGTCATTTTTTTTATGAGCGGGTTGTAGGGTTTAAAGAGGTAAAGGGTGGGAAGTAATTTATTTTTAATTAATTAATAATTATTTGTTAATTAATGCTAATTAATTAATTAAAATGTAAATATGGCAATTGTGTAATTAATTTTAGATGTGAGTTGTGGGGTTTATAGTGATAAAGGTTGGGAAGTAATTTATTTTTAATTAATTATTAAGTAGTTGTTAATTGATATTAATTTATTATTTTAAAATGAATTATGGAAATCGTGTAAGGATTTTTAGGTGTGGGTTGTGGGGTTTATAGGGGTAGAGGGTGGAAAGTAATTTATGTTTAATTAATTAATAATTAGTTGATCATTATTAATTTATCAATTGATAATTAATTTGGGTAATTGTTTATTTTTTGTGTGTGTGAGTTTTGGTTTTATAGGGGGTAATGTTTGGGGAGTAAATCAATTTTTATCTGTTTTAATTTGTTTTTTAATTAATAATATTTCTTTAATTGATAGTTAATTATGTTAATTATGGAGGTACATTTTTTTTAAATGTAGATGTGTGTTGTGAATTGTGCGGTGTTATAGGGTAGTAAATAAAAAGATTAAATTTAAATAATAATTAATGTTTTTATTTATAAATAATTTCTAAATAAAATAGTTATTTGTTTGTAAATTATTTTTAAATGTATTTAATATACTATTTCTAGGTATTTTTCATATCTATTTAACATTATAATATTTTTCTATTTTTTAGATTTTTAAAATATTTTTATATAGTTTTTATTTTATTATTTTTAAATATTTTGTGTTGGTGATATTTTGTTTGTTTTTAATTTTGAACTGACTGGAGTGGGAATATTAATTTTTACCCCTCCGCTATCTAACACTTTCACTATTGTTGCACTAACTGGAGTGGGAATAGAATTTTTTACCCCTCCCGCTATCCAACACTTTCCCTAGTGTTGCACTAACTGGAGTGGGACTAGTATTTTCTACCCTTCTGCTATCCAACACTTTCCCTACTGTTGCACTCACTGGAGTGGAATAGTAATTTTTACCCCTCCGCTATCCAACACTTTCCCTACTGTTGCACTCACTGGAGTGGGAATAGTCATTTTTATTCCTCTGCTATCCAACACTGTCCCTACTGTTGCACTACCTGGAGTGGGAATAGTAATTTTTACCCCTCCGCTATACAACACTTTCCCTACTGTTGCACTCACTGGAGTGGGAATAGTCATTTTTACCCCTCCGCTATAGAACACTTTCCCTACTGTTGCACTCACTGGAGTGGGAATAGTCATTTTTACCCCTCCGCTATCCAACACTTTCCCTACTGTTGCACTCACTGGAGTGGGAATATTCATTTTTATTCCTCCGCTCTCCAACACTTTCCCTACTGTTGCACTAACTGGAGTGGAAATAGTAATTTTTACCCCTCCGCTATCCAACACTTTCCCTACTGTTGCACACACTGGAGTGGGAATAGTGATTTTTACCCCTCCGCTATCCAACACTTTCCCTACTGTTGCACTCACTGGAGTGGGAATAGTATTTTTTACCCCTCCGCTATCCAACACTTTCCCTACTGTTGCACTCACTGGAGTGGGAATAGTAATTTTTACCCCTCTGCTATCCAACACTTTCCCTACTGTTGCACTCACTGGAGTGGGAATAGTATTTTTTATCCCTCCGCTATCCAACACTTTTCCAACACTTTCCCTACTGTTGCACTCACTGGAGTGGGAATAGTAATTTTTACCCCTCTGCTAACCAACACTTTCCATACTGTTCACTCACTGGAGTGGGAATAGTATTTTTTACCCCTTCGCTAGCCAACACTTTTCCTACTGTTGCACTCACTGGAGTGGGAATAGTTATTTTTACCCCTCCACTATCCAACACTTTACCTACTGTTTCACTCACTGAAGTGGAAAATGTAAGTTTAAAGACTTTTAAATAGTTTAATGTTTTAATTTATAATTAGGCTTATTTATAATATTTTTTTATTAGATTTTATGTTATTGGTGTATGTATATATATATATATATATATTTATTTGTAAATTTTCATATATACAACTATAAAATAAATTAAAATTAATAGTTTATTAATTGTTTTAAAGTAAATATATATTTATATTACATTTTTTATACGTATGTTTACATTTTTTAAATTAAATTTATTTGTGATATTTGTTAAAATGTATATTAAATCTAATTTTTTTAAAGTTCATTTTATTATTTAATATATTTAACATTATTTTTTATACATATATTAAAATCGATATTTTGTACAACTATATTTTTTACATCTATATATTTTTTCCGATATTTTTGTACTTACCATTATAAATATAGGATGTCAATATTTTTGACATTGATATTTACAACTCAATATTTGTGTATGGGAATATTTTGGGTGTTTATATTCTATCAGTGAACCGACATGCAGGCAGTCGCCACTAAGGGCTATTTAGCCTTGGATGAGTAACTGAGCACTAGGAGAGCAGTGCTTACTTCCAGGTGGGTTGTGCCTTCCTACAGATCTTGTCCTACAGCCCCAGAGTCACACCTTTGTTTTCCCAATTGAGGATAATTGATAGGCCAAGACTTTTGTGGCCCTGAAAGGGACATTAGGAGTGTTTAGTACCTCATTTGCTATTCCAGCCAATTGTGTTTCACTATTCACTGTTTCATTACCCAGAGTCGGAGTTAGACATTTCTGGGACAGAACACCACCCAGTGAAGGTCACTCACCCCCTAAGAGAATGGAAGGGGAGCTGGTGTGTTGTGCACACGTGCTTCTTTAGACCCTCCGACATGCTGCGTTGTTCATCTCAGCTCTGGAATGGCATGGGGAGCAAAAAAACGATGGATTTAGGCCCAGATCTCTGTACTGGGGTGAATGTATGATATTGTTCTGCATTCGGTCCATCAATTGTTGTTTTTGCATTCTCAGCTATGGACACACTAGAGCATGGGTACTCACAAACTTTCTCTCGGGGGCCAAATATACAGTGTGGTTTGTGGCCGAGGGCCGCACTGGTGGGGGCGAGGTCATTGGGGGAGGAGGCGGGGCTAGAGCAAGAAAAAAAACCTGTGACCATGAGGTTGAACACAGGCCCCTGCAGCGGACACATTCGTCCACTGAGCCACCACATCTATCTATCTATCTCTATCTCTATCTCTCTCTATCTCTATCTCTCTCTCTCTCTATCTAGCTATCTCTATCCCTCTATCTCTCTCTAGCTATCTCTATCTCTCTCTATCTGTCTCTAGCTATCTCTATCTCTTTCTCTCTAGCTATCTCTATCTCTCTCTCTCTATGGCTCTATCTCTCTCTATCTCTCTCTCTATGTCTCTATCTCTCTCTATATCTCTATGTCTCTATCTCTATGTCTCTATCTCTATGTCTCTCTATCTTCTATGTCTCTGTCTCTATGTCTCTCTATCTTCTATGTCTCTCTATCTTCTATGTCTCTCTATCTTCTCTCTCCATCTTCTATCTCTCTATCTGTCTGTCTCTATCTATGTCTCTATCTGTCTCTGTCTCTCTCTCTATCTCTCTCTATCTGTCTCTGTCTCTATCTGTCTGTCCCTGTCTCTGTCTGTCCCTGTCTGTCTGTCCCTGTCTCTGTCTGTCCCTGTCTCTATCTGTCTGTCCCTGTCTCTGTCTGTCCCTGTCTCTATCTGTCTCTGTCCCTGTCTCTGTCTGTCCCCATCTGTGTCTGTCTCTATCTGTCTGTCCCTGTCTCTGTCTCTATCTATCTGTCTGTCCCTGTCTCTGTCTGTCCCTGTCTCTGTCTGCTCCTGTCTCTGTCTCTATCTGTCTGTCCCTGTCTCTGTCTGTCCCTGTCTCTGTCTGTCACTGTCTCTATCTGTCTGTCCCTGTCTCTATCTGTCTGTCCCATCTCTATCTGTCTGTCCCTGTCTGTCCCTGTCTCTATCTGTCTCTCTATCTCTATCCCTGTCTCTATCTCTGTCCCTGTCTCTGTCCCTGTCTCTATCTCTGTCCCTGTCTCTATCTCTGTCCCTGTCTCTGCCTGTCCCTGTCTCTGCCTGTCCCTGTCTCTGTCTGTCTGTCCCTGTCTCTATCTGTCTGTCCCGTCTCTGTCTGTCCCTGTCTCTGTCCCTGTCTGTCCCTGTCTCTGTCTGTCTATGTCTGTCCCTGTCTCTATCTCTGTCCCTGTCTCTGTCTGTCCCTGTCTGTCCCTGTCTCTATCTCTATTCCTGTCTCTATCTCTGTCCCTGTCTCTATATATGTCTCTCTCTGTCCCTGTCTCTGTCTGTCCCTGTCTCTATCTCTGTCTGTCTCTCCCTGTCTGTCCCTGGCTCTGTCTCTGCGCCTCTATCTGTCTCTGCGCCTCTATCTGTCTCTGCGCCTCTATCTGTCTTTGTCCAAACTAGGAAGCTTCCCAAAAGGCCCTTTTAAAAGTCAGCTGTGAAAGCGCTTACAGCTGACTTTTAAAGGGCCTTTTGGGAAGCTTTCGAAGGTGCCCTGACGTCACAGAGGCCGGCAGTAAACACAGAAGATGGCCGCAGGAGTATACTAGTGAATACCTATTTAATGTATTCACTACGTATGCTCCTGGGTCATCTTCTGTGTTTACTGCCGGCCGTGGAAACTGCATGGCAAGGTCCGTGGGCCGCCAATGAAGGCCTGCCGTGCCGCTGGCGGCCCGCGGGGCGTACTATGAGTACCAGTGCTAGAGGCTCAGTTATGGTAGTCTATTTGCAGGCCGTATTCAGTCATCGAGCCAAACTACAGAGGCAAATTCTAAATATGAGTGACCTCGCCACTCCAGCACGCCTTTGGGATGCTCCATGCTGATGCCTTTCCCTCTACTGCACCAGCGATTATTTCTAAATTCGGACAGTTGTAGACTAAATAATGCAGCGCCCGATCTTTGTATTTATTCTTTCCTCAAGATTGTGTCATATTTCTGTCTCATGTAATGACAGAAGTTGATCAGAATGGAAAAGGACCATCCCAAACCAACCTTGGCATCATTACTTAACCTAAAACAGAGAAATTACTTGAAAATATGTAATTATCCATTACCTCCAAAAGCAGCTAGAATACCTCTAGAAATAAAAAAAATTATATAAAATGTTTTGCACCGAGGAAAAAATAAGCAAGTACATGTTGAGCTGCGCCAGATTTGTTGCACAAAGGGATAGGGGCAAAGAAAATGGTTGACCAATTAATGCCGTGTTACGTTTTGGCACCAGGAAAAATGCAAAAAAGTTCATGTTGTTCTACTTTTGATGTTTATGTAGAGCGGAACAAACTAAATGTCCTCCTCTATTTAACTGTGAAACGTTCTTCCCTCCCCATTAAAAGCAAAGGTAATTTGCTCCGGTTTTTCACTGTTTTTAAACGATATGTAATTTGGCATCCCTTTAAAATATCCGGACTAGGAGAGTTCAATTCCTGTGAATATCCTGGTCATTGATAATTCAGCCAACAGCCTTTACAAAGGCAGGCATTAAAAAAGAACTTGCTGGGATTTGGAAGGATGGCTCAGAGCCGCTGTGGCACGCAAACCCCCATTTTAAGGGACAAGCTTTGATTTTCAGCAACTGATGTATTTAACCTTTGATGACTTATTCGATGAAAAAAGAATTTCCGAGGCGCCTTCTGTCTTCCTCCTCTCCGAAGAGACTACAAACACTTCGGACTTGGCTTTATGCTCATTCACAAAACATTTTGAGGGGAAAGAATGCATTTGAGCCTCATTCCAAGGCGGGCGTTTTTCCGTCACTCCCATTCACACATTCTCTCTTTCCGTGGCCCCCTCCCTCTCGCACAATGTGCGCCTATTAGCATCCAGGACTCGCTAAAGCTCCAATTAGGAGATCAAAGGGACGCGGGGAAGAGCTGATAACAGACCTTATCATTAAGTGTGCGGAGAGCTGATCGCTGAACAACAATTTCCTCCGACAGGATTGTGCCGCCCCCAGAGCTGCTTTAATATTTCACCCATTTCTTTCGAATTCCGTGTGCTGTTTATTTATCTCCTCGCGCGCCGGCTCGTTCACCAGAGGCAGCCTATGGGTGGTGTTGTTGTTGTTATTGAGAAAGCACCCGTTTCCCCCCTCCCTCCTGCCCTGCCCACTCACCCCGTTCTAGAATCCTATTGTCTATCACGGAGGGAGGTAGGCTTGTCTGGGAGGGGGTTCTTCAGAGGGGGTGGGCGAGGTCAAGGGTCAGCTACCTTCTTCCTTACTGCTGTTCAATCTATCCCATCATGACAAACGACCCCCATGAGATACTTGTTGGTGTTGTTGAACAGAGGAAAAACAACCCTCTTCCCCCGTCCTTCCCTCGTGCCTTCTCACATTCGCCTGAGAAAATTGTGAGGATTGTAAAAACCCAGTTGTGTAAGGATAGGATCCCAGCCTCGCCGTGGGAAATGAACCCCATAAGGAATTCTCTACTGGGGCGCTCCCAGCTGTTTCAAAGACGAAACCTGCATGTTGCTGATAGAACGCATCATGCTTTTTAGCATCAGTACGGGCATCTTGCTGACCCGAATTACGTCAGGTACCTGACTAAAGGTATAGCAGGCGTCAAAGCCAAGCTGCAAAACATCAACGAGCCGTCGCTTTCAGGAGATTGATTTATTTATTTATAAATTTATTTATTTATTTATGAGTTTTTATATAGCGCGTACCTTACCCAGAAGGTGTCAGAGCGTTTTACAATAGAACCAGTTACATTAAATAAGGACTTCAGAGTACATGAATTACATTTAGGATTCAAAACAGATATATGCGTCTAAACTCACAAAGAATGGTAGTGAGTGACAATACATATATCTACTACAGTTACTCGTGGTGAGAGTTACAGATATATAAGTTGCGAATTCACTCAAGATTACTTATTAAGAAAGGTTGAAGCGATTAGGGTTGGACAAATACTTATTACATATTTACATAGAATGATCCTCTCGCCCTTGCTGGGGTTCTTGCTGTGCTCGTTCAGCCAGGCCTTCGGGGCGTGGGGCTCTCGCGGTTGGCGTTCTTAGGCCTGGAGGGATCCCCGAACTGGTACTGGCCATGGGGGTAGAAGGCCGGTGCTGGTGGGCGAAGGCGGCATATGCTGGACCCTGGGACTTTCACTTGGGAACATACCTTTTTTTTAGAAGTTATTTGTTGTCTTAAAAAGCCCAAACTGCACCCAACGGGCTTCCAGTATGCATCACGGAGATGATGTGCACGGAGGCAAAATAGTTAACCATGTACTGGCTGTCGTAACAGTACAATTTCTTTTTGCAAAACAAAAAAAACCACAACATTTGTTACAATATTTATTGAGGGAAAGAAGATTACAACAGGCGGTGTGTATTAATAAGTGATGAGAAACAACATGCCACAAATAATATAGATTAATTAAACTTTCTGCATCAGCAAAACGATCTTGCACATCAACAGATAGCTGAAATATGTAAATAAATGATGAAAAATTAACGCAGAACCTCAGTTCAGCATCAACGTTAACTGGTCTTGCAAAGACTAACCAATACGGAACATACTTGCAAAAGAACATCCAATATTGTACGGTTCATGATGACAAGACTAGTACGGGACCAGTGAGGCTGCCAGGGGTTACGGAGCAAAAGCAGCGGCTTGCAGTAAGAAAGTCGCTACACGAATCGTGGTTTTTGACCGTCAGGTGCAAATGTTTCTCACGTAGAAAGATCTTAAGAGTAGATTTCAAGCTCTGAAAAGAGTGGCGTTTTTAACGTGAAGAGGAAGGGCATGCTAGATTCTGGGAACATTGCTAGAAAAGTATCTGCAAAGTGTGGAGTTTTTTCTTGAAACTTGAAGTAGAAAGAGATCTATTTTTCCAACAAAACGAGCAAGAGTCTCCAGAAAAGGAAAGCTTCAGCGTGAGATATTTTGGAGTTTGGAGTTTCAGAGCTGTGACTGTGAAGAAGGCAGTTCTCACGATGGTGCATGCCTCGATAGGGAGCCATTTCATATAAGCAGGGCCACTGGAATGATGTGATTGTGCGGCCGCGGCGATTTTCACATAATTATAGATTAGCAGGATTTGCCACATAATCCATCATCTGCTGCATAATCTGCTGATTTTAACCCCAAAAAATGTGTTTCTAGTTTAAACGGTTCAAAAGTTACTGAAAACGAGTGGAAGGCTGTCTGGAAAGGTCACTAGTTGATTATTGCTATATGTGGGTGTTAAAATGGCGTGCAACCAATGCCCAGACAGTGTTAACAAGTGTAAAAATGACAAAATAATGAAGTAATACCATAACAAAATGTGCCACATTATGCAGCATAATTGACCTTTTCTTGCCGCATTATTTACTCAACTATACCACATAATTTGGCTTTCCCCTGCCGCATAATTCCAGTGGCCCTGAATATAAGTGACTTCAGAGGTAAGGTGTTACAGTTTTTTAGGTCGAGCTTATCAGACAGCGTAAGAAAAAAAGTGGCTGCGCCATTTTGCAGGCACGAATGTGGCATGCCTATAAAATGACTCAGCCGACTGCGTTACAGGCTTTTTTCACATTTATCCTTATTTAGCTCAAAGGTGAAACCTACTGGCTATGCCAATGCTTGTTTTTCTTTGCTCAAGCACTCTAGCTCTCTCCTTCGTTGACTTATCCCCACCCAAAACACAGCCCTCTGCTACCCATGTTGCTATCTCCCTCATGTTGTGCACTCTATCTTGTGTGCTTCTCCGTCCCAATAATCCCTGCATACCCCTTGCTCCATCTTGCTTTCTGTCTCATGTGATTCTCCCCACCACCCATGTGTTGCTGTCCTTCGTGTGCTGCATTTCCACTCCCCGGTGTCATTTTACAGGCAACGATGCACAATGATGTCATCATGCATGCTCAAGCTTACAAATTGATGAAAGCTGCGGCCGCGCCATCACACCATTTTGTTTCCTTTTGGCCATGTGACACAACATCTTGATGTTATACATGATTGCTAAAAGGCATTTGCAAAGCCAATAGGTGCCGAAAGCGACATCTATTGGCATTGCCAATGCCTGTTAATGTTTCTGTGAGTAAACTAGCAGTGGCATGAGAACAGCTTTTTGTGGGGCAAATCTGTATTTCAGGAGGACAGTGAGGCGAGAGTGAGGATGACAGATAACCATAGCCTAGACCAGGGGTCTCCAACCATTTCTGTAATTGGATCTGCTTATGGTCAATTAAAATCTCCCGGAGCTACCCAAGTTATCAGTATTGTAATAGTAATAATTTCAGACAAGATTACATCAATGGCCACCCTGTGTAAAAAAGGCTATGCCAATTTGGAATGCCTTTACATGGGTAATAAGTAGCAGCCGTAGCTGCATTGCTCCTGGCACCAAGGTATAATATTAGTAATAAATCTCCTCAACAACACATGATTTATCGCCCAAGTGCCAGCTTTAAATATATTTTGAAAATTCAACCATTTTTTTCCAAACATAACGTCATACATTCTAAAAATACACACATTTCTGTCAAGAAAACAAACTTTTCGATTTTGGTATTCATATTTTAATTCAGCCAAGAAAAAGCTTCTGATTTAGCAGTCTGTGCTGCACACAAGAGAGCTACTCACGAGCTACTGGTTGGAGAAGCCTGGCCTAGACTGACTGTTTTAAATACTAGGTGGAGAGAATATGCTTCAGCTTTTTGAGTTTGAAGGTGGAACGTGGCAGAGTTAGCATTAATTCGATATGAGCGGAGCGCTGAAGATGGGAGTAGAGCAGATAACCCAATGATTTGACCAGTTATGTAGAGATATCTGCCTACTTTCAGAACTCAACTCAGAGAAGGGTCAGATTTATAGATGAGGGAAGAAATTCAGTCTTGGATGTATTCAAGATGTTTTTGCTCCATCCATTTGTGAACGATTTGAAGTGAGGCTATTGCCATAAGGTTGGATTCAAATAAATAATAAAATAAACACTCGGATTTGTATAGCGCAGCTTATCACTCGTGAGGGTATCCAGGTGCTGTCCATAGGCACAGGGAGATTAAGGGGCCATTACGATGGCGGGCGGAAGCACAACCGCCGTGCTGGCGGATGCAGAAACCACCAGTTACCGCCGGCACGCAGCAGTCCACACGCCCGCCCAATTACGATGCGAAAAGCAGGCCAAACACCGCCGGCAAGCCAGCAACACCGTCCGCCATCAAAGTGCGCCCGCACACGTAGCGGCGCAGCACAACTGACACACACCGTCCGACGAAACACGTCCCGCCCGGCGCATAAATTACGATGCCGCAAACAAACGGCTCCCACGGCAAAGAGACACCGCACGTGAAAGAGAGGCGGAAACACGGACGCAGAGCACGGACAACGAAGAAGCGGCACCCGGGCATGAATCCAGCACTGCAGGCCCTTCCCATGCTTCTGCTGATGCACCACCAAGGACGCAACGTACCGCGGAGACGCAGGTAGGCACACACACAACAAGTGCACGCAAACAGCGCACACAGTGCAAGGGCGGAAAAAGCGGACAACCCCCACCAGCGCGTGTACACTACACATCCACCATCGCATCCACATATGACACACAGGCCAAATCGTAACATCGCAGAACACATGTGTACACACCACCTGGGACTAGGAACCAACCACCCCGTCACGGCCCCAAAGCGCCGATGACGCCGCCACACATGCGCACAACGCAGAGGCCAACCGCAGCGCCATGCATGCGTCGCACACAGACACAGGGACACAACCAAGCAGCACACACATCAGCCCCACCCCGAACGCACATGACACGTGACAGGCCGGCCACAGACATGTCCCCAACGCCCAATTCACGGACAACACCCAACGCCACACAACCGACGCACACATGTCAGTGAAGACACGCAACTGCAGGACACACCCCAGTGTAACAAACATGGCGTAGCATACAGCGGCGGCAACACCAACTAGGAGAAGCAGGGCCCCTTCGGGAAGAGGAACGCCAGTACCACACTGAAAAACCCATACCACCCTGCACATATGAACAAGACACATGAAACGGAACACCAAAGAGCCCGGGGACCGACAACAGGTGGCCCAAGAATTACATCCACACACAAGGCCCAACGCAGAGCGGAAAGGCAGCCTGCCGCCCACACAAGGGAGAGCAGACAGCACTGAATGACCTTCCATTCCAACACCGAAACCACAGCCCTACGACAGAAGCCGGTGAATACAGCCATTGTCCAAGAATAGACCAACACAGGCATGCCGGGAGACCGACCACAGGGCAGATAGCGCATATCACAGAAGCACACAACGGACGGGGAAGAAAGAAGAAAACACTCCCCATGTCGGCCACATGCAAGTTAATTGGAAGGAGTCACACAGCACTGACCTTGAACTGTCTGAGAAGCATGTGGGAAGAGGGCCCGTGTCCTCCAAACAAGCAAACAGAACACAAGTCCTGTCTCCCCACGACTACACAGAGCTCACAGCAACCCCGGAGCGTGCACATTGCAGACTGCACACACAGCCGGAGCACGCCACCTCTACGAACCGCTGCGAAATGGCAACCGCAACACACCTACCCAACTACGCCGAACAGCTCAAGCTGTACCAAACCAACACGATACATACATTGGGATGCGATCTCCTGTCCCTGCTGAACGTAAGTTACCGACTGACTTACCGCATCACATTGTTCAGCTGCGTCATGCCCGTCTTCTACTGTCGGAGGTGTCCCTACCAGCATCCCGTCGAGATATGCCTCTCCAACCCGGCATGTCTGAAGGCGGACCTGCTACCACTACTCCTCCTCTGGACGCACACGACAGGGCCTGCTCTGCCTATGGGGGCATGGCGTATGTGGCCAACATCGCACGCGCACTGAAATGGAACCACTGTGCCTCCACACGACGGATCATCGAGAACAGCTACATCGAATGTCACCCAGCATGCCCCATCATGGTCCTCCAAGGGACAACCTACGAACAACACCTTGACAGCCACCATCCGCTTCATTGGCTGGCAAACATGTACACCACCAATGACATGGAAGCCCTGCTGGACGGCATCGCATACCTGACAACCTGTAAATACGTCGGACCACAACGCAGGTTCCCCGAGTGACCTATGAAGTCCAACCCCGCACCCATGCTCAGCTTCCGCACGGACTGGCCAGTCACCACCACAACAGCCATACCAAACGACCGGCAACTGTAACCACACCATCAACGACATCGCCATGACATCGGATATGACCGGGACATGCACACTGTTCCCCATCACATCCAGGAACACCGCATGCATCGTGGGAGGCAGTGGCATGGGCTCTGTGCATCGCACCCACATGGACGGAACTGCACGAACAACCAGGACACGACATGGATCCAGCGCCCATGGACACACACACCGCTCAGTGGACATGAATAGGTCGCCTGGAGTCTGTGGGTGCTGCACCCCTCCCACCCCCGCCCCGGGAATCCCATACCAGGACCTTTGCATGGACGACAAGTGCATACAACAACAACACGACCCCAGTGACTGTGACATGTCCAGTAACCACCACAGTGCAACAACAAGTGGCACGCCGCTGCCTGCACGCAAGCACATGCCCTGATGTCATCTCACATGCACGCGTGCATGAGGAACAACCGCAGCAAACCTGTCACATGGAACTGAGATGGACTGTGCCCATGATGCCGAGCGGTCTGGTAGGCTACATGTATACCGTCTGTGTCAAAGTCCGCAGCTCCGCAGCTATACGTAAATGTACATTAGCACAGCCTTGGCCAAGCAGATGTAACCCCACACCCTATCCCATTTGTTATCATGCTCAGTATATCCTCAACATGTATTCCGCTGCCAGTAGTGTCCACTATACTGCATCACAGAGGACAGAAGACTCAATATAATGTTTGAAACCAGAACTGTCTCCGCTGACTCATTTCACAAGTACGAATGAGAGAGGATGAGAGTATGTGAAGTACACGGCAGTCGTGACATGACCATGTAGTCCACTGGTATTGGATGTCAACGCAAATGAGTAGCACTACTGTGGAAGACACACATGTGTCGTTTGAAGTCGTATGGACGCAGTGCTCAGGTGGGTGGGTGCGACGGGTAGATGCGCACATGCCAAGTTGGAGCACGCCGTGTTGGGAGGGGTCATGTACAGTACACCACCGCTTCCCTGGGCATTGTGAGAGGACACCTGTCGGGGGGGAGTGAACACGTGTGTGCACAGCAGCCGGGCACACGTACAAAGCGGTACCAGGCGCACCTCAGCCCACCCTCTGTGGACAAGCTGGATCCTGTTGTGCGCCCGCCATGCCCCTTGACAAGGCACACACAGCCCCAGTCGACCAGGTGTAACCCCAACATAGTCAATCCGCACAGGCGATACAGGGCACGGGATGGCAGTGGAGCATGGTGTGTGAGAGGTCTCCTCGCGCTCCTCCTGGTCATATCACGCAGGCAATAGAACCTCAACGTCTAGCATGGCACAAGTCAAATGGAAGTGTAGGGGGGACGCACCACAGCACGAGCAGCACTGACGTCACGGGAGGTGGCTCGCACCATCCCATCCATTGCCCATCATACCAACCACGCCACATGCCATTGCGACTAAGTGCAAGCGCGTGCGCCACCACCCCCGAGCCCTCCCCAGAGAGGCCAAAGAGTGAATGTGTGGGCCATCAGTCACAGACGGACGCGGCCTGGCCGCAAGGGCAGCCACAGCCACTGGGTGTCGCAGGTGGCGGATCCGGAAGGCGAAGACTGTGATGCATAGTCCATGCAGGCCGGGTCTCCATATGGGGCACCACGCAGGTGGACGGCGTCCCGCCACACATCATACCCTGAGACAGCCCACTCGTGCAACTGGACCCACACATACACTCCTTGCCCTCTCTGGTGCGAGCTTGGGGCTGCCTGTGCAAGCGCTAGCCTCGCAGGTGAGCATGCATATTGGGGGGGCGAGGGAGGACATGAGGGCTGGGGCGAAGATGACTGTATCACTGTCAGTTAGTACAAGGGATGACCCAGATGTGGAAAGGAAGAGACGTGTCCCGTGTGTACTGCAACTAGTCGCCAATCCAACTACCCCCCATGTCCGGAATGTAAGCCCGCACCTAGGCCCGCCCATCCGCCACATCGAACATACCACCAGCACGACAACCTTCCCATTCGAAACACTGACTGGGGGTGGCGACCAGTGAACAATCATGTGTAGCCTACCCACGCGTACATGTGGGCCCTCCATGATCCATGTCACCTGCGGCAAAGACATGACATGCGCAATGAGGGAAGTGAGGAGAGCGGCCCGCCCCACGCGCAGAAGGTGCATCAGCTCCACAGACCCAGCAGCGAGGCCAGCAGGGGTCACATGTGCAGGGGCAGCTGTGCCTGGTGTGAAGGCACATGCATATAGACAGCACATCGACCAATGTGTAGTCTGCCCACATCCACAGTCCATCATCATGCGGACATAGGAATTGAACACAGGGCAACACATCTTAGTTGGTGCACCCACCGTGACCAACAATGCGCAATCATCGACGTACCCGCCCTGTGCATGGCCCCCCACCCAACGGAGGCACATCCAGTGCCACCATCCCACACACACAAGCCTTCCACGGAACATGCTGTGTCCAATGGTCAGTACAGAGTCAGCGCCCATCTGGTGGATCCTGAACAGGAGACACATGCACACACATGCCAGCTCCCACTATGTACGTCTGCCACCTGGCACGTGCAATGTAACCTCTCACCTGTGACGTGTGACTGCAAGCACACAGCCGTCTTGGCATGGGGCTGTCAATGTGGACACCAGTCAATGTTTCGGGCGCTGTGATCCGTACAGTGCTGTACATAGGGTGCAGTGCTGACACCTACTACTGTCTCATATCCCCTCGTGCCACAGGTCCCACTTGTATTGGCCGCTCAGCCCGTGCCCACATCGTCGTCGTCGTGTGCCATACTCATCCAGCCTCGGAAGCAGTTCCATGCTCAGCAGACACTCATGTTGCCGTGGCGTTGCCGCTTGACGAATATGCAGTCAGTCCCCATCAGCACGCCCCGCAAGTCATTGGGGCCTAGATCCCCATGTGCATGCACATGGCAGTGGTATGTTTCACTTGCCATTGCCATTGTTGGGAGACCTGTGTAAGTGTATTGTGGCCGTGCCGTCCCAGCTTGACAGCTGGGCTGTGGCTCATGTGCTTGCTCAGTCATGTCAGTGATGTGTATGCGAAATTGCTATGTGCCGTGTTGCTTTGACATGTGTCCTCTGCCATTTAACCCAGGCGGAGACCGAACATTGACCGCCCATACCAATTGCTGGCGGACATGGACGATACAGAGGTAATCAGGAAGTTTCGGCTGGACAGGCCAACTCTGCATCGACTGTGTGCCATGTTAGAGCCCCATCTCCGTCCCCGCAGGGTGTATCCGACTGCTGTCACCCCCACGGCTAAGGTGATGGCCGCCATGCATTTCTTCGCCACTGGGTCATTCCAGCACACAGTGGGCAGTGGAGGAGGGATGTCCCAGCCCATGTTCAGCAAGGTGCTGAGGGATGTACTGGCAGCCATGATGCTGTACCGGAACAGGTACATCAGATTCCCCAGGGCTCGTGAATTGGCGGCAGTGAAGGGTGCATTCTATGCCCTTGGCAGAATCCCACACGTCGTGGGAGCCATTGACTGCACTCATGTTGGCCTTGTTCCACCACAGGCCACTGAGCACCTGTACCGCAACAGGAAGCACACGCACTCCCTGAATGTGCAAGTGGTGTGGCTTGCGGACATGGTGATCACCCACGTGTGTGCCAAGTTTCCAGGATCGGCCCATGACGCACACATAATGCGCAACAGCATCTTGCCACGACTGATGGCCAATCTGCAACAGGATCGTGCCTGTATTGTCGGTGAGTATGTGGAGTGGTGTAGCGTGCTGGTTGTGCGATGCTGTCCCCTGTCCAGTTGGAATAGCAACGGTTCTCTGTGTCCCTCACACCCAGGTGACTCTGCGTATCCGAATGGGGCATGGCTGCTCAGTCCATTGAGGAATCCTCGCACCCCAGCAGACGATCGATACAATGAGGCACATGGGAGGACCAGACGTGTGGTCGAGCGTACCTTTGGCCTCCTCAAGTCCAGGTTCAGGTGCCTGGACCGCACCGAGGGTGCACTGGCGTACTCCCCACAGAAGGTGTGCCAGATAGTGGTGGCGTGCTGCATGCTGCACAATCTGGCCATTCGGAAGCAGATCCCCCTCATTGTGGATGACGGAGATCAACCAGGGCCCCAGCCCGCAGACCAGGACAGCTCGAGTGAGGTGGACAGCGGAGAGGAGGAAGCTGGGAATGTGCGCCAGCAGCTCATCCCCCGCTACTTCACTTGACGGTGAGTGTCCATGTACGACGGATGATGTGTCTGTATCTGTGCAGGTGTGTGTGTGCTGTGTCAGGGTGGCCGTATGTTCACTGCGTGCAGTGTGTCAACGCTCCATGGCCAGGGTAGTATGCCACTGTTGGTGACTGTGGCATTGTGCCCTATTGCTCTGTGCGATGTGTGTACATTGCTTGTAGTTGTTGACATGTACTGTGTGATGGGTGTGTGACACACTCATTGAATGTGCTCCTGTTCTGTCTCCCACCCCTAGGTCCCTACAGGCCCTCCGGATTCCATTGCCATGCCACGCATCAGGTGCCTTTCCGCCCAAGGTGGCCGTTGTATTCCGTACAAATAAAACACAGGGCACAAACAGCAGTTAGTGAAAAAGGTGCATTTATTACAAACTGTGACATGTGATTGTGTGTAAGGTGATGACAAAAGTGGTGCGTGCAGTGACAATGAGCTGTCGGTCATGGCTGCGTGATGATCAGGGTGTACCCACTGGTTCTATGTCCATAGTCCAACACACACATGCCATCCAGCTGGCTGTGTGGAGTGGGATCGTAGAGCAAGTCAATGCAGTGGCTGGTCAAGGAAGGCTGGCGGAAGGCTGGCTGGCTGCCTCACTTGCGACTGGAGCGTGCGAAGTCCTCCCGGGAGATCTGTTTCCTCTTCGGACGGCCCCTTCCACGTTTGGGAGGGGGTGTGTGGTGGCGACCTGCTGGTGGTGGGTGAGGTGTGCTCACTGGCTGTGGACGCAGGGAAGTGGACACTGCTGCCCGAGCCTGCGCCCTAGCAGGTGGTGGCGGAGGTGGTGTTGCTGGCCTTGCCTGTGACCCCACCGCCACCACCAGCTGGCCCATGAGGTCCACGAGTTGGTCCATACGGGACACGAATTGGCCCATATGGGCGTCCATGGACCTCAGCACCCCCAGCACCTCCCGCGTGTCAGTAGCAGACCTGGCCCATTGTCCTTGGGCCTCTTCATAGGCCCCAAGGACTCTGGCCATTTGAGGCAGGGCATGGCTCCCAGGGGAGGCTGGCGTTTCCCTGACCCTGCTCCTCCTACCAGTCCTGCTGCCACCGGCCTGCCCACTAGCCACATTGCACACCACGGTCCTCGCTGTGGCTCCCAGGGTGGATCCAGTCGGCCGGGCCACCACCTGCGCTGGGGCTGGTGCCAGCGAAGACGTGGTGGTGGTGGAGGCGGTGGTGGTCGGTGCGGCGATGGTGGCGGTTGCGGCAGTGGTAGTGGCCGCAATGACCGTGGGTGTGGCCGCAACGACAGTGGCAGCAGGGGACTGGGACTGTTCAGCATCCCTGGATGATGGGTTGGTGGGTAGGAGGGGTCCTGGGGAGCGGCTGGGCCCTGCCAGGCCAGATGGGCCAGCTTGGTGGTCCGTGTCCGAAGAGGAGGACAGATCCTCCAGATCCGTGTGTCCTCGTTGGGGGCTTGTAGGCTGGCTGTGCTGGCTGCTGTCTCCATCCCCAGCATCCAGCAGTTCGTCACCTGTGGAGAGAATGAGATTTGTTATTGTGTTGCACCTGGCGAAGTATGTATTAGTCGTCTGACATTGGCAGTTCGTGCAATCTCGTACATGGGTTTCCCGGAGGCGAGTGTGTGGCTGTGGCATCTGTAGTTGTGTGTGCTAGGCAATGGGACTGTGTGCTGTGCACATGTGGCATGGGACGGATTGGCCATGCCGATGGGTGTGTTGCTGTGCCCCTACTCATTGTGACTCTGGTGTATGCGGGCTCCTGGCCCATCCTGGGTCTGGTTTGTACTTTGCTTTTGGGGTTCAAATGGAACGCTTAGGAACGCATATGGCAACATGGGGGCTATGCCCCAGATTCGCATTTGGGAGGGGATATGCTTTTGGGGTTCAAATGGAACGCTTAGGAACGCATATGGCAACATGGGGGCTATGCCCCAGATTCGCATTTGGGAGGGGATATGCTTTTGGGGTTCAAATGGAACGCTTAGGAACGCATATGGCAACATGGGGGCTATGCCCCAGATTCGCATTTGGGAGGGGATATGCTTTTGGGGTTCAAATGGAACGCTTAGGAACGCATATGGCAACATGGGGGCTATGCCCCAGATTCGCATTTGGGAGGGGATATGCTTTTGGGGTTCAAATGGAACGCTTAGGAACGCATATGGCAACATGGGGGCTATGCCCCAGATTCGCATTTGGGAGGGGATATGCTTTTGGGGTACATGCTGTGAGCCATGGGTGCCGAACGTGACATGTGTTGTGGCAGCATGACAGTGCATGGTTTGAGGTGTGTGCATGCTTGACATGGCCTGCATATTTGCTGTCTGTTGTGCTTACTGGACATGGCATTGGACGCATCGTTATGAGTGAGTGATAGTTGTGTGCCAGCCAACGTATTGCAGTTGTCCCATCTCCTTGGTGTGCGTGCTGCCCTGTGCCATGTGCATCACTGCAGTGCTCGGGGGGTGTGGCCCATGTTGTGTGTTGTTGCTCACAGTGTGTCGTGCGCTTAATTGACTTCTGGCACATGGTTGGTCATGGGCATGTGTCTTAGCGTGACTGCTGTATGTGTGGCAGCTGTGCGGATGACATGCCTTTCATGAGACTGGGGCTGACGGATGGGATGGATGGTATGTTGTATGTGCATGGTGTGTCTGTGAGTTTGATGGGTTCAGTGGTGTTCGTGTGCATTTCTGTTGTTCCGCTCTGTTGCGTCTAGTGTTGTTTGTCTTACATAGGCGTAGTTGTGGGGTGTGTTGTTGACAGGCAGTAGGGGCTACATGGACAGGACTTCAATGGTGTTTCGGTTGTGTGTGATGAGTTGCACAGTGGCTGCCGTGTGGGACTATATTCAGTGTGGCTTGTGTATGCAGACGTGGCTCCTTGGGTGTTGCTATGTCTGTGATGGGTCATGTGGGGTGTGAGTCTGTTGTTCATGTCCGTGTGCACATTGTTCACTTGTTCGTGACGGTGGGCGGTGCTGCGTGTTCGTCTGCTACGTGACATGTCCCATGTGTTGGTCGTGTTATGGTCCTCATGCCTCCAGTAATCCAGCCCTGTCCAGTTTCCCACCTGCAAGTTGTTCGTGCGTGCACTGTACTGGATGCCACATGGCTCTAAGCGGGGGTGCTCCATGTTGCAGGTCTGTGGGGGTGGGAGGGTGTTGTGGGTCGTGGGGTGGCTGGACACCCACTGACACCGATTGCTGTGGACCGTGATGTCTGCCTTTCGGCTGTCGTTGTGCACTGCGGTGGCTGACACGTGGCTGTGGGGTGTGGGGGATGCTCCTCCTTGCTGTGCTGTGGGACTGGGGCCTGGTGTGTGTTGTACTTGGGCTGTCCACCGTCCCACCCACTGCACTTTGTGTTCCTGCCACTTACCTGTTACTTGTCGGTTAGTGCAGCTGTGGCGGACACATGGGTGTGGTGGGTGCTCGTTGTGGCGCTTCTGGCATATTTGGGGACCTGTTGGTGGTTACGTGGCTGGCTTAGTGTACACATGTCCCCACGCATCTTACAGTTGTTCGGTTTGGGCTGTGTGTGGTAGTGTCTGTTGCATGTGTGTGTGATGTGTTGTGTATTGTGTGCTGGACATGGGGGTGTTTGTCCCTGGGAGCTGTGGCATGGTAGTTGCGCATGTGAGTACATAGCGGTGTGCTGGTATACATTAGTTTGTACTTACCAGCCTCCACTCCCCTGCTAATCCGGCGAGGATCTCCGGATGGATTACGACTCGCACCTTCTCCTCCCACGCTTTGAAGGTCTTAAAGAGCGCGGGATTCCCTCCGCCAGTGACGGCAGCCAGCTCTCTGTTTTTGCCCTCCTTCTTCTTGACCAGGCTCTTTACGTCATTCCAACGTTTGTTTATCTCGACTCTGTTTCTGGGCAGGGTCCCGACTGCATTGACCTGGTCTACGATCCGGTTCCACATTCTGTTTCTGGTGGCTAGTGGTGTGTGCTGGACCATGTTCCCATAGATTTGTGGGTACACCTTGATGATCTCGTCGACCATGACCGTCAGCTCCATGGGCGTGAACTTGGGCATCCTTTGTGGTGCCATGGTGTTTGTGGTGCTGGTGCGGTGTGTGTTGTGTAATGTGCAGGGGGTTTGTGGTGCCGGGGTGTGATGGTGGTGGTGGTGGTGTTTGGTGGTGGTGGTGGTGGTGGTAGTGATGTGTGCGTTTCTGTGGTGTGCTGCTGTCCTTGCTGTGTCACTGTGTCCTCTCCTCTCCTCTCTGGTTTGCAATGTAGCAAGGGGTTGTGGTCTGTGGGAGTGCTGCTTTTGTACTCACCTATGTGGGTGTGTCCTCATAGTCTGTTGTTTTCAGGTGTGTTGTGTCTGGGGTTCTGGCCTTTGTAATTTTTGTTTGTCCGGGGGGGTGTTTTCGGGATGTGTACTGTGCTTGTGTATTTGTGCGTGCCTTGCTGTGTGGACTTGTTGGCCATGTTGTGTGCTATTGGTTTTGTGTGCGGATGGTTTCTGTGCAGGTACGTTGGCGCCATGGCTTCTGCCGTGTCGATTCTCATCGGCGTTGTTTGCGCTGGCGGGCGGTATATTTGTTGTTTTTCCGCGCTCATGGCGGTGCGATCGTAATTTCACGTGCGGTGTGTCGGCCGTGAGGGCGGGCGGTTTTGTGTTGTCGTGCGTGTTTCCGTCCGTGGCGGGCGGTTTGACTCCGACTCGGACGATGGCGGGCGGTATTTTGTGTGATTTTTCCGCCGATGGCGGTTTTCGGTTTGTGTACTCATAATGGCGTGGTCGGTGTTCAGGCGGTGTGTGCGGGCGGATTTTTGCAGCTTCCATGCCTGGCGGATTTATTTACGCCGGGTATCGTAATGGGCCCCTAAGTGCCCAGAATCACAGGATCGTGAGCCTATGCCGAAACTCATACCTGGACAGGGCCAGACTGCCCATAGCAGGCACGGGCATTTTTCTGGTGGGCCGGAAGGGTGGGGCCAGTTTTGGACTGGTGAGTGCTGCAATATAAGCCCCCTGTAACAAAAGCAGCAGCAGTGTTTCCCACCAGCACCCAACTCCTCCCCGGGACCGTTCCGACTTAATTGCCAGGGCTGGTTTGCGGTCTCAGTCCAGCCCTGAATCTGGACCCCTTCTCCGAAGTGAGCAGCTCTGACTGTTAGGCGACATCCTCTTCCTCAAGGGAGTCGAGTTTGAGGTAAACCTGGGTATCATTTGCATATTGGTGAAACATGTTATTAAAGTGATCAGAAAGTTCATCCACAGGATCACCACAGATATTAAAAATAAGGGCTGCAAAAATGGAGCTCTAAGGGACACCACACAAGACTGTGGAGGAATCAAACAAGAGCTACTAATTTTAGCCAGATGAGAGTAATCGGAGAGATGTGAGTGAGGCGACTTCAGGACGGTCCCCTTCAGATCTATCTTAATTTTTAGAGATTCAATGAGAGGTTGAGGGCCAAAAGTATTGAATGCCACAGATATATCCTAAAGGACAAATAGGAAGGGAGATGTTGGTTTATTGAAAGATGTGAAGGATGTTGTAGATCACCATTAGTTTTGCAGGTGCTGTACTATGGCCTACCCTGTAGCCGGAAATGAATCTACTCTACAGGTAATTTTTTTCCATGTGGTAATCAGTTGAGAATAAACACATTTTTAGGTCAAGCCTGGGCAGCGCATGCGCTGCTCTGCGGGCCATGCTGTATTGGAGTATGGTCTTGAAGCTCCATCCACTCTCCGCCCATATTTTTCACTGGCTTTTGTCCTTGTCCACTGTAAACTGTGGCTGTTCATTGGTGAAAAGGCTTAATAGTCTAACCTTAGTACCACCTTGTCGCATTTTGTAACATCCCATGGCGACATCCCCTGTTACGTGTGTTGTCGCTCGGGAGGCTTTAATTACAGCCTCCAAGCAATATTTCGTTTAATTGTTTTAACATGCCTGCTGCAGGCAGGTCTTTCCGGCTTCCCTGGCATCAGCAGCGATGACGTTCTTACAAAAAAAGCATTTGCAATGCAATAGGTGTCACATTTCCGAAACTCATAAATGCGAGATCTATTGCATTGCAAATGCTTTTTTTTTGCTGCAGGCAAACATGGGATCGCAGTGTAGAAATGTTTAATCAAAAGGAGACAGATTAATAAAGCCCAGTGCTAAAAACGGGAAACAACCTTTACTACGCATGCATTACATCGCATGCCATTAGATCGCGGTCTTTACAACGCAAGTCGTTACAACGACTTGCGCTGGAGGGCGCTATAGGACAAGGAATAGTTTAATTTACTATCCAACACCTTACCTACTGTACGTAGGCTGGAGTTGGAATAGTAAATGTAACTACTCCTAAGTCCAGCGCCCTCCAACGAAAGTCGTTGTAACGACTTGCGTGGTAAAAACCGCGATCTAATAGCATGCAATGTGAATGCATGCGTTGTATAATCATACATTCGCTAAAAACATGCAAATATATTCTTAGCTAAATTGTAGTTTCGCTTCTGTATGACCGCAGTTCCAATTTCCTGATGGCCCCTCCTCTTTTTTGACTAAATGACTGACGACGTGTCCAGACAACCATCGTGTGTAAGAACTAACTGACCTCTGCTCGCGATTTAAGGCATGCTACGCGTTCTACTAAATTGACTTGTACATTCCATAGAATGACACCGGAGAAATGTGTGTTAAGTGGAGTAGTGTAGCGCAGGTGAAAGGACATTTTGTTGTGACAAGGCTTTCCATTTCCTTAAACATAGGTCATGTGAAACTGGCTAGAAAAAGTAGAAATGTAATGAAGCATAAAATTGCAAAAACAAGGTTAAAGGATCATTTAGGTTTTCAGAGCAGGAAGCACACACTGTGGACAAAGAAACTCTCATGGCACGTACGAGACGGGCAAGCTGCAGAAAAACCTTAAACCCAAATGCAGACGAAGGATTTAAATGTACCCTGTCAAAGAACAGTCAGTGAGGTGTTTTACTAGTAGTTCCATTATTCATATTTCACATTCAAATTATGATTGTCCTATCGCACATTCTTACCCTTTTGAGATAAACTAGCAAGGAATGTCTTTGAAAACAACCAATAACCAATTACAATATAACGTTACAATATGACTCCAAGTCATCAGAGACGTTAAAGTATTCCCTTCAAACGCCGTTTTTTTCTGGCGTGTTGGTCCAATTTGTTTGATGGAATTTGTCCAAGACTACAAATCCCAGAATGCATTTGTATGTCATAGGAAAGCCTAGCTAGGCCTGTCCTTGATGACATAGAGTCATCTAGTATCCTTATTTCAATATAACTTCAGGGCAGTAGCATAAAAACAGTACTTCATTTTCCATATTTTGTTCTAGAAACTGTGATTCCTGCTCAAAATCCCTCAGGGGAGAGGATGTGGCGTAAGGGCCAGAGCTGTTGACTTTGGAATTGGGAAACTAGGTTACACCCTCAGAATGGGCTTAACATCCTGTGATTCTGGGAAAATCACTTAATCTCTTTGTGCCTAAAACAACAAAACAAGCATTTGCAATGTAATAGGTCTCACATTTATGCAAGTTTAAGCTATTGGCATTGTAAATGACAATGCCTTTTATTTATGTTTTGGTTTTTAAAACATAAATAAAAGGCATTGTCATTTACAATGCTAATAGCTTAAACTCTCGCAAATGCGAGACCTACTGCATTGCATATGCTTGTTTATTATCTTAGCTAGAAAGGGAGACTTAAGAGAGGCCCGCCTTGATTAAAGAGATGTTTTTAGAGATATGAGAACTTGCCTGATTTGGTTATTTTGCTGCAGAAGAACAAGGAGAACTCATTAACTCTAGTTGCATTACGGTTAGAAGGGAAGGAGGCATTTGTCTGAGATTTAATAATTGTGAACCCACATTTTCTCTGGAGGGCAAGGGACTACAAGCCCCACAATTCGACTGGCAAGCAGGAGGGGGCAGATCAGGTGTGCCCCTCCCACCTGACTACTTCCGGTGATATATAGCGGCCCTTGTACTCACATTGTGCAGGACACGCACCAGACGCACCCAGGAAAAGCTCGGGCCACGGACGGGCCCGTGATCGCCCCGAGCAAGCTAGGCTGTTTCAGACCTCGTGGCTCATAAATTTTATGAGCAGGACTATTCCTAACGCAGTTTAGGTTTGGCAAGTGTTTATAATAGTGTCTATTTTTGACAAATTTGCACAGATTGTTTAGGCAAACCTTTATAAAAATGTTTTAGAGCTTTTTATTTGAACGTGTTGGGTGGCAACAGTGTTCGAACATTCTTGACGCCCGCGTTGTCTCCAAATTACAGACACCTCATGATTAAGGCTCCCTGTTTTCCGTTTTTACTGATTTTTACAGATAAATACAGACAGAAAACATTCATTTTCTTGTCTGTATTTATTTTTAAATGTGGATAAATACGGAAATTGGGTTGCTTTTTGAGTAATTTTAAACACTGTCTGCCATGACTGCCAGGTCAATAGATGTGTGGGTTGATAGAAAAGGGGGTTAAAAAAGAAAGGAATTTTACTAAAGAGGCTTTAAAAGCAGTAGATATGCACAAGGTTGATACTGAAATGTGCATATTTTCATGTAAGTGCACTGATTTATCTTCTGCGGGTCTTCACAGCGCTGAAACCTGGCAGACATTCAAGTATGAGTGCATATTTATCAGTTAAATAAATGTGGAAATATACTAATTTCAGCTTAATTTTTCCACAGAACCCAAAATAAATATGGATAAATACAGATAAAATTAGGAAAAAATAAATATGGATAAATACAGACGGAAATGGCAAAAAAATAAATACCATAAAACCGAGAGCCCTACTCATGATACACCAGAAGCTTTTACACAAATTATATCGCACACCGGTCACCCTACACAAAATGGGCTTAAAAACAGCCAAGTCACTCGCACTTTGGCGGCGGAACGCATTTCTTCTGACAGTGTTCTGAAGCGTCTAAGTTTTGGACCTGGGTGTCTGAATGTATGGATGAGGTGTATGTTAGAGTGCCAAGAAACCCTTTGGTAGCCCTGCTGGGATACGTCATGGAGCTTCCGGCCAGTGCGCGAAAACTCACTGCGGTGATCTTGCTCCTGGCCAAGCGACAGGTGGCAGTGCACCGCAGGCGCAGCGCTTTAGCTTTCCCTCGTGTTAAGAACTGGTTAAAATTTATAGCATACTTTCAAGAACAACTGGAGGAATATTGGTCCCTGATGCCAGTCAAGACCCGACCGAGGGACATCTGGGCCCCATTCAGAGTAAACCTCGTATTGCAAGATGAGGGGGTGCCCGAACTATGGAAGATGGCATTTATAAAGAGGGGAAGGAGCTGGGAGAGGGTGTGGCGATCATGTGCACGGTGTTGAGATGTATGTGTGTGTTGACTTGATGCTATCACTGGGCATTGTTGATTTTAATGATGCATTTGATTGGTGTTGCACTGTTGGAAAGATGGATTACCTACACAAGAAGCTAAATCCAACCTACCCTGTGGTACTTAAAGGGAAAAAGGACCGTCCCACTATAACATCCTGCATGCGTCTATATGTGGGCTTTACGTCATTAAGAATTGCATCTGGGGTAAGAAGGCACATGCTGTTTGTTTGTTATGACAAAGTAACTTAATAAATAAAAAAAACATTATTGACCCCAAACGAAGCACTGCAGTAACATAATGGACAAACTTAAGGCAGCTGGGCCCCTGCAAGGGGCTGATAAGCAAAAAAACACCATCCAAGCAATTAAATGATAACTGCACATTGAAAAAAATAGACATAGGAAGTGAAATCGATCTTAAACACGGAAAAGGCCCATTCCCCATGCCTATCTAAAATGCAGCCAAAGTTAGCAGGTATTTAAAACAAGCATTGGCAAAGCCAATAGGTCTCGCAATGGCTTTGCTGTTTTTTATTTTTATTTACAAATCCGAGTTGGATTGGTGAATTAAAAAATGTAACACAATAGCATTTTTTAGGAGGTAGTAACACAGAGGACTCATGTGGGGGGAACCAACACGAAGGCTGCAGGTGGGGAATGAAGCATAACAGGGGGAAGCAACGCGGAAGGCATAGGTGGGGGAAGCAATATGGAGGGTGGGTAGGAAGCAACATGGGCGATGAAGAGGAATGGGGAGCTTTTACGAGAAGCACACGTGGGCGAACACAATACTGAGGGAGGGGAGACAAGCACAGGGGCGAGAGAGCAACAGCAGTACATGAGGGACACATCTGGAAAACACATGCACTCTTGTACAGTGCCTACTGTTCCATTTGACTCGAACCTTAAATGAGCTGCTGCTGGGGAATAGCATTAAAAACGTGTACAGCTAATGAGCTCAAAGAAATTAAATAACGGTGTTAAAAGAGGTCGATTCAGAGGGCGAACAAGTAGTTTATTCAATTTCCTCCAAAAACCGCCTACTCTGTCTTGGAGCTTAGCGGCTAGACTCGGTCCACCAGCACTACCTGCAAACGGTAGATCTCTCATAGCAGTGCCATGCCTGTGCTCACAGTCCAAGAAGTATCACACTCTGCTCAGTACAGGAAGGTTCCCAGCAATGCGTCATCTGTGGGGCTTTCAGCTGGTCTTGGTTCTCAAGCAATCATTATGTTGCATTCTGGGAGGTGTAGTTTAGCTTTTCACAAGCCGCAAATCTCAGCATGAAAAGTGCCCCTGTTAGCAAAAAAGCTATGAATGGTTGGAGGTGTTCAACGTGAAGTAGGGGAAGTTGTACACCTCGGTCAGGATTAGTGGAGACCTAAACGACAGCGAGACGTCTGCAGGGGGTGGGGCTCAGACCGCCATAAATTAAGGGTTAGGTGATTGAAAGAGGGGTGTGGTATTACTGAAAGGTGCGCTGCAAGATGCATTAAACATTCAAAACGTGTATTTTTCTGTGTGAAAGAGGGATATATCTTATCACAAACGTTTTGAAGCAAGTTTACAACCCCGTAAGCACACATAAAAGGAAAGAGCGAAAGGAGGTGTAAGGGCCTGGACGGGACAGAAACAGAACCCCGCTCCCCCGGAATTCCCTGGAGTGTAGAAGAATGCCATAAATTAAGGGTTAGGTGATTGAAAGAGGGGTTGTCGTATTACTGAAAGGTGCGCTGCGACATCGAAAAAAGTTATATACACATTTTTCATTTGTGAAATATATCATTTTTAGTGTCGATGCTGTGAAGTTTTTCCGATGATATAACCATTTCTAAGCAATTTATGACTTATAATTCATAATACTTCATGCAATTCCTAAGTTGTATTACATGGACAAATTCATTTTCGCATGCCCTCTTCCCGAAGATCTCTACCTTCCAGCACCCAGGTTAGAATGCATTAAGGTCGTAGTTTTGACAGTCTTAAACACAGGTCTCATGCTGTGAGAGGAGGTCCCACTGATCTGCGATTGAGGGGTGGCCCTAGCTGCTTCCACTGCCCTGTGGTGATGCCAAAGTCAGTGGTCCAACCCTGTGGTTGCATCTCGCATGACGGTGCTGTCTTGAAGGAATGGCGGAGGGATTTGCGTCAACCCTGTATGTCATCAGCAGACGACGCATCAGCCGTCAATGCACTGAACACACATTTTGAAATACCAACAGCAGAGGTATTTGCGCCTAGAGAGATTTTTTTGGCCAAGAGTCAGCAATGTCATTAAGTGCGGTGTTGGGCGTATGCAGCTAGAAAGGTTTTTGAGATCTTTCCATGCCGATTAAAATATTGGATAGAGATTGACCCAGCAGTCAAACTGACCGTCCCTGAAGATTGAGAAGCCAGGCGAGTGTCAGGTTCGTGGAATGTTGGTGACTTCATAGATGAGAAATTATTTCATTTCTCATGGTAATTGCAGAGCTGCCAAGCGCTAAGACCTTGGAGAGCAGATTGCGCGATAAAGGTGAAGTCATGCATGCCTCCGGGTGAAGGACACGGACACCCCTGCAGGCGTCAGTGCATACTTGCCTCGCGCGGCCTGCGCCTGGGGATAGCTCGAGCTAGGCCGGGCCTTCGGCGCCGCGTGCTCTCGGTGGGAACGCGGCATCGCTTCTCAAGCCCTCGCGGGCTCGTGTTTCTGCCTTCTCAGACACGACCAGTCAGCGTTTGCTATTAAATACTTTATTTAACCTTCGCAGCGATGTATTCTTAGTACAGCTGAGCGGTTCAACTAAACTGCTTTCCCATAACTATTTTCTCGTGTTATTTACGGTTAAAAAAAAAATTAACTGCTGAAAGCATTTTGAGGTTGTGACGGAACAAATTAATAAAGAGCAGCGTTAATTAGGGCAAGAAGGAACAACACGGCGAGTTATTTTTGTCATGGAGCATTTTAACATGTTTTCTGAAGTGCGTGTGTGAAAGAGGGGATATCTTATCACAAACCCGAGGCAGGAAGGTTTCAAGGGTGGGGCCAGCAGAACAGAGCACAGCAGTGGGCTTGAGGGAGCAATAAAAATAACAAGCGCGGCCGCGAAAGGCAAGATAACGATCAGGGAGGAATGCTGCTGGCACAATGCGCGCCTCTGCTCGCTCCCGAGACCCCTAGGCCATGGGAGTGAAAGTTCTGAGGAAAGGCAGGACATGCACCCGTCTTTGGCCATTTGTGTGCTTTCATTATTGAAAGCCACATGCAAAGGCCAATGGGTTGTATGGGAGGAGGCAGACCCACACGGAGAAGTCTCTTGGAAGTCTGAAGTGATTCCAAGAGGCCCTCTCCAAGAGAAGCGCATGCGCGCTGCGCTAGGCGAGACCTACAAAACACCAGTACCACCAAGTGTTTCACTCAGGAAAGCTAGCGAAAATAGCACAGACTCTACCATTATATGTAGATACTATCCGACATAACATACCGGCCAGAGTTGTTCTCCTTGAACCAACCTTCATATGCAATAACAGATTTGCACCACTAGTCCTGGAAGGTGCTGCCCGTGAGGGCCAGAGGGACCCTGAGAATACTTAAGTGGGTATAACAAAGCAGACTAAAAGGGTTGAGGTCAATGAAATAGATGCCCCTGCCTCAGTGAACGAATTTAGGGTTGAAATTAGGGAGTTAAAGTCAATGGTGGTAGCGCTGACAAGCACAGTAAGGGGATTGAAGGGCCCTAAAATACATCCCAGATCAGGAAACATATAATAGGCAATCCAGGGTTATGCACAAAGGTATCAGCTATCAATTAACCCAGTCCAACTATAAGCCACCAATTCCGCACAATAGGTAACTGATACAGTGAGACAACAAACAAGATACAATACATCCTGCCATTAGGGGGCAGATCTAATTGAAATGCCAACAACTCCTTGCTATCAGAACCCAAACAACATGATTTTCAAGGCAAGGGATTGGAGGAATATTGTGGGGTTACTTCACAGCCAGTGAGAGCTCAAACAACCAAAGAAGGGGCCTTAAGGCGAATCCAAGAGGTAGCAAGTAGGTAAATGTACCAAAATTAAAACCATTGGCCAGAGAAGATGAGGGTACTCTGATAAGCAATACTATCCATTGGATAAGAACCATATGGCAATGCCACTCACTAATTCACGAAAAGATTGCATAATAGACATTTTCCCTTGCTCTCTAACAGGAATCAGCTTAATTTCACTGAACTAAGGCTGAAGACAAGGAAGCAAGTTGATGGAGTTGTTGGGTTTGGCTTTGCACACGTCTAATTGTAAATCCTGTGGTTCAATTCAAATATAACCCTCAAGAGTTGGAGTACTATCATTCTTCAACATCTCTAAATAAAAACATCAATAGTGGTGTATCTACTGAAAGGCACTCTGGACAAGAATCTGTAGACTGACTGGGACAAAGACATATAGGTCCACAAATATCATCCCTGCTCCAAATTCGTCGGGGCAGCGACAGGTAAGTTTCTTTTATTTATTACTATTTCTATCCTAAATTCCCCTTTCTTCCCCCTGCCGCCCCACTTTTGTTGTGCGGGGGCCACCACTGGGTATCAGTCGTCCACACCAGGGTGGTCCCCACCTCCAACGGGCATCATCCATCGAGATGATGTGAATCAACAAGAGGCACAACTCTAATTTGTTTTCAAGCCAGACAGGTTCCCAAAAGTAGGGAGGAATGTAAGGACCTCAGGTAGGCTGTTTAGTGAGTTTCTTAAATACAGTGAAGTATGGTCAGCAAAGAGGAATTATGTGTGGAGTGTGGGAGAATGTGATTCCCCACTGCAGTGCCCTCCCTGCATTGCACAAGCAAGCAGCTCTATAGCGAGGGCGAATAAAAGAGGGGAGAGCGGACACCTCTGCTGGGTATCCCTATTTAAAGTCCGTGGTTCAGAAAATAACCTGGCAGTTTTCTATCTCTTGCAATTGGATCTGCATACAACAGTCTCAACCAGTTCAAGAAACCCTCGCTGATCCCCATCCTTCGTAGTGCCAAGTCAGTGTGATGAAAGCTTTCTCTGTATTGAGTGAGTTGAGTATCGGCGACGACAGAAGCCTGTGAGTCTTATCCATTATATGAAAAAGCCTTCGCAAATTTGTATGTGTTGTCTACCAGGTATAAACCCACTCTGGTCAGGATGCACCAAGGCGCGGGTTAGTGGGGATGACCTTGCAACCAAAAACTTCACCAAAATATTGCATTCAGAACTGAGGATATATACAGGCCTATATGAGGAAATATCTGAGGGATCCCTGCCCATTGTTTTAGCAATACTGGTATTGTTGCAGTTCTGGGGTCTCTGAAAGTAACGCCTTCATGGCCACAGTATTATATAGTGCCAGCAGCCCGGGGATCAGCTGACTTCTATATGCTGCACAAAATTCCGCAGGTAGAACGTATGTTCCAGGAGCCTTGCCCTTCGCCACCCGATCCAAATCTGACTTATTCTCGATGACAGTTTGTCCAGCACCTGTCTTTGTTCTGCATTCAGTGTGGCCAACGGTATGTGTTGTAAAAGAAGACTCAATTTTACTCCGAATTACAGTGAAGTGGAATGGAATACAGCAAGATATAATAATCGCTGAACTCGGCATTTATGCCTCTTGGGTGTGCACTATGTTGCCTCCCTCCACTCTAACAGCACATATCAAATGCCTATCAGAATGTTCGCGAAGCAGCCAGGACAAGATCTGACCCGCCTGCTGACGAGTGAGGTGTTACTTGTAGCTGACCCCACCCAGCCTGTCAACTAGAGCCATATACTGTTTAGTGGCCTCCATCTTGCATCTACTGATGCGCAGGTCAAATAATTAATCTTGGGGTCTATAATGACATCTCATCTGATGCAGAAAGGGGACACAATGAGCCAAACCTACCCACTCCAGAGATAAGCCATTCCAATGTGACAGAGTGGTCAGTATTTCAATTGACACAACCTGATAAGTAATCTCGTTATGTAAATGTAACATTGTAAGTAGGCATGGTAGAATGTGTGGGTGAAGCTGGCCATCCATAATAAGTTTGATTAGTTTACAATCCCTCCCCCCAGCAGAGGTTTGGGCAACTACCTCATCAATCCCCTAAACTTACTTAACAAGCCTTGTGTGGCTCCACGTTGGGATGTGATGTATGCATGTGTGGCAGGAGAATCAATTAAAACAAAGGAGTATGCTCTGGCCAGACATGTCTGAAAACATGATTTCTCTCAATTCTAGTGTCCACCCTGCTGCCCCTCTGGCTCAATCTCACAACCAAATCTTTTTCAGATCTCCAAGTGGAGAATAAGTGTAGATAGAACATTCCCCTGGAACTTGACCTCAGACCTCCACCCAGACTCATGCAAGCCTTGCTTAGTCAAAAGGTCCAAAATCATCGGCATAAAGTCCAGGCAGTGTGCCCAAGACTCAGGGGTAGTAGTGCTTCTTTCTCTGATGAGTCCTGGTCCAGCTCCAAAGTGGATGCTTGTCAAGTTCTTGCCTGTAGGACATTTTCTACCAGCCATGCATGTCCTTTCCTCTGCTGCCTGTTCCTTAGCAGGTTGGCCGATTACTGCAGTTTGCTGCATCCCTCCATGTCTGGTCGATCTTCTCTGCAGTTAAAATACCCCATCTGATGCAGGTCGTGCGATATCTCGGTTCTCCAGCCAGGACCACGCCTCTTCCGGAGAGCCAAATATATGGGTTTCACCTTTCTTAATCACTTTCAGCCTCGCCGGAAATAGCGAGGCGAAGGAAATGTCATGTAAGTGCATGCACCGTTTGATTAGGCATAAGCTCGCTTGTCGCAGTCCTTGCACTGTACTATATAGTCAGGAAAAACATGCACTTTAGAGTTTTCAAATTCCCATGGTCCGTGTTCTCTGGTAGTTTTCAAAATGGTGTCCGATTCATAAGCCTCGCAATAAGCAGGCCCAGCAGCGCACCAGGGATCGGTTGTCGTCCAGCATTCTATGTGCCCATTCTATAACAAAGTATGGTGGCGGCATGTTTTCAAACTTGTGCTGCAGCAGCCATTGCTCAAGAAATGCTTCTGGGTTCTGTTTTTTAGCATTTTCTGGAAAACCAATCAATCTTATATTATTGCGGCACAATCGACCTTCGCGTCTTAGGCCTGCAGAATTAGCAATTCCACTGTCACCATCAATATTCTAGATTTATTTGTTGTGACGTTGTCCACCAACTTTTTTGTGGTCAGCCTTCAGCAGAGTAACTTCCCCCATTGACCCTGCTTTCCAGTGTCGATTTGGTATCAAGAATAGCCTGCAAAATGGCATCAAACTTGTCTTTGTAGCCGTCCAGGGTGATCTTGACTGATTTAGGGTAGGATTGGCGGAGGAGGTAGCCTTGGGGATCATTTGAGATAGCTTATCTCCATGGAAGTGCTTAGTGAACTTAGACTTCACCATTCTATATGAGAGAGATGGATGATGAAAATTATTGAAGGCCAAGGAAAAGAAGCAGTACTGAAGTGCCTTATGTCCCACTGTTGCTAATTGAGCGTAATAGAATCACCTACAGCGGGCAACCCAGCATACGTGAGGACAACAGCCAGAAAAACAAAGGGAGGGACAAAGGAAGGTAAGAGTAACAGCCCCCCCATCAAAAGGAAACAAAAGAGCAATGCACTTTCTAGTGACCTTTTCCAGCCAATAATCCATCACCATACATAAACAGCTGGTGTCTCACAATAAGAACAAATGTCCACTTCCCCGCTATCAACTGCAACTGTTGGTTGGTGCTGCAGCACTTCCCCACAGGAAAGAATCAGCAGGGATTAGATTGCAAGGGCCCAACAGGAGTGCATTGGCCCCTCGCGTCTGCGGCCACCACACCACTCCAGTAAAGCGCCTGTCTCAGCCTGGCATCGGCGCACCTCGGTGCAGCGCTCTGGGAAGCTAGCCCGCAGGTCTCCAGCTCATCTCCTACAGGGCAGCCAATCTCCTCCATGGCCTGAATCGGGCCACAGCAACACTGTGAAGGGGGGGCATAAGCAGCACGAATCCTAAAAGCAGGCCACAGGTGCCATCTTTCCTTGGCCCTCGCCTCGGTTCCGGCGATCCGCTCCTGTTCCAACAGCGCTATTAAGTTCTGGCACACTGTAACAGCATCAAGTCCCACCACACCCAAGCTCCAAAGGAGCCAACGGTGGTGCACAGAGCATACCAGAGAGTCTCAAAACTGGTCACATCAGCCGTGGCAAGTTTTACTCGATGGCGACCATAATCATGCGCCATGATTTTTGATAACTTGAGTGGAAAAGTAACTTTATAAAATATACTTTAGGCTACCTAAACCAGAATTGGTTTGAAACCGGTTGTGTCACTCATCACACCTCCAGAGCTGGAATACACATCTTTTGCTGGGAGAGTTAACGACTCTCGCTCAGAGGACGATAGCCTGCTTCTGAGCCCAGGAAGAGCAAATTGGTGTTAACTGCTGATCTCTTAGCAGGGATCAGCTATCTGGTTTTGGACAGGTTCAGTTGGCAGAACATAGGGCAGCTTTAAGACTAGCATGTTTGACTTGGCTACGTCAAGGAGGACTCTATTAATTCCAAGGACACTTTCAGTCACCCTGGTTCAAATTACAGTAGGGGTGGGAACCAGTTTGGGCATTGTCAGGTGGGAGGAGAGCTCATTTGAAAAGGGGAGTGACCAAGGAGCTGAAGGCAAGCCTGCCTAGTAGCTGAATGGTTCTGCCATATTGAAACAGGGGCTCATGGGTAATCTAAAAGTAAGGCAAAGCCGAGGTGCTGCAAAAGTAGGTGGGTGAACTATAAAAAAATAGTTAGAATTGGGTGGCAGCTTTTCTCTAATCTCTAGTTAATGCACAGAATAAATCTGAAACCTCAACCATGACCTCCTCAGAACATTCTGGGACGAGGGAAGGCTGCAACTGGAAAAAACCATTGGCAAAGCCAATAGGTTTTGCCAATACAAGAGCTTTGCCAATGTCTTTCAGCCATGTTGTATAGCAGTGTGGCTTCTGTGCAGCATGGCCAAAGGTTAGATAAAAGCACCATGGCACAATCAGCACTGGTTGAGTCATATCTCTTTGTTTTTCCCTTTAGGGTGGGTGAGGGTGGCAACTCGTACAACGGGAGGTAGGATGGGAGGTAATGGGCACACGGACAACAAAGGGAGCGGCAACAACATGAGGAAAGAAGTGCGATGACGTGGCCAGCGCTGGTTTGCATTATAGCGCTTCTTTTCTTATGGCGGATGGGGACCAACACATATAACAGGACGGTTGGGTGGGAGGAAATAAGCAACAAGGATAACCGAAGGGTGGCAGGTGGGGGACTAAGCAACACGGACAACAGCAGTTTGAGGGAGGGAGGTAATAACAACACTGACAGCAACACCACAGAATATGAAAGCAACACCAACAACAGGAGGGTCGGGGCTGAGAGGGAAGATGCAACACAGGAGTAAGAAGAACAAGCATTTGCAATGAAATAGGTCTCGCATTTACAATAGTTTAAGCTATTGGCATTGTAAATGACATTTCCTTTTATTTATGTGTTGATTTTTAAAACATAAATAAAAGGCATTGTTATTTATAATGCCAATAGCTTACATTTTGCAAATGCAAGACCTATTGTATTGCTATATTGCATGAGCAGCGTTTAAACAAAGGGTCGCAGCCAACGTTAATGTGAAAGCGGGTATGGAGCTTTTCCCCAAAGTTTTAAAAAACAAAAGTAAATTTAAAAGCTGTGTAGTGCAGCTGCTAAAGTGAAAGTGAGCTGTACTGGTAATTAAACAATTAGGTTTGCGCGGCTGCTAAAGTGAAAGTGGCCTGTGCTGGTATTTAAATAATTAAATCGGTGCGTCCGCTAAAGTGTATGTGTACTGTTTTGTATAATAATTAATTAAATAGTATTAATATGGGGAAAACGTGCTTTAGGACCCCCTCTTTTCTTTGCCCTAGTTGATAGATCATGGTAAGTATCAATGAGAACAAGCTAGTGGGTGGAAGCTAGATGTCCGTGCATGGGACAAAAACCTTTGGATGCATATTAGCAAGGAAGTGGCGGAGAGAGGCGTTAGCCTTCTTGGCTTAACGCCTCTCTCTGCCACTTCGGAAACGCGAGTCAAGGATATGGTGCAGCCTCACGTTTCCCCCTGCGATGGCACCCTTGCACCAGAGTGCAAGGGTGTCTGCGAGCAGGGAGGTTTGTTTATGTACAGGAAGGTGTCCCTTCCTGCACATAAACAAACCTAAAATGCCAGTTTGTAACTTACGTGTGTGCTGCTTCATGCAGCACACATGTAAGTTACAAAATGGCATTTTTAAAAAAGGTTTGTGTATGTACAGGAAGGGACACCTTCCTGTACATAAACAAACCATGGCATTTTGCTTTTTCCATGTGTGCTGCACAAGGCAGCACACATGGAAAAAGCAAAAAAGAGGAGAAATAATGCATTTCTCCTCTTTTCGCCATCTTAAGACCAGGATTTTCCTGGTCTTAAGTTCGGCGCTGCCACCTATTATTGCCACCCTTGATAATAGGTGGCAGCGTCGAATTCAATGGGTGTTGCAGTGGAACGCCCACCGCAACACCCACTGCACGCCCCCTTTCACGCTAAGTTTAGCGTGAAAGGGGCACTATTATCAAGCAGCGTTAAGCCACTTAACGTGGCTTTAAGCCACGTTAAGTGGCTTAACGCTGCCTTGATAATAGGGAGCTGACTTATCGCCACCACAACGTCACAAAAAGTGACGTTGTGGTGGCGATAGGGGCTTGATAATATGCCCCTTAGTGATTTGCCCAGAAGCACACGATGTTGAGTGAACGCCGTGACTTGACAGGGTGGTCCTCAGTGCGGGGGGAGAGGGGTGTGACTGAGCCACACTCACCGATGCATTTATTGTATCTTTTCTCTTCTACGTGCAGGTATGAAGGTTCTTATGCTACACCCTTTGTCGGATAGCGCTTTCTCACTTTTCATATCTGACAGCGCTATATAAAAACTCTCAAATGAGTCGTTCCCCCCGATTGTAAGGACATTGCCACCAACTAGCGTCCTCCTTCCTCTCAGGAAGGTACTAAGAGCCACCCCTCGAGGAGCACATGTGGGCTTCCTGCCACCCCTACACCACCCGGAAGACCGGGAGTCTTTGTGTGCAGGGCGGTGAGATGTTTATACTGAGCGCTAGCTCTGCTGTCACCTGCCTCCTGATGAAAGAGGTCTGTAAACCTAGGGATTGCTGGATGTTTGAGGCCGCCTCGTATCGCCGCAGACAGGTGGGAGTCTGGAACCGGAGGGATAGCCCTGCTGTCTGTGAGCTAGGCCTATAACACGGTGTGCTTGAGCGCCACCCTGCCTCCGGATGTCTTGGACAGCAGGGCTGTCTCTTAAGGATCACAGCTGTTGCAGGCCCGTTTCCTCGCAGCAGAATTGTGCCCCAAGGGCAGGGCGAGGCTGCATGAGCTGTTGGCAGGTAGGTTACTGGTCACAGGTACGGTAGCTCACCGTTTGGCGTTCAGCCCCGCCCCCGCCACGAGACTTCCCAAAAACACACGTAACGGACACACTAAATTAGCAGGGCTGGCTCAGCACAGTAGAGGCGGGGTCCGGGGGCACCGGGGTGGGGGGCAGGCGCCGCGCCCTTCCTTTTTCTGAACCTCCAGCCACCGCACAGGACCTCAACACCCAGATGATGGCGTTGACTTTACAAGCCCAACGTGTGGCAGCAAGAAGCGGGGGCAGGTGGTGTACACATATATCACGACATATCCCGACAGAACCCCGAAGAGCTCGTAGAGCTGGGGCAGGCCCAGTCACGTGCTAACACTCTCAAGAGAACACTTGGACAGCTCAGTGAGTTTAACGCTCGCTGCTGAGATGTTCTGTATGACCTGAGGGTCACACGTCGGACCCTGTCACAGCCCACTTAGATCTTCATCCTCCCCGAGCCATGAATAGCACTTGGAAAACCTCCACAGACATCGTAAAAACTAAACAAACCTGCTGCTATGGGATTGACTCATCCCGCACCCCCCCTCTCACAGTTCAGGATATATCCCCAGTGAACGATGGACCTCTTTCAGGGTTCGAAGCACATCAGCGGAGGCACCCCAACAACCTAGGATTCTAGGTAATATGCAGACACAAGAATCTACATTGGATCTTTCGGAGCCGTTTATTTAAAACTTGAACCATTTTTGCATAAATACATTGTAACATAAAGAACAAAATAAGAAATTCAACTAAATCGTTAAACATTTCGACCACAGAAATTAGGAGGAGCCATTCGTGAATATATCAGAAACAGTATTCAGAACAGGCTATTTAAAAATAGTGTTACAAAAGTGAACAGGCGATGGGACAGAGCTCACGTCAGACCAGTACTCACCATCACCGGGACGGCGCCAGCCCCGTGACATCCGACCCGGGGGGAAGGGGGTGCGATAATGCACGGAGAACTGAGTGCGGGCGGGGGGAGGAGGGTGCAAAATGACATCTGCTTTAGGGAAGTAAGAAATATCATCGCGCTTTGTGGCCGAATAAAAAAAAAAAAGTGCTCACAGACTAATGTAGGAGACAGTGTAACGCCGCAAGTAAACGATCGAGTCCGGATGGGCCGTCCGAAAAGGAGACAAGGCGGTAACAAAGAAGCCTCATTGTCAATCACAAGCCAGAGTTTAGCATAAATGATGACGCCAGCCAATCAAAATGATGGGCAGGGCTTCAACTCCACTTCAGAAATCTTATCGATTACAAGACGCCTCGCAGAGCGAGGAGCGCATGCGCGCTCCAACGCTAGACGAGACCTAGAAAAAGGAAAATAGGGTCTGGATCACAGTAGCAGCAGCGGAAAGACCCTAATCAAGATAAAGCAATCAGTACTTTTTCCATGCTCCACACGAAAGAAGAGGAAGTGAAGCCAGCATGCGCCTGCTAATTGTGAGGCAGCAAATAAGAGTGACAATGAAGACAACAAATGGTAAGCAGGGGGCGGGCTACTAAGCCCTTGAAGAACACAATATTTCTTGCATGCGAAAGAACATGTGCTAGCACATGCACTGCCACAGGCGAGACCCAAATTGGCCCTGATGGAACAAAGAACACTTCTGACTCCTGCTGGAAAACAAGGACTCACTCAAAGATTTAGGGACTCCTGAATTTGGCTTGCACCATCAGACTGGAATTGCTTTCCTAGAGTTAAGTCACTGGCCTTCTGTTTATCTGCTTCACGGACAGAAAAAGCAGAAGGCCTCTTGACTCCAAGATGGCCAAGCTGACGACAGAGGACTGTACAATGCAAGAAACCTGGCTGGAGAGAGAGTTGGTGCCTAGAAGCATGCTCTGAGGAGCTATGGGCTGCAGGACTGACCAAAAGAGCCTTTCCAGCAGTTCGAGACCAGGGGCCAGATGTACTATGAATGTGTTTGCAAAAAAAGAGTTGCAAATTGCGTATTGACTTTTTGCGACCACTATTGTATTTTATGAACCGACCAGTATACCAATAGGTCAGTTCACAAAATAACGAATTTCAAAGAGTGGCAGAATGACCTACCTAATTATTATTCATTAGGAAGGTTGCAAATTTGCGACCCCAGTGATTGGCTACAATCACACGGATGGTGGCCTGCAAGGGCCAGCAGACCACCATCACTGTAATTGAATTTCAAAACAGAAAACTTTTTTTTTAAGCAGTCTGAGTTCCTTAAAGGAACAGAGTCAGCTCTTCAAAAAAATTCTATTTTGGAAAACTTCAGCGAAACCTGGCAATGGTGCCTTGGACCAGTGGCTACTGTGCCTTAAGCACCCAAACAGGATTTGGGGTGAGGCAGTAACCACCCCAGTTTGGGAGTCAGTAATGGTTTGCAACTGGAATTGCGGTCCCATATCATTGATATATACCTTAGTGGCACACAATTTGGAAGGAACATTCAAGAAAGGCCCCTTCCATATTTCAATTAATTAGTTGTTGGAAACCCCATTTTGTGATTCAGAAAAACTTTTCTGAATCGCAAAATGGGGTTAGTACATTGGAAATAGTGATTTTGTAGTTGCAAACTCTGTGATTTTGTGAATCTCAGAGTTTGTGAAAACAAAATCCCATACAACATCTGGCCCACTAGTCCTTATTTAGAGTGTGGCAGATGGGACACTCCGTCACAAATGGTGTGGTTGTCCCGTTCACCGTATAACCAGTGCATTATAGCCTGTGGCACTTTTAATACGTCAAACAGGTTATTCGCCACATTTTGACAGAGCATTTCCTCTGTTAAATTCTAACTAAGATCCTGAGTCTGAAGATAAAGGGCTTTATTTATGAGAACTTGCGACAGTTTTGCGCTGCCGTTGCGTCACTTTTTGTGACGCATCGGCGGCGTAAAACATGCCCCCTGTTGCACCCTATTTACAAAGTGATGCATCTAAGCAGATGCGTCACTTTGTAAACTCCTGAGCTACATTATACCTGCGTCTGGTATAATGTATGAAGGGGGGGGGGGCGTTCCCATGCAAATAAGCCTCATAGAAGTGACACAGTGAAATCTATGAGATTTCACTGCGCCACTTCTAGGACGCAAATGCGTCAAAACCGTATGCCTGCCTCATGGCAGGCGTAAGGGTGATGCAGTGCTATATCCATAGCCCTCCCCCCTGCATTGCTGGAGTTGCGTCACGCTTCCAACACAACTCCAGCAATGTGTAATTTGTGCGCCAACAGATACGTCAGTAAAACTGACGTATCTGTCATTCCTTGCGGCATGATGCGTCTTACAGTAAATATGGCGCATCCATCAAGTCGCAAGGATGGCGCAATGAAAAGTGACGCATCGCTGTTTTCACACAGCAATGCGTCACTTTTCATAAATGAGGTCCAAAATCTTTTACCAGGATGACCCGTATGATGTATCCAATCTCTTCCTCATCGCAGTCAGCCCGAAATTCCGCCTATGTTCTGGTCAACTGCAAACTTGTTTTTCGATGCTATTTTAGTTTCAATTGATGCTTTTTGCCTTAAAAGCATAGGCGCTGGAAGTAGGGATGCAGGGTGTACTGTAGCACCCCAAAAAATAGTCATGATGGAGTTCAGAAGATTAATGAGCAAAGAAAGATGCTTTTAGATTTTGTTTTTTATTATGTCACATTTGCTGAAATTTAAAGGCAGTAGTCAAATGTCAGGCCGTGTCTTTTGAAAAATCTGTGCCTAATTGGACACTGGTGTTTAATGTTATTTCTCTCACTGCAAAGTGAGAGGACTTTGTAAAAGTGACCTAGTTGACAATCTTCCTCGTGGTCTCGGAAGTGAAAGAAATGGCTGTAAGAGGTCAGTTTTATAAAAAATATAGAACGACATTTAAATACATGTAAATGAACTCTCCACATATTTCAAAATATATCAGCAATTAGGAATACACAAAGGAATAACTTTTTTGTAATTCCGAAGTGTAATGGAAACGAAGATTTTAATAGGAACAAAGTAAGAAACTTTACTAGGTGCAAATGATAGCTATTCACTGAAACCCGAATTCCCACACATCATTGTTTTACCAGTAAAACTGCATGAATATGCAAATTTAGTGGCCATTTCAACAGAAAATGTTGTTTCTGTAAATGTCAGTCTGCTACCTCACCAGTGATCCAAAATGCACCACTGGCTACACACCACTCCCTTACCCTTCTCCTGCTGAATGGACGTGGCACATTTGCCATACTTGTTTTTTGTGTGACGCTTGTATTTTTCACAATCCCTATGACTTAAGTGATATAACATTAATGGCAGCATCCCCCCCACCCCTCTGAAAATTGTTCTACCCCCACTGCTTAACCGTTCAAATATCCATATATCCAGTTTTGCTTAACCTACTTCAATGTACTAGGAGACATTTTGCTCATTGAATATTTCTCTATTGTTCTCAATTGTTTGAGAAACTTATTGTGTTGTTTTCTTGACTTTAAAATTGTTGGTAATGCTTGAATTTAGCACAGACTTCACTGGAGACTGTGTGCTACTTTTGCCATCGTTACCAGAGGTTGAGCAGAGATTCTCACAGAACTGTTTGTTCTATCCAGACTGTGATCATAAAGTTTGTAGGAGTCACCCCCATCACAACTTAATAACCAAATTTGTGTCAGCTCGAGAATGGAGGGAAGCACTAGCATTCCTCTCATCGCACTTCTGGCTGACACCTACAAAGTAGGTTGCGGGAAAAACATAGATAACATATGCATTGTTACAAAAATCCTTCTGGCAAATATAAAATGTGATAATAGTAGGTCCAGCGATTGTGATTCTGAATTCCTTAAAACAATACATTGATTCAGCAACCCCTGCTCCCTATCTGACAATATCAGGCATGATTTTGCATTATATATGGCCCAGGCAGAAACCTGTATCAAATGGTTTGTGTTTCAATGTATGTGTTTGATGGGCACTAATTGTCTGCAATTAATTGCAAGTATGTCATTATCCAGAGTGGGATAGACATCAGTACTGGCACTAATTTTGAGCAGTTGAAAGGCCAGACCTTCTAATGCTTTGTGCAAGACCAGAATTAAGGTTACAAAATGACTCCAAGGTATCTGAGGCCTAGTGCTTCAATTCTGGACTTGCGTTTACCGACAAAGTGCATTCTGGGAGTTGTAGTCCCCATTCACTTCAATTTATCATGCTCAGGAGTAATCTGAAAAAACTTGAAACTATTTTCGGTAAAAGACATGTACAGCGCTGGCTCACTGAGTCCTTGGTGGCATGGAGTCGTTTGGTCAGAGTACATGATTGGCCTATGGGAAGAAAACAGCTCTTTATACGCGATGGGCCTGAATATGTGAATGAGCCTTGGCTGGGATCAGCTCTGAATATGTGATGAGCATTGGGTATAATGGACTTTAGGTATATGATAACCCTAAATATGTGAAAGATGTTGATGATAAGATATCCCTGCCATTCCAGTTTTTGGACCTCTGACTCAGCGTCCTGACACGTTCCTGCAAACCAAACACACACGACTGGAATGCAAATTCAACCCTAAAAAACATGCAAGCCCACATTTCAGAAGGCTGCAACTAAAATCGGGCCATGGCCTGGGGGTTTTCATGGTTATGTTGTGGCAGCCCACCCAGCTCTGAAAACAGGTGCCTATCCTTCAACCCAGTGGAAAAATGGCAGAGAGACAAAAAGGCCAGTCAGGTCTTAGTTTAAATAAACAAGCATGGCAAAGCCAATAGGTTTTGCCGATATGAAATCTATTAGCTTTGGTCAGTGTTTTTTTTTTACATGTTGCACAGCAACACAACAGAGAGCCGGAGGAGGGTAGGAGGTAGCTGAAACACAATGGAGAGCAGGAGGGGGTGGGGTCATAGAGAGGGACTGCAGATATGCCCTTTCGAAGGGTGCATGTTGAAAAGTAAAAAAAAGAGTACCTGCAGGAGCCTGCGGCCAGTGGAGGGACACTAGCTGCAGACAGGAAGCTGGCCTAAGTCCATGCTCCATGGCAGTGTCCACACAGAGATGACCCAAGAGAAAGCCAAGGCTAGGACGAGGCTTTGACCAGTAAGAAGCACGGAAACGAGTGGCGTGGAAGCCAACCAATGGTAAGTAATGGGCGGGCTCTAAGCCCTTTTTAAGATCTTTATTTGTTTTGTTTACAAGAGATTTTGTAAGCACAGCGCAAGTGCTGTGCAGACAAAACCTAAAAAGACCAAGCTAGCATGCGCAATAGAGTTGAATTGTTAATCCTGCTCTCTTTGTAGAATGGCTTATCACATTGGTGGGAAGTCAGGCATTTCTTCCTAGCTGTTACTGCACCTCTTCGCTCACTGAAATGGAAAAGACCTGAGGTAGACACTTGACATGTCACACAGAATTAGTGGCATATGCTATTTTACATCAGTAGTGAGTATTTTACATCACTACAGTAAAACACTTTCGATTTTTAACAAGTAGACCCAGGATGACACTTTTAGAACAAGCATTGGCATAGCCAATAGGTCTCGCTTTTGGGACCTTATAAGTATTTAGTTATGCAGCACAATATCCTTGGTGCAACAACATCAACTGTTGCATGGCTAAACACTTATAAGGTCCTAAAGGCGAGACCTATTGGCTATGCCAATGCTTGTCTCTAATGAGCAGGGAGCCTTCAATCTAAAGTGCTCGTCTATGAACTATGAATTCAGATTTGGAAAGAATGAAAGATAATGAGGGAGAAGATGAAAGGTGTGAATATATAGAATGGTTTACACAGCTGCCAAGGTTTCAGATTGCTATGTGTGACATTTTCATAATTTTAGTTGAATTATGATGAGTGACATTTAATGACTATGAGTGACACTTTCTCGCGCGCAAAATCAAGCAATGAAAATGAGGGAAATAGGTATAGGCTGAATAAATAAGACTTTACGCAAATGAGTACAGCGTCTTGTTAACAAAACTGTAAATATCACAAATGAACTCCACTCAAACACTAATAAAATCATTAACCCGAGCGGCCGCCCCGTTGCTGCGCTGCTACCTGCCCAACCCTGCAGGCATCGGCACACATCAACATGACCCACCGGCTATCACAGAGGCTCTGCTGACTTTGGTGACACCACTGGCACTGAAAGTAATTGGACAGGCAGCAGCACCACATATAGTCAGTCACAGAGTGACTCAGTGACCTCGACCGTCCCAACACGAGTTGGTGGGCTTTATGTCACGTGACTTAGAGAGACTAACTTCAGCTGTAACAGGGCATGCTGTACCCTCGGCCCATAGTTGAACCAACAGTACGCATTTTATGTGCAGAAACATCTTTCTGGCATCCTGATGCCCTCAGACATCCCGAAGACTCTGCCCGCTGAACCCCACAATGGAGCAGCACCAACAAAGGCAGCAGTTAGGGCTATCAGAAGCAACAACGTTTAAGTTAGGAGGGGCACAGTTTACAAGTAATCCAAAGAGTAAAACACAGTTACCTCTTTCTTTCTTTGCGTTGTGTTCCGACCGCCGTCCGCTGCAATCGCCGATCACTGCTGTGACGTGAAGCTCGGCTGTAACTGAATTAGGCGCGGCGCCGGTCACATTACATTTTTGACTGCACACAGCAGCCCGGGCCGGTGCGAGAAGCAGAAGGAGACAGCGCTGCACGCGCCATAATTAAAGCCCCACCGCAAATTCTCCCATAACAAACTCCCCACCTTTGGCAGCAGGACGTCACGTCTCCCCCCGTCGCGGCGCAAGACGTTATAAAATAAATCAACTTAATCTGACCGGTCTGTCCCGCCCCGGCTGTGACGGTAGTAGCCATTTGGCCTAACAATGAAGTCAAGCTATCTGAGAGTGGCGCCACAGGAAATAATTAGATACAATGTAGCAGTGAGCTGCCTGCCAGCAGCAGTCTTAGCTCAGCTACAAGCACCAAACCTGCAGGATCTTGAGCAAACAGCGAGAGAGGAAGTTGGCTCTGTCGGCCCAAAGCCGGTAGTTCTGACCGTTTGGCCTCATCCTCTCCCCGTCGCTATATCTTCTTGCGTTAGCAACTGCCTGCCTGAAGAAAAAGTCAATGATCATATGGCAGCTGTTTTGTCCCTCTAGCTTGACACGTCATCACGAGTGCCGCGCGTGATGGAGCGAAACCGAAACTTAAGGAGCTGCTTAAATATAGCAGCGGTGTATATTCACTCCGGTCCTGCAGACGTGAATGGCTGCAACGATGTTTTGAAGGTATGGTACTCTATTTCAAACGATTTCTCTTTCCAGTTATCAGTATTACAGAATACAATGTATTTGCTTGTGCTTCTCGTCTTTGACAGCCAGGAATTAACATTTACTGCTACAGACGGAGTGTGGAGACTAGGTTCACGATGTTTTATGATATTGGCGATAATAATGCAGCCCCAATCACAGCCAATTGTTTATAGAATTGTAAACAATGAAGGAAAGAAATAAGCGGAAGGAAGTTTTAAAGAGGAGCTAAGTGACTGAGAAAGAGAGATCGGAATGACAACAAGCCCGCGAGTGGTGCGCGCGCACCACAGAGGAGCGGGGCGAGCGAGCGCGGCAGCCTGCTCAGCTGACGAGACGCTCAGCTGACCAGACGCTCGTGCGTCGTGGCTGGCCTTTGGATGTGTACGCGCGGCAGACATGTGTTTCCACTTATCGCGCCCGCGTCTGGGCACGATAATTGGAAACATATGTTTGCCGCGCGTACCCATCTCAAAAAGGCCAGCCACGACGCACGAGCGTTTGTTGGACTGCTTTTCAAACTCGCTTACATTAAGTCTTCGCCTCTAAGCAGCGCTTGCGCGCTACTCGAGGCTCGACCTAAAAAGGGAATTAGTTTGATATAGATTAGGACATATTCAATATACACACAGGTCACATTTGATAGCCTCTGTAATGTTTAAGAAAAGCTGCACATGCCACACCACTTTGACATGCTCATGTGTAAGTATCGAAAAATGGATGATTAAACCAGCATTTTATTTTCTATCTATGATTTCCACAAAAACACGTCAAACGTTTGTTACTTGTGAAGTGAGGCGTAGATATAGCAATGTCATCTCATAATTGTTTAGGAATTGATTTTGACACAGAATTCAAATCGTAGGTCCTTGCGTAGGTTACGGGCATTCAATATAGATGATTACAAATGCTTCGTGCCAATTTCATTGAAAATATGGCGGGAATTCTGCACAGATGTCTATCATGCTAAAGTAAATTCTACTTTGGCCTGTGGTATCCCAATCTAGATCCCTTTTATGAGCCAATCAGCAGATGCTTTAAAATGTGGCATTACATCATGTTGGCTCACAGGATTATTGTTATCTTATGTTATGTTACAGCACATTTGTAGAGCGCACGTACACCAATAAGATTTCATGGCACTGGTAGGCTCGGAGGCACAGAGGGGCATATTCACAAGGACTGGCGATACCTATTGCAAACGCCAGTTAGCGGCAGTTTTTTTATCGCCGCCTAACCATGAAAACTATTGCCATGTTAGCGGTGTATTACCAAGCCGTCGCTACATGGCGATAGTATCAGGGAACGGCGGTGAAAACTGCCGCTAACATTAGCGCGATGGCGATAGGAATTTTGGCGTTAGCGGGCGAAAACCAGCGATAGGCCCATTAGCGGCAAAAAAAACTCACGTTAGTCAGCCCAACGTGAGCTTTCTTGCCCCTAATGCAAAAAATAGCCTATCAGTCAACCCCCAATAGAAAATAGGCATAAAAAACAATAACATGCAGAATGGAGCAGCCAGGGCCAAGTGCAGCACACATCAACAACCCCTGCAAGCCACCCAACATCCAGGATGACCAGGATGTGAGCCTGGATGTCTTGCTGGACCTGCGCCTGGAGCCTGGATGCCTTGCTGGACCTGCGCCTGGAGCCTGCATGCCTCACTGGACCTGCGTCTGGAGCCTGGATGCCTCGCGGGACCTGCGTCTGGAGCCTGGATGCCTTGCTGGACCTGCGCCTGGAGCCTGGATGCCTTGCTGGACCTGCGCCTGGAGCCTGGATGCCTCGCTAGACCTGCATCTGGAGCCTGGATGCCTCGCAGGACCTGCGTCTGGAGCCTGGATGCCTTGCCGGACCTGCGTCTGGAGCCTGGATGCCTTGCTGGACCTGCGCCTGGAGCCTGGATGCTTCGCTGGACCTGCGTCTGAAGCCTGGATGCCTCGCGGGACCTGCGTCTGGAGCCTGGTGCCTTGCCGGTCCTGCGTCTGGAGCCTGGATGCCTTGCTGGACCTGCACCTGGAGCCTGGATGCCTTTCTTGACCTGTGTCTGGAGCCTGGATGCCTTGCTGGACCTGCATCTGGAGCCTGGAGTGGGATGTGGAGGAGCTGTGGAGTCGATGAGCCGTGGCGGTAGACATTGAGGCGTGACGATCGCCCGTACCTGGTGGTGAAGTCTGGCAGGTCGCATGGAGACACGTTGCTGACCTGTGTGAGAAGACCGCCTTGCGACCCTTGGAGCTGTTAATAGTAGAGGCGCTCCTGCGCACCTACGTAGTGAGGTCGGCATCGCATACTAGGATCCACCACTACACCAGGGTTCATGGAGGGGATTACCAATGGTGGGTGCCGTCTCCCTGCATCACAGGCCGGTTGATGTTGTGCTGGCCATACTCTGTGGAGGGTGAGGCCCCTGTGCTAACCTGAAATTGTGTGCCATGAGCGCTGCAACTTCACGCCTAAGGGGGCCCTGCTGCATCAACTGCATCGGGAGGTCCACCAGCGGACTAGGCGGCGACTGCTGTACCCAGCCTAGTGAAATCACACCTGGCTGAGGCTCCTGCTGGATGAGTCACAGATTTGGAGAAAGTGCAGTGGATTGCGCCATGGTGTCAATGTCCATCAACCAATCAATCAATTAGGGGTTTATAGAGCACGCTACTCACCCGTGAGGGTCTCAAGGCGCTGGGGAGGTGGTGGGTGCAGCTCCGGATCATTCGAAGAGCCAGGTTTTGAGGCTCTTCCTGAAGGTGTGCAGGGTGGGCGAGCGTCTGATGTTGACTGGGAGCTCGTTCCAGGTCTTAGCTGCGAGGTAGGAGAAGGCCCTTCTGCCTGCTCTGGTTCTGTGGATGCATGGGGTCTCTGCCAGGGCCAGGTCAGCGGAGCGGAGATTCCTTTTGGGTACGTGGAAGGAGACTCTTTCATTGAGGTATTTGGGTCCGATGTTGTGGAGGGATTTGTAGGCGTGGGTGAGTAGCTTGAATGTTACTCTCTTCTTGATGGGGAGCCAGTGTAGGTCTCGTAGGTGCTGGGTCACATGCTCATGTCGTGGGGTTTCGAGGACGAGTCTGGCTGCGGTGTTCTGGATTGTTTGGAGCTTGTGTAGCAGGGTTTTGTTGATTCCTGCGTAGAGGGCATTACCGTAGTCCAGTCTGCTGGTTATGAGTGCGTGGGTGACGGTCTATCTGCATTCGGGGAAGATCCACTTGAAGGTCTTGCGGAGCTACGGAGGGAGAGAGCAGGTCCCTGGCCGAGGTCAGAGGTCCTGTCCAGGTAAGGAGAAGGTGGGACGCGTAGCGCAGGAGGGCCGGGGGGTGAGTCGCTCAGGCCTATCACACGTAGATGACACACCCCCAGTGGTGGCTCATCCGCTATGGCGGAAGAGCGTTGTCCCACTGCCTTCAAGCAGTGCAGAAGAGGGACAATCATCACATGATGATAAATTACTGATGTTCATGCTATGTATCCTTAGGGGGTGGGAAGGTTGGTAGGACTGCTCCAAGCACGGAGCAGGACATGGGTGGATTGGCATGCCCACTCAAGTGTGCAATGACTGTTTGGTCGGCCCACTCAGGCCGCAAAATGCAGTCATGCGCACTTCCCTGTTCGCAATGGAGGCTGCATCACAGCCTGCATGTAGAACATGCCCACCCATCCACCCCCTGGCTGCATGCCTTGTCCCGTTGCCCATTACCAATCCCACCACCGCATTGCTGCGTTGTGATTGACTCAGGGGAGGGAGCTTGGCTGCCTACTTCCTGTCCCTGGAAGCAGACGCAGGAGAGCAGGAGCTACGAAGACACGGGGCCCGGCTTCGAGGTAAGACTTCCCTCATTAAAATATTTACAACGCCCGCTCACACATACATCCCCGCGTCCACGTCCCATCCAGTATTCTTTCCGGCATTTACCACCTCACAGCTGTCCAGCCCCCCCCCCAGCGCTTCTCAATGGCGATCGTTGTGCGCCCATGCACAGCGGTCCTACCACTCGTGTGCCAAAGGCACATACGTAGTTACAACACATGACATAACATCGCATTCCATTCCAATGCATACTAATACTAGGCACATTGCAACAGTAGGGTAGGTGTTGCATAGCGGAGACATAAATATCACTATTCCCACTTCAGTGAGTGCAACCCTAAACTAACCTTTGCACCCCAAACCCAACCGTGAGCCCTGGAATTCCTTTTTGAGCCCCCAAAACACACCCCAATTTTCATATTTTACCCCAAATGCACACCCCAATTTTCATATTTTACCCCAAATGCACACCCCAGTTTTCATATTTTACCCCAAATGCACACTCCAATTTCCCGATCCGACATCCAAAACCCATACCCACCCGAAAAACTTAAAATTACCCCATTACTGACCTCACAATGCGTTGTAATCAGATGCGATGTAAAGGCACCTGCGTTGTCGGAGTTGCGTTGTTAACGATGTACTGCCTGCGTTGTAATGGACGTCTCCCGTGCCAAAGGCACCCATAGGCAAGCCAGTTTGCATCCGTCTGCCCCTTGACCGCGCTCAGCACCAAGGAGCCTTCCTCTTGGACACTCCACCGCTACGACGCCAGCACCCTCCTCGCCATCAACCCTGGACGCCACCTCGCCTGCCAGGACCAACCTCTGCTCCGGACCGGACATCGCCATCGCAATCACTGACGGCTGCAGTATCACCCGCAAGGAGCACCCCGACTGTCAAGGAGGAGGCATTGCCATCACCTACAGAAGCAGACTCCGACTGACCACGCACTCTAATGACCCAAGGGTGAGCATGGACCACCTCAACTCCCAGATACGGACAAGGCCCAAGGACATCCTCTGCGGCACCCTCATGTGCAGGCCCCCCGGGCCATGGTCCCCCATTCTCCAATACCATTGTAGACCTCATTGCACCCCAGGGTCTCCCATCCACCGACGACATCCTACTCGGTGAACTCAAGTTCCACCTGGACAACCCCAGTGACCAGAACACCACCCCCTCCTGGGGAAGGTCCCCAACATCAGATGCAAGCAGCAAGTCACATCAACAAGCCACATAGCAGGACACACGGTCGAGCACGTCACCTCGGCCAGCGGGAACTTCAACTACAGCCACAACACCGGACTCTCCTGGACCGACCATCATTGGATACATCACGTCTTCACCTTGCCCACCGGACGCCACTGCCATCATCGCACACCCTCGCAGCTGGATCAAGGCCACCGAAGAACGTCTCGTCAACTCCCTCCGCTCCAACACTCCGCCAATGCTTCCAAACGATGACACCACCGATGGATCTCCAACAGCGCCGACTTTCGGGCACCCCTCATGAACGGCACTGCGTCAGTACCTTCCGCCTGCCTGATGGTAGGCATGAGGGTGACGCAGTGCCACAGGGATAGGCTGGCCCCAATGCATTGATGGAGTTGCGTCATGGTTGTGACACGACTGCAGCAATGCATGACTTTAGCACAGACAGATACGTCAGAATTCCAGACGTACCTGTCATTACTTGCGTCATGGAGCGCTGTCCAGTGAATACAGTGCATCCATGCTGTCGCAAGAAGGGCGTAGTGAGAATTGTTGCAACGCTGTCTTGTCGCAGCGCTGCAACACTTTTCATGACTGGGGCCCAGGAATGCGCACAATCTTGTTGATGGTACACTCCTGCATTGTAGTTTTGTCGCAGGGCAGCGCTGCAACATTGCTTGCAGCGCTGTCCAGCACCAAAACCTGCTGAGATGAGGCCACAAGTGTTGTCTCCATTTTTAAAACCAGCTATTTTCTGGTCTTAAGTCCCAGCAGCTAACGGGCCTTAGCGGCTGTTTTTTTAACGTATCGCCGGTCCGTGCGATCGTTGTGAATATCTCGAAGTGGGGTTAGCGTGCGTTTAAACACGGGAACGCCTACATTGCATATGATTAGCGTTAGTTGTCGCTAACATCGTTGGCGATGTTATTAGCGGCCGCTATCGCCAGAAAGCTTTCGCTAACGGCTGTTAGCGACAGTTTGTGAATACGGCGATAAAAATATCGCCGCTTTAGCGGCAGAAAAGTGCCGCTAACGCGGCGATATCGCCTTGAGAATATGCCCCAGAGTCTCAGTCCACAAAAACTAGCTGTACGCTTGGCTGAAGAGCCAGGTTTTTAACAAAGACCTAAAGCTGGTTTAGGAAGTCGGGGCTCTAATATTTAGGGGAAATGAAATCCAAATGCCAGGGGCAAGCACAGAAAACCTAGTTCCACCCAATCTCTTCCTATTAAAATTAGGGACCTCTAATAGGTTTTGAAGTGCAGACATCAAATTGCGCTTGGGGACATATTTCCGAATTCTGGAGGTCACAAAATTTGGACTTGCCAGATCGAGACTTAAAAATAGTACACCCAGGGGCATATTCTCAAGGAGCTATCGCCGAGTTATCGGCACTTTAACGCATCCAAAGTCGCGCTAAATTTACCGCCCCATTCACAAGCTGGTGCTAACAGCCCATAACACCAGTTTTCCTGCGAAAGCAGTCACAAAAAACATCGCCACAGATGACCGCGGCAACTAACGCTAATGAGATGCAGAGTAGGCGTTCCCGAGCAAAAAGCAGCGACAACACCACAACGCAACATTCTCAATGACCAGCCACATCGGCGATAGGAACACAAAACAGGCGATACGGCGCGTTACCAGCAGGAAATTAACACCTGCTCTGACCTGGTGCAAAGTCGGACGTCAACCTGCACAAGAAAAGGGAGCCCAGCCCACAGCCACACCTGAAGAACAACAGATGCCATGGAGCCACTCACCATGCACCCCGGACCCCCGAGAGGGCAACAACACCCACCGCCACCCCCCCCAGGACCGCCACCCCCCCCAACGGATCCCCGGACCACCACAGAGCCAGCACAGACAAAGACAGCGGACCTTCACGAAATGCACCAGCCCCACAGACCTAACACCAGACAATGCCAATGCCCACTACAGGCCCAAAAGGACAACCATCCTCCGCATCCTGTACATCATTGCCCACAGGCTGACGGTACCAACACAGCGGACAACCAACATCCCACCGCAGACAAAGCTGCTGGCTGTGCTGCACCTGTTGGCCTCTGGTATCCTCCCAAACAACAACCTAATGAGTCGGAGGAGTCTCACAGCCAGCCCCATCCAAGTTCCTCACACCTGTCCTGGATGCCCTCACCAGCTAGGGACCGCAGCACCCATACGTCCCCCACAATGCGCAGGAACAGCTGGAGACCAAGCAAGGACTATACGCCATAGCTGGATCCCCACACATGTTGGGGGCAATCAACTGCACACTTGTCCCACTTGTGCCCCCTGCCAACACCGCACACAATTACTGCAACAGAAAGCACACGCATCCCATCAACATGCAGGCAATAGTGGACCACGGGGGACTCCTCACCAATGTCATAGCCAACTACCCAGGCAGTGTGCATGATCCCTTCATCTTCCGACAGTCCAACATCAACCAGCGCTTCCACGATGGCAACCATGGGAATGCACTGCTCGTTGGCAAGTACCAAATGAACACACCACACACCTCAACCCCACAATCATGCAACTCACAACTCTGGTACTGCACACGTCACAAAATCACATACAACATGCCAAATGACATGCCCCCCCACCAGACACGACAGCACAACTTACTGTGGCAACCTTGGTTAGCCATGTACATGAGCCATCGACGGCATGGCACCTCAGCCACACAATACCTGAATGTGGGGAGAGGTGGGAACCAGGCATGTGTGAAGGAGGCAAGTGACCCATGAATGAGTAGGTACACAATGCCAAGTGTGGCGGAGATGTGCTGGAGAGACTGCAGTATGCAGACCACAGACATATCCATGTCTACATGCACTGCTGGTGTTTGGTGTGTAGTGGACAGTGGACGCAACCATGTCACCCCAGCCAGTGGGGAAGATCGCGGAAATATAGCATGTGACATCCCCCCCTGTAAGCGTGTGCGGAGTGGGCTGGCCCTGAGGACGCCAGGCCAGCGTAGGGGTGTGAATAAAAAGCACATAGCACTGGGCGTGGTTCTCTTCCGGAATGCCCAACGTGTCTGCCAGGGCGGCGCCTCCCACCCCGCCACGAGGCCGACGCCGTCGCCATGATTGGTGTGGCCTGCGATCCTGTGCGCCTGCTGCACCCCGGGCCGCTGGTCCCCCAACCCGTCATGCCCACCCCTGCGCAGCCAGGCCTCACTGCTCACCTGCCGACACCGGCGTGTGTCAAAGAGGGCCCACCACGTGCCGGCGCAAGCTCCAAGCCCGAAGCCCGCGACCTTGGCAGCCTCCTCAGACCATCACGGCCTCCGCGACACAGGCCCGCTTTACTCCTTTTTCGTTGACGTACTCCACCGCTGCCTCCGGCCTACACTACGGTCAAGTAGGTCACACATTTGGACCTGAGTCTTGATTACATAATGGCAGAGTACATATTTATGGCATCGTTTATATCCCTATACTCCCTTCGATGTGGTGCCACCAACTCTGTGCATAGCATTCCGACCACACATGTCTGTGGGCCCTTGCAGACTTCTGCCTTCGGCCTACACAGCGGTCCAGCGGGCCTCACACCAATCCAATACAGTCCGTAACAGGCAGGACACGGCATCGTCGCTGGCTAAACACCCGCTCAGCTCTGGTGCCTCCACCTCCGTCAACCAGGAATCTTCTCCACATGCCATTTCAATGCTGTGTTTTAGAGATCCAGGAGGAGCTGGCTGCACAGCGGGTGCCCCGCGCTGACCGCTGCCTCCGGCACCCACTGCGGTCGAGTAGGACACACAATTGGAACTGAGTCTTGATTTGTTCATTGCAGAGTTTATATCATTGTACAGGCCTCATCGCTGACTGCATCCCCTTCCGGCTCTGGTGCCACTGACTCTGTGCCACGGGAGTCATGGACACTCTCTGGTTGAACGTTGGTGGCATCTGAGTCTATGGCCTGGGGGTTGTCTTCATCATCATGTAGCTGGTACTGACATTGTGGGAAAGAGGAGACTGTAGCATTCAACTCCTCCATATTGCCTGTTTATGCTTGCTTCTGCCCTCTGCATCATGCCCTGGATGGACACCTTCCACTGTCCCCCGTAACATTCCGCGACATTCTCCTTGGACATCAACGAGGACCCGCTCAGCTCCCGTGGCCCTACCTCAGTGCATCGCCAGGCACCGTCTCGTGGCGGGTGCCTGTGCCGGCCGCTGAGCATCCGGGGCCACCGACTCTGTGCAGCTCAAGTCATGGACCCTTGCTGTTTGTACTTTGAACTCCTGATTGTCTGATCACTGTTGTAGTTGTTGCCAGCACCAACCAACCCCTGAGGGGTGGCTTACACTAACCAACACCCATCCAGCACAGGCTTCACTGGACGTGTGACCCTGGCAATAAAAGGGGCCGGGCGCACGTGCCCGTAGCCAGTTCCACTAATTATCTCAGTGTGTTTGTGTGGTCATTCTGTATGCATGTGGGCCCCGGGCCATACCACATTACATTGTGCTCTGTACAGCATGCGCAACCTTGTCACCTCAGGTAGTGGGGTGGACCTGGGACATGTATCTGTGTCGGACCCCCCTGTGGGCATGAGGGAGTGGACCGGCGTATGGCAGTACGGCGTAGGGGTGTGGTCATTCAACACGTGGCTCTGGGCATGGTTAAGTGTAGGCCTTGCCAAGGCAGTAACTAATGCGTGTGTCTCAGGTGTAGTGTCGGCGCCACCCGTCACGCAATATACAATGTTGCTATGTAGCATGCCCCCGGAGTACAGGCTCGGCCTAGGGGTAAATGAGGGTGCGCAAGCCCGCTCGGGGTCAGGGATCAGACATGCCAACTGTTGTGTGTGTCGCTATTTCCGCAGCATAAGCCAAAGGTCTACCCTCAACTGCATGGCGAGTTCAGCCAGGCATAAACTCTACATCTGTGTCGCCCTGTCCTTACCATAGGCCTACACACACGTGTCCGTCCACCTTCAGCGCACGACATCACTGTGTCGTTGTCAGGCTTGTGGACATGCGCAGACAGGCATGACAATAGTGTGCCGTAGGGGTGCAAGTGATGCAACCGCGCTGCGCCCACTAGTTGATGGGCTCGGGGGAGGGAGGAGCAGCAGTGAGGCTATGTAATACACATTGATGCCGCTCACTTGCAACATGCAGTACATGTCATGCAGGAATCACAAAGTCACACATATCACACACCAATGAACCACTGAGCCTGCCAACACATCATGCAGAACCAACTATTGACTCATGTCTCTCTGCACAGTCACAGGTGACCAGGGATATGCACTCTGCGCTTGGATGATGACACCGCTCCGAGCCCCGAACACACAGGCCCAGAGGCAGTACAATGCGGCCCACAAACGCACCAGGGGCATCGTGGAACGCACATTTGGCGTGTTGAAGTCACGTTTCAGGTGCCTGGACGTCACAGGTGGGAGGCTCCTGTACAGCCCAAACATCGTGTACAAGATGATCGTTGCATGTTGTGTGTTGCACAAAATATGTGTACGCAGCAAGGCCCCATGGATACAAGTGCCAGATGCACCGGACGATGATGATGAGGATAAGGCAGGTGGCCCACACCCCACTGCAGCCGCAGCAGGAATTGCCCATAGGAACACCATCATTGACAAATTCTTCACATGAGCACGTCACATTGTGACAGTCCTTGGCAATCATGGGACAGTACAATATGACCACAGGCACAGCATGTGCTACGAAATGCTTTCAAAATACACATTCCCTGAGTGCATGTCACTCATCTGTACAGGCACATCACTCAGACAAGTGTGAGTGCAACATGTATTGCTGACAATTTTATGATTTGTTCATGGATGGTGGGTGTGTCACCTCTGTGCAGACGGGCTGTTTAGGGTGTCACGTATTCGGACTGCCAGTTCTGTGTGTCGCAGTTAGTAGGGAATCCCACTCTTCGGCCTTTCAGTTGTGTCCAAATTCATTCCATTTTGGCTGCCATTTGTGTCCTACAGGTGACAACAGGGCTCCTTTTGGGGTCAGATATGTACCACCATGATGCAGGGATGCCCCCTGTGGCTCGAGTTCCACAACATGGGCAACATGTACGTAAGCGGGAGTCACTGCCCCTACATTCGTCCACGCTTTCATGGTGGATTGATCATGGTCATGACACGTCTGTGTGCAGGAGGGGTTGCTTGTCCCTCTGCAATGTGAAGGGGAGATGCGGTTTCAATGTGTGTTCCATGCATGTTTCTGCATTGGCGCAGTTTACATGCAGACTGCATGTCAATGTACATTGTGACTGTGAGGAGATGCCTATTTGATGCGGGACAATGGTCATCTGTTCTACGTCACGGATGTGTGGTTGTGCTCGTACATTGTCATCTCACCGTATTTTTAATCTGCTTTATGCTGCATTTTCCCGCATGACGCGTGGGGATTGCAGGCCTATGGCTGGTTATCGCTGAATTTTGTATCGCGATTGGCATCATCGCTACTATTTTCGCATTCGTGTTTCGTGTTTTTTCTGCGTTGCGTTAGTTTTAACGCATTCTTTTGACGCGTTATCGTGGGACTATCGCATGGGGCCGCCGTGTTGTGAATACCACGTTGACACGGAGTTGTTTTCCAGCGAAAGACTGCGATGTGAGGAGTTGCGTTAAGCTAATTTTGCGGTAGTTATCACACGTTCTTGAGAATATGCCCCCCCAGTCTTAGGAGCAGTGTAACTTTACCAGCAAAGGTCTGGAAAGACAAAATCAGGCTGACACCAAACAAATGTAGCTCCTTGGTTTTGGACCAACTGAAGCCTCAGGCTAAACCCCTTGGGCAAGCCCAAGTACAAAGTTAGCATGATCAATATATATATTTTGTTTGAAGCTGGTAAAAACAAGATGAAGTCACTGAACCTATCTGGGGCTTCAGTGAAAGATCTTCATCAACTAAAGTCCCGAGGCTTTTCACTGCTTTTTTTGGGCTAGGAGGAGTGCCCATCTCAATTGGCCACATGGAGGGATTCCAACTACGCACTTTATTTTTAACATTGCCATGGATAATTCAACTGAGCAGAGTTAACTCTCACTCTTTGAGGTTTTATTATTTGCAGTGTATTAACTAAAACTGTGAGAGGGCGTTGAAAAAGCTATTAAGACGCCTTTATTAAATTGCTAGGGGCTTTAAAAGTATTTGCTTATTTTTTATCTTAATGTTATAAATCTATTTTAATGAATGTCAAAAGAAACTTTTTAATGATTGTTGGCCATGTCTGACCATTGGTCATTACGATCGATGAAGAAGCAATTAGCCGTGTCTGTATATATATGTGTCAGTATTTTTATTGAAAACTTGAGGCTGGCAAGACAGTAAAGCTTTCTCTAGGCCACACCAAAAAAACATGTTGATTGTGCAATACAATCACATAAGCTCTCGAGCATCTGCTGTTCACATGTGAATCATTGCAGCAACTTAAAATAAACAACTTTAAACTATATGTACTAATGGAAATGTTTCTTACAAAGCAAATTTTGCACATATATTGAAAACATTTAATATTTAATATAATTGTACTGGATTGATTGGATAGTGCCATGCTATTTTTCATATTTTAGATTTTTTTTAAAAGTTTTATTTATTGTCATTTTTGCAGTGAATATAACAAGAAACACAGCATGCGCAATTCGTTTCATTCAATGAATCAGAAGTACAGACACATCAGGGTGTTAATAAACACCATACAAGCACTATATACATGTGAAGATAGTTCTGTAAAAAGATTGACCTCATCTGCGTTGAGGGGGTGCAGTGCGACTGCGTGGAGCTTGCGGTAAAGGTGGCGATGACTCTGCAGTGTGCAACAGGTAAGTTCGAAATGGAGTCCAAATGTCTCTAGTGCAGATGTCTTCAAACTTTTTTGCTCTTAGCCATCTTAAGGAAAATGTTTTGAAGTTGGGCCCCCCTCCAAAACTTTATGGCAAGACTTGGGGGAGCAGGAGTGGTAAGTCTGAGCAAAGGGGGCTGGGAGTATGAGATAATTTCTGGGGTAATTTTCTGTAGCTCAAATTCTGCACTAAATGTGAGCAGTATAAAAGAGCAAATACATCACACAAAAACTAAAATTTACCAAACGATGTCTTATATAATTAGGGTGTTGTGAGCTCCTCAAACTCCTGGACCCCAATGCAACTGTACCTGCTGCACTAATTATAGATTTAGCCCTGAGTAGCAGGCTGCCTCTGTGCCTTTCCTACAATTCCTGGCCATCATTCCAGTCCTGAAACAGACCCTCTGTCCCTTTCAGAAAAAAATAAGCCCCCATGTTTTGCCTATGAACATCATTTGGAGATAGTCAGGGGTCACAGCCGTGACCTCTAGCTTGCTCCCTGCTATTCCTGGCACTTCCTTTGTGACCCCTGGCCTCAGAGAAGGCAAATGTTTTGCCCCCTCTGAGGCCAGGGGTCACAACAGAAGTGCCAGGAGTAGCAGGGAGCAAGCTAGAGGTCACAGCTGCAACACCTTACTACCTCCAAATGATGTCCATAGTATTGCCCCTTCTTTGCAGCAACAGTTTCCTCAGCTCTAATGCTAGCAAGTTCACATGCCTCTTTTGGAAAGAAAGACAGGCATGATTCTGATGCAGTGGACCTCTAAACCCCATAGGATCCAGGGCCACATTACCTGCTTCACTAATGATAACTACTGCCTTACAAAACAGGCAGTCTCCCATGCTCTTTGTTAAAAACATGGTCCCTGATCTTGTGCAATACCCCTTATGTTCTCTCTGTGAGGCCCAAGCTAAGCTGTCTCCTCTGCTTCAATATTCACCTCCCTTGGGCCATTCATATAAGGCCCAAAATACTGGCACAGCAAGGGTGTATTGGAGCCTAATGCGAACAAGGAAGGATAGTAAAAAAGCCATAATTGGGGTTTAGTTGACTCCTTACACCACTGTGCCTAAAGTCATTGCACCTGCAGCACCAATGATACCTACAGCCCTACGAAACAGGGGTTGCCCTCTGCCCACTACGCAGAGCTAGTACTCCTAGGCCGGAGGCACAAAATAGGCTTTCCGCCCCTTTGTTTAATTAAAAAAGGGAACAGGGCCCCACAATTCTCCCCCCCGCTTTCCCTGGTGCTGGTGCGCTGTTCCATGTGCAACAAGGGTGACCTGGGCCCCAATACTAGCAAGAAAAATGGGCCTCCACTCCACTTTTTGCTAGTAAGGCAGTCCTAATTGGGGTGCAGTGTCCCCCTCACACTCTTGGTCCCAGTGTCACTGCACCTGCTACATTAATGGTAGTGCTGGCTCTTTCATTAAAAAAACTGCCCCCATATGTTGCCCATATGTATGTCCATTTGTAAATAGAATAATTACCCCCGGATGGCACCCCTCCTATGGGCCATGTCTTTGATGTTATCCATGGATCTCGCTCTTTTCCTCTTTCTCCTGGGCCATTACTGGAAAGCCCCAGGGGTCCAGATGATCAGGGCTCTGCTTATGAATGCGATCCTTTAGGCCGCCCTTCAACTTACCTGAAAGGACATCTGAATGTCAAAGTGGGCAGGATTTGTGGGGACCAATGGGCCTATGTTTTTTCATTTAAACAAAAAAGAAACAGCCATCCCTCAATGGTTAATCTGGACCTTGCGGTGCCTCTGGGTGAAAATGCAAGGGGAGGGGTGGAGCTTTTATGTGTTGTGAAGCCGAGGGCGGGACAGAGAGGTAAAGAAGAAATAGGCCTTCTTACCAAGGTGCTTGCTACCTGAAAGAAATGTAAATGTGTGCAATTGGTTAATCACCAAATGCAAGGGTTGCTTGGGGCCCAGTATAAGCTTTAATTGATGGAGTCACTGGACGTTTCATGATGCAAGTGACATAAGGGTGCTGAGCTCTGAAAAGTGTCCTTTTAATGGAAACTTATAAAAATGCTTGCACTATGTACAGTCTGATTACACATTACTAAGCTTTGAAAGCACTTGTTTCATCTTAAACACTAAACCCAGAGCCCCTAATATTATATGATGTTGTGGCTTTTTTCGCATAATTAGTGATCTGCCACATTTGCCACATAATCCATCATCTGGTGCATAAGCTGAAGATTTTAGAAAGAAAAATATTTCTAGCTCAAGCGTATCAAAAGTTGCTAAAATGTGGCAATGTGTTTCCATGCAGTGGAGGTCCTTCACAAAAGTTAACTGGTCACCATTCATTTGCTTATTTCTGTATTTGGTTATTAAACTGGCACTAATGAGGTAAAATCTTTGCCTAAACAGTATTACCATGTGTAAAAAGTACAAACTAATGAAGTACTACTATCAAAAAATATATGGCAACATTATTCCACATAGTTTGCCTTTTCTACGTGCATAATGTTGTAAACCCTGCTGCATAATTTGGCACTGCCCTGCTGCATAATTCCAGTGGCTCTGATTAAACCATTCTGCAGCAGCCTATCTTATACTGGGTGTAATACAGTTTCAAAATAATGATTTACATATTCACATTCACAGTGCTTTCTGTTACAGGCTGGGACCTCATAGCACTAAATATATACACAAGCACCTTTTTCCCACTGTGCCCACCAGGATTTATTTTATTTTATTTATAAAGTTTTATATAGCGCGAACATGACCCTAGAGGGTATCAGAGCGCTTTACATAAACATCGTTCAGATACATTAGAAGGTAGAGGGTAAAAATACATACTTTCAATTTACAAGTAGACTATGTTAGGTAGGATAACATATGTTGAGAACCAATAACGTGAGAATTAAAGTCTTAGGATGTGAATTTGTTCATTAGAAGCATTTTCACTTCTTTTTTGAAGGAGGAGGAGGAAGGGATCCTGCGAACATGTGGTGGTAATGAGTTCCAAATCTTCGGAGCGATACCTGAGAAGGCTCTGCAGCTTGTTCTCTTTTTGTGGGATGATTGTGGTTTCAGTAGTAGTGAGCTAGCGCTTCGCGAATGTCTGCAACCTCCTGACAGCTCTAGCTTTTGTGCTAGGTAACTGGGGGTTTTGGTGTGAAGGGCTTTATGGGTCATGCAGGCAATCTTTAGGTGTATTATTGCCTCATATGGTAGCCAGTTCAATACTTTTAAGGTCGGAGAAATGTGGTTGTTCCTTTTAGTTCCAGAGACCAGACTGGCCGCAGCGTTAAGTGAGGCTCTCAACGGGGCCAGCTTGTATTTGGGAAGTCCGCATAGAGTGGTGCTTCCGTAATCCAATCTTGGTAACACTAGGGCTTGTACTGCCATTTTTAAGTCGACCTGAGGGAGGAAGGGTTTAAGTTTCCTTAGGATATTCATCTGATGATTAGCTTCTTTGGTGGCGTTACTGATATGCGCCTGCATATTCAGGTGTTTGTCTAGGGTGATTCCCAATGATTTCGCGGAGTCAATGACGTGGGGAGAGCAGTTGAAGGTTGTTAGATGCTTCAGCCAGAGGTCTATATTTGGTGTGTGCTTGGGGGGGGGGGAGATTAGGAGGAATTCCGTTTTGTTGGTGTTGAGCATGAGGTGGTTGCCGGTGAGCCAATTTTGAGTGTTATGCAGAATGGCATTGAGGAAGATGAAGTCCTCTTGGGAGGAGATTTTCATATACAATTGTCTGTCGTCTGCATACATGTGATATAGAATGTTCGCAGAGTTCAGGGCGTTTGCCAGGGGTTCCATGATTAGATTGAAAAGGATGGGTGATAGTACAGAGCCCTGTGGAACTCCTAGGGTGACCATGCAGGGTTGAGAGAGGGATTGCTTCATCTTGATTCTCTGGGTTCTCTTGTTTAGGAAAGAGGTAAACCATTGTAATACTGGACCAGATAGACCCATCCTTTGTTCCAGAAGGGACAGTAGGTTGTCATGTTTAACCGTGTCGAAAGCGGAGGATAAGTCAAGAAGTATCAAAAGACACGATTCATTATGGTCTAGCATTTTTAATATGTCGTCCGTAATGTGGGTGAGTGCTGATTCAGTGCTGTGTCCTTGACGGAAGCCAGATTGGTGTTGATCTAGAAGATTGAAGTTCTCAATGTGGTTGCATAGTTGAGTTTGCACACATTTTTCTAGTAGTTTCGCCAGTGTGGGGATGGTGGTTATGGGGCGGTAGTTGTTGAGGTCTGAAGAGAGGGAATTGGCTTTTTTTTAGTATGGGTGTAACCTGCCCTACTTTGAGGCAGTCAGGTATAGTGCCTTGCTTAAGAGAGGCGTTTACAATCTTTGACCATAAGGGAAGAATAGAAGTTTTTATCGTTTTGAATATGGCAGGAGGTAGTGGATCAATGAAGTGATTGGAGGGATTCATCGCTAGAAGGATGTTGTAGATGTCATTTTCAGTGTAGGTCGTGAAGGTGCCCCAGAAGGCATTGTTTTTTGGGACTCCCACCGGTGTAGTAAATTGGTCCTTGACCTGGAAGTAGAATGTAGACTCATGAACGGTAGCTGGTAGAAGAGCATTCTTAGATTGTAGGTCGAGTTCAATGGTTTTTGTTTTTCCTAAGAAGAAATTGGCCAGGTCCTTGCAGTTGGGGGTAGCAATCTCTCTTAGTTCCGAAGAGTTTGATGTATTGATCGATTGTTGTTTAACTATTTCGAATAGTTTTTTGGGACGATTAATAGCTTGGTTCAGCTGAGTTCTAAAGAAGACCGCCTTTACCTTTAAGATTTTCCTGTTGTATGTATTCCTCAGTGTTCTGAGGTGATTTAGGTGTTCCATAGAGGGTGCCGATCTCCAAATTCTTTCAGCTGCTCTTAGATTGCGTTGGTCAGAGTTCAGATTCTTGTTGAACCATAGTTTAGAGATTTTGGTGGAAATGTTTTTAAGTTGAAGGGGGGGCTGTTGAGTCAAGTATTTCAAGAATAGTGGAGTTGTAGAAATCTGTGAGGTCATGGACATCTACCATGCCAGCTTGGGGGATCATATCGGTGTTGCATCGGTTTGTTAGGTCTGTAGGGTTAATATTTTGGGTATTTCTTTTCCATTGTTTTGTTTTCATGGGTTGACATCTTTTCTGGGTCACCTTAATATTGATAGAGAAGAAGATGGATGGTGTGATGGTCAGACCAATCGTAGGGGATAATGGAATCTAATGTGACATTGTTAATTTTAGCTATGATGAGATCCAATGTTTCTCCTTTGTTGTGGGTTGCACTGTCACAGAATTGGGTCAGATCATGATCTGATAGGAAGGATTTAAGACAGTTTACAGCATGATCGTTTGCATTGTTCCAATGGAGGTTGAAGTCTCCTAGGTAAATCTGCGACACTTGTGGGTTGTCGTTGGATGTGATGACTTCCATTATCTGTTCCATGAACGGTAGAGTATCACCAGGGGGGTGGCATATTATGTGGAGTTTGCTAATGATGCAGTTGTTGTTTGTGATATTGATGCAAAGATATTCACAGGTAGATAGAGAGACGATGTTTGTTTGTTTAACTGAGATTGTGTTTCGGTAAATGCATGCAACCCCACCGCCAGGTTTCACGGTTCTGTCTAAGCGGATTATGTCATGGCTGGGAGGGACCAATAGGTCTAGGATAGGTGAGGAGGAGCTATTTAGCCATGTTTCAGTAAGGATGACAATGTCAAGCTCATTTGCGAGGATGAGATCGTAGATGTCGGACGCATGTTTGCTAACTGATCTGCAATTGAGAAGTACGCACTTCAGTTTGCTAGTGTTGTGGGTGAGGTCTGTCTGCACTATGTCGATATTTTTGAGGTTTTTGCTATTTATAGATCTGTGGTTGTGAGTGGGTTCTCTGTGAGGATTGGTTTGAATGGTTTGTATACTATTCTGTGGAGGCTCATTATTGTCTAAAGGGCTGGAATAAGATAGGAGGAGGTTGCGTATGTCCTTGTCAGATAGCTCAGCAATTGGTCTCGGTACGAGAAGGGTCGTTTGGGGAAGGTATGGTATTATGAATGGTGAACTCGGGGTGAGGTTTTTGGGCAATATATCTGTTCGTTTGGTAATTGTTTCGGTTCACGGTGACACTAGTGGCTCTGTGATAATATAGGAGCTCTTTGGTGATGATTGATAGATTCTGTATTTCGTACTTGAGATGGGATAGGCAGATGGATATCTCATTGAAGTGTGCAATGCAATCAGAGTTAGGACAGCTAATTATGTGTTGAGGTGTGCGTTCTCTTAGGGGGGGAGTCCGCATGTAAGATCTGGTTGGATGGGGATGACAATATTAGGTTCCAATGGGGTTCGTGTGTCAGGTCGGATTGGGGAAGGGTCCGTTCGGGTATAGGTGATGGCTTGGATAGGTGATGGCATGGGGGGGCCTGTGACATGTGGGATAGATATGGTCGAGGAGTGGTTAATTAAGTTTGGGGGTATATGTTCCAAGAGGGAGAGCGACCGTTCATAGATCAGGGATGTTGGCAAGTCATGGGGGACCTTGCGGACCAGGTCAATTGTAGGTGAGAATAGTGGATTAGCGGGAGAGGGTTCATATTTGGAGGAAACTACATTGTTCGTCGAGGGTGATGGGGGTGTGTGACCATCGGATTGGCCTGTATCAGATTGGATCCTTGACCCTTTTGGGCCAGGGGGGCCTGGAATGGTTAGGTCCGGTGTGAGGGACGGGAGGTAGTCACTGGGGGCATGGCAAGAGTTAGTTACAGTTGATGCAATCACGGACCTTTGTGGTGGAGTGGGAACACAGTCAGGACAGTAAGGGTGATTTGTGATGGGAGGTGAGGTCTTCTTGTTCAATGCTTTCTTGAGGATAGGGAAGATCTTGTCTATATGAGCTAGATTGTCATTTGAGGCTTGTATAAGGATATTACCGTTGTTGTATAGGGATATAGTTACGTTCGCATTGCAGAAGTCCGAGGCGGATACCGATAGTTTGAGGGCATGTGGGGTTTTCCTAGAATCAGAGATTCGAAGCATGGTGTAGAAGAGATTCCTCCATTGTGCACGTTTTTTTGTATAGAAGATGAGGTCATTAGTTAGTATGCCCTTGTTGGTGTAGAAATAAGAATCTGAGATAAGTGTTTCTGGGTGCTTTTTCATTACCCGGTGTTTGAACTTTGTAGCCGCATTTTTGGATAGATTTGGTGGATATTTAATGGTGAAGGCATGTAGACCAGAGGGTTTTAGGTTTGAATCCATTTTTTTTTTCCTTTCCTTCCTTCCCCTTTTCCTTTCCTTTTTATTATATAACTTCCTTCTCTCCTCTAAGCTCTTCTTTTTTTTTTTTCCTTTTCCTTCTTTTCCCTTCCCCTTTTCCTTCTTCTTCTTCTCCTTCTCCTTTCTTCTTTACCTCCCTTTTCCTTTTTTTTTTCTTTTTCTTTCCCTTCTGGTGAAGGCACTGGTAGGTTGTTTAAAGTAATATCACTGTACATGAGCAAATACTATTCCCAACAGCAAGGGGCCCTTCACCTTGAACACAAAAGGGGGCACTGTGGGCAGCTGCGAGAAACCAGTCTCTTCTGGCAGGGGCCTCTGCAATCTCTTAGACTCGGGTCGGGTCACCTCAGCCACAGACACAAATGCTTTTGGATTTCCCACGTAGAGGTCCCTGTTCAGGTGCCATTTGTGGAAAACGCACCCCTGCGCCCTGGATAATTCCACTCTTGTCCACTTAAATCCAAAGGAGTACAGGTAGTCGGAAGTAAAACAGAGCAGTTTAATCATGCTTAAGCGGGCACAAACCAACACGGGAAAAACATGTCTGTGAAGGGAATGAACAACTGAAACAATTCTCCTTTCATATTTATACTATATTTTAAACAAGTCTGCGTGCAGACTCCACTCCCCTCCCCTAGTCCATTGGAAATTTCCTTCCAGTTATACATACAAAAAAAATAGCTAACCACATTACATTTTCAAGGTAGGTAATGTGAGAGAGACTCACAGGACTTGACTAACTGCAAATTGGATGGAATAAGTGTCTTTCCATCTTAGAGAAGCACAAATGATTAACGAGGTGTAATTATTCTAGCAACCATTCGGTACTTTCCAAGGGCATGGAGAACAAAAAAAGAATGCACAATTCAGCACATACATGAAAACATTTCTTAGACAACGATGTACAAAGTCAGGTAGATACAAAAATGTCTAAACTCATGTTCATATCATATAACCTTTACCTCAGCAGGGTGTAGGCGAGTTCATGGTGAAATCCCCGCACTAGCTCCCACCATGCTGGACTCGTTGAAGAACTTCAACATCATAGTGAGGCATTCATGGTGGCGCACACAGATCTGCTCTAGTAGGGATTGCGGAGTTCCGAAAAAGCGGAGTGGAGTTTTTTCCTAGTTCGAGGTCGGCAACGGTAAGTTGGTGAGCGAGGAAAATCCAACTCTAGACCACTTCCCTGCAAGATTTCTCAACACAGGCGGTTGTGGATGGTCGCTACCGCTCGCATTGAGAAACCTTCCGTTCACGTTGAGGAAGCTGCCGCTCGAGTAGAACTTCTACTCGAGCAGAAGAAAGAAGCAACGCCCTCTTGCACTGTGTGAAATGCTGTTCGCTCTGATTTTACGCGTAGCTTGGTGGAGTTTTTTTGTCACTTCACGGAGTTCCGCTATGCGGAACTCCGCGAACTCCACCCAGGCTTAGTTATTACCTAGACCCAGCCTAGGAAGCGCCTCTATCATGAACGACCAATTAGGCGAGTCAAAAGCTTTGTCAGCATCTCGGAGAATAGCGGCTGAGGGGAACTGATGATCCACTGTATGTAGGATGGACATTAATGTTCAGAGGTTGAATGAGGCAGAGCGTTGTGGGATAAAGCACGATTGATTGGGCACTATTAAGAATTGCATTAAAGGTTGTAGCCTCTGAGAGAGGATTTTAGCAAAAATGTTGTTGTCTGTGTTAAGCAGCGATAGGGGTCTATACGAGGAACCCTCAGTGGGATCTTTATTGGGTTTCAGTAGTACTGTAATGGTTGCTTCCATTGTGGGGTGTGGAAGGATTCTTTTTGCAAATGATTCAGTATACATGTCAAGTAGTCTCGGAGCCAGTATATCTATATAAGATTATTAAAATCGAAGAGAAGACAATATTTTCTGGGAACATTTTCACTAGGAAGGGTTATTATGGCATTTTTAACATCCTCTAGTGTAATTGAGGAGCTCTGTAGGGCTCTAGCTTTACTATCCGGCCAGGCTAGTGCAGCCTAGTTGAGAAAAGTTGACAGATCAGATTGATCGCTGTGTGGTCTTTGGGTATTAAAGAGTCTGTAAAATATCAGAAATTCATTCAGTATAGTGGCTGGATCAGTGGTGACACCTACACCTTCACATTTGATGCTGTTGATCCATTCATATCCCCCATCACATTTTGCAATCCAGCCCAGAGTTTTGCCCGATCTGTCGCCCTCACCAAACGCACTCGCTCGGACTCCACGTCTCAAGTATAGAACTTCACAGTATGCCTGTTCCCTGTATTCCTGCAGTATTTGCTGAAGCTGAGCTGGAAGGGTAACTGTTTTTTAAGTGCCTGAGTTGGGTCTTTAGTGTGGCGAGGTGACCACAAAGTGATTTAAGCACTCCGAAGCTTTCAGAGATACAGATGTCAGAAATGTAAGCTTTAAAGGCCTCCCAAAATGAGGCTACGTCTGGCACAGATTTTTTGTTTAGTTGAAAATATTCCAGGATGGCTTCCCTGATTTCACTGCGAAAAACATAATCTTACAGCTAAGTACCTTTTAAGCACCTTTTAAGCGCCAGGAGAAGAACGATGAGGGGGGGCCAGGTTGGCAAATGGTTAGTATCACTAGGGCAGCGGTTACCAATCTGTGCGCAACGGCACCTTGGTGCACCATCAAAACTAGCCAGCAGCGCCGTAAACAACGTGCACACAGTTTGGGAACCACTGCATGGTTAGACTATGGGCGTGCAGGCTGGAATCCTGATCCACTTGCAGATGGGTCTCTGTGGTCTTTTCTGGGTTAGCAGCGTGGTGCTTTCTTCCGGGACGGGTCAACTTTTTCACTAAAGCATTGGACATATTAATCTTGTGTATTGAGCCTTAAAGTCATGAAGTAAGTGAATGACCTATGCAATGTACTACTACAAGGTCCATAGTACAGTGCGAGACCAGAAAGAGAGGAAGAACTTAAAGCCGTGGTAAGTGCCTGGGAGATTTTAATGCTATTGGAGTGTGGCCACATGACATGTTTTCAGCCAGACTAATGGATACTGAAATTGCACTCACAGATGGCAGCCTTTTATTCATTTTATTGCCTGAATCCACCACATGGACACATTCTGAAAATGTTGCTGCTATTCTCTGACCCTAAAATAAATGCTGCAATCACGTGTGATTCAGTCTCAAACTTTGCAAACTAACAGGCCATCAATCAGCGTTCTGGCAAGAAGTAAATAAAGAGGTATAAAATATCACAGAATTGTTCATTTTTAAAGTAATAAATAAATGTCACAAATCCTCATCATCATCATATATTGTTGTTTCCAAATACTTGAATGTTGCATGTGAGGAACTGTCCCAGGTTAGAGAAGATCTGCAGACAGTGGAAGGGCGGGGCGGGTCAAGGGGGTGCAAGGGGAGGGGTGAACTTTACCCCACACTGCGACCTGCAGGGCCTAGTGCATTTACGATCAATTTAGTCGCAGTTGATGGTTTGACATCCATACCGGTAATGACACTGCGAACTGCACTAACTAGTCTCTTTTAAACATGTGGGGGCTTATTTACAAGCCCATTGCGCTGCCGGTGCGTCACTTTTTCCCATATTAAAAGTGACGCACTGGTGGCGTAAGGGGCTTGTAAATAAGCCCTGTGGCATTTTAGTGTCGCACAACTCCAAATACTAAGGGGCAGATTTACACGCCCATTGCGACACTTTTGTGCCACCGTTGCGTCACTTTATGACACAGCAGCGGCGTAAACAATGTGCCACGTTGCGGCCCATTTACAACATGAGGGAAGATGCGTCACCTTGTAAAGCCCTGCACCACATAATACCTGCGTAAGGTATAATGTATGCAGGGCGGGCGTTCCCACGCGGGAAAGCCTCGTAGAAGTGATGCAGTGAAATCTACAAGATTTCACTGCGCCACTTCTAGGATGCCACTGCATCAAAACCCTACGCCTGCTTGGAGCAGACGTAAGGAGTGACGCAGTGTATTAGGAATAGGCTTCCCCATGCATTGTTGGAGTTGTGTCGTGCTTGCGACACGACTCCAGCAATGCGTGACTTCTGTGCCAACAGGTGCATCAAAATTTCTGAGGCATCTGTCAATCCTTGTGCCATAGTGCGCCATATTGTAAATACGGCGCATCCATGGTGGCGCAAAGGTTTTGCGTGCAGGTGCAGCAAAGCTGATGCATCTATACAGATGCGTCAGTTTCTTGTAAATAAGCCCCTAAAAGCTTAAAAACTGTGTCCCAGCTTAAGAAAGAGAATTCCATATTCTGTTATTGCGCCCCCAAAATGGGTTTCTTTCGAACTTTGTTTACATCGTGTCTGGCCTGTGCCTCACTTCAGTGCAAGTGTTAAAACACTTTTTCTTTTATACTACAACAAAATGAGACCGTCCTTCACAACAGTTGGCAAAACACAGAGGTGCATCCAAGAGCCGTCCTTACAGGTAACTAATTAAATTTGATTCAAACTTATTCCAGCAGTTAATTGGGACAGGAGATTGGGGGCAAGAAGAGGACAGAGTTGAGAAATGCGCCCCTAATGCTCTACGTGCAGTGTTAGTCACTACTTTTCTGCGCCAGTGACACCACCCATGGGTCCTGATTAGAAGTGCTGCTCGTGCAACAAGAAAGGGAAGGATGGAGTCACGGTGCTGCAGGGATTTTGGAGCAGCATATTTTAATACTGCACTGTTCGCCATTGTAGGTCAATAAAATGGGAAATCTTGAGATGATGTGCTTGTTTTCGATTTACAGCAATAGTTGTTCTCTAGACAACCCCTTGCAACGCAAACAGGTTAATTGTATTGTCGCAGCAGCCATTCTAAATCACTGCTATTTGAATTAAAATGTCTTTTTTTAGGTCTCGCCTGAGCCAGCGCATGCGCTGCTCTGGCGAGACATTTAGTGAGTGGGCTTTAAAAAGCCGACCACAGCTTTTTGTGTGGCCTAGAGCGTGCGGTTATGCGCACAGTAACGCGCATTCCTCGCATCGCTCGATCAGGCGCCATCTGGATTTCCTCTCACTTGCTCTCCCAAGAGCGCGCTTCAACGCTCCTCCCCCTCTGCCACCACAGAGCGCGTCTTGCTTGCTTTCATTTAAGCTTGTTATGACGTGTTGCCTGTTTTATATCTTAGGATGGGTCTGTGTGTGCTTTGGTTGTAAGAGCCAAGCCAGATCAAGTTGCTTGGCTCTCCAAGGCTGTCCGTGTCAGTCACAATAACAATACGGTGCCAGACGTGCCAACGCATTCCCGCAGGTGGCTGACACTATATTGTCATGTCCCACGGCGCTCAGGCGTCTGCCAAGCTGCCACTCAAAGTCCCGAGACGCTGCAGTCATTTCCGTTCAACATACACGCCGTACAACAATGTACAGGCCTGGCTCCGCTCAGGGAAGGAAGTCGCCTGGCATGCCCTGCACCTCCCTGACTGTAAGGGTAAGGGTTAGTAGGGTGACAGTCTGTGCTGCTGCTTGCAGACCAGAGGCGCACAGGAGCCATACACTCACGCTGCCCAAGTCAAAGCCTCTATGAGCCCGGCTAGACTTCACACCGGTGACCTCCGAGTCACCCAAAGGCGTCACTTCCACAGAGAAGATCGGCTTCCCGACGAGCGTCGTCGGAAACATATTTGGCAGGGTGTGAGCCAAAGAAATCCACCAGATGCTTCAGGCCGGCTGCGAGAACCGTAAGCACCCACCACTGCAGGAATGGAACCTGAAGTGTGCTGTCAAACCAGCTAGCGCACATGTCGAAGGGGTGGGTCAGAAAACAGACAGTGCTCCGAGACGTTATTAGACCACACCACTGAACAAATGAGACTGGAGCGTGCGGAGAATTGCGTTTGCTTAATATTCCTAAATTGCGTAGTGTCAACTTAGGTGGCAGAACATTTTAAATCACCGGACTCTAGAATATCATTTTTCTGCATGAGAGGACCCATTTCTGTTGTATTTTAGAAACCTTTTGAGACTTTATTATTCACGGTTATAGCGCCTTTTCCATTTTTTTCGAATTAGCAAATATTTCGGTATTACCTGTAATGTATTACAAGTGCCACCGTACCTTCGAGTCATTGCTGCGCTTAATAAATACTACACTTAATGTTATTAATTTAATTTTGGGCATTTGATGCAGCGCAGACTTTGCGCCCAGGAACAGCGATCGACTGGCACAGAAATAATTATTTCAGATTAGACATCTGAAACACGAGGTGCACACAACAGTATGGTGTGCGCGTGCGGCGGCTAATACTGCATACAAGAATACTAGTTGGAATGAAGAGGTTCGCAGGCCTGGACATGCTGTGAAAGACATTGTTGTGCACCATTTAAGGAAATAGAAGCCTGCGTGTAGTGTATTGCGAGACACTAGCGCGCACAACAGACAGAAGTAAAAAGTGTACAAGTCTTTAGTGCGCATAAACTAGGTATGTGAAGTGCTGCGAAATATTTTAAAGCACATAATTACTAAAAAAAAAAAAAAAAAGAACAAAAAAACCAATGGAATGCTGTGAGATATACTGGCGCACAACTCTCAAAGAATGGTAAGCAACGATCGTGCAGCGAGATAATTTAACGCACGTCAATGACATCATGAGAAGTGAAGGGTGAGCCGTAAAACCACGACGCACTGAAAAGCCAACGGTGGGGGTGAAACCCTTTAGCACACGCCGCTGAATTGCGGGTTGAAACATGCTTGAACGCTCCTCGTGAAGGACTGCGAGACACGGTTTGCAACGTCACCCTACGTGCTATACTTGGGAACACTACATTTTGTGGGGGTGATGATGGACGAACAGCCTGGGGAATTTTTACTGGGTACCAGTAATGTTTCATGTACGGCACCTAGAAACTGCAGATGTGTTGTGAGACAGACGGGCACACAGACACACACAAACTCAATACCCTTATAATAAAACTTGTCTGGGCGTGTAAATTACACCAACAATCATAGTGCTGACTTAGTATTGGGTATTATTCTGAAAACGCCACCATCAACAGAACCAAATATGAAAATCGTGTTTTAGTGGAGTTTTTGCAGTGAAATAGTGAACAATTATAAGAACACTAATCTTAGTGAAAAGTTGTGACAGAGTTCATGCATGACAAACTCAACACAATATATTATATTTTTCTGTAGCGCCGAAAAACGCAGGGAGCTTCTTCAGATAACTTCTGTTTTTTGTAGACAATATTTGGACACCAAAGTTCACGAATTAATATTTTTTCTAAACTTTTCCTGAGCTCTCCGTGTTTGGTACTCTCCATTTGATGACATGCCTCACTAAAACCGGCGTCTCTGTTTTTTAGGTGGTGGAGTGTGAACCACTTCTAAATGTGCTGTGAGTTTAGAGAGGCAATGGGTAAATGTGCCACAGGGCCTTCATGTAGATTGCCCACACACCACCTGGATACCTGCCTACACTGATGCTTCTGCAGAGGCCGGTCACTCTCAGCGCAACCTAAAAAACAAGCATTGGCATAGCCAATAGGTCTCGCCTTTGGGACCTTATAAGTGTTTAGTTATCCAGCACAATATCCTTGGTGCAACAACATCAACTGTTGCATGTCTAAACACTTATAAGGTCCCAAAGGCGAGACCTATTGGCTATGCCAATGCTTGTTTTTACAGAAGCTGCTTATGTGCCCAGAACTGAAAATAGCTCATTTTAAGCAAGCTGCAGTGCACACAAGCAGCTCCTTTCCACATTACAGCTACTGGACCTATTAAGTGCCTACACTTTATTGAGGAGTCTTGCACAGCATTTCATCTTGTAGTTTGCCACTGAAGTAACAGACAGATTTTTTTTAATTTAGTGCTGAAATGTGATAGGCAGTTGTTAGGGATTTGGGGATGTGTTTCCTAAGGACGGGGGTACATTGCTGTGTGGTAAAATGTAGCATAGGCTGTATGTGCTTTACACTCACCAAAATAGTATGGAGGTTTTAAACACATGCTTGGCAGGGACTATAAAGCTGGTTTTTGCACTCCTCACCTAAAATTGGAGCTTCTGCCCCTATTCTCCTCCAAATAACTTTCATTTTGCCTTTTATTTATTTTTAAGCACAAACCTGATCCAAAGTCATTGGAGTGCTTTGCAAAAGAACGAGACTATTTTACACTTTGTTTTTTGTTTATATTTTATGTGCATATTTGCCCAGACTCTCAAAGACACACCTCTTTAAAGAGCACAATGCAGCAACAGTTTACTTCTCCGAGAACCCCGTGTCCCTCCAATCAGTCACTCACACTCATGGTGTTCCGCAGTGGACAGAATAGGATTGCATCTAAGATTATAATACCTTCATCAGCTTCATTCCAATTATTTTCAGGGAGAAAAATGGAAGTACTCCTGAGACCGGGTTTACATCCCCAACACGCCAAAAACAAAAGTAACATAATGAGGAGCCACGACCAGCGGCCAATAGGGCAAGGGAGCTGTGGGTTGAAAAATTTGGGAACCACTGCACTAGAGAGTGATCAGATAGGGTGCGGGGGAGTATCACCATGTCACATCACATATCTGTTGCATGAGCATACTCAAAATTTAGCCGCATGGCCAACCTGGAGGAGGTGTCATAGACCAAGGAATGGAAAGTGCATCCAGCATGAGCGGGGTGCAGTATTCTCCAAGCATCAACTAGATCATAAGGCTGCATGTGTATAAGTGGTGAGCTGGCACGTGAGGCGGACTGCGTAGCCCCCAATATTCTATCAGTTAGGTAGGGGAAGATAAGATTGAAATCTCCTCCCCAGATACCTGGCCACTCTCTATGTTTTATACATAGCTGTAAAACTCATAAAAACTTGGGGTCATCTACGTTTGGACCATATATATTGATGAGCAGAAGTCGGCGCCCGTCCAGCGTGCCAGTCAATGCCACTATCCTGCCGGCTGAGCCTGTTATGTGTTCTATCAAGGAGAAGTTGATTTTCTTGTGTATAAGAGTGACCACCCCTCGAAAGCAAGTGGCAAATGAGGAGAAATAGCAGTGTTTGCTCCAATAGGAGGCAAAAAGCCAGATTAACCAATGGGGAGCAGTGTGCTTCTTGGATCAGGGTGATATACATTTTTTGGCGATCCAGATATGCCAGCACCTGTCTAGCCATACTGGAATTATTCACTCCCCTAACACTTCAGGTCAATAAGTTAACCATTAGAGTGTGTATCGTGGATGGTGTACTCGGTATTATGTGAAACCATGCCTCGCGTATGTCTGCATATACTAGTGGATAGTTGAATGCGCCCGTATGCACGTAGGTGTCTGTGACAAACAATAACTGTAGATAACGGTAGTCAGAAACATTGAGACCATCAAAAACAATAGCAAACTAACCAGCTAAATCAACTACCCAAGAGAGCTCGGCTTTGCCCTGAGTAGTAGCTGGGATGTGAATTTCATCAGTGTGAAATGCACCCTATGCCTGAGAAGGTAAATAAGGGGAGAACGTATGGCATTAAATGTAGGCATAGCTGTCAATTGCACCTTGCTCTCATTGAGAGTCAGCAGCGACAAGCATGAGAACGTGGGCTTTTAGGTTACATGTCAAGTTTGATGAAACCACCTGAGGACTATCGAAATGGGTCGGTCGGAAAGGAATCCGAACGGGCAATTACAATGCGGGCTGGAGGGCTCTGACCGACGGTCGGAGCCATTCCAGCCCGCATCATAATTGGGCCCTAGGTCTGTCCGACAGGAAAAGGCTATCGGAAACTGACTTTGGGGGCCCCTAGCAGGCCCCCCTTCATCCTGAGGCCTCTGGTTGGGGGCCGTGGTGGTATCCCAGGGACCCCACTGTAAGACCATGCACTGTGTGGCAGGCACCATGGGATGCCCGCCACAGGGTGCAAGGTTTTCCGCAGACACCCCTTTTCCCATAGGAGCCTGTGTTGTCGGTTCGAACACAGGCTCCCATAGAAGTCAATGGGAGTCCTTCCGAAAGGTGTTCAGAAGCATCGTAATCGGTTGGGAGGAACCATCAATCGCAAGTCGGTCGGAACCGAATCCGACAAGGAGTCGGGCGGAAAGTTTCCGCCTGACATTATAATGAGGCCCTCAATATTTTGTCCAAAGACCGCTATGATGGGTCGTGGGTTTTGCCCAGGTTTAGGTTTGGGAGCCAGCGTGCGGTGAGCCCACTCAATGGTGAAGACGTTGGAGAATTTGCTACGCCCAAAGAGGGTTTCCAAGAATTCCTCCTCAATGCTCTCCATGTTGTTTTCAGTAGCAGATTCTGGCACCCCTAATATCCGTATATAATTCCTCCGGGACCTGCCTTGCAGATCTTTATTCTTAGCTTTGATGGCTTTCGGAACCTGCAGGGCTATCATCAGTCCACAATCCAGTTCTCGTTGGATGTCCTCTAGGTCTGAGATACGTGTCTCTGCTTGAATTAATCTAGAATCCTGGTGGTCCACACGTTGTTGAAATCCATGCAGGCGGGCAGATAAAGAGTCCATTGTGCCATCTATTGACCTTAGGCTTTCTTTGAGTTCTTTAAACATCTCTGCTACGTTGATCCCCTCTGAGTCCTGGCTGTCTTTGGCTGGCTACTCATTTAGTGCAGGAGACTGGCACTTATCAAATTGCAATTTGGCTTGACGATGGTCTGTTTGCCCATGACACATGGTGCGTAAAAGATGTAGCAATGAAGAAACCATAACTGATAGATTTAAACCGTCTGATGAGCTCAGACCACTCCCGAAGACACAGAGGAGCTACTTATGCGTGAGGTATCCAACCGGTCGATATGAGGGGTATGATGTTGATCAAAGAGACTCATATGTAGGCAAAAGTAGATTTGGGAAGAGGCACCAAACATCCGCCACCCAAGCTCCAGCCAGTACAGTAAGGAGGGCTCAATATGTGGAGTGGGGTACCAGCTGAACCAACACCCAAGACCTGGGCCTGAGGCTCCCCTACAAAGGTCTGGAGGCACCGTTTTGCTGGTTTGAATCAATCCCAACGTCAATCAATTGGTATTATGGAAGGGCACAAAGTACATAAAACCTCAGCAGTGCCTCTTGTGTTTTATAATGGTGGGACCGAAGGCACATGGGAGGACAAGCGGGTTGGCCGTTTGTTAGTGGGGAGCAACTTCAATAGGCATTGGTTGCAGCCCATCCAGCACATGAGGGATGAAGCTCCTTCGCCTTTGAGTACCCTGATGCAGAAGTCAGCAATGTCAGCAGGCAGCTGTATGTAGCCCAGCAGAGAGGCAGGCAGGCAGCAGGCTGGCCGGGTAACAGCAGTAGGAGGCCCCGACAGGCCCCAGCCCTTGGTCTCAGTCCAGTCGCGGTGCGTCAGTTTATGCATATCAGCCTTCCTCAGCTGGGTATCGTGAAACCCGTGTTGTGGCACAGCGCCACCGCCCCCTAAATCTGGCAGAGCAAGAGCAAGCACAAGCCTGCCAGCACACCCATCCGGCAGGGGGGGAGCACTAACTGCACTTCCCAGGGTAGAGGGATTTGGGTCACCCCCCTCCTTCCCCAAGGTCAGGACAGTGAATTGAGGGATGAAATCACCAACCAGGCTCACTGGTTAAGAGTGCTGTCCAGTCGGAGCAGGTGCTTAGGTGACGCAGCCTTGTCTGGCGCAGGGAGCAGGCCGCACCTCACCGCGACTCCGTGTTCAGCTAATCAGCCGCAGTGCTCCACCTCACAAATGCCACGGCAGGGACCGAGTGTCAGACCACAGCCTTGATGTACACGGCACAGCAAATCAACATTGCTGGCAGCTTGTTTTGGCGTAGTGCGGGGATGTTACCCAGGGCCGCTGCAGCTCTCGATTCAGGCTGTCATCTTTGATGCCAGCTCTCTAGCGCTCCCCCTAATATTTTAGATTTTAAATACATTATTATGTTTTTATAGGTCAGTTAAAACTGAAAATATACAACATTTAAAAAAAATGAGGTCTGTGTTATTACAGTCCTTCTGTTGTATTGGTGAATCTTTTTGTGCCTCTTTTCTCCCAAAAATGTAAGTGATACTTCTCCTTTTGTGGCCCTCCTAGTTTTTGGCTGTAGAAATCTTGTCACCCTATACATCAGAGATCTTTCATGTTTTTGCTCTGAGCCCACCCTACCCAAAATATTTTGAAGTCGGGCCCCCCTCCCAAGGTTTATGGAGAAACAAGGGGGAGTGGGGCGGGCAGGGGTGAGCGCAGGGGGTGGAGCTTATGAGATCATTTCAGGGGTACTTTTTGAGTAGCTCAGAATCCACACTAGGGGCATCATTACAATGCCTGGCAGTCGAACCGCCGGCTGCTATTAGGATATGACCGCCGGGCTGGCGATCGGAAAATCGGCAGTCCCACTGCAACAGTTCTTATACCTTTTGTTAAAAACAACCATCCTTGTTTTGTTAATGGTGATCTGGAGGTACCTGTGTGTGAGAGTGAAAAGATGAAAAGGAGTGGGTATATTGTCCTTTAATTTACAGAATCACTTGAAGCATCAAGATGAAAAACTAAATATTATATTTGAGAGCTGTAAGGATGCTGAGTTTTGGAAAGTGTCCTTTTAATGTCTGCATTAGGTACAGTCTGGTTAACTATTACTAATATGCATTCTTTGAAAGCACTTGTTTTATCTTATACACTAAATCATTGTGTGGGAGCCTATCCTATACTGTGTAATACAATTGTAAAATAAGGACTTACATATTTGCAGTGCTTTCTTTTACATGCTGTGACTTCATAGCACTATAAATTCATGTCACTATTCCACACTGCACAAACAAGGATTCAATTATGTGACTCTCTGGTCCCGCAAACAGACATCTGCAGTGTTCACATAAACCAACTGATGTTTCCTAATGTAAGAGTCAATTTCCCACCAATCATTTTAATTTTAATTTATTTTTCATTTAAGGAGTATGCAATATGTCATATATAGTTGCTGTGAAGGTTTAAAAACGACAAAATACTTTAAAAATATTTTGTTGTTTTTAACTATGTCTTTGATCCCGCCCCCACAGGGCTCAGAATCACAGTTGCCATACTTTTGTGGTATTCAGACAAAATATCGAAAAAAAAATATCAAGAGGCAAATATATCGAGTTTGAAATATCGTGATGCAAAAATATTTTGTGCAAGAATATTATTGACAAGAAAATCGATTATAAGGTTAGTTATATCGATGTTAAAATATCTAACTTGTTAATATCGATGTTAAAAATATTTATGTTCTTAATATCATTTACAAAAATATTGTTGTTAGTAATATCGTTTTTCAATTATTTTTATGTATTTTAGTATAGATTTTAATTGTGTATGCTATAAGTTGTTTGTATTATTATTGTGAATGTGTTTTTTAATATAGTGTGTAAATTTTTTGTTGTTTTAACTTAATCTACCATACGCTGAGATACCTTTGACACAATCCAACCGACAAAGTTCATTCAGCACTGCTACGACAGCAAAAAGTTCAGCGAAAAAAACAAAAATGGGCAGTCAATAGAGCTTTAGAGGAGGAGGTCTGGGAGAAACTGCACTCCGATATCAAGCAGAAAGACAGCGCAAGAATTTAGGGAACAATAAACTGCTTTAGTTGCCCCACACACGAGGGCATTTCATCCAACATCTCAGAAGAAGACTGGGGAAGTTATCTTGGAGACCACTTCCACCAAGACAACAACCTACTGGCCACAGGATCAAAGTCCATAATACACACAGGAGGAGCCTCCCCAGATATTCCTCCTAATCAGACCGGCTTTGCAAAGTCTGTCTGAACAACAGCAAACATCTTGACTATGGCATTGCTGATCGACAAGGCAGGATCAACAAAAATGTCATTACATCTATGTTTTATTGAGTATAAGGCCGCTTTTGACCATGTAAATCGTAACAGGCTGTGGGCCAAATTGGCAAATTGGGGCATACCACAGACTTTGCTGAACTTAATAATCAACCTGCACACAGACACATGGGTTCAGATAAAGCTGGGCAGTGGATCCTCTCTGTCAAGACACATACCTACCAAGAAGGAACTTAAACAGGGATGTGTACTGGCCCTGACCCTGTTTAACCTGTTCTTAGCAGTCCTTGTACCGGTACTGAATGCCTGCAACTCACACGCTCCAAGATTAGGAGGTTTAGCACTACCATGCCTTCTTTATGCGGATGGCATAGTCCTGATCAGTCACACGCAGGTGGGCCTACAGCACCTTCTTACCACCAGACAGGAATTCTCTGAAGCTAATGGCCTAAGCATTAACCTGGAGAAAACAAGGACAATGACGATCAGGAAAAACCCAAAGAAATCACTGGCCTGGCACTGGGGCAGCACACGCATTGAATCTGCATGGGAATATAAATATCTAGGCATGATTATAGACAAGAGCTACCACTTCGCTGCCCAGAAGAGCTCAATCAGAAGGAAGGGCCTCGCCCTGGCAGTCTCACTAAGGAATCTCAACTCTAAATTGAGTAGTCCATCGCTACTTCCCCTAGCTCAAGTTGTACGTGCCTAGCTTCTACCAACAATAGCGTATGGTAGTGAACTACAGAGGGGTAGAGATTCAAAAGCCCTGGACAGCACAGTTATAACAGCGTATAGAATTATCTTTGGCCTGCCCAAATATACCTCGCCAGCACAGATAAGGCTGGAGTTCGGCCTACAAAAACAGATCCTGGCAAGACAAGAAGCATATATCATCACCTGGGATAAAGTCCGGAAAGCTGCACGAGGAACTCTTAACCATTACCTGTGGTTAGAATTAAAACAGCGAGTTTCATCAACTGCCTCATCTTCCCTCACAAATAGCCTGATCAACATGGGGCTATCTCATCTCTGGGAAACACCTACCAACAAATCAACATTTAAAAAACTCATATGGAAAACGGTCAAACTCCTATCACTGACTGAGGACAAAGCTCCCCTATCAAAGAGGGCCCATGGCTGGATGACCCTGAGCACTTACACAGAGTCACTCAAAAATACTTTGACTTGGGGTATGCCAAATCTATCAAAAGCCCATTCTTTTTTTTTTTATAAAACTTTTTATTGGGCATTTAATATAATACATCTCACAATAAATTGTAATACACCATTATGTATTAAGGCCATCTTACAACAAAGCATGATCTTTTCGCATACCATCTAGTGCATGATCTGTACACTACCCTCCCTTGAGTACTTTCCTCGCTCCTCTTCCATATCAGATTCAGAGTCTCTCGCTTGGGCCCGTGGTGGGCTACATGGGTAACCTCTACACTCATTCCATTTATTCCATATCTTTTTTTTTTTTTTAATTCTTTTTATTGAAAGTTCCAGCATCATACAGTGTACATATTTAGCACATCTTTATATTAACAAAACCGTTAAATAATTAACAAAAAGAAAAAGAAAGCATTAGTAGGTACATTTCAGTAATCGTGTGTTACAGCAAGTGCGGTATAACTATCTCGCCTTCGTAGAGTAATATAATCATGTCAGTTGGCAAAGTATCCCAACAGTGTAGGTGAACCGCAGATTCATTCAGCGTCCCCATTGGACTGTAACAATAAATACTCTCGCAACGGGGTCCATATATCGGAGGGCCTGGATGTGACCGGCAGTTCCTCCGCATAGAGGTCCAGCTGCTCACGGCAGTATACTAAGTCTTTAATCCAGTCATCTATTTTGGGAGCAAATTTGCTCTCCCAAGTAAACATAACCTGCCTTTTTGCCAAGAGGAGAGCCACTCTCACAAACCTGCCCGTGTACGACTTCAGGTGGGGAGTGTATCCGAGGAGGCATACCAGAGGGATGCATTGTACTACCCGTCCCGTCATAGCATGTATGCGTGTAACTACAGCCTCCCAATATTTAAGCACCGAGGCACACTGCCATGCAAGGTGCATGAAATCTGCTCCAGTGTGACCGCAGCGCTTACAACAGTCAGAGTCTCTGAGGCCCATTTTATAAAGTTTAACAGGGGTGTGGTACAGCTGGTGTATGAATTTAAAATGAATAATCCTCAGATTGCCATTCGATGTGAGGCAGCCAGTCAGTATGCAAATTTGTCCCCACTCCCGCTCCGTGATTGGGGGTCCACTATCTTATTCCACCTCGCTAGGCTAGAGTCCTGCTCTCGCACTGCCTCATCCTGCACTGCCCTGTATAACTTGGTGATCAATTTCTTCTTGGTAGGGGCTATTAACAGTAGCTGGAGTGAATGCAGGATGGCCGGCTCGGCCGGGAAGTCGGGGTAGTGATCCCTGAGTGCTCGCCGCAAGCGATAACATGAGTATTGAAAGAGCGGAGTGGGGTTTTGTATGTACGCCATATCCTCATTGTCCATGAATCTGCCCCCGGGGTAGAAGTCGCTCAAATGTGTGAATCCAGCTGCTCTAAATGCCCTCACTGGCTCCCGTTCCTGAGTCACAGACAGTGCTGCATGGCCCGCAAGTGGCAGAGCAGGAGCGTAGACAGGAAGCTTGTGCGCCCGCTTGCCAATCGCTTGCCAGGCCGCGATCGTCGTATCAATTGTATTAATCTCAGCCCTGGGCGTCTTTCTACGGGTATGCGTGAGGACCCCCTCCAGTGGCACGGGATAGGCGTCACCCTCCTCCACCGCAACGTGTGGGATATATTCGTGTTTCCTAAACCAATAAAAAGCGTACTGGGCCTGTGCACAGAGATAATAGACATCAAAATCTGGAGCCGCAAATCCACCTTTGTCATATGTGAGCGCTAGAGTACGCCAGCTGATCCTTGGCTGTTTACCCCCCCGTACGAGCCTCAATGGCTGTGTTTGCACTGTTTTAAAAAACTGTTTAGTAAGTTTGATCGGAATGTTGCAAAACAGGTAGAGAAATCGCGGCAGTATTGTCATTTTAACCACTGCGATGCGGTCTGCAAGGGACAGCGGGAGCCGGGACCAGCTGTCCACCTGCTGCACCAGGGTTCGATATGCTGGGCCATAATTCTCTTTTATCACAATGTCCGGATCTCGATGTACCCACACCCCGAGGTATTTAACTGGGTCAGCAGACCATATCAACGGGTATTCTATCTGCGGGGGCAACGCGCTCAACGTTAAGGGAATAATTACTGATTTCTCCCAGTTGATCTGGAGCCCGGAAAAAAGGCCAAATCGTATATATTCTCGGATGAGTGAAGACAAATTAAGCTGGGGATCCCGGACAAAGAGGACCATGTCGTCCGCGTACATGGAGATCCCGACCGGTCGGTGATTAAAATTGAGAGCAGCCGCCCTGTGACATTGGCGGATTTTGCAAGCGAGCGGTTCCAGAACCAGGGCAAACAGCAGGGGGGAGAGGGGACAACCCTGCCTAGTTCCACGCTCTATGCTGAAGGGTTCTGAGGTCAGCCCACCCACCCGCACCCTCGCAGAGGCATCAGTGTATAACACCTGTATCCATCTAGTCAAGATGGGAGGAAATCCCATCCTGAGTAGTATGCGCATCATGTAGTTCCATTCCACAGAGTCAAACGCTTTGGCCGCGTCCAACATGACCGCCGCAGCGGATAACTCTGGGCTGAGAACGTGAAACATGGCGAAAATGGTGCAAAGATTGTGAGAAGTGGACCTCTCTGGAATGAATCCGGACTGGTCAGGGAGAACAAGCAAAGGCATCAAGGGTTGAATTTTAATGGCCAGTATCTTCGCTAGTATTTTTGCATCAACGTTGATCAGTGACAACGGACGATATGACTCGCAGCACGTGGGCGATTTGTCTTTCTTGAGAAGGGTGATTATTAAGGCTTGGCGAAGGGAAGGTGGAAGAAACCCGGACTCGTGGGCCTCTGCGTACATCGCCAAAAGTCGGGGCACCATGAGATCTACGTAGGCTTTGTAAAACTCGGCCGGCAGACCGTCCGGCCCCGGAGCCTTACCATTGGGAAGAGAGAGAATGGCCTCCCTGACATCAGTGTCTTCAATGGGCTGGCTCAGATATTGCCTGTGGGCATCCGATAACCACGCGCAGGCCGTGTCAGCTAGGTAGTCATCTAGTGCATCATCACCCATCCCGCCCCTCGTGGTGTACATAGTGGAGTAGAACTGATGAAACTGATCCACAATAGCATGTGGGGTGTAGTGCGCCGTCCCGCTATGATCAATTATTTGATCAACCATGTGATGGTCTGTTCTAAACCGCAGTTTAGCGGCCAGATTCCTGCCCGGCCGCCCCCCCTCACCATAAGCCCTGGCCATGTGATGCCTTGCTATGTACCGAGCCTCAGTGTCCGCTAGAGTATTATATTCGGCCACCAGTTCATTTATTCGTGCAAGCGTGCCCAAGGATGGCGTGTGCAAGTACTGTTTCTCTAGGTCCCTCAAGGCCCGCTCTGTTTTGGACAATTGACCCCGAATATCTTTAAGTATACCAGCTGTGGTGCCAATACACACTCCACGGATCGTCACCTTAAATGCCTCCCACAAAATGGCCTGACTGTCCACTGATCCCTCGTTAAGGTCAAAATATTGTACGATAGCTGTTCTCACTGTTTCATTATATAGGAGATCCAGTAGTGCCTCAGCTCGGAACCGCCAGGTGAACGGGCGACGAGAGGCTGAAGGGATACAAATAGTGAGTGAGACCGGGTTATGGTCAGACAAAGTGCGTGGGAGAATGGCAACCTGCGTGACCCATCCATTTGCCTCCCCATTCAGCAGCCAGTAGTCCAGCCGTGACCAGCTATTGAAGGCCGGGGTGATATGAGTACCCTCTAAAACTTCTGCATTTCTCAGCCGCCATACATCTAGCAGGCCCATTTCCTCCATGGCGTCCCTGACACACTTAGCCACCCTTACAGTGCGCGCCCCAGAGGGATTGGATTTATCAACCTGTGGATTAAGGTGGGTATTAAGGTCACCTCCCCATATGACTGCGGCCTCAGGCCAGTTTCGTAGATTTTGAAACATTTGAAGGAATGGCGTCGGGTCACCCACCACGGGACCATACATGTTTATTATCGTTATCAATGATTGTCCCAGCTTACCCTGTACCATGGCCCAGCACCCATCCGTGTCCTTACCTGTGCGTATGGGTGTGAATGAGACTCCCCTCTTAAGTAGAATGAGTACCCCCCTCGAGTAAGTGGAGTATGACGAGGCCAGGCGGAACGACGCCCATCTCTGCGCCACCCTGTCCTCCGTTTGTCCACTCAGATGGGACTCCTGCAAGGGGGCGACCTGCACCATGTGTCTATCTAGGTATGCCAGCACTTGGCGAACTTTCTTTGGGGTGTTCAACCCGCGAACATTCCAGGTCATACATTTATAAATTTCACCCATTGTCCAGATCCCTCACAGTAAACACACCCCGCCTGTTGGACAGCATGATATTCGCATATTCATTGTCACAGGTCACACTTGCCATTGATATATCGCACATTGTACCTACATCTTGCAACATACAAAACCCTTTCCCACCCCCACCCACTTCAGCAACCCCAATTTGCCAAAGACAAGTCCCAACAGTATGAACAATCCCAACAAATCCCCAATAACAAAGCGCAAGTTCAATACGCCATGCTCTACCCTGCGCGACTCCGCATAGGAACTGATGACAACGCCAAGATCTTCTTGAACCCGAAACAGGCTATGGAACACGCAAAAGCTTTGATGAGCAATTTTTTAACCCCCTGGAACTCTTTTCGCGCAGCCTGCACTGTGGCCGTGAAGTCCGGGTAAAATGATAAGGCATTGCCCTGATGATTAGTTGTACCTTTTTGGCGAGTTATGCGCAGCAGTGTCTCTATCTCTGAAATTGAGCAACCGCGTGATGATCGGCCTGGGAGGAGCCCCGGGCGGAGGGCGCGCCGACAAGGCCCTGTGCGCCCGCTCCACCGCAAACATGGGGGAGAGATTGTCAGCTCCGCAGATCTCCCGCAGTAAAGTCTCCACATAATCCTCCAAGCGCCCAACATTTGTTGATTCCGGCAAACCTAAAATGCGCACGTTATTGCGCCTAGAGCGCGCCTCCATGTCCTCGTTCTTTGCCTGGATGATGGCCAGAATCTTCGTGTGGTCAGCTGTTTTGGCAGCAACTTCCTCGGTGTCTGAAATACGCTGCTCAGCCTCGCCGATCCTTGCCGCGTGCTTATCGAGCTTTGCTGAGAAGTTGTCCATTCGGCCATTAAGTGCCTCGATCTTTCCGTCAATCCCCTGTAGACTAGCCTGTATTGCCGCCAGTGACTTTTCCAGCGCCGAGGTGGGTGGGGTAGGCGCCTCCAGCTCTGAGTCCGACGCCGCAGTTTGTGAGGACTTTCCGCCCCTCCTGAGCTCGAAGGTTAGGCGAGGCTGGGTCTTGTCTGGCTTGCCCATGATGCCCAGCAGCGGGGGGGAGCACCACGCAGACGAAAGCAGTCTCAGCACGTGCTGGGAGGCCGACCGATAGGCCGCGAATGTAGTAATGGCGGTCCAGCCCGCCGGGCAGTCAGCCGGGCGTCTAGATCACCAGGGCCCTCCGCGTCGCTCGCACCACGGTCTCGGGGCAAGGAGGCAGTCAGGGACGATACTGTGCCCAATCCAGCCAGTGCTCCACGGCCACCCTCGCGCCGTGGCTCCACACAGCACAACGTCGTAGTACACCAATGCAACCCAGCAGCCCAATTCTGTGCGCGCGCGGCACTCTCCCCTTGTCCGCGTCTTTCCTCTGGGATCCCTATTTGGAAGTCGGGCTGAAGGGCCACAACGAAGCTCCCAGGAGTGCGCCCCCCAGGCCAGGGGAGAACAGGCAAGCTGACCAGCAACGTAGTCTGCGCTGCTCAGGTAACCCGCAGTCTCCACAGGGCCTCGGTCAGACGGCCAGCACCAGGGGCCTTCTCACCCCGCTCCCGCGAACACAGCAGGCTTTCGGATCGCTGCCCCTCCACCACACCAGGAGACTTCAGGCAGGCGCGGGCAGCCGCGCAGCACCGCAGGCCGGCCGCCGCAGCCGCCTCGCAGCCTACCTTTTAGTCCGATGTCGCGCTCACCCCACGTCCGGCAGGCAGCTTCCCGCAATGCGATCAGCACTCACGCCAGTAGTCTTGAACTCGCTCGCGGGTCCCAGAGGGGTCGCAGTCTGCAGCGCCAGCGCTCCGATCCACGGCGGGCACTCCCAGCAGGCCGCCCGATCACAGCGCCGCAGCCGCCATCATGGCCGCAGCCCAGTGCGCAGTCGTCTCCCCACAGCTCCAGGAATTAACTACGGCGTCAGGACTCGACTCCGCTGCACTCTCCCGATCACCACAGGCCCTCTCAGCCTGAAAGCAACGGTGGATGGCCTGTCAGGAGCAGGATAGCTGTAGGATTATTTCGGCGGCCAGCAGAGCAGCACTACTGTGCGGCCATCTTGCCGAGCGCCAAGCCACGCCCCTCATTTATTCCATATCTTACCCCACTTTTGGGGACATCTTCTGTTTTCGTAGATAGTCTTTTCGGCTACCATACACCAGTTCATATCTTTCTCCCAATCCTTTAGGGCTGGTGTCCGCTCAGCTCCCCAAATACGCGATGTATTTCTTTTTGCAATCATCATCCCCAGAGTAATGCAAATTCGGTCTCCTCTTCCCAAATCCGTCACATCCCAAACATTAAGCAGGCACCACTTGCCCGATAATTGTAGCTCCCCTCCATGCACTTTGCTCAAATTTTGTATTACCCCCTCCCAGTAGCATTTTATTTTAGGACAAGCCCATATTGTATGCAAGAACGTTTCCTCCTGTCCGCAACCTCTACGACAGAGTGGGTCCAGTCGGCTCCCCATCTTTACCAATGCAGTACAGGGGAGGTAAGCCCTGTGTAATATTTTGAGTTGTATTAAGCGGAAGCGGGACCTGATAGCTACCTCTCTGGGGGAGGCCAGGGCCTCGGGCCACTCATCCTCCTGCATGTCTGTGATATCTCTCTCCCGATTTTCTCGCAGTCGTTTTAACATAGGAGTATTGTTCACCAATTTCTTATAAGTTAGTGAGATCACCCTCAAAATCCAATTCTTGAAGTACCCACTGGGCCTGTTACCTTCCATACAGCACCTCCCACATTGGCTTAAGGATCAAGCGGGCTCCACTTGCCGCTTATGCAGCACAGAACCGGAGGACCTGCTGCACCTCTTATGTACATGTAAAGATCTCCTGAAGGAATGGAAAAAACTGTTGAACCTCACTTCAATCAATGAGGGATCCGCACCCGGAGGCAAGCTGTGCTGGCCTGCTTCGCACCAGAAGACCCACTGCTGAACTGCCGCTTGGTAAAGTTCTTGAAACTGGTGGAAAAAAACAAAAATGCCAGAGCACTGACGGAGCGTCATCTAGCCAGAACAATGGAGTAAACCTATAGCTCTCCTTATGACAACATTGGACTTTACGTCGCACCACCCCCTATGCAGTGACCCCATAGCACAATAACACCAGACAAAACGGCCACGCCCCTAAAAGATGCATAGAAAACAAATTAAAAAACACAAGTTGAAATGAAAAAGGACAACAACCTATTTTAAATATTCTTTTTTTATATAACTTTTATAAAATTTTAATGACTTATCTTGATGCAATGGTTCTAAGTAACTAAGCCAATAAAAAATTTAAAAACTACAATGGGGTGGTGCCTGCTCAGGCACCGCCGTAGGGATTAGGATGTCCCTTTCCGCCTGCCATTTCCTGGCGGTTAACCCGCCATGAAAAGGCAGGTGGACAGTGACTTTGGTGTCCCCTAGCAGAGCACCCTTCCCCCCTGGCCCTCCGCTATAGGCCCTGGGGGGCACCTATGGTGGCTCCATGTGGCAGGCACTGCATGTGTATATTTTGTACTGTGGTGTGTGCTGCAGCCCGCAGCACATGCCGCAATGCAAAGTATACACATTGCGACCGCTGTGAAGGCGGTCGCACCGTAATGCGGGCAGCGGGACCGCCGATTTCAAGTCGGGAGGTCCTGCATCCGCCACGGTGCCAGTTGGATGAAAGTCCGACCGGCATCATAATCAGGCTCATAGTGTGGTAATTTAATTATATGAATAATATTTCTTGTAATTTAAATTATTATTAAACATTGTAATAAATATGTATTTTTCTCTACTGTTGCACAGATTGGAGTGGGAATAGTAAATTTTACCCCTCCGCTATCCAACATTTTCTCTACTGTTGCACAGACTGGAGTGGGAATAGTAAATTGTTACCCCTCTTGATTCCAACCCTTTCCCTAATGTTGCACGGAGTGGGAATAGTAAATTTTACCTCTCCGCAATCCAACAGTTTTCATACTGTTGCACAGATTGGAGTGGGAATAGTAAATTGTTGCCCCCTCCTGAGTCCAACCCTTCCGTAATGTTGCACAGGCTGGAGTGGGAATAGGTTAAGTTATAATTTGTTTATTAGTCAATTAAAATCATAAACTTCAACAGGAGGACATACACAATAAAAGCAGATAAATACAGAATCTAAAAAATGGCTATCGATCATGAACACATTCATTCCCATTTGGGCAACAGTCATTAATACAGAATTTGCTGCACATACAGTGGTCAATTTGGCATAAGGTGCAAATGTGCATAATTCTCAAAACACTAGTAAAGCCTAAATGCTGTGCAAATTTACGCAGAATGTACCGATAATTAGACACCGGAAAGGAGGAGTAATAAAAGTGCTGTTGTATGACTTTCCGGGCTTGAAGACTGCAAAAGCTTATGGCCCCTAGCAAACTGCTAAAACTCATTTGTGCAAATTTGTTCTAAAAGTGCATTTGTGCAATTGTGCAGATTTATGCAAAAAGTGTAGATAATAAAGGGACAGACAAGGTAATGTCGAATTTGTACTCATCCTAACTGGATAAGAAGCAACTGTTGTTCATTTTCCCTAGTAGTCCACCAGTGCGTGGTACACACAGGGGATCTTATCAGGGGTCTTCTTAACCGCTCCCTCTACCCCACCTATGTCTGTACATTTGTTTTGACAAGGGTTTTAAAAATGTCCAGGAACTGTGCCAGTCTAATGTTCAACATTATATTCCTTGGATCCAATGACTCCATCAGTGCAGATCTACAGGTCCTGACACATAGATTGTTCAACTCTTTTCTCAACAGACCCCTTCGCTGTGTGGCCAAGGCAGGGTAAATACATATAACATGCTGCAGGGATTCATCTGCCTGGTGGAACAGGATGCAGTGTTTATCTCCTCCTTGCTCCTATTCCCTCCATTTTGGGAGGAAATCTAACGTGGGAATATCACCAAGTCTTAGTTCTAATAAGCTCTGTTTTATCTTCCAGTGGTAGGTTGCTTCCAGAAGGGGGATTCTTTTAGGGTAGCATAAGATTTCAGGACCAGCTACCCATGTGACCGGTTGGACAGCTTTTCTTTATCAATCATCCAACTTTGTAATGTCATAGATTTATTTACTGCTTTCCTGAAAGCTTGCCCTGATATACTTGTGTTCCATAGGTCGCTTATTTCGAGCTTCTCAATGCTACTTTCAAGATATTTTTGTATTCACCATTCCCCCTTTGAAGATTTATTTCGAACCAGACTCGACGAGCCAGTGTGTCATCTGTGGCGGATCGCAGTTTGTGGCAGCATTTAATGTATGCTGAAGGCCTGGCGAGTGTCTGTTTTGTTAGTGAAAACTCCAATCAAATTTGAGCGGGTGATGCCAATCTGGGTAACTGGAAGGTTTGTTTACATGATCTTATCAGTATTTTATCTAAAAGTTTGGCCCCAGCACCTAATCCATACACAAGAGTTGGTAACAGTTTAGCCTTCAATACCGCCGCCAGTGGTTTCAGGTTGTGGCTTGGATGGATCTTGCGAATGTTGAAAAAGCATGACTCAGTGCCTGGGATTTCCCCTTAATCACCTCTCTATGGGTTGCAAATGTGCCTCTTGCATCAATTTTGACTCCTAGATACACGTAGGTCACTGCTTTGTCAATTGTTTTTCCATTGAGATGCCATTTGTTCTTGTTTAAAATTCGGCGATTGAATGCAATCACTTTTGTTTTTTTACGGTTTACTTCCAACTCGTTTTTATCTACATATGTGCTGAGGCAATTAGGTAACCTTGTAGGCCTATTCTTGTGTTGCGGAGAAGTAGCAGATCATCTGCATACAAGATGTTTGACACTTGCTGGCCACCCAGACTCGGGCGTGGAATATCTGCTGGTCCAGTTCTGTGGAGAGGTCCGCAATATTTAAATTGAATAGAAGTGGTGCCACGAAGCAGCCTTGTTTTAAGCCAGATGACGTTTTGACTTCCCTTGACAAGTAGGTACCATCTCCGATCTTGACCCACATGTCTGTGTATAGCTGCCTGATTGCTCGCAGGATATTGGGCAGAATTCCCCACTGTTGAAGCTTTGCCCATAGTCTGTTACGTGGAACACAGTTTAAGGCTGCTTTGAAGTCGACAAAGTACATATATAGAGGTGTCAGGCCCACAGGCATGAGGTTAGTTAATGTCCCTTGAGTCCTTATGAACCCGGTTTGATTGAATGGGAGTCTCCTGTTATTTAGTGCCCATATCTCCAGATCTTGAAGCAGTAGTGTGAAAAAGTGTTTAAGGTCCACATCCAAAAGTGCATTTAAGCGATGGTTGCTAGGCGAGGATGCCAGGCCTCCTTTAAAGATGGGGTGAATTATTGACCCTTTCCAACTTTCTGGCATAGCCCCGCTTGCCATAATATGGTTAAACATTGTTGCCAGGAAAGTTGGCCATCTTGCTATTGAGTGTTTGAAGAGCACTTGCGGAAGCCCATTTAGGCCGGGGGCACAATCGGTTCTCAATTTTCTAATTATCTTCAGTACCTCTACTGGTGTAAATGTAGATCCGCCAACAACCCAGTAGCTCTGCTGTCATTTTGGGGCCAGTCCAAGCTGTTTACATCATGGGCACTGCCTCTAAAATGGACTTTTAGAAACTCGACCCAATCACCCTCACTGATGTTTGCATTGTGGGCTGCTCTTGGACCTTTTTCGATAGTATCGACAAGTTTCAAATGTTTTTAGAGTCATTTGTTTTTGAAGCATGCAGCAATTGAGCCCACAGTGTTTCCTGCTTGTTTTTTTTTTTAGAACCCATATCTCCATTTTCAGGTGACTTCTCTCCTTACGCAGACTTTCCAATAGATTAATGTCTTCAGGGGTTTGACGTAGCTGCCTGAGACGCCTACCTACGTTAGAGATTATTAATCGAATAGGTCACAGCATAACTATAGCTTTATACAATCTGAGATGGGCTCCCTTATTCCCTCTACTAGTTCTGCTGACATGATATTAATTCATTTGCTAGTGAATGTTTCCCATACTGATATCTAGTTGGAGCCTTCCAAGGCCGTATCCTCCAGGCTAATCGTAGCGTCTTCCTCCATGTCCTTGACTGTGCTTGAACTCCACCTTAGGCATTTCAGATTTTAGGTGCCAATCTCTCCCTGTAGAGCAATTACAGATTTGTGTTTGTATGGAGATACGTTTACCATAATTACCTGTGGATGATGAGCACTCTCGAGATGGAAAATTCTAAAATCTCGCACTTGCTTGTATAGTGAGAGGGTCACCAATGTGTAGTCCAAATTGGATACCGCATTGCCTGAAACTCTTGTCCAAAAGGGAGGAATGTCACCTGGTTTTCAGCCATTCAGGACGAGTAGGCTAATTAGTTCGCAGACCTTTACTAATTCTTCTCCTATCTTGTCCTTTCGATTTTGATGAGGTATGTTTTGCACTGGAAGTGGCCCAAATATTTTGGCATGCTCCTCACTTGGGTAATGAAACAAATTAAGATTAAAGTCTCCAGAGACTAGGCAGTGTGATTGATGGTATGTGTTTTTTAGGCAAAGTAGGTGCACTGCAACCCTTTCTGCTGCTGCTGCTTTTCTCTTAGGGTTTACATACGCATTGACAAGCATAAGGAATTTGTGTAAATCCTTGGCCCAGTCATCAATTTTGAGAGCCAGGAGGCATGAATCATCCATGTACAGTTCCGCAACCTCTTCTGACAGGTTGATGTTGATATAGATTGCCAGGCCGCCTTTCGCCCTTCCGAATATACTGCTTTTCTCAGCTGATTTTTTATAATATTCATAACCAATTAGTGGAATTACTACCACGGGGCCATCGATCTTTGCCTGTAACCCACTTATATTCCAGGAACAGATTGTTAGGCCATACCGTTCAGAGATAACCGGCTGTTCCGCTGTTCAATCTTTATAGCTAGCAGCCTGCGATTAGAATGTGGGTAACCAGCACCAGTTAATCTGAGGTTCAGGATTTGTTATTAATCTTCGCTGTTTGGAAAGCCCTTCTTCTCTGGTTACTTCAATTGTGACATTATTTTGTGCCGACATGCTTTTGTTGTGGCGCATATGAGGATGTCCTCCAGTTGCCCCTCTTAGCACTGATGCAATGGTCACTATGTTCTCATCCGGATGCTGCTCAGCTGATAACAGATAGGGGTATCTGTCCCCCCTGGTGTGCTCTTACTTCGATCCCCCAGGCTTTCAGCATCTTTTTCCTCTCCAGTACTTGAACTGGAAGATCTGCGCCAGCAAAAGTGACCAAGGTAGGGTCCGAGTGCTGCCTTCCTCTTGCTGGTAGAAACTTGATGGCAAGGATATCTTCTGATACAACATGATCTAGGCCCGGTGACGCATTTATTAATTTTAAAATGTCCAGAGTTGCTCGGTGGCAGGTAAGTGTATAGTATCGCTCTCTATGTTTGTCACCAGTTCCAAAGGGGTCCCTTCCCATCAATTGGTTCCGACTCATTAAACCTGTCTGCCCCCTGCTGCGCCTTCTTTCTGTCTCAGGAATTGCATTTTCTGCTGGATCTGACCGTGTTTCATGGGGATTCTGATCTGTTGGACTCTGGGTTTGAGTTGCTGCTTCCTTGAGGTTCTTGACTTGATGTCTCTCCGTCTGCGCATCTGAACTTTGCCATGAACCCCCTGGTGACTGTGCCTTTCCGCCATCTTGTACACATGATTTTGCAGGAATCTCACTGATGGCAGTGGGGGCGGCCTCCGTGGCCGACGATTTGTTCTTCACTGGCTTGATATTAGAATTATCAGTTGCTGGCACTGATTCAATTAGCTAGGTTATATCCCTGGGAGGGCTTCCTCCTTCTCCTCATGGTCTGTGCCTTTGGGTTTTGAGGCTAGTGAGGTGTTTAAAGGGCCTGCATGGCTTATGCGAACTTTGTTCCTCCCCTTCCTTTTGCGTTTCCATTCCCTTTTTATCAGTTGGGGTGGTGAGGGGGCTTCATCCTGAATTGCGGCTGGTGCATGCATCAAATCCCTATCTTCAATAGGCTATCTGCGTTGCTTATTTGAGGTTTGGCAGATGACTCTTTTGAACTGTTCCTCCTGTTCCCCATGTGCCACTGTCTGGTTGCTCACCCAATATGGAGGTTGATGGTATCATAGTCTGGGCATCCCCTGAGATGAGGCTATTTGTGACCTCCCCCAAGTGTCCTTCTCTAAATTACCGGCAGTTGCACTAGTCTATCGACCACCTCCTTGCATGAGCATATAGTGAAGTAATTAAGGTGGTTTGATTCATCAATCCCAGATTCGAAGACTGCCATTGTATTAAGTAAGGCCACCTGAATATCCATTTTATTGGAGTGTTGCCTGAGGGGCATGACTGTTGCTTGCATTGAATTTAAAACGGCTGCCCACATGCTGGTGGGGTTACTCATGGGGTGCGAGTCCCTGTGGTACCTCTCCATAGACCCTACTCTATTTCATCCAGGAGATACGGGGAATTTGGTGCCTCAGTGTTATTGACCTTGAATTTCGGGAAGGAGTGGAGCCTAGACTGCGGGTTGTTCAGCACATCCAACGCGTCTGGGTCACTCCTTTGATGTTGGGTGCCACCTGTCGTAAGGGTGTGCCAAGACGCTTGTCACACCAGTCCTGTTGGTACTGCTGGTGCTGCGTTGTCTTGTCCCATCTGCTCAGGGACATCCTCAGCAGACCAGCTATATGGTCATTCGTTTTTTGAGATCAAAATCGTTGGTGACAGGGGGATGTGAGTAATGTGGGTGAATGTCTTTTCTTTAAATTCCTTACTCCCAGGTATCTTCATGTGGTGATTCTCAATGCGTTTAATGCGATAGATGCGCTTGATGAAGATGAATGCTTGTCATCTTGGTTTCCCATGAAAGAAGTCTGTTATTTTTAGTGTTTTGGGCTGCTCCAGTGAATCCTAATCCCCCTCTGTGGTTTGATGCATTCCCAGGGTACCACTGCGCTGTGGGCTATCTGTTATGACCAGACTGGCATCTAGGACTGGGCTACTGTTATCAGGGGGGAGCTCTTTAGTGTTGCACTTATTGTTGTATTTTAGGCTTTCTTTTTGCCGCTGCTTCTCCGGTTGCGGGTTCCTTCTTTCTTTTATTGGCCACTCGTGCCTCGCATCGTAACCTGCCAGATCTCATTCTTGTGCAGGTGCAGGTTAGGGATGCGACAGGTGATAGGTGCTGTGACAGGCAGCACGTCTCGCTGAAATCTTACGCTGAGACCTGGCACTGTTTGTTGTGCCATCTGAGTCTAAATCGGGGGCATGAGCACGCCAATGGCGCCGCCACACCCCTCTCTTTTGTCTACCTCTTCCAGTCTTTTGTGCACCTTTGTGCTGGCAGATGATAGATGATCCTGGCTTAGGTTAATGCACAGTGTGCCACAGTTTGCCACAGTCCGAGTTGTAGCGAGTTGTAGACGGGGGCACGAGCACACCCATTGGCGCCGCCACACCCTTTCCAAAAAGGATTGTTCTGGATTTGTCTACCCCCCTCTTCTCCAGGTGCTGTGGGTAGGGGGTTGCCCCTTGCTCTCTTCACGCTTGTTGAATAGCAATAGAGGTGCAGCAGTGCGACAAATGCTGATAGCTACTTGGGATCCTAGGTTTTCAGTTCTTAATGGCCAGGTATAGGGTGTTAGCCTGATCACAAACTGCACCCGGCCTGGCCGGGCCGCTTCAATGGCTGCGCAGCTAAACGAAACCCCCTCTGTGCCTTACAGTGTTTCCTCTGGCCGTGGTCAGCCTCTTTCCAGCTTCACTTTCTGTTTCTTTCTGGTGTGTATGGGGCGTCCACCTCCTCCGCTCCTGCCCCTGAACCCCCCTTGCTTCTGGTTCCTGGGAGGGGGTGGAGGCAAAGATCAGTGGCAGGCTGGAAGCCAGATGGAAGACGCCACGGACTGTACAGGCACGAGCTGCAGGCCACAAAGCTGCTCCCCTGATTCCCCAACCCCCTGAATCCATCATGAAGCGCGACGGAGCAAGGAGGCAGTCCGAACACTGCGGTGGGCAATGGTGCGCAAGATCACAGGGGAGGGGAGTCACAGTAAGGCGAGAGCAGCCGGGATCCAGCCAGGACCAGCCCAGCCTCTAGCGCGTCCCTCCATGGGCCGGCGTCCCACTCGCTCGTGAACTTCCAGATCCGCAGTGAGTGTCGTCGTCGTCAGTACGAGAACCTAGAGAAAAATTGAATAGTTATTGCTGCAATCCCTACATTTGAAAGAGTGGGAATAGTAAATTTTACCCCTCCGCAATCCAACACTTTCCCTACAATTACACCGACTGGAGTGGGAATAGCAATTTGTACCCCTCCTGAGTCCAACGCTTTCCCTACTGTTGCACTGACTGGAGTGGGAATAGTAAATTTTACCCCTCCGCAATACAACACTTTCCCTACTGTTGCACAGACTGGAGTTTGAATAGTAAATTTTACCCCACCTGTGTGCAACAATTTTTGTACTGTTGCAGAGATTGGAGTGGGAATAGTATATGTATTAATCCTACAATGTTATAGTTTTGTTTATATAGTTTAAATGTATATAATTATGATGTTTTTGTGTATTTAATATTATATTATTTTTTATTAATGTTTGTAATATGTAATACATTTTTAGCAAATGTAATTTTTTTGCTTACTTTTAGTGTGTAATTCTTTGGTATGTTTTTTAGAAATGTTTTCAATTTATTTGTTATAGTTTGTCATTTATTGTGTATATGCATATATATATATATATATAAATATAAATATATACACGTATCTATAAATTTGTTATTTTTTTAAGTTTACAAAGAATTAGTAAATTGTAACATAAATTATAATTATTATTTTAATAATAGTTTTAAATTATATATCTTTAAATAAACATACACATATATGACTTTTTAAAAATAAGTATAACATTTATATATAATGTTAAATTATTTAAATATATTTAATTTACATTATATTACTGTTTAATGTTAATATATGTAATGTTTACTATTTAACTATATATTTTTATTAAATAATTATATTTTTGTGTTTGATAGTGTATAACGATACATTTTTTTCGATATTTTTGTTATTTACATTATAAGTGTAGGATAACAATATTTTTGTACTCTATATTTTTGTACCACAATATTTATGGTTTCAATTTTTTGTCAGTGAACTACTTTTGTTATGCACTGCAACCACTTCATGTAAATGAAGACAGCCTAGGAATACACAAAATAAACAGTCGGGCTTCCAGGCCATCTTAATTTACAAGTACTCACTGAGGCATTTGCCTCTCTCAAGGAATGCTGCCACAGACCCCCAAGGGAGCGCGACCCCCAATTTGAAAACCTCTTCTATGCATAACGGGAGATAGGTGTATGATGGTCCTTCTATATGATGGACCCTGTTTGCATGACTGGCTGTGAATAGATAATGAGCTCTAAGCTTGTATTCAAATATGAAGAGCTCAAGGGACATGATGAGACACAGCTTTGATTATGTAATGGTCCTCACCTATGTAACCTGTCATTTAATACCCATTTGGTGTGTTCAAGGTATATGATGACTTGTTATGTCAGGGGTCCTGAGTTATAGGATGAGTGCCCGATTTATGATGACGCCAACATATAAGACGAAAGACAAAGATTTGATGGACCCTGGTTCTCGTAGGTAAGTGATGAACCCCGTTTATATGATGAACTGTAAAAGGTAGTGGATACTGGGTACGTCATGTGAAGGACCAAGATCCAAGATTGACTGTAGCTATCTCATGGCCCACCTATGTAGGTGATAAACCTGGGGATATATATATATATATATATATATATATATATATATATATATATATATATATATATATTATCTACTGGCGGTCGCCAGTAGATAGTTATAGTTAGAACCTATTTTCCATAGGAAATCCGCGACATTCTATTTGAAATAACTCTCTTGCCGGTTGACGTATCTTCGCAAAATTTTCAAACTTTGTGGGGCGCTCCGGTCCGCTCTTACCCTGAAAGTCTCGGGGTGATTCGTCAAGCGGGGGCCGAGAAAAAGGGGGTCCCAAAACGCGTTTTCCCCATTCATTTTTCCATAGGAAACTTTAGACACGGCTACAGCTCGAACTGCTGAACGGAATTACACCAAATTTGGCAAAGAGGTAGTTCTTGGTTCAGAAAGAACCCTTTTTGTTAAATGGTGTAAATCCGTTCAGTAGTTGCTGAGAAAATCAAAAGTAAAAGTACATATATATCTATGGCCGCGTCGGATTCGCGCACCCTCCCGATCACGAGCTGCATGCTAATTGGCTGTCAACACTCCAAATCAGGAAGTGTTGGCAGCCATTTTGTCCCTCGGTAGAACCGAGGGACAGAAACAAGTGCGCAAAACGCACAAAGGGGGCAGGGTAGAAACACCCTGACCCCTAGGTCTGCTCAGGCGGTCCCACAAGGACCCCTGGGCGGAAAAGGCATTTTTTTTTTTTAAATCGGAAGGATGCGCTCAGGGAGCGCGGATCCTGCCGAAAAAATCGAGCGCGGTCTCCCGCGCTCGATGTTAATTGGCCCCCGGGTGGCCCAAGTCCCGGGGGCATGGTGGGGGGGTTTTAATTTATGTAGGGGGGGCCTCTAAGGCCCCCCAAGCCCCGGGGACCGCCACCCCCCCGGGGCTTTATTTAAAAATGATGGCAGGAGGGCTCTGAGCCCTCCCGCAGCCCCGGAAACCGCCACCTCCCCGGGGCTTCTTTTTTTTTTTTTTTTTTAAACCTGTGTGGGGGGCTCCAGCCCCCCCACATGCCCCGGGGACCGCCACCTCCCCGGGGCACTAAACATTTAAATATGGGGGTCCGTTACGGACCCCAAGCCCCGGGACCACCACCTCCCCGGGGCTGTGCACTGAATGGGAGGGGGCCGCGCGGCCCCCCTCCTGGAGCCCTTGATGGCCCTGGGGACCACCACCCCCAGGGCCGGCTCCTGCAGTGTCCCGGGGTGCCTACCCCCGGGACACTGCTGTTTGCTATGACAGGACGGGAGCCTCGCGGCTCCGTCCTGTCATAGCAAACTTGGTTTGCATTTTGAAAGAGAGAGCAGGAAACCTGCTCTCTCTTTCAAAATGCAAACCAATTGCTTTCCACATGGGGAGCAGCATGTTAGCTACTCCCCATGTGGAAAAGCAATGCCGGCTTCGGCAGGAGGCGGGGAGCCGGCTGGGACTGTGGGGGATTGGGGACCCCCCACAGTCTCCAACGTGAGGCCAGGCCCCGGGGGATGGGGTCCCCGGGGCCATAAGTGGCCCGGGAGGGGGCCACGCAGCCCCCTCCCCAAAGTTAAAAAAAAATAAGGGAAAGGCCGGCCCCGGGGATGGGGTCCCCGGGGCCTTAAATGGCCTGAGGAGGGGGCCACGCAGCCCCCCTCCAAATAAAAAAATAAAAAATCGAGGCCATGCCCCGGGGATGGGGTCCCCGGGGCCAATACAGGCCCAGGGAAGGGGGGCCACGCGGCCCCTTTCCCGTTTTTTTTTTAATTTAAAAAAAAAAAAATGCTCAGGCCCCGGGGGATGGGGTCCCCGGGGCCAAAAGTGGGCAAGGAAGGGGGCCACGCAGCCCCCTCCCATTAAAAAAACAAAAAACAAAACAAAAAAACCGACCGGCATCGTGCCGGAGGCCCCGCCCCCCTCCCTGCAGTACTCTTCAAACGCGCCCTGTGGCGCGTTTGCAGAGGGGGAACGAATTCCCCTTGAATACTGGGGGTCCCTGGGGGCCAACTAGCCCACCAGGAACCTCCAGTATGCGCCAGGGGGCTGCCTTGCAGAGACGTGTACATAGGCCACGCCCCTTTTTACACCTCTCTGCAACGCAGCTCTGTGGCGCTTTTTGGAGGTATATGGTGGGCTAGTTGGACTCCAGGGACCCTCAGGATTCAAGGGGACTTAATCCCCCAACTTAAAACGCGCCACAGGGCGCGTTTGCACAGTGGTGAAGGGAGGGGCGGGGCTTCATGTGACATGTGTGCAAACAGGCCCCGTGGCGCGTTTTAAGATGGGGATTAAATCCCCTTCAATCCTGAGGGTCCTGGGGCCAACTAGCCCAACAGGTACATCCAGAAAGCGCCACAGAGCTGCGTTGCAGAGAGGTGTAAAAGGGGTGTGGCCTCTCTACACGTCTCTGCAACGCAGCCCTGGCGCATACTGGAGGTTCATGGTGGGCTAGTTGGCCCCTAGGGAACCTCATGATTCAAGGGGACTTAATCCCCCAACTTAAAACGCGCCACGGGGCGCGTTTGCACAGATGTCACCTCAGGCCCCGCCCCCTCCCTTCACCATTGTGCAAATATTCCTCTAAAATCTGCCTTACTACGAATTCCGATTTATTCACCTGTTATCAGGAGAGACCTCAGTGCTGCATCTTTCAGCCCAGTACTGGTCCTGAAAAGTAATTTTAACCGTACTTACCGGTAACTTGAATTTCCTTCATAGGCTAACATTGACTGGTTTCACTTGGAAATTCTTCTAAGTGTGGAGTTTTGGAACTTTAAAATATTCCTCTAAAATCAGCCGAAATACGAATTCCGATTTACTCACCTGTTATCAGGAGAGACCTCAGTGCTGTATCTTTCAGCCCAGTACTGGTCCTGAAAAGTAATTTTAACCGTACTTACCAGTAACTTGAATTTCCTTCCATAGGCTAACATTGACTGGTTTCACTTGGAAATTCTTCTAAGTGTGGAGTTTTGGAACTTTAAAATATTCCTCTAAAATCAGCCGAAATACGAATTCCGATTTACTCACCTGTTATCAGGAGAGACCTCAGTGCTGTATCTTTCAGCCCAGTACTGATCCTCAAAAGTAATTTTAACCGTACTTACCAGTAACTTGAATTTCCTTCCATAGGATATCATTGCCTGCTTTTTGCTGAAAAAGTTTCTAAGTGTTGATTTTTGAAACATACAAATATTCCTCTAAAATCAGCCGAAATACGAATTCCGATTTACTCACCTGTTATAAGGAGAGACCTCAGTGCTGTATCTTTCAGCCCAGTACTGGTCCTGAAAAGTAATTTTAACCGTACTTACCAGTAACTTGAATTTCCTTCCATAGGCTAACATTGACTGGTTTCACTTGGAAATTCTTCTAAGTGTGGAGTTTTGGAACTTTAAAATATTCCTCTAAAATCAGCCGAAATACGAATTCCGATTTACTCACCTGTTATAAGGAGAGACCTCAGTGCTGCATCTTTCAGCCCAGTACTGATCCTAAAAAGTAATTTTAACCATACTTACCAGTAACTTGAATTTCCTTCCATAGGATATCATTGCCTGCTTTTTGCTGAAAAAGTTTGTGTTGATTTTTGAAACATACAAATATTCCTCTAAAATCAGCCGAAATCCGAATTCTGATTTACTCACCTGTTATCAGGAGAGACCTCAGTGCTGCATCTTTCAGCCCAGTACTGGTCCTGAAAAGTAATTTTAACCGTACTTACCGGTAACTTGAATTTCCTTCATAGGCTAACATTGACTGGTTTCACTTGGAAATTCTTCTAAGTGTGGAGTTTTGGAACTTTAAAATATTCCTCTAAAATCAGCCGAAATACGAATTCCGATTTACTCACCTGTTATCAGGAGAGACCTCAGTGCTGTATCTTTCAGCCCAGTACTGGTCCTGAAAAGTAATTTTAACCGTACTTACCAGTAACTTGAATTTCCTTCCATAGGCTAACATTGACTGGTTTCACTTGGAAATTCTTCTAAGTGTGGAGTTTTGGAACTTTAAAATATTCCTCTAAAATCAGCCGAAATACGAATTCCGATTTACTCACCTGTTATCAGGAGAGACCTCAGTGCTGCATCTTTCAGCCCAGTACTGATCCTCAAAAGTAATTTTAACCGTACTTACCAGTAACTTGAATTTCCTTCCATAGGATATCATTGCCTGCTTTCTGCTGAAAAAGTTTCTAAGTGTTGATTTTTGAAACATACAAATATTCCTCTAAAATCAGCCGAAATCCGAATTCTGATTTACTCACCTGTTATCAGGAGAGACCTCAGTGCTGCATCTTTCAGCCCAGTACTGGTCCTGAAAAGTAATTTTAACCGTACTTACCGGTAACTTGAATTTCCTTCATAGGCTAACATTGACTGGTTTCACTTGGAAATTCTTCCAAGTGTGGAGTTTTGGAACTTTATAATATTCCTCTAAAATCAACCAAAGTACGAATTCCAATTTACTCACCTGTTATCAGGAGAGAACCCAGTGCTGCATCTTTTAGCCCAGCACTGACCCTGAAAAGTAATTTTAACCGTACTTACCAGTAACTTATATTTTCTTCCATAGGAATCCATTGTCTGGTTTTCAGCAGAAAAGTTTCAAAGTGTCGATTTTCACAAACTACAAATATTCCTTAAAAATCGCCTGTATGACTTAAACGCATTCTTTCAACTGTTTACAGGAGATGCACCAGTGCTGGATCCAGGATCCAACACTGAGTAAGAAAAAGTAACGATAACAGTTTTTACCTGCTAAGTGAATTTCCTTCCATAGGATAACATTGGTGATTCTATGAGAAAAAGTTTCTAAGTGTCAACTTTTAAAATACAATAATATTCCTTAAAAATCACGACTGTAACCAAAACGCTTTTACTCAACTGTTTACAGGAGATGTACCAGGACTGAATCTAGGATCCAGTCCTGTGGTTAGAAAAGTAATCCATAAAGTAACTAATTGCATTTAACTAGAAATTCACATTGAGCTGAATGTTGCATTGTGTTTGAAAATGTGTTGCCCATTGCAACAACTGTAACTACTGTACTTAAAAGTCTATTGCCTATGTGCAAAGTATTTAAACTAAAGTAATTCATTCTGAGAAAGTATTTTTTGTAATGTAATGTATAATGTAATTACAATGTAATTTAAAAAATAAAATATGTAAAAAAAAATTGTTTCTAAAAATGTAGTAAATCAGTATGAAAAAAATTAATATAACAATTAATACATTTAAAAATTGTCATTTACAAAACCTTTGAAATTCACTGAAAAAACCGTAGGTTTCAGACATGTTATAGTTAGGAATTAGCATTTAAAAAACCTTTGAAATTCACTGAAAAAACCATAGGTTTCAGATATGTTATAGTTAGAAATTAGCATTTAAAAACCTTTGAAATTCACTGAAAAAACCATAGGTTTTAGGGACAGTTATAGTTAGTTGGACATTTTACTCGTACAAAACCTGTGAAATTCCCCCGTTATAGTTAGTTCAGCTAACTATAACTCGCGCCCCGCAATGCACTGCTGATGACGTCACATATTACATCACTCATGACATGGTCAGTGACATCACTGATGACATCACTGATGACATCTCAAATGACATCACTGATTACATCATCCACGTGATAATCTGATGCAGCTCTTCACACACTAATATAACCTTTGATACACCCAATCTAAATTACAGACTGCCATTCGCAAAACCATAGACACTCCAACACCAATAACTACATACCCACTCACTGATTCTTAGGTCTACACACACACATCCACTCACTCACCCGTACAGTCACTCATACTTATGGTCACTCAGTACAGGACTATCATATGCACTCTTACTCCTATATAGACACTCAAACACCGCCACTCATCCATAGAGGTACTCACACACCTAGTCAGTCATGCAAATAATTAAACACACTGCCATTTACTCACCTATACAGTTATACACACACCAGCTCACTTAATCATACAAATACTAGCACATTGTTACGCTCTTATATAATCACTGATACAAGCACACACTCATCCATACAGCCACTATCACAATCACTCACTCTCGCTTATAGCTATTTATATACTCCAACACACATATATACTGCCTTTCACATATGTAGTTACTCACACATGTACCACTGGGACATACATTCACTCACTAACACACTCTTACACACACTTACCCACCCATACAGTCTATCACAGATGCACTCTTGAAACCATCCACCCAGTGAATCACCCACTCACACATCTATGCACAGTCGCACACACCCCATCCACACAAACACTCAGGCACCCATACAGATACTCAGACAACAAATCAATAACTCTTATAGACACTCATGTAGCTATTCACAAACCCATGCAGCCACTTACACAGCAACAGACAGACGGATACAGACATTCACCCAGTTTAGTCACTAACCCATGCATTCAGTAAGATACGTTAAATCACTCACTTATAGAGTCAGTCACGCACCTACTAAATCATCCATACAGACACTTACACACCCACTCATTCTTCAATACGTCTTTTCCTATATATATTAAAAATATTTAAACTTTACAGAAACACACAGTCACTGGATGATGTCATCAGTGATGTCATTTGAGATGTCATCAGTGATGTCATCAGTGATGTCACTGACCATGTCATGAGTGATGTAATATGTGACGTCATCAGCAGTGCATTGCGGGGGCGCGAGTTATAGTTAGCTGAACTAACTATAACGCGGGAATTTCACGGGTTTTGTACGAGTAAAATGTCCAACTAACTATAACTGTCCCTAAAACCTATGGTTTTTTCAGTGAATTTCAAAGGTTTTTTAAATGCTAATTTCTAACTATAACATATCTGAAACCTATGGTTTTTTCAGTGAATTTCAAAGGTTTTTTAAATGCTAATTCCTAACTATAACATGTCTGAAACCTACGGTTTTTTCAGTGAATATATATATATATATATATATATATATATATCCACAAACGAGTTTTGTCCCAAAGAGAGAAGCCAGTAGGTATGTGTATATTTTCGAATTTTACTCGGACAGCTTGCTGCAGGCAAAGGGCACAATAAAGTTCATCAAATTGTTCCAGTTATGCCAGATGCGTTTCGGGAATGAAATTCCCTTTCTCAATGGCTTCACTGCCGCAATCACCAAACAGTCTTTTTTGCACCATTTTTAAACCGGGAACCTGCTACAGTGGGCGGGGCCAATCCGTCTGGCCTCTTGGTCCTCGTAGTGCAAACATTAAATAATTCTCAAGTGAGTCTGTTCGATGTAGCGTGATTAAAAAATAGTATTGCCCAAGTGGGTTGATGACCATAAGGCTACTTTCTTAGCAGTCTCTCACAGCTGTCTCGTCGAACACCGCCTCCCGTAAAGCAGATGAAGCCATGTGGATCCATCACGGGCCCGCTCCTGCGGTGGTCTTCTCTCGCGGTTGGGCACAGCCGCTACATATCCACAAACGAGTTTTGCCCCAAAGAGAGAAGCTAACAGGTACGTGTATATTTTCGAATTTTATTCGGACAGCTTGCTGCAGGCAAAGGGCACAATAAAGTTCATCAAATTGTTCCAGTTATGCCAGACGCGTTTCGGGAATGAAATTCCCTTTCTCAATGGCTTCACTGCCGCAATCATCAAACAGTCTTTGTTGCACCATTTTTAAACCGGGAACCTGCTACAGTGGGCGGGGCCAATCCGTATGGCCTCTTGGTCCTCGTAGTGCAAACATTAAATAATTCTCAAGTGAGTCTGTTCGATGTAGCGTGATTAAAAAATAGTATTGCCCAAGTGGGTTGATGACCATAAGGCTACCTTCTTAGCAGTCTCTCACAGCTGTCTCGTCGAACACCGCCTCCCGTAAAGCAGATGAAGCCATGTGGATCCATCACGGGCCCGCTCCTGCGGTGGGCTTCTCTCGCGGCTGGGCACAGCCGCTACATATCCACAAACGAGTTTTGCCCCAAAGAGAGAAGCCAACAGGTACGTGTATATTTTTTAATTTTATTCGGACAGCTTGCTGCAGGCAAAGGGCACAATAAAGTTCATCAAATTGTTCCAGTTATGCCAGACGCGTTTCGGGAATGAAATTCCCTTTCTCAATGGCTTCACTGCCGCAATCACCAAACAGTCTTTGTTGCACCATTATTAAACCGGGAACCTGCTACAGTGGGCGGGGCCAATCCGTATGGCCTCTTGGTCCTCGTAGTGCAAACATTAAATAATTTCATTCCCGAAACGCGTCTGGCATAACTGGAACAATTTGATGAACTTTATTGTGCCCTTTGCCTGCAGCAAGCTGTCCGAATAAAATTCGAAAATATATACGTACCTGTTGGTTTCTCTCTTTGGGGCAAAACTTGTTTGTGGACATATATATATATATATATATATATATATATATATATATATATATATATATTACCTACTGGCGGTCGCCAGTAGGTAGTTATAGTTAGGACCTAGTTTCCATAGGAAAAGTGTTTTTTGATTTGCCAATATCTTTGGCGCCGTTTGACGAATCTTCGTGACATTTTCAAAACTAATGGCCTGCTCCGGTCAGCTCCTGTCTTGAAAGTTTTGGGGTGACTCGTCAAGTGGGGGCCAAGAAAAACGGGGGGTCCCAAAACGCATTTTCTCCATGTTAATTTACATAGGAAACTTTAGACAAAGCTACAGCCCGAACTGCTGAACGGAATTACACAAAATTTGGCAAAAAGGTAGCTTAATTTAGAAAGCGTGCGTTTTGTTAAATGGTGTAAATCCGTTCAGTAGTTCCTGAAATATTCATATTTAAAAAAATTATATATCTGGTGACCGCGGTGGATTCGCGAACCATCCCGATCATGAGCTTCATTTTGATTGGCTGTCAACACTCCAAACCAAGAAGTGTTGGGAGCCATCTTGTGGCTCGGTAAAACCGAGTCACAAGAAAAAAGGGAAGAAAATGGTTAAAAAAAAAGAAAAGGGGGCAGGGTAGAAACACCCTGACCCCCTAGGCGTGGTAGTTTTAATAAGCCCCCGGGTGGGCCAGGTCCCCTGGGTAATAAGTAAAATGTATGCGGGGGCCCGCGGGGGCCCCCAGAGCCCCAGGGACCGCCACATCCTTGGGGCATGATTAATATTATGCGGGGGCGCATAGCCCCCCCACAGCCCCAGGGACCGCCACCTCCCCGGGGCTTATTTATTATTATAAGCGTGGGGGGGCTCCTGCCCCCCATGCTGCCCCAGGGACCACCACCTTCCTGGGGCATTGAAAATAATGGGTGGGGGTCTCGTGGGCCCCCCTAGCCCCAGGAACCACCACCTCCGCTGGGGCTTCAATGTTTACATGCGGGGGGCCTCATGCCCCCCCGCAGCCCCGGGGACCACCACCTCCTCTGGGCTACTTTTAAAAACTGTGTGTGGGGGGCTCAAGCCCACCACCTCCCCGGGGCATAGATCAATGAAGTGCAGGGGTCTGTTGCGGCCCCGGGGACCACCAGCTCCCCGGGGCTATCTTCACGTTGGAAGGGGGGCCGCGCAGCCCCCCTCCTGGAGCCCTCCTTGGCCCTGGGGACCACCACCCCCCAGGGCCGGCTCCAGTAATGTCCCAGGGTGCCCACCCCCAGGACATTGCAGTTTGCTATGGCAGGGCGGGAGCAATGCTCCCGCCCTGTCATTGCAAACTATGCTTCGCTTCATGGAAGCGAGAGCAGGAAACCTGCTCTCGCTTCCATGAAGCGAAGCAAATTGCTTTTGGACAAGGGGAGCTGCATGTCAGCAGCTCCCCTTGTCCAAAAGCAATGCTGGCTCCCGCAGGAGGCGGGGAGCCAGCTGGGACAGCGGGGGCATTGGGGCTCCCCCCGCGGTCCCCAACATTGAGGCCAGGCCCGGGGGATGGGGTCCCCATGGCTCGAAGTGGCCCAGGGAAGGGAGGCCACGCGGCCCCCCTCCCGTAATTTTTTTTTTAAATAGGCCAGGCCCCGGGGATAGGGTCCCCGGGGCCAAAAGTGCCACTCTGCAAACATGCCTTCTGGTGTGTTCTGGGTTGGGGGATTAAGTCCCCTAGTTCCTTAAGGGTCCTTAAGGGCTAACTAGCCCACCAGGACCTCCAGTAAGCCCCACACAGTAGGATTCCTGAGAGGTGGTCCGAGGCCATGCCCCTTTTTACACCACTCTGCAAAACGCACCTCTTGGCGCACTGCTGGTGGGGCGATGAGGTCCTCTTGTGTCCTGAGGACCTCAGGGCTGAAGTGGACTTCATCCCCTGAGTAGCAGTGCGCCAGGCGGCGCGTTTGCAGAGTGGTGTAAAAAGGGGGCATGGCCTCGGACCACTCTCAGCAATCCAGCTGTGTGGGGCTTACTAGAGATAACAGGAGGGCTAGTTGGCCCCCAGGGACCCCCAGGAGGCAAGGGGACTTCATCCCCCAAACAAGAGCGCGCCAGGAAGTGCGTTTGCAGAGTGGTGGACAAAGGGGGCGTGGCCTGTGTCCACCTCTCAGCAATCCCTCTGTGTGGGGCTTACTGGAGGTAACAGGTAGGCTAGTTGGCCCTAACGACCCTCAGCAGCGGAGGGGACTTAAATCCCCATCGAAGAACGTGCCAGGGAGCACGTTTGCAGACTGGTGGGCAAAGGGGGCGTGGCCTGCTATGAGAACTTACCAATGCTGCTGTGTGGGACTTACTGGAGGTAATAGGATGAGTAGTTGGCCCCCAAGGGTGTGGGACTTAATGGAGATAATAGGAGGAGTAGTTGGTCCCCAAGGTTGTCCTTGGGGGCCAACTACCCCTCCTGTTACCTCCAGTAAGTCCCACACAGTGGGATTGATAAGAGGTCTTCGGAGGCCATGCCCCCCTTTCGCCACCACTCTGCAAATGCGCATCCTGGCACACTACGGGTTGGGGGATGAAGTCCACTTTACTCCTGAGGGACTTTTAGGGCCAAGAAGCCCTCCTGGTACCTCCTGTAAGTCCTACGCAGCGGAATTCCTGAGCACTGGTCGGAGGCCCAGCCCCCTTTCTGCACCACTCTGCAAACGCGACTACCAGTTAAAGAAGCATTTGCAATATAATAGGTCTTGCATTTGCGAGAGTTAGAGCTATTGGCGTTGTAAATGTAAAAGTTTTTTACTAATGTTTTTTGGGAGTGGAGTGGATGTATGTTGTGTGTAGTGAAATTATGTGGTATGTTGTGCAGTGAAATTATGTGGATAGAAAGTATGTGGTATTTAGTGTATAGGAATTATGCAGAGTGGGATTATGTGTTATGGAGAGTAATTATGTGGTATGGTAGTCTGTGTTGTGGAGTGGTAACCTCAGGTTTAGTGTTCCTCGGTTCCATAGAAGCGAAACTATAAACTCAATGAGACAAAAAAAGGAAGGAACCATTGATGAGCACTTATGGACCTAGTCAGAGGTATGAGCAGGGCCACTGGAATTATGCGACTGCTTGGCTGCACCAACTTTTGCACCATTATACATTTTCTGCATTTGCCGCATAATCCATTATCTGCTGCATAATCTGCAGATTTGAACAAAAAAAACCTTGTTTCTAGCTCAAATCGCTAAAACGTTACCAAAAATGCAGCGACAAGTGGTATAGCTTGGTGGAAGGCCCTTTGCAAACCAAGAATGGTCACCTCTTACTTATTGCTAAATGTGGGTGTTAGATTGGTACTAATGGTGTGCAAACCACTCTTGCTTTTTTCTGCGCCTTTCTTGTCTCTTTCAGCATTTCTCTTGCTTCTTTCTGCAACTTTCTTCCTTTTTCTGCACTTCTCTTGCCTCTTTCTGCACTTCTCTTGCTTTTTTTCTGCACCTCTCGTTTCTTTCTGCAACTCTCTTCCCTCTTTCTGCACCTCTCTTGCCTCTTTCTGCACTCCTCTTCCCTCTTTCTGCACCTCTCTTGCCTGTTTCTACACCTCTCTTCCCTCTTTCTGCACCTCTCTTGCCTCTTTCTGTCCCCCTGTTCTCACTTTCTGCACATCCCTTGCCTGTTTCTGCAACTCTCTTGCCTCTTTCTACAGTTCTCTTGCCGCTTTCTGCACCTCTGTTGCTTCTTTCTGCACTTCTCTTGCTTCTTTCTGCATCATCTTGCCTCTTTCTGCACCTCTCTAGGTTGTTTCTGTACTGCTCTTGTTTCTTTCTGCACCTGTCTTGCAAATTTCTGCATCCCTCTTGCCTCTTTCTGCTCCCCTCTTCCCTCTTTCTGCACCTCTCTTGCCTCTGTCTGCACCCCTCTTGCCTCTTTCTGCACCTCTGTTGCTTCGCACTTCTCTTGCTTCTTTCTGCACCCCTCTTGCCTCTTTCTGCACCTTTGTTGCTTCTTTCTGCACTTCTCTTGCTTCTTTCTGCACCTCTCTTGCAAATTTCTTCACCCCGTGCCTCTGTGTGCACCTCTCTTGCTTCTTTCTGCTCTTCTCTTGCCTCTTTCTGCACCCCTCTTGCCTCTTTCTGCACCTCATTTGTTTTTTTCTGCACCTCTCTCGCCTCTGTCTGCACCCCTGTTCCCTCTTTCTGCACCTCTTTTGCCTGTTTCTGTAACTCTCTTGCCTCTTTCAGCACTTTTCTTGCCTCTTTATGCACCTCTGTTGCTTCCTTCTGCACTTTTCTTGCCTCTTTCAGCACCTCTGTTGCTTCTTTCTGCACTTCTCTTGCTTCTTTCTACACCTCTCTTGCTTCTTTCTGCACCTCTCTTGCCTCTCTCTGCACCCCTCTTGCCTCTTTCCGCATCTCTTTTGCATGTTTCTGCATCTCTTTTGCCTCTTTCTGTACCTCACTTACCTCCTTCAGCATCCTTCTTGTCTCCTTCTGCACCTCTGTTGGTTCTTTCTGCACTGCTCTTGCTTCTTTCTGCACCTGGTTTGCCTGTTTCTGCATCCCTCTTGCCTCTTTCAGCACATTTCTTGCCTCTTTCTGCACCTCTGTTGCTTCCTTCTGCACTTTTCTTGCCTCTTTCAGCACCTCTGTTGCTTCTTTCTGCACTTCTCTTGCTTCTTTCTACACCTCTGTTGCTTCTTTCTGCACCTCTCTTGACTCTTTCTGGACCCCTCTTGCCTCTTTCCGCATCTCTTTTGCATGTTTCTGCATTTCTTTTGCCTCTTTCTGTACCTCTCTTGCCTCTTTCTGCATCCTTCTTGTCTCCTTCTGCACCTCTGTTGTTTCTTACTGCACAGCTCTTGCTTCTTTCTGCATCTCTCTTGCCTCTTTCTGCATCCTTCTTGTCTCCTTCTGCACCTCTGTTGGTTCTTTCTGCACTGCTCTTGCTTCTTTCTGCACCTGGTTTGCCTGTTTCTGCATCCCTCTTACCTCTTTCTGCAGTTCTCTAGCTTCTTTCTGCACCCATCTTGCCTCTTTCTGCACCCTTATTCCCTCTTTCTGCACCTCTCTTGCTTCTTTCTGCATCACTCTTGCCTCTGTCAGCACCCTGCTTCCCTCTTTCTATCCCTCTCTTCCCTCTTTCTGCACCTCTCTTGCCTCTTTCTGCACCCCTGTTCCCTCTTTATGCACATCATTTGCCTGTTTCTGCAACTCTCTTGCCTCTTTCTACAGTTCTGTTGCCTCTTTCTGCACTTCTCTTGCCACTTTCTGCACCCCTCTTGCCTCTTTCTGTACCTCTCTTGGTTGTTTCTGTACTGCTCTTGTTTCTTTCCGCACCTGTCTTGCAAATTTCTGCACCCCTCTTGCCTCTTTCTGCACCCCTCTTCCCTCTTTCTGCAACTCTCTTGCCTCTGTCTGCACCCCTCTTGCCTCTTTCTGCACTTCTGTTGCTTCTTTCTGCACTTCTCTTGCTTCTTTCTGCACCTCTCTTGCAAATTTCTGCACCCCTCATGCCTCTGTGTGCACCGCTCTTGCCTCTTTCTGCTCCTTTCTTGCCTCTTTCCGCACCCCTCTTGCCTCTTTCTGCGCCTCTTTTGCTTTTTTCTGCACTTCTTTTGCCTCTTTCTGCACCCCTCTTGCCTCCTTCTGCACCTCTGTTGGTTCTGTCTGCACTGCTCTTGCTTCTGTCTGCTACTCTCTTGCACATTTCTGCACCCCTCTTGCCTCTTTCTGCACCTCTGTTGGTCTTTCTGCACCTCTCTTGCCTCTGTGTGCACCCCTGTTCCCTCTTTGTGCACCTCTTTTGCCTGTTTCAGCAACTCTCTTGCCTCTTTTTGCACTTTTCTTGCCTCTTTCTTCACCTCTGTTCCTTCCTTCTGCACTTCTCTTGCCTCTTTCTGCACCCCTCTTGCCTCTTTCTGCACCTCTGTTGCTTCTTTCTGCACCTCTGTTGCTTCTTTCTGCACCTCTCTTCCCTCTTTCTGCACCCCTCTTGCCTCTTTCCACACCTCTTTTGCTTGTTTCTGCACTTCTTTTGGCTCTTTCTGTACCCTTCTTGCTTCCTTCTGCACCTCTGTTGTTTCTTTCTGCACTGCTCTTACAAATTTCTGCACCTCTCTTGCAAATTTCTGCACCCCTCTTGCCTCTTTCTGCACCCCTCTTGCCTCTTTCTGCACCTCTGTTGGTTCTTTATGCACAGCTCTTGCTTCTTTCTGCACCTCTTTAGCCTGTTTCTGCACCCCTCTTGCCTCTTTCTGCACCTCTCTTCCCTCTTTCTGCACCTCTCTTGCCTCTTTCTGGACCTCTGTTGCTTCTTTCTGCACTTCTCTTGCCTCTTTCTGCACCCCTCTTGCCTCTTTCTGCACCTCTGTTGGTTCTTTCTGCACGGCTCTTGCTTCTTTCTGCACCTCTTTAGCCTGTTTCTGCACCCCTCTTGCCTCTTTCTGCACCCCTCTTCCCTCTTTCTGCCCCTCTCTTGCCTCTTTCTGGACCTCTGTTGCTTCTTTCTGCATCCCTCGTGCCTCTGTGTGCACCGCTCTTGCCTCTTTCTGCTCCTTTCTTGCCTCTTTCCGCACCCCTCTTGCCTCTTTCTGCACCTCTTTTGCTTTTTTCTGCACTTCTTTTGCCTCTTTCTGCACCCCTTTTGCCTCCTTCTGCACCTCTGTTGGTTCTGTCTGCACTGCTCTTGCTTCTGTCTGCTACTCTCTTGCACATTTCTGCACCCCTCTTGCCTCTTTCTGCACCTCTGTTGGTCTTTCTGCACCTCTCTTGCCTCTGTGTGCACCCCTGTTCCCTCTTTGTGCACCTCTTTTGCCTGTTTCAGCAACTCTCTTGCCTCTTTCTGCACTTTTCTTGCCTCTTTCTGCACCTCTGTTGCTTCCTTCTGCACTTCTCTTGCCTCTTTCTGCACCCCTCTTGCCTCTTTCTGCACCTCTGTTGCCTCTTTCTGCACCTCTCTTCCCTCTTTCTGCACCCCTCTTGCCTCTTTCCGCACCTCTTTTGCTTGTTTCTGCACTTCTTTTAGCTCTTTCTGTACCCCTCTTGCTTCCTTCTGCACCTCTGTTGTTTCTTTCTGCACTGCTCTTACAAATTTCTGCACCTCTCTTGTAAATTTCTGCACCCCTCTTGCCTCTTTCTGCACCCCTCTTGCCTCTTTCTGCACCTCTTTAGCCTGTTTCTGCACCCCTCTTGCCTATTTCTGCACCTCTGTTGCTTCTTTCTGCACCTCTCTTACAAATTTCTGCAACTCCCTTGCCTCTTTCTGCACCCCTCTTGCCTCCTTCTGCACCTCTGTTGGTTCTTTATGCCCTGATCTTGCTTCTTTCTGCACCTCTGTTGCCTGTTTCTGCACTTCTCTTGCCTCCTTCTGCACCTCTGTTGCTTCTGTATGCACTTCTCTTGCCTTTTTCTGCACCCCTCTTGCCTCTTTCTGCACCACTCTTGCCTCTTTCTGCACCTCTGTTGCTTCTTTTTGCACCTCTGTTGCTTCTTTCTGCACTTCTCTTGCTTCTTTCTGCACCTCTCTTGCTTCTTTCTTCACCCCTCTTGCCTCTTTCTGCACCCCTCTTCCCTCTTTCTGCACCTCTCTTGCCTCTTTCTGGACCTCTGTTGCTTCTTTCTGCACTTCTCTTGCCTCTTTCTGCACCCCTATTGCCTCTTTCTGTGCCTCTGTTGCTTCTTTCTGCACTTCTCTTGCTTCTTTCTGCACTTCTCTTGCTTCTTTCTGTACCCCTTTTGCCTATTTCTACACCCTTCTTCCCTCTTTCTGCACATCTCTTGCCTCTTTCTGCATCCCTGTTCCCTTTTTTTGCACCTCTCTTGCCTATTTCTGCAACTCTCTTTCCTCTTTCTGCAGTTCTCATGCCTCCTTCTGCACCTCTGTTGCTTCTTTCTGCACTGCTCTTGCTTCTAACTGCACCTCCTTTGCCTGTTTCTGCACTTCTCTTGCTTCCTTCTGCACCTCTGTTGCTTCTGTATGCACTTCTCTTGCCTTTTTCTGCACCCCTCTTGCATCTTTCTGCACCTCTGTTGCGTCTTTCTGCACTTCTCTTACTTCTTTCTGCACCTCTCTTGCTTCTGTCTGCACCCCTCTTGCCTCTTTCTGCACCCCTCTTCCCTCTTACTGCACCTCTCTTGCCTCTTTCTGCACCTCTGTTGCTTCTTTCTGCCCTTCTCTTGCCTCTTTCTGCACCCCTCTTGCCTCTTTTTGTACTTCTCTTGCTTCTTTCTGCAGTTCTCTTGCTTCTTTTTGCACTCCTCTTGACCCTTTCTGCACCCTTCTTTCCTCTTTCTGCACCTCTCTTGCCTCTTTCTGCACACCTGTTCCCTTTTTCTGCACCTCTCTCTCCTGTTTCTGCAACTCTCTTGCCTCTTTCTGCAGTACTCTTGCCTCCTTCTGTACCTCTGTTGGTTCTTTCTGCACCCCTCTTGCCTCTTTCTGCACCCCTCTTCTCTCTTTCTGCACCTCTCTTTCCTCTGTCTGCACCCCTGTTCCCTCATTCTGCACTTCTGTTGGTTCTTTCTGCACTGCTCTTGCTTCTTTCTGCACCTCTTTTGCCTGTTTCTGCACCCCTCTTGCCTCTTTCTGCACTTCTCTTGCCTCCTTCTGCACCTTTGTTGCTTCTTTCTGTACTTCTCTTGCCTCTTTCTGCACCCCTCTTGCCTCTTTCTGCACCCCTGTTGCTTCTTTCTGCACTTCTCTTGCTTCTTTCTGCACTTCTCTTGCTTCTTTCTGCACCCATCTTGCCTCTTTCTGCACACTTCTTCCATCTTACTGCACCTCTCTTGCTTCTTTCTGCATCACTCTTGCCTCCGTCTGTACCCTGCTTCCCTCTTTCTGTACCTCTCTTCTCTCTTTCTGCACCTCTCTTGTTTCTTTCTGTACCCCTGTTCCCTCTTTCTGCACATCTCTTGCCTGTTTCTGCAACTCTCTTGCCTGTTTCTACAGTTCTCTTGCCTTTTTCTGCACCTCTGTTGCTTCTTTCTGCACTTCTCTTGCCACTTTTTGCACCCCTCTTGCCTCTTTCTGCACCTCTCTTGATTGTTTCTGTACTGCTCTTGTTTCTTTCCGCACCTGTCTTGCAAATTTCTGCACCCCTCTTGCCTCTTTCTGCACCCCTCTTCCCTCTTTCTGCACCTCTCTTGCCTCTGTCTGCACCCCTTTTGCCTCTTTCAGCACCTCTGTTCCTTCTTTCTGCACTTCTCTTGCTTCTTTTTGTACCCCTCTTGCCTCTTTCTGCACCTCTGTTGCTTCTTTCTGCACTTCTCTTGCTTCTTTCTGCACCTCTATTGCAAATTTCTGCACCCCTCATGCCTGTGTGCACCACTCTTGCCTCTTTCTGCGCCTCTCTTGCCTCTTTTTGCACCCCTCATGCCTCTTTCTGCACCTCTTTATCTTTTTTCTGCACTTCTCTTGCCTCTTTCTGCACCCCTCTTGCCTCTTTCTGCACCTCTGTTGGTTCTTACTGCACTGCTCTTGCTTCTGTCTGCTACTCTCTTGCACATTTCTGCACCCCTCCTGCCTCTTTCTGCACCTCTGTCGGTCTTTCTGCACCTCTCTTGCCTCTGTGTGCACCCCTGTTCCCTCTTTCTGCACCTCTTTTGCCTGTTTCTGCAACTCTCTTGCCTCTTTCTGCACCTCTGTTGCTTCCTTCTGCACTTCTCTTGCCTCTTTCTGCACCCCTCTTGCCTCTTTCTGTACCTCTGTTGCTTCTTTCTGCACTTCTCTTGCTTCTTTCTATACCTCTCTTGCTTCTTTCTGCACCCCTCTTGCTTCTTTCTGCACCCTTCTTCCCTCTTTGTGCACCTCTCTTGCCTCTTTTTGCACCCCTCTTGCCAATTTCCGCACCTCTTTTCCTTGTTTCTGTGCTTCTTTTGGCTCTTTCTGTACCCCTCTTACCTCCTTCTGCAGCTCTGTTGTTTCTTTCTGCACTGCTCTTGTAAATTTCTGCACCTCTCTTGCAAATTTCTGCATCCCTCTTGCCTCTTTCTGCACCCCTCTTGCCTCTTTCTGCACCTCTCTTGCCTCTTTCTGCACCCCTCTTGGTTCTTTCTGCACTTCTCTTGCCTCCTTCTGCACCTTTGTTGCTTCTTTCTGTACTTCTCTTGCCTCTTTCTGCACCCCTCTTGCCTCTTTCTGCACCCCTGTTGCTTCTTTCTGCACTTCTCTTGCTTCTTTCTGCACTTCTGTTGCTTCTTTCTGCACCCATCTTGCCTCTTTCTGCACACTTCTTCCATCTTACTGCACCTCTCTTGCTTCTTTCTGCATCACTCTTGCCTCCGTCTGTACCCTGCTTCCCTCTTTCTGTACCTCTCTTCTCTCTTTCTGCACCTCTCTTGTTTCTTTCTGTACCCCTGTTCCCTCTTTCTGCACATCTCTTGCCTGTTTCTGCAACTCTCTTGCCTGTTTCTACAGTTCTCTTGCCTTTTTCTGCACCTCTGTTGCTTCTTTCTGCACTTCTCTTGCCACTTTTTGCACCCCTCTTGCCTCTTTCTGCACCTCTCTTGATTGTTTCTGTACTGCTCTTGTTTCTTTCCGCACCTGTCTTGCAAATTTCTGCACCCCTCTTGCCTCTTTCTGCACCCCTCTTCCCTCTTTCTGCACCTCTCTTGCCTCTGTCTGCACCCCTTTTGCCTCTTTCAGCACCTCTGTTCCTTCTTTCTGCACTTCTCTTGCTTCTTTTTGTACCCCTCTTGCCTCTTTCTGCACCTCTGTTGCTTCTTTCTGCACTTCTCTTGCTTCTTTCTGCACCTCTATTGCAAATTGCTGCACCCCTCATGCCTGTGTGCATCACTCTTGCCTCTTTCTGCGCCTCTCTTGCCTCTTTTTGCACCCCTCATGCCTCTTTCTGCACCTCTTTATCTTTTTTCTGCACTTCTCTTGCCTCTTTCTGCACCCCTCTTGCCTCTTTCTGCACCTCTGTTGGTTCTTACTGCATTGCTCTTGCTTCTGTCTGCTACTCTCTTGCACATTTCTGCACCCCTCCTGCCTCTTTCTGCACCTCTGTTGGTCTTTCTGCACCTCTCTTGCCTCTGTGTGCACCCCTGTTCCCTCTTTCTGCACCTCTTTTGCCTGTTTCTGCAACTCTCTTGCCTCTTTCTGCACCTCTGTTGCTTCCTTCTGCACTTCTCTTGCCTCTTTCTGCACCCCTCTTGCCTCTTTCTGTACCTCTGTTGCTTCTTTCTGCACTTCTCTTGCTTCTTTCTACACCTCTCTTGCTTCTTTCTGCAGCCCTCTTGCCTCTTTCTGCACCCTTCTTCCCTCTTTGTGCACCTCTCTTGCCTCTTTTTGCACCCCTCTTGCCAATTTCCGCTCCTCTTTTCCTTGTTTCTGTGCTTCTTTTGGCTCTTTCTGTACCCCTCTTACCTCCTTCTGCAGCTCTGTTGTTTCTTTCTGCACTGCTCTTGTAAATTTCTGCACCTCTCTTGCAAATTTCTGCATCCCTCTTGCCTCTTTCTGCACCCCTCTTGCCTCTTTCTGCACCTCTCTTGCCTCTTTCTGCACCACTGTTGGTTCTTTCTGCACTGCTCTTGCTTCTTTCTGCACCTCTTTAGCCTATTTCTGCACCCCTCTTGCCTCTTTCTGCACCCCTCTTCCTTCTTTCTGCACCTCTCTTGCCTCTTTATGCACCTCTCTTGCTTCTTTCTGCACTTCTCTTGCTTCCTTTTGCACTCCTCTTGGCCCTTTCTGCACCCTTCTTCCCTCTTTCTGCACCTCTCTTGCCTCTTTCTGTACCCCTGTTCCCTATTTCTGCACTTCTCTTGCCTGTTTCTGCAACTCTCTTGCCTCTTTCTGCAATTCTCTTGTCTCGATCTGCACATCTGTTGCTTCTTTCTGCACTTCTCTTGCCTCTTTCTGCACCCCTCTTGCCTCCTTCTGCACCTCTGTTGCTTCTTTCTGCACTTCTCTTGCTTCTTTCTGCACTTCTCTTGCTTCTTTTTGCACTCTTCTTGGCCCTTTCAGCACCCTTCTTCCCTCTTTCTGCACCTCTCTTGCCTCTTTCTGCACCCCGGTTCCCTATTTCTGCACCTCTCTTGCCTGTTTCTGCAACTCTCTTGCCTCTTTCTGCAGTTCTCTTGTCTCCGTCTGCACATCTGTTGCTTCTTTCTGCACTTCCCTTGCCTCTTTCTGCACCCCTCTTGCCTCCTTCTGCACCTCTGTTGGTTCTTGCTGCACTGCTCTGGCTTCTTTCTGCACCTCTCTTGCAAATATCTGCACCCCTCTTGCCTCTTTCTGCACCCCTCTTCTCTCTTTCTGCACCTCTCTTTCCTCTGTCTGCACCCCTGTTTCCTCTTTCTGCACCCCTCTCGCCTCTTTCTGCGCCTCTGTTGCTTCTTTTGGCACTTCTCTTGCTTCTTTCTGCACTTCTCTTGCTTCTTTCTACACCCCTCTTGCCTCTTTCTGCACCCTTCTTCCCTCTTTCTGCACCGCTCTTGCCTCTTTCTGCACCCCTGTTCCCTTTTTCTGCACCTCTCTTGATTGTTTCTGCAACTCTCTTGCCTCTTTCTGCAGTTCTCATGTCTCCTTCTGCACCTCTGTTGCTTCTTTCTGCACCTCTCTTACAAATTTCTGCAACTCTCTTGCCTCTTTCTGCACCCCTCTTGCCTCCTTCTGCACCTCTGTTGGTTCTTTATGCCCTGATCTTGCTTCTTTCTGCACCTCTTTTGCCTGTTTCTGCACTTCTCTTGCCTCCTTCTGCACCTCTGTTGCTTCTGTATGCACTTCTCTTGCCTTTTTCTGCACCCCTCTTGCCTCTTTCTGCACCCCTCTTGCCTCTTTCTGCACCTCTGTTGCTTCTTTTTGCACCTCTGTTGCTTCTTTCTGCACTTCTCTTGCTTCTTTCTGCACCTCTCTTGCTTCTTTCTTCACCCCTCTTGCCTCTTTCTGCACCCCTCTTCCCTCTTTCTGCACCTCTCTTGCCTCTTTCTGCAGCTCTGTTGCTTCTTTCTGCACTTTTCTTGCCTCTTTCTGCACCCCTCTTGCCTCTTTCTGCACCTCTGTTGCTTCTTTCTGCACTTCTCTTGCTTCTTTCTGCACTTCTCTTGCTTCTTTTTGCACTCCTCTTGGCCCTTTCTGCACCCTTCTTCCCTATTTCTGCACCTCTCTTGCCTGTTTCTGCAACTCTCTTGCCTCTTTCTGCAATTCTCTTGTCTCCATCTGCACATCCGTTGCTTCTTTCTGCACTTCTCTTGCCTCTTTCTGCACCCCTCTTGCCTCCTTCTGCACGTCTGTTGCTTCTTTCCGCACTTCTCTTGCTTCTTTCTGCACTTCTCTTGCTTCTTTTTGCACTCCTCTTGGCCCTTTCTGCACCTTTCTTCCCTCTTTCTGCACCTCTCTTGCCTCTTTCTGCATCCCTGTTCCCTATTTCTGCACCTCTCTTGCCTGTTTCTGCAACTCTCTTGCCTCTTTCTGCAGTTCTCTTGTCTCCGTCTGCACATCTGTTGCTTCTTTCTGCACTTCCCTTGCCTCTTTCTGCACCCCTCTTGCCTCCTTCTGCACCTGTGTTGGTTCTTTCTGCACTGGTCTGGCTTCTTTCTGCACCTCTCTTGCAAATATCTGTACCCCTCTTGCCTCTTTCTGCACCCCTCTTCTCTCTTTCTGCACCTCTCTTTCCTCTGTCTGCACCCCTGTTCCCTCTTTCTGCACCCCTCTCGCCTCTTTCTGCGCCTCTGTTGCTTCTTTTGGCACTTCTCTTGCTTCTTTCTGCACTTCTCTTGCTTCTTTCTGCACCCCTCTTGCCTCATTCTGCACCCTTCTTCCCTCTTTCTGCACCGCTCTTGCCTCTTTCTGCACCCCTGTTCCCTTTTTCTGCACCTCTCTTGATTGTTTCTGCAACTCTCTTGCCTCTTTCTGCAGTTCTCATGTCTCCTTCTGCACCTCTGTTGCTTCTTTCTGCACCTCTCTTACAAATTTCTGCACCCTTCTTACCTCTTTCTGCACCCCTCTTGCCTCCTTCTGCACCTCTGTTGGTTCTTTCTGTCCTGCTCTTGCTTCTTTCTGCACCTCTTTTGCCTGTTTCTGCACGTCTCTTGCCTTTTTCTGCACCTCTGTTGCTTCTGTTTGCACTTCTCTTGCCTTTTTCTGCACCCCTCTTGCCTCTTTCTGCACCTCTGTTGCTTCTTTCTGCACTTCTCTTGCTTCTTTCTGCACCTCTCTTGCTTCTTTCTGCACCCCTCTTGCCTCTTTCTGCACCCCTCTTCCCTCTTTCTGCACCTCTCTTGCCTCTTTCTGCACCTCTGTTGCTTCTTTCTGCACTTCTCTTGCCTCTTTCTGCACCCCTCTTGCCTCTTTCTGCACCTCTGTTGCTTCTTTCAGCACTTCTCTTGCTTCTTTCTGCACCCCTGTTCCCTATTTCTGCACCTCTCTTGCCTGTTTCTGCAACTCTCTTGCCTCTTTCTGCAATTCTCTTGTCTCCATCTGCACATCCTTTGCTTCTTTCTGCACTTCTCTTGCCTCTTTCTACACTCCTCTTGCCTCCTTCTGCACCTCTGTTGGTTCTTTCTGCACTGCTCTTGCTTCTTTCTGCACCTCTCTTGCAAATATCTGCACACCTCTTGCCTCTTTCTGTACCCCTCTTCTCTCTTTCTGCACCTCTCGTTCCTCTGTCTGCACCCGTTCCCTCTTTCTGCACCTCTTTTGCCTGTTTCTGCAACTTTCTTGCTTCTTTCTGAACTTCTCTCGTCTCTTTCTGTACTCAAATGGGAAGTGCAAGCTGTCAAGTTTAAAGGTCTGCGTGCTCTCATGACTGAGATATATGTCTACTTGTATATGTATTTTTACATGTGTTATGCATCTGAAGATGGTAGCTTAAAAAGCGGGTAACTTCTCCTATAGGTGGTCAAATCTTCTCAGTTCTGCTCTGTCATTCGGTTGCACAGGCAGACATGTCTTATGTATATATGTGTTATAGAGCCCCTCAAATATCCTATTGAATACCCATGTGCCCTATATTGTGAGCAGAAAAAATGCATACACCTTTTCTTACGCATATTTACAGAGTATGCTGTTTGAAACACAGGTATTTAAGTGTTTGTAGGTTTATTTTCATTTAACATGTCACTAGGTAAAAGCATAGACACACATGCATACCTTCACAAACTTGGTCAGACTTACAACAGTGATATGCTGAGGATTGCTGTTTTATATTTGGTAGGCCTCACATTCTGAGCAGTCGATTAATAGTGAACCTTCAAGAGAAAAGTGAGGTTTAAGACATCTTCGGAGAAGGATTAGTGATTAGGGTACTTTGTATGAGTCTGTTGTAAGGTACAGTCAAAGTAGGCCTCTTTCTGCACCTGTGTTGGTTCTTTCTGCACATCTCTTGCTTCTTTCTGCACCTTTCTTCCTCTTTCTGGACATCTGTTGCCTCTTTCTGCATTTCTCTTGCTTCTTCCTGCACCTTTTTTCCTCTTTCTGCACCTCTCTTGCCTCTTTCTGCACTTTTCTTGCTTCTTTCTGTGCCTTTCTTCCTCTTTCTGCACATGTCCTACCTATGTAGGCATAGTTAGAAATTAGCATTGAAAAAATCTTAGAAATTCCTTGGAAAAAACAGAGGTTTTAGGGACGTTATAGTTAGGGATTAGCATTTAAAAAACCTTAGAAATTTACTGAAAAAACCACAGGCTTCAGGGACGTTATAGTTAGGGATTAGCATTTAAAATACCTTAGAAATTCATTGAAAAAACCATAGGTTTCAGGGACGTTATAGTTAGTCAGACATTTCACTTGTACAAAACCAGCAAAATTCGGCCGTTGTAGCTAGCTGAACTAACTATAGCTCGCGCCTCTGCAATGCACTGCTGATGACGTCACATATTACATCACTCATGACATGGTCAGTGACATCACTGATGACATCACTGATGACTTTTTATTCCCCTATGTGTGTAACCTGCCCTCGTACTGTTGTGACAGCATGGATTTTATATCCAAGGTCACGGACATACCATGGCAATCAAGCTACATCATGGCGACAGTGGATGTGGTATCGTTGTACACTTGTATCCACCATGACCTTGGCATCACTGCGTGCAGATACTTTTTCAGGGATAGACCAATAGCCACCTATGACCACACCAACATGTTGCTCGAGATGCTCCAGTGTTTGTCTGGAAAACAGCTACTTCTTACATGGCAAGCAGTGGTACAGGCAACTGTCCGGGACTGCCATGGGCAGTTGCTTTGCGTGGAGCTACGCCTGTATGTTTATCGGGTGGTGGGAATCTGAATGTATCTGGGTCGAGAATTTTGCAGAATACACCAAATATATGGTCCTTTGGACCAGATATATTGATGACACCTTCTTAATATGGGATGGTCCGCAGTCTGTTTTGGATAATTTTCTGTTAGCTATTTCTGACAATGAACTATACCTGAAGTTCACCAGTGTCACCAGCAAGAACAGGGTGGATTTTCTTGATGTAACAGTGGAAGCACTCAATGATACAGTACAGACAAGCTTGCACAGGAAGGAGACAGCGGGCAATAGTATCCTCCATGCCTCAAGCCACCATCCCCCCAAGCTGAAGAACAGTATTCCCTACGGGGAACTCCTTAGAGCCAGGAGAAATTGCAGTACACCCGAAGCTTACACACGAGAGGAGAACATAATGGTAGGAAGATTCCTACAAAGAGGGTACACACGTAAGGTAGTGGAGGAAGCCAGGCAGAAAGTGAGTGGGGTGAGAAGGGAAACCTTGCTTAAACCTAGGTCAAGGAAGGACACCAAACCAGAGATCAGACTCGTTACCACATACAATTCCGATTGCACTAGTGTTCAGGCAAAAATCAGGAAACATTGGCATTTGGTCAAACTGGACCCCCTTAATGGCAAACTAGTTACACCCAGTGCCAATATCACATACCGCAGGAGCAACTCATTGAGGGACATGTTGGTCCATAGCCTTATGGAACCCACCCAGACACATAGTAGAACTTGGTTGAGGGAACTCCCAGGATTCCACAAGTGTGGGAAATGCAAGGCGTGCACCCACAGCACCAGTGTCAGGACAGTTTCCTTACCCAATGGCAAACAACACAAGATCAGACCGTTTATAAATTGCAACACTGACTTTGTTGTCTATGTCTTAATGTGTGTATGTGGTCTGAGGTATGTTGGTAGCACGATCTTCCCAGTGAAAAAGCGTGTTCTGGAGCACCTTAGAGCCATAAGGAACAATGATGTGGCATATCCCATGGCTAGGCACTGCAACACTCTACATGGCTCAACCAAAATTGAGGATTGACAGGGTTCCCGTGAAGAGCCGGGGTGGAGAGAGGGAACGAGCACTAAGAAGACTTGAATCAAGATACATAATCAGTCTTAACAGCAAACACCCGGCCTGAACCAGGACGAGGAGCTCCATGTTCACTTAGGATAACATCATCGGTCCCCCGGCCACCATCCGTCTCACCTGTCTCCATTTCCTTTTTCCTTTTCCTTTCCTTTTCATTTCAACCTGCCACCTGGCCTTCGCGATCAGCATTTGGGAAGGAGCACCACGCTGCTATTTTTCTCCCCCGCTTTCCCTCCCTTGTCTGTCTCATAGGTGGTTTAAGTTCTGACTGGTTTCTCCTCCCCGGCATCTGGCAGACTCCAACGGAACTTTGAAACCCAATTTCCATGTCCTCACCCCCGTCTGGTATATTGTACACAGGGATGGAATATTTGCACTTAACATGGACATTTGAACTACTGTGGACTCATAGTACCCTTGGCACATAGTCAACATACACACATATAGACACACATATGTACACTTGTATATTCTCACACACGTGTACGTTCACACTCCGCCATGCTTCCTTCCCTGTGTCGTGTTATTTCCTTCCCCTTCCTTGTTTCCTTTTGGGTTAATGCTTCTTTTGTCATATTTTGGTCACTGGACCATTGATCTGCAGCATAATTGTACAATGTGGGACATATATATACTTTCACTCTCTGGGCAAGGGAAGAGAGTATGTAGTAGATGCTTCTACTCACACTTGCATTTCTCTTCCTATTTTCAAATTCTGATATTTTACCTTTGTATATATATTTTTCTTTTTGCGGGTGAGACACCCTTTATTTTATTTAATTCATGGGATGAATACATATATGTTTTCCTTTTTTCAATTTGACTATTCTTAGTCTTTTTTCCTTTGACTGATGAGGTTGCATTTTTTAATGCCTAAAGTCTTTTTCCTATGTTAATTGATTTGGCGACTGTGTCTCACTGTATACTACAAATACACTGCCACAATGTTTCCTCCCCAGCTTTGACAAAGACCTCTTGGTCGAAACGCGTCAGCTACAACAATAAACTATTATTGGACTTATCTGGAGTGCGGACCTTTCTTGCGGCGCAGCGGCATCAGCAGGGATCTTCAAGCATATATATATATATTATCTACTGGCGGTCGCCAGTAGATAGTTATAGTTAGGACCTATTTTCCATAGGAAATCCGCGACATTCTATTTGAAATAACTCTTGCGTCGGTTGACGAATCTTCGCAAAATTTTCAAACTTTATGGTCCGCTCCTACTCTGAAAGTCTCAGGGTGATTCGTCAAGCGGGGGCCGAGAAAAAAGGGGGGTCCCAAAACGTGTTTTCCCCATTCATTTTCCCATAGGAAACTTTAGACACGGCTACAGCCCGAACTGCTGAACGGAATTACACCAAATTTGGCAAAGAGGTAGTTCTTGGTTCAGAAAGAACCCTTTTTGTTAAATGGTGTAAATCCGTTCAGTAGTTCCTGAGAAAATCAAAAGTTAAGTCACATATATATCTATGGCCGAGTAGGGTCCGCGTACCCTCCCGACCACGAGCTGCATGCTAATTGGCTGTCAAGTGGCTGTCAACACTCCAAATCAGGAAGTGTTGGCAGCCATTTTGTCCCTCGGTAGAACCGAGGGACAAAAACAAGTGCGCAAAGCGCAAAAAGGGGGCAGAGTAGAAACACCCTGACCCCCTAGGTCTGCTCAGGCGGTCCCACAAAGACCCCCTGGGCGGAAAAAAGCATTTTTTTTTTTTAAATCGGAAGGATGCGCTCAGGGTGCGCGGATCCTGCTGATTAGAAAAAAAACCCAGAAGAAACAAGTGCGCAAAATGCACAAAGGGGGCAGGGTAGAAACACCCTGACCCCCTAGGTCTGCTCAGGGGGTCCCACAAGGACCCCCTGGGCAGAAAAAAGCATTTTTTTTTAAAAAAAAATCAGCGGGATGCGCTCAGGGTGCACGGATTCCGCCGAGAAAAAAAAACGAAGCGCGGTCTCCCGTGCTTCGTTGTTAATTGGCCCCCGGGTGGGCCAAGTCCCGGGGGCATGCAGGGGTTTCTTTTTAATATGTGGGGGGGCCTCTAAGGCCCCCCCAAAGCCCCGGGGACCGTCACCCCCCGGGGCTTAAAAAATAATGGTGCGGGAGGGCTCTTTGCCCTCCCGCTGGCCCGGGACCGCCACCTCCCCGGGGCTTCTTTTTTAAAATGTTTTAACCTGTGTGGGGGCGCTAGCCCCCACACGCCCTGGGACCGCCACCTCCCCGGGGCACTAAGAAATTTAAAATGGGGGTCCGTTTTGGACCCTCGAAGCCCCGGGGACCACCACCTCCCGGGGCTTTCTAAATGTGGGGAGGGGGGCCGCGCGGCCCCCTCTTGGAGCCTGTGGTGGCCCTGGGGACCGCCACCCCCAGGGCCAGCTCCTGCAGTGTCCCGGGGTGCCTACCCCCGGGACACTGCTGTTTGCAATGACAGGACGGGAGCCTCGCGGCTCCCGTCCTGTCATTGCAAACTTGCTTTGGATATTGGAGCGAGAGCAGGAAACCTGCTCTCGCCTCCAATATCCAAAGCAAATTGCTTTTCCACATGGGGAGCAGCATCTTAGCTGCTCCCCATGTGGAAAGCAATGCCGGCTCCCGTAGGACACGGGGAGCCGGCGGGACTGTGGGGGTTTGGGGACCCCCACAGTCCCCAACGAGAGGCCAGGCCCCGGGGGATGGGGTCCCCGGGGCCATAAGTGGCCAGGGAGGGGGGCCACGCAGCCCCACCTCCCTAAAAAAATAATTTAAAAAAAATATTTAAAGGCCGGCCCCGGGGATGGGGTCCCCGGGGCCTTAAATGGCCTGAGGAGGGGGCCACGCAGCCCCCTCCACATTTTTTATTTTAAAAAAGAGGGCTTGCCCCGGGGATGGGGTCCCCAGGGCCAATACAGGCCCAGGTAAGGGGGCCACGCGGCCCCCTTCCCGTTTTTTAAATTTTATTAAAAAAAAAAAATCCTCAGGCCTCGGGGGATGGGGTCCCAGGGGCAAAAGTGGCTGAGGGAAGGGGGCCATGCAGCCCCCTCCCAATCAAAAAAAAAAAAAAAAGACCGGCATCGTGCCGGAGGCCCCGCCCCTCCCTGCAGCAGTCTGCAAACGCGCCCCCTGCCGCGTTTTGAGAAGGGGAAGTAATTCCCCTTGAATACTGGGGGTCCCTGGGAGCAAACTAGCCCACCAGGAACCTCCAGTATGCGCCAGGGGGCTGCGTTGCAGAGAGGTGTACAGAGGCCACACCCCTTTTTACACCTCTCTGCAATGCAGCTCTGTGGTGCTTTTTGGAAGTACATGGTGGGCTAGTTGGACTCCAGGGACCCTCAGGATTCAAGGGGACTTAATCCCCCAACTTAAAACACGCCACGGGGCGCGTTTGCACAGTGGTGAAGGGAGGGGGCGGGGCTTCAGGTGACATGTGTGCAAACAGGCCCCGTGGCGTGTTTTAAGATGGGGAATTAAATCCCCTTCAATCCTGAGGGTCCCTGAGGGCCAACTAGCCCAACAGGTATGTCCAGAAAGCGCCACAGAGCTGCGTTGCAGAGAGGTGTAAAAGGGTGTGGCCTCTGTACACGTCTCTGCAACGCAGCCCCTGGCGCATACTGGAGGTTCCTGGTGGGCTAGTTGGCCCCCAGGGACCCTCATGATTCAAGGGGACTTAATCCCCCAACTTAAAACGCGCCACGGGGCGCGTTTGCACAGATGTCACCTCAGGCCCCGCCCCTCCCTTCACCATTGTGCAAATATTCCTCTAAAATCAGCCGAAATACGAATTCCGATTTACTCACCTGTTGTCAGGAGAGACCTCAGTGCTGCATCTTTCAGCCCAGTACTGGTCCTGAAAAGTAATTCTAACCGTACATACCAGTAACTTGAATTTCCTTCCATAGGCTAACATTGACTGGTTTCACTTGGAAATTCTTCTAAGTGTGCAGATTTGGAACTTTATAATATTCCTCTAAAATCAGCCGAAATACGGATTCCGATTTACTCACCTGTTATCAGGAGAGACCTCAGTACTGCATCTTTCAGCCCAGTACTGATCCTGAAAAGTAATTTTAACCGTACTTACCAGCAACTTGAATTTCCTTCCATAGGCTAACATTGACTGGTTTCACTTGGAAATTCTTCTAAGTGTGGAGTTTTGGAACTTTATAATATTCCTCTAAAATCAACCGAACTACGAATTCCGATTTACTCACCTGTTATCAGGAGAGAACCCAGTGCTGCATCTTTTAGCCCAGCACTGACCCTGAAAAGTAATTCTAACCGTACTTACCAGTAACTTATATTTCCTTCCATAGGAATCCATTGTCTGGTTTTCAGCAGAAAAGTTTCAAAGTGTCAATTTTCACAAATTACAAATATTCTTTAAAAATCGCCTGTATGACTTAAACGCATTCTTTCAACTGTTTACAGGAGATGCACCAGTGCTGGATCCAGGATCCAACACTGAGTAAGAAAAAGTAACGATAACACTACTTACCTGCTAAGTGAATTTCCTCCCATTGGATAACATAGGTGATTCTATGTGAAAAAGTTTCTAAGTGTCAACTTTTAAAATACAATAATATTCCTTAAAAATCACTACTGTAACCAAAACGCTTTTACTCAACTGTTTACAGGAGATGTCCCAGGACTGAATCTAGGATCCAGTCCTGTGGTTAGAAAAGTAATCCATAAAGTAACTAATTGCATTTAACTAGAAATTCACATTGAGGTCAATGTTGCATTGTGTTTGAAATTGTATTGCCCATTGCAACAACTGTAACTACTGTACTTAAAACTCTATTGCCTATTTGCAAACTATTTAAACTAAAGTAATTCATTCTGAGAAAGTATATTTTGTAATGTAATGTATAATGTAATTACAATGTAATTTAATAAATAAAATATCTAAAAATAAATAGTTTAAAAAATGTAGTAAATCAGTATCAAAAAAATAAATATAACAATTAATACATTTAAAAATTGTCATTTACAAAACCTTTGAAATTCACTGAAAAAACCATAGGTTTTAAGGGCGTTATAGTTAGAAATGAGCATTTAAAAAACCTTTGAAATTCACTGAAAAAACCATAGGTTTCACGGAACGTTATAGTTAGAAATTAGCATTTAAAAAACCTTTGAAAATGCTTTTTTCTGCCCAGGGTGTCCTTGTGGGACCCCCTGAGCAGACCTAGGGGGTCAGGGTGTTTCTACCCTGCCCCCTTTTTGCGCTTTGCGCACTTGTTTCTGTCCCTCGGTTCTACCAAGGGACAAAATGGCTGCCAACACTTCCTGATTTGGAGTGTTGACAGCCACTTGAAAGCCAATTAACATGCAGCTCGTGATCGGGACGGTGCGCGCAGGGTGCGCTCAGGGTGCGCGAATCCGCCGCGGCCATAGATATATATGTGATTTTCATTTTGATTTTCACAGGAACTACGGAACGGATTTACACCATTTAACAAAAAGGGTTCTTTCTGAACCAAGAACTACCTCTTTGCCAAATTTGGTGTAATTCCGTTCAGCAGTTCGGGCTGTAGCCGTGTCTAAAGTTTCCTATGGGAAAATGAATGGGGAAAACACGTTTTGGGACCCCCCTTTTTTCTCGGCCCCCGCTTGACGAATCACCCTGAGACTTTCAGGGTAGGAGCGGACCGGAGCGGGCCATAAAGTTTGAAAATTTCGCGAATATTCGTCAACCGACGCAAGAGTTATTTCAAATAGAATGTCGTGGATTTCCTATGGAAAATAGGTCCTAACTATAACTATCTACTGGCGACCGCCAGTAGATAATATATTTATAATGAAAATTGGTGTTTAATAGACACATTATGTATGTGATAGACTATGGATATATGTATGCATTTGTAAGGAGCCCTTGGTATGTGATGGCACTGGGGATTTAATGAGTGCTGTATATGATTTGCTCGGCTATGTAATAGGCCTTCAGTATATGATGGGTGCCACATACATGACTGACCAAGTTTCCAGATGAACTTTGGGTATAGGAGAGGACCTCATTATGTCATGAGTCTTGGGTGTGTGACTGGCCAAGGTTATATCATGATCCCTGGGTATATGATGGGACCTTTGGCGTTTAATAGATTCTGGAAATGGGATGAGATATAAGCATTGGATAGAGTCAGTGTAAGTGGTGCATTGGATATGTGGTGGGCCCTGATTACATCACCAGCCTTGACTGTACAATGGGTCTTGGGTATGTAATGGGCCCTGGGTATGTATAAACCCTAGTGACATGATTGACCCTGAGTATCTGATGGGCCGTGGGTATGTGATGGATTCTGGGTATATAATAGCTCTGGATATATGATGGGCTATGGCGATATGATGAGCCCTGACTGTGTGAGGGGCCCTGATGGGCTTAGGGTATGTGGCATACTCTGGGTTTTTACAGAACCTGGATTTGTTATGCACTGATAAGTCACCTGCTTTACTATTTCATCTGCTCTACAATAACTCCTCACTCAGATGTTGATTTGTTGACAAAGCACTTGCTTTCACACTAATCTTGCCCACTCACCCTTTCTCTGTTTCCATTGTCTCCTCTAATACGGTATTACCGACTATGGAGGAGGTGTAGTGGAAACAGTTCAAGGATCACCTACCTTCATCCCATCTACTGCTCTTCAAACTATTCCATCATCACAGGTGCTGCTAACTGCTGTCAGGATGTAGAAGAAAATGTCAACCTTCACATTTCACAGTGAAATAAAATCAAACCAAATAAACAGCATTACAGCATTACAGAAATCAAACCAAGTAGGCCTCTTTTTTGCAGGGAGAACAGTACAGCGGCTTGACGGACTTGGGAGAGCACAGTGCGGCTCAGCTGCCTTGAGGGGAAGAGAAGACATGGCCCTGTACGGTCAGCTGGACGGTGGCATTGAAAAGCAAGATCACTGCCCCAAGAAGGTCCGGAGCGGCTTTGGAGGTGCAACCAATGGGAGGGTACTGTGCTACCCCCAGCAGCATGCAGCACATGGAGTGCCAGAACGGAGGGGACAGCTGGCGAGATAGAGGGCTCTGGAGCGGGCACCAACACTGGCCCCAGATATGGATGTGCCAAGCGGGTAAAACGCCACCAGCATGGTATCAATTGGTGTGGAAGCGAGGGAGTCCCTGGAGAGTGGGGCGATTCAATTGAGGAAAGGATTATATGTGAAAGATATGGGGTAGGCACGGAGGAGCAGAGACCAGCTGGGAAGGTAGACACAGCGACTGAGCATGGGGACAGTAAGACAGGCTTCTCTCTGCCGTATGAGGGAGTCAAAGGGAAAGACAGAGGGCAGTAGGAGCCACAGAGCAAGGGGGCAGACAATGGAGTAGAAGGGATGGGGTGGAACAGAATGGAGTAGAAGGGATGGGGTGGAACAGAGGGGAAGGCTGAGGGCTTAGAGAGCAAAGTGTTAAAGATTAAAAAGCTGCCTTACATGGGGATCTACAAGCCTTTTTGTCCGCACCTCATGCTAGCAACCAAGGAGAGAATATGGAAAGGAGAATATGTGGAAATGCTCAAATTACTTCATAGAGAGCTGAGGGCAAAGGAGGGCTCCAAGGAGGAAAAATATGATCTATCCAAGCGGCCAAAGGTGCCATTGACAGGTGCAGCTTCTCCATGTGGGTGGAGGAATGTCACGCCACTGCTTTCTCGCAGTGCGAGAAGCAGAAACATAAAATGGTATTTTAAATACCATTTTATGTTTCTGCATCTCGCACTGCGAGAAGGCAGGGTTTGGTTGGGGGCGGGTGGGTGGTCGTGTCTGCTGGAGGGCAGGGGAGGAGTGGCTTGCCCATGTGAGAAGTTGGCCTGGCATATGCTGTCCACTAATTATAGTGGGCACCTTGCACCAGTCCAAACAACCCCTTATTGGAGATAGGTTAAAGACAACCTTTATTGAAAGCTATCCTAGTGGTAGCTATGGAGAGCAGCCTTCAGGCTAAGGGGCCGATTCCGATTCGGGCCGGAAATCTCTCCGACCGAGCCGGACCCGGAGAGATTTCCGACCGAATCGGACACGTGCAGCCCGACCGAACGAGTACGATGCGTCCGTATGCAATCGTACTCGAGTCGGTCGGACTCCCATTGAAGTCAATGGGAGCCGGTCGTACAAGGCGTACGCGGGCTCCCATTGCCTCAATGGGTGCGAGGCGAACAAGGGCGCCCCCTACAGCGGGTACGCGGCGAAGCGACTCGCGCCGTACACGCACAGGTAGGGGGGACCCATGGGCCCCCCCTGTGTGCGACTCGCGCGGCTACGCGTACAGTGGGGTCCGACACGGACCCCCGAAGTACGGCTCCTACTGCTCTTTCGAGCCGGACGGCGCGTGTCGGTCGGACTGCTCGCGGCGCGCATCGTACTTACCCGGCCGGGGAACGTCTCCATTGCGCGGTGCGAGTCGTGTCCAAGCGAGTCGGTCGGTGTGGTTCGACCCGGGAACGAGTCGGTCGGAGCGGTTGGGACGCCCGAATGAGTCGGTCGGCGATTTCGCATCGTACTCGCTCGTCCGGACGCGCGTACGAATCGGTCGGGAAATAGGGCTCCGAATCGGATCCGGTTAAGCCGAATCCAATTCGGAGCCCTACCGGCCGAGATCGGAATCGGCCCCTAAGTCTTGAAGGAATGTAAATCAGCTTGTTTTACCAGTCTATAATCTCTTGAGTGACCAAATGAAAGAGGACCACACCAGGTATATATTCAAAATATATGTATTTATTACTAAACACACCCCTCTAGTCTCTTTATGAGGCTAGAGTTCGAAGTACATAAAGTATAAGTTAGTTAACTACAGTAATAGCACAAATACACGTTTGAGCCCCAGGGGCGTACCAAACCATATACCAATAAAGTGGTATAAGAACCACGACTGAGCTAGACACAAGGCCTAGAGCCTGTAGAAGTGCTTGGACCACAAGGAACCACCCAAGGCAGTGACACAGGGGACCCACGGGGGACGCGTGCAGTGTATGAACACAACCGCAAACCACCGTTAACTTCTATGGGGAAAGTTGCGATTAGAATTTAAAAGAAAAGGGACACTTAGAGGAGGACTTGGAGCAAACCCTTTGAGAACTAGGCTGTTCTAGTGTCAATACCCACGGGAGCACCGGAGTACTCGAGTTACCTCACCCAGGGGAGCCGGGTGCATAGGTGTCTTTCGGGGTCGGGTTTCGTCGTCGCTTTCTATGGCAATCTGCTGCAAAGTGCTGCTGGCGACCAAGTCGAAAGTGTTCGGGTGGATCCAAAGGTGGATCGAAGATCTGAAGAACCTGAAAGCAGAGGGGACAGAGTCTGGGTCACTAGCCAGTGACCAGGAAGGCGATGAGCAGATGCCCACCGATGTCGAGTGCTTCAGGTACGTTGACGGTCGTCTTGACTCTTCAGCCACGAGGTCCAGGAGGCGTTGACGACAACCAGGAGCTGGATTCGAGCTGTTCCACGATGTCTGTCGATTGCAGGGGTGTCGGCGACCGGATTGGACCCAACAAGCCTTGGCAACGGCAAGTCTCGTGGAAATAGAAGAAGGATGATGTTGCAGACCAGCAAGGTCTGGGGGACTCACCCAGCAAAGATAAGTCAGGGCACACCTGGAGCAATCAGGGAGCCCAAGCAGAAAAAGATTGGCCTTCGGGAGGGCCTACTAGCCAACGGACTAGCGACCGTGAAGGAGCCTCGAGACGATGCACGTGGAGCTGGCTCACAGGACACTCGTGGAGTGGAGACCAGTGATCTTCGGTGCAGTTGGTGCCGGAGGCTGGGGCTACTCAGAGCCCAAAGCACGACTTTGTGGGAGACCCAGAAGAGGATGTACTTGCAAATGCGTTTGGTATCCAGGGGTCACGGTTCCACGTTACCCACGACAGCTACGGGCCTCAACTTTGCTGGGGACTCAGGGCAGCCTCGGGGAAGTCTGGAAATCCACCTCTGGTGATGCAAAGACTTCGGCGTCCGACGGGAGCTTCAGCGATGCAGACCGGACAATTGCTTCTTTGGTGCCTGCCGAGCAGGGGAGTCACTCCTTGACCCCAAGGGAGATTCTTCAGTCCTCTAATCTTGAAGTAGAGCGTCGAAGGTCCAGGATTCTGTGTCAGAGTTTCGTCCAGGTAAATCTAAAGTCCTAAGGACTGGGTTCCCCTACTTATACTAAGGTAGGGGGTTGGACATACTCTGTGGCCCCACCTATGGGAGGGCCAGGGCAGAGGGGTGGTTACACCCCTTTCCCTTTGTCCAGTTTCGCGCCAGAGCAGGGGCTGGAAGCCCCTGAGCCAGTTTGAACTGGGGCCCCCAGTGCAGGATTTCAAAGCACCCGAGAGTGCTCCCGCCCAGCCCCAATACACACTATCCTGTCTGGGGAGGTGGTCACACCTCCCTGGGACAGGAAACCTATTATCCAGGCCTCCCCTGCTGGAGTTTCGGTCAGCAGCAGGAGGCCAGACTCGTGTCTGTGGCAGCGGCATCCATTTTGTGATGCCAGGGCTCTGGAAAGTCAGTACCGGGTATACCGGTGTGTACAAGTCTTTCCCTCTAGAAGGGTGGAATGCTACCCCGCCGCCAGAACTGGTGGGGGTAGTATTCCAAGATGTTTGACACCAAACACAACATGTTTCCGTGCAGCCATCCCAAAGTTAGCATTTAACGCGAGGTTATAATGCGCTTAAGAGTATATGGTCAGGCTGCACTACAAACAGCATCAGAGAAGGGTCTCCGAACGCTGCAGAGGGGCCCTGCTCATGCAGGGGCACCCTCTCACATAGGAACCACGCACTCTGCCTTCAGGATTGATAAGGCCTGCCATAGGAGTGACATATAGGTTTATATGTGTGTATGTATATAGTGATATAGGTAGCCTATATCACAGTAAGGGGTGCATGCACCACCTTACCCAGGCTGCAGTAGCAGACATGTGGTGTCAGTTTGGATGGCCTTCCAAGGGTGGCACAATACATGCTGCAGCCCCCGGTAGGCCTCTGAGGTACCTATGCCCTGGGTACATAGTATACCATATACTAGGGACTTATAAGGGCACTCCAGATTCCAATCAGAGATGTGCCTAAGGCACATGGAAACCATTTTAAAGAGGAAGCAGCTAGGCTGGGGTTCTGATTAGCAGGGCCCCAGCCAGACTAAGGTCGAAAAACAGTGAAGCATCAGCAAAAAGTGGGGGTACCCATGTGAAGCAGATCCTACTCTCCTACACAACCCCCCCAAACGTAGGGACATTAAACTAACCTTGCCCAGTTAAGTCTTCATGTTCTAAGTGGAAGTACCTAGAGAGTCCATCTGCATTGGCATGGTTACTCCCAGGTCTATGTTCCACTGTGAAGTCCATCCCCTGTAGGGAAATGGACCACCTAAGCAGTTTGGGGTTTTCACCCTTCATTTGTTTTAGCCATAAGAGGGGCTTATGGTCTGTTTGAACAAGGAAGTGAGTACCAAACAAGTATGGCCTCAACTTCTTCAGAGCCCAGACCACAGCAAAGGCCACCCTCTCAATGGCTGACCAACGTTTCTCTCTAGGGGTCAGCCTTCTGCTAATGAAAGCTACTGGCTGATCCTGACCTTCATCATTCAATTGTGACAGTACAGCCCCTACCCCCAATTCAGATGCATCAGTTTGAACAATGAACTTCTTGGAGTAATCAGGACTCTGTAGAATGGGAGCAGTGCACATGGCCTGCTTCAGGTCATCAAATGCCTTTTGACAGCTAACTGTCCACTGAACCTTTTTGGGCATTTTCTTGGAAGTTAAGTCATTCAGGGGTGTCACTATTGATCCATACCCCTTGACAAATCTCCTATAGTACCCAGTCAGGCCTAAGAAGGCTCTCACCTGAGTCTGGGTAGTTGGAGCAGTCCAGTCCATGATGGTCTGGATCTTGCTCTGCAGTGGTTGAACCTGGCCTCCACCCACAAGGTGGCCCAGGTACACAACCTGACTCTGCCCTATCTGGCACTTGGTGGCCTTGATAGTCAGGCCTGCTTTCTGCAGGGCCTGTAAAACATTTCTGAGGTGGACCAGGTGATCCTCCCAGGTGGAGCTAAAGACAGCAATATCATCTAGATATGCTGCACTATAGGCTTCCAGACCTGTAAGGACTGTATTCACCAGCCTCTGAAAAGTGGCAGGTGCATTCTTCAGACCAAAGGGCATCACCACAAATTGATAATGCCCACTAGGGGTTGAGAATGCTGTCTTTGGCTTTGCATCATCAGCTAGTCTGATCTGCCAGTAGCCAGCTGTCAGGTCAAATGTGCTTAGATACTTGGCTGAGGCCAAAGTGTCTATTAGCTCATCTGCCCTTGGTATTGGATGGGCATCAGTCCTAGTGACTGCATTGAGACCCCGGTAGTCCACACAAAACCTCATCTCTCTTTTCCCACCATTGGTGTGAGGTTTTGGCACAAGGACCACTGGACTAGCCCAAGGGCTATCTGAGGGTTCAATAACTCCCAAATCCAACATCTTCTGGACTTCTGTCCTGATACAGTCCCTGACATGGTCAGGTTGCCTATAAATCTTATTTTTAATAGGCAGACTGTCCCCAGTGTCCACTTCATGAGTGCACCAGGTAGTCTGACTGGGTGTCAGTGAGAATATGTGTCTGAACTGATTGAGCACCTGTCTGCAATCAGTCTGCTGCTGGGTAGTGAGGCTGCCTGCCAAGGCTACACCATCCACTGACCCATCACCAGGGTTCTGTGAGAGCAGGTCAGGGAGTGGGTCACTCTCTTCCTCATGTCCCTCATCAGTAGCCATGAGCAAGCCCATGTCTGCCCTGTCCACATATGGTTTTAACCTGTTGACATGGAGAACCCTGTGGGGACTCCTGGGTGTTCCTAGGTCTACTAAGTAGGTAACCTCACCCTTCTGTTCAACAATGGTGTGGGGTCCACTCCATTTGTCTTGGAGAGCTGCTGGGGCCACTGGCTCCAACACCCACACCTTCTGTCCTGGCTGATAAACAGTCAGTACAGCCTTTTGGTCATGCCAGGCCTTTTGAAGTTCCTGGCTAGCCTCAAGGTTTTTAGTTGCCTTTTTCATATACTCAGCCATCCGGGAGCGGAGACCAAGTACGTAGTCCACTATGTCTTGCTTTGGGGGCTTGAGAGGTAACTCCCATCCTTCCTTCACCAAGCACAGTGGACCCCTGACAGGGTGACCAAACAAAAGTTCAAAAGGGCTGTAGCCAACCCCTTTTGAGGCACCTCCCTGTACGCAAATAAAAGGCAGGGCAAGAGTATGTCCCATCTTCGCCTAAGCTTTTCTGGGAGCCCTTTAATCATGCCCTTCAAGGTTTTGTTGAATCTCTCAACTAAACCATTGCATTGTGGGTGATAGGGTGTGGTGAACTTGTAAGTCACTCCACACTCCTTCCACATTGCTTTTAAGTATCCAGACATAAAGTTTGCACCCTGTCTGATACAACCTCCTTAGGGAAGCCCACTCTTGAGAAAATTCCCAGGAGGGCCCTTGCCACCACAGGTGCTGTAGTGGTCCTAAGGGGAATAGCCTCTGGGTACCTGGTGGCATGATCCACTACCACCAGGATAAACCTGTGCCCAGATGCTGTTTGGGGATCCATGGGACCAACAATGTCAATCCCTACCCTTTCAAAGGGAACCCCCACCACAGGTAGTGGTATCAGGGGGCCTTTGTAGTGCCACCTGCCTTGCCACTGGCCTGGCAGGTTACACAGGAGCGACAAAACTCCTTGGTGTCTTCAGACATGTGGGGCCAGTGAAAGTGAGGGACAATTCTGTCCCAAGTCTTGTTCTGGCCCAGGTGACCTGCTAAGGGAATATCATGGGCTAGGGTCAATAGGAAGCCCCTGAACTTCAGAGGTATAACCAACCTCCTGGTAGCACCAGGCTTGGGGTCTCTACACTCTGAGTACAAGAGTCCATCATCCCAATACACAGTATGGGGACCACTAGCTTTCCCAGCAGCCTCAGCAGCAGCTTGCTGTCTGAGGGGTTCAAGAGAGGGGCAGCTCTGCTGCTCCTGGCTCAGATCTGCCCTGGAAGGTCCCCCTGTCCCCAAGAACTCAACCTGGTCAGGTTCAAGCTCCTCTGGGACAGTTCCTTCCTCAGGACTGAGATCATCCCCCTCAAGGGACTGATCTTCCTTCTGAGCCAAGGGGGAAGGCACTGCCTTTACCCTACTACTCCTCTTCTTGGAAGGCACTTGGTCCATTATTCCAGAATCCAAGGCCTGTTCAGTGCTAGACATTTTGGCTTGTGACCTGGTCACAGCAAACACATCTGCAGGGATCCCCAGCATTTCTGCATGGGTCCTGAGCTCCACTTCTGCCCAAGCTGAAGTTTCTAAGTCATTGCCAAGCAAGCATTCAACGGGTAGGTCTGCACTTACCACAACCTTCTTAAGGCCAGTTACCCCTCCCCAGGAGAAGTTAACAACTGCCAGAGTATGGTCTGTTCTGACGTTGCTAGCATTGGTCACTTGGTACATTTCACCAAGTATTATCTGCCCAGGATTCACAAGGTCTTGTGTCACCATGGTGACACTTGCCCCTGTGTCCCTAAATGCCAAAGCCTCTCTTCCATTGATTAAAGGCTGTTGTCTGTACTTGCCCAGATTACTGGGACTCACAGAGGAGGTCATATCCATGCCTCCATCACAGACTAGGACAGCCTGAGTGAGTTCTCTGACTAGTTCAGAGCTCATCTCTTTACCCAGGGTCAACCCTACTAAACCCTTGGCTTGTGTAGTCCCACCACCAACTGTAACTGCACTAGGTGGAGCAGGTGCCTTAGGGGCATTGGTGGGGGCTGGAGTAGAGTCTTTGGACTTGGTGCAATCACTGGTCCAGTGGGTCTTTTGCTTACAGACCTTGCACCATGGTTTCCTTTGGCCTTTCCCTTTGGTAGACTGTGAATCCCCACCTGAAGAAGATTTTTGGGGGCCTTGTGAAGACTTTTGATCTTTACCCTTCTCCCCACCCTTATCAGAGGTTTTCGAATCTTGCTTCTTAGGGTCACCACCTTGGTTCTGTACCTTCTGCTTCACCCTGGTTCTGACCCATTTGTCTGCCTTCTTTCCCAATTCTTGGGGAGAGGTCAGATCAGAGTCTACCAGGTGCTGATGCAACAGCTGATTTTGACAGTTATTAAGAATCTGCTCCCTCATTATCAGATTGTACAATCCTGTGAAGTCACATACCTTACTGCCCAATAACCAACCTTCCAGAGCCTTGGCAGAACAATCAACAAAGTCCACCCAGTCTTGAGTCTGTGCTTTTTGGGTATCCCTGAACTTTAACCTGTATTGTTCAGTGGTTAGGCCAAACCCATCAATTAGAGCACTCTTCAAGACTTTGTAATTATCAGCATCCTCCTCTCTAACAGTGAGGAGCTTGTCTCTACCTTTGTCTGCAAAGGAGAGCCACAAGATTGCTGCCCACTGCTCCTGAGGGACCCTCTGTACTTTACAGGCCCTCTCTAGAGCAGTTATCCATTTGTGGATGTCATCCCCACTCTGGTAGGGAGGGACAATCTTGCTCAGGTTTCTATGGTCATAAGACCTTTCCCTATCTTTGGGGAAACTGCTGCCACCATGGGACTCTAGTCCCAACTTTTGTCTCTCTCTATAGAGATCTAGGGACTCCTGTCTATAGCCAATTGCTGTTTCCTGAGTTCAAGCTGAGTTTGCTCATATTGAATCAGTCTCTTTCTCCTCTCATGAGAGGATTCCCTCCTATGAGAGGAGACAGAGGTCCCTATTGAGGTGTCAGAGTGGTTAGACTCCTGAGAAGGAGACCTAGACCTTCTGGGCACACTCAGAACTCTTCCTGGGGGACAAAGGGGAGGTCAGTCTGATCCTCCTCCTCCTCCTCCACAGGAGGAATTGGGTTTTCCAGGACAAGGTCATTTTCACCTTCCTGGCCAGTTTCAGAGAGGGGGCCTGGGTTTCTTCACCCCTGGCCCCTTCCTCATCTTCTGCCCCACCCTCTTTGCCTACCCCTTCAGACCCTAGGGGCCTGCTGAGATCATCAGCTAGTAACACCTCCCTGAGGTGTTGGGTGCTGGCACTTTTGCCTGTCTTCAACTTCCTAGTAGTGCATAATGCTCTCAATTCCAAGAATGGGAGTTTATCATACTTGGAGGAAGAAGCCCACTGGCTTCTGGCAAGGACTCACTGGGTCCTGGCTTTGAAGACATTACTAGTGAGGTGTGGTGTATGCACTACCTACTCTAGTGTGGCCTACTAAACTCTCTTGAGTTGTAGAAAGGGTGTGCTGTCCCTTAACACACAACTCTAAGTTCAGTAGAACTTACTGTATTACTAAGCTTGATTTATATGTACCTTAGGTACCCTTAGTGGTTTTCAGTTGATCAATTCAATTGAGATTATCTGGTAAAACAATAGCAAGCTGGAATCCCACACGCTGCACACCAATGTGAGAAGTTGGCCTGGCATATGCTGTCCACTAATTATAGTGGGCACCTTGCACCAGTCCAAACAACCCCTTATTGGAGATAGGTTAAAGACAACCTTTATTGAAAGCTATCCTAGTGGTAGCTATGGAGAGCAGCCTTCAGGCTAAGTCTTGAAGGAATGTAAAGCAGCTTGTTTTACCAGTCTATAATGTCTTGAGTGACCAAATGAAAGAGGACCACACCAGGTATATATTCAAAATATATGTATTTATTACTAAACACACCCCTCTAGTCTCTTTATGAGGCTAGAGTTCGAAGTACATAAAGTATAAGTTAGTTATCTACAGTAATAGCACAAATACACGTTTGAGCCCCAGGGGCGTACCAAACCATATACCAATAAAGTGGTATAAGAACCACGACTGAGCTAGACACAAGGCCTAGAGCCTGTAGAAGTGCTTGGACCACAAGGAACCACCCAAGGCAGTGACACAGGGGACCCACGGGGGACGCGTGCAGTGTATGAACACAACCGCAAACCACCGTTAACTTCTATGGGGAAAGTCGCGATTAGAATTTAAAAGAAAAGGGACACTTAGAGGAGGACTTGGAGCAAACCCTTTGAGAACTAGGCTGTTCTAGTGTCAATACCCACGGGAGCACCGGAGTACTCGAGTTACCTCACCCAGGGGAGCCGGGTGCATAGGTGTCTTTCGGGGTCGGGTTTCGTCGTCGCTTTCTATGGCGATCTGCTGCAAAGTGCTGCTGGCGACCAAGTCGAAAGTGTTCGGGTGGATCCAAAGGTGGATCGAAGATCTGAAGAACCTGAAAGCAGAGAGGACAGAGTCTGGGTCACTAGCCAGTGACCAGGAAGGCGATGAGCAGATGCCCACCGATGTCGAGTGCTTCAGGTAGGTTGACGGTTGTCTTGACTCTTCAGCCACGAGGTCCAGGAGGCGTCGACGACAACCAGGAGCTGGATTCGAGCTGTTCCATGATGTCTGTCGATTGCAGGGGTGTCGGCAACCGGATTGGACCCAACAAGCCTTGGCAACGGCAAGTCTCGTGGAAATAGAAGAAGGACGATGTTGCAGACCAGCAAGGTCTGAGGGACTCACCCAGCAAGGATAAGTCAGGGCACACCTGGAGCAACCAGGGAGCCCAAGCAGAAAAAGATTGGCCTTCGGGAGGGCCTACTAGCCAACGGACTAGCAACCGCGACAGAGCCTTGAGACGATGCACGTGGAGCTGGCTCACAGGACACTCGTGGAGTGGAGGCCAATGATCTTCGGTGCAGTTGGTGCTGGAGGCTGGGGCTACTCGGAGCCCAAAGCACGATTTCGTGGGAGACCCAGAAGAGGATGCACTTGCAAATGTGTTTGGTGTCCAGGGGTCACGGTTCCACGTTACCCACGACAGCTACGGGCCTCAGCTTTGCTGGAGACTCAGGGCAGCCTCGGGGAAGTCTGGAAATCCACCTCTGGTGATGCAAAGACTTCGGCGTCCGACGGGAGCTTCAGTGATGCAGACCGGACAATTGCTTCTTTGGTGCCTGCCAAGCAGGGGAGTCACTCCTTGACCCCAAGGGAGATTCTTCAGTCCTCTAATCTTGAAGTAGAGCGTCGAAGGTCCAGGATTCTGTGTCAGAGTTTCGTCCAGGTAAATCTAAAGTCCTAAGGACTGGGTTCCCCTACTTATACTAAGGTAGGGGGTTGGACATACTCTGTGGCCCCACCTATGGGAGGGCCAGGCCAGAGGGGTGGTTACACCCCTTTCCCTTTGTCCAGTTTCGCGCCAGAGCAGGGGCTGGAAGCCCCTGAGCCGGTTTGAACTGGGGTATGCACAGGGACACCAAGTGTGCCCCCAGTGCAGGATTTCAAAGCACCCGAGAGTGCTCCCGCCCAGCCCCAATACACACTATCCTGTCTGGGGAGGTGGTCACACCTCCCTGGGACAGGAAACCTATTGTCCAGGCCTCCCCTGCTGGAGTTTCGGTCAGCAGCAGGAGGCCAGACTCGTGTCTGTGGCAGCGGCATCCATTTTGTGATGCCAGGGCTCTGGAAAGTCAGTACCGGGTATACCGGTGTGTACATGTCTTTCCCTCTAGAAGGGTGGAATGCTACCCCCGCTGCCAGAACTGGCAGGGGGTAGTATTCCAAGATGTTTGACACCAAACACGACATGTTTCCGTGCAGCCATCCCAAAGTTAGCATTTAACGCGAGGTTATAATGCGCTTAAGAGTATATGGTCAGGCTGCACTACAAACAGCATCAGAGAAGGGTCTCCGAACGCTGCAGAGGGGCCCTGCTCATGCAGGGGCACCCTCTCACATAGGAACCATGCACTCTGCCTTCAGGATTGATAAGGCCTGCCATAGGAGTGACTTATAGGTTTATTTGTGTGTATGTATATAGTGATATAGGTAGCCTATATCACAGTAAGGGGTGCATGCACCACCTTACCCAGGCTGCAGTAGCAGATCTGTGGTGTCAGTTTGGATGGCCTTCCAAGGGTGGCACAATACATGCTGCAGCCCCCGGTAGGCCTCTGAGGTACCTATGCCCTGGGTACATAGTATACCTAAGGCACATGGAAACCATTTTAAAGAGGAAGCAGCTAGGCTGGGGTTCTGATTAGCAGGGCCCCAGCCAGACTAAGGTCGAAAAACAGTGAAGCATCAGCAAAAAGTGGGGGTACCCATGTGAAGCAGATCCTACTCTCCTACAGCCCACTGTTGTGGGCGCTGACTGTTTGGTTGGCCCCAGGGCCGACCAAACCAGTTATACGCACTCTGCATTTTCTCTATGTAGGCTGCATGCAGCCTATATAGAGAAAATGGTCTCCCCATAGACGCCTGTGGGGTCGGCGTCACAGCCAATCACAACGCTGCCATTACAGCATTGTGATTGGCTTAGGGGAGGGGAGGGAGGCTGCCTGTGGCTGCTTCCTGCTGTAGAGAGGATGCGGGACAACGCAGACCGACGGCGCGAAACAGGCAGGCAAAGGTAAGTTAACCTTAACTTTTATTTGTTTTTCAAATTAAACCTCCCCCCGCGCGAACCCCTCCCCGCGCGCACCCCCCGCACACTCACCTACGAGTTATACCGGCCGCGACTGGCCATTGACCATAGAAACTTGGATGGCAGCCTTTCTAATCTATGCTAGTGTATATTGTGTGAAATATCCGGAGAGGTGCGTAGTGCTTTTTAAATATATGCATAAAGTGCAGATCAATTATGGGGGCTAAGCCTGGGCCCAGTATGACAATGAGTTTCGCGCATGGCCCTGAATCCAGATACACAATGGGGGGAGATCGACTTAGACCTCTGGCCTCATACAACGGGGCCCTCCAAGTTCGGGAAGACTATTTTCACGACCAGCGGGCTAGCTATAGTATACCACTCTTTCAGGGGCGCCCCACCCGGGGAGTGGTGGGGGCAGCAAGCAAAGGACAGAGTAGTCAGACAGGTGCATGCTGGGATTTTAACAAAGGCCTATGCACAAGGGAATACTGCAAATTCCAGCACGAATGCTTAAAATGCGCCAGCATGCCATTATCCATTGCTATGGGGCAGGGGGTCATGCAAGCTCCTCAGAGGGACAGTGGCAGCAGCAGCAAGGACCCACAGGCACTCAACAACACAGTCCGATGTCAGGTTTCCAGGTAGAAAGGGGCACGCAAGGACCTGGGGCAAGGGCTCATACACCAGTTAAACTGGAGCGGCTTGATTTCTGTCTTTCACATTAGGATATGACGGAGGAACCCAGGCTGTTGCAAGAGGGGTTTCGATGGGGGTTCAAATTGGGGCACAAAGGCCTGAGGGTGTGCAGGTGGGCAAACAACCTCAAATCTGTCAGTGCATGCAAGCAAGTGGTGAGGGAAAAATGTGGAAGGAGATACAAGAGGTCAGGATGGCTGGCCCATTTGATGATTGGCCCATGGTGGACTTAATTGTGTCCACAATTGGTGCAGTTCCAAAAAAAGAAAAAAGGCTGTTCAGATTGATACAACATCTTTTGTGGCCAGAAGGCACTTCTGTTAATGAATTCATCCCTGATAACCAGGTATTGGTGACATATTCTTTAGTGGACGTGGCTCTATCCTTTAGTGGAGAGAGTAGGACAAGTGGTGCAAATGGCTAAGAGTGACATCAAGTCGGCTTTCCTTTTGCTGCCAGTGCACCCAGACACCTTTCAGCTCTTGGGCATTCAGTTTAAAGGACAATAGTATGTTGACAAGGCGGTGCCGATGGGGTGTACAATTTCCTGCGCTCCATTTCAACGGTTTAGTACCTTACTGCAATGGTTGTTCACATGGTGCACCGGACATGAACACATCACACACTATCCTGATGACTTCTTTTTGTGAGTCAACCCAGTTCCGCGGACTGCAAGCGGCTGCTAGTAAGTTTTCAGTCGCGCATGGGCGACCTTGGGGTGCTGTTGCTACCGGAGAAGACAGTGGGACCTAGTACTGTGCTGTCCTTCTTGGTAATTAAATTTGACTCTGAGGAAATGGAAGTCCGCCTACCAGAGAATAAGAAACTTACGATGCAATTGCTTTTGGACGCCATGTTGGCTAAAGCAAAAGTCGCAGTCAAGGAGGTGCAGGTGCTGCTGGGGCATTTGAACTTTGCCTGTAGGGTAGTGAGAGCAGGCAGGACTTTCTGTAGGCAGGTAGGGATGTCCCTGTCTGGCTTGGCGTTGCCACACCATCATGTGTGATTGTCAGCAAGGGTTAGATAGGATTTAAGAATGTGGCAATTCTTCTTAGAATCTTTCAACGGAGTTGCTGCTGGTGCCACTGAGAGAGGTAGAATGAGATGCACAGATCTACTCCAGAGCTGTGGCAAGGCAAATGGTGCACGGAGGAATGGCCACAGGACTGGAAGCGATGGAGGCAGAGTATCGCCTAACTGGAATTTTTTCCCCTAGTGGTTGTGGTGACAATATGGGGGGAGCAGTTGGCCCACAAGAAGGTCCTGTTTCAGACTGACAATATGACAGTGGTCCAAGTGGTAAACCGACAGTCAGACAAAGATGTTCAAATGTTGAAACTGCTGCAGGGTTTTGTGTTGAGGTGTCTGAAGTGTGACATTTTGTTAGAGCGCAACATGTTCCTGGAGTGGACAATGACATTGCGGATGCTTTGTCTCGTTCACAGTGGGAGAGATGCCATGATCTGGCCACGGAGGCGGACAGAGTCAGGACAAGGATGTCCCAGGACCTTTGGACAGTAGGCGACGGAGGATGCTCCAGTTGGTGGTAGAGTCGCTGGTGGTGTCGAAGAAAAGGGCATATGGGCAGGCCTGGTCAGAGTTCTTAGTAGGGCATGAAGGAGGTAGGAAGGTTGGGCTAGGATTGAGAATGTAGTGCAATTCATGTTGGCGTTAATCGAGAAAGGGCAGCCTAGAGTTATGATCTCAGGAAAGCTGGTGGATATAGCACTGCTTTGGGGTATGCTCCCGGGTAAATGGGGAGAAGGATGCTGGAAGGCTGGGCCAAAGAAGCTAGTTGCAATGGGCCTAAGAGGAGACCTCTGACATGAGGTTTGTTTTGTGAGGTGATTGTGAGTTTGCCTGGGATCTGCCAGGGGACAGTTGAATCGGTGTTGTTCACCACCTGAATGTTCTTTGGTATGTTTCAGATGTCAGAGCTATTAAGGGGTGGGGGGTTTCGGGGGGTATTGTCGGAGGAGGTCTCCAAGTTTGGTTAGACAGGTCAAAGATGGATCAGAGGGGGCAGGGCAGCTCCATTTTGCTTAGAGAATATCCAGTGGCCATGTTCTGCCCAGTTAATTAGGGGATGGCCCCTCAGGCGCGGACCCAACTGCTGGTGGGAAGAGTTTTTCAACACGTAGACGGCAGGCCAGTGACGGCATTCCAGCTGCTGGCAGTTCTTCGCAAGGCACTCACTCAAGTACGTAGGTGTTGATGCAAATGATTATGGGATGCACTCATTCTGCATAGGGATGGCGATGGAAGCAGGCAGGAGAGGCTGGAGTAGGGAGAACATCATGGTTTTGAGTAGAATGTTTCCAGCACTACGTGCGGGGGAGAGCAGGTGAATGTTGAACCATTACCAGTTTTTCATTTGTTGTTAGTTATCAGGTTCAGTGCCTGGCCCTGCAGGCTGCAGGTCTGTACTTATGGATTGTGGGTCATTCATTCGTTAAGTGGGCGGAAAGGCAGGTGAGGCAGAGCAGCCATGGCCCAAATCTGGGTCTCGACTCCAACATGTTACACATGCGCTTGCATGGCGGGGGCGCATGCGTTGGAGGGAGCTCCTGCACTGTTTAAATTCTCTGTTAGTAGGAGGAAAGTGCATATATGTGTTGATTTTACATTTAGGTGAGAATGACTTAGGGGCCGATTCCGATCTCGGCCGGTAGGGCTCCGAATCGGATTCGGCTTAACCGGATCCGATTCGGAGCCCTATTTCCCGACCGATTCGTACGTGCGTCCGGACGAGCGAGTACGATGCGAAATCGCCGACCGACTCGTTCGGGCATCCCAACCGCTCCGACCGACACGTTCCCGGGTCGAACCGCACCGACCGACTCGCTCGGACACGACTCGCACCGCGCAATGGAGACGTTCCCCGGCCGGGTAAGTACGATGCGCGCCGCGAGCAGTCCGACCGACACGCGCCGCCCGGCTCGAAAGAGCAGTTGGAGCCGTACTTCGGGGGTCCGTGTCGGACCCCCCTGTACGCATAGCCACGCGAGTCGCACACAGGAGGGACCTATGGGTCCCCCCTACCTGTGCGTGTACGGCGCAAGTCGCTTCGCCGCGTACACGCTGTAGGGGGTGCCCTTGTTCGCCTCGCACCCATTGAGGCAATGGGAGCCCGCGTACGCGTTCTACGACCGGCTCCCATTGACTTCAATGGGAGTCCAACCGACTTGAGTACGATAGCATACGGACGCATCGTACTCGTTCGGTCGGGCTGCACGGGTCCGATTCGGTCGGAAATCTCTCCGGGTCTGGCTCGGCCAGAGAGATTTCCGGCCCGAATCGGAATCGGCCCCTTAGTAGTAGAAATCCAGGCTGCAAGGGAACAGGTAGACATGCTCATGCCTGGACGAGGCAGGAAGTTTAAGGTTCATTAGGAAGTTAAGTTAGTAAAACTGTAGGGGGGGTCAATTGCTGAAGATCAGCTCAGGAGGATGTAGCGCCTTGCAGGTTTAAGTTTTGTGGACGGAGGGCCAATTAGGGGTGGGGTAGTTTAGCATAGGTGAACATATTTGTATAGTGAGGTTTTAGTTTTGTAAGGCGGTAGGCTCAGGGATTATATGTGATGTGCACCTGTTTCAATAAAAACTGCCTTTTTCACACAAATCTGGCATCAGTGGACTGTGCAGCTCCTCCTCTTCCCCAAATCTGGGTTGCAGAGGGAATATGAGCGTGTTGCTTAATCCCTCAAAGTGACCTGCTTGTCACCCATTTCACCACCGCCTAGACAGCTCCTTAGCGTGGTTGCTAGTGTTTCTTCTTTTTAGATAGGGAGATAGTTGCGGGAGACAAGAAGGGCTTGTTAGAGCTCCCTCAGGAGCTGCCATCTTGCCCCAGAGCACAGCTATGCATCGTCACACTTAACAGCAAAACGTTTATTGTGAAGTTTTCAGAATAAATTCCAGCTTCTCTACAATGTATGCAGCTCTGATGTATGTCAGGAAAGGGCATCAGTGATTATATGAGATAGATGTGGCTGAATGCAATGCTTTGTTCACTTAACTTTCCTTTAATTCAGTTTGTTGATTCACTGGTCTTTTGCTTAAATAAATCGTGGTGTTGAGACAAAATATTGAGTTGGAAATATCGACTTGCAGAAATATCGAGTCAAACATATCGTGACAAGAATATCAATTTGAAGGTAAGTAATATCAAATTTTAAAATATCAAAATCATTAATATTGATCACAAAAATATAGGGGCCCATTACGATACCCGGCGTAAAAAAATCCGCCAGGCATGGAAGCGGCAAAAATCCGCCCGCACACACCGTCTGAACACCGACCACGCCATTACGATTACACAAACCGAAAACCGCCATCTGCGGAAAAATCACACAAAATACCGCCCGCCAACGTCCGAGTCGGAGTCAAACCGCCCGCCACGGACGGAAACACGCACGACAACACAAAACCGCCCGCCCTCACGGCCGACACACCGCACGTGAAATTACGATCGCACCGCCATGAGCGCGGAAAACCACAAATATACCGCCCGCCAGCGCAAACAACGCCGATGAGAATCGACACGGCAGAAGCCATGGCGCCCACGTACCTGCACAGAAACCATCCGCTCACAAAACCAATAGCACACAACATGGCCAACAAGTCCACACAGCAAGGCACGCACAAATACACAAGCACAGTACACATCCCGAAAACACCCCCCGGACAAACAAAAAATACAAAGGCCAGAACCCCAGACACAACACACCTGAAAACAACAGACCATGAGGACACACCCACATAGGTGAGTACAAAAGCAGCACTCCCACAGACCACAACCCCTTGCTACATTGCAAACCAGAGAGGAGAGGAGAGGACACAGTGACACAGCAAGGACAGCAGCACACCACAGAAACGCACACATCACAACCACCACCACCACCACCACCACCAAACACCTGCACCACAAACCCCCTGCACATTACACAACACACACCGCACCAGCACCACAAACACCATGGCACCACAAAGAATGCCCAAGTACACGCCCATTGAGCTGACGGTCATGGTCGACGAGATCATCAAGGTGTACCCACAAATCTATGGGAACATGGTCCAGCACACACCACTAGCCACCAGAAACAGAATGTGGAACCGGATCGTAGACCAGGTCAATGCAGTCGGGACCCTGCCCAGGAACAGAGGAGAAATAAACAAACGTTGGAATGACGTAAAGAGCCTGGTCAAGAAGAAGGAGGGCAAAAACAGAGAGCTGGCTGCCGTCACTGGCGGAGGGAATCCCGCGCTCTTCAAGACCTCCAAAGCGTGGGAGGAGAAGGTGCGAGTCATAATACATCCGGAGATCCTCGCCGGATTAGCAGGGGGAGTGGAGGCTGGTAAGTACAAACTAATGTATACCAGCACACCGCTATGTACTCACATGCACTACCACCATGCCACAGCTCCCAGGGACAAACACCCCCATGTCCAGCACACAATACACAACACATCACACACACATGCAACAGACACCACCACACACAGCCCAAACCGAACAACTGTAACATACGTGGGGACATGTGTACACTCAGCTAGCCACGTAACCACCAACAGGTCCCCAAATATGCCAGAAGCGCCACAACGAGCACCCACCACACCCATGTGTCCGCCACAGCTGCACTAACCGACAAGTAACAGGTAAGTGGCAGGAACACAAAGTGCAGTGGGTGGGACGGTGGACAGCCCAAGTACAACACACACCAGGCCCCTAGTCCCACAGCACAGCAAGGAGGAGCATCCCCCACACCCCACAGCCACGTGTCAGCCACCGCAGTGCACAACGACAGCCGAAAGGCAGACATCACGGTCCACAGCAATTGGTGTCAGTGGGTGTCCAGCCACCCCCACGACCCACAACACCCCCCCACCCCCACAGACCTGCAACATGGAGCACCCCCGCTTAGAGCCTTGTGGCATCCAGTACAGTGCACGCACGAACAACTTGCAGGTGGGAAACTGGACAGGGCTGGATTACTGGAGGCATGAGGACCATAACACGACCAACACATGGGACATGTCACGTAGCAGACGAACACGCAGCACCGCCCACCGTCACGAACAAGTGAACAATGTGCACACGGACATGAACAACAGACTCACACCCCACATGACCCATCACAGACATAGCAACACCCAAGGAGCCACGTCTGCATGCACAAGCCACACTGAATATAGTACCACACGGCAGCCACTGTGCAACTCATCACACACAACCGAAACACCATTGAAGTCCTGTCCATGTAGCCCCTACTGCCTGTCAACCACACACCCCACAACTACGCCTATGTAAGACAAACAACACTAGACGCAACAGAGCGGAACAACATAAATGCACACGAACACCACTGAACCCATCAAACACACAGACACACCATGCACATACAACATACCATCCATCCCATCCGTCAGCCCCAGTCTCATGAAAGGCATGTCATCCGCACAGCTGCCACACATACAGCAGTCACGCTAAGATACATGCCCATGACCAACCATGTGCCAGAAGTCAATGAAGCGCACGACACACTGTGAGCAACAACACACAACATGGGCCACACCCCCGAGCACTGCAGTGATGCACATGGCACAGGGCAGCACGCACACCAAGGAGATGGGACAACTGCAATACGTTGGCTGGCACACAACCATCACTCACTCATAACGATGCGTCCAATGCCATGTCCAGTAATCACAACAGACAGCAAATATGCAGGCCATGTCAAGCATGCACACACCTCAAACCATGCACTGTCATGCTGCCACAACACATGTCACGTTCGGCACCCATGGCTCACAGCATGTACCCCAAAAGCATATCCCCTCCCAAATGCGAATCTGGGGCATGGCCCCCATGTTGCCATATGCGTTCCTAAGCGTTCCATTTGAACCCCAAAAGCATATTCCCTCCCAAATGCGAATCTGGGGCATGGCCCCCATGTTGCCATATGCGTTCCTAAGCGTTCCATTTGAACCCCAAAAGCATATCCCTCCCAAATGCGAATCTGGGGCATGGCCCCCATGTTGCCATATGCGTTCCTAAGCGTTCCATTTGAACCCCAAAAGCATATCCCCTCCCAAATGCGAATCTGGGGCATGGCCTCATGTTGCCATATGCGTTCCTAAGCGTTCCATTTGAACCCCAAAAGCATATCCCCTCCCAAATGCGAATCTGGGGCATGGCCCCCATGTTGCCATATGCGTTCCTAAGCGTCCCATCTGAACACCAAAAGCAAAGTACAAACCAGACCCAGGATGGGCCAGGAGCCCGCATACACCAGAGTCACAATAAGTAGGGGCACAGCAACACACCCATCGGCATGGCCAATCCGTCCCATGCCACATGTGCACAGCACACAGTCCCATTGCCAAGCACACACAACTACAGATGCTACAGCCACACACACGCCTCCGGGAAACCCATGTACGAGATTGCACGAACTGTTAATGTCAGACGACAAATACATACTTCGCCAGGTGCAACACAATAACAAATCTCATTCTCTCCACAGGTGACGAACTGCTGGATGCTGGGGATGGAGCCAGCAGCCAGCACAGCCAGCCTACAAGCCCCCAACGAGGACACACGGATCTGGAGGATCTGTCCTCCTCTTCGGACACGGACCACCAAGCAGGCCCATCTGGTGTGGCAGGGCCCAGCCGCTCCCCAGGACCCCTCCTACCCACCAACCCATCATCCAGGGCTGCTGAACATTCCCAGCCCCCTGCTGCCACTGTCGTTGCGGCCACACCCACGGTCATTGTGGCCACTACCACTGCCGCAACCGCCACCATCGCCGCACCGACCACCACCGCCGCCACCACCGCCACGTCTTCGCTGGCACCAGCCCCAGCGCAGGTGGTGGCCCGGCCGACTGGATCCACCCTGGGAGCCACAGCGAGGACCGTGGTGAGCAATGTGGCTAGTGGGCAGGCCGGTGGCAGCAGGACTGGTAGGAGGAGCAGGGTCAGGGAAACGCCAGCCTCCCCTGGGAGCCATGCCCTGCCTCAAATGGCCAGAGTCCTTGGGGCCTATGAAGAGGCCCAAGGACAATGGGTCCGGTCTGCTTCAGACACGCGTGAGGTGCTGGGGGTGCTGAGGTCCATGGACGCCCGTATGGGCCAACTCGTGGACCTCATGGGCCAGCTGGTGGTGGCGGTGAGGTCACAGCCAGGGACAGCAGCTCCCCTCCGCCACCACCTGCCGGGGCGCAGGGTGGAGCAGCAGTGTCCAGTTCCCCTGCGTCCACAGCCAGTGAGCACACCTCAACCACCAGCATGTCGCAAGCAGGCACCCCCCTCGCAAACGTGGAAGGGGCCGTCCGAAGTGGAAACAGATCTCCCGGGAGGACTTCGCACGCTCCAAACGCAAGTGAGGCAGCCAGCCAGCCTTCCGCCAGCCTTCCTTGACCAGCCACTGCATTGACTTGGACTACGATCCCACTCCACACAGCCATCTGGATGGCATGTGTGTGTTGGACTATGGACATAGAACCAGTGGGTACACCCTGAGCATCACGCAGCCATGACCGACAGCTCATTGTCACTGCACGCACCACTTTTGTCATCACCTTACACACAATCACATGTCACAGTTTGTAATAAATGCACCTTTTACACTAACTGCTGTTTGTGCCCTGTGTTTTATTTGTACGGAATACAACGGCCACCTTGGGCGGAAAGGCACCTGATGCGTGGCATGGCAATTGAATCCGGAGGACCTGTAGGGACCTAGGGGTGGGAGACAGAACAGGAGCACATTCAATGAGTGTGTCACACACCCATCACACAGTACATGTCAACAACTACAAGCAATGTACACACATCGCACAGAGCAATAGGGCACAATGCCACAGCCACCAACAGTGGCATACTACCCTGGCCATGGAGCGTTGACACACAGCACGCAGTGAACAAACGGCCACCCTGACACAGCACACACACACCTGCACAGATACAGCCACATCAGCCGTCGTACATGGACACTCACCGTCAAGTGAAGTAGCGGGCGATGAGCTGCTGCCGCACATTACCAGCTTCCTCCTCTCCGCTGTCCTCCTCACTCGAGCTGTCCTGGTCTGCGGGCTGGGGCCCTGGTTGATCTCCGTCATCCACGATGAGGGGGATCTGCTTCCGAATGGCCAGATTGTGCAGCATGCAGCACGCCACCACTATCCGGCACACCTTCTGTGGGGAGTACGCCAGCGCACCCCTGGTGCGGTCCCGGCACCTGAACCTGGACTTGAGGAGGCCAAAGGTACGCTCGACCACACGTCTGGTCCTCCCATGTGCCTCATTGTAGCGATCGTCTGCTGGGGTGCGAGGATTCCTCAATGGACTGAGCAGCCATGCCCCATTCGGGTACGCAGAGTCACCTGGGTGTGAGGGACACAGAGAACCGTTGCAATTCCAACTGGACAGGGGACAGCATCGCACAACCAGCACGCTACACCACTCCACATACTCACCGACAATACAGGCACGATCCTGTTGCATATTGGACATCAGTCGTGGCAAGATGCTGTTGCGCATTATGTGTGCGTCATGGGCCGAGCCTGGGAACTTTGCACACACGTGGGTGATCACCATGTCCGCAAGGCACACCACTTGCACATTCAGGGAGTGCGTGTGCTTCCTGTTGCGGTACAGGTGCTCAGTGGCCTGTGGTGGAACAAGGCCGACATGTGTGCAGTCAATGGCTCCAACGACGTGTGGGATTCTGCCAAGGGCATAGAATGCACCCTTCACTGCCGCCAATTCACGAGCCCTGGGGAAGCGGATGTACCTGTTTCGGTACAGCATCATGGCTGCCAGTACATCCCTCAGCACCTTGCTGAACATGGGCTGGGACATCCCTCCTCCAATGCCCACTGTGTGCTGGAATGACCCAGTGGCGAAGAAATGCATGGTGGCCATCACCTTAGCCGTGGGGGTGACAGCAGTCGGATACACCCTGCGGGGACGGAGATGGGGTTCTAACATGGCACACAGTCGATGCAGGGTTGGCCTGTCCAGCCGAAACTTCCTAATAACCTCTGTATCGTCCATGTCCGCCAGCAATTGGTATGGGCGGTCAATGTTCGGTCTCCGCCTAGGGACAATGGCAGAGGACACATGTCAAAGCAACACGACACATAGCAATTTCGCATACACATCACTGACATGACTGAGCAAGCACATGAGCCACAGCCCAGCTGTCAAGCTGGGACGGCACGGCCACAATACACTTACACAGGTCTCCCAACAATGGCAATGGCTAGTGATACAAACCACTGCCATGTGCATGCACATGGGGATCTAGGCCCCAATGACTTGCGGGGCGTGCTGATGGGGACTGACTGCATATCCGTCAAGCGGCAACGCCACGGCAACATGAATGTCTGCTGAGCATGGAACTGCTTCCGCGGCTGGATGAGTATGGCACACGACGACGACGATGTGGGCACAGGCTGAGCGGCCAAAACAAGTGGGACCTGTGGCACAAGGGGATATGAGGCAGTAGTAGGTGTCAGCACTGCACCCTATGTACAGCACTGTACGGATCACACCTCCCGAAACATTGACAGGTGTCCACATTGACAGCCCCATGCCAAGACGGCTGTGTGCTTGCAGTCACACGTCACAGGTGAGAGGTTACATTGCACGTGCCAGGTGGCAGACGTACATAGTGGGAGCTGGCATGTGTGTGCATGTGTCTCCTGTTCAGGATCCACCAGATGGGCGCTGACTCTGTACTGACCATTGGACACAGCATGTTCCGTGGAAGGCTTGTGTGTGTGGGATGGTGGCACTGGATGTGCCTCCGTTGGGTGGGGGGCCATGCACAGGGCGGGTACGTCGATGATTGCGCATTGTTGGTCACGGTGGGTGCACCAACTGAAGATGTGTTGCCCTGTGTTCAATTCCTATGTCCGCATGATGATGGACTGTAGATGTGGGCAGACTACACATTGGTCGATGTGCTGTCTATATGCATGTGCCTTCACACCAGGCACAGCTGCCCCTGCACATGTGACCCCTGCTGGACTCGCTGCTGGGTCTGTGGAGCTGATGCACCTTCTGCGCGTGGGGCGGACAGCTCTCCTCACTTCCCTCATTGCGCATGTCATGACTTTGCCGCAGGTGACATGGATCATGGAGGGCCCACATGTACGCGTGGGTAGGCTACACATGATTGTACACTGGTCGCCACCCCCAGTCAGTGTTTCGAATGGGAAGGTTGTCGTGCTGGTGGTATGTTCGATGTGGCGGATGGGCGGGCCTAGGTGCGGGCTTACATTCCGGACATGGGGGGTAGTTGGATTGGCGACTAGTTGCAGTACACACGGGACACGTCTCTTCCTTTCCACATCTGGGTCATCCCTTGTACTTACTGACAGTGATACAGTCATCTTCGCCCCAGCCCTCATGTCCTCCCCTCGCTCCCCCAATATGCATGCTCACCTGCGAGGCTAGCGCCTGCACAGGCAGCCCCAAGCTCGCACCAGAGAGGGCAAGGAGTGTATGTGTGGGTCCAGTTGCACGAGTGGGCTGTCTCAGGGTATGATGTGTGGCGGGATGCCGTCCACCTGCGTGGTGCCCCAAATGGAGACCCGGCCTGCATGGACTATGCATCACAGTCTTCGCCTTCCGGATCCGCCACCTGCGACACCCAGTGGCTGTGGCTGCCCTTGCGGCCAGGCCGCGTCCGTCTGTGGCTGATGGCCCACACATTCACTCTTTGGCCTCTCTGGGGAGGGCTCGGGGTGGTGGCGCACGCGCTTGCACTTAGTCGCAATGGCATGTGGCGTGGTTGGTATGATGGGCAATGGATGGGATGGTGCGAGCCACCTCCCGTGACGTCAGTGCTGCTCGTGCTGTGGTGCGTCCCCCTACACTTCCATTTGACTTGTGCCATGCTAGACGTTGAGGTTCTATTGCCTGCGTGATATGACCAGGAGGAGCGCGAGGAGACCTCTCACACACCATGCTCCACTGCCATCCCGTGCCCTGTATCGCCTGTGCGGATTGACTATGTTGGGGTTACACCTGGTCGACTGGGGCTGTGTGTGCCTTGTCAAGGGGCATGGCGGGCGCACAACAGGATCCAGCTTGTCCACAGAGGGTGGGCTGAGGTGCGCCTGGTACCGCTTTGTACGTGTGCCCGGCTGCTGTGCACACACGTGTTCACTCCCCCCGACAGGTGTCCTCTCACAATGCCCAGGGAAGCGGTGGTGTACTGTTCATGACCCCTCCCAACACGGCGTGCTCCAACTTGGCATGTGCGCATCTACCCGTCGCACCCACCCACCTGAGCACTGCGTCCATACGACTTCACACGACACATGTGTGTCTTCCACAGTAGTGCTACTCATTTGCGTTGACATCCAATACCAGTGGACTACATGGTCATGTCACGACTGCCGTGTACTTCACATACTCTCATCCTCTCTCATTCGTACTTGTGAAATGAGTCAGCGGAGACAGTTTTGGTTTCAAACATTATATTGAGTCTTCTGTCCTCTGTGATGCAGTATAGTGGACACTACTGGCAGCGGAATACATGTTGAGGATATACTGAGCATGATTGCAAATGGGATAGGGTGTGGGGTTACATGTGATTGGCTGTTGCATGTGGGATGTGGGCTTCAGAGTGACATCTGCTTGGCCAAGGCTGTGCTAATGTACATTTACGTATAGCTGCAGAGCTGCGGACTTTGACACAGACGGTATACATGTAGCCTACCAGACCGCTTGGCATCATGGGCACAGTCCATCTCAGTTCCATGTGACAGGTTTGCTGCGGTTGTTCCTCATGCACGCGTGCATGTGAGATGACATCAGGGCATGTGCTTGCGTGCATGCAGCGGCGTGCCACTTGTTGTTGCACTGTGGTGGTTACTGGACATGTCACAGTCACTGGGGTCGTGTTGTTGTTGTATGCACTTGTCGTCCATGCAAAGGTCCTGGTATGGAATTCCCGGGGCGGGGGTGGGAGGGGTGCAGCACCCACAGACTCCAGGCGACCTATTCATGTCCACTGAGCGGTGTGTGTGTCCATGGGCGCTGGATCCATGTCGTGTCCTGGTTGTTCGTGCAGTTCCGTCCATGTGGGTGCGATACACAGAGCCCATGCCACTGCCTCCCACGATGCATGCGGTGTTCCTGGATGTGATGGGGAACAGTGTGCATGTCCCGGTCATATCCGATGTCATGGCGATGTCGTTGATGGTGTGGTTACAGTTGCCGGTCGTTTGGTATGGCTGTTGTGGTGGTGACTGGCCAGTCCGTGCGGAAGCTAAGCATGGGTGCGGGGTTGGACATCATAGGTCAATCGGGGAACCTGCGTTGTGGTCCGACGAATTTACAGGTTGTCAGGTATGCGATGCCGTCCAGCAGGGCTTCCATGTCATTGGTGGTGTACATGTTTGCCAGCCAATGTAGCGGATGGTGGCTGTCAAGGTGTTGTTCGTAAGTTGTCCCTTGGAGGACCATGATGGGGCATGCTGGGTGACATTCGATGTAGCTGTTCTCGATGATCCGTCGTGTGGAGGCACAGTGGTCCCATTTCAGTGCGGGTGCGATGTTGGCCACATACGCCATGCCCCCATAGGCAGAGCAGGCCCTGTCGTGTGCGTCCAGAGGGAGGAGTAGTGGTAGCAGGTCCGCCTTCAGACATGCCGGGTTGGAGAGGCATATCTCCACGGGATGCTGGTAGGGACACCTCCGACAGTAGAAGACGGGCATGACGCAGCTGAACAATGTGATGCGGTAAGTCAGTCGGTAACTTACGTTCAGCAGGGACAGGAGATCGCATCCCAATGTATGAAACAGGTTGGTTTTGTACAGCTTGAGCTGTTCGGCGTAGTTGGGTAGGTGTGTTGCGGTTGCCATTTCGCAGCGGTGCGTTGTGGTGGCGTGCTCCGGCTGTGTGTGCAGTCTGCAATGTGCACGCTCCGAGGTTGCTGTGAGCTCTGTGTAGTCGTAGGGAGACAGGACTTGTGTTCTGTTGGCTTGTTTGGAGGACACGGGCCCTCTTCCCACATGCTTCTCAGACAATTCAAGGTCAGTGATGTGTGACTCCTTCCAATTAACTTGCATGTGGCCGACATGGGGGAGTGTTTTCTTCTTTCTTCCCCGTCCGTTGTGTGCTTCTGTGATATGCGCTATCTGCCCTGTGGTCGGTCTCCTCGGCATGCCTGTGTTGGTCTATTCTTGGACAATGGCTGTATTCACCGGCTTCTGTCGTAGGGCTGTGGTTTCGGAGTTGGAATGGAAGGTCATTCAGTGCTGTCTGCTCTCCCTTGTGTGGGCGGCAGGCTGCCTTTCCGCTCTGCGTTGGGCCTTGTGTGTGAATGTTATTCTTGGGCCACCTGTTGTCGGTCCCCGGGCTCTTTGGTGTTCCGTTTTATATGTCTTGTTCATATGTGCAGGGTGGTATGGGTGTTTCAGTGTGGTACTGGCGTTCCTCTTCCCGAAGGGGCCCTGCTTCTCCTAGTTGGTGTTGCCGCCGCTGTGTGCTACGCCATGTTTGTTACACTGGGGTGTGTCCTGCTGTTGCGTGTCTTCACTGACATGTGTGCGTCGGTTGTGTGGCGTTGGGTGTTGTCCGTGAATTGGGCGTTGGGGACATGTCTGTGGCAGGCCTGTCACGTGTCATGTGCGTTCGGGGTGGGGCTGATGTGTGTGCTGCTTGGTTGTGTCCCTGTGTCTGTGTGCGACGCATGCATGGCGCTGCGGTTGGCCTCTGCGTTGTGCGCATGTGTGGCAGCGTCATCGCCGCTTTGGGGCCGTGACGGGGTCGTTGGTTCCTAGTCCCAGGTGGTGTGTACACATGTGTTACGCGATGTTACGATTTGGCCTGTGTGTCATATGTGGATGCAATGGTGGATGTGTAGTGTACACGCGCTGGTGGGGGTTGTCCGCTTTTTCCGCCCTTGCACTGTGTGCGCTGTTTGCGTGCACTTGTTGTGTGTGTGCCTACCTGCGTCTCCGCGGTACGTTGCGTCCTTGGTGGTGCATCAGCAGGAGCATGGGGAGGGCCTGCAGTGCTGGATTCATGCTCGGGGAGCCGCTTCTTCGTTGTCCGTGCTCGGCGTCCGTGTTACCGCTTCGGTTTGTCGTACGGTATCTCTTGGCCGTGGGAGCCGTTTGTTTGCGGCATCGTAATTTATGCGCCGGGCGGGACGTGTTTCGTCGGACGGTGTGTGTCAGTTGTGCTGCGCCGCTACGTGTACGGGCGCACTTTGATGGCGGACGGTGTTGCTGGCTTGCCGGCAGTGTTTGGCCTACTTTTCGCATCGTAATTTGGCGGGCGTGTGGACTGCTGCGTGCCGGCGGTAACTGGTGGTTTTTGCATCCGCCAGCACGGCGGTCGTGCTTCCGCCCGACATCGTAATGAGCCCCATAGTTCTTAATAATATTGTTTTTTAATTATTGTTATGTAATTTGGCATATATTTTAAATGTATATGATTTTTTTGGTATAATTATTGTTTATGTTTTTAAATGTATTTGTAAAATGTTTAGTGGTTATAAAATGTGAGTATTATTTGTTATTTTTAGTACCGTAGCAGGTTATGGGTGTTTAGGGGCACAGAGTGAGAAGTAATTTAATTATAATAAATGAATGATTAATTATTAATAAATATTATTTTTTTAATCAATAATTAATTATGTTAATAGTTAATTATTATTTTTTAATTTACATTTTATGGGCAGGTTATGGGGTTTATAGGGGTAGAGGAGGGAAGTATTTTAATTGTAATTATTTAATAATTAACTGTTAATTAATATTAATTATTTAATTGATAATTAAATATGTTGGTAGTGGTAAATGTTTTTTTTTAAATATACATTTTATGTGCGGGTTGTGTGGTTTATAGGGGTATAAGGTGGACAGTAATTTATTTTAATTAATTAAGAATTGATTGTTAATTAATATTAATTATTTAATTGTTAATTAATTATGTTGTGTAATTTTTGTTTTCTTTTAGGTGTGAGTTGTGGGGTGTATGGGGGTACATGGTGGGAAGTAAATTCATTCTAAGTAATTGTTTTATTAATATTTGTATTTAATAATGATTATTTAATTTATAATTAATTATGTTAATTGTGTAATTAAAATTTTTAACTAAAATTTTAGGTGTGAGTTTGGGTTTTGTTGGGATATATGGTAGGAAGTAATTTACATTTTATTCAGGTTAGAATTATATTTTTTAATTAATAATAATTATGAAAATTAAATTGTATTATGTTGATTGTGTAATTAATGTTTTATTAAATTTTAGTAGTGTGTTGTATATTTTGTGGGGTGTATTATGGAAAGTAAATTAAATTTAATTAAATAATAATTTATTTTTATTTATTGATAATTAGTTTGATAAATATTTATGCTAATAGTGTAAATAATTAGCTTTTTAAAGTTAAGTTTTAGGCGTTGCTTGTAAGTTTTGTACATGTATATTGTGGGTAGTAACTATAATTAAAATTATCTAATGATTTTTATTTTGTTAATAAATAATTTTTAAATAAAAAAATCTTTTATATGAAAATCAATTTTGCATTCTAAATGTAATAATTGTAATTATTTATGATATATATAACATTATAATATGTATTTATTTGAAATAATTTTTTAATGTTTTTTTAATATTTATATTTTTTTTTTGAAATTATTTTGTTTTGCAGAGAATTTGTTTGTTTCAAATGTAGTACTGACTGCAGTGGGAATATTACATTTTAACCCTCTGCAATCCAACACCTTCCCTACTTTTGCACTTATGAGAGTGGGAATAGTATATTTTATCTCTTTGTAATGTAAAATTTTTCCTAGTATTGTATTAATTGTAGTGTTCTGCAATGCAATATTTTATCTAATTTTGCATTTATTATAGTGAGAGTAATACATTTTACCTTTGTGTGATGTAACAATTTTATTACTGTTGTGTTGTGTGAGGTTGGAGTATCAAATTGTATATATTATTAGTATAAGAATTTGTCTATTTTTGTATAAATTGTAATGAGAATTGTATATGTTTTAATTTGAATATTTAATCATTTATTGTATATTGATTTTAATTTATATCATTTTGTTTTTGTTTATTTAAAATAATATTTATAATTATTGTTTTTTATCTGTGAAATATTTTTATTAAATTGTAAAAACAATTATGTTGTTTACTTTTTAATTTTAATTAAAGTGGTTTGCTTTTTGAGTATTTTAGGGGCGATTACGATGTCGGGTGCACGCGTCTCATAAACCGGACCGATGGACCTCCGGTCAGCGGTCCCGCCTGCCTCATTAGGATGCAACCGAACACTGTTGGGTCGCATTGCGACATTTCCCTATGGGAGCATGCATTACGGCCATAATCATGCTCCCATAGGAAAATGGGAGGTTTTGTTCATCCCTACACCCCTTGAGGTGCCTGCCACGGGTGCAGGGATCAACAGGGGGGCACCATAGGCCCCCCCTAGGCCCCCAATCGGAGGTCGCACACACAAGGGGGCCCTGCTTGGGGCCCCCAAACATGCTTTTCGACATGGTTTCTATGTCGGACAGGCCGGCATGGAAACCCGCCTTTTGGGATTACCATCCGGTTCCGACTGGACGCCAGCCGGAATGACCGGCGGATTTCAATTCTGACCGACTGATACATAATCAGCCGGTCGGAAGTGAAACTGACGATGGGGGTCGGACAGCGTCCGACGCTTTCCGACCTCCATCGTAATATATATATATATACATATATATATACATATATATACATATATATATACATATATATATATATATATATATATATATATATGGATATATATATATATACATATAATATATATTTGTTATATGTTATTTGATATTTTTAAAATTATAATATTATTTAAAATTATTAGTTGTATATACTTTTTAACGAGATATATGTAAAATATATATATATATGTTTGTGTTTAACTTTTTTAAAGTAACTCTAGTTGTTATATTTGTTACAACATACTTAAAATAATTTTTATTCAATTAATGTTAGTATTTAATCTATTTTATTTTTCATATTTTAATTTAAATATATATTGAAAAATCAACATTTAATACAACGATATTATTGAAAACGCTTTTTTTTCCTCGATATTTTTGTAGTAGATATGTTTTCTCGATAATTTTGTAGGTAGATATTTTGGACCTCGATATTTTGTTAGTGAACCATAAATCAGGGACATTGTGCTCATATCTAAGCACATATGTTCCACAGAAAACAGATGAAATACAGGCTGCCCTTCATAATCATTGTGGCTCGTTCAAAAATGCTATTAAAAGCAAATATTGGCAAAGCCAATAAGCCTGGCTTCAATGAGCCAACACACGTAAACCGAGGCATTTACAAAGGATGTTTACATGCATTGATTGAACAAATGCCGTTTATCATATAAAAGCCTACCCAGATTCCTTTGCCAATGATGTGAAAAAAAGCAAAACATTGTTTTCTGTGTAATAAAACACATATTGGAGATAAGGAACTGAATCAAACAATGTGATGATTGAATGCACTTTTCAGTTGTAAAATATTCCCTTACCCATTTCAATGAAAGCACTTCCTGGAAAGTGGAATGATACACCAAATAGCCGGCACCATGAGGTGAGAGAGTAATACTGCTGTGGGGTCAAAGCCCAGCCTATGTACATTTGAAAGAATTCATAAGAATATCAAAGCAGACAGCTGCACCGTCAAGCCAGACCTAAAATTGAAGAGAGCAAAATGGCAGAGGAGAAAATTATCATTCAGCCGTGGTACATGTTTGCCACAGTTCCAAAAGTTCCACAAATGTTTGTACTCTCCTGATAGGGCAAACGTTGGAAATTTCTTGGGTAAGGCTGAGAAAGACAGAAATATCTGTGGTTCTACAGTCAATCATTTACCAAAGGTGTCCTTAAAGGAGACACCTATTTGGCCAAGAATACACACTGGGGCATATTTACAAGTCCCTATCGCCACAGGAACGTCACTTTTAGTGACGTTCCTGTGGAGATATGTGCGTCGCCTTATTTACACGGCAGCGTTAAGCCACTTAACGTGGGTTAACACTGCCTTGTAAATAAGGCACCCTTTCACGCTGTATTAAGTGTGAAAGGGGAGGGCAATGGGTGTTGCGGTGGGCATTCCACCGCAACACCCATTGATTTTGACGCTTTCCCCTATTTACAAGGGCAGCGTAAATAGGAGGCAACGCCAAAATTAAGACCAGGGAAGACCTGGTCTCAAACAGGCAAAACGAGGAGAAATGCTTTATTTCTCCTTGTTTTTGCTGTTTCCATGTGTGCTGCGTTGTGCAGCACACATAGAAACGGCAGCAGGCCATTGATTGTTTATGTACAGGAAGGTGACCCTTCCTGCACACAAATAATCTTTTTTTTAAAATGACATTATGTAACTTCTATGTGTGCTGCATTACGCAGCACACATAGAAGTGACAAAACGCCATTTAAAGATTGTTTATGTGCAGGGAGGAGACCTTCCTGCACATAAACAATCTTCCCTCAATGCAGACACCCTTGCACTATGGTGCAAGGGTGCCTGCATTGGCGCTAGGCTGCGAAATTTAGCTCCAGCGCAGGGGGAAACGCAGGGCTGCACCATATTGTTGTAAATTGGTGCAGCTCTGCGTTTCAGAAGTGGCGGAGCATGGCATTAAGCCAAGGAGGCTAATGCAACACTCCGCCACTTTGTTGTAAATATGCCCCACTATTTGGCCCTGAAGATAGGGGGCTTCATTTACAAGGAACTGACGCATCTGCATAGATGCGTTAGTTTCCTTGCGCCAGCGCCAAATGTCCTTGCGCCACCATGGATGCGCTGTATTTACAATACAGTGCTCCATGGCGCAAGGATTAACAGATGCGTCAGAAATTCTGACGCATATGTTGGCACAAAAGTGACGCATTGCTGGAGTTGCTCATGAAAGTGAAGCAATTCCAGCACTGCGCCACAACAGATAAGTGAGTCCCATGCAAAAAGCCCTGCGTCATTCCTTACGCCTGGTCTTAGCAGGCAAAGGGATTTTGACACAATGAAGGCGTTGAGTGACGCAGTGAAATGTTATAAATTTCACAGCGACAGTTCTACATGGCTTTTTGTGTGGGAACGCCCACCCTGCATACATTATACCTGACGCAGGTATAATGTGACGCAGTGCTTTACAACGTGACGCATCTCCCTAAATGCGTCACGTTGTAAATTGGCCGCATTGTTTGCACCACCGTTGTGTCACAAAAAGTGACGCAATGGTGGAGCAAGGAGGCACAAGGGGCTTGTAAATCGGCCCCAGGATGTCTATTAAACAAACAACTCAAGTGCAAATACAAACACCAGATTAATGCTCCCATAAGAATGTTTACTGCTTACTATGAACAAATCAACTGTGCAAGCAAGACAGCATTGTTCACAATGTAGCTTTGTGCGCTGTAATAAACTTTTGCAATATTGGTGACTGAACATCTTTCAAGTTCTTTCTTACTGGGCGTTAGATTTTTCTTAAAAGAGATGTTGAATTTGCTGGTCTGTCACTAGCAGGTTCAGACTTGTAGCAGTCCTGACTCAGTGATAGGCCAGATTCAGGATTACCTACTGGTGCTATTTTGCTCACACTGGTCACCAAGTAGTACTAAATCATAATTAATTGATGTTTTAGAAAATGGTGCAATTAGTTGCTGAGGCTTAGTTTATCTTATTTTCTTCTACAGTTCTCTGACTTTTTGCATAGTAAAGGAATCTTTAAAGGAATATGGGGTGGGATACGTTGAGGCCCTCAGTTACATTGCTCCCAAAATGCACAGTATGATAGACTTCCAGTAACGCCCGCCATTCTTCCCCCTTACCACCATGACAGCCTGAGACTACACGCTTTGGTTTGGTTAGAGATATTACAATCTCAGGTCATATTTTATTTACAAACCAAGCAGAGTAAGAACTGCCTACCTTCTGTATCATGGAGACATCACACCGCAAAAAATGAACATGATTTTTACACAGATCCCCAGTGTTAATCATAGCCAGCTAGACATCGAGTCACCTATCCCCACTACCCCCCCATGCAGAAACACCTCTAAAAGGGGTCACACACCCCAAGCGCGAGTCAGGATTATTACTCTTGCGTAAAAATCCTTGTGCTTCAATCACTAGTAGGAGATAATTGCCCCTTGTGCAAAGTCATTGATCTTAAAAACCATGCAGGGGGCCTGCTCACCCTAGCACAACCCTACCTGGAACAACCCCACATCGTCTGAGAGCCAGTCTGGGCAACTGGGTCATGTCTTGGTCTCCTGACGCAGACGCCATTTCCAACCCCCCAAAGGGCCAATGTCCCAAAAAAACAATGCACATGCGTAGAGGTGGTCAAAGGGCCACTGGAGCGACCAACCCCTGCTAATTGCAGCTTCTATAACAAATGCTGCAAGCACACCCACCCCTTGAGGTTCCAATGACACTGCTATCATATGTCTAGTACTTCTGTGAAATGCCAGGGGTGACCCTGAAATATCCCCACCAGCCATGAACTCACCCTACCACAGTCCAGCATGGTTCACCGACCATCTGGACCCCCCACCAGCTGCATGAGATACTGGCACGTAAATGAGAAGAGGTTATTCACAAGTATACGATTCCCCTCTGAAGACAGGTACACTCCATTGTGGAGAAAAAACTTTCCCCCAATACAATCATGAGGGATGCAATCTAACCTAGGTGACTTCAGGAGCCACAAGAGCCTTCTGTTCAAGCACTTGATGGATTCATTTAGCACCCACACAGTAAGCCCCCCGGCCAGGACTGCCTTGGCACAATATGAGACCACGCTATCATAGCTCCAGGGAAACGCTTAGCTAACCACATTACCTCAACAACTATTGCTTCAAACAAATCTCTACATCCCATATTGGGAAAATCATCATCCCCCGAGATGCAAGATAAACAAAACCTGCAGCTCAAGTCCCCTTGGTACCAGTTTATTGACCGCAGTACTGAGATCTTTGAGTCAGAGTCCTCCTTGACCACCTCATGCTGAATCCCTCCATGAATCGTCAGTTGGGTAAACCTCCTGAATCCTCTGGATGAAACAGTGGCCCAACACCCACACTATCCGAGTGAACATTTCACCTGATGCACAAAGGATATGGGAGGAAGAGCATATAATGCTTATAGCACCTTGACCTCCATCTTCTGATCTCTTGTACCATATGCTCATCCAAACACATTCCTGTTGCATGTGTGACCATCCCTATGCGGAATGAGTGGGCACTAAAATTAGACGGATTGATCCCCACTGCTGCCAGACACATCCTTAACATTGTAAACTTAAATCTAGAGAGAGGGGAGCCATCAGCACGTAAGGGCCCTAGCTGTCCACTGCGGATGGACGGCCAGGTAATCGAGAAGGAACTGGACCAGACATCACTGAGAGCCTGGTTCCCTATGAAGAATCCTTTGAAGAATAATATGCTCTCCTCTGCCCTGCTGGTCTGTTCTGGAAAAGGGTAATGTCACTGCCAGTGACCCACAGGGCCAACTCACTCCCTCTAGCAGGAGGTGCCCATTATGTCTATTTGGATCGCGCCACTAACTCCCGGAAAGCCTTTTAGAAAGCTAAGCAGAAGACCGCCCTAAACAGCTGGACTTCAAAGTCTGAGCGGCACACCTCTGGCAGCTTAGAGACAATAGTAATTAATGGGAAATGATTCATCCCACCAAATTTTGCAGAGAAAGAGAGGGCTGCCAACTGACTCCTTGCACACACAGCTGATGGACCATCCTGCCTAAGGCTAGCTAGAAGCGCTACTCAAGAGGTATGAGAGGCCTCTCTCTTACCCCCTTGACCCACAAACGACATATTTTGCTGAAATGCCCCCTCATAGGCTCTTTTTGACTTAGATGCTATGCTAGCTGCCACAAGGTTTGGTAGGATGGGGCAGCAAGCTTCCAACGATGGTCTTGGGTAGTAGAGCCTGAATTCCTTCAGTTTGAGGCGATAAAGCATCAGCAGCATTATTGAATACCCCTGGGACATGCCTAGCATTGGATGTAACATTGTTTACCAAGTACAACGAGATCAGCTCTATTAGCAGCCTCAGAACCATCATGCAGCTCACCCTTTGCTGATTTATGGTGTCCACTATCACCATGTTGTCTGACCAGAAGATCAGTGAGCGCGGGACTGGCTTTAGAAGAGCCCATCCACATTACAGACTCATTAAACCACTGCAAAACGGAGTCCTAGATAATCAGGTCTTGCCTAACCTCCAATGACAACCTCGTCTGATGGTGCCTCTGCTTTAGACCCACCAAAGCTTGCTCAATAAATCTGGAGAATGGTCAGCCCATGGGTATGATGTGGAGCACAAAGTTCAGCTGCCCTACAAAGACCTGCAACTGATGGGGCTCACTTTACTGGATGTCAGGCACTCCCTTTTTGCAGTCCTTGAACAGGGCAACTTTATCCTCAGGGAGCCTGCAAACCCCCGCAACAGAGTCCAATTTGAAGCCCAGGAAGGTAATCACTGTGGACAGGCCATATGTCTGGCCCTTTGCTAGTGCGACCCTGAAGCACCCAAACAGATCAACAAAAGCTTTGAGAGCCTAACTAACAATTCTACAAGTTAGGGGGGGCTAAGGAAGAGAAAGTCATCAAGATAAAGCAAAACCCACTGCGCAACTGTTACTCTCTTAAAAACCCATTCCAAGTAGGAACTGAACTTCTCAAATTGTGTGCAGGAGACCTCCATTGGCGTGCATCTATCAAAACACAATGCACCCTCAAATTGAAATCCCAGCAGATGGAAATCATCAGGGTGAACTGGTAACAACCGAAATGCTGGCTTAAGGTCTGCCTTGGCCAGCAGAGTACCCAGACCTAACATTTACAACATGGCGATGGCCTGATCAAACAAAGCATACTTCAATGAGCACAGCGCTAGATCAATAGCCTTATTAACAGGGACTGACAGATTATGTATGAGGTAGAACACACCCAGCTCCTTACTGGGCACCACTCCTAATGATGAGCACACAAAATCTTCCAAAGGCACAGAATTGAAAGGGCCATCTACCCTACGCAATCTGCCCTCGTTGGCAATTAGATGTCTAGCCAGTCGCGGTCCGTGTAGGAGTGCCGGCCGGGCGGTGACGTGGGGCGGGGGAGGGGCAGGGTGGGGGTTAGCAAAGTACGGATTACGGACCTATACAGGTAAGTAAACATTTAAATCAATGAAACGAATTTCGTTGCGCGCACTGCATCGCCAAATGCGATGCAGTGCGCGCAACGAAATTCGTTTCATTGATTTAAATGTTTACTTACCTGTATAGGTCCGTAATCCGTACTTTGCTACCCCCCACCCTGCCCCTCCCCCGCCCCACGTCACCGCCCGGCCGGCACTCCTACACGGACCGCGACTGTGTCTATCTACTGGTTAATTGGCCTGAAAGGACTGTTCATTCCTGCAAAATGGGACCACAGATAGGCCTTCAGCTGGGATCTTAAAGTTATACATGAAGCACTCATAAAGTATTTGTGCAGCCCGCAGGTTGTTATTCATGTACAGACGGGGTCAAAGCCTGAATATTTACCGGAGAGTGAGCTTTATCAAAATTAGAGGAGTTGTCACTGTTTTAGCTGGCCCTTCTCCCTTCCTTTTTTAAAACATTTATTTATTTAGGAGTTTTATATAGCAGTGCCAAGACCCGAGGGTATCAGAGCGCTTTACATCTGTGCATGTTCATTATAAATAGCGAGTATAATTACATCTCAGCAATAAGATAACATTGAGTCCAAGTTTGTGCACGAAGGAGGTAAAATACAAGGGGAAGAAAGTAGGGAGAACTGAAGGTTGAGTTCATGTCTTGACGGCCAATTGATCTTCTGTTAGTTGAGATGTTGATTGAGGAGGAGATCTTTTAGCTGTCTCTGGATGTGCTGGCGTGCCCCAGAAGGAGCAGGTGTGAGTTGTGTTTAAATTTACAAGTTCCAGGTAGTCTGGTGCAAGCTTTCTTATTCTATGCTTAGCATGCGTCCCACCTTTTGCCACCTTCCTGTCACTGCACCACCGGCCGAAAGGGCTGATGTGTATCGGGCTCTGACTTATTGAGCATCATGTGATAAAGCCAGGCATTCACATCGGTCTGATCCCAATATAGTGTGTGGCAAGTGCCTTTCTTCCGCCTAAAGGCACTGTCGTAATCATTCCAAGAGTTACCACCAAACTCATCATGAGCGCACACTATCCTATTTTAGTAGCAAGACAATTGCGGCCCAGCTCAGGAAAATTCTGAACCATGACAGCGTGAATAATTGTGAAACCCTTAACTAAGTTCACTAATGTCTCATCTACCTTCTGCCTGTGATGGGTGTGAGAGCAATCTCTTGAGTGTGAACACTCTTTGCAGCGCTTAGCCTTCAACCTCACCTGGGTATACAAAATCAAGTTTGAATATTTCCACAAATGCCCTATTTCAGATGTTTTCCTTCACTTCAGTGGACAGGTGGCCCCCCAACTGATCCCGCTAGGACTGCACCGAACCGAGACCCATGCTAGGTAAAGGTAATACGGTACCTGCTGCAGCCACCTTCTTGCCCTTGTCTGGCTGCCCTGCTACCGATGGCACAGCCCCAGCAGCAGGACCCTGGGCCTTGTCCCCCAGACCAATTACGATGCAACCGAACACTGTTCGTTCGAAGTCCCATTGTTCCCTATGGGAGCCCGTGTTCCGCCCGACAACACAGGCTCCTATGGGGAAATGGGGTGTGTGTGTAAAACCTTGCACCCTGTCGCAGGCACTCCACGGTGCCTGCCACACAGTGCAGGGTTTTACAGGGGGGGGTCCCTTAGGTACCCCCTCTGCCCCCAACCGGAGTCCGCAGGATGAAGGGGGCCCTGCTAGGGGCCCCCAAAATCACTTTCCGACTGCCTTTTCGTGTCGGACAGGCCAACTCGGAAAGGCTGTTGGAAATCGACATCGTAATCGGTACGTTGGAAACGGTGTTCGTAGAGGTGCACGATGCGGTTCTGACCGACACGGATACCCCGAGAGCCAGTCGGAACCGATTCGGAATGACCGTGCGGTTTACTTTCCGACCGCGAACATCGTAATCGGTGGGCGGATTGTAAGCCGACCGAGTCGGTTGGAAGGGATCTGATGTTGTCTAGGGAATTCCGACTGTCGGGAGGAGGCTTTCCGCCCGACATCGTAATTGACCCTAAAGTGTAGCTGGTTGCAAGGCCAGCGCAATCCCCCCTCCCAATGGGAAAGTACCCTGGGTAAAAGCCTACAGAGGCTGTGATTCCTCTTGCTCTCCTGCCCCAAACTGCGGTACCAATCTCCTTGCCTTTCCAAAGATGTCCCCCTTGGCCACCCCTGCCACTACACCCCCCAACACCACAGTGGGCAGACCTCCAATCTTGGATAGCCAGGGCAGCATACTTGCCAGATTAGCCACTAAACCCGGTTGCGCCCCTGGGGCATGTGATGCCTGCTCCATCCCAGAACTAGGCCCTGGCCCCCATATGGTGGTTTCCCTATCAACTGCAACCCAATGGTTCGAACTCAGATGCAATACTCATATTGCCCACAGGCCCTTCTACAGGAAGCAATAACGGCTGCCCTGAAGACACTGACTGGTCCCTGGAATCCGCTGCTGCTTCCCCAAAAGCGGTGGGAGGATGCCCTTTCTCTGCCTGTCCTTTCCTCGTCCTCTCTGGAACTGGGGGAAAGGTTCCCTCATGGCCTCCTAGGCTGCTCAGGCACCTCCACAGGTGTGGGGGCTTCAGCTCTGTCCATTCTGTCCCTACCCAAAAGAGCTGGGCGCACTAGTACCAGCAATTTGTCTATTGAATCCACCCTCCTTGTTACTAACTCCATGTCCCTGTCTCTACTGCTGCTGGCAGTCTCTTGCTAGCTTTTGGAGGCATGGTGTAGCACTAACAAGACCCTGAAACACACCCCAAGCAAAAGAAAAATGACAACACTGCTGACCAACTAGCAAGTCGGAAAAGCCCCTCACTCAGTACATCCCAAACCCTTTCCTTACTTCGTTTGTCCAGTTGCTAGGCCAGGGGCGGGCACCAAACCGAATTGTAGGAAGGTCAGTTTATGGAGAGAAGGGGTGTCTCCAAAAAACTAGCTGCCCCTTGACAATGAACTAGCAAAGGGGGTTGGGAAAAGTGGGGGTGACAAATCAAGGAGGCTCTCACAGGCCAGAAGCCAACCATGCTCCAAGCTAAGCGAAGGGGAAAGAGCCCCAAATCACACCCAAGAACCACAGTTCAAAACAGAATGGCTAGAAGGCCCCTAACAACAAATACCCTCAAAATCCACAAGGGGGAATGACTCACATTGGGCTGAGCAGCAGTGGGAGAAATCGGGTGAAATTGACTAAGGGGGCCAGCTCGCCACCAAAAGAAAGGAAATAGTTTGTGTGTACTTCCTGTTACTAGTGCGTCGGAACACGTCACCACCACTTCAGCTGTGCAGTCGCACCACCAACTTCAGTGATTGCAAGGCCCAAAGGACAAGCATCAGCCGGATGATCCAAGAGGCCAGCAGGGGAAAGCCAACATGCAATCCCTTTCTGCAGCAGCTCCTATCTGGTGTGCAGTCTCTGACGGTGTGGGGTGTTAACGGCGTCTTCGGGCAATGCAGATAAAAGGCCAAGGCACAGCTTCACTCGCCTTTTGGGAGGCTGCACCTGTGCCCCCCACCCCTTCACCACTGCACACCTAGATCACCCATGACCCAGTGGGACTAAAGCTTGCAACAGGGCAGCCCACGCCCCAAAAAGGGGATGTTTGCTAGGTGGCCCACCATCTTTGAAGGTGCCCAGTCCAGCCATTGCCTCCCATAAATTTTGGTATGCCCCAGTTGGGGGCAAGCTTCGGAACAATAGTTTGATAACACCTTCACAAATGCACAATCAATTGTTCCTGAATATGAACATGCAGAAATCAATTGGAAAAGAGGCATTTCTGCTTTTCCCCAATCACCAGGGATATTGTGCCTCTTCTCAATCCAACAGGGATAGCAGGATGGAGAAATCTAAAAGTAACCTCAGTTATAACAAAGGAGGAACCAATGGGTAGTGTTTTATTAAATGAACCACGGTATGTAATGGTACAGAAACCAATGTTTATTAAGGACAGTACAGTGGGCATGGAAACAGGCACAGGTAACTGATCCGTCGTAGACAAACAACAGGCCAGTCTTCTTATGTAGTGGTCAACAGCTATATAGAGTCGGAGTTAAACTGTTGAAGATACCATGCTTATATGCCAACATAAACAAATATATCTAGCCCTGTGTATTTGGCAAGCAACTTATATAAAATGTGCTGAAAGTATGTTATGGCTTTGGAGTATGGATAGGCCTGCTGGAGTATACAGCGGAAAAACTCGTTTCCGGTAGGTGCAGGGGACAATATCTCTTACCATTACCCCTGATCCACACCTTCACTCTCACAGTACTTGGCCCTTCTAAGTATTTGACAACTGATCCTACTACAAATCCATTTACCACAGAGGTGATGGACCTCCTATGGATCTGTCTCTGCCGATAGAAGGGGTGGAAATTAGTGCATCCAGACTCCCAGTTAGCTGTGCAATGAGGACCATTAATTGACAGCCAAGTTACAACACATCAAATGATCTACTCTAATTGCTCAGTTTCAAAGAAACAATCAATAGGACTCAATAATAGATTCAGACAGATTTAGATTCATTTTGGTTATTGTATTAAAGAATCAAAATTTGTTGCACATAGCAATTTTTCCAGAATTTCAGTCAAAATTATAAAAATTTGCATTAGAATGCCCAACATTTAGGCAAATCTTAAAGGATGGTTATTATTTCACAAAGTTATAAAGACCTGCTATCCCATAAGACAGAAAGTTAAATAGTTGATCTAACAGCTCAAATTCTACCAAGTAAAGGGGGAATTTGAAAGTAAAAGTCCTCTAAGGGTGAGTCCATTAGCATAAAGCTAAAGCAAAAATGAAATTGGTAATAGTTCTGCAAGAAAATCTCAGTCCTTCAGCTACCGATTGTAGCATCGATAAATAGTCCAAAACTAAAGAGGATGAATTGTGATACCCAAAAATCTATAAGCATAACATCGTCAGTGTCTCATCAAGGAAAAGAAAAATATGGCGTTTGCGTTGCCATTCCTTTGGGGTTTCTTCTTTTTTAACGTCTTGACAAGAACCAGTGGCCCAGCATTGCACCACCATAGAAAGATCATCACATGTCCATTTAGCATTAAGTCACCTAACTAAGGGGGTCATTATGATAGCGGGCGGATCGCCACCGCCCGTATGGGGGTGGCGATCCGCCCGCTATTTTCCACCGCCCGCCTAACATTTCCCCCCCGCCATATTACGATGGCGGTGGGAACCCAGGCAGACGGAAAGACCGTCTGCCAGTTTTCCGCCGGTAGGCAATCCGCCCGATTGCCTACCGGGCGGAAAAGGCCTGCAATATGGTGGTGGTGCCTTGCAGGCACCGCCATCCATATTACGATGATGGCGGTCTCATGCCTTTCCATGGCGGAGACTCCGCCATGGAAAGGCATGCGAGAATGCCTTTGGGGGCCTGTTGCAGGCCCCCAGGTGGTTGGGGTGGTGGGTGGCTGTACTTGGGGGGTACCCATGGTACCCCCCGACATTTGCATGCTCAAGGTGGCAGGGACCGCGCAGTGCCTGTCACGTTATGCATGCAAATGCACAACATGCTTTATTTACATTGCGGCGGGTGCTGCTCACAGCACGGCCCGCCGCAATGTAAACAATACGGGATGCCACCGTGGCATCCTAATACACATGGCGGGACCGCCGCACCTCTTGCGGGCGGTCCCGTTTGACGTTGCGGTGGCGGGCGGCTTTGTCCGCCCGCCATCGTAATGACCCTCTAAGTCTGTTGGCAAAATTTGGATGGTTTCCCATCCTTGTCATGAGAAACAACAGCTTCATGAGTCCGCATCAGCTATCGATGGGAAAAGTTGCAACTTATAGAACAGTAGAAATTTCATTCTTTTCCCTTCCTTTCCCAATGGAATAATTTACAGAACACATTGTAAAAGTTCTGGTATGTCCATGCGAGGCGCAAAAGTACCACAGCTTACAAAGCCAAATGAACCATTGTATTAATTAGAGAAAGAAAATCTAGAAAAGAAGCCTTTAAATTTACTTCATACCTTTACATGAAATAAGCTCTAAATCATCATTAAATGAAATAAATCATAAGGAATCATAAAGAAAATATAGAATGTTCACAAATCATTATTACACAGAAATAGCTAATGTTAGGAATACCCTATTACTGCAAATTTTCACTATTTTGTATAAATACTCATAAACTCCAAAATCTCTAGTATCAGTCTACAACATTTCAAGCTTGTATCTCATTGCTATAAGACATAGCACCTATTTTTCTAGTTGGTATATTCCCTATGAAAAGCATTCAATAACAATAGACCACTTTACTTTTAACATCAAATCTTACCCATTTTATTTGTCTTAGTGTTATTTTGCATGTGTCTCTACATTACGTTTAAAAGCACCCTTTTAAAGTGCTTCTACTACACCTGTCTCTTTCATGTGTGTTACTGTGTCTAACATGTGCAACATGTAATTTCAAATATGTGTTTTCATTTCTGCATCATGTCGTGTATTATGAACTTTTTAAAGTTGTGCTACATCAGGCCTAATTTGCTAGGCATGACTGAAGCCATTTATATGGGACGGTTTTAAACCAGTGGAATCCTATGCTCTAGGATGTGTAGATAAAATGAACAGAATAATAAGTATAACATTACTTCACAGAAATAAAATGTAACAGGTTGGCTGGGCAAGTCAAGTGCTTGTCAAGATGCAGGTATGCAACTGTCAAAGTTTCTGATGAAACCAGTGCTTGAAACATAAATTCAGAATTTAGATACTCACTATCCCAGAGTACTTGTTTACTAATGAGAAGTACATGAACTCTCTCATTAAAACGTATGCACCCCCCTGAGAAGGCTGGAACTCTCCCCTGTCAAATGAAAGAAGTGCAGCTACTCTGTGCCTGACATTAGCTGCCCGAGTAAACCACTGGATGAAACATGGTTATGTGGTTGAACAATTGAGCGTGACCAGTCGTACAAGTATAAATGGGCAACTGTGTGTGGCCGGCCATGGTTTTCTGACAAGTCATAGGCCTGCTATGAGCTACGGCCAGGGCCACTGGAATATAGCGGCAGGCGGGGACCACATTATGCAGCGGGATAGACTAAATTATGTGTCAAAAGAAAGCAAATTATGCTTATGCGGCGCAATGCAACATATTTAGTGTTAGTATTAACTCGTTATTTTGGAATTTTTATACGTTAACACTATCTCGGCAAAGGTTTCACCTCATTAGTACCATTTCGACACCCAAGCACAGAAATAAGCAACAGAAAGGAGACCAGTCAACCATGCCGAAAGGCCTTCCACTGTGCAGCAACACGAGTCACGGCGCTTTTAGTAACTTTTGATCCGTTTGCGGTAGAAAACATTTTTGTCGCTGAAATCTGTCGATTATGCAGAGGATGGATTAGGTGACAAATGGGATTTCATAATAATGGGTAAATCGCATAATTTCAGTGGCCCTGCCTATGGCTATGCTGAAACACTGTCACCTCAGGCATCGTTCCTGCTTCAGTTCACCGTCAGCGTTCTTTCCTTTTCTTTCCATCCTCTTCCTAGCACATGGACACAAAATATAGAAATAAAATGGAAAATGAATGAATTCGTTCTGCTACATTCTCTGCCCATACATTTCACTGGCTCTCCAGCGGTATCTAAGGGTTCTCACTAGTTTAGAAGGCTTCAGACGGGAGCTGGGTTTTTTGTTGTTGTTGTTGAACCTCTTGGTTTCCCCCTGGAATTTCCCACTCCTCCTTTCAGGTCTCTATTGTGCTTTCACAGCAGGTGCTGTTGACTGTAAAGGTCAACTGGCTTCATCTCACCCTGCTGTTCAAACCTTCCTATCCAGACAAACAATCCCATCTAAACCCATCAGCCATTTAATGCTGTTGTCAGGCAGGAGGAAAACACCCCTCCCCCGTTTTCTCTGCACAGTCGATGAAACGAGCGAAGTTTGCACTACCGCTGAAAGAAAGCAATACAAAAATAAACTTACTAGACTTTGGATGACCAGTGAAGGTAAAGAAAACCCATCTGCAATATAGTGTACAACCAAATGAAATGTGTGACTGCGCGCAGCAGTTGAGCATGTGCAAGCAAGAGCGCAGCAAAGTTCCCATAAACAAGAGGATCACGGCCCCTGGAGGGGTATTTTGACGGAATTTGCGAGGAAGAATGTTTTTTTGTGTGTAAAAGATGGGTGGTGTTACTTGAGGAGCAATTCGGGGCTCAACTGATGGACATTCTGTAACTCCATGTCCATAATTCTGGGTGCATGTAAAAGGGTTATTTGTGGCTAGTTTTGGTCTAGAAGGACACACTGGTATAATGCCCTGAAAGGAGTGGGCTGTGGGAAAGAAGCAGACATTGGCCATATGATTTACATTTTCAGTGTCGTCGAAAAATAGCATCCAATGCTATGCTTCATGTTGTTGTGTGCATTGGTGTGAACATGCGAAAAGGATTTAGTTTCATGAGAATAGGTGTGACTTGTCGCACAAATACTACTTCATGAGAAGGAACAAATGTCTAAGGCAGAAATTCTCAACAAACACACAAAGGTATACAAGCACACTGCATTAGGAAATGTAAAATTAGAAAGCAAATACACCAATTTGACCAAAGTCTACCTTAAACGATGCAGAAACCGAACTTACGCTGTCCTTTTCCAGAATGCTGGTTTGTTGTCACAAGGAGAGCGATTTATAGATATATTGGCATCCAGGTAAAGCTCTTTGGTATAACCTAAATTAACAATGCTACTAAAAATGGAAAATCACTTTTCATATACACTGAAACTTTAGAAAGTAAAATCACATGGTAACGGAAGCTGTGAGACATTACATTACTCTCCAAATAAGGGTTAATGAACCTAAACACCTCAGTACAGCAAGCAGCGGCAAAGTCAATCGGTCTTTTTTTTGGCAGTTTTATATAGCGTGAACTTGACCCAAAGGTATCAGAGCGCTTTACATGAGCACTAGTTGCAGTACAAACAGATACATTCATTTTTTTTTTAGGCACAGGGAGATTAAGTGATTTGCCTAGAATCGCAGGATGTTTGAGCCTCCTTCCAGACTCCAACCTGGTTCCCCACCTTCAAAGACGGCTGCCCAAGCCGTTAAGCCACACCCTCTCCATTGCCTATGCAAGAGCAACTGGATTTGCCAATGTGTTTTAGCCATGTTGAACAACAGCGTGGCTGCTGCTCAGCAAGGCTAAAAGTTAGTGGCATAGAGGAGAGAGGCATTTATTCGGTGTAGTACAGTAGAGTGGGCAGTGTAGAGTGTCATGGAGTGGCGAAGAGTGGAGAGGAGTGGCATAGAGTGGAGTTGTGGAGTGTTATAGAGTGGCACAGAGTAGTGCGGAGTATCGTAAAGTGGTGTACAGTGGAGTGATATAGAGTGGCATAGAGTGGTGAAGCGTAGAAAGGAGGGACACAGAATGGAGCAGAGTGTCACGGCACAGAGTGGAGTAGAGCGGCGTTGAGTGGCGTAGAGTGTCATAGAGTGGAGTGGCGTACAGTGGAGTAGAGTGGCATAGAGTAGCGTGGTGTAGAGTGGAGTGTTGTAGAGTAAAGTGTCGTAGAGTGGAGTGTCGTAGAGTGGAGAGTCATAGAGTGTAGTGTCGTCGAGTGGTGTAGAGTGGAGTAGAGTGGCACAGAGTGGAGTAGTGCAGCATGGCTTAGAGTGGAGTGTGGTAGAGTAAAGTGTCATAGAGTGGAGTGGAGTGACGTAAAGTGGCATGTCCTAGAGTGGAGTGGAAGAATATACTAAACAGGCTATGGTCCATGGGAGGGACAAAGACATACTGGACAGCCTAAAACAAATAAAGCCAGCAAATAGAAAGAAAGCAACTGTGAGTTACAAAACACAAGGCAAATGGTAAGCAAAGGTTGGAATGCATTCCCAGGGAAGTTTTCTGAATGTCCCCAAGAAGTCTTGGCAAACCAGACAGCTGTGCTGTCTGGTAGGCTTTGACCTAAAAACTAAACCTGTAGTGGCAAAACAATGGGTTCTGATGTTGTCTACAAACCCTTTGGCTTTGTCAATGCTTATTTTATTTTGTTATGTTATTTACAAAAACTTCATTGTTAGGGAAGCTGCCGGGCCCAAAGAATCTAAAAAAAAAACATTGGCTAGAAGCAAAAAATAGTTTTGCTCTTAAAAAGTACACTTTGTCATAGTAGTCTCTGGCACTTAAAAGAACTAATTTGTGTGTGGATGTATTCCTTGTGAAAGGGAAAATGCCGTCATTTTCAGTGAAGTTAGACAGCGGCTGGAGTGTGATGATCCACTAGCCCATGCTGTATGCTGTAGTTGGTGAAACACACTGTGACTGACAAAATAACTGACCAATAAAGGAAGACAGTTGGCTGAAAGCCTCTGAAATAAGTATAATATAGATATCATTTTAATAAAATCAAAACATCTTGGCTAACAACACACCTAAAAATATGAACAAGTTAGCAACCTGCTGTCCTTTTTCCTTTCTCATATCAAATTGCATTAGGAATTCAGCTTATGCTAACTAAAGCTGTGTTTAAATTGTCCTTCATCTTTGGATCGGTGTCACAATACATCACGTGACACTTGCTGCTGTTCTAAATAAAGAATTGCGAGATTCACATTAAAAAACGGAGAGTGTTCCAGAGACGTTCCCTCGCTGGACCTAACCGAAGACGTTTCAACTGTCCCAGGCTACCGCTATACTCTGTATCCAGGGCTTTAAGTGCGCCGGGTCCTGCCAGTGCTCAGCACCAGCAGTTGTAAAAAGAAGGTGATGAGACAGGTCCCTATTTGGCTCTACATTTTTGCCCTCACCCTCAGGATGAAAAACAAATTCTTAACTCTGCAGCAGTCACTTCACTGCCTTTGATGCAAATTCAAAGACACCTGTTATAGTTCTTTCACAGTCTCATTTCAGAACTGAAGCATTTTCAATATTGCATACAATGAACCATAGTTGTTCCTTATTTATCTTATGCAACTAACAACCATTGGCAAAACCAATCGTCCTGTCTTGTTGTAGGTGTAACGTTACTTGTTGTATTATATTTCTGGATGCAATGACAGAAGCAGCAAATTAGCAGTTTGGCTGCACACTATGCTAAACACAAATTTTTATTTGACATGTTTTAAGCCACGCCCTATTACATCGGCTGTGTCCCTTTGGGAGACCCCCCCCAGTGTTTTCATCCCACTTAAAGCCCTGTCGTTATCAATTTATTAGCAAGATTGAACTGTGAGAATGACTGAGATCTGATGTACTACTACCATGAGAGAATCTTCTAATGTATTTTGTAGTAAAATGCTTCTTGTTGCTTGTTCCCTATTTGTGCATATCCTGAGAACCATATGTAGGAAAGTCTATATTTAAAGCTCTATAAAAGGATATGTAATCTTCTATACAGGAGGGGCCGCTTATTCCCCACCTCTTGAAGGCAAACCTATGCCGGATTTTATATAGAACTGTAATGAGTTTTTTGTTCTTATGATCTGCCCGCTTTTGCTGCTAACTTGCTGATGGCATATTTTATGCAATTGCCTATTAATCCTTTATATAAAATGTCAAACTACAACTTTTGTCTGTCATTCTTATGAGAATGTTTCAGCATTGATTATTGAACTTGAATAGCAGTGGCAGATCGAAATGGGGAGCTCTAAAGTATGTATAGGGATTACACCGCTCCCGGTCATAGCCATTGGCACACCTTTCGAGTATGATCATTTAGGATGGGGTTAATGCACCAACAGATCATATATTGTATTCCTAAATGTGTGGCTGTTCAGTTTCCTATAGAGCAATCTTTACACTTCCACTGACACATCTGTTTCATATCTACTGCGACCAGTCAGTCCATCTGCCTATGTGACTCTCAGTGAAGTTCTAGTCATTGTCACTGAGGTTATCTGTCCTCTTCCCCTTTCAGTTTCGATCTCCCTTTCTATCTCTCTTGTTCTAGAGCTCTATTACTGCTTCACTTTCTTCTAGCTTTCTCTTTCTCCTACCTTTCATTATGGTTCCTCTTTCTTCATTTTTGACTTTCTTTACTTTTTCTTTGGCTCTCTCTTTTTCTTAAACACATCCATACTTTCACTTGTTATGTTATGTCATGTGTATTTGTATTTGTAAAGTGCACTATTCTTTACAAGGGTACCTTGGCACTGAGCAATTGTGTGTGCCTGTCCTGCCTGTGGTAGCTTGGTTAACTGAATAGCCAGGTCATCAGATTCTTGCAAAATTCTAGAAGAGAGGAGGGGGCTCTGATGTGCAGTAGGAAGCCGTTCCATGCTTTAAAAGCGATTTTAGAGAACACCCATCCTCCCGATCTGGTTCTGTGTACGTGAGGGATGTGTGCGAGTAGGAGTCCTGTGGAATGGAGGTGTCTGGGTGGTTGGTGGAAGGAGATGTGACTGTTCAGGCAGGTAGGACTTAAGTTGTGTAGTGCCTTAAAGGTGTGTGAGAGGAACATGTTTGTGTATCGACCTAAGTTGTGTAGTGCCTTTAAGGTGTGTGAGAGGAGCATGTTTGTGTATCGAGAGCCAGTGGAGCTCCCTGAGGAGCACCCTGAGGTGTGGTGTGATGTGAGTTCTGTGTGGACGATTGAGGATGAATCTGGCTATCAAGTTCAGGATTGTTTGCAGAATTTCAGTGAGTTGCTGTTATGTCCCGTATAGAGGCCCCAATGTAGACCCGTTCATACATGCCCTAAAATGGACGTATTCGTATTTGCCCTAATACGGTCATATTCGTACTTGCCCTATTATGGTCAAAGCCGCATATGCCCTATTACGGTCATAACTGTACATGTCCTATTATGGTCATGATTCCTTATATAGGCATGATCTTTCACCTACATTGGTCCTCGCTAGTACACAACGAGCTCTGAGGGCTGAACGTTATCTAGCCTGTGGTTTTGAATACAGCAGGGTTTTTCCCAAACACAGGCCCACACTGTACTCATCAATTATGCATGACTCTCTAGGAATACACCACCTGCATAATATGTATGTACAAAGTTCACCCCTGACGTCTTCCTCAAGTCTAACAAGGGCCAATACAAACCATACGAAGCAACTAGAGTCTTCAGGGTATAAATACACCACATCTTACCCCGGTAAGACAGAGGGAACCGAGACTTCCATGCTGACACACTGACCAGAGACGCTGAGGCTCCTGCATGCAGTCGCTCCAGCTGACAGTGGTCTTCCACAGCCCTTGCAGGGTGTCCAACTAGAGACCGGGACGGGGTCCCACACTCTCTCTATTCAGGTGTGGGGGTTCGACTAAATCCTAGAAGGATTCTTGGCTCTTAGACTTTTAGCCCAACACATATGCTAGGTACACTCAGGTACATCTAGTTAGGCATCGTAGGAGTATGTGCACTTTTCATAATGCTTTTTATATTCATGTATGTATTCATGATTATTGCAATATGGTAGAACTGTTCTATCCCTTTGCTTTTATCGTACTGCTGATAATATATCTCTGCTATTGTCTGCTGGTTGCCGCAGCACATATATTTTACACTAGAATAACAACTGTTCAATAAATACTTATTGAAACGCCCAGACTGTTTATTCTGTGTAACTCTCTGAGACAAACCGAATAAGTAAGCACGAGTGACTGAGCGAAAAGTAGTATATTGTTTCCACGATTCTGAGGAATTAGGGTTGTCATGGTCTAAGGTTGCCAGAAACTAATCTCTCCCCGATAAGAGGAGATTCTAGTGGCACTGTGAGCTAGCTAATGCAAATCCGGCTAACATATACGGTGGGGGTGCACAGAGCCAGTCTAACACCAAGCCCACAGTTTATGTTATCCAAACGCGCAGGTCCTGCATGGGTACTATAGGAACTACACGACATTGCTTGCTGATGCCGGCATAGAGTGTATTCCCATAGCCCAACTTGCTGGTGACTAGGGCGTGAGTGACAGTTTTTCTAGTGTTGCTTGTGAGCCATTTGGAGTTCTTCCTCAGCATCTTCAGGGTGTGGAAGCAGGATGCAGTGATGGCGTTGACTTGTGCGGTCATGTCCTGTTTGCTGTTGATCATTATTCTGAGGTATCTGGCATGGGTGCTGGGTGTGGGTCCAAGTTTGGCTGACCACCAGTTGGAGTCTCATGGGGAGGTTTTCTGGCCGAAGATCACTGCTTCTGTCTTGACGGTGTTGAGCTTGAGACAATTGGATTTCATCCAGTTAGTGGCTTAAGTCATACATGGGGTGAACTTGTTTCTTTTGTTGGGGTTCTTGTCCTAGAGGGAGAGTATGAGTTGTGTATCATCAGTATAGGAAACGATGTTGATGTTGTGTGCGTGGATGACGTAGGCCAGAGGGATCATGTATGCGTTGGAGATGGTGATGCGGAGCGATGAACCTTGAGGCACTCCACAGATCTTTCAAGGAGTAAGATGCCAGGCTGACAGCTTGTGTCTGACAGCTTGTGTTCTGACTATTAAGAAGGAGTAAATCCAGCAGAGAGCGGGTTCTTGGATGCCAATCTTGTGCTGGCGCCTGATGAGTCTGGGGTGTGAAATCATTTCAAATGTTGCAGAGAGGTCCAGGAGAATGAGGGCAGCCATGCCTCCTCTGTCAAGGATCATGCGGATGTCATCTATGGTGGTGATGAGTGCTGTTTCTGGGCTGTGGTTGAGCCTGAATCCGAACTTCACTCTACTATACAGGTTTATGGCATGAAAACGAGGACTTGATGGTTGCTGAGGTGGTCAGTTGGAGGTCTGTTAATTAGTTTTTCTAAGACCTTTGCCATGTATAGTACAAGGGAATCTGTAGTTGGAAAGTATGGTTGGGTCAGCGAAAGGTTTCTGGAGCAGAATTGGGGGTAGTAAGGTTTCAGGCGCCCGTATAGTAATTGCAGAAGAGTGTAGGGACTGGATAATCCAGCGGTGCATGCAATATTGGAAGATACACCCTACTCCCCTAAAACCAATCTATGGGGCCCATTAGGATGGCGGGCGGATCGCCCCCGCTGGGCCGGCGGTAGTCACCGCCGGTCCGGCGAGGGCGATCCGCCCGCCACCCACACAGCAAAGACCCCCCGCCATATTATGATGGCTGGGGGGTCCGCGACCGGCGGAAAACAAGGTTAATATGGTGGCGGTGTCTGCAAGACACCGCCATCCATATTAAGATGATTGCGGAGAGCAGCCTTTCCATGGCGGCGTTGCCGCCATGGAAAGGCATACAGTGTAGCGGGCCCCCAGGAGGTTGGGGGGGTGGAGGGTGCACATGGGGGGTACCTGTGGTACCCCCTGCATTTGTATGCACAAGGTTGCAGGCACCGCCCGGTGCCTGTCACGTTGTGCATCCAAATGCACGACGTGCATTCACAGCATTGTGGCGGGCGGTGCGGTGAGCACCGCCCACCACAATGCTGTGAATAGGGCTTGCCACCGCCACGGTGGCGGTGGCATCCTAATATCATGAGCGGGACCGCCGCACCCCTTGCGGACGGTCCCGCATTCCGCTGCGGTGTCGGGCGGACTTTCTCCGCCCGCAATCGTAATGATGCCCTAACATTGGTGAATACAATTTAGAAGTATGAAGCACACGCTATTCAAATCAATAACAGTATGGTACAAGTACAGTCAGAGTATGCAAAACACAAAAGGTTGGGGGGGTGGAGGGTGCACATGGGGGGTACCTGTGGTACCCCCCTGCACTTGTATGCACAAGGTTGCAGGCACCGCCCGGTGCCTGTCACGTTGTGCATGCAAATGCACGACGTGCATTCACAGCATTGTTGCGGGCGGAGCGGTGAGCACCGCCCACCACAATGCTGTGAATAGGGCTTGCCACCGCCACAGTGGCGGTGGCATCCTAATATCATGTGCGGGACCGCCGCACCCCTTGCGGACGGTCCCGCATTCCGCTGCGGTGTCGGGCGGACTTTCTCCGCCCGCCATCGTAATGATGCCCTAAGATTGGTGAATACAATTTAGAAGTATGAAGCACACGCTATTCAAATCAATAACAGTATGGTACAAGTACAGTCAGAGTATGCAAAACACAAAAGGTAAATTCGTTGTCTTCAGGTGTAGTGTTTTATTTGATCATCTTCTTTTAGCCTTAGCCAACATGTCTTTCTTCGTTTGGGGGGAATACCCCTACAACTTCCTCAGGGCTAAAAGTAATACAAATACCAGCGTTGTAATTGGGTATTATAAAACACGGTACAGCTTGGAGTTACAATGCATGTTTTTTCTACAATTAGAGTGCTAGAAGTAATCTCCAACTCCAGGTGTATAATGTTGATCATTTGAGACGTGGAAACACATGCCAAAAAACTTGTCATGTTTATACTGGCTTATAATAAATAAATCATTATGTTCGTTAAGTACAAAGATCATGTGCAGACAGAAATTCAACCATATATCCAGTATAGAGCGCGTAAGTAATGTAAAGCCAGGTGTGGCAAACCGTTTGACACATATATCATATCCTGCTGAACATCACTAATTCCCTAATTTTAAAGTGATAATTATCTTAACTGTATCTTGTGTAGATGAAAAAATAAAATAAAAGTCCTCCATAAGTTAAATCACTCAGGAGGCCTCTTGTATCTGTTGTCTTAAAATGGTGCACAGACATAATATCGAGTTTTTATTTTCGGAGTACAAAAATATCGAGTTGGAAATATCGAAGGGACTGAACATCGAGATCAAGAATATCGGTGACCAGAATATCGACATGAAGGTAAGAAATATCGTTTTTGTTAATATCGAAGTCAGTAATATCGTTTGTAAAAATATCGTTGTTAATAATATCGATGTTTATATTAGTGTTATGTATTTTTGTATTTTAGTATGTATTTTAAATGTATGTGTTCTATATTTTTTGTTAATTATTTTATTTTTTTTAAATATATGTATTACATTTTTGAAGTCATTAATGTTTTTTAAAGTAAATTTTGCGTTTTAGTTCCGTAGCGGGTTTGTTGGTTTATAGGGTAATAGGGTGGGAAGTAATTTAATTATAGTAAATTTAATAATACTTTTAGAAATTATTAATTATTTTTAATTAAATTTTGTGTTTTTATTCCATAGCGGGTTGTGGGTTTTTAGGGGAATAGGGTGTGAAGTAATTTAATTATAATAAAGGAAATATTAATTTTTATTTATTGGTAATGATAATTAATTTATTGTTAATTAATTATTATTTGGTAATTAATTTTTATTGATTGATTAATTGATAATTATATTAATTGTGTTAATTTCTTTTAGGAGCGAGTTGTGGGTTTATAGGGGAATAGGGTGGGAAGTAATTTAATTTTAATAAAGTAATTATTAATTTTTATTTATTGGTATTGATAATTAACTTATTGTTAATTAATTATTAATTGGTAATTAATTTTTATTAATTGATTAATTGATAATTATATTAATTGTGTTATTTTTTTTAGGAGCGGGTTGTGGGTTTATAGGGGAACAGAGTGGGATGTAATTTAATTATAATGAAGTAATTATTAATTTTTATTTGTTACTTCCACGTACCCAAGAGGAACCTCCGCTCCGCCGACCTCGCCCTCGCAGAGCCCCCCCGCATCAGCAGAACCAGAGCAGGAGGAAGAGCCTTCTCCTACGTCGCAGCCAAAGCCTGGAACGAGCTACCAGTCAACATCAGACATTCACCCACCCTGCACACCTTCAGGAAGAACCTCAAGACCTGGCTCTTCGCCTGAACCGGAGCTGCACTCACCTCCTCCCCCCCCCCCCAGCGCCTTGAGACCCTTACGGGTGAGTAGCGCGCTTTATAAACCCCCTGATTGATTGATTGATTGATTATTTATAAATAATTTATTATTAATTAATTATTAATTAGTTATATAATTTAACAAAATATTTAATTGATAAGTATGTTAATTTTAACCCTCTGCTATCCAACACTTTCCCTACAGTTACACTCTCTGGAGTGGGAATAGTATTTTCTACCCTTACGCTATCCAACACTTTCCCTATTGTTGCACTCTCTGGAGTGGGAATAGTAATTTTAACGCCTTCGCTATCCAACACTTTTCCTATTGTTGCACTCTCTGGAGTGGGAATAGTAATTTTTACCCCTATGCTATCCAACCGTTTCCCTACTGTTGCACTCTCTGGAGTGTGAATAGTAATTTATATCCCTACGCTACCCAACACTTTCCCTACTGTTGCACTCTCTGGAGTGGGAATAGTAATTTTTACCCCTTCGCTATCCAACACTTTCCCTACTGTTGCACTCTCTGGAGTGGGAATAGTAATTTTTACCCCTACGCTATCCAACACTTTCCCTACTGATGCACTCACTGGAGTGGGAATAGTAATTTTTACCCCTTCGTTATCCAACACTTTCCCTACTGTTGCACTCTCTGGAGTGGGAATAGTAATTTTTACCCCTACGCTATCCAACACTTTCCCTACTGTTGCACTCTCTGGCGTGGGAATAGTAATTTTTACCCCTACGCTATCCAACACTTTTCCTACTGTTGCACTCACTGGAGAGGGAATAGTAATTTTTACCCCTACGCTATCCAACACTTTCCCTACTGTTGCACTCACTGGAGTGGGAATAGTAATTTTTACCCCTAAGCTATCCAACACTTTCCCTACTGTTGCACTCACTGGAGTGGGAATAGTAATGTTTACCCCTACGCTATCCAACACTTTCCCTACTGTTGCACTCTCTGGAGTAGGAATAGTAATTTTATCCTCTCCGCTGTCCAATATTTTCTCTACTGTTTTAGTTAATGTAGTGTATAATGTATTTTAAAAAGATTAAAAATAATCAAATTTTTTAATTTGTTATATATATTTGTTATATTTTTATTTATATTATTGGTGTATGTGTATATATATGTATTTATAATTTTTAATATGTTTTTTAACAATTTATAAGTTATTAAAATAATTATTTATAAATATTATTAAGTAAGTATATATATTATATTTTATACATATATACGTTTAATTTATTTTTACATTATATGTATTAGTTATAATTTTAAACATTTTAAATTAATTTTAATTATGTTTCTTTTAATCATATGTATTATTTATTTTATTTTACATTATTTTTTAAACATAAAAAAAACCGATATTTTTAACAACGATATTTTTGACAACGATATTTTTTTTGATATTTGTGTACTTACCATGATGTAGATAGGACTTCGATATTCTTGACATCGATATTTTTGTGTCGGTATTTTTGTACCTCGATATTCTGACAGTCGATATTCTGTCAGTGATCCCTTAAAACGGTCCTCTGTTTAGACCTATGTACATCAGGGAAAATTATGGCATCAGAAACGGGTATCAGAGTGGGGCCTCTCAATCATGAATTGCAATACGTTGGGATAATTTCTAAATAATAACTTATCTCCAAAATGGTGCAGCATAGGAGGTCAGTAATTCAGACTTCATAAAGTATAAACGATCGACGTAGAGCAGTCAAAAGGTCAATATTTGGCACTGACAGAGAAAATTCCTCTCTGTGTACAAAGTAAAAGTATATAAATATAGGGAGCCTCAACCGAGCAATAGTAATGCATATGTGGTAAACGAGGGGCTTACCCAGTGTAATGTTCAATATATCCAAAAAGTACGTTGTAGTCAACGGCAGGTATTTTGATGCCGAGATAGCAGGGCCCAAAGTGAAGGAACCCTGTAAAGTAAAGAAAATAAATATCATCCATGAGTATCCTAATAGGAATGAACTCTGTAGGTAACGAGAAAATACCACCCATGAGTATCCTACTGAGACAAAGTAGACGACTGTATTGGTCCCACAATCTCATCAGGTAATCAAAATAGTTGCCCCGAAACGGAGGCGGAATAACTATCCTGAGTTAATGGGACATTTAGAGATAGTGTCGTCAAAACCAACCCGTATCTAAGCACGATGCCGCGTCAGGCATTTGCACTCGAGCGTTACGTACTCGTTTGTGTTAAAAAAGCCCATTCTATACGTTATCATGCTTTGGGAGAGACCCTTATCTGATGCCGCAAATATGTCGACCCAAATGCAGGTAAGCGTGAACGTCAGCTCGCTGCAGTATTTGCCGAGAAAAACCGAAGTGGAATTAGGACTACCCGTGGCCGTAGTCCACATAGGTAGTGCCATTTTGGAATAGTGAAATTCATGAGAATACGGGTGTAGCGCATTCTTGAATAAATTGGTTCGTAATGACGTAAATTATAGAAGGTGAAAAGAAAAAAAAATATATATCGATTAGGGGAGAGATCTAGTGATAATTCCTAGGTAATAAAACGGCCTATGCAAGTAGTGCCCTATTGAATGCCCTCATCTGGTTAAAGCAGGATCCAATCCTGAAGAAGCCACTTTTCTCGAAATATAGTATCAATATGAGACGCCCATAATCCTAATGAGAGAAGCCATAAGAATGACTTAGAATACAGGAACGGTGTCATGAATCGTAAGACGATGATTTGGTTACTGCCTCAAATAGCAGGTTTTGGAGTAAGACGAAAGTGAGCAAAGCCACATTACTAGATGTTTAGGGTAGAAATCATGATTATAATTAGATAGAGAAGGTCAGGACTTAAAATCTATCATGTTAAGAGCTCCTTTGGAGTTATATAACCGCAAAAAATAGACCGATATCAATAATGTCCCTAGGGTACGATAGTGTACTAATGTATTTCACACCATCGTACCCTAGGGACATTATTGATATCCGTCTATTTTTGTGGTTACCTGCTATTGAGGCAGTGACAAATGATCGTCTTACAATTCATGACACCGTTCTTGTATTCTAAGTCATTCTTATGGCTTCTCTCTTTAGGATTATGGGCGTCTTTACGTCATTACAGTAAGGGTCTCTCCCACAGCATGATAACGTATAGAATGTTTTTTTTTTAACACAAACGAGTACGTTATGATCGAGTGCAAATGCCTGACATGGAATCGTGCTTAGATACGGGTTGGTTTTGAAGACACTACCTCTAAATGTCCCATTAACTCAGGACAGTTATTCCGCCTCAGTTTCGGGGCAACTATTCTGATTACCTGATGAGATTGTGTGACCAATACAGTCGTCTACTTTGTCTCAGTAGGATACTCATGGGTGGTATTTTCTCTTTACCTACAGGGTTCATTCTCATTAGGATACTCATGGATGATATTTATTTTCTTTACTTTACAGGGTTCCTTCACTTTGGGCCCTGCTATCTCGGCAGCAAAATACCTGCCGTTGACTACAACGTACTTTTTGGATATATTGAACATTACACTGGGTAACCCTCTCGTTTACCATATATGCATTACTATTGCTCGGTTGAGGCTCACTATATTTATGTACTTTTACTTTGTACACAGAGAGGAATTTTCTCTGTCAGTGCCCAATATTGATCTTTTGACTGCCCTAGGTCGATCGTTTATACTTTATGAAGTCTGAATTACTGACCTCCTATACTGCACCATTTCGCAGGTAAGCTATTATTTAGATATTATACCAACGTATTGCAATTCATGATTGAGAGGCCTCACTCTGATACCCGTCTCTGATGCCATAATTTTCCCTGACGTACATAGGTCTAAACACAGGAACGTTTTAAGACAACAGGTACAAGAGGCCTCCTGAGTGATTTAACTTATGGAGGACTTTTTTTTTTTTTATCTACACAAGATATGGTTGCAATAATGATCACTTTAAAATGAGGGAATTAGTGATGTTCACCAGGATATAATATATATGCGTCAAACGGTTTGCCACACCTGGCTTTACATTACTCACGCGCTCTATACTGGATATATGGTTGAATTTCTGTCTGCACATGATCTTTGTATTTAACGAACATAATGATTTATTTAGTATAAGCCAGTATAAACATGACAAGTTTTTTGGCATGGGTTTCCACGTCACAAATGATCAACATTATACACCTGGAGTTAGAGATTACTTCGAGCGTTCTAATTGTAGTAAAAGCATGCATTGTAACTCCGAGCTGTACCGTGTTTTATAATACCCAATTACAACACTGGTATTTGTATTACTTTTAGCCCTGAGGAAGTCGTAGGGGTATTCCCCCCAAACGACGAAACACGTGTTGGCTGAGGCTAAAAGAAGAGGATCAAATAAAACACTACACCTGAAGACAACGAATTTACCTTTTGTGTTTTGTATACTCTGACTGTACTTGTACCATACTGTTATTGATTTGAATAGCGTGTGCTTCATACTTCTAAATTGGTTTCTGGAGCAGGGGCATGACAGTGGTATGTTTCCAGGTGTCAGGAATGGGGCTGAGTTGATGGCAGCATTGAGGATGTGTGTTAGTGCTTCGCTGATTGGTAAGAGTATTTTGGTGAAGGCGTGGTAGGGCAAGGGTCAGATAGGGCCCCTGAGTGGATGGTCCTCATGGTAGCAACATTTTGGATGGTGTTGACAGCTGACTATGAGGTTAGGGTTCGGTCTTCAGTTCATGATAGGAAGATGACTTGCAACAGTGACAGGGTCTGGCTGAGTGTTGACGTTGCTAAATATGGATTTGATTTTGTTACAAGAGCATTCCCAAACTTGTTGCAAAGGTTTTGAGAGGAGGTGATGTTGCTGATGTTAATGCTGGCATTGATGTGATCTGCAAGAGCTGTGCGCTTGGCATTCCATATCTACTTGTGGTAGCGTCTTAGGGCTAATATGAAGATGTCTTTATCTGTGGTGATTTGTTCTCCAGTTGCGCTACAGTTGATTGCAGTAGTGTTTTGTCAGCATGAGTTCCTCTGTGTACCAACTGGGCTGTGGTCAGGCTCTTGCTATTGAATTGTGCTTGAGGGGAGCCTGAGTGTCGGCACATGAGGTGATCCAAGTGTTGTTTCTTGATGGCTACTGGCAAGTACCTGGTATGCTCTGGCCGGTGTGAGGATAGGACGGAAGCCCACTCCTCTTGTCGTGTAGTTTCTATATTACCTATACAGGATCTGCCCGTTCTGGATAACATAAACTGTGGGATTGGTGGCGGACGGATTCCGTGCACCCTCACTGGATAGGTTAGCCTGTCTGTATTAGCTAGCTCACAGTGCCACTAGAGTCTCCTCTTATCGGGAGAGAATAGTTCTTGGCAACCTCAGAACATGACAACCCTGATCCCTCAGAATTGTGGAAACAATATCCTACCTTTCGCTCAGTTACTCGTGCTTACTTATTTTGTCTCAGAGAGATACACAGAATAAACAGGCTGGGCGTTTCAATAAGTATTTATTGAACAGTTGTTATTCCAGTGTATAATAGATGAGCTGCAACAACCATTAGACAGTAGCAGAGATATATGATTAGCAATACTATGAAAGTAAAGGGATGGTATAGCTCTACCATCTTGCAGAAATCATGAATATATACATGTACATAAAACACATGATAAAAAGTGCGTACTCCTACGATGCCTCCCTAACTAGATGTCCCTAAATGTACCTAGCATCTATGTAGGTGTTATGCCAAGAATCCCTCTAGGATCTAGTCAACCCTATTACCTGAGAGTTTAGAGAATGTGGGACCCCGGCTGACACACTGACCAGAGACGCTGAGGTTCCTGCATGCAGACGCTCCAGCTAGCAGTGGTCTAACATCCCTCGTGGGGTGTCCAACTCGAGACCAGGAGGGGGTACCACATTCTCTAAACTCTCAGGTAATGGGGTTGACTAGATCCTAGAGGGATTCTTGGCATAACACCTACATAGCTGCTAGGTACATTTAGGGACATCTAGTTGGGGAGGCATCGTAGGAGTACGCACTTTTTATCATGTGTTTTATGTACATGTATATATTCATGATTTCTGCAAGATGATAGAACTATACCATCCCTTTACTTTCATAGTATTGCTAATCATATATCTCTGCTACTGTCTAATGGTTGTTGCAGCTCATCTGTTATACACTGGAATAACAACTGTTCAATAAATACTTATTGAAACACCCAGCCTGTTTATTCTGTGTATCTCTCTGAGACAAAATAAGTAAGCACGAGTGACTGAGCGAAAGGTAGTATATTGTTTCCACGATTCTGAGGGATCAGGGTTGTCATGTTCTGAGGTTGCCAAGAACTATTCTCTCCCCGATAAGAGGAGACTTTAGTGGCACTGTGAGCTAGCTAATACAGACAGGCTAACGTATCCGGTGGGGGTGCACGGAATCCGTCCGCCACCAATCCCACAGTTTATGTTATCCAGAACGCGCAGATCCTGTATAGGTAATATAGGAACTACACAACACTCTTTTGTGATGATTTCCAGCTGCAGTAAATGGTTCCGATGGTGGTAGGTCTGTGGTGATGAGGGTTGGGTGTGCTGAAACTAAGGAGGGTGTGGTCTGTCCAGGCCATAGTTGCTGGCATGTCGACTGTGATGTTGCTGATTGAGGAGTAAATCAGGTCCAATAGGTGTCCGGCAGTGTGAATGGGTTCAGTAACGTGCTGGGTGAGGCCAAGGTTTCCGTGGTTTACGAGAAGGGCCATAGAGTTTGGGTCAGTGTGGTCTACTAGGTTAAAGCTGAGGTCTCCAAGGAAGATGAAGGTGCTGGCGTTAATGATAAGGGGTGCAATGAAGTCTGTGATGTCACTGGCAAAATTGGTGCAGGGTCCTGGTGGTCTGGATACAAGGATTCGGCAAAGAGAGAAGTTGTCTGTAATGCGTATCTTGAACATGAGGTGTTCCATGTTGTTGGTGGGGGTGTCCATGTAGGTGGTGCAACAGATGGCATCTTTGAATATGATGGCGACTCCATCTCCAGGCTTGTGCTGACAGTCTTGCCTGGTGATCTTGTAGTCAGAGGGGATTGCTGTAGCGATGTCTGTTGCAGAGGTTGGGGTTAGCCATGTTTCTGTGAGGAACAGCAGGTCCAGAGCGTAGTCATGCAGTAGGTCCTATATCTATATGGTGTGCTTGGTGAGTCAGTGAGTGGGTGTTGGGGAGCATGCATGCGAGTGCGGCATGTTCTGTGGGTGGTGTTTGGTCTGTGTGAGCATAAGCGAGTAGCTAGTTTGTGTGAGCGGGTGAGGTGCTGACGATGCAGGAGTGGTGGGCGTAGGGTCTGGGAGAGTGTATGAGAACTTGCAGGAGGCACACACTCTTCTCTTTTACTGCCCCATTCCTCACTCTCCCCTTATTTTTTCTCCATCATTTATTTGTATTTGTATACATTGTGAACAAACATTTCTCCTAGAAGCAATCTATTTTGTAACAAGTAGTTCAGAAGGATAACATCTGAGCGGATGGAGAGTATTCGTGGAATTTGATATAGTTGTAAGTAAGAGGTAAGTGGAAATAAACCAGTGACTAACAAACATATTCATGTTGACATCAAGTTATGTTACGTGGGGACAGGTTGGAGAAAGGTAAAGAGGTGGGTAATAATAAGTAGGGTGTTCTGCAGATGAGCTGCTTTGAAACGATGAATGAAGGGTGTAATCCGTAAGCATGGCCTTCAACAGCAGCTTTGTATTGCTTGTAGATCTTCAGTTAATGAGTTTTTGTAGATGGGCAAGGACCAGAAAAGAACAGAAACTCAATGCGGCACAGGGGGTTTTAGGGATATTAAGTAATTTGCAGTTGGTGGAAAGGAGGTTTCTAACACGATTGCCTAGAGCCAATCCAGAGCTGAGCCAGTTATACCCACCGTACACCACCGCCCTCAACATCCCCCTTCGCAGCTGGATCAAGGCCAGTGAAGAACTTCTCCCCGACTCCCTCAGCATAACCACTCTGCCAACACCAACGGGCACTGACAGATAAGTATGCAACTGTGCCGACAATGGCCCACCTCAAGGAAAGACGAGGCAAGCAACACTCCCAGAAAGCCAGATGGTTCACTTCCATCCTCCACGAGTCCAGACGCACCTGCAGAGTACTCGAGAAGAGATGGAGTAACAACATAACCCCAGAAACCCACGCTACCTTCAACGCACACCACCTTCTCCTCAAAACCACAAAGAAAACGACCCTCCAAGACAGAATCAGCGTCAACACACACAACAGCAAAGAACTCTTCATCATCGTAAAGGAGTTCGCCAGGCCCAACAGCAAGACCACAGACGTCCCTCCCTCCCAAGACCTTTGCAACAAACTCGGAACCTTCCTCCACCACAAGATCAGACAGATGTATGACAGCTCCAACACCCTAGACCCTGCAACTATGCCCGCCACCACCGTACGCAACCACGCCGCACCCCAACAGACCGTGCTCTGCTGGACCCCGCTCACAACAGAGGATACACTCAAGACCATTAAGAGCATCCACTAAGGAGCCACGTTGGATCCTTGCCCACACCACATCTTCCACAGAGCAGCTGCTGCCATCGCCCCCCAGCTTTGCCGCACCATCAACTGCTCCATCGAAACCACCACCTTCCCGACAACTGGAAACCCCCCAAGATCAACCCCCTGCTGAAGAAGCCATCCTCAGACCCGACGGACCTCAAAAACTTCACACCCATCTCCCTCCTCCCCTTCCCAGCCAAGGTCATTGAGAAGGCCATCAACGCCCAAATATACATGCTCGTAGAAGTGAACCACGTCCTGGACACCTACCAATCTGGCTTCTGAAGCAACCACAGCACGGAGACCGCACGCATCGCTGCCACCGACGACATCCACTCCCTCCTAGACCGTGGTGAGACCACAGTCCTCATCCTACTCGACCTATCAGCCGCCTTCGACACCGTCTCCCACTGCAACCTAATCATGAGACTCCACGACACCGGCAACCACAACAAGGCACTGGACTGGATCCGACTACCCCCGTTCCTCTCAGAACCAACAGAGAACAGTTGTGGGGTGACCCAGGGTTTCTCCCTGAGTCCCACCCTCTTCAACGTCTACATGGCCCCCCTCGCAGCCATCGTCAGAAGCCATGAACTCAACATCGTCACCTATGCCGATGACACCCAACTGATCCTCTCCCTCACCAACGAACTCACAACCACCAGAACCAACTTCCACAGCAGAATGAAGGCCGTTGCCACCTGGATGAAAGACAACTGCCTCAAGCTCAACTCGGACAAGACCGATGTACTCATCCTGGTACCCTCCCCTTCAGCCTGGGATGACTCTTGGTGACCAGCCACTCTGGGACCCCCTCCCACCCCGACGGACATTGCCCGCAACCTCGGCATCATACTTGACTCATCGCTCACAATGAACAGTCAAATCAACGCAGTTTCCTCAGCCTGCTTCCACACGCTCTGCCTGCTTCGAAAGACATTCAGATGGATCCCCACAGAATCCAGAAAGACAGTTACCCACGCACTCATCACCAGCAGACTCAACTACAGCAACGCACTCTACGCCGGTGTAACCCAGAAACAGCTCAAGAAACTACAGAACGTCCAAAACGTCGCAGCCAGATTGGTCTTCGACACCCCAAGCCGCAGCCACAACATGCAACACCTCCGACAACTCCACTGGTTCCCAGTAAACAAGAGAATCATCTTCAAGCTCCTCACACAGGTCTAAAAAGCTCTCCATGATGAAGGACCAGCATACCTGAACCACTGCCTCGCATTCCACATACCCGCCAGACAACTCCGTTCTGCCCAACTCCCCCTAGCCTCCATCCCCAGGATCCACAAGACCAGAACCAGTGGAAGTTTATTATCCTACCTCGCCGCCCAGACCTGGAACACCCTGCCCCTCCACCTCAGGCAATCCACGGTGCTGACCCAATTCAAGAAGGACCTCAAGACCTGGCTCTTCAAATGATCCTACACCCAGAGGGAACAGCAGCCCCCCACACCCCACCAGCACCTTGAGACCCTCACGGGTAAGTAGCCATGCTTTACAAGCCGCTGATTGATTGAAAGATATCAAATAAAGTAAAAAGGGTGGGGTGGTCTACACTCTCAACTACCAAAAGTGCTCCAGTATTTTGATAAATAACGTATGCACATGCACAATAAGGATGCATCAGACAGAACATTACAAACACATGCAACACACACTGTTCACAACAGCAATAATCGCTGTAACATACCCACACCACCTTACAAAAACACACATTAAGTCAGAACTCTGGGTATACAGCTAAGACATACCCAATGTATAAGTTGCAGTTTATTAAGGCATCAAGCAGAACTTGCTACCGTCTTACCATACATGCACAATTACAAGGCAATAGGCAGCCAGGCCAACCTTGGAAATATATAAGCAATTTGGTACTAACCCTCTCTCTCATCCACCCAAAATACACAACCTATTAAAATTAACATACTCACCACATTAGCCACCCACCTCCATAAAACTGAATCAGACTCCAGCCAGTGATGGGAACGTTTGGAAATTCATGCTCACAATGGGAGAAGAAGCGCTATAAAAATGCTACTACACAACAGAATACGTAGGATTAGTGAAAGGTATTGTTATGCCATACAAATCGCAACAGTGTAAAATAGAAGTGCTAATATTAAATTTAGTCTATATATGCGCTACTTAATAATAACAGTCTGCTGTGCAGGGACAGGGCATAAGGACTGAGAGAGTTCCTGTTAACAGATGTTGATGTGAATCATTTGTTAAGGAGAGTGACTCTCTTGCCGCTAAGGGTAGGATTGCGGATAACAGTGGCATACTTTGGAGTGAAGGGTTGGTGTATACCATCTTTGGAGTGTTGACAGGTTTCAGCAATGGTTGCGAAGTGGGGGCGGGGTGTGTTAGGCGAAGTTGTCAGTGATAAATGCAGTTTTTTTAAAGACCTTCCTCACCAATGCCTTCCGTAAATAGAGAAGGGGAAAGGTTGGGTGTTTTTGTGAACTATTGTCTGTTGAATGTTCAGTCGTTGGGAGTAGTTGAGATGTATGGGAGTGATTTGCTGTACCACTGGTAAGGGCAGTTATGCAATGTGGAGGGGAGGCATGTGATGTGAGTTTGTGAGATGCTGAAATGTGAGCAGGTATATCATCAGAGGCCTTAGAGACCAGCGATACTGCATAGAAGGATGTACAAGATAACAATGTGGGAGAGGGACACATGATGGATTTTAAGAAAGGCAGGTGTAGTGGGAGGTGGATACCAATTTGTCTCGCAGTGTAAAGCTTGGTTAGTTAGCTCACCTGTTGGTACGTTTTCAGTGGGTAGAGTCAGAATGGTGAAATTCACTGAGTAGATGCCGGGCGTCAATGAGCACACATTAATTTAAGAAAACACTTCCCTCCCAGATAGAGGGTGTCAACCCACACAATTCACTTAATGGATGCTGGGCTACAATGAAAAGATGCAGCAAGACGAAACAAAATATAATCATTGAAGGTAGGGTCACAATAGGCACATTTCAGTGGATGCATGGTGGCAAGAGCAATGCTCACTCATGCTGTAGGGTAACAACTGTAGGGTAACAACGGACAGAGTTCACTTGACAAAGTTTACCCAACCATTTCACGATGACACTCGGTACAAGTCACTTACTGGTTACAAGTGAACAAGGTTGCAAGAGAGTAGGTATTACAAGTAAGTGTAGAATCTACAAATAAAATGCAACAAAGTGGTAGTGCGGACCCTGGATCAAAGAGCAACAGGTTATATGACATTGCCTTTGGTGCATGTTGTATGCTTTGTGTGCACATGGCACCCCGCTGCTCCGCGGGGCTTTGAAGGCTGGTTTGGGAGGGGCATCAGGTCAGCAGGGACTCCAGTCACAGGGCAAGTATTTGCCTGTTCAGGAGGCTAAATGGGCTAAAGATAACTGCCTGCGTCATGTGTGATGTAATGTAAATGATATTTATAGAGCGTGACTGATGCCCAAAAGGTGTCCTGGTGCTGACGTACACTGCTAGCACAAAACAAACAAGCGTTTGTGAGTATAATGACAAGTTTTCAACGCTTTGCCGCCAGATAGCCCAGGCCTGCTTCACTTAATCGCTTCCCTCACAGGAAAGGAGAACAAAATCTGGTTATTGCAAACATGAGTTCCAGAAAGGGAAAGCAGCCGAAAGAGACATGGGACAGATATCTGGCACCATTTCAGAAGCTGGAACATGCAAGTTTGGAATTAATGCATAGCACACTTAACCATCCTTGCCATACTAACAAAGAACAAGCATTGGCAAAGCCAATAGGTCTCGCAATGGCTTTGTTTTTTTATTTCCTGACACGAGTTTGCTTTGTAAATGATATAAAAAAGTTGGCACAAAAGTCTTTTTTTTGGGCAGTAGTAACACAGAGGACTTATGCGGTTATCCAAGTTACACTTTATTCTAATTAAACCCATTCCGGTCTGACAAACACATGGATCGCGTACACAGGCTCTGCCCTCCCCCAGTGTCCAACCCGAAATGGAGACAAGGTTTAGCTTAGGCAGGCAGACCGCTTAGGCCACGCAAGAAAGAACCCAGTGGCCTATTATAAAATAAATCGTAGAGGGAAAGAGAGGAAAATATACTGCAGAGTGAACGAGTTCGCATCTCGACCCTTGACCCGCCCAGGGGCCTCTGGACCTAATAGCTCACCGGGTGCATGTCTGCACGGAGTCTCGAGTGTGCACAAAGGCACGGCCCGGATCACCTCGCGGTAAGGCTGTGTGCAGAGGGTCACCTTGCTGTGTAGAAACACAGTTATTTTATGCCGTGCGCATGCACTCTCTCACCGCTTGCATGCCTGTGTGCTGTGACACGTCCCTGGGTCCGGCATTTCTGATCTGTCACAAATCTTCCTGCGCTGGACACGTTCATCCGCGGGGTTTGTACCGAGGTACACAGTGCCGTCGTGTGTGGGCAAAAAGTGCTGCAGCAACAAATGATGTGGGCACGCATGAACCACTTTACCTTACAGTCTATGTAGGGTTACTCTGTGGCATGCATGTATGCGGTGGGCATCTTACTGCGTATATGTTGGTATGCAGGGTCAGCTGTGTGTGTGAAATCACCCACGTGTACGGATGTGCACACACACAGGGGCCGATTCCGATCTCGGTCGGAGGCGCACCCAATACCATTCGGTCGGGAAAAAGCCATGCGAAGGCCTGTTTCCCGACCGATCCGTACAGCACACCGAACGAGTAAGTACGATGCGCACAACAGCACAGAATCCGGCCGAGCCGTACTCACCCAAACTAGGTCCTGTTCCCCGACCGAGGCGAATCCGGAAACGCAGAATCGAGTCGCACGGAAGGAAAAATGCTGCTCCGTCCGGCCGAACGAGTACGATGCGCTTTCCGTACGCGCCGAACCCGTCGCTACGCACGGCACGTCAAAGCATCCGGGAGAGGCGCACATAAGCTCCGATTCGCGCCACAACACGATCCACGGCTACGAGACGAACACGCCAGCGACGAGGACGAGGCGAAGCGATGAGGACGACGCGAAGCGACGAGGACGACGCGAAGCAACGAGAAGGACGAACGACACAAACCAACCATGAATCCCTTCGTCCCGATCATACCAATATTCTACATTTACTACCGGAACAGGCACGGACGCGTACGGCACAGAAGGTAAGTCAGACACCAACAACAAAACACATACAACACGTACACGACACATCACACACACACAGAGGGATGCAGAATATACTTACACCAGCAACAGCAGCACCATAGGGGCGGGATGCCCATCACCAATGCCACATATGCACACAGGGGCCTGAATGCGCACCACCACCCCTACCCAGGGGGGCAGGATGCCTACCACCACCCTGAGCCAGGGGGCTGGATGCCCACCACTACTACCACCCTCACCCAGGGGGCTGGATGCCTACCACTACTACCACTCTCACCCAGGGGGGCTGGATGCCTACCACTACTACCACCCTCACCCAGGGGGACTGGATGCCTACCACCACCCTTAGCCAGGGGGGCTGGATGCCTACCACTACTACCACCCTCACCCAGGGGGGCTGGATGCCTACCACTACTACCACCCTCACCCAGGGGGGCTGGATGCCTACCACTACCCTTAGCCAGGGGGGCTGGATGCCTACCACTACTACCACCCTCACCCAGGGGGGCTGGATGCCTACCACTACTACCACCCTCACCCAGGGGGCTGGATGCCTACCACCACTACCACCCTCACCCAGGGGGGCTGGATGCCTACCACTACTACCACCCTCACCCAGGGGGCTGGATGCCTACCACTACTACCACCCTCACCCAGGGGGGCTGGATGCCTACCACCACCCTCAGCCAGGGGGGCTGGATGCCCACCACCACCCTTAGCCAGGGGGGCTGGATGCCTACCACTACTACCACCCTCACCCAGGGGGGCTGGATGCCTACCACCACCCTTAGCCAGGGGGCTGGATGCCTACCACTACTACCACCCTCACCCAGGGGGCTGGATGCCTACCACTACTACCACCCTCACCCAGGGGGGCTGGATGCCTACCACCACCCTTAGCCAGGGGGCTGGATGCCTACCACTACTACCACCCTCACCCAGGGGGGGCTGGATGCCTACCACTACTACCACCCTCACCCAGGGGGGGCTGGATGCCTACCACCACCCTCAGCCAGGGGGGGCTGGATGCCTACCACCACCCTTAGCCAGGGGGCTGGATGCCTACCACTACTACCACCCTCATCCAGGGGGGCTGGATGCCTACCACCACCCTTAGCCAGGGGGCTGGATGCCTACCACTACTACCACCCTCACCCAGGGGGCTGGATGCCTACCACTACTACCACCCTCACCCAGGGGGGCTGGATGCCTACCACCACCCTCACCCAGGAGGGGCTGGATGCCTACCACCACCCTTAGCCAGGGGGGCTGGATGCCTACCACTACTACCACCCTCAGCCAGGGGGCTGGATGCCTACCACTACTACCACCCTCACCCAGGGGGGCTGGATGCCTACCACCACCCTCAGCCAGGGGGGCTGGATGCCCACCACCACCCTTAGCCAGGGGGCTGGATGCCTACCACTACTACCACCCTCACCCAGGGGGCTGGATGCCTACCACCACCCTTAGCCGGGGGGCTGGATGCCTACCACTACTACCACCCTCACCCAGGGGGGCTGGATGCCTACCACTACTACCACCCTCACCCAGGGGGGCTGGATGCCTACCACCACCCTTAGCCAGGGGGGCTGGATGCCTACCACTACTACCACCCTCACCCAGGGGGCTGGATGCCTACCAATACTACCACCCTCACCCAGGGGGGCTGGATGCCTACCACCACCCTCAGCCAGGGGGGCTGGATGCCTACCACCACCCTTAGCCAGGGGGCTGGATGCCTACCACTACTACCACCCTCACCCAGGGGGCTGGATGCCTACCACCACCCTTAGCCAGGGAGGGCTGGATGCCTACCACTACTACCACCCTCACCCAGGGGGGCTGGATGCCTACCACCACCCTTAGCCAGGGGGCTGGATGCCTACCACTACTACCACCCTCACCCAGGGGGGGCTGGATGCCTACCACTACTACCACCCTCACCCAGGCCCCTACCACTACTACCACCCTCACCCAGGGGGGCTGGATGCCTACCACTACTACCACCCTCACCCAGGGGGGCTGGATGCCTACCACCACCCTTAGCCAGGGGGGCTGGATGCCTACCACTACTACCACCCTCACCCAGGGGGGCTGGATGCCTACCACTACTACCACCCTCAGCCAGGGGGCTGGATGCCTACCACCACCCTTAACCAGGGGGGCTGGATGCCTACCACTACTACCACCCTCCCCAGGGGGCTGGATGCCTACCACCACCCTTAGCCAGGGGGGCTGGATGCCTACCACTACTACCACCCTTAGCCAGGGGGCTGGATGCCTACCACTACTACCACCCTCACCCAGGGGGGCTGGATGCCTACCACTACTACCACCCTCACCCAGGGGGGGCTGGATGCCTACCACCACCCTCAGCCAGGGGGGCTGGATGCCTACCACCACCCTTAGCCAGGGGGGCTGGATGCCTACCACTACTACCACCCTCAGCCAGGGGGCTGGATGCCTACCACTACTACCACCCACACCCAGGGGGCTGGATGCCAACCACTACTACCACCCCCACTCATAGGATGGACAATGCATGACACAACCAGCACACCACAACCTAGGGAATGCAAGAAGAAGACATCCCCCCAACACCATGACAAGCGTGTGTAGACTGTGTCAAATGCCTACAACATGACTTTGAACATACAATGTGACCCCCTAGCACATGTGCCACACATATATGTGTGTGGCACCCACAATGCAAGCAGGCCATGACCATTGTGGCAATGGGGTCCAAACCCCCATCATCACAGTGACCAAAATGTAAGTGTGGGGTCCATAGCTGAAGCACATTTTGAACATTGTGGCAATGGGGTCCAAACCCCCATCATCACAGTGACCAATATGTAAGTGTGGGGTCCATAGCTGAAGCACATTTTGAACATTGTGGCAATGGGGTCTAAACCCCCATCACCACAGTGACCAAAAGGTAAGTGTGGGGTCCATAGCTGAAGCACATTTTGAACATTGTGGCAATGGGGTCCAAACCCCCATCATCACAGTGACCAAAACGTAAGTGTGGGGTCCATAGTTGAAGCACATTTTGAACATTGTGGCAATGGGGTCTAAACCCCCATCACCACAGTGACCAAAAGGTAAGTGTGGGGTCCATAGCTGAAGCACATTTTGAACATTGTGGCAATGGGGTCTAAACCCCCATCACCACAGTGACCAAAAGGTAAGTGTGGGGTCCATAGCTGAAGCACATTTTGAACATTGTGGCAATGGGGTCCAAACCCCCATCATCACAGTGACCAAAATGTAAGTGTGGGGTCCATAGCTGAAGCACATTTTGAACATTGTGGCAATGGGGTCCAAACCCCCATCATCACAGTGACCAATATGTAAGTGTGGGGTCCATAGCTGAAGCACATTTTGAACATTGTGGCAATGGGGTCCAAACCCCCATCATCACAGTGACCAAAATGTAAGTGTGGGGTCTATAGCTGAAGCACATTTTGAACATTGTGGCAATGGGGTCCAAACCCCCATCATCACAGTGACCAATATGTAAGTGTGGGGTCCATAGCTGAAGCACATTTTGAACATTGTGGCAATGGGGTCCAAACCCCCATCATCACAGTGACCAATATGTAAGTGTGGGGTCCATAGCTGAAGCACATTTTGAACATTGTGGCAATGGGGTCCAAACCCCCATCATCACAGTGACCAATATGTAAGTGTGGGGTCCATAGCTGAAGCACATTTTGAACATTGTGGCAATGGGGTCTAAACCCCATCACCACAGTGACCAAAAGGTAAGTGTGGGGTCCATAGCTGAAGCACATTTTGAACATTGTGGCAATGGGGTCCAAACCCCCATCATCACAGTGACCAAAATGTAAGTGTGGGGTCCATAGCTGAAGCACATTTTGAACATTGTGGCAATGGGGTCCAAACCCCCATCATCACAGTGACCAAAACGTAAGTGTTGACAAAGAAAGAGGTGCAACTGCCAAACTGCATGGATGATTCCTGGTCACAGAACAACAAACACATCAGTGGCAAAGTAGTGTATGTGTCCCATTGCAACGTAAATTGGGGGAGCCAAATACTGCAGTGCAAATAAGACATACCTTTGGCCATGTGCAGACAAACAACACCCATGGGGGCTGACACCGTCAACAATCATCAATGACACAATGACAGAAGTGACCATCAGAATGCAGACCCACATATTTGCACCAATGGGCACACAAATGCAGATACCCTGTGGAGACTGCAGATGTGAGGTGAACAGATACCATACCATGGCAGCAATGGGACACACAAACCATGATCATTGTGCTGACCGATGACCTAGGAGTCCCAGGGACAGCAGGGGAAACCCACCAAACTACATACAGCCAATGGCACACCCAAGATATGCCAATGCAGTGGTGCAGATGCACAAACACAAACAGGCAGACCCACACTGCACATCATACACAACAGGTGAGGGGGGTGCCAGTGTCCCCAGGCAACCACACAACACATGAGGAGACCTGAATACCAATCATACAGATGTGCATACAGTGCCACACAAAGGTAACTTCATGGATCCAAATCCCCTATGTGGGCAAGCAGGCATTGTCAGATGAGAGGGAGCACAAATCACACATGTCACACAGGCACGTAGGGACAGCAACTGACACAGCAAGACACAGACACACCACAGCACCACCCTCAGGGCCCCCACAATTTGGTGACCCTGGGCTGCATTACAATCCCACTGTGATGACAAAGCTAAATGTCGTTCACACTGTGAACCACAGTCATGTGTCCTGAGCAACTAACTACCATCACACCTACACAAGCACAAATCAAACAGCATGGCCAGTAAGCCAAGCCCAACATGGAGGCAGGGGCCTAGCCGGGCAACAACTCTCATCTGCACACACTCAACACCACACCCCTCGACCTCCAACAATGTGCAGCAGTGAAGCACACATGCACTGGTGACATTGCACATGCACCCATGACTATTCCAGGGTGGTGGGTGGGAACCAAGGTGCAGAAACACATCACACATGGCCACTCAACAAGACTCCTGAATGTCTGACACACTGCACACTACGCTGTACATGGACATGACGGCAATACCACACCAACCAATGGGATCCCAGCCACAGTCACACACCAATGAAGAAGCCAAGGTCACCCACAAAGAACACACATAGACAACAACCAACATTGCAGCCCGGACCCTGAGGAGTGCCAGCAGTCACACACACAACGTGTCACAATCACTGAAAGATAACACAAACTGGAAATCACATGACAGGGGCAAACAACAAGTGCCAAGGGGAAACCTGACTGTGACCCATCTGCGTCTGCACACAAACTCAGCCCTGACAGCAAACACACCTATGGGTGACACCCTGATGACCAGTAATGTGCCATGCACCCACATCACAGAGAACCCAGGGAGAAGACTTTGGGTGAACATAGGTCAACTCAGCTAGCATCACAAACAGGTACAACACTAGGGATCACAGCATGCACAGCTAAACGGAAGTGAACACACAGACATGCACATACAACACACACCTTGGGCGCAGGCAATGTCACAGGAGTACACACTGCCATGAGGGGACTCCACTCCTGTGTGAGGAAAGCTGTGCCATATGTTGCCTCAGTAGGGCCCCATCATGTCAGCTGAGCACTTGGTCACACAATCAACAATTAGCACCAAATGAGGGCTCCCGTAACATCAGCCTGGTCATGGAAGTGCCAACGAAATCATCAGCACAGATCCAACACACTTGTATAGCAATGTTGCACTGACAACACAGATGAGTCCTTCCCCATTGATGCCCAAACCTGCATGTCCACTGGAGATGGCCACACGGTCAGGGAAGTAGACGAATCGAACAATGGCAGGCACAACAGATGTGCAGGGGTGGAAGCCACAGATGTGAAATAGGCAATCTAAGTAGGAAATCCCATTGCCAAATACTGAACACATGACACCCTCAGATGCTGCTATGGATGACATGGATACACCACAGGATAGGACACATTCCCCCTGGACCACATGGGTTCCTGCACAGTAACACTCCTTTATCATGAGACCAAATATCACCATCACTGCAGCAAGGGCATGGTTAGCATCATCAACATCATGTACATCAGAAGCAAAAGCACTAGAGAACAGAAAGTTGCTTTATTCAGCATATGTGGCATTAAAAGTAGAAGTCCAGTAGAAAATAAACAAAGGCCAATGGCCAGTCCATCAACAAAGTCACAAGTGGGTGACAGTGGCAGATGCCACCCTACACATGCCTGCACAAAACCAGGGACAATCCACTAGGAGGGGCAACCGGGGGTAGGCCAGGCACCGCAGGGACAGGATCAGGGCTCACCAGGAGGAAGCAGGGAAGGGGTGGTGGGTGCTGGAGAGCCACTGACAACTGCAGTGGAGGTGTCTGACATGGTGTGTGCCGGCACAACTGGGGGGCATGGCTCAGATGTTGTGGGTGCCGGCACGACTGCAGTGGACCCTGCAGATGGAGTGGACAGGTCCGCCACTGCAGTGCCCAAGTCAGACAGGGTGGTAGTGGACTCCACTGCAGTGCCTACCACCAGGGGAGGAGAATGGGGAACAGGCAAGGTGGGCAGGACAGAGGGGAGGACACCCTCACCACATCAGTGGCACAGACAAGCGCAGCGGGGGTGTGGTGCCGGGAGAGCAAGTGGCAGGGGGAGAAGGCCGGATCCTCTTGGGGATGGTATATCTGTGGGTGGGGGAACCTGGGGCAGGGTGTGGTGGGGGCACCTGTGGAGTGGGGGCCTGAGGGATGGAGGAAGGAGACCTGGTGCTTGAGCTGCAGGGCGGCGGCGGGGTCTTGCTCTTACCACTCCGGGGGACTTGCGGGTGGGGGCCTCAGTCTGTCTGCGCCTGGGGGCGGGTGTCCAGGGGCGAGGGGCACTCTGCTCCGTGGGGGGAGGCTTCCTCTTCCCCCTGGATGCTGGAGCAGCTGGATCGGAGGGGAAGAGGCCGAGGTCACTGAGGAAGAGGAGCTGGGTCTTTGGGGTTGCAGGTGAGGCAAGGGAGGGCGTTTTGGAGGGAGAGGCAACTGAGGACTGCGCAGTGCCCGTGGATGCGTGTGTGTGTACCAGGGCCCCATCCCCTGTGAGTCTGGTTTCAGTCCCCTGACTGTGCGTGCGTGTACGTTTTGTTTGTGGCGTGTGTGTCTGTGTGCTGGACGTGTGTGTGCTGGTGTGTGCCTGTGCCGGTGTGTGTGTGCTTGGGACGGGTAAGGTGCTGGGGAGTGTGGATGGAGCAGAGGCAGGAGGGGTGAGGGACTGTCTGAGGAGGGACACTGCTGCCGTCAGGGAGGAGTCCATGGACCTATTGCCCCTCTGTAGGTCAGACATGCCCAATGAGATGCCCTCCATGAACGACACCAGCTGAGTCAACAGAGCGGTGTGCGCATGGAGGACACTCAGCATGGCTGTCTGCCCTACATGGAGCTGGCGAAGGAGGTACACAGACTCCTCACTCAGAGCAGCAGGGGACACAGGGGCAGGGGGTGCGGTGCCTGGCCCAAAGGAGACACGCTCCCGAACATGGGAGCCTCCACGGACCTGGGGAATGGGAGCCGATGGGAGGGTGGTGGTGGTGCTGGTGGTGGCGGGGACAGCAACACTAGCTGGGGTGTGGTGGCTGCTGACACCCGCCTCCATAAGGGAGTCATCCTCCGAGTTGCTCTGGTCCTCAGCTGAGGTGGATGGTGCTGAGGACTCCTTGGTGTGGCTCCCCTCGCCCTCCGTGCCACTGGGTCCCTCCGACCACTCCTCGGCTGCTGACCCAGTCTGGCTCTCTGGCTCCTCCTGGTCCGTGGAGCTGTCCCCTTCCGTGGCCGTGGATGTATCTGCAAACAATGGGGAAACAGACAGACATCAGTCACCTGCACCAAACGCACACACCACTGTGAGCACAGCACATTACAGAGCAAGCCCTGGCATCATTAGTTGTACATTGCTAAAAGTGCCCTAACTGAACAGGAGAAGCCAATTGTCAGTCTGATGCCAAGCATGGCACTCACATCCCACATGGCCTTGCACCCATCTGTCTGGTGTCTGTTGGATTGCAACACCCCAGTGTGGACACATGCACCAAGTACACAGTAGTTGGACAGTGCAGAGGACACGGACATCACAGCTCTTGCCACTGAGTCAGTACAGGTTTCCGGATGAAAGGGATGCCCAGAGTCAAATAGGAAATGCATGTGATGCATACCAGCGACAGACACCATGATGCACCCATGTCCTGATAGCCATCGCCACAATGGTGTGCATGTAGCACATGTCACTCCCCTGCAGGACCACCAATAAGTTGACACATGCCATGGCAGAGGCATGACTGCTAAGTCATACATCACTGTCTCAGTGATGTATGACTTGGCAGCCAGACAACAACACTATGCACTGTGTCACAATAGTAGGTCATGGGGAATGCAAGTCCTGGAGCTGCACAAGTGCACATGTACATCCCCCACACAACACATCATCTTAACCCTCATCTGTCCAGGTCATACCTATTGGACATATGGGAGACCTGTGACACTACCCTCTGAACCTGAGCCCCTCACAATCTGCTGTGAATGGGGAACAGCTGCCTGAACTTCACATTCGCATACCCCAGTCTGCACGGGCAGCTGATCAGACACCTATGTGACACACAAGTATCGTCTCCTATGGTCACATCTCCAGGGGCATGCTGAGCCCCTACCAAGAAACACCCCAGTAGTCCTGGCAAGTAATCCACAGCACACTGACACAGAGGCAGACACCTGAGGGGTCAAATCACTGCGCACAATGTGTCAGCTGATACACGGGAGTGGGAGTACAGAGTGCATTGCATGGCCTAAAGTAGGCATGACTGTCCTGCTCCACATGAATGAGGGATGAGCCCTGGACAGTGGATAGCTGGCTATGTATGTGTGACACACGTAATCTGCACACTCCTGGGGCCCAAACATTGTTCCCACCCGCTGCATGGGCGTGTGCCACATACCCCAGGCACATGTGGTGGCTCAGCTCAGCAAGTGGACCGCATATCAAAGCAACATGCAGATTACATGTCCGAACACAAGCGTTGTGTGAACAATGGACCCACCCATGATGCCCACAACAGAGTTAGGGAAACAGATGCTGTCCCCCACCTTTAGTGAAGCAAACTGCAAGGACACAGTCCCAAGTGACACAATTCCCTGAATGTAAGGGCCACACCTGGGTATCAGATGAGCAGTGGGCAGTGCACAATAGAGGGACATGGCTCCTGGACAACATGACTGCTGCACTGTGGCAGTTGAACCAGGCCAGAGGAGGACACAAAGCATGTAATACAGAGTTCACAGTGCAGTCTTTGACTCACCCCTCCTTGCTGCTGTCTGGCCTTCAGCTGCCCATCCAGGTCTGGAAACACCACCGCCAGGATCTGGAGCATGTGGGGGTCAGGGTCCGTGTTCCGCCCCTCCTGCGAGGAGGCGACAGCTTCAGCTGGACCCGTGCAATCCTCCGGGTCCAGCCCCGAAGGTCCTGCCACCTCTTCTGGCAGTTGCGGATCCGGCGCTTGTAGACCCCCACGGACCGGACAGCCCAGACGATGTCCTTCCAGATCTCCTGCTTCCGATGGGCATTAACCTGTCAGGATGACAAAGTGAAAAGGCCATTACTACACATGCAACATATCCATGCATGACACAGTTGTATATACATGTCTCAATCACAGGGGCACATGATGTACACAGGCAGTGCAAAGCTGCCCATGGACAGTTTGCCAGACGTCACTACATGGTATCATTGCATGGGAAGTAAAACCTTGTTCAAATGCACTGTCACTGCACCATACCTGTCCAGTGCATGTCACTACACACTATGGGGGTGACAACTACTCAGTGAGCCTGCTAGCCAGTGGCGTGCAGACTTTCAGCCTTGCTAGTCAGACAATATGCACATTCAGACAGGCAGTGCACAGAACACTCACCTGCTCCCCTGGTGTCCCATACAGCTTGCTGTACTGTGGAAGTAGGCTGTCCAGCAGGGCCTGGTTCTCCTCAAGGCTGAAGGCTGGGGCTCTCTCCACAGTACGTGCCATTGCAGGGTCCAGAGGGGCAGAGACAGCAGCAGTGCAGTGGCAGATGTCGTCCTGGAGCATGTAGTGCAGGCAAGTGAGCTCTCAGGGGAACAGCCAGCAATATATATGTGCTGGAGAGGCAGATACTGTCCCTTGTGTCCAAAGTGATAGGTCCAAGTCGTTAGCATCTTCTGAATCTGGCCAATCCATGGAATAGCAGCACCAAAACACGCCCACAGCATCCTTCAAATCTTCAACTTCATGACATACATGATTTTGCAACATTGTTGTGGGTGACCAACTGATTTTCCAGCAACCGACTCGTTCGAAATTCGAAAACGCGTCCGTTGCCAGGCAAGGCCATTGTCAATGGGTGCGCACCGATCGGTCCATTGCGGTACAACGCGTACAGGGGTACAACGCATACCCCCACACATTGAATGCATTGGGCCGGCCGGGGGCACCGATCGGTCCATTGCGGTACAACGCGTACAGGGGTACAACGCGTACCCGCACACATTGAATGCAATGGGCCGGCCGGGGGCACCGATCGGTCCATTGCAGTTCAACGCGTACAGGGGTACAACGCGTACCCGCACACATTGAATGCAATGGGCCGCCCGGGGGCACCGATCGGTCCATTGCAGTACAACGCGTACAGGGGTACAACGCGTACCCGCACACATTGAATGCAATGGGCCGGCCGTGGGCACCGATCGGTCCATTGCAGTACAACGCGTACAGGGGTACAACGCGTACCCGCACACATTGAATGCAATGGGCCGGCCGGGGGCACCGATCGGTCCATTGCAGTACAACGCGTACTGGGGTACAACGCGTACCCGCACACATTGAATGCAATGGGCCGGCCGGGGGCACCGATCGGTCCATTGCAGTTCAACGCGTACAGGGGTACAACGCGTACCCGCACACATTGAATGCAATGGGCCGGCCGGGGCACCGATCGGTCCATTGCAGTACAACGCGTACAGGGGTACAACGCGTACCCGCACACATTGAATGCAATGGGCCGGCCGGGGGCACCGATCGGTCCATTGCAGTACAACGCGTACAGGGGTACAACGCGTACCCGCACACATTGAATGCAATGGGCCGGCCGGGGGCACCGATCGGTCCATTGCTGTTCAACGCATCACTGTACATGTGACTGGCATATGTCAGCATGCCTGTCTCAGATGGACATATGCCAGCCACAGATAGCTCCCAGGGAGTGAGGGGCACACCTACATCATGACAGCCTGTCCAAACTTTATCATAAGGCATGTAAGGCTGCATTTCCTATTGTGTGTATGTTGGTGTACATGTTGTCCTGTGGGTGTCACCTGTGGGCAGCCACCCCCAGGCTGTGCACGTGTTCATGGGGACAGGATCCTGGGTGTTACGTGTACATGACCACTGTGATATGCAACTGTTCATATCTGTGCATGTGCCATGGTCACATTTCACGGTGGTGTATGTGTATGTCATGTCACATACCCCGTGAGTCCCATGTGGGACGGTATGTTTGAGCCAGGGTGTCCCAGTGGCACAATAGTGATGGTCCTCCACAGTCTTTGTGCATGTAGTGTTTACAATGTCTCTGATTTCATGTGCACAATGGGAGACAGTCTCCACATCCACGTTGTGTGTGCATGGACTTTGATGTTGTGCGTGTGTGTGTCACAGACGTCCATGTCTGTCCTGCCGTGGCAAGTGGGACCACTACCTGTGGGGGTCATGGTTGTTTTGCTGTGGTGTATACATGATACTCCATGTAATGCCAGTGTCCATGTGGCAATACAGGGTCCCTGGGAATGTATCTGTCGTTGAGCTGTGGTGCCTGGGGCACATCTGTCCTCACATGTCACTGTGGGGGTGATTGTGACACGGCAGCAGGAGATGGGAACTGTGACACGGCCTCATGATATCCAATGGGCCAACCTGGGACTAATTGATGCCACCTGTTGGACCGTGTTGACAGATGTTGGCCATGTATGTACCATACATGTCCTTACGGAACTGCACACTTCATGTAGTTGTGCCTCATAATGATGTATGTTGGGATATTGAGTGTGTTCAATGCCGCATATGTGGGGTGACTGACAATCCTGCTTACTTCTCCTCTGCACTGCAGGGCTCCTGCTGTCCATCGACCATTCCCAGACCTGGCAACGATGGTGGAACGGGACAGCATCCGACGGTACCGCTTCACCAGGCAGCTGATTGAGGATTTGGCAGTGCAGTTGTCCCCACATTTGCAGCCTGGCCGGCCGTATCCTACAGCGCTGACCCCCAAGGTGAAGGTGATGGCAGCCCTACACTTCTTTGCCACCGGTACCTTCCAACATACTGTGGCGACTGCTGGTGGGATGTCACAGACCATGTTGAGCCGTGTGCTCCGCGATGTTTTGGCGGCAATGTTGCTATTCCTGAACCGGTACATCTATTTCCCTAGACTGCGACGACTCACTGACGTGAAGAGTGACTTTTATGCCCTGGGGAGGATGCCGCATGTCATTGGCTCCATTGATGGGACACATGTGGCTTTGGTACCACCACAGGCCCAGGAGCAGGCCTACAGGAACCGCAAGCACTACCACTCGGTCAATGCACTGGTGGTGTGTCTTGCAGATATGACCATCACACACGTGTGTGCCCGTTTCCCTGGTTCAGCACACGATGCCTTTGTGATGAGGAGTAGTCGCATCCCCAGGATGATGGCACAGATGAAGAACCAGCGTGCCTGGATTGTCGGTGTGTACTGACTTTGTGCCATTGTGTGTGATCTGTAGTATTCCGCCCACTTTTCCAAGTCAGCTAATGTGCACTTGTCTGTCCGTAGGTGACTCGGGATACCCCAACATGCCGTGGTTGCTGACACCCCTCAGGAACCCTGTGACACCAGCCCAGATGCGCTACAATGAGGCACATGGTCGGACCAGGAGAGTGATTGAGCGGACATTTGGTCTCCTGAAGAGCCGCTTCCGCTGCCTGGACAAGACCGGAGGGTCCCTCCCATATGCCCCTGCGAAAGTGAGCAAGAATATCATCGTCTGCTGCATGCTCCACAACCTGGCAGTGCGGAAGGAGTTGCCTCTCATCCAGGATGACAATGACCAACATCCGCCACCTGTGGAGGATCCTGGCCTGGACCACGATGCCAGTGACGATGATGATGATGATGATGATGATGATGAGGGTGATGTCCGCACACAGCTCATCACCAACTTCTTTAGCTGAATGTGAGTATCCTGAGGTGTCATGTCAATGATGTGAGTTGGCATGATGTGTAGGTGGTGCTCTGGTGCTGTTGGAGTGTGTCCATGGGCTACTTGACTGGATGTGTGTTGCGATGTGTGTTTACAGGTGGTCTGTACTCCCCAACAGTGTTGACATGCTAACTTGGTTCTGGGTGGGTATCTTGTAACATGTATTGTGCATGAGTTTTGCTGTTCTGTCCTGTACTCCATTGCTTTTGACTGTGTGTCATTTCTGTCCTTCACAGGGTACTTTCAGATTCGTTTGGTCAACTGTGTCCACCGACGACGTGATTGCACTTCCAGGGTGGTAGCTGTTGTGTCCCTACAGGTGATGTGCGCCACACCCATGGACTTCCTTCCGTCTACAGTTGTTGACTGTGTGCCCGCTGCCAGGTGGGATTACCTTGCATCTGTAGTGGTTACGACATGTTGCAACTGTGTAATAAACCTGTGCTTCACTTTGTGATGTGCGTTGTCTGTGGTCACACATTTGACTGCCATTGCTTACTGCACCTGTGGGCTACTTGACTACAACTGGGAATGGGTGTGGTGTCTGTGTATTGCACCGTCTTCCCTGGCAACATCAGTGTAGGCAATGAGTCAGATGGCCTAGGTGTGTATGTGTTGTGTAGCCCTGGTGGTGTGTCTCCCTCATATGTGTCACGTTGCCTTTACTCACATGCCTGTGTTGTCCTTGCTGTTGCAGTTCGCATACACAGTGTAATTTTGCAGTTCTTCATCCCCATAACAGCACCCACGTTGGAATCACAACAGAGGCAAGTATGGTGTATTAGTGTGTTTATTGTGATACATTTGTGTGAATAGTGCATAGGATGGGTAGTGCTGTACATAAATCTTGCAATCCGAAGTTCCTAGGTGAATTGAAAGTCCTGGTAGACAGAATCCCCAGTATCGGGGCCACAGTTGTCTGACACATTGGTCCAACTTGTACTCCCCATGCAATGTGTGGGAGTAGTGTTGCCGTCAACAGGGTGAACAGTCTGTGCACAAAGGTGAACATCCAGAACAGGTTCAGGCTTCCTGGGAGTTGCGCTTGGCCATCGGCCTCTCACTTGCCCCTCCTCGGACGACCCCTCTTCTTTGGGGGGGCCCTCAAGTGCAGGCTGCTGCGGTGCAGGGGACTCTCCGCCAGAGTCATCCTCCCTCCCTGTGGCAGTTGCAGTTTGTTCGGCACCAGATGTTGTTGGCACACAGGGAGGTGTGGACTGGTTGCTGTTCATCTGGCGGAGGCATTGTAAAATGTCCCTGTGCACCGCCGTCATCTCATGCAGTGCATCCCACTTGGACTCCACGCGGGACATGTGTGAGTCCATGCGGGACATGTGTGACTCCACGTGGGACATGTGAGAGTCCAAGCGGGCATGATGGGCAGCCTGCTGCTGTTTCATGTCTCTGAGGAGCCCCACTACCTGGCTGAGGTCTCCGGTGCTGGACTGGTACGCATCAGCTATGCGTACCAGTTGTGGGTCATCATGCACACCAGCAACCTCTGCAAGCAGCGACCTCTGTCTCCCACCCCTCCCACCACCCCTGCTGACATGTGCAGTGGCATGCACAGATGACCCTGGTCCACCTTGGGGGTTGGTGGTGGTGGTGGTGTCCATGGCCCCAGGTTGGTCCAAGGTCCCTGTGCTGGTGTTGCTCCTTGTTCTGTCCATGTCGGCAGGGATGGTATTTGTGGTGACAGTCGTTGGAGGGGTGGGTGCAGGGGGTGCAGCTGGTGGTCCTGCTGGTGCTGCAGCTGGTGGTCCTGCTGGTGCTGCATGTAGACTTGCACCGGATGTGCCAGGTTGGTCTTCTTCGTCCGAGGAGGGCAGAGGCTGTACGACGCCAGTGAGCTCCGCATCCTCTTGAGCCTGGGACTGGGACTCCTCAGCGTCTGCTGCTGTGTCCCCATCATCACCTGTTTTTGGGAGACACACACAATGTATGTTATGTTTCTGCAGGCATCAATGGTTGACACACATGACAGTTGTGACTGTGCCTCTGGGTGCGGGCCTGTACATTGCATTGTCCTAAGTCGTCACAGTCAGGGGTTGATATTGGTGTGGCACATTGTCCTGCATTATTTGGGCATTTCTATGTATTTGTTGGGGTGTGAACATGGTCTGCATTGGTTGTGTTTGGTTGACAGCCGGCCCTCCTTCCCACCCACCCGGCCAGTCAGTTATCCCACCATGGACTGTGCTTGCATTGCAGGGAGTGGAAGTTGTCTCTCAGGATGTCAGTCAGTGGTGTCCTGCTGTTTGTTGGTGCACAGTTGCCAGCAGGGCCTTGTGCTCCCCACAGCAGTAGCCAGTGTCAGCCATCTTGTGAGTCCTTCTCCACTTCCTGTGATGTGAGCATGGTTCAGGGTGGTGTTGATGGGACAGTTGTGGGGGTGAGCTATGTCTGTGACTACGACTCCCCTCATGCTATTGCCTCCACCCCCTTCCCAGCATGCCCATGCTTCCTTCCTTTTGACTCTGCTTCCCTGTGGGGTGGGCTGGCTGTGCTGACAGGATGGCTGGGAGTGTTGTCCTGGCAGTTGTTTGGCTAAGAGTCCCAAGAGTGTCCCTGTGCTTCACACAACATAACCCAGGGTGGTGGTTCTTTGTGGGATCTTGTGTTAGGATGGGGGCATTGCATTCTACCAGGTGGGTTCTGTGGAGTTTGTGTTGGGGGGTGTGAGGGGAGGTGCTTGTGACTATGGTCAGTGCTGCAAGTCCTCCTTCCCACCCACCCAGCCAGCCAGTTATCCCACCATGGAACGTGCTTGCATTGCAGTGAGTGGAAGTTGTCTCTCAGGATGTCAGTCAGTGGTGTCCTGCTGTTTGTTGGTGCACAGTTGCCATCAGGGCCTTGTGCTCCCCACAGCAGTTGCCAGTGTCAGCCATCTTGTGAGTCCTTCTCCACTCCCTGTGATGTGCGCATGGTTCATGGTGGTGTTGATGGGACAGTTGTGGGGGGGCAATATGTGTGACTGCGACTCCCATGATGCTATTGGCTACACTGACTTGGCCAGCATACACAGAATTCCTTCCTTTGAGTGGTCTTTACTGTGTGTTGGTGTTGTTGTGGTGGCTACATGTCTGGATGTGTTTGTTAGTTCTATTTGTGCCACTGCCTAGCTGTAGTTGTAGTTGTGTTTGTACATGTGATGGCACAGTTGGATGTGACTTTTTTGATGGCATGTGTTGTGTTTATCTGACTGACATACACATTTTGGGATGATTCTGTTCTGGTTGCTGTGTAATTGCTATGAGTGCATGGTTTGACTCTCCCCTTGACAGTGATGTGTGTGTGTTTTGTGGCAGTATATTGTGTACATTTGTTGTGTACTCACCAGGCTCTGGGATGTCCTCTAGTCCATATACGCTCACTGGCGGAAGGATGGCCCGCACCTTCTCCTCCCAGGGCCTGAGGTATATTGCCTTGGCAGGAGGGCCACTGCCGGTGTATTGGCTGTTGATGTAGTCTTTCTTGAGCAGGTCCCGTACCCTCCTGCGCACGTCATACCACCTGTTCTGGATGTCGCTCTTTGTGCGCCGACATGGTGATTGTGCGTTCTCCCTGTTGATGATCCTCTCCCACATCTTGGTTTTCTGGGAGATGGGGGTCTGTTGGACCAGTGTGCCAAACAGCTGTGGCTCTACCCTGAGGATCTCGTCTACCATGACTTCCAATTCACAATCTAGGAACTTGGGATTCTTCTTGGGGGGCATGGTGATGGGTGGTGATGGTGAGTGATGTGTGTGTTGGTGTGCAGGTGAGGGTGTGTGAGTGTGTGTTTTGCTGGGTGTATGTGAGGTAGGTATTTGTTGGTGTGCTGATGGTGTGTGGCTTGTGTGAGGGATGAGCTGTGGGTGTGTGGTTGCTTTCTCTTGGGTGCTGGCAGTGCAATGGCATTTGCAAAGGATCATGGTTGTGATTTGTGTCCTTTATATGGGTGGAGTTGTGGGTGTGTCTTTGTTCTCTGTCCCCACCCCCAGTATTTATTGGCTTAGTAATTGCTTGTTTGGCCTTTTTTTGTGTGATTTTTCCTTTGTACTGTCTGTGTATGTTGGAAACGTTGTTGTGACCGAGTCGGACCCTGCATTTGTCTCGTACGGTGTTCTCCGTTTCGTTCACGCTGTGTTTGTGCAGTTTTCTATGCTGCGTACGCGTCGGTCGCGGTGTTTTGTGTTGCTTCGGCTCGGTTTTGTATGCGTGTCGGTCGTGCGGCTTGGCCTCCGTCCGACTCGCTCGTGGTTTTCGCGCCTTGCATCGTGCTTTGAGGTTTGGAGTTCGCGTGTACGTTTCGGTCGGATTTGTTCCGGGTGCGTGTCGGTCGGTTGGATTTGCGTGTTTTTCCGACCGGATTGCTGTTTTTTGTGCGGCTCGGTCGGTCGACTTGGGTTTGGTACGTGTCGGTCGGATTTTGCACACCTTGCATCGTACTTGGCGTGTCGGGCGCCACAGGTACGTGTCGGTCGGTATAATTTCCGGATCCGAGTCGGTCGGTGCTTTTTCCGGCCCGAATCGGAATCGACCCCACAGTGTCATCTTGTGTATACGCATATGGTCAACATACGGTATGTGCACTGGGTAATCTTGCCAAGCTGTGTGTATATATGGTCACTTTACTATGGGTGCATACACCGGGCCGTTTTGGTGTGTGTGTGTGCACCGAGTCTAATTGCTCTGGATGTGTGTGCGCACACAAGAGATTCCTACTTTGTGTAAGTGTGCAGTCATTGCTTTACTGTCACCCTGTGCGCGCCCACGAAGGGTCCCACTGTGAGTTCCCTCTCGGCTCACATGTCCACACAGGACTGCCTTGTGGGCATAAAATCATTTCAATGTGTTCATACGTGCACATATTTGGCTGGCTGCGACTACAGAGCCAGGCTTTGCACATCCATGCATATATGCACAGAAACCTCTCTCCTCAAGAGCTCTACGCAACCGCTGACCAAAGAAGCACAGAGCGACTCAAAACACGAGCGCTAGTGTTCCGGCTAAAAACAATGTTAAAAAAAAGCGAAAGCACTGCGTGTTGTCTGTAAACAGTAACCTGACCCACGAGGAATGCAGCTGCCGCCCTGCGCGCCACTGCTCGCTCCCGAGAGCAAAACGCAGTGGGAGTCAAAATTACACAAAAGAGGTGGGACATGCACCCGCCTTTAGCCATTTGCGTGCTTTCATTCTTGAAAGACACACGCAAAAGCCAATCCTATGCATTGGGGGAGTCAGACCCACACGGAGTAGTTTAGAGTAGTTACAAGAAGCCTCGCAGAGCAGCGCATGCGCGCTGCACTAGCCTCGACCTAAAAAAAGGGTGTTTCCCAAACAGTTACAGAAATTGCTGGGCTGGAGAGACAGATGAAACAGCAGTTGATTGGCATGGCAACGAATCATGGGACAAGAAGCCGAGAAAAGGAAAATATAGATCGCTCGATGAATGTAAGTTTGGATTTAATGCACCCCGAGCTAGAAAATGCAGTGTGTGCAGTCAAAAATAAAGAACTGGGGGGCATATTTACATGCCCTTGTGCCACCCGTACGTCACTTTTCCCATGTTAAAAATTACGCAAAAGTGGCGCAAGGCGCTTGTAAATAAGCCCCTGAGTATTTACAGGATGCAGTGTTCCGATGCAATACAAAATGAAATTGAGAACAACACTTAAGACAGTGAGTCTATCCTTGAGGTAATGGAAAATTCCATTGTAATGTGCAAGAAGGTCTACTCTGTCCAATCGAATAATGAGCCATTGGAAGACCAGATATTGGTCGTTCGCAGATGCAGGATTGACTTAAAATTCATGTAACAAGGGCTTCTGAAAGAGGTGAAGGCACTGGAGGAGAGAAAGCAAAGACTGTGTGAAGTGGAAATGAAGACTCCGGTCCTGGAAAAAGAAAATATTGAAGAAAATAAACAGGATAGTTGTCATACAGGAGGTGTTTCAGCGGATCATCCTCAGTTCAAAAGTACATTGGGAAGAAGATCCAAAGTTAGGAAGTCACATAGTGAACATGAAGGAATTTCCCTAGTCTTAAGGAATGGGAGCCCTGACTTTGCTGCTTTTGAGTCTGTTCTGTTGCATCTTCTTCTCCAACCTACATTTATAATGGAAATGAAAAGTTCATAAGAGTAATTACAAAAATGTTTTGTTTGCATTCTTTTGCAAATTGTTTTTTTTAATTGTGAGAAATCTGACAACTGAACTGTCTGCCTTTGACAATTTTTATCTGGGAAATCCAGTCTGGCTCTATAACAAAAACCTATCTAATTGTTTCTGGTGTATTGTAATTGTCTGAATGGTGAAATGAGGTGAGAAAATGCAGATCATGTAAGGCAAATTCCTTGAGCAAGGTGTCCAATTAAGGAAAACTGCCTAGTTCAAACAGAGCAAATATTTGATCCCAAGTCGATGTTTTCAGACTTTCTATCAAGTACCTGCTATAATGTATATTTTTTTATGTGAAATGTCCCCCACTTAATTGATGATTTATTTTTTATAAAGGATGATAACTTAGAGATGTTTCTACTTCTCCTTTGGCACTACCTACCTTGCACAATAAATGCACTACTAATGTTTAACACTAAAAAATAAAAAAATAAAAGAAAATGTTTTCAACGCTTTATGAAAAGCTAATATCTGCTGGAGCATCCACAATGAAGGCAGGCAATGCCACTGCTCTGTTGCTTTTACCAAAAAAAGCACAGCCACCCAGCCTAGCGACAGAACTCCCGAGTCACAACAAGGAGAGCACGGGAGGACCTCAGCTTAAGGGTCCGGTGATATTGATGAAATCTCCTTTGAAGGTAGAGAGGTCCCGAGCATGGAGGGCATGATGAACCAAACAGAAACTTAAAGATCACTCCTTTGGAAACAGGCAGCCAAAGAAGTGTGTTCCATGCCAACGCTGCGGATGAAAGACGCAACCATGGTAGTGCACGTCTCGCAGCTGCATTTAGCATTTATTGGAGGAGTTTCAGCTGCCCCATGTGATCTAAGGAATATGCTATGTTAATGATTTTGTAAAGCGCGCTTATACCAAAGTAGGCATCTTGGCGCTAGTGACATAGACACTAAGGGCCCAATTCCGATCACGCTAGGAAAGCATCTCGACCGACTCAGATTTGTAATGCTTTCCGTACGACTCGACCGCGAGCCCTCCGTTCGACGTAGTACGATGCATCCCATGTGAAACACAACCGCATTGTACGGAACGCTATCATTCCGAACGAAGGCTCCGTAAACTGCATCGATGCGACCGACACGTTTGTAAACGTTCAACATTCGCATGCTGGTCACGAGTCGGACTCGTACCAACACACAGTGAGTTGATGTTGCAGTTGAAACGGTTATGGAAACGTTTCGGTCCGTGTATGAAATGTCAATGGGGGGAGTCAAAAACACCCAAATAAAGCATTGGCAAATAAAAAATTAAAAATTCAAAACCACACCCACAAATGCATCTACATAAAGGGCCAACACAATGACCATGATCCTTTGCCACAAATGCTAATACTCACAAGGAGCTCGCACCAGACATTCCTTGCTCTCTGCCTCACACATTCACACACTCACACACCCAGCACAGATATCATTTCACTAAAAAAACACATAAGCACACAACTTGTTACTGATTCACACTCACATCCACACTCACCCTCACCTTCACACTCTCCCTCACCATGTCCAAAAGGAAGCATCCACATTTACTGATAAGTAGTTGGAAGTGCTTGTTGATGAGATTGTCAGAGTAGAGCCACAGTTATTTGGTAACCTGGTCCAACAGACCCCCCTTGCCCAGAGAAATAGGACGTGGGAGAGGATAGTTAACAAGGTGAATGCTCAAGCACCTTGCTTGCGCACAATGGAAGATATCAGGACCAGGTACTATGATGTGCGAAGGACGGTCGAGAAGCTGAGGGTAAGGGAACATTTCCAAAGTCAGCAGACTGGCGGTGGCCCTCCTGCACAACCTGTCCACTTCACATCCTGGGAGGAGAAGGTGCGTGACATCCTTCCGCCGGAGGGCGTCTACGGAATCCCAGGATCACAAGAGTCTGGTGAGTACACAATCTACATTCAAATAAAGTTTAATCACACCTCTAGAGACAGCACTTCAAAGGATACAGTTAAACTAAGGCCAGTTTAAAATGAAAACATTTACTAGATTCTAATAGTATGTGATGTGTATGTCATATTTTATACAAAAATAACTCAAAATTGATTGATAATGCAACAAACCATAGATAGGCCATCTGCTCCACACAACTAGCACCAGTGTCAGACATCTTGGCCCAGTACTTTTCCACTCACTCACAAGAAAGCACAGTCACAGGTAGTCTGTTTGGGATGCCTGAGAAGGTGGGTCTGGCCACAGGCACCATGGGACTTGTAGTCACTGCAAACACTCTTCCACACACACAGCCCACACAGACATGCTGGGATTATGCAAGCCTCACAGTCAGTGGAAAAGTACCAGCAACATGGCTGACACTGCTGCATGCTGTCTGGAGAACAAGGCCTGATGGGAGTTGTAGTCAAGTCAAACTACACGCACCAGTGTCAGACATCTTGGTCCAGTACTTTTCCACTCACTCACAGGAAAGCACAGTCACAGGTAGTCTGTTTGGGATGCCTGGGAAGGTGGGTCTGCCCACAGGCACCATGGGACTTGTAGTCACTGCAAACACTCTTCCACACACACAGCCCACACAGACATGCTGGGATTATGCAAGCCTCACAGTCAGTGGAAAAGTACCAGCAACATGGCTGACACTGCTGCATGCTGTCTGGAGAACAAGGCCTAATGGGAGTTGTAGTCAAGTCAAACTACACACACCAGTGTCAGACATCTTGGCCCAGTACTTGTCCACTCACTCACAGGAAAGCACAGTCACAGGTAGTCTGTTTGGGATGCCTGAGAAGGTGGGTCTGGCCACAGGCACAATGGGACTTGTAGTCACTGCAAACACTCTTCCACACACACAGCCCACACAGACATGCTGGGATTATGCAAGCCTCACAGTTAGTGGAAAAGTACCAGCAACATGGCTGACACTGCTGCATGCTGTCTGGAGAACAAGGCCTAATGGGAGTTGTAGTCATGTCAAACTACACGCACCAGTGTCAGACAACTCTACATTAGACTTCCATTCAATGTCAGGTAGACATAGGCCCAGATGACCTTTTTGGATAGTGTGAGAGAAGGAGTGTTTGCACTGACAACATCACCTATCAGGCTCTATCCCACACACACACCTTCACATATAGACCAACAAGGCCACCAGGAAGAGTGGTGTCCTGACAATGATTGGAAGTGTACTTGCAGGATATCTGACACTTGTGCATGGTGTTAGAGTTGTCCACAACTCCTATCATGGCCTTGTGCTCCTCACACCACTACCCAGTGTCAGACATCTTGATAGTACAGTTTCCATTCAGCATTAGGGATAGCATAAATCCGGGTCTGCTGTATGTGCTGGCTGTAAAGGTGTGTGTAGGGCAAGGCATGATGGGTGGGGAAGTCAGTGCGAACACTCATCCTCACACACACACCAACAAGACAACATTTAAATGAGCTTACATTACAGTCAATTATAATGTACTGGCAAGGTGTCTGGCCCTGCACACTGATGTTTTGAGTCCAAGGCACTGTTGGTGAGTAGTGGACAAATCAGACACCTGTCACCAGTGTCAGACATCTCTGAAGCAAATTGCCAATCCCCGTCAGGAAAGTAGACTCACAGTTAAGATATTCATGATGTGTAGGAAGGTGTGTGGAGTACGGAGCATGATGGCAGATGGAGTCAAGGCAAACACTCCTCCTCACAAACAGCACAAACAGACCACCAAGAACCATGCATACCTGATGATGAATAGAAATCTACTGACAAAATGGCTGACACTGGTGACATTTGCCTGTACAATTACGCACTGCTTGTGGACACATAGGCGGTGGGCAGTCAAAATATCGAATTTTAAATATCGACCTACACTAATATCGAGTTTTTAATATCGTAGGGACAGAATATCGAAGTCAAGAATATCGTTGACCAGAATATCGACTTTAAGGTAAGTAATATCGATTTTTTTAATATCGAAGTAAGTAATATCGAAGTCATTAATATCGTCAGCAAAAATATATAGTTGTAAATAATATAATTTTTTTTTAATGTTATGTATTTTATATGTATGTTTAACATTTATTTTAAAGTTTTTTCATTATTTTTAAATATATGTATTAAATGTTTAGAAAATATTCATTTTTTTAAAGGAAATTTTGCGTTTTAGTATCAGAGCGGGTTGTGGGTTTACAGAGGAATAGGGTGGGAAGTAATTTAATTATAATTAATTAATTAATATGTTTTTATTTGTTATTCATTGTTAATTTATTGTTAATTAATTATTAATTGGTAATTAATTTATATTAATTGGTTAATTTATAATTATATTAATTCTAATTAATTTATTATTAATTTTTATTTATTGTTATTGTTAATTAATTTATTGTAAATTAATTATTAATTGGTAATTAATTTTAATTCATTGATTAATTGGTAATTAAATTAATTATGTTATTTTTAATGTGTAGCGGGTTGTGGGTTTATAGGGGAATAGGGTGGGAAGTAATTTAAATATAATTAATTAGTTAATATGTGTATATTTATTGTTATTGATTATTAATTTATTGTTAATTAATTATTAATTGGTAATTAATTTTTATTAATTGGGTAATAAAAAATTATATTAAGGATAATTAATGTATTATTATTTTTTAATTATTGTTATTGGTAATTAATTTATTGTTAATTAATTATTAATTGGTAATTAATTTTTATTAATTGATTAATTGATAATTAAATTAATTGTGTTATTTTTTATGTGTAACGCGTTGTGTGTTTATAGGGGAATAGGGTGGGAAGTAATTTCATGTTATTTAAGTAAATATTAATTTAATAGGTATTTATTAATAATTATTTTGCTAAATAATTATGAATGTTATTTATTTTTAAAAAAGTTAATTCATAAGTATGTTAATTTAATGCCTACGCGATCCTACATTTTCCCTACTGTTGCACTCACTGGAGTGGGAATAGTAATTTTTACCCCTACGCTATCCAACACTTTCCCTTCTATTGCACTCACTGGAGTGGGAATAGTAATTTTTACCCCTACGCTATCCAACACTTTCCCTACTATTGCACTCACTGGAGTGGGAATAGTAATTTTTACCCCTCCGCTATCCAACACTTTCCCCACTGTTGCACTCACTGGAGTGGGAATAGTAATTTTTACCCCCCCGCTATCCAACACTTTCCCTACTGTTGCAGTCACTGGAGTGGGAATAGTAATTTTTACCCCTACGCTATCCAACACTTTCCCTACTGTTGCACTCACTGGAGTGGGAATAGTAATTTTTACCCCTATGCTATCCAACACTTTCCCTACTGTTCCACTCACTGGAGTGGAAATAGTAATTTTAACCCCTACGCTATCCAACACTTTCCCTACTGTTGCACTCACTGGAGTGGGAATAGCAATTTTTACCACTACGCTATCCAACACTTTCCCTACTGTTGCACTCACTGGAGTGGGAATAGTAATATTAACCGCTACGCTATCCAACACTTTCCCTACTGTTGCACTCACTGGAGTGGGAATAGTAATTTTTACCCCTACGCTATCCAACACTTTCCCTACTGTTGCACTCACTGGAGTGGGAATAGTAATTTGATTTCCTCCGCTATCTAATATTTTGTATTTTTTTAGCTAATGTACTGTATAATTATTTTTTAAAAGATTTAAAATAATTTTAATTTTTTTAAATTTGTTACATATATTTATTTAATGTTTATTTATATTATTGTTTTATGTGTATAGATGTATTTATAATTTATAAAAATAAATTAAACAATTTATGTTATTAAAATAAATATTAAAACATTAATAAGTAAGTATATATATATATTATATATTATATGTATATGTTTAATGTATTTTCAAATTATATATATTACTTATAATTTATAAGCATTTTAAAATATTTTTAACTATGTTTCTTTTAATTATATGTATTATTTACTTTATTTTACAATATTTTTTTAACTTAAATTAAAAACGATATTTTTAACGATATTTTTGACATCGATATTTTTTTAACGATATTTTTGTACTTACCTTAATGTAGATAGGATGTTGATATTCTTGTCTTCGATATTTTTGCTGCGATATTTTTGTAGGTCGATATTGTGACCTTTGATATTTAGTCAGTGATTCCACATAGGCACCAGTCATCAGTGTCAGACAACTTGCAAGTACATTCACACTCAATGTCAGGAAAGCAGAGTTACAGTTAGCCTTTTGCCGATGTGTGGGAAGGTGTGTGTGGGTCAAGGCATCATGTGACTTGTAGACATTGAAAATACTCATCCACCAACCCAGCCATTCAAACTCCCCTGGGCATATGCTTACATCACAGTGAGGAGAAGTGTACTGGAAAGGTGGCTGACACTGCTGCATAGTGTTGATCTTGAAACCAACTTCCAGCAAGGCCCTGGGCATAAAACATCATGCAACTGTGTCAGCCATCTTGTGAGTACACTTACATTCACTGTCAAGTAGCCATTGCCACAGATGAGCTGGTTGTGCTGGTTGTGAGGAGGAGTATCTGTCCTGACCATATCTACCATCATGCTCTGGCCTCCACACACCTTCATACATAGCCAAAATAGCATATATGGGACTCTGCTTACCTGACAGTGAGTGGCAATGTGCTGCCAAGATGTCTGACGCTGCTGCATGGTGTTTTCGGCACAAGGTCTTTTCTGTGATTTTGATTCACATTTACCACCATGCACCAGTGTCTGCAGCCTGGTCAGAACACTTACCATCACTGCCAGTTAGTCAAAGTCACAGAGGACTGTGCTGGGCTGCTCGGAGGAGGAGCATTTCTAAATCCTACTAATCACATCAGGCAGTGGACAACATACACCTTCATCAACATCACAAACAGACCAACATGAACTAAGCGTACACACAGTGATTTTGACTTTACTAGCAAGATGCATGACACGGGGACTGGTGTCTGACTTATCAACAAATAGCAACATTGACTTGTGCTCAAAACACCGGGCACCAGTGTCCGCCAGACTTGTCAGTACACATGCACACACTTGCAGGAAAGCATAGTTCCATGTGTTCGGCATTTGCATGCAAGAAAGAGTGTGCGTATTACATGGCCTGATGGGATGTCTGTCCATTGTAAACACTCATCTGCAGAAACAGCCCTATAAGACCACTAAAAACCATGATTACCTGACAGTGAGTGGACATACTAATATGAAATCGCAGAGACTGTGGCATGCTGTGTGGTGCACAAGGCCATGAGGCAAATTGTGTACAAGTCAGAAACAAGTTCCCAGTGCCAGACAGCCGACCATTAAATTTGGACACACTGTGAGCTAAGCTCATGTCCTGGTTGCCTGTTAGCACTGGGCATGGAGGTGTATGTAGGAGTGGCACTGATGGGACTTGGAATAACAGCAAACACTCCTACACACACACAGCACAACCACTTTATTGTGGGCAATGTCGATCTCTCAGTGAGTTCATGTGTACTTGCAAGATGGTAGACACTTGGGAATGTTGTCTGAACCTATCACAACTGCCACATTTGCCTATGTGCCACAAAGACCAGCCAACATAGACACATATCTTTCACATACACTCACAAACATTGGCTGCACAACACTCTTCCGTGTGGCATGGTGGGGCTGGGTGGGAGGAGGGGTGTAAGTTTCACAAATATACAACAATCACTCAAACATCAGTTAATCATAGTTCTTTGCCACAAAATGGCACAAAGGTAAGATTGTGAAATCAATTGACCATGAAGTCAATGTACAAAGTACATGATCTGTGTAGACACAAAGTTAAACTGTCACACAATTCTCCTACTCACAGCCATTCACATGTGTAGAATGAGATGAAATCTAGAAGCACCTCAATCACTCCATTCCCACACCTATCAGGCTAAGTTAACAGAATGTGAGTGTGTAGGCAGACACACCAATGTGACTGCTGAAGACATGTACTAAGACCAGTACACAGGCACAAAAAGAGTACGCACAAAGGGCAAGAAAGTGTATGTATCTCACTGTGCAAGTACATATGTGAACAACCTAAACACACCTGTGTCATTCAATGTGTGTCAATAACCAGTCAATGTCTTCCAACATGCTCTGTGAATTAAACACAACAGGCCCATTGATGCACATACCTGGACATGTCCATCAATCCCCCTCTTGTCTCAAAAATAGAGTCATCACAAAAGATATGTCTGCATCATGGATTAAGGAGTCCAGTCTATTTACAGTTAATTATCATGAGCTTAGTTAGCCTATGTAATGTGTATGATTTGAGTTGCAGTGGACATTCACATCAGTCATTGTGTTATGTTTGTACCTACAGTGCCAGCTGAGGACAACACTGGAACCATCCAGGACAGCCAGGCCCAGACTCCGATCGACCAAGAGCCCTCCGGCGTTGATGACTCTCATCGTTCTTCTGATGACGACAACAGACCTGGCCCTTCTGGTATGGGTCACCCCACAGCACCAGTGGCGGAAAGACCCCGATCCTCTGCAACCACTCCTGCCTCAGCTGCCAACACCCAGCTGACCCCTACCCGCACGGACGCAGCATCCCAGGAGACCAACAACACCACAGCAACACGGGGCACTCTGGAGTTGCCCAACAACACCAATGACAATGATGAAGGAGGCTCTGTGTCAACTGTGCCAGCACCAACTGGTCCTGCTCAGGTGGGTAGGGGTGGTGGGAGGTGTCGTGGGGATCGGCAACATCATGCAGCTGGTGCCGATAATGTGGAGATCCAAAACCTCTCAAGAATCCTCAATGCAAATGATGATTTACAAGGAGAGATGGGCCAGGTCATAGGGATCCTCAGGACTATGCAACAGCAGCAGGCAGCCCAAAATGAAAAACTGGACAGGTATATGTCAAAAATTGATGAACAGACTGAGGTGTACTGGGACATTGCCACCTTCCTTCGCAAGATTGCAACCAACATCTCCACACCTCCCTGTGTGCCTACCACATCCACTGCAACAACTTCTGCAACAGCCACAGGGAGGGATGTGGACTCTGGCAGAGAGACACCTGCACCTGAGGGTCCCCCTGAAAAACGTGGAGTAGGTCGTCCAAAGAAGAAACGGTGAGAGACAGATTTCTACGCATCACACCCAGGAAGTGACTACCTGCTCCTGATATCCTCCATTGTGTGCCAACCATTCACTTTGTTGACTATCACAGAACTCTCCCACATTGGCTGGAGGGTCTAAGTTGGACTATGGACTCACATTACTGTGCATCTACTTCGGAATACCTCATCTACAAACACTACCAACTACTATCTTCACTTATATAATTTATTTTGGTTTGTTGATGATACCCCCAAGATGTGCACTGATATCTTCACATTATGCACTCAAATAAATCACTCTGCACCCCAAAAAGTGGTAATGTCGTTACTTTGAATAACTAAGGTAATAACTGTAATGATGTTGAAAAAGGCAAAGAAGCAAGTGTGCACAACATTGGTAACACATCACTTTGAAGGAGTACATTACTGTCTTGTGAGTATATGTATATTGTCACAACATGATAGAGGGACACAACCAGGTCATGGCCCAAACCATTGGACATGTTACAGATGCAAAGCAAGTATATTGGTAAAATACTAGCACCATTTTAAGACACAATAAACACACTTTTGTTAGCATAACAGTGCATCATGGAGCATGTTTATTTTTTTTAAATTACTTTGGATGTGTGAAACACACAAAGCATGAATCCTTGTGTATCATAGGATTATTTCCCTGACACAACCTTGCACATTAACACTATTTAAATGGACATCATACAGTAAGAAAAAGCTGTAACGTGAAGACAAATGTCCATCAGTCCAAAAGGAATAGCGTGTCCTGGAATTCCAAACAAGTCCAATGTTTGAGTAGATGCAAGCATCAGGTGTCTGGTGGGCTCACAAATTGCATGGTAGACACGGCCAAGTACCCTGGTAAGGAGAAACATAGAACAGAGTTAGGCACACATGACTGAGCCTCTTCAATTTTGACAAGATTGTCAGCTGAAGCACAAGATTGTCAGTGTGTAAACTATCTCTGATTCACCGTACCACTGTACATCTCAACTTTTCCATCTCACAAATACTTATCATACAACTACCATCATGGCAATTTGTATACACTCACAAACATACATACACATTGTGCACCAGCAACACAACAACAGACACTTGGGGGTACTCCCCTACTTTCATTGCATACCTACACTCATGTTAAGAAGTTGTTGATAAGCTGTTGCCTCAAATCCTTGCCATCATCATCCCCACTGTCGTCATGTCCCAGTCCAGGATCTTCCCTCGCTGGCGGATGCTGGTCTCCATCGTCCTGTATAAGTGGAATTTCCCTCCGAATAGCCAGGTTGTGGAGCATGCAGCAAGCATTGATAATGTTGTACACCTTCAATGGTGCATATTGTAGGGCTCCTCCTGTCCGGTCGAGACAGCGGAATCTTGTCTTCAGGAGGCCAAAACACCGCTCAATGACTCTCCGGCTCCTACCATGTGCCTCATTATAATGCATTCCGGCAGGGGTGACTGGGTTACGGAGTGGCGTCAGTAACCAAGGTTGGTTGGGGTACCCAGAGTCTCCTACATTGCAAACAGAAAAATATGATCTGTAGTTGGTTAACAGTGCATTATCAGACATACAATCTACACACAACACAGCACACATGTCACATCACCCACCAACAAGCCAAGCACAGTCATGTTGTGCCTGTGACATCAAACGGGGGATGGCATCCTCATGATGTAAGCGTCATGTGCAGATCCAGGGAAACGTGCACAGACATGGGAGATGGTCATGTCTGCCAAACAAACCACCTGGGCATTAATTGAGTGGTAATGTTTGCGGTTACGATACACTACCTCAGAAGCCTGTGATGGCACCAATGCAATGTGGGTGCCATCAATGGAGCCGATTACATGGGGTAAGTGCCCCAATGCATAAAATGCACCCTTGATGTCTCCAAATTCTCCAGGTGTTGGAAACTTTGGGGCAGATTTACAAGTCCCCTGCGCCACCAGTACGTCACTTTTTGTGACGTACTGGTGGCGTATTTCTCTGCCCCATATTTACAAGGACAGGAAAAGCCTCCCTGCATGGCTTTTCCTGTCCTTGTAAATATGGCCCCTTTACACGCAGCACTTTGTGTGAAAGGGGAGTTCCATGGGTGTTGCTGTGGGTGTTCCCACGCAGCACACATGGAACAAGACACATTTCCAGATTTACGAGGAATCGTAAATCTGGAAATGCGTGTGAATGCTACGCCTCCCCAGGGGAGGCATAGGAGAGCGCAACGAGGAGAAGTGTTTTCATTTCTCCTCGTTTTTCCTCTTTCAATGCGTGCTGCATTCTACAGCACACATTGACAGAGGAAAATGCCTGTAGTGATTGTTTTTGTGCAGGAAGGTGCCTCTTCCTGCACAAAAACAATCTCCCCATGACGCTTCTTTGCACCATGGTGCAGGGGTGCCTGCGCCGGCGTATGGCAGCTGATTGTGCGCCAGCGCAGGGGAGAGCACAGGAATGCGACATATTATTGTAAATATGTCGCATTCCTGTGCTTTGGAAGTGCCGCAGCGAGGCGCAGCCAAACGGCTTGCGATGCCGCGCTGCGGCACTTCCTCGTAAATCTGCCCCTTTATGTATTGGCACAGAAAATTCATCAATGCAGCCACAACATCTCGCAGAACACGGCTGAACTGGGTTTGTGACATCCCACCAGATGTTGCCACTGTGTAATGTACCGGTGGCAAAGAAGTGTAAAGCTGCCATAACCTTAACTTTGTCTGTCAGTGCAGTTGGAAATGGCCGACCAGGCTGTAGATGGGGTGACAACTGCGCAGTCAAGTCTTCAATGATTGGCCTTGTGAAGCGGTGCTTCCTGATGGTGTCACGTTCTTCCATGGTTGCCAGGTCTGGAAATGGCCTGTGGGCTGCGATACCTATGTGTAGAGTATGGACACAGTTGTTGTCAAGTCACAATGTACCATGCAACATGCTTAGAGACAAAGGGAACATGAATTGTGAACACAACTGAACCTACAGATCCTTCAAATACATGATTTAATTATCAAAAATGTTCCTTATATACATATGCCAGCATCAGTAGCATACACAGACATGTTATCAGGGTATGGTGACACAGCAATTATAGTGGTGTAATGTATAAGTCACTAGTGTCTGACATCATGAATGTCTGCAAACAGCACATATTCTAAGGATCAATAGTTAAAATATGTCACTTTAATGTGTTTAAAAATATTACATGTACATTAATAAGACTGAATAGGAACATGTCATTCAAGAGATGTGTAACACATGATATACACATCATCTCAAATACACAGTCATGCCCAACACTGTCACAGGTTGGACACTGTCATTCATTTATGTCTACTTTACACATAAATTCACATACACTGATTATTTTCAATGTAGTGGATTTAGAAATGGGTGACAATACCATACACTGCAGTCTGAGGCACACAGATAGACTACTAATTCACATTGCACAAACCAGATGAACATGCATGATGATTTCACTGTCCAATCATCCTATGGTAAAATCCTTAGCCATTACTGACACCACAGACATCTACAGTCTGAATTTTTTTTAAATTGTGCTATTGCTCAAACAGGACATTAATGCAGTGCCAGGGCAAGATTGCACATGTACATCCACACATAAAATATGTTCACTGTGACCAATACAACGCAGAAAACAGCACTTCCAAATCAGACATGCTTTACATGAAAATTATACAGAGTGGCATGTGTCCCTTAAGGTTAGCTCCTCATGGGAGTATGTTTCATCAATGTACATCTCATTTTTTTTAATGTATATGGTGCATTACACACATGTACTGTACTGAGATACATCATCCACACCAGTGTGTGCTCTGACAACCGATTATTCAAAGGACGCGTCCTCCGCATCCGAAACGATTCGTTTACTGCCATTGGTTGTCATGGTGAAAGACGCAGGTGAGTATTCAAAGGACGCGTCCTCCGCATCTGAAATGAATCATTTACAGCCATTGGTTGTCATGGTGAAAGACGCGGGTGAGTATTCAAAGGTCGCGTCATCCGCATCCGAAACGATTCGTTTACAGCCATTGGTTGTCATGGTGAAAGACGCGGGTGAGTATTAAAAGGACGCATCATCCGCATCCGAAACGATTCGTTTACAGCCATTGGCTGTTTGTTAGCATGGTGAGTGACGCGTGTTTCGACTCATTTCTTCAGCGCAAGAAAAACGGCTCTGTTACCTCACATCACCAATGTATCCATTTCAAAAGAGATCACATGAAGAGTGTTTGAACGTCGCGGTAGGCGTGTCGTTTGCTAGTAAAGTAATGCATTGGCCCGATTCGTACAATGCGACCGACGCGAACCTATCACTTTTGATGCATGTATTGAGACCGCCTCTGCTGTTTAGATATGTCTGTCTGTTCCCTAGAGGCTTTACTTGCCAGCACTACCTGCTTCATTCCCACACCTCCCCATCTCTCTGCTGCTGTGACAACATCCTCTGGTAGCCACAATGACAAGGACACACCCCAGGGCCCCAGCTTTCACTGAGGAGGATCATCAGGCCCTGCTGGACACACTCCTGCAACTACACAGCCAGATGTATGGCAAACCAGAGGAGCAGGTGAGTGAGATTGACAGTGCATTGCCCTTGGACATGTGTGACAACTGTGCATTACTGGCATTAGGAATCTCTAGCAGAGATATTCATTTATGCTATTTTAAAACATAACTGTGTGTCTGGAACTATTTTTGACAGGCACACTGCTGTAGAGGTGTGTGTCCTGGGTCAAACATGTCATCACTGTCCCAAATAGAACAGAGATTAGATTGTACACATGACTGATGCACATGATGCCACATGCATTACCCTTAGTTAAAACATGTAATGAGCTAGGTATATTAGTGTATGATAGAGACACATGATGCATGTGGACTAAGGGACTATCACCATGTCATCCTTACAGGTCAACTCCCATGAGAAGGACAGAATGTGGCTGACCATCGCCAAGAAGGTGCGTGACGTGGGGGTCGCATATTGTCGTGTTCGTCATTGCCGCAAGAGGTGGCAGGACCTTCGTGGCTGGGCTAAGAAGATTGCTGAGGTCCAGGCGGGCCTGTCACAACCGGGCAAGCGAGGCGGCCGGTGAAGATTGACCACCCACATGCGACGCATCATAGCGGTGGTCTTCCCTGACCTGGATGGGCAGTTGAAGGCCCAACAGCAGCAAGGAGGGGGTGAGTCACATGTTGCATTTCTATCTTTATCCCGGCAGCTTTTGTGATCTGAGCTTGATGGCACTTTTAGTGGTTGTAAGTCCGCCAAACGTGCAGGCATTCGCACTCGATTGAAAAAAGTAGATGGAGCAATAGATGACATGTGAATTAGTCATGTTCAGGGATTGTAACAGTGTTGACATGCACATGTGTGCTTAATAATTTACACAAGACGTGTGTATGAGTTTCTGCATGAATCCCATGGCTTTACAAGTGTCTGCACATCCACTGATGTGTGATCCTGTTCTCAGAGTGGTTGGAACAAATCATTGAAGTATGTTGTGATAGGTGATTCCTAATTTGCAAATCACATGGAAAACATTTTGTGACAAAGGATTTCTCCATGTAGAGACATAGATTTGTTCGTCTTGGTCCGTGTGCAAAGGTCTTTTTCACTGACATGCTGCCAATTGTGATCACATGTATCCCAGGGGACATTCACAGCTAGGGTAACTCGGACCACATGTCACAATGTCCTTCCCATGATGTCATGTCAAAACATACAGACAACATTTTGAAAAGTGAGTCCATGTGTAGGAGTAGGTGATGGTGAAATCACAAGCCATTCATTGTCAAACATAGGTTGTCACTGATTGCAACATGTCATGATTTTTGAGGTATGATGTGAACTACACAGTCACAACTGTTGACATGTGTGTTTCTGGTCTTGAATACTCAAACATGATGGTTTTGTAAACAAGGTTTTTTTAGCATTGCTGTCAGTTTCTGATATGTAAAATGTGCACCAATTGAAAATGTGTTAACCACATGGTACGTAAGACATGAGCAATCTCAGTAGTGGAAAGTGTGCATACTTTTTTATCAAAGGGAGGGACAGTCAGGTTTTGTCCTTATGATGTTGGACTTGTTCAGTGTAGGCAAGATTGTTCAACAGTGTTGACTGCACTTATGCTGGAAATGGGTTCAGTCACAACAATCCATGCAGTCATTGCACCCAGATGTGCCAGTGGAATGGTGTTCCGCCTGAGGCATTATGAAGCTGAAAATTTCAGACGTGCCCGTTTGAAGAGCAATAATTACATCTATGAAACTTTATTTGCTTTCAGTCTTCAAATATATATGATTCTGCTACATGACACCGTGCATAGATGATACAGGACAGTGTGCTACATGCCTGTCGGACCAGCTATGCGCACTGCCTTGGTGTCTTCATGATGACCATCATATGTGTCTACTGACATTGGGTATGCAAAGCTACTGAACACTTTATCAATCACTGTGAACTGTGTAACATGACCCATGCAATGAGTATGCATTGTGCATGTCTGACAAGGTAGACGTGTGAGCCGTGACATATGAGCCAATGGTTCAACTATAGATGACTAATGATTTCAGGATGTGTACCATGTCTCAGTGACATCTGAGATTCATATCAACTTTTTGATGGCTCTACTCACATGCAGAAGAGGAGAAAGTAAAACCAGTCCACAAGTCCATCATGAGCACAAGACAAAACATTCCCTGTCACAAACTCCATTAGTCAACATTCTTGTTCTGTACTTTGATGTTGATACTTGCAAAGTTGCTGATCACATCATGTGTCATTGAGCAATGTGAAAGTGGCAGGCTAACAAGTACCATTTCTGTTAATGCAGCATGTGCTAATAGCACAACTCAATGTGATGTCTGATATTTATTTACATCTGTGTCTTAACTATGTGTCAACTAGGTATGGATGACTCATGTAAATCTTTTTATTACTTGCTCACAGCATCATCAGCTGACACGGGAGCAGAGAGTGCCATGGATGTTGTGGGAGCAGAACGTCAGAATGGTTCCAGTGAAGAGTCATCGGAGGGGGGACCCAGTGACGGAGAGGGTGAGGGGAGTCTCACTGGCAGTGGATTTCAACAACATCTGCAGCTTCTGAATCCGATCACAGCTCTGGTGAGGACTCCCATGTGATGGTGGGGGACACAGAGACTGCATCTACAACATCAGAGTCCACCTTCACCACCCCTACCATCTCCACCCTCCCTGCTGCTCCCAGTTCCACTGTCCATGGCCGCAACTGTGTTAGGGGCAAACTATCCTTTGGGCCAGGCACCTCACCCCCGGCACCTGTCTCCCTTGCTGCCCTCAGTGTAGAGACCAATGACCTCCTGAGGCAGATCTCTGTGGGGCAGACATCAATGCTGAGTGTCCTCCATGCACACACAACTCTTTTGACAGACATGTTATCGTACATGGAGGGCATTCACTCAAACATGTCTGCCCTACAGAGATCAAATCAGGCGAGGGCCTCAACACTGACGGCAGCACTATCCTTCTTCCAGCAGTACCTCCTACCTCTTTCTCATCCACTGTCCCAACTACCCTCCCTGACCCAAGCACATGCAAACACACACAGTCACACACTGCAACATCCACACGCAGCACACAAACACACAGACAAAAGTCACAAGCCACACCCGCGCGCACTCATGCTACAGACAGCACACTCACACAAAAGGAAGTGACAGCACCCGACACACATGCATCCAGTGACACTCCACATACCACACAAACCTCTGCCTCCACAACTCCTACCCTTTACGCTCCTGTACCACCCTCAAACCAGGCTCCCCACCTTGTTCCCATTGAATGTTTCCCTCCACAGACATGCACACCCCTCCTAAGAAGAGGAAGTATCTACAGGATGTCCTACCTGTAGCATCTGCTAGCCACACCACACCATCCAAGGAACAGAAAGCATCAACTCCCCGTAGAAAATCCCTCCGGTCCCAATCCAAAGCATCCACTCCTACACCCCATAGATCCCCAGACAAGCCCAGTACATCACAATTGGCTAAAACACCCACCAAAAAGACACCTCCCATCCCCATTTCAGACTCACCCCTCACAAAATTTAAAATCCCTAAATTAGTTAAGGCCACATTATCCCCAGCTCAAACTGCCCATCCCACTACAGCTGCACCCCCCTCACAATCAGAGCCAAGCACTGCAGTGGAGTCCCACACCCCGCCATCAGACCCTACCACTGCAGTGGACCCTGAAACCCCTCCTGCTCCCATCCCTCCCAAAACACAGCCCAGTCCCAAATAGTTTGTCCCCTTTGGTGCCTGGCATGCCCCCAAGATGCCCCTCTCAGGGGACGTGTCCCCGTGCAGGAATTGTGCTGGCAAGAATGTTTTGGCCTGATGTTCAAAGGTCACATGGACACTAACCAGTGATGGACTGGCCAATGGCCTTTTGTTTATGATGAAAGATATATTTATTTTACTGCTGAATAAAGCAATTAATTGTTTCATAGCTGACTGTGTGACAAGTGGAATTGTTTTTTTTATATATACAATGATATTAGTGGGGCATGTTTTGCATATGTTACATGTAGTTTGTGCACTTTGACAGAAGGTATTTTAAGATGTGGGGTCTGCATTTCATGGTTGTCATTGCCAAATTATGTCTTGGATCAGAGTGTGAAATGCATCACAAGGTCTTACTTTTGTTAGTAAATTAGAGTGGTGTTGTCCTGCAATGTTTCTGTATGTGTTGTGGTGAACTTATGCATTCACTGTGTGATCACACATATGTATGTTTCTTATTATTCCTGGTCTAGCATCAAATGTGCTATTCCCCTAGCATTTAGCATGCTGACTGTAACTACCTGATGATGAAAATCCCTCAACCTGTACACACAACATGCTATTGACCCATGTTCTGATTATGATCACAATGATGCTCAGGCACTCAAAATATAATTTACACACAATCTGTGATCATCTCTTGACATGGCATGTATGTTTTTACTGGCCAAATGTTTTGTAGTTAAATGAACAATGCTGCAGATCAATGTTGTGGTATGTAGGTCAGACTGTCCAGTTGTGACTTACCTCCCTGCAAGGTCCCTAAATTGAGGCCAAATCCCTGCACCTGTCATGCCCTGACAGTGAAGTTTGTGTGTTCAACATGATACTACCTCTGTCAATGCATTTAAGGCAGTGCACCATGGTGGTGCTGATGAGCAGCCTCTATTCAAAGAACAGATGATATTCCATTGAAATTGTGACATGATGTTGCATTGTCCTGGTTGGGACTGTGTAAGTGTGTGAGTCCATTGTGCTGGTCTATGAAGGCCCACATAACCATGGTCTGCAGGTGACCCTGTGATGCACCAGCATCTCCACTCTACCCATTCCTCAAGGTTAGCATTTATTTTTTCTGCAACAATGTGTGAATACCTTTCATTGACAATACCGTGTGAGCTTGTTTTTTGTGGAAATACCTGCAGCATGTGCTCCACATGTACTGATATGAGATTTTATTTTTGGAAGAGAAGTTTCATTTTTCATATCCATTTTTAATACTTTCTTTTTACCCCCAACCCAGGTATTGAAACTTATTGTATAGGGGTATTTTCACAAACACCAGATATGCATATTCATATATGGGGGTATTTACCCCAAGGAATACCTCTTCATGTATGAGAGTATTTTCCCCAAAACAAGTTAGTCATCTTCATGTATGGGGGTCTTTACCCCCAACACAAGTTGGGCATCTTCATGTATGGGGGGATTTACCCCAAAATCAAGTTAGGCATCTTCATGTATGGGGGTCTTTACCCCCAACACAAGTTGGGCATCTTCATGTATGGGGGGATTTACCCCAAAATCAAGTTAGGTATCTTTATGTATGGGGGGATTTACCCCAAAATCAAGTTAGGTATTCTCATGTATGGGTGTATTTACCCCCAACACAAGATAGGCATCTTCATGTATGGGGGGATTGGCCACAAAATCAAGTTAGGCATCTTCATGTATGGGGGTATTTCCACACAAAACCACATATGCATATACACATATGGTGTATCCACCAAAAAAAGCACATATTTTCTTCAACATTGCTTTAGGTAGTTGCCACCCCCCATATTGACTGGACATTGCTGTAGGTAGTTGCCACCCCTCCTATTGACTGGACATTGCTGTAGGTAGTTGCCACCCCTCCTATTGACTGGACATTGCTGTAGGTAGTTGCCACCCCCCCCATATTGACTGGACATTGCTGTTGCCACCCACCATATTGACTGAACATTGCTGTAGGTAGTTGCCACCCCTCCTATTGACTGGACATTGTTGCAGGTAGTTGCCACCCCCTATATTGACTGAACATTGCTGTAGGTAGTTGCCACCCCCCATATTGACTGGACATTGCTGTAGGTAGTTGGCACCCCTCCTATTGACTGGACATTGCTGTAGGTAGTTGCCACCCCCCCCATATTGACTGGACATTGCTGTTGCCACCCACCATATTGACTGAACATTGCTGTAGGTAATTGCCACCCCCCATATTGACTGGACATTGCTGTAGGTAGTTGCCACCCCTCCTATTGACTGGACATTGCTGTAGGTAGTTGCCACCCCCCCATATTGACTGGACATTGCTGTTGCCACCCCCATATTGACTGGACATTGCTGTAGGTAGTTGCCACCCCTCCTATTGACTGGACATTGCTGTAGGTAGTTGCCACCCCCATATTGACTGGACATTGCTGTAGGTAGTTGCCACCCCCATATTGACTGAACATTGCTGTAGGTAGTTGCCACCCACCCCCATATTGACTGGACATTGCTGTTGCCACCCCTCCTTTTGACTGGACATTGCTGTTGCCACCCCTCCTATTGACTGGACATTGCTATTGCCACCCCCCATATTGACTGGACATTGCTGTTGCCACCCTTCCTATTGACTGGACATTGCTGTAGGTAGTTGCCAACCCCCATATTGACTGGACATTGCTGTAGGTAGTTGCCACCCCCCATATTGACTGGACATTGCTGTAGGTGGTTGCCACCCCTCCTATTGACTTGACATTGCTGCAGGTAGTTGCCAGCCCCCCCAAATTGACTGGACATTGCTGTTGCCTCCTCTCCTATTGACTGGACATTGCTGTTGCCACCCCCATATTGACTGGACATTGCTGTTGTCACCCCTTCTATTGACTGGACATTGCTGTAGGTAGTTGTCACCCCCCATATTGACAGGACATTGCTGTTGCCACCCCCATATTGACTGGACATTGCTGTAGGCAGTTGCCACCCCTCCTATGGACTGGATAATGCTGTAGGTAGTTGCCACCCCCCATATTGTCTGGACATTGCTGTAGGTAGTTGCCACCCCCCATATTGACTGGACATTGCTGTTGCCACCCCTCCTATTGACTGGACATTGCTGTTGCCACCCCCATATTGACTGGACATTGCTGTTGCCACCCCTCCTATTGACTGGACATTGCTGTAGGTAGTTGCCACCCCCATATTGACTGGAAATTGCTGTAGGTAGTTGCCACCCCCCATATTGACTGGACATTGCTGTAGGTAGTTGCCACCCCTCCTAGTGACTGGACATTGCTGTAGGTAGTTGCCACCCCTCCTATTGCCTGGACATTGCTGTTGCCACCTCTCCTATTAACTGGACATTGCTGTAGGTAGTTGCCACCCCCCCAAATTGACTGGACATTGCTGTATGGGTAGGTGTCGTACTTGCCTTCTGCGACGAACGCGTCGGTTGCGGTTGTAGTAGTGCTCGAAGAGGTAGAGTATGGGGATTACATGCACAATCAGATTCATGGCTGCACGTCTCGTTCAGCAGGAATCGTGTTGTGGCCCGAATCGGTGCTGAAATACTCCCCTTACGGCTGCTCTGACGTGTTGGTTGTAGCGACGGATTCGGCGCATGGGAAGTACGCATCGTACTTCGGCGTTTGTAATCGGACTTGGAAATGCCTCCGGATGGCTCCTTTGTGTGTTTCTGGAGGCTTTTCGTTTGGACTATGAGGACGGAATTGGAGAGACCGTCTCATTCGGTGAGTAAAGGTTTTTGTGCATTGTACTGCGTTGTTTGGTTTAACCGGCTCCCAATACGTGTCGGTTGTACTGTTCACCTCCGTACGCATCTGGGAGGGCCTTCCAAACAACATCGGAATCGGCCCCTAAGAATAGTGAATTATAATAATATAAGCAACTCAAAATTGTCTCCTGAACTACCATTGTGCAATCCTGTACAGTAAGGGAAGGATTTTCCATAGAAAGTGCATAAAAGGAAAAAAAAAAACAGATGGCAGATAAGTGATTGACTTGACTATTCAGAAATGGGTTAAAATGAAATCAAAACGAAAGCCGAGATTTGGGACTGGTGCCACCATTGATTGGGCTCCTCCTGAGGATGCTGGCCAGAATCCTTGAGGAAGAGGCTTTGGAGGATCACGTCGTCCCAATATTCCCTTTGGTATGGGAGTACCCTTAGAGGGCACCGGTGCAGAACTTCCCACGCACTGTTGTTTTATGTGTATCTCCTTTAAAGCAGCATCAGTCAAGAATCAGTTATATGTCCTCCTCCCTGCCATTGTCATCCCTTCTCGCTCTCAGTGCAGGCCTTCTTTAGCTCCTGGCCACGCAGTGAGATGTTTTTGCCTCTGCTGACCTTGAGGAACTTTGGAAAAGTGGGAGCGGACTGCTCTTTATACTCCCATCTTAGCTGAAACAACAGAAGCAAAGTAAGTCTACTTTCATCACCTGGAGCCTAATTACAAGTTCTAAGACAAGGTAAGAGTACCTCTCTGGTCACCCAAGCACAACACTGAAATGCTTCCCACATAAGATCACACTAAATACAACACTCTGCCAACATATGCCAACCACACACTCCCCCAAGAGGTAGTGTGCTGCTCATCTGAAAATGCACGTTGGCGCTATACATATGCTACTATACTATACAATACATAGGTACTTTTTTGCCTCCAGCATCATTGCAATGTCCAAGTATTCTTTAGTAAGTAACTGAAACTCAGTAAAGCTGTCTATGCTCAAGCTGGGGAGCTGTTCTTGTTGCACACACAGACTACCTATTCTTGACTTAGATTAATCTCCTTGAAGCATGCAAGTGAGAGGGGAGTCTCCTCTATCCCTAGAAAACCAACCGAATCTCACTTCTCTCTTTTGCCCATTATGATGTAGCTCCCTCTTTACTCCTTCATTTTGAAATCATGTGCCTCGGCCATCACGACAGCAAACCTTATATATGACCATTGCCTCTTTTTCCTCATAAGGAGTGTTAATTGGGGCAAATTCTGATTTTACCTTCAAGGGATACTTCTCGTTGCACCTTGATATTAAGCCTTATGGTACCTTAGACTGAAACCCTTTGTTAAGCAATTTCAGAACTATGGACAGCTAATGGTAAAAGCCAATGAGAAACATTGTATACTAATCCACAACAAAGCTGCACAATAACATAACATAACATAACGTGTATTTGTAAAGCACACGCTCACCCAGAAGAGCATCTAGGCGCTGAATAACAAACATTTAATGTTACCCAACGGTATTCATTTTATCCACCTCAGAAGGATGAAAGGTTGAGTGGGCCCACCAGGATTTGGACCTGTGACCATGAGGTCAAACACAGGGCCCTACAGTGGATGCATTAGTCCACCAAGCCACCAGACCAGGCTGAGACAAAAGCCTCAAAGCTGCCACAGTAGAGGCCTGGAAGGAATCTCCAAGTTATCCGTTAGTTGACCACTTCCTATGCGAATTTTTCACCAAGCCAGAATATCTGTCTGGAAAAACATCTCTAGCCAAACAATGATATCTGTCTCCCACTACACAGATGTGGGTTCAAAAAAGTTGCTCATAAAATCTACAGTTTGCCTTTTTTTTAACAACCATACTCTGTGTGTCAAACGTGCTTAATAATCATCCAAACTATATTTGGTTTTCCAGTTTGTCGATCAGTGTACTCATAGTAGTCATAAAGTTACATAAAGGACCCAATCCATTCCGGGGGAATACAACTCAAATGTTCAAATACTAATTTGCAACTGAAAAGGAAGGAAATAACAACATGTAATGTACAGAGACGTCAGATTCAGTTGGCGTTCCCAGGATATAGCACTTTGACGTGGTATGAGTAAATCAGAAGATAGACATGTTGCCTGGAGTGTCCACGTAGGTTAGAGGAATTATCTGAGAATATTACAGTCAGAGACGGTTTAGATTGAGATCTCTTTGAACACCTGCAGTGAGGTTACTGGTGCAAATGTTGCATTAGATGTTTTGAAAACCTTTCATAAATATGTCACAAACTAAGGAGAAGCATGCTATTTTGTCCCCCTTCCAATTCTACCTCACATTATCAGGGATGAGTAGATTTGAAGAAGAATAGGATAGTTTTCTTTTGGGGTGAGAGTTATTACCCATAAATGCAGACTCGTGGGAGTTCTACAGCTTTGAGATGGGGTGTTTTCTGAAGGGCTGTATTTACAGGAAAGGCTGCTTTTACCCATTCCTTCAATAAAAACAATATTAGCCTTAGGCAATAGTAAAGGGCAGAGCATACCGGAAGTCCCAGAGGGCAGAGGAAAACGGCGCATGAAAAAGAGAAGAAATTGGCAGAGTTTACTGGAATGCCCCCAAACCAGAAGAAGGTGTCTCTCGAAGGAAGAGTGATCACAGTATAATTAGGCATGAGGCTAACAAAAGGGGAACTACAGTACAGTGCCCCACAGGAAAGGACATATAAGGAGTGGAAAAGACATAAAGGGAAGGGGTATATTGGAACAGGACAGGGTCAGGTCAGAAAAACAGGTTACTAAGAATTACAGAGAGCAAGGCTTATCTGAGTGTGTAAGAGGCTGGGAACAACAATAAAGAAGTTGTTACAATGGAGTTGTGGTCCTTTGTATAGCAATGTCTCCATGTTTTTAGTTCGCTCTTTACTTCTGCTGTGAGGTATAGCAATAACATCTGTAGCCTACAATGCTGTCTCATTGTCTTTTCTTTAAAATGTGCACATTCCTCTTTCCCCACAAAATGCCTTCTATGAGTTCTTGCACCATATTCAGAGAGCTGAAAGTGAAATAAAATAATTGCAGGGTTGGGTGAAGAATTCTGCTCCGCCGGCGGATTTCGCGGAGTTTTGCCCACTGTGCACTCCACGCAGAGCACCGAGTTCTGAAAAACTCCGCGAAGTGATGAGGAGCGCAGTTTTTTTCTCTTGAGCGGCTCATCAACCTACAGTTGGCGAGCGCTCGTAAGAAAAAAATCGCACTCTAAACCTCCTCCGGGCGAGTTTTCTCAATGTAGGCGGTCACGGCAGGTCGTGACCGCTTGAGTTGAGAAATCTGTCACTTGTGTTGAGGACGCTGCCGCTCGAGTAGAATGTCTTCTCGAGTAGCAGAAGGCAGCAGCGCCCTCTAGTGCGAAGCGGAGTGCAGTTCGCGCCCCCGGCGCTAAAAATCAGTGTGAGCAGCACGACTTAACAGATTCCGCCGCTGGCGGAACTCCACAAAACATGGCGGAGTTTTTCCGGCACTTCGCAGAGTTCCGTGGTGTAAAACTCCACAAAATCCACCCAGGCCTAAATAATTGCTACAATTAAAATTATATGAGTAGATGACTATCTTACACCCTCTGATGGCTATAACATTAGCCAGAGATGCAGCTAGAGCTCTGAGTTGATGGTTATTCCTCAGGTTACCTTCAGCTAACCAAACCATTGTAACCATTCCAGTTGTGTGTGAAATGGGTTTGTGAAATTCTTATCCAGGTGAAAACTGAGAGGTATATTTCGAGCCAACAAGAAACCTTTGGAGCTTGGCAGTTTGATCCTACTTACTGGAAAAAAACATGTATACTAGAGGAAGACAAAAAGTCATTTTCAGATAGAGAGGAGCGAGTAAGTGAGAAACAGCAAAGCAAATCAGCTGACCAAACATGGTGTCTTCCATGGGGAATTAGTAAGATGCATCACCACTTGGGGACAATTTGATACCAGCAGTTACTTGAACTTAGTCACAAAGAGAATGAGAATTTCAATTGTAGAAAAGAGACGACATCACAGATATAGATTTAATCTAGATACATGAAAACTGCCCCATCCTTCGTAATGTTTCTGTTTATGTATCTCAGACGAAGTGCCCTCACTGTTGACCAGTGAAGACTGTTTGCGTTCAACCCTGGTCCTCATGTCTCATCCAGAATTAGTTACTTATGACACACACTGGTGGTTCTCAATCCTGCAGTCTCAGTTAATTATCCTTTTCTGGTACTCTCTCTGATTACGTAAGGGCTCCCACTGTGTCCACCACTGAGACTTATCGATCCATCAGCCCCAGCAGCCACACTTAGACTTCACACTTGCCTATTTTGCAAGGCACCCTTCTAAATGTTTTGCCTTTCCCTCTAGAATGCACGGAAATACTTGAACTCATCAATGACCACAATTTAGATCTTTTCCTCTTTACTGAAACTTGCATTTGGGATTCTTAATTACTCAACATTTCTCTTGCCGAAGTGACAAAATGGGAGGTGGAGTTGTAGTTATTGGAAAAAAGCGATCACTTCCACTCTTCAAACCAGTCAACTAGCTGGCAAACTATCTTATACCCGCATTCTGTTGTATCACGCTCCTGAGACTAACTTTTGCCTACACTTTGCTGACTCCTTCTCAACACTTGCTAGCCATACTTCTAAAATTGTTCTCAGAGATTTTACTATATAGACTGACAACCCCAAGCTGCCCATTTCAAAAACCTTTTATCATTTAAGATGAATCCCCTTTTCATGTGAGATGAATTCTGTCCCAAAGAATTTTATTTGCCATGCACCACCGTGCAGGGCGCATCCTTCAGATGACCTCCTCCTCTTCTAATTTGATATCTAAATTATCTCCACTTCCTCTCACCTGGAGTGACCAAGAGTCCATTTCTTTCTCCATCATGGCCTCCAATACTGGTAGCAAAATTCCCAGCTCGACTTCTAATCCTCAGTGCGGTTTATCACATGACTGCAGTGGAGGCCTGGATAAATACCATTTCTCTTAAACTGAATTGCTCAAGGAAAGAAAAGCGGTTCATCCATCTTGGTACCTCCCCCTATTCCAGTTGACACTGTACACAATCTCTGATTTATCTTTGACAAAACTTTATCTTTCATCACTCAGATGAATCAAATATCATCAACCTCTTTTTTGTATTTGAAAATATTGCTTAAAGTTCTTCCTCTTCCTCCCCAGATCTGTTGCTTCTTGGTTTTGCAAGGTATGAGAAAATTGCCTCTTCACTACTGCAGAACTGTATATTTTGGGCTTCCCGCCTACCTTATAGGATGATTACAAAGTATTCAAAATTCAGCAGCAAGACGTATGCTCACCCTGCCTCACAGAGCTCATATCTCATATCACTTGGCTAAACTCCATCGGCTTCCAGTGGCAAAAAAGATCACCTTTAAGACCTTGTGTAACTTCCATAAGGTCATTAATAGGTATTAGAGGTGTTATGCTGGATCATACTCACGTAGTAATCATTACAGGTGACAAAACACAAGTAATCTTCGAGACTGGTTGTAAACGATGACGATTCAGGATACTGAACTATACTGCAAACAGTCAATTACCTGCACTCAGGTCCAACCTAGTTTTTCCATGCAGTGATCTCCACTGCACTGCAGAGGGGTATGGGGTATCTCTGCTTTATTTTGACCAAAAGGTGTGTTTAATAGGCTACAGGGCTTAAAGTTACTAATGCAGTAGCCCTTTGCCATGATCTTGTGATTTCACCGTTTGTAATTTTTTTTTATTTGTTTTATTTGAAGGTTTTGTATAGCGCGAACAAGACCCTTGCGGGTATCAGAGCGCTTTACAAGGTAATTGTAGGTGATGGACATAAACAAAGAAATCATATAAGGTGTACTAATACATAAGTGGAAACTATTTCGATGCAGTTACAGAATAGCAGATATATACACGACTGTTTAAAAGAAAAATTTGAGTGAGGGTTAGTTAATAAACATATACATAAGAATACTATAATTTACAGGCTCGCAAATATATACGTGTCTCTGTGAAGAGTTCAAGTGAATTTGGCCATGAGAAACGCTTTCACTTCTTTTTTGAAAAATGCAGCGGATTGGTTCTGTCTCGTTTCTACGGGCAAGGCATTCCAAATCCTGTGAGCCATTCCTGAGAAGGTACGGTTGTAAGTTTTCTTCTTAGTAAATCGTTGAGGTTTCAGTAGAAGATTGGAGGAGCTCCTAGTGGTTCTGTTATCACCCAATAGTTCCAATTTCTCCGCTAGGTATCTCTGGGTATTGTGATGCAATACCTTGTGTGTCATACAGGCGATTTTCAGATGGATTCTGGCCTCAAAAGGTAGGCAGTTGAGGGCACGAAGGTCCGGGGAGATGTGACAGTTCCTTTTAGAGCCTGTGATGAGTCTGGCGACTGCATTGATTGAGGCTCTTAGAGGGGCCGTCATCGATCTGGGAAGGCCGCAGAGAGCGACACTCCCATAATCCACTCTGGGGGTTACTTCCTGTTTGAAGTCATTTGCAGGTATGAAGGGTTTCATTCGTCTCAGGGTGTTCATCTGGAAATTTGCTCCTTTAGTTGCAGCGCTGATGTGATTCTGCATATTTAGCTTACTGTCCAGAGTAATTCCTAGTGATTTTGCAGAGTCAATAATGAGAGGTTGACCGTCGAGTGCTGTTAGATGCTTCATCCACTCGCGTATGATGGTCGTTTGGTTGGGGGGAGCGATTAGGAGGAATTCGGTTTTGAGGGTGTTGAGTTTTAAGTGGTTTTTGGCCAGCCAGGTCTGCGTTTTTTGTAGCGTTGAGTTGAGGGATTTGATATCCTCAAGTGAGTGGACCTTAATGTAGAGTTGAGTGTCGTCAGCGTACATGTGGTAGTGGACGTTTGAGGAGTTAAGAATCTCTGTGAGTGGTTCCATAAACAGATTGAAGAGTGTCGGGGAGAGGGAAGATCCCTGGGGTACTCCTAAAGAGACTGGGGTGGACTTGGATAGAGATTGATTGATCTTGAATCTTTGAGTTCTATTTTGAAGGAAGGAAATTAACCAGTTTAGAACCGTTCCCGATAGTCCCATTCTGTGTTTCAAGAGGTCTAGTAAATTGTCGTGTTTGACTGTGTCAAAGGCTGAGGATAGGTCAAGCAGGATTAGTAAACAGGCTTCGTTTTGGTCGAATATTTTTAATGCGTCATCTATTATGTGGGTCATGGCAGATTCTGTACTGTGACCTGTTCGAAAACCAGATTGGAATTGGTCGAGCAGGTTGAAGTGATCTATATGGTTGCTAAGCTGCGAGTGTACACATTTTTCTAGTAGTTTGGCCGGGTAGGGATGTTGGATATTGGACGATAGTTATTCAGGTCTGACGGGTCCGTCGATGGTTTCTTTAAGATAGGGGATACCTGACCAGCCTTGAGTATGTCTGGGATGGCTCCTTCCAGCAGAGAGGTGTTTATAATCCTGGTCCATAGAGGCACTAATCTTGGAATGAAGACTTTTAGGTAGTTAGCTGGGAGCGGGTCTGAGAAGTGATTGGATGGATTCAGGGCCATGAGCGTTTTTAGAATAGTTTCTTCGCTGTAAAAGTTGAAGGAGGCCCAGGAGGCGCTGTTTTTGAGGTCGAGCTTTGCAGAACAGCTAAACGGGGTCACAAGCGGGATCGGTGAGGAGATCAAATGTGGGTCAGTATGGGATAGTAGATCATTGAGTAGGTCTGTCTTTATGTTTTCGGTCTTTGTTGTGAAGAAGGAGGCAAATTCCTCGCAGTTGGGGAGTAAATCTGGGTTAACTTGGTGGGAATGGGAGACACCCTTAGATTGAGATTTGATTATTTCAAATAGTCTTTTGGGACGGTTCTTGGATTGGTCTAATTGTTTACTGAAAGAGTCCGCTTTAGATCGTCTAATCTTTCTGTAATAGGAGTTTCTTGTCCTTCTTAGTAATTTGAGGTGGTCAGAGGATGGTGCCGTTCTCCATTGTCGTTCAATTGCTCTAAGTGATCTTCTATCTTCATTTAACCTACCATCATACCAAGGTTGTGAGTCTTTTGTGGAGACTCTTTTCAATTGTAGGGGAGCTAGCTTGTCTAAAACCAAGTTCATAGAGTGGAAGTACTGATTAGTCAGATCATGTACATCGTTTAATCCATCCGGTGGGGGCAAGAAGATAGGACTAGTGGTTGCGAGTGAGACAGGATCGAGGTTTTCCTCTTCCAAATTTTCGTTCTCGTGGGCTGGACAGATAGTAGTTTGACAGCTTCATTGATATGAAAAGTGATGATGTGATGGTCAGACCAATCACAAGGGAGGATCGATTCCAGCTGGGTGAAGTCGGCTTTGGAAATTACTAGATCGAGGATTGAGCCTTTTTCATGGGTAGGGCTGTTACAGATTTGGGTCAAGTTAAGGTCGGATAGGAAAGCTTTAAGGCTATTGACCTCAGGGTCGTTTGGGTCATTCCAGTGGAGGTTAAAGTCTCCCAGGAATATCTGAATGTTCTGTTGTCCGACATTTGTGGCTATGATATCCATTAGGTGTTCAATGAAGGTAAGGTTGGTTCCTGGTGGATGGTAGAATGAATGTAGTGAGCAAATTGGCTTATTATTGTTAGTGATCTCTAAACATAGGTATTCACAGGAAGAGAGAACCGGGAAGTTGGAGCGGTTTACCGCGAGGTTGTTCAGATGTATGCATGCAATACCACCGCCTGGCCTGTCAGTTCTGTCTAGTCTAGTGATGTGATACTTTTGGGGGAACTAGTATGTCTAGGATGGGCGTGGATGCTTCGTTTAACCATGTTTCCGTTAGTATTAAAAGGTCAGGTTCATTAGTTAGTATGAGGTCAGCTATATCGGCAGCATGTTGTGCGGCCGATCTGCAATTTAGTAGAATACATTTTAGCCGGGCCTTGGTAGACGTCGAGTTGGGGTCGTCAAGGAGGGGTACTCTCTTGAGGTTGTTTTCAACAATACCTCTGCAAATGTGTCTTGTAGCTCTAGAGGCGTTGGAAGGGATGGGTTGGATTAAGGACAATTTCTGAGTGTTATCTATGTGCACAGTATTAGGGGGTGGAGTCGGGAGCTGGTAAGAATGGAGTAGGAAAGTTACATCTGACGATGATAGAGTGTTTTTCCTTCTGATCGGACGGGATGATGCATTGGGGTAGGGTATTGTTCTCCATCTAGGGGGTTTCTGATTCGGGGAGCTGGATTGTGACTTATGAGTGAGTTTCGCGTGTGGCTTGGGTTGTTGCAGGATCAGGTTGTGAAGAGTTTGGATGCCATTTTTGATTTGTTGTAGAGAAAGTAGTATCTCATCGAGTCTTGGGTCATGTGTCTGAGGTATCATGTTCATGGAGTGGAGTGGGATTGAGAGAGGAGGGGTTATTACTTGTATGTGGTCCTGGGTGAGACGTGAGCTGGTTCATTGTAGAGCAATTTTTCAGAGTAGTGGTCAATTGAAAGGGGGGGAGTAGAGGAGGGACGTGAAGGGGTATCGCTGTTTGCTATAGGAGGGGTGGTGAGATTCGAGGAGAGGCGGGTGGGAGCGGGAGGGGGCGCGGACTCATCAGGAGTCCGGGTTTAGGGGGAGATTGGTGCAGGATTTGTAATGGAATAGCTGGGGGTGGAGTGGGGGGTGGGAAGGGATGTGTTATATAGGGGGTGAGAGATGGTATGGTTGTGGAGACGGGGAGTGGTGGTGGAGGGCGAGGGGGCATGTGGGAGGGTTGGAGGCGAAGAGATACGAGTGTGAGGTATGATAGGAATAGTAGATATTATAGTGGAGCTTGGGGAGGGAGTAGGGCTTGGGGAGAAGTAAGTCGTTCAATGGGATGTCGATAAAGTCTAGTGTGGGTGTACATGCACGATGGGATATCGTGGGTAAATGCCTTGATGGGAGGTTAGGTAGTGATTCGGGCACAGGGCTGGGGAAGTAGTTTGTGGTGGTGGTGGGATGGGGTCTTACAGCCTTCTCTTTGAGGAGAGGAAAGATGTTATCCAGTAGCTTTAGGTTATGGTCTGATGCTTGCATGAGGATGATCCCATTGTTATAGATGGTCACAGTGGCTGCCGCTTTGTAGAACGTGGAGGGAATGATGGATAATGTAAGCCCATGAGCAGTTTTCCTAGTGGAAGCAATCAGGAATAGTGCGAGGAAGGCCTTGCGCCATTGTGCTCTTCTTTTGGTATAGAAGATGATGTCGTTTGTTATATGCCCTTTGTTGTTTGAGAAGTAGGGGTCGGAGATTGGAGTTTCTGGGTGAGATTTTAATAGGCTATGTTTAAAGCTTTTGGCCGATTTTTTAGAAAGGTTAAGGGGGTATGTAATGGAATAAGTGTGCAAGCCTGTGAGCTCCATAGTGTAGGTGTAGCTTAATGGGAAGGGGTGACGGGGTCAGAGAGAATGAGAGGTAGTGTGTTTTGAGAGGTTGAAGAGGAACTAGGATAGTAGGGACTAGCTCACACTTGCGAGTTTATAACAAGTTTGGAATCGCGGCTGTCTTCTGCGTAGAGTGGACATAAGATCCTGTTGCATGAGTCGGTTGCCCTATTAGTTACAGATGACTTAGACTAGGGGTGAATTATCTCACCAATTCCAATGGCGGGTCCCCTAATGGTGTAGTCTTATTTTCATTTCCCCTGTAGTGGGTTGTCCTTTCTTTTACAAATGCGGTGCTTTTAAGCTGGAGTCCTCAATCTCGTTCAAGTTAGAGACCTATTGGTTAAACCCTTAATATTAAGTCCTACTAGCTGAGTTGTAGGCTGAATCAAGAGTATGTTATGGATTAATTACTAGGTAAAGTAGCCCTTCCAAGATGGCTGCTTGATTATCCTGTGATAGTAATGATCTGGGGTGTAGTCCTATCGCTCTTTCAATGATAAGGACCTCACTAGGTGTAGTCGTTTGTCACTTTCCATAGAGATGAATAGTAGTGGTTGGTCCTTTGTTACTGTTTAGCAATGAGTAATGGGTCGAAGTCCTACGTCTATTCTCATGAATTGGAATGGGGAGAGTAGACCCATATCTAATTAAGTCATTATGTCTGCCATTTTGATGGGAGGAATACAACTGCTGTTTACCGTGTGAAAACAAAACAAAATGGGGGCCTTATGCTGCCCATCGGCAGAAAGTCTGGTTCCCCATACCACAATTCGGCACTCTGTTGCTCAGCGTCCTGTGAGTCATGCGCAAAGCACGTTTGTTAATATAACCGTGTTTATCATCCTCAGGGCTTCACAGCACTCCGACCTTAATGACAATTATCAGTTTGGTTCCCCATACCATAATTCGGCGCTCTGGTGCTCAGCGTCATGTGAGTCATGCGCAAAGCGCGATTGTTGATATATCCGCGCTTATCAACCTCAGGGCTTCACAACGCTCCGACTTTAATGACAATTATCAGCCAGAATGCACAAGAGGAATCTGGGGCAGATCCCAATTACTGACCCATCCAGGCACAAACACCGAATCCTGGATGCTCGTGCCCTGGGGAGGGGGGAGGGTGAAGTACCTGCAGCGGCGGTGTTCCCTGGGACTCCTGTGGATCTGCGGGCTGCCTCTGGTGCTGCGGCGGGTCTTAGCGGGAGGGCGAATCTTCACACACGATGTTCCAGTCCCTGAATGTTGCCGTCCAACGGTCCGCCTCCTGCACCGGTGCTATCCCAGAAATCAGTGAACCACCTTCGGCAATGTGTAAGCGCCTGGGAGCAGGGCAGATCGACAACCATAGAGTCTGGGTTCATGCTGCGGTGCCTCTGGTGATGTGTGCAATCCTAGCAAATGGCGGGTCGTCACCTCTGAAGTTCAGGACGCCGAAGTAATGTGCTCCCACGATCTGCACGCCTGTTGCGGCGATCTCCCGGGGGACCCTCAATCAGCCTCCGGTGGTGAGGGAGAGCCTAGTTAGCTGGCAGGTCGTCAACGTCCAGGACCTGCTTCCTGCAACGATGGATACCTGTGGCCCGTCTCCGGTAAGTATCCGATGGTTGATGGTTGATGTAGTCTCCGTCGATGTTGTGTATCTTTAGTCGATTATCCTGGGTTACAGTTCCTTGGTTACAGTGCCTTGAAGCGGCGGGCAGCGGCTGGCTCGGGCTAACAGGGATGATCGTGCAGTTACGATCCCTAGCCAACGGAGCTCACTCCTTAGGCTCCTCACCAATCGCCATCTTGACAATGACAGGATGTGCTTCATGTATAGGAGACTTACATGCGTAGTACACTGTCACATGCCTGATATGATTTCTGTGAGTGTTACTTACCAACAGAATATTAGACTATGATGGAGATAAAGTTCACTCAAAGTGACGCTGATTTTAACATGGTTGACTACCGTCACCAAGATCGGGAAATAGCATAAATTGCGGTTGGTGGCAGCTGATTAACAGTGCTGATGTGCAAGCCTTTTTTACTCCAATTTGAGAAGGTTGCCTAATGTCCCCTGGCAAATCTATCTAGTCTGCCATCCCTCTGATGAGATATGTGTGTGTATTGTGTGTGTTTGCATAGCATGTTGTGGTGTGAGTGAGGGGTTGGGCTAAACGAGACTGGGAGTACTGCAGTGTATGAGTAACTCTAAGAAATTGGTTATTCATGTAAAGAGTGAGTAGACTGGGATAGGTGTCTTCTCTGTCCCTCTGTATGTCTCTGTAATGCTGCTCCTCTGCTTCTCTCTACATAGACAACTGCTGGCAGGTTGCTGTGTGTCTAGTGGAGATCCAAAAAAGTCCAATGGAACTGGAAGGGCTACTTTCTGGATTAGACTAATTTGGACATGTCAGCCTCTGGCCTGCAAGGAAGAATCCATTTTTCACAAAAACTCTCAGCGAGGGAGTGGCCACTGCTATACATGAACAAAAATGATATTCTGAATATCCATACTGACCTCACGCGGACAGCTCTGGCAGAAGTAAACTGGAGCACTGTGATTACTTAATTGGTTAAAGGATTAACTGAGCAGAATCCACTGCCCATGGACATATTTGATGTTTTTCATCAACAATAGACCGAAGACACTGGTGCCTTTTCTTCTCATTGAAATGGCCTGAGTGTGACAGGGAAGCCCAGTTGTGACTCATTGTAGATATCCCAGGGGACTAAAGTTGCGCCTCACTGAGGTGTCCAAAAAGGCTGAAACATGTCTCTCTTTGCTTGTCTTCCTTTGCGAAGGGAAGTGGCATAGCAGTTCTGACTAGACTGTCTTTATTGGGGTAGGGGCAAAACTTATTTTCATAAGGTTGGTCCCTGTCTGTAGTGTTGCAGTGAGCAAAAAACAAAACTACGGACTGAAGCTCAGTCCTGAGAAATTACCAGTTGCAGAGATTAATTTAAGCATTCATTCATCACTATTTTTGTTTTTAGAAGTTACGGAAAGCAGAAACACTACAATATGAATGTTAATATCTCAATCAGAAGTAAAGTTATTGTTATTGATAATCCAAAAATGTATTAATTGTTGATTGAACAACTAGACTGAATCCTTATTCATTAGAGGATACAGGTGATTTCTCTGGGAACTATCTGATGTTCCTGACTTCAATGAAATTGTATCATCAGGAAGGCATTTAAAGGATTAATGGATTCAGTCGGCACACATCAACAAGGAATGAAGCGGCCACCGACATTCTGCCTATTGTCCATAGGAGGGCTTGCCATATTCTCTTGCTCTAAGATTCACTAGGGAATTTCTACCTGCTGTATTACACTGTATTTCAAAGAATTGCAGCATATTTTTAAGTCCAGACTGAGTTTACCGCCCTGATGGTGGGTTTGCTGTGCAACAAGCCCCCTTGCCCTTTTGGTTTGGATAGGATATAATTTGTGAATTCTGTGGCCAGTAGACAACTTTCAAAGACTTTTGCTTACATTACTCTAAGGTAAAATTTGGAGTGAGACATAATAAAGGCAGGCTACAGATTGGTTAAGGGGTACCCTCTAATGAAATGCTTGCTTGTGTTTTTTGTGAAGCTACAATGGACCCACACGCCCTTGAACATGAGCCTGCAGGAGAGCAAAAAGGATCATACCTCAGTCACATGGAAAGGAAATACAAGGCATTTTGTTCTGACCTCTGCCTGAATTTTTGCCTGAAAGGACGTGTTGCCGGAGCAAATTAAAATAGTCTTCTAACTGACTCCCAGATCAAGTAGTATCTTTGGTTTGCTGTCGTGTCTGCAACCTTCCGTAGAGCCTGCAAAGACCCTGCAGCGGAAAGGTCCTGGAGAATCCTGTAGTTCAGTGGAAAGAATTGATGCCAGCCTTACTGGAAAACGGCAAGGACTTTGGAACCAGTTGAGAAACTTGTGGTTACCTGATCAGGGCTGTGCTTATGTGGACTTGGGTTGTGAAGGCTTGTCGGAGCAAGTCCTGAACACTGACAAGTAACAGTACGATAGTGTTGCTGATATCCATGCATTATCACTAGGCACCATCTTTATCACCATTAAGAAAACATTTTCTTTTGGTGACTTTGTGAACTTGGCAAAGAGAGGTGTCCCACTCAAAAGTACTTTATCTCTGCAAAAGCTGTTTAAGGTGAGCTCTGAGAACTGCAGACCGAACTCATGGCTACCTCACAAAATGTAAGCTGCTGCGTCCAGGAAAGCTTTTACAACCTTTGCAACAGAAATAACAACTGAAAGTTAGTCCAGATTACATCTGATCATCTCTTTGCTGAAAGGCAGTTTTTCTCGGGCTACAGATATTTGGTTGCAATGTACGAGGTTCACAGAGACATAGAATCCTAAGCGTTTCCGACTTCAATACGTCTTTGTCAGAGTCAACCTCCTGATTTCACTCCATTGGGCTGATTTCTCCTTATCATTACATAAAAAAATGCAAAGGTAAAATTGCATACCAGCCGAAACCCATACTCAATCTGATCTCATGACAAAACTGGTTAGCCTCACTTCGTTCAAAGGTCCTGCTGATATCACGGGATCGACTTCGAGATTTTTACCATTGCCCAATGATTGTCAGTGAATATCTTTTTCATTATTCTTTATAGGAACAGTTTGACTTTAATATATTTGAACCTCAAATTATTTTCTTTTTATGGCATTTTGTTAATAAATATTTACTTGTTTCGCAGCATACTGGAATAAAGCTTCCATTCCTCTGCCTCATTGTTATTTCAAAAACTATCTGCTGAATTGAAAATATGCTTTGCAGGTAGCATTACACCTCTTAGTTACTCCACTCAGAAACAGGAACAGTCCAAACTTGAAAATGTATTAAAATGTATTATTCCAAATTCATAATAAAGCGCAAAAAGTGCTCAAAACCTGTAAAGTGGTGGGCGGTGACCACTCTCGGCCAATGTTTCTCCCTCGTCCTTGGGCGTTTGGGAGAAACAGATGGGTCAGTTTAGGTTCATACGTATATGTAGCCAAACATTCAAATAAAGTGAATAATTGTATGAGCTAATCACAATATTTCATCTTGCATTTCTGAGTTGAGTCTCACTGAACATATTAAACATATGGCAGTATAGCCATAAACCCTCAGACTTGCCTCTATCAGAAACAGGACATGATTTTGATGCAACATAAGGTTGTAGTGATGGGGTCTACTCTAAAAATGCGAGAGCGATTTGGAAGCAGCAACCTTGGTCCTCAATTGTGTGAATTTGTCTTGGTAAAGTATCCAGGAGCAAACCTGCTTTTCTGGGCTTCAAAAAGTCTGGAAACAGATAGATTGTGACACATGAAAGGCTTGTCCACGGCCTGAAAAATGCAGTCGTTAGAAGTGCAAAGTTCAACAAACTCTGGTTCTGTCACTGTAAACAAACCACCTCAAAGGACCATCCTTTTTCCTGGGATTTTGTGAAAGAAAGGTCTATGTAAGAGTTTTTTTTTTCTTTTAACAAGGACACATTTCAAAGGATTAGCAGCAGCGATTTATGAAATAGACATTATGAGGCAAAATTCACTCTCACTTTTTATGGTAGAAAGGTTTCGTCCCTCTTGTTTCAATTCACCACATGGGCATACTACACATGAGGGTTGACTCTATCCACACCGGCTACTGCCACATCCACTAAAGTTCGTTTATTTAATTTTGATAAATATGGACACAGACATGCAGGCTCACTACATGTACGGGTATATCTATATTTTGTAGCTGATGGCTTTGCCGCAAAGGACAGGAGTCTTTTATTAATATGAGAGGTGGCCTGAAAATGTCTAAGATTAAACTATCAAATCATATACCACTCTTCTGTGCTCTATATACGTGGCCTATCTAGAGTCTGGAAGGGATTCGAAGTGGCTGAAAGTAGTCACTGTGGCCCACTTAAAATAAATAAATGTTTATGTCCATTCCATGCATTTCGTCCATTTTCCCTCATGGCATCTCTTTTACTATGGCTCTTGATTATACACCCAATCTGAGGCCCAGATCATTCTCGCTGTCACTCCCTGATTTCTAGTCCATCTTCACCTGCTGCTCTTGGCAGGATCTCTTAACGAGTGTTGCGTCTCAAGATGATTTTTTTATAGCCTGTTACAAGCTTCCAGCCATTTTCGATACAGTCAGGACACAGCTTAACTATAGTAACTGCTAAGGACACGTTTGAGGCATCAGACAGAGCTAATGAGGGACTGGAAGGTCTGTAATATACAGAGCGGTTACAGTTTACTAGGTATAGCTGAAACAAAAGCTTATAGTCGATGCTTAATTTGAGCTGGTGTGGGCGACCGGCACTTATTTTTCCTTATGGCACATTTCTAATCTCGAGAGCTAAAGATAGAAAAACACGAATTGTAAAGACGAGGAAGAGAAACGTCACAAAGGGAGAAAGCGAAACATTAAAAGTGAGCTAAAAGGGCAGGGGGTGTCTAGTAGGCAATTGAATGGGCATGAGGTGGATTTAAGACTACCAGTCATGGCATTCGGAGCTCCGACGTTTAGTTTAAATGTGCCGGCAGCGGGCTTCTGAACAGAGGGTTGTACACCACTACTGTTTCTTTAACGAAATAAGCACCCGTGGTCACAGTAAATCCCAATAACAGGGTGTTAGCGTACACAATCAAAACTAGAACAAAATGCATGCTACAAATTGACAAAACAGCAACATGAAATCATATTAGGCAACAGCTAAGCGCACAACAGGGTTACAAAGCACTGAGTGCAGACACAGCAGTTGACAAAACATAATTGCCGTCATCCTAAAAGGTTAGTAAAAAGTGAACGTGGCAAACGCACAAAGCCTCAAACAATAAAAGAAGCTTAAATTGTCACTGACATTATAAATCCCAGCAGTTGAGCTAAAAATGGCCCAGGCTATAAATGGAATAGATAGAGAGTAAATAGTGCCTTATGGTTGAGAAACGTAGGGATGACTGGCAACAGGAAGTACGAGTAGAAAGGAACAGTGCATGATATGACACAATTTATACGAAATAGACAATGTAGCTTTACAGATAGGTTGCCAGGTAATATAGCTTAAGGTCTTAGGTGAATAAGAGAAATTCAGAAATCTAGGCCTAGGCTGGAGTAGAGGAACAGAGACCAAGGATCTCCACTAACAAGGTATGCAGACAATGTGGCCGATTCCGATTCGGGCCGGAAATCTCTCCGACCGAGCCGGACCCGGAGAGATATCCGACCGAATCGGACCCGTGCAGCCCGACCGAACGAGTACGATGCGCACGTATGCCATCGGACTCGAGTCGGTCGGACTCCCATTGAAGTCAATGGGAGCCTGTCGTACAACGCGTACGCGGGCTCCCATTGACTCAATGGGTGCGATGCGGACAAGTGCGCCCCCTACAGCGTATACGCGGCGAGCGGTCGCGCCGTACACGTACAGGTAGAGGGGACCCATAGAGTCCCCCTGTGTGCGACTTCGCGCGGCTACGCGTACAGGGGAGTTTGACACGGACCCCCAAAGTACGGCTCCGACAGCTCTTTCGAGCCGGAGTGCGCGGCTCGGTCGGACTGCTCGCGGCGCGCATCGTACTTACCCGGCCGGGGAACGTCTCCATTGCGCGGTGCGAGTCGAGTCCGTGCGAGTCGGTCGGTGCGGTTAGGGCCGGGATCGAGTCGGTCGGAGCGGTCGGGACGCCCGGACGAGTCGGTCGGCGATTTCGCATCGTACTCGCTTGTCCGGACGCGCGTACGGATCGGTCGGGTAATAGGGCTCCGAATCGGATCCGGTTAAGCCGAATCCGATTCGGAGCCCTACCGGCCGAGATCGGAATCGGCCCCAAAGTGTGATTAAACATCCAGGTACAAGCAATCCCCAGTGAGCTCATTATAAGTGACATCATAATTTGAAAAGGTACATTGTTTACATGGAGGATGGCATTCTCGATTCTGGGAACAACACTAGAGAAGAATCTGTGAATTGTAATCTTCTTCTTAAAAATGGGATTTGGGTGAGATCTTTTCTTCTTTGCAGGGACTGAAAGCCTCCAGATATGATAATTTCTAAGAGCGATAGCTTTGAATTTGGAGGTTCAAATCTTTGTCCTAGTGGTATGAAGTTCTCATTGAGAGGCGTGCACCAAACAGGAGCTATTTGAGATAGACAAGTCTATGGGCGAGTATTAGTACTGATAAAGAACCTCACAGCGACATTAGGAACAGCTCAACTAGGTAGATTCTGGGGGTTTTTGGTAGGCCTCTGAGGAGTACAGAATAATAGTCAAGTTGTGAGATAACTATGGCCTCATGTGCAAGTTTCAGATCCTTACAGGAGAGAACATGTTTACAATTTTTGAATTTAAGAAGACAGAGTCTCAGTCCTACCTTGGATGTGCCTCTTGAGGTATGCATATTCCTCAAGAAGGAGACATAGGGATTTTGCAAAGGCAGTCACTTTGGGAGTGGATTCAGCATTCATTTGGGTTTCAAGCAAGCAATGCTTGATTGCTGGGTCAGATTCTGTGGTTAGGAAATGGAATTTCATCTTTAATGCATTATATTTTAGATTCCTCTGTTCCATCCATTTTGGTATTTAGTACCAAGAAGATTTACATCTTGGCTATATATTCATGGGAGTCCAGTCAGAGACATATTTAGGTATCATCAGTGTATTGATAAAACAAGATGGCAAGATCTTTAAGCAGTAACCAAAATGGTTGAACACACAGATTGAAAAGCATGGGTGCTAAAATTTAACCATATGAAACATCACGCGAGAAGGAGTGAGGTCAAGAGTCACAAATTTACAGTAATTGGAAGTACTGCAAAATGCATGAATGAAACCATTTCAGGATTACTTCCTTCCAAGCTGCCTATGTTTGCTAGTGTCTAGGAGAACTTGATGGTCAATAGTGTCAAATACACTGCAGTTAAATCCAATAAGATAAAAAGATAGGGGGAGGCCTTCATCAAAGGAGGTAATGATATCATTAACCACCGTTAGTGTGGCAAATATGGTGCAGTGGCGTTCTGAATATGGATAATTAGTTTGGAGGAACCAGGGGGCATATTAGCAAGACCCACGTTAAAATTATCGCCGTTTTAGCGGCAGGAAACTGCCGCTAAAACGGCGATAATAGGCTTGCTAATATGCGTTATGGAATTCAATAGAAGCCCAGGTTAGATGTCCTGCACATCTAACCTGGGCTTCTATTGGAATTCTATAACGCATATTAGCAAGCCCATTATCGCCGTTTTAGCGGCAGTTTCCTGCCGCTAAGCGGCGATAATTTTAACGTGGGTCTTGCTAATATGCCCCCAGATTTTAGTGAGGAAAGGGAGACCAGATATAGGAAGGTAGTTTTCAACATCAGGGGATCAAGATTAGTTTGATAAAGAAGGAGACTAGCATGTGCAGCTTTAAGGTAGTTTGGTACAACACCATTTTGAAGGGAGGAATTATTGATAGCCAATAAGAGAATATGGAGTGAACAATACCTTTGGCAATAGGAGGAGAGATTGGGTCATCATAGTATGGTGTTGGTTTCTTATGCGAGACAGTGGAGATGAGGATTTCTCCAGAGAAAGAAATCTAATAGGACACTTACTTTATGTGAGAGTTGGATGTGGAAACTGCTGAAGCGATATTGGAACAGTTCTGAACTGACTGAGGATACACTATGTGAAATATCAAGTCCTGTCTGAGTTTTTTAGTTTTGCCAGAGAATAATGTTGCACATTCCTTGCATCAGGATGCATCAGGACCACAAGAGGAAGAGTTATTCATTTGAAATTTGATAGTATTAAAGTCTTTTGGTCTCCATTTAGAGAGGTTCACTCGAGAAGTGAGACACAGTGCTTTTGGAGAAAGGATGTAGGACTTGTGATGTTTTCTTTTTAGTGTTACATGAGTGAGGAACAGAGGAGTTTTAGTGACTCTCCACAACCTTTTAGTGTCTTTGAATCAAAGACTGGCTGACAACCACTGGAAAGAGGGGTGAGGTAATTGGTGATTGCTTTAATACAGAAACTGTAGTTTTCAAAGAGAAGATTTATGTTGATGGAGGCAGTTGGTTGAGTGAAAGAGGAAGAGATCAGTGCTCAGACTGTCTCTGTTGAAGAGCCAATTGTCATGACCCCACATAGAATTTTTCTTGGCTTGAGCCAGCGTAACAGTGGGTTGAGTGGGTATTAAGAATTGGATCAGGAAAGTATCTGAGCAATCTGATTTGATCTGGTCCAAGGTTTGGATCCGGTCTTGTTTGACAACAGTGAGGTCAAGGATAGGGCCTTTACCATGGGTAGATTTGTGATAAACTTGGAGGAGGTCTTGGTGTCAGGGAAATTATACCAGTTTACAAATTATGCAACAGACAACCAAGTAGGAACACATTAAGGTACACAAACCAACATCAGGCACCATAAGCTGAGACCAGACACACAGGACATGAACCCATTACTCGCAAACCTGGATTTTTGAATTTAGCACAAACAGGGTTTATTAATTGTGTTTCAGTGCTGCTGGATGGGGTAGATTCTTCAAAATCATTCTTCAGAACACTGCTAGACCATGGGTGTCCAACATAGGTCCAAAAGAGCTGACTCCATGCCAGACTCTCAGCACATCTACAAAAGGCGAAATTACGTAACATTTAAATATTTTAATCAAAAAACCATAAAGCAAAGACACAAAAGGTTGCAATTTATTTTTTATATAAATATTAAAACATGGCAACCAAAATATCCATCCTCTGGGTAACAACAGATTCAAAAGTTCAAAAAAGAAAACATAAAAGTGGGGTTGGGGGAATAGTGTCCTATCACAGGTTATTTTTTTCTCTAGGCTTCAGCTTTTGTGCTTGCCCCCAATAGTAATCTGGGCTCCTATTTTCTTTTGGGCTGGGATAGGGTTTTAGGGGTTTAGTAGGAGGGACAGAGTCTGGGTGTTTTAGGGAAGAAGGTATAGGGGTATGGTGACCTCTTGTGGCATGGTGAGGTTTTGGGGCACAGTGAGGTCTTGGGGCATGATGCGATGTTGAGGCAGGTGGAATACTGGAGGGAGGTGTTGAAACAGGACCTGCTGGTGAAATTGGGGCAGGTGAGGCAGTTGGGGCAGGAGGAGGAATTGGGCAGGTTGAGAAACAGGGGTTAATGTCCCAGAAGCACCGGTGCCCGAGGAGCCAATACCACAGACAGGACCTTTCTGTTGGGCAGACAGACATCATCCAGAATGTCAATCACTTTCATTAGTTGCTGACTGACACCCTGGATGGCATCCAACAATGCCCCCTACCCTACCCGCCCAGTGACGCCCACTTTGCATCTCATTAAAGATGCAAAGGGAGGCGTTGGGAAAAAGGGTGCTAACATGCGATTATGCATGTTTGCACCCTCTTGTTAATAAGGCAATAGTATTATCTCCGCTTTTTTGGCTTTAAAAGCCAAAAAAGCGGAGATAAAGCCCTTGTAGATATGCCCCCACGACTCGAGTCAGGACAATGTCGAGAGGATGTAGAATTGCTGGGACCCCAAGAAACCACCCAAGGTGAGTAGATAGGTACCCTACGGAGAGCGTGTGCACTGTGAGTACACGACCGCATGCTCCGTTCAAGTCTATGTGCAAGTCGCGGTTGGATTTTTAAAGATTAAGGACCCTTCCCAGGGGATCCTGAAGAAACCCTGTGGAAGACAGAAGGTTGGAGAGCCACCCCACCCGTGGTTACTGTGGTAGCCAAGTTACCTATCCCAGGAAAGCCGGGTGCATAGGTGTGAAGTGGTGTCAGAAAACTCAGTCGAACCCAATGGAGGACTTCAGGAAAGTGCCACTGCTGGAAGAGGAGGAAGTGTCCGGGGGAATACAAACATGGATTCTTGCTGAAGAGTACCTGAAAGCAGAGGGGACAGAGTCTGGGTCACTTGAGAGTGACCAGGGGCTCGGTAGACGAATGCCCACCGATGTTGGGTGCTTCAGGAGAGATGTTGATGACCTTGACTCTGCAGCTGTGGGGATCAGGCAATGCTGAGGATGACCAGGAGCCGTATGCGAGCTGTCCCATGAAGGATGTCAAGTGCTGAGGGGGTCGGTGTCCGGTAGGAGCACCAACAAGCCTTGGCAAAAGCAACACACGCAGGAGGTCAAGAAGTTGCAAGAAGAAGACCAGCAAGGTCCAGAAGACTCACCACAAGCATGGGAGTCAGGGCAAGCCCAGAGCAATATGGAGAGCCCAAAGAAGATGTAGTTGACCCTCCAGAGGACCCACAGGTCGAAGACACTGGAGTCGCAGGAGGACCTTGTGCAGCTTTACAAAACAACAGGCCACGGAGCACACAGTGTGATGTGGGTGAAGATCTTTGCAGGAGAAATTGCCAGAAGTTAAGGCTACTTGGAGCCCAATGCACTTGCTGCAGAATTGCAAACAAGCATTTGCACTTGCCCCCACAAGGTATTCTGACCTCAAACTGGGTGAGAGGGCAGCTCAGGCCTCGAGGGACGTAGAAACCCACCTCCTGTGTTGTTGAACCCTTCGGAGTCCATAGGAGCTCGGTATCAGCAGACCGGTCAGCAGTGTTGCGGTGCCTGCGAATGCAGGGGAGTGACTCCTTAACTCCAAGGGAGATTATCTTCAGGTGTCTTGGATGCTCCACAGGCCCTACACGGATCCTGTATGGTGCACAGGAACAGACGAGGCAGCAGACTGAGAGGGAAGCGAAGTCAGGCCCAAACAAAGTCCAGCGAAGTCCAGAGTGCCCAGCCGGTCGAAGTGCAGTGGTTTCAGTTCTGAATCTTATCCACGACGAATCTAGGGACCTACACTCTGGTAAGCCCTTAAATACCCTAAGGAAAGGGTTGGGAATATTCAGGGGACCCTCCCAGGGGAGGGTCTAGACAGGGGGGAGGTTACTCCCATGTCCTTTGTCCAGTTTTGCGCCAGAGCGGGAGCCAATGGCTCCCAGGACTGGTTTGAACTGGACTATGCACAGGACACCAAATGTGCCCCTCATGCAGACTTTCAGGCGCTGGCAAGCGCACCCACCCAGCCCTAATACACTAAATCCTGTCTGGGATGTGGGCACACCTTCCTGTGACAGGATGCATATTGTCCTCCCCTCCTCTGCTCGAGCTTGGCTCAGCAGCAGGAGGGCAGAAATGTGTCTCTGGTCGGCAGCAACCATTTTGTGCTGTCCGGGACTAGAAGGCTGGTACCGGGAACACTGAGAGCCTAAAGAAGGGCTCTCCCGGTGGGTGGAATCATACCTCCCACACCGGTAACAGTGTGGGAGTATGATTCCAAAATGTTTGACACCAAACACGATAAGGTTCGTTGCAGCTGTTTTCGAGATGGTCATCACGCGGTCACTAATGCCTCTCTATATTAGTATATGGCTGCTTCACTGGCAACCCGGGAGAATGGACTCTGTAGGCTGCAGGGGTGTCCTGCTCATGCAGGGGCACCCTCTCACTTAGAACCAAGCACCCTGCCCTCAGGATTGTAAAGGCCTGCTATAGGGGTGACTTATAGGTTTTAAGTGCAGTGACCCTTAGATATAGTAAACCTATATCTTTGGTAAGTGGTGCATGCACCAACTTACTCAGGCTGCAATGACAGGCCTGTAGTTCCATTTTGACTGGTCTCTCATGGGTGGCATAATACATGCTGCAGCCCATGGGAGACCTCTGTGGTACTTATGCCCTGGGTACATGGGTACCATATACTAGGGACTGATAAGGGTATCCCAGTATCCAATCTGGGATTATACCTAGGTACTAACACAACAGTTTAGGGAGAAAGCAGATAGACTGGGATCCTGATTAGCAGGATCCCAGTCAGGCTAGTCAAAAACAGTGCCACATCAAACAAAAAGTGGGGGTAACCATAACAAGCAGATCCTACTTCCCTACACTGATTAATGCTGATAAAATGTAACCTATGCGACTTCACTATAGGAACCCTCATATTACCTATTTAACCACACAGGGATGACCAAATACCATGCAAAGGAAACAGGGACTTATAGCATAATTCCTTCAATACTTCCAATAATAAATCAATACTGGAAATTGCATTAGAACTCTAACTGTTCAACAATAGACTTTAGGACAACAGTCTTGCAAAAACAAAAAAAGGCACTTTTCTATTTCTCATATAGTGTCTTTCTATTTTCAAGAACTTCAGAAATTCCAGAAGCAATGAGGTTCAAGAACAGATATCCATTAAGATTAGTCCCTCTCCATGTCCCTCTCCAACCCTTATACAAAATGGCGGTTGGGCAGCTGACGGCGTACTTCCCCGAATGATCGCGGAGACGAAAACTGCTGCTGATGAAGGTGAGCCGCGCAGCTGCCCCGATGAGGCTCCCCTGTCACAGTGAAGCGAGTAGCGAAGTTTTTGGAGAAATGTGGCCGGCGGCAGTGAGAGACCGGGAGGAGTGGTGATTGCAGCGGGCAGCTTGTGAGGAGCCGCTCCTGTATGAGGCTGGAAACCGGAGCCTGCGGTGAGTGCTGGCAGACCCGTGATTTAGCCAAGAGCTGACCTCACTGCCCCCAAACAGTGGCCTGAAGAGAGAGGAGACCCGGGGTGCGTACCGGGGCTGATGGCTGGGTGCACCCAGGAATGGGGTCGTTCATAGCTGGGATGACCGCCTAAGATTGGGACCCATTTCCCGCCGATGCGTTAAGTGGCTGGGGATTAGCGAGTGAAGAGAAAACGACGACCTGGGTTGCTGCTGCACATCGGAGCTGGTGGCGTAAGAGGACGGGCCTGGGACTAGGTTGTATTGTACTCGCCATTCACGGCGATCGGTCCCGAGATGCTGCCTGTACCCGCCTGACACCAAAATGGTGGCCACAATTTCCCCCGTCCGATCGACGTCTGCACTCATCTCGCGGAAATTCTTGTTTCACGTGTACTACGGAGGACTAATCGCTAGTTCTTTCTTCATTGGTGGGCCTTCGATCTATTGCAACTGCGAAACTACTCACTTTGGTCCTCGTTTATTGGAGGCAGCCGAGTGCTCTGCCGACAAGATGGCGCCCAACACATGTTGAGGTCTTATTTTACCTACGATTGGACTTCCAACTGCATCTGATCCATTCCCCCGCGTACTTGCCTGGTAGAGGTGGTGGCTGATCCGAGGCTAGAATCTGATCTGCTTTCCAGCCCCCTGTTTTCTACTCCCCTCCCCCTCCCTATACCCGCTACTGGGGACTTTTTCATCTATGTTTACTATCCAAATGTAACTAATGTAACTATGCATAAACTGTCACTCTTGTTATGTCTGACCGTTGAGACCTGAGCAACGTGGCTGATGCCCGGTGGAGCTGCTTGACAGCTATAGAGGAGATCGACCCTGGTTTACCCCATCAGCCGTCACCTACCCAGCTGGACATTGGACGCAGTTCTTCCTTGTCTTCTCGCGGTGTCTCCTTCCTCCCCCTCCCTCGGACGAATTACCGTAACATTGGTTTTTTTCCCATGTGTCTTACTATGCTCTTGTAACGGATGTAATTTGTAACTTGCAACTCAATTATCCTCATGTAAAGCGCTCTGATACCTCCAAGTCTAGCCAGCGCTATTTAAAACTCTTAAAATAAATTTTAAAAAAATCACATTTGTACATTGCACCTTACCAAATAGTAGCAACAGTCCTCTGTTTGTAAAGTGTTTTACTTCCTATTGAAGGTCTCCAAGATCTTTCTGTAGAGCGTTGAAGCAGATGAAGAAATAGACAGGCTCCAGGGCTCCCCGAGAGGCAGGAGAAAAGCAGGAATCAGGAACTCAAGCTAACACCCAGGGTCCAGGTGGAGTTAACAGTGAGACGACAGCCGAGAAGACAGAATTCCAGTAGTTAGGAATCTGTATGGGAAGTAGGTGCAGGTAAGTATAAAGTATAGCAGGTACAATGCTGAATGATGCTTTTATTTCTGCCGCACCCAAATGCCAAAATCACGAGGTCCGTGGTCTTCCAGGATGGGCATGGCCTCTGGTGTATAGGACGTGGTCGAAAAGACTAGCCACGTCCTGTGCGATGGCCCATTTTCTGGTCATGGTTGGGTCAGCATGCTGTTAGACGAGCCACAGAAGTCGTGATGGTACACCTCCTCCCAATACTCCCCACATGTGTGGGCTTGGTAGGATGCTGTGAATGAAACATTCTCAACAGGTGAGGAGCATGTATGTGGCCCATGTGTTCCCAAGACCTACTTTTAGGACCCAACCCTTCCAATCAACAATACAGAATAGACATCTCTAACCCTCTTAGGGTGTAATATAGCCTTAGCCTCATACTCAGCATGTACGCTCACCCACCCCCGTTTTCACTGGTGGCGGTGTGTTTGGCAAGCACCTCCCTTCAGTAATAGGCTTGATCAATGACACATGAAAAACTGGATGCACCAGTAGAGGGGTGGTTAACTTTAGCATTATAGCAACAGGATTAATCACTTTTAGGATCTTAAAGTGCCCTATGAATTTATGCTAAAATTAATTTCGGCCTCTAAGTCATAAATATTTAGTAGATAGCCAGACTTGATCCCCAATGTTGTATGACCATTCGGGTTTCCTATGCTTGTCAGCAAACTCTTTATACTTTTTCTTGGCTTGTTCTAGATTGTTTTGAGCAGTTGTTTGAATGTCAAAGAGGTGTTTATGGACATCATGAGCTGCAGGTACTAAGTTGGGTGCCTGAATGTCTCTATTCATCATCTTTGAGTGAAAACAAAAAAAGGCGAAAAACCTGAAGATTTTACTCTGAGCACACACTGCACAAATCTATACAAATCTCTTTGAATCCTTGACTTTAGTAGCCCCCCAAAAATGTATTTTCACCAGATAAAGAGTCTTTCTCCCCCTGGATGACTCGCTAATTGACTAGATGACTCCATGCCCAGACGTGTTTATGGACATCATGAGCTGCAGGTACTAAGTTGGGTGCCTGAATGTCTCTATTCATCATCTTTGGGTGAAAACAAAAAAAGGCGAAAAACCTGAAGATTCACTATTTGAATTCTGCGTTCCGTTACCAAGTTCTCCAATCAGATATATCCTGCAAAGTCTGACATTTTAGATATTGTTTGAGACATTGATTTATTCTCTCAGTCTAACCATCTGTCTGAGGGTGGTGATTGGAAGATAATCTAACTTCAATATCTGTGAGGTCACAGAGTTATTTCCAGAAATGTGAAACACACTGTGAACACCTATCTGATACCAGCACTGAAGGGATTCCATGTAGCCGGACCACAGATTGCATAAACACCTCTGCTAACCTTTTTGCAGATTGCAATTCTTTAAGGGAAGGTACTGAAATTGTGCTGAATCCCTCAGGAATGCGGGCCAATTCTACGATGAAATCAAGAGAATCTGTATGCCAAGGACGCGGTGGGACTGGAATAGGTTGAAGCAACCCAGTAGCAGCTGAATGGGGAACTTTACTCTGAGCACACACTGCACAAATCTATACAAATTTCTTTGAATCCTTGACTATAGTAGCCCCCCAAAAATGTATTTTCACCAAATAAAGAGTCTTTATCCCCCTGGATGACTCGCTAATTGACTAGATGACTCCATGCCCAGACTTGGGTCCCTTGCTCACTGTGCCACTGGATTCAAGCTAGCCTGGCTGATGAGGGGTAATACCCCGAAACCGGTCCCAGGATGCTTGTTTCCGGTCCAGGGAGGGCCTGGCCTGGCATTTCGGGCTGGACTGTTCCCATAAGGAACAGGGTCAAGACTGATTTGCATATGACTGGGTCCATATACTGGGGTGGCATAGTGAGCAAAAGAACAATGAATTAAACCCAGATCTGTGACTGGGGGTGAGTGGTTGAAAAGTTTCAGCACTCTGTCCATAATCTTGTTGTGTCCACTGTCAAGCATTTTTCAGTAATGCTTTGGTGGGAAGGAATAGGGGTTCATTAACATAATAGAAATCCCCTTTCCCGATACATGATTGTTGTGTTGACGCCTCTTTACTTTCCTCAGCCCTTTGTTCCTGTTGTACCTGAGTCACAAATTCATCAACTGACATAAGTCGCACTAGTTTTTTGGTGGGCATTATGGAAGAAGAGTCATCCGGGTTTTGAATAGGGGATCATCCATATCATGATAAGCTATCAGCCGTCCAATTATTTTTTGCTGGACAGAAAGTCATAATGGCACTTTGTGAATCGCTCGCTTCCACAACAAAGAGGTGAGGTAAGTCTATATGGCTAAGCACTGGGAAAGTGACAAATCATTCCTTCAAAACCTGAAAAGCTTTCTCAACTTCTGAACCTCATTGGAATGCTATACATTTTTTCAGAAAACCATCTATGGGAGAAACTATGGCTGAAAACTGATTGATAAAGCACCAGCACAAATTAGCCAAGCCTTTAAAACTCTACACCTCCTTCACTTATTGAGGGGATTTCCAATTTTCTTCCTATCCATATGAATGCCGGTAGCGGAAATGACGAACCCCAAGAATTCAACTTCAGTAACATGAAATATACATTTCTATAGTTTTGTGAAAAGATGATTGTCTTGTAACTTCTGTAGATTAGATCTTACATGGTCAATGTGTTCAGTTTTGGAATTTTAGTAGCTCAAACTGTTATCAATATAGACCACACCACAAAAAAGGTCTATGAACTTTTGAAATACCTAATTTGTGAAATATTGGGAAGCAGCCTGGGCCTTGCACTATCTGAAGGGCAACAAGAGGTACTAGTAGAGATCATATTTAGTTCGAAATGTGGTTTTCCACTTATCGCCCACGTGGATGTGCACAAAATGGAACACACACCCCTTTAGATTTAATTTGCTACAATTTGTTGCTTTCTTTACTTGGTCTAATAAAGATGGGATCAATGGCAGCGGATACCTGTTTTTTTTATAGTAACACAATTTGGTGCTTGGTAATGCATGCACTCACTAAGCTCTCCTCCCAACATGGGGACAAAAAATAAAGTTTAGGAGATTGGAGGCTGTGATTAACAAATTAATCTAATCTCCAAAGGTTCACTAGGTATTCTCGAAGATGAAGATTTTCACATTCTGCTAGAGCACAAATTCTGTGAAAGGAAGGTCGGCCCCAAGTTGGAGATCTATCGAAAGATCACCACAGTTCACTAGCCTTTTTGTCAATTAAGTCTTTAAGTCCGTATAGGCTTCAGGGATTAATAACTTCCTGATCCCAGAGTGTATTGAAGACTCCCTTAATTCAATTTACTTTCTGCAGGCAATGTTTAGGATAGGAAGATCTAAAGTTCTGTGATTGATTGTGTTTGTAAAGATATGAAACTCCAAAAATTGCTCTAAATTTAAGTGCTGAAATTAAACCAAACTGGACCTGTTTTTGCTGTCCACTGAGAATCACCCTGATGAAATTTCCCTGCCATTTATAGTACAGATTTTTTCTACCTTATCTCTTTAGCAAAAGATAAATAAAGAAAATTTCCTGTTGCCCCGGAGTCAATAAACGTATCAACAGAGACTTTATTATTAGGCATCCATTCCAATTGCACAGGTGAATGACAATGTTGTATCGAGTTTTCCATAGAAGAATTACCCAATTCTTTAAAGACCTTTAAACCCTGTAATTTACGTCTTAACAATTATCGGGCTCCAAAGTTTCCCTCTTCCTTGACAACAGCAAAACTACTCTCGGTTTATCTTTGGCCTTACTAGTACACTCACTAAGGTAATGTCCAATGGACCACTACCTATTCTTAAAAATTAAACTTAAACATTTAATTTTCTTTTTTGAAACGCATCCTGTTTTGATTCATTTCAAAAGAAAACAAATTGCTTTATTTAAAAGTAAACACAGACATGGTGGTCTGCCATACCCAGCAAGCCACCATCCCTAAGATGGCTGCGATTCCTAATTCATTAATATTCATGAGGTAGGTCGATTTGCAACCTACTAGGAATCGCTATTTGGAATAAAAGTTCATACATTAGGAAAACTGATTTCCTAATTGCGATTCAGAGATAATTGCAATTTGGAAATTGGTATTCCTAATGTTGGTACATCAGGCCCTAAATCTCTTGTCATTTGTACAGACCAACACCTCCTATTCCTTCTCATGCTGAAGAAACCTTAAAATCTACAAAAGATATTTCAATTTTTAAAAAAAGAAAATGAAAAAATGAAAATCTCTGCTTCAACCTAAAGACTTTCACTTGATTGTCCAGTCAGTTGTCATATCATGCTTCGATTACAGTAATACCACTATCACAGGTGTTCATAAAGTCTTCTTTGGTGCCACTCGAAGCCCTTATGAACTTCACTGCCCTACTTGTTTCTGGGGCAAAACTTGTTGACCACATCAGCCAATTCTTGAAGTCTCCAATAGAAGCAAAAGTCTAAGTAACAGAGATTTTTTTGGACAGATAAAACTTGGCTGTCCCACAAAACTTCCCTGGTCGAGCCCTCGCTCTCTGGAACGCATTACTTGACAACCTCAGATGGCACGAAGGACTAAATTTGTTAAAAATAAAGGCCCTACTGGCACTTTTGCGCCGCCGGAATGTCACTTTATTGGCGTTCTGGTGGCGCAATGTGCCACTGGCATATTTATAATATACGTGGCTTTTCATGGCCTTATAAATAAGTGCACCTTTCACGCAGAAAACTGCGTGAAAGGGGCATTCAATGGCTGTTGCTGGGGGCGTTCCCAGCAATATCCATGGCTTTTTGACACTGCTCCAGATTTACGAGAAATCGTAAGTCTGAGGCAGCGCCCTGTGGAGGCATAAGGGAGGCACAACGAGGAGAAATATCTTTATTTCTCCTCGTTTTTCCTATTTCTATGTGTGCTGCATTCTGCAGCACACAAGAGGAAAAAGCCTCTTGTGATTGTTTTTGTGTAGGAAGGTTTTCCTTCCTGCACAAAAATAATCATTACCGCAACACACGCACCCTTGCACCATGGTGCAAAGGTGCCTGCGTTGGCGCACGGCGGCTCATTGTGCGCCGGCGCAGGGCAAAAAAACAGGAATGTGCCGTATCTAAATGAAACGGAGCATTCCTGCCCTTTTCCTTTGCCGTATGGCAGCGCAGCAGCAAGGCCTGCTGCGCTGCCCTACGGCCAAAAACCCAGAAATTAGACCCAAAAATTCTACTTGAATACCCACTAACATGAACTGTAATTACTTTTTTTCTTCGTTTCTATTCCTCAGAAATCTTTCACAACGTATCCCCTTCTATAAGTGAAAGTGAAAAATGTCTTTATTGTATAGTTAACTAAAACCAAAACAATATTCCATTACATAAAATTCATTATACCGTCATATTAAAACTTGTAAATATCCCTGTATCTTTAAACATAAAAAATTAAAAATTAATCGTAACTGCTGATTCACCACTTTTTTGGACAGTACATTAGAATTTGGTTAATTGTTTCTATTTACAATATTATGATTGTTAAGAGGCAGAGGAGGTCCAGCTGGACAACATTGTGACCAATTTTCATTGTGTCATAAATTTCTTATAACAGATTAAAAATGTAATCAAATGGTAGATTAGTTGCGGGTCATTTGAGTCCAGACATTTTAATATAGCTGATCTGCAGGTGCGGATGCCTCTTTCAATAAACTGTCTCTTCAACAGATGACGGCGGTAAGAACCTAAGGCTGGGCATATACATATTAGATGTATAAAGTCCTGTGTTGGTGACCCACATAGGCTGCATGCTTTTGAACCCTGGTACTTCCAGCTGGGACGGTCTGCATTGGAGGGCAGATTCCCCATACGTAGCTCTAAAAACTTGTTTTTTAGGTAAGGGGAAAAGGCAAGACTCAGATATGCCGCAGGCTCAGACTTCAGACTTAGTGTAGGAATGTAATGTCATCCAAGCGTGGGCTCGCCGACTTAACATTGCTTTATCATCTTGCAGTGAATGCCTTTTTGCCGCCTTTTTTGTAATTTGCTGGAATGATGCCAGGGGTAATTTCCGCTGCCAGAGGTCAGCCATCCTGGTTATTTGTAGTGAAGCTTCTAAATACTTTGCGTAGGCGGACTGAGGGTCACTTTGCAATGCGTCCCAGAGCGCCTTATTGATCTCGAGACCACAATTAAGCCAAATTTTATACCAGGTTTTGATAGCCTCATACCTTCTGTATAGTTGCTGTTGTTGCAGCCCAAACTCTAATCGAACCTGGGCTGGCGAGGAGTCACGTGGCAGAGAGAATACCCTTTTATACACCCGTGTTTAAATGGTGTCCAAGATTGCTGCGTTGTTTCCATGGTGAACAACATTTTCGTATGCGATGGTTGGGAGCAATTTAGCTTTGATGACTGCCAATAATGTGGTAAGCAGTGGGCCTTTTAGGGTTTTTGATAAGCTACAAAATGCAAATGTTAGAGCGTTGCCCTTTTTTTGTATGGCCTCGTTGGGAAACAGCCACTACAACGCGGCCATTTCCACGCATAACCTTAACCACGCATGCATTACAACGCATGCGTGGTTACCACACATAGCCTTTACCACGCATTCCTTTACTACGAGATACGTAGTAAAGGCATGTGTGTTAAAGGTACAATTAAAAAAGGGGGCTTAGGGGGTCTCCCCCCCCCCCAAAAACGCGTGTAATTCAAAAAGGGGGCTTGGGGGGTCTCCCCGAAAAAAAAAAAAAAAACACGCACCTGTTTCCTTCGTTTTCTGTTTGTTATTGAAAGATGCAAAAGAGGCAATCGGCGTCGTTAGAGGAAACGGAAAGACACTTCTGCTTCCTCTTTACGACGTGCAACGCACCAAGGAAGAGCTTGAAGAGAAGAGGACGTGGAGAGGTAAGGGGGATTTAAAATTAAAAAAATAAATAAATAAAGGAATGAGGGGGTGGTGTCGTGCAGGGGTAAATTTTTAGGGTTCAGGGGAGGGGTATTTGATAGAAGGGTTTGTGGGTGGGGGAATCGCGAAGGGCAAGATTTTAAGTGTTTCAGGGCAGGGGAATTTCTTAGAAGGAATGGGGGCGGAGGGTCGCACAAGGGTACAGGGAAGGGGTATCATAATAAAAAAAAAAGAGAGAGCTGGAGGGGGGAGGGCGCAGGGGAGCAGTGAAAGGAATTGGGGCAGGGATCAGAGATAACCTTTACCATGAAAATGCCATTATCATGCATGGTTTTACAACGAAAATCATTGTAAAGGTATGCGTGGTAAAGGCATTTTCGTGGTAAAGGTTATGCGTGGCAATGGCATTCGCGTTGTAACGCATGCGTGGTAAAGGCATGCGTTGCAACGGAATACGTTGTAACGTCATACAACCGGCCTCGTTCTGCGTTGAAAAGGAGAACCTTCGATCCAGATATTTCCCGAGATATTTGTAGCTGTTCACCTCTTCTAACCTCGCGTCGTTGATTGTGAACGTTGTTTGGTTATGTAAACTATGGGTTATGATCATGATGACCTTTGTTTTTGTTGTGTTTATTTCCATCAAGTTTATTTTAGCGAAGTCAGCTAACTCGTGAAATGCTAATTGCAAGCCAATTCGCTTGTGGCTTAGGAGGACGACGTCGTTCGCGTAGGACAGGTGTTAGCAGCAGTGTGCCCAGGTGTGGTGGATGCTAATTAACCCCGTCTAGCCTTGGTGTTAAATCAGCCATAAATAAGTTGAACAAGTGTGGGGCCAGGACACAGCCTTGCTTTAAACCCTCGTTGGTGTAGATCCTCCTAGTAAGCCTCTGACCATCGGCGATTTTGACCTGCATCCAGGTGTCAGTATAGAGATCCATCATTGGTTTCAGAATTGAATCTGGTAAACCCTGCTGCTTTAATTTGCCCCACAACGTGCATCTACTGACACGGTCAAACGCCGCCTTAAAATCCTCGAAGCATAGATGGAGTTTTTGTCGCTGTCGTAGGCTTTTATCAGCAATTAGCCCTAATGCTAGTGCGTTTGTGATTGTACCTGTACCTCGTCGAAAGCCCGACTGGTTGAGGGGGATTTTTTTGTTCGCGTCAGACCAATTTATCAGGTCTGCTAAGATCAAGGATGCGTAGTATTTGGCCTCAGCGTCTATTAACGCGATCAGACGATAATTAGCGGGGTCTGTACGCTCTCCTCCTTTGTATATTGGATTGATTATTGCGCCTCTCCAACTCTCCGGGATGCGACTAGATGTGCCTATCAGTTGGAACAGGCGATACATCTTACTTGCCCAATAGTTGGGGTCTTGTTTGTAAATTGCTTGGGGTACTTCGCTCGGGCCTTGTGCCCCATCGAGCCGGCTGTTTACTATTACTTGTGAAATTTCTACTACAGAGTAGGGAGGATGTGGCTGTAGTATGTCCTCATTCTGCTGTATACCGTTTCCTGTTATTTTGGTAATTATGGGGAACTTGTCCTTCCTAATACTGTGCTTGTTTGAAGTCGCCGAAGCTGTTTGCTCTCCCTTTAGAATGGTTTCAGTGGAGTTTATCCCTCCCTGATTTGTTACTGAAAATGTGGTGATTAAGTGTTGTACCCATGCAGGCTCTGTGACACAAGTCGCATTTATGACTTTCGAAGTTCTTGTCAAGGAATTCACTTGCTCCCAGAAAGCTCCGGTGTTTGACTTCTTTGCGTTATATAGTAGCTTCGTCCAAAAGTGTTTTTTTGTCGTCCCAAATTTGTTTTTTGTATTTTTTCTTTAATTGACGTACTTGCTCCCATGTTGTTGAGGATGGGTTATGTTGATGTGCCATCCTGAGTGCCCTTCTCAGTTGCATTGGCGGGCTATACCGTATCTCAGCTCACACTCCCTCTTCGCTAACTTGATCCTAGCTTTCTTATAATCTGCACCTCCTCTGCTGCCCACTATTCACTTTCTCAGACATCAGTCTCTCTTCCTTCTATGCCCTCTCTCTCTTCTCCCTACCAGATTTCCTCTACCTCTTTACCTCTTTAGTTCACAGTCTTTTGTCCTTTGTTACCCTTCCTGTGCATCTCCCGTTTATTCCTTAGCACCTCTCTCACAAAACTATTAACTGTTAATCTCTTACTATCTGCCTCCAGCCTTTGGTGAATCTCTGTTCTATGGTTGTTGGCGATAACGTTCTAGTTCAATGTGCCCTGCTTCCCATAGTTGTAGTTCTCAGTGTCTGTTGTAAGGATATGTTAGTCTCCGAATTGCTGTTATATCTGTAAAGCGCACTGACACCTGACTTCGATAGCCTCGCTATATAAAGTGGGTTATAAATAAATGGCAAGCATGCATTGGTAAATTGTGCTCTACGATGGACTAAGTGCTATTGCTGTACATAGCACCATGCAAAAGTATCTATGTCAAACTGACTGCATTTGCTTGTGCATGTTGAAATGTTGTTCAGATCATTTGGAGCCATGAGCTTTCATTGCTTCACTACAGAAGGAAAGCCTTACAAGAAGAGAGCACATGCTTTATTTTTCAAACTCAGCTCTGCCAGATTCTACAAAGCGACTGAAACTGATATGATGCAGTAATGAGTCTGCAGTGTGCAGCTGGAAAAATATCCGCATCTGAGTGTGTAATAGACGTTACGATCCATCTTTCTGAGAAACCTTAAACATCACAGGACACCTCAATTAAGCAGATCCCACGTCACTAAAGAACGAATTCTATGTAAAATACAGAAAGGACACATTCCTCATTAATTAGGAAACTCAAAATTACTGGAGAAAAACAACGAGAGTGTGGGATGCACAAATATCTCCCGGGAAAGTCAACTTTTATACGAGTAAATTGAGGTCACAATGAAGCACATAAGAAAAGACAAAATTAAGTTACGATACCCTTCTGAAGAAGGGGCGCTCGTTAGAGAAAAGTCATCCATTGATATAGTGTTTATTAACCACATTGAAGTCTTCATATGGCTTTACATGTAACCAGTAACTATTTCATGTAAAAGGGGAGTCAGTTACATGGCACTGTTGATGCAACACGTGTCAGGAATAGTCCCTTTCTCTAGACCCCAGAGAAAACAATCCGAGCAACATACTTATTGTTAGAAGGCCATTCCAGCCGTTGACATTACCAACACATTAATACCTAAGGATCTGGCTTATAAAACTTGAAAAATGTAAGGGGTGAAACAGTTTGTTCTTCACAAGGCAAACGCTGCATCTTTGATGAAGTATCAAAATCTTTGCCAAGGAACTAGCGGAGCTTGGATAATCGAGTCACAGCAGTGCTCTGATAAGACTGATTGTAATGACTTCTAAAACGTGTTAAGTGAAGAAAAATACCCCCAAACCCACCGACCATGAAGGCAAGCATAAGTAGCCTGGGGCCTGATGGTCCATCACATACGCCGCAGGAACATGGAGATCTTTATAATGGCAACCAGATCAATTTGAGGGCAATATCATCTTTGCAACTATAAGGTTGCTATTCTGGTGACTCCCAATTATGAGAAACATCGTGTAGACTCCCAATTATGAGAAACATTGTGTAAGTCACTCAGCTTACCTAAAGATCCATGATAGATCTATAGTGGTCAGGAAAATTTTGCCAACATTCATCCATTCTCAAACTTCCACTACTAGCTGCAAGAGGGATCCTGATGATTTTTAATAAAATACCTCTCGCTAGTGCTATTTGTCATTTGGGAACCGTAAAAAAAGATTCAGAGAGAGCTTGCCCAGTTGCAGAAGATTGATTCAGTGCACTCCATCCTCTTGTCTCATGAGGAGATTGCTTAGCACTTGTCCACAATGCACCCCCGCTCGATATCCGGCATGTTGAAGTGATCAGAATCCTTCAATGCACAGTCACTGAAAGGGACACCCCAAAATAAGGTTGGGGATTTAGGGCACTTTAACAAGTTTATCCTGGGGATCCTCAGACTGATTCCAATAGGTGGAGATGTACAGTTTGCAAAGCCCCATCTAATGTCGGGCATGTGGTAAAATGTATATTTGCTGTAAATCATATGATACCGAAGCCACTTTGAAGCACCACACCACCGTCTGAAGATGATAACAATCAAACACTCTGGTTTAATTGATTTGTTATAGTAGCTAATAAGACAACTTAGTGCACACTGTATAAGATGGCCCCAATTAAATTCACATTCTGGGTTGATGTCAGAAAAAACCTATGGAGGCTCACTGAGAGCTCTGCTATCGACAATGCACCCATAACCAAAGTAAAGCTCGATGTGAACCCCGCTGGGGCGACTAGAAGTCACAGCCAAGGCCATTATCTTGTTAAGTACTCTCCATGTTGCATTCAGGAAGAAGGCCAGGATCATGAACTAGTAGTGAAATTTGCCAAGGTAGAATTCTGCCATACTGACAGTCAGCATCACAAGCAGGGCGTGGAAATATACCAAGCACCGCTAATATACTTGGTTGGGTGGTAAAAGAGGCAAGACAGAAGCAATATTTTCACATTTTCTAAAGCCTGAAATTTATTGAAATTTCACACATCTAAGACAGGTCGTAGCCTGACTGGTTTTCAATAGCACGAAAAAACAAGCATTTGCAATGCAATAGGTCTCGCATTTACGCAAGTTTGAGCTATTGGCATTGTAAATGACAATGCCTTTTATTTATGTTTTGGTTTTTAAAACATAAATAAAAGACATTGTCATTTACAATGCCAATAGCTTCAACTCGCGTAAATGAGAGACCTATTGCATTGCAAATGCTTGTTTCATCCCAGCTACTTGGCGCTGCCCTGCATGGGAATTCCTACCTGGAGAATGTCAATGCTGTCCAGAACTGCCCATTCCTTCCTGACTTCAGTGACCTTGCATGGCCTCCACTTTTACCCTTATTTTATCAGTACCACAGAATCAGTACTTCGAGGTTATTTTTTGCCCAAATATTCTTCTGGTGGACAGTTCCATGGATTTTCAACACAGTCAGTAAATCAAGGCCATTACACTACAAGTCTTTGCTCATAGGCAGGACCACTGGAATAACGCAATATTGTGGCAGCCGCGTTCTCGGAGTATTTACATAATTTCCACACTTGCCGCATGATTCAGATCTTCTGTATCAGTTGCAAACATTAATTCTAGCTCAGATGGATCAAAAGAGGCTTTAAAAAGCATCAGCCGTGGTCCCCCAGGGGGACAGACGCTTTGCAAAGATTAACTGTCACCATTTCGTTGCTGACTGCTGTATTCGGGTGTTAGAGTGCTGCTAATGAGGAGAAACGTTTGCCCAGACAGTACTACTGTGTTGTAAAATGACAAAATAGCAAAATATTGCGACAGAATGTGCCATATTACGCTGCATCATTGCACCTCTTCTGTGTCTGATTACGTTTGTACCTCTCCAGTCCCTGCAGCACCTGTTCTGACCTGAGTCTCAGGCTCTACAACAGCTCTGCTGACCTGGTTCTCAGGATCTAGAGCGGCTCTGCTGACCTGGTTTTCTGGCTCTACAGCAGCTCTACAGACCTGGTTCTCTGGCTCTACAACAGATCTGCTGACCTGGTTCTCAGGCTCTACAGCAGCTTGCTGACCTGGTTCTCTGGCTCTAGAGTGGCTCTGCTGGCCTGGTTCTCTGGCCCTAGAGCGGCTCTGCTGACCTGGTTCTCTGGCTCTAGAGTGGCTCTGCTGACCTGGTTCTCTGGCTCTAGAGCGGCTCTGCTGACCCGGTTCTCTGGCTCTAGAGCGGCTCTGCTGACCTGGTTCTATGGCTCTACAGCAGCTCTGGTGACCTGGTTCTCTGGCTCTAGAGCGGCTCTGCTGACCTGGTTCTCTGGCTCTACAGCAGCTCTGCTGACCTGGGTCTCAGGCTCTACAACGGCTTTGCTGACATGGGTCTCAGGCTCTACAACGGCTCTGCTGACCTGGTTCTCTGGCTGTACAGCAGGACTGCTGACCTGGTTCTCTGGCTCTACAGCAGCTCTGCTGACCTGGTTCTCTGGCTCTAGAGCGTGTCTGCTGACCTGGTTCTATGGCTCTACAGCAGCTCTGCTGACCTGGTTCTATGGCTCTACAACGGCTCTGCTGACCTGGTTCTATGGCTCAACAGCAGCTCTGATGACCTGGTTCTCTGGCTCTACAGAAGCCCTGCTGGCCTGGGTCTCAGGCTCTACAATGGCTCTGCTGACCTGGTTCTCTGGCTCTACAATGGCTCTGCTGACCTGGTTCTCTGGCTCTACAGCAGCTCTGCTCACCTGGTTCTATGGCTCTACAGCAGCTTGCTGACCTGCTTCTCTGGCTCTACAGCAGCTTCATGACCTGCTTCTCTGGCTCTACAGCAGCTCTGCTGACCTGGTTCTCTGGCTATAGAGCAGCTCTGCTGACCTGGTTTTAAGGCTCTACAGCAGCTCTGCTGACCTGGTTCTCTGGCTCGACAGCAGCTTGCTGACCTTGTTTTCTGGCTCTACAGCAGCTCTGCGGACCTGGTTCGCAGACCTGGTTCTCTGGCCCGGTTCTCTGGCCATAGAGCAGCTCTGCTGACCTGGTTCTCAGGCTCTAGACCAACTCTGCTGACCTTGCTCTTTGGCTCTACAGCGTCTCTGCTGACCTGGTTCTCTGGCTCTACAGCAGCACTGCGGACCTGGTTCTCTGGCTCTACAGCAGCTCCGCTGACTTGGTTCTCTGGCTCTACAGCAGCTCTGCTGACCTGGTTCTCTATCTCTACAGCAGCTCTGCTGTGGAGAGGTGTGGTGCAGCGGCCAGGGCAGATGACTTCAAAGCACTGGGCTCACGGTTCGATCCCAGGCTCCGGCGGCAGCTCAGCTCAGCACCATATGACTCTGGGCAATAGCTCACTTAATTTCCACGATGTCCCCCAGCGCCTTGAGACCCGTAAGGATGAGTAGTTCGCGCTTTACAAAATACGGATTTAGAAGTGGTTCTCTGAGTGTAGAGCGCTTCTGCTGACCTGTTTCTCTGGCTCTAGAGCAGCGCTGCTGACCTGGTTATCTGGCTCAAGAGCAGCTCTGCTGACCCAGTTCTCTGGCTCTAGAGCGGCTCTGCTGACCTGGTTCTCTGGCTTTACAGCAGCTCTGCTGGCCTGGTTCTCTGACTCTACAGCAGCTCTGCTGACCTGGTTCTCTGGCTCTACAACGGCTCTGCTGACCTGGTTCTCTGGCTTTAGAGCGGCTCTGCTGGCCTGGTTCTCTGGCTCTAGAGCGGCTCTGCTGACCTGGTTTTCTGGCTCTAGAGCGGCTCTGCTGACCAGGTTCTCTGGCTCTAGAGCGGCTCTGCTGACCTGGTTCTCTGGCTCTAGAGCGGCTCTGCTGACCTGGTTCTATGGCTCTACAGCAGCTCTGCTGACCTGGTTCTCTAGCTCTAGGGCGACTCTGCTGACCTGGTTCTCAGGCTCTACAACGGCTCTGTTGACCTGGTTCTCTGGCTCTACAGCAGCTCTGCTGACCTGGTTCTCTGGCTCTACAGCAGCTCTGCTGACCTGGTTCTCTGGCTCTACAGCAGCTCTGCTGACCTGGTTCTCTGGCTCTACAGCCGCTCTGCTGACCTGGTTCTCTGGCTCTAGAGCAGCTCTGCTGACCTGGTTCTCCGGCTCTACAGCCGCTCTGCTGACCTGGTTCTCTGGCTCTACAGCAGCTCTGCTGACCTGGTTCTCTGGCTCTAGAGCACCTCTGCTGACCTGGTTCTCTGGCTCTAGAGCACCTCTGATGACCTGGTTCTCTGGCTCTACAACGGCTCTGCTGACCTGGTTCTTAGGCTCTACAGCCGCTCTGCTGACCTGGTTCTCTGGCTCTAGAGCAGCTCTGCTGACCTGGTTCTCTGGCTCTAGAACAGCTCTGCTGACCTGGTTCTCTGGCTCTACAGCAGCTCTGCTGACCTGGTTCTCTGGCTCTACAGCAGCTCTGCTGACCTGGTTCTCTGGCTCTACAGCAGCTCTGCTGACCTGGTTCTCCGGCTCTACAACAGCTCTGCTGACCTGGTTCTCTGGCTCTACAGCAGCTCTGCTGACCGGGTTCTCTGGCTCTAGAGCAGCTCTGCTGACCTGGTTCTCTGCTGACCTGGTTCTCAGGCTCTACCGCCGCGCGCTAAAACCCCGAATACAAATACCAGACAAGCTGTCGCCATTGTGAAAAAAATATAGTGCTTACCGACTAATGAAGGAGACAGTGTAACACCAAGTAAAAGATCCAGTTTTGATGGGCGTCCCAAAAGGAGACAGGGCGTAACAAGGAGGGACTAAGAAGCCTCATTATCAATCGAAGCCAGCATTTACCATGGACGATGACGCCAGCCAATGAAAAATATGGGCGGGGCTTCCACACCACTTCTAAAACATACCCTAATACAGCATGCCTCGCAAAGCGAGCAGCGCATTCGCTGCAACGATAGGCTCGACCTAAAAAAGCTATTGCTGTGAGCTTCTGGAACCACTTCTTTTGCTACCCAGCGAAGTTTCTGCACCTTCAACAGATACAGGTGGACATGCAATGTACGAAATTGGAGCAAAAAAGAGATGGGCTTTATCAATGCTGCTTGCAACATTCATTCACGCACATTCCTTTCAAGATACAAGAATAGGAGTCTCGAGTGTGCTTTATTGAATTGCTGGCTTTGTGATCGGTTAAGTGAGTGATAGCAAATGTCATGTTACATGAATTAAAGTTAGCTTGTGCGCATTTCTAATGGAGGATTTGCTGTTTTCAATGATGTCACTGCTAGAAATAAACTTCCTACTTGCAGGAATGATTGAGGCAGGGGATTCATTGTAATAGTGCTCTGGTTAACACTGTCAACGTTTTTAAAAAACGTTTTGCAATATACATATGTAGTAGGTGTATGGATGACGTATATCATAAACTGAAATATCAGAGCATCCCCACATTTCTGAACCACCATCCCCATCCTAATACAAGCAGGACCCAAGCATCAAAACATGTAGTATAGTTAATGGTGAAGTCCGGTGAAGAGCTGAAAAGCAAGACAACCTACAAACGTTCCCTCTACTGGGAGTCACCTGTAAATTCACAAGAGTAGAACCTCAGCAACAAAGCAATAGCTCAAAGGGCAGGGGCAGTGCGTACACCTTTTATTGTAGTTTAGTGCCTCTTTTCTACTGCTCATTTGAGTGATGTATTTCTCCAGCTCTTCAAGTCTTTAGTGAAATATAAAAACAGTGATGAAAATGTTTCAATAATATTAAAACATAAATGAAGCATTTACACTGTATGCAGCCACACCGCTACAAAATGCCAACAGAAATCACTTGTCAAATGAGGAAAACAAAATTAAGTGAAAGTGCAAAGATAGTAAACACCAAGGCACTGATTAATAAAGCCAGTTGCCCATCTAAATTTAACTTAAATGTGCAAGTAGCAATTGTTTCGAGTGTAAAACCATTTTCGACATTCAATGTGGTTTCACAATCGTCAAAAGATGAACTCATGCAAAGATTTTTGTATCAGAAAATTGATTACCAGGTGTGGAGAGTGCTGTTCCAAACTGGGATGGCCCCTGAAAGTTTGGGAACACCCACAGACACACTTTTTGTGAGTATTCACAAACCTTTTCCTGATCCATTCTCCGCCTGAAAATGGTAAAAGATTTAGGGCCATATTATTAAGAATGGGCGATAACATTATCGCCGCTTGAGCGGCAGGAAACTGCCGCTAAAGCGGCGATAATGTTATCGCCCGTTCTTGATAATATGGCCCTTACTCTTGACAAGGACATGTAAATCCCCTTTCAGTACTGAAACGAGTAGAGACCCCATAAATAGTGAGAGTGTAGAGGAATGTGTTTTTCCATGGGCAGAAATGATATTAATAAAGGGAAAAAAAGAAAAAAGTTAGCAAGTATTGTTTGTACCATGACCCATCAGTTATCTGTTGAGATGGATGCTTGAGGAGCACGAAGATCGGAGATGATGGCAGAGGGGACAATTGGGTTCTGGCACACTGGGGTAATGTTGGAACCAACTGAAGAGGCACACGTCATCAGGGTCTGCTTGCATCCAGCGGACGAGTCGGAGAGTGGGTCTTGGATATGCCCTGGATGGTTCAGGGATGCTGGGAGGATGGCTCTGAATCATGTCCAGCAAGTGATGAGTCACAGAAAATCAGGCCGGATGTCTTTCAGATCCACATAGTGAATGAGAGACGTCGTGGAAGGAGATCGGGAGAACTCCCTGGCACGGTTCCAAAATTTCAGATGTAGCATCAAAAGTGTAAGCCACTCTCGAAACATGATGGGCTAAGGACAGTTCTTAGGTCCAGAAACTCAATCACAGAGAAGAAATGAGGGACCAAAGGCAAAGCATACAACAAATAGTCAAACAGCATAACAGAAAGAAAGGCAAATAACAAAGAGGGGGGTTGTTAAGCCCAAACTGAGGATGGTCAGAAGGCAGATCTGAACCAGAAAGGGAAGCTTTAACTCTCCAAATGTCTTTAATTCCTGGCAAGGGTGGTGGAAGGAAATGGTGTGGAAGCCTTTTGAAGCAGATATGGGAGGTAGACTTGAACCAGAGTAGGACGCTTTGACACCCCATCTTTCGTTCATTACAGGTTGACCGAGAACAGTTCTAGGACACTGAATAGTAGCTGATGGGAGTCACCTCAGAACCATATATAGTGTTCCTCCAAATTCATGCCTTCTGTGTTCCTACAAATCAATACCATTCTGAAAGTGCTTTTGGAAACCCTGGTGAATTCTAAAACATCCAAAACAAGTGTACATCTATCCGGACTCGAGAATTTGGTGTGGTTCCTCTGGAGCGAAGATAATCTGCCTCTCTCCCCAAGGCAACTAACCACCAGCCTATATAAAGGCATTTCTAAGGATAATACTATTCCGGGGAAAAGAGAGGTAAAAGGGAGAGAGGAAGGTGAAGTTCTGTCATTATGGTGACTTAGAAACTTCAGGAATTTTCTATAAAACTAAGCCTTCAGGTTTCTGTATATTACACAATGACACCCACGACCACATCCCAGGATGGTGCTTACCAAGGTAGGGTAGAGGAGGAGCAGTAACAAGCCACACAGTTACCAGGATAAAAGCCAGAGAATTGAAAAGGAGGTAAACCCGGGTCATGGAAGTCTTCAGTCTTTCTGGAGTCATGAAGACGATGGAGCACATAGTTGAATATACTTATTTTGGTAAGTAATTCAGAACTGTAGGAATACAGAGGACAACGTGGAGACAACCAGATAAGTGGGAGCTAACAGCCAAGGGTACAGAGGAAGGGGAAAAACGAAAAAAGTGCAGGGCCTCCAAACAAATGAGAACTGTAACAGAAACGGAGGAAGCCCAACACCCGCTTTTGCCAAGCTTCAACTACTTTTGACTATCATGTTTGCTGTTCTTTTAGCTGATACTGCCTTTTAATGCCCCAGAAGTGAAACTTTCTACTAAAGCACCTGAACCCTCAGGCCTAAGGGTTCTCAGCCCTACTCACAAAGGGCCTTCTCAGTCTCCACTTCCCTGTCTTCTGGAGTTTTCAGGCCTCTCTATATTTGAACCAATGGTGTAACTTGTTTTGAAGTATAGTGTTCTACGTACATGTTGGTGTTTTTGTAACATTTTCCCTTTGCAAATGGGTTACCACCCCAACTTGGGGTTCAGTAACTTTTCAATGAATTACAAAGTATATTTAGGTCCTAAACCATTAATACATACGGATATGAATCGCTATTTGGAAGAGACGCCTACAACATGCCCCTTTCAAATAGCCATTCCTTATTCATTTCTAAATCCAATTATTAGTGACTCCTAAAATAGATTTAGTACATTGCTAAAAGCAGTTTTTCTGAATCCAAGTGTTTGCGACTGAAAAACTGCTTTGTACAACTGGCCCCTGGTGAGTTACATCTGCCATTTTCAACACCTGTTGTCTGAGGCTGCTAGGACGGGCGAGTTGAAGGATGCTTTGCCCTTCAAAGTGAATCAACCAACAACATTGTCATCCTTAATCAGGGCTTTAAGTGAGATGAAAAAACTAGGGGGTCTCTCAAATGGGTGTGGCCAATGTAATTAAGGGCATGGCTTAAAAACACGGTAAGCTAAAAATCTGTGCTTCGCATAGTGTGCCGCCCGACTTGTAGTTTGCTGTTTCTATCTTTGCATCCAGATATACCGATACAACAAGTAACATCATACCTACAAGTCAGTACTATTGGCTTTGTCAATGGTTGTTAGTTGCATAAGAAAAATAAGCAGCAACTATGGCTTGAATATAATATTGAAAAAGCTTCCACTTAAAGCCCTGGTGAGACCACGACAATGTTGCTGCTCCTGAGTTATAAAAAGAGAAGGGAAATCCAAAGAGAAAATGACTCTTTAAAGGATTTCCCTTCCCCTACAATGCTCACCTGGCATGACGTCATGCCGTAACTTCTCCACTAGTGATAAGTGAGCAGTGTGAGCGCGCGCACATAGATGTGTCTGCTGTCATTGAAGTCCGGGAAAAAACGGACCGCCTGTGCCAGGGCACCAAACAGAGGCCGATAGAGACACGTTTCGAGGCCCCTTTTAAAAAACTGCCTGGTGCTCAGCACCGGTGAGACCCGGCCCACTTAAAGCCCTGTCCTTAATGGATTTAATGCTGCAAATCTATGCACAATAACAACTCAAGAAATCTGAGCGACAAAATTATACTTATCATACCTGGTCTATCAAACATCTGAAAATGGCAAAAGTACGGATCCTACTCAAGAATCCATGCAAACTGAGGAATCACGAAAAAAACTGTCAATGGAAGAATGTGAACGACATAAGAAAACAGGGTTTTGAGTTTACTGTGATAAAGCAGGACATTTGGTGAGAGCTTGCCCACGGTTGCTGGGAAAAACTCAACCCATCTCTGAATTACAGACTTGGGTACGGGCTCGCAAATTACTGAAGTGTCCGTTACAGACAGAAATCATACATTTTTGCAAGTTACGATTGCCACTTCTCAAAGATCGGTCATGGTTCTTGCTCTTATTAACTTCAGAGCATCCAGATGCTTTATGGATAATCAGTTTAAATAAGTTCCACAGATTCCTGTCGAGGAAAAACCAGTAAAGGAAGAAATGCAATGAACTGACGGGATAGCTCTCATGTCCGAATAATTCATACGATTTGAGACTCTGCCTTTACTCACGGCCACTCAGACGGGCATGTAGCGGATTCAATTTGATTTAATAGATGCTCTTTCTTTTTCCATCCTACTTGGCACTTCATGGCTTAGAAAACATTGGGGCTTATTTACAAGCCCCTTGCGCCACCCGTACGTCACTTTTCCCATGTTAAAAATGATGCAAAAGTGGCGCAAGGGGCTTGTAAATAAGCCCCATAGTCCTCAAATTGAATGGAATACGCAAGAGCTATGCCTAAATTCATCATACCATGAGGCTTATTTTGTCCTGACATCTACGATGGAAAAGACCCAGGGCCTGATTCACAAAGGTGAGTTAAACTTTTGAGCAAGTTTACAATTTGTAGTAATTTTACTACTTTCAGTATGGTATTTGGATAAAATATTGAGGTGTAAATATCGAGATACTTAAATATCGGAAAAAAATATTGTGATGCAAAAATATTGTGATGCAGAAATATCGTTGTTAAGACTATCAAATTTTTAGGTAAGTAATATCATTGTCAAGAATATTGCTGTTGTTAATATCATTTACAGTGATAATACAGTTGTAGATAATATCATTTTTAATTATCTTAATATGTTTTAATTCATATACTAATTTTATGTATTATTATTGTTTGCAAAGTTGTTAATATTTTTAAATATAGTTTCTAATTGTAAGTGGTTCATATTTTTTATTTAATTGATAATAGAAATTTATTGTGTCGTTGTGGGTTGCTAGGTTTATAGGCGTATAGGGTGGGAAGTTAATTAAGTAATAATTAACAATTAATTATTAATTTATAATTTCATTGATTATTAATTATATAACTTGTGTAATAATTATATTTTGTAGTTATATATTAGGTGCGAGCTGCTGGGTTTGTAGGGGTATGTATGGAATGTTAAGTAAGCAATAATTAACAATGAATTATTCATTTACTATTAGTTATTTAATTGATTATTAATTATGTAAATTGTGTAAAAACTTTGGGGTTGATTACGATGCGGGTGGGACCGGCTTCCGCTATCCTGTCGGAGTCGGATGAACGGCCGCGGCCACGTCGGAAGCGGTCGCGCTGACCGTCATATTACAATGAATATGAATGCACTGAAATCCGACGGCTGAGGTCCATCTGACTCCGACAAGAAAAAATGACTGCTAAGGCATCAGAAAGGCTCATTGGAACTAATCGGAGAGCCGATTAGCGGCCGATGGGCCGCCCAATTACGATGCGCATTTCCGACGACCCTGCCGAGGCGGTCAAACCACATCTCTCTAGTTGGCGGGGAAGGAGGCACATAAGGGCGCAATGTACATCAACACAGTAGCCTACTTCCTGTGACGCCATGGACCCAGTATTACAGGTCCTGCTGCTGCTGTACCTGCACAATGACAACGAAATTCGGCAACTTTGTGCAGCCAATCACCGGTAAGTGGCCTATTGATCACTGTCGTGTAGTTCCTGAAAATACACAGGTTCTGTGCGTTTAGACAACATAAACTGAGGGATTAGTGTCTGGACTGATTCCAGACACCCCCAAAGGATATGATAGCCTTTAGACCAGCTAGCTCACAGTGCCACCATAAGCCCCCTAACCTTACCAAGGAGAGAATAGTTTCTGGCAACTATCGAACATGACAACCCTTGATCCTTCAGGGATCGATGAAACAGTACAGTATGTTTCGCGCAGTCAATCGTACTCACTTAGTCTCAGAGAGATATACAGAATAAGCGATGGGGACGTTTTCAATAAGCATTTATTGAACCAACGTCATTCTAGTATAAAACATGCTTGCTGCGACAATCATTAGACGGAAGCAAATGTAAAAGATTACAAGCACAGAGTAAATAGAAGGTAGAATTCTACCATGGTGCTAAACAGTGAATATATGCAGCCATATAAACATGACAGTAATCAAGCATACTCTTACGATGCTGACCCTACCTAAGTGAACCTAAGTTTATGAGGGGGTAAAGCCAAGAATCCCCTAGGATACAGCCAACCCCATTACCTGATGGGTGAGAGCGAAGGACCCCGACTTGGTCTCGAGTTGGACACCCCGCAAGGGATGTCAGACCAATGCGTGCTGGAGCTTCTGAGTGCAGGGACCTCAGTGTCTTGTGTCAGTGTGGAAGCTTCTCCTCAGTCTATCTAGTGAAGGTATGGTTCTTTTATACCATAAAAATAGCCTCGGGTTCCTAACACAATCGATATGTTGTGCGGACGATTATGTAAATGAGCCCAAATCAATACCTCCAATTATGCAAAGTAGTTCTTTTGCCGTAGGATGAAGATGACTATGACTTTTATATAGAGTATGTTAATCCTGTTATGTACGTCATGTGCAGGGGACTTTTCTCAGAATCCTCATGCATAATAAATAAGGCAAGTTTCAAGGAAACCGATCGACATTTATTCAGCACATAACTGGGTAAAAGGTCAGTGCTAGAACTGTTATGCAGAGCAAGGTAGGACAAATGTAGGTGAAAGGTCGTTTAGCTACTTAGGCCTAGATTGGGGTACATAACACCCACTCCTCATCCGGAGGTCAATAAGGGCAACTAATGCTAAAATATGCCTGTTAAAAAGGATAAAAACATTGTCATGCAATCAGTGTTTAAAAACATCTAAAAACATGGTATATGTAAACAAGCATTGGCATAGCCAATAGGTCTCGCCTTTGGGACCTTATAAGTGTTTAGTTAGAGCTAGGCAGACTCTAGGCTCGACCTAAAAAGCCAGATCTTAGTGAGACCACGTATGGCACAGCCAACAAGGCTGCATAGGAGTCAGCAGAAAACCTGCCACAGGGCGAGTTTTAAGGGAAAAGACACAGGAAAAGTTCTCTTAAACTACGAACGATAGAGTGAGCGTGTTTATTTGAAATTAATAATAAAAGATTTTGTTCTACTTAGCAGTTTTGTCCAACGGGAAGCGGAAGAACCAGTTTTACAACATGCCTGTTTAATTGATCAAACTCAGCATTCCTGATGCTCGTGGCCACGGCTTTAAGTGGGCGGGTCCTACCAGTGCTCAGCAACGGCAGTTTTTAAAAGTAGGTTCTGAGACGGGTCCCTATCGGGCTCTCCATTTTTGCCCTCACCCTCAGGGCAAAAAAAATAAAATAACTTACCTGCAGTAGCACCACTCTTCACTGTCGAAGATATTGGTGCGCTTTACATAGGCACCAGTTAAAATACCCATTGATATATTCATTTTTGGAATTACAGGCTGTTGAGTTGACGTCAGGCTCGAACCTGCTCTCTCAGCTCGAAAGTCGGCAGCTTTAGCCTTACACCACAACTTCACCCACAAGAAGACTGCATTTTCAATATTATATACAATGAAGCCATAGTTGTAGCTTATTTCTGCTATGCAACTTACAACCATTGACAAAGCCAATAGTCCTGGCTTGTTGTAGGTGTAATGTATGGACAAAAGCAGCAAAATGCCAGGGCAGCGCACTATGCTAAGTACAGATTTTTAGCTTAAGTGTTTTAAGCCACACTCTTAATTACATTGGCCACGCCCCTATGAGAGACCCCCCCCCCAGTTTTTCATCCCACTTAAAGTCCTGCTCAATTGAAAACCAGCAACAAACGGCTGCAGTGTCAAATTTCAGTTTCATATAAGTCACTGCACCAAGAGAGCCTGGGCATACCCAAGGTAAAGAACATAAATCACACTTGAGCTCTCTCACATGCCCACTGCACAGCAACAAGCACATGAGCAGTGCCGCATTCACCATAATAGAACCAGCCCACGTTAGGACCTAACACACTTCACCAGCCCTTCACGCATTGGTCATACTCCTACTACAACCAAACATCAGTCTAACCGAGCACACAGGTTTGCTTGTTATCGGTCCATGCAGTTAGAGTGCCACAATGCCGCACTAGTGCCAGTGGCTCGCTATACATGTGCCTGATAGCATAAAGTGTCGATGTACAGGTTCACCTAATTAAAAATAAAACGAAATTGAGGCCAAATGTTGCATTTTTCTATAACTTCCCAACACTGTAAGATGTCACCACTCCTGAGTTTTCCGACTGTACATAGTGCTGGTCAGGCCTATGGATGCTAAACAGAGCGTTCTGGGAGATAATGTCCATTCAGTAGTAAGAAAAAGACAGTCACTATACCAATCCAAAGGACTAGGAACAGTAGACCAATAGCAATCCAGAGCTGTGGCCAGGGAAAAACAAAGTAAGTCTGTTTCAACCAAAGGTAGAAATCACAAATTGGTTGTTTTTGGGAAACAGGCGGTGGCGGTAACTTGGGTTCACTTGGATCTCATGAAAAATTGTCAAAATCGATGAAGTAGCCAGACGCAGTTCGATCTATCTTTGGTAGCTCAGCAGGTTTTGTGGAACTGGCAAATATCTCTGTTTGAGACATATTCACATAGACATCGGTGTTAGGCCGAATTGAGATCTGTGTTTCATTTGTAGTTTGATGTTGTTCAATTTCAACAGGTACAAGTTGCATTCCGTTGTTGGTAATTCCTTCACTTCGTGGAGTAGAATCTTCAAACGTAAATAATCTTTCCATATGAACTTCCTGTATCGTAGCAAGAGGAGATCTGGTGCTATCCAGGAGCCCACGTGGCCTACTATTGAGTATCGGCCACATAGTGAGGTCTGATCAGATTAATTGAGACAAATCTCTTTTATTTGCAGCCGGCAAGGGGCGGAAGAAGTACTGTTCTTGTTCCTTCGACAGCCAGGACAGGTACAGGCGGTCTGTAAGATGGCCCAAATTCTTTTTTGTCCACACTCTTTTCTCTGACCAGGTCCCCAATCTTCTGGACCCATTTAAGTCCTGCCGGAACAGCTTTCACTTCTCTAGTGGCGGTGCGTTTTACTTGCACGTTGATTTGTAATGCCGGAATTCATTGAGTTCCTGTAAAACAGCCAAACAATCTTTGATGTCAAATGGTTTTTCATCCGTCACCGTGCTGCCACAGTCGAGGTCTGGTACCCACATTCTTATCACAAACAGGACTTCATATGGAGTAGGGCACCCCAGGGAACTTCTTGGCATGTTGTTAAGTGCCCTCTGGACCCCATATAGGTGATTGACCTAACTGCCACCCGAGCCTAGTACCCTAGCTGTTAAGGATTGCTTTAAATCCCGGTTCTTCCTCTCTACAATCGAATTTCCATCAGGATGATACAGAGAGGAGTACAGCAATGCTACACCCAAACTTCCCATGGGTTCTTCGTAAGCCTGTGAGCAAAACGCAGGGCCACGGTCGGAATGTAATGTGCCAATTGCGTATGTCCCTATGAAGACTCGAAAATCTTTCATAACATTTCAGGCGTCAGCCGAGCGCTGAGGCCAAACCCACAAGAATCTAGAGCATGAATCCACTGCCACTAAGATGTACTTGTAAGCCGCATCAGATTGTAAGGGGCCGCAGTGGTCCAAATAGACACATGCGAGAGGTCTGTCTGATATCAGTAATGGTGTTTGTGGTAGACGTACTACGATGGAACCTTTCATCTGCTGACAGATGTCGCACTTGAGGACATAGCCATTGGTCTGTTTAGTGAGACCTGGCCACCAATAATGCTGCTTTAGTAGTGAAACAGTTGCAGCAATACCTGTGTGGGCTGAACCCAGACTCTCGTGTGCAGCTAGAATTAATCCTAATCTGCGATCCACGTTTGGTATTACTCTATCCCCCACTCTGGGAATTTGAGCATACAGAATGTTTTGCGCATCTAACTTGTAGGAGTACTTCAGTGGAAAACCTTTTGGCAAGGCTGAGCTATTGTTGTGCGTAGCGTTCACAGCTATCATTATCTGTCCGTCTATCCTCGTGCTAGAATGAGTGATTGCAGCAACGGCAGCAGTTCGCACTTTCACCTTGGCGGCTTCATCAGCCAATGAATTCCCTTCAACGTGCACACCAACAAGCTGATGACTCAATGTGTGAATTACATGAGGCCGTGGCAAGCCTTTTTTCAGCTCTGTCACCTGTTCTCAAAGCAATTTGTGCTTTATTGTGCAACCTTTGGAGTCTCTAAACCCATTCTGGCTCCAAAAGTAAAGATATTCATTGTATGACTGGACACAGTTAAACGAATCGCACACCATGAGTGTGGGGAATTCCCGATCAATATTTTTTAGTGCCAGTATCAGGGCTTTTAGTTCGGCCATCTGTGCCGTGCAATCTCCTAGAGACTGCGCCTATGTATTGCTAGGACGGAACTTGCCATCCCGCATACGTACCCTCACAGTCACACATGCTGCACTGTATTGCTGTTTACTTCCTACGGCAGGCTGAGCAGATTCGTCAGGGTAAATGATGTATTCATACTGATCAAGAGGCATTATTTCATTCAGCAGAGGATATTCTTGTATGTACTGCAGGAATGCTTGTATTTTAAATGTAGAATTTGTAGTCTACATCTGTTGCAGTGAGAGAATTAACCCATTTTATCCATCGCGGATGCAGTGCTTTTATGTTTGGAACGCTTGCTTTGTTGACAGCCTCTAAGGTTGGTACCGAAGTCACAACAATTGTGCTTGTGCTCTTTCTCTCGCTACAGCAGTTTGTAATGCTGTCAGCATTTTTTCTGTGGATGCAAAACGCATCTCAGCATTTGTGTACAAATGAGATTTGTATGCTATGGGTACTGTTTTGCATTCATTGAAGGTGAGGTAAGTGTATCCTGATTGACCCGCGACTACACGGATCACCAAATTAGTGGTATTTACACATGTGTGTAAGTGTTTGGAAGCTATCATGTCAGCTTGTATAGAAAGGAGAATTTGTGTGTGTTCTTGTGTTGTGTTGGACTGAAAAATCAGGTTTGATTAGGTCGTAGAAAGGTTCGACCCTTTCTGCGTAATCCAAAATGTATGTTCTGCCAAAATTTAGGAATCCTAAAATGGATTGTAAACCTTTCAGAGTCTTTGAAGATTGGAGCAGCGCACATTTTTCTAAAAAATTAGTTGCCAGGCTTTTCCCTTCACTTGATAGCTCATATCCCAATACAGGACATTGAGGGGGGCAATTTTCAATTTTTTTAAATTAAATTTGTAGCCCACATTGGCGAACCCCAGAATTATGTTGCTCACCCTGTTCAAGTGTTCCAATAACTCATTGTCCGTCAGATAAATATCATCTCCGTAGGACAATGTCTGCTCATCACAATTTTGAAGTAACTCTGTTACTCTAGCTGAGAACAACCCAGGCTATTCTTATACCCTTGGAGCAGTCTACAGAATTGGCGTTGAGAGCTGAGGGCCGAGAATGTTGTCAAATATCTGCTTCCAGGCGCTATGTTTTGGCAGAAGAATCCATTTGAGATATCTAGTGTTGTTTTGTATTTGGTCCGCACAATGTTATTCATTAATGCGGCACTTTGTGCATTTTGTACTGCAAATGTTTGTGTGCATGTGTTCAAATGCCTGTAGTCTAAAACTAGACAATATGAATTGTCAGGTTTTATTATGGGAAACAAAGGATTATTCATGGAAGAGGTGCAGCTTTCAATCACATCTTGGTATTCAAGTTGATCTAAGATCTCCCTGACTAGTTTATTTGCATCATGTTTTATTGGGTAATGGCTCAGTGGAGTAGGAGTAGTTTTAATTGGATTTCATGGTGAGGTGACTCAGCATCCCACCCTACATGATTGCGGTAAAGTGCATGAGCTAGCGCTAACGCCCTCTCCTGTGAGTATGAATGTTTTAGTGATTCTGGAATGAGGTTGGAGAAAGCTGGCAAAATTACATCTTCCCCCTTTCAGCACTCCATAACGAACTCAGGCGGTCAAACTTTTTCAGCCAAAAGGATGTTGTACCCATATGTCAGGTTCTCGCAAAAGAGACCTTTCACTTTCCTGGGTATGTCCCCCTCCATTTGGAGCGTATTTTCGAATAAACGATGTGGGACACTTACCCTTGTATCCGGTGTCTCCACCATGATATGTTCATTCAACGCTGCTGTCACCAGAAATTCCATCAGGTTCTGGCGAGTTATTGTTACTTCTGCTGCGCTGTCTAGCATCATCAGAGCCCATTCCCCGTTCAGTAGTAAAGTCCTCAGTAGCCTGGGCATTTCTTATTATTTTAAGGCCAGCTACCTTCTTCTTTTTAAATTGAGATTTAGTTTTGGGTTTATCTTCTTGTTTGATAATGTAGTATTAATGCGATGTGTGTCTCTTGGCTTGACTCGCTCTTCTGATCTGTTTTCTGATGAACCCTGAAAGGAACGAGAGGAACGTGTATCAGTATCCTGATACCTGTCAGGTTTTTTAATATTGTTACGGTTTCTAAGAATGTATTTTCTATCAGTGGACTCCTGTTGAGGAGACCCACCCCGTGATCGTAATGTATTCTGCTTATTAGTTTTTGATTGTTTGTTATCCCATTTCTTTTTAGAAGAATCAGGTGCTTGCTTCGAGTTATCCTTTTCAGAATGACTTGTTATTTGTGGTTTCCCATGTCTAGCTCCCAAGTTATCTCTACCCAGTGAAGCATAGGTTTCTTCGATAATCTTAGGAAGTTCTTGCTCCTGTTATGGAGGAGTGACTTCCCTCATACATTGGCGTATAGCCACAGCTGCTGCCTCCGCTTTTATGTTACCTAACATAATGGTTGATACCTGGGCAAAATTGCCTATCAATTTCATCATTAAGTCCAGGGCAGGTCCTGCACGGTACTCATTCTGTATTTGTTTCAATACTTCTGGTATGACTGCTATTGAGGGAGTACCATGAGTTCTGGTATAAACGGCAGCGAAAGCTGTACACCAAGTGGTACAATCCTCTATCGGGGGAGCTATTCCCATTGGCAAGCAAATTGTTAGTATTCTGTGTTTTTCCAGCGGGCCCGTATGTGGAAATACTGCTTCAAGCTGTGCTATTTTCTGTGCTATCCAGAACGGCATTTGCTCATGTTTAGTGGGCATTCTGCCCATAATCGCGTTCATCGTTTGTGGGCTGATTTTTGTCGTAGTCACTTGAGGTTGACCAGCTTGAGTGACCCTTGTAGGTTGAACTGTAAGTGTACGCATTATGAAATGTGTAAGGTTTCTGCATAGTTTTACTATATCTTTGTAAAGTGTACGTAAATCTGCTGCTTGTAATGTATCAATCTCGGGATGTGGTGTGTAGCAGCTAGGACCGGCCAGGTCACTCCTTCTCTGCTGAGCGGACCGAGTCTCACATTTTCTGTGGTGTGGGGGAGGATGCCATTAAACCAATTAATATGTTCTTGGTAAGTTAATTGGACTTTTACGGAAGTTGTAAGAAAAAGAGATAAGGCTTTGTACAATTTAGGGAACTATAATCCTTCAAGCTTGAACAAAACTACAGCCAATAGATAGGATATACCTACTCAGCTGCGGTGGATTTTCCCTACCCACACCAGACGTCTCTGGTTAAATGTGAGTAGGGGTCTCTGAGAAAGCACGACTGAACTACTCAGATTTGACCGTTAAATAAGAACCAAATAAACGTTGGTGGCACCATGTCGTGTAGGTCCAAAAAATACATAGGATCTGTGTGTTTAGACAACATAAACTGAGGGATTGGTGTCTAGACTGATTCCAGACACCCCCAAAGGATGTTAGCCTTTAGACCAGCTAGCTCACAAGGCCACCACCAGCCCCCTAACTTTACCAAGGAGTGAATAGTTTCTGGCAACTATCGAACATGACAACCCTTGATCCCTCAGGGATCGTGGAAACAGTCCAGTACTTCTCGCTCAGTCAATCGTACTCACTTAGTCTCAGAGAGATACACAGAATAAACGATGGGGATGTTTTCAATAAGCATTTATTGAACAAGCGTCATTCTAGTATAAAACATGTTTCCTGCGACAATCATTAGACAGAAGCAAATGTAAAAGATTACAAGCACCAATAGAGTAAATAGAAGGTAGAATTCAACCATGGTGCTAAAACAGTGAATATATGCAGGCATATAAACATGACAGTAGTCAAGCGTATTCCTACAATGCTGATCATACCTAAGTGTACCTATGTGTATGTGGGTGTAAAGGCAAGAATCCCATAGGAAAGAGCCAACCCCATTACCTGATGGGAGAGAACGAAGGACCCCGTCTTGGTCTCGAGTTGGACCCCCCGCAAGGGTTGTCAGATCATAGCGTGCAGGAGCTTCTGCGTGCAGGGACCTCAGTGTCTTGTGTCAGCGTCAAAGCTTCTCCTCTGTCTATCTAGTGAAGGTATGGCTCTTTTATATCATAAAGATAGCCTTGGGGTTCCTAACACAATCGATATGTTGTGAGTACGATTATGTAAATGAGCCTAGATCAATACCTTCAATTATGCAAAGTAGTTCTTTCTTCCTAGGATGAAGATCACCATGTCTTTTATACAGAGTATGTTAATCCTGTTATGTGCGTCATGTGCAGGGGACTTTTCTCAGAATCCTCATGCATAATAAATGAGGCAAGTTTCAAGGAAACCGATCAACATTTATTCAACACATAACTAGGTAAAAGGTCAGTGCTATTACCATTATGCAGAGCAAGGTAGGCCAAATGTAGGTGAAAGGTTGTTTAGCTACTTAGGCCTAGATTGGGGTACATAACGCAGAGGGAGGGGATGATGGTGTTTGGAGTCCTGAGTCCCTCTCCCAGGCCACACTAGTGAAATGGCTACCTACCTGTGATCTGCAGGAGATGGCTGCCATGTGGCTATGGGGGAGGAGAGGTGGAGAAGGGGTGAGGTGCAAGGACCAGAGGGAGGGGATGATGGTGTTTGGAGTCCTGAGTCCCTCTCCCAGGCCATACTAGTGAAATGGCTATCTACCTGTGAGCTTCAGCTGAGTACAGGAGATGGCTGCCATGTGGCTATGGGGGAGGAGAGGTGGAGAAGGGGTGAGGAGCAAAGAACAGAGGGAGGGAATGATGGTGTTTGGAGACGTGAGTCCCTCTCCCAGGCCACACTAGTGAAATGGCTACCTACGTGTGAGCTGTAGCTGAGTGCAGGAGATGGCTGCCATGTGGCTAGGGGGGAGGAGAGGTGGAAAAGGGGTGAGGTCCAAAGACCAAAGGGAGGGGATGATGGTGTTTGGAGTCCTGAGTCCCTCTCCCAGGCCACAAAAGTGAAATGGCTACCTACGTCTGAGCTGCAGCTGAGTGCAGGAGATGGCTGCCATGTGGCTATGGGGGAGGAGAGGTAGAGAAGGGGTGAGGTGCAAAGACCAGAAGGAGGTTGATGATGGTGTTTGGATTCCTGAGTCCCTCTCCCAGGTCACACTAGTGAAATGGCTACCTATCTCTGAGCTGCAGCTGAGTGCAGGAGATTGCTGACATGTGACTCTGGGGGAGTAGAGGTGGAGAAGGGGTGAGGTGCAAAGACCAGAGGGAGGGGATGATGGTATTTGGAGTTCTGAGTCCCTCTCTGAGGCCACACTAGTGAAATGGCTACCTACCTGAGGGCTGCAGGAGATGGCTGCCATGTGGCCATGGGGGAGGCGAGGTGGAGAAGGGGTGAGGTGCAAAGACCAGAAGGAGGTTGATGATGGTGTTTGGATTCCTGAGTCCCTCTCCCAGGTCACACTAGTGAAATGGCTACCTATCTCTGAGCTGCAGCTGAGTGCAGGAGATTGCTGACATGTGACTCTGGCGGAGTAGAGGTGGAGAAGGGGTGAGGTGCAAAGACCAGAGGGAGGGGATGATGGTGTTTGGAATCCTGAGTCTCTCTCCCAGGCCACACTAGTGAAATGGCTACCTACCTGTGAGCTGCAGGAGATGGCTTCCATGTGGCTATGGGGGAGGAGAGGTGGAGAAGGGGGGAGGTGCAAAGACCAGAGGGAGGGGATAATGGTGTTTGGAGACCTGATACCCTCTCTCAGGCCACACGAGTAAATTGGCTACCTACCTGTGGGCTGCAGGAGATGGGTGCCATGTGGCTATGGGGAGGAGAGGTGGAGAAGGGGTGAGGTGCAAAGACCAGAGGGCGGGGATGATGGTGTTTAGATTCCTGAGTCCCTCTCCCAGGTCACACTAATAAAATGGCTACCTACCTGTGAGCTGCAGGAGATGGCTGCCATGTGGCAATGGTGAACAAACACTGTTCACCATCTTGTTCGGTGTTGAGTGAACAGGGCATTATGGTAGTTGTGGTCCTGTTAGTTTCCCTTTGGCAACAAAAGGAAACCTGCATTGTGTTACGTACTGGTTGACAAGATACTGTTGTTGCCACATACACTTGTACATTTTCATAAAATAAGTCATATTTAGTCGGAATATGATGTGCACACACTTGATAACAACATTACCACCTGTTTGATGGTAAGGGTGGGGAAGCATTTGTGATGATGTGCAAGACTGATGACTGTGCCTGACAATGACACATCTCTAAAACATTAGCTTCTATATATGTGACAATTGGATGTGGGGGACAGTAGCAAAGGTGGTTTTAGTACAAAAGATACATTTCAATGTGGCCACACTTGGAGGATTACTACTTACCAGTCTCCAGTTCCCCAGGTACACCAGTCCAGCTCTCAGTATTTATGATGGCAAGCACCTTCTCCTCCCATTCAGTTAGTTATAGTGGGTGTACTGGTGGGCCACCACCAGTCCTCTGAGTCTCCTTGTAGTTTTTTTTTATATATAGTGCGAACTAGACCCGAAGATATCGGGTATCAAAGCGCTTTACATAGCACCAGTTTCATTACACAAGGACACATTCATTTTTTGTTAGGCACGGGGAGATCAAGTGATTTGCCCAGAATCATAGGATGTTGAGCGTCGTTGCCGAGACTCGAACCCGGTTTCCCAGCTTCGACGTCGACCGCTCTAGGTGTAAGGATACATCCTCTCCCATCTTCTGTTGGCAAGGTTCTTTACCCTGACCTTCAGGCCATGCCACCTCTTTCTGATGTTCTCTTTTGTGCGGAGGATGGAACCTACAGCATTGACCTTGTCAACAACCCTGTCCCACATTTGGGTTTTGAGGGCAACAGAAATTTGTTGCACCTGTGTTCCAAACAGTTGTGACTCTACTCAGAGTATTTCGTCCACCATCACTGACAACTCATTGCCAGAGAATTGCTGTCTTTTTTGTTTGCCATGTATGACAAGAGGGACTGAAATGTGAGTGTGGTTGTGAGGGTGATAGGAAAAGTGTTGTGCCTAGATTAGATGAGTAAAGGTGTGTGAACAAACGTGTGTGTGGTGTGTGTGTGTGCGTGGTGAGGTGATGTCTGCTTTCTCTCTAGCTCTCTCTTACAAACGTCAAAAGGTGTGGTCCTACACTGCAGAGTAGTAGCAAGGTTCATGGTCAGGGAAGGTGTGAGTTTTATACTTTGAAATGTGGGCGTATTCACCTGTGTGTTGACCATCAGCGGTGTCCTTTTTGTTGAGCCTCAATTGAACAATGTAATATTTATCAGCGGAAGCTATGGTGTGGCGGTCGTGCGTAGCGTTATGACCGATGAATCCAAACGCTGGTACATCTCTGTAATCATAATATGACAGTCACTTTGACCGCAGTGTTTTCGGGATCGTAAAACCTATTGGTAGTCTTTCCGACCGCCGAAAACTCCTTGGAGAGCGTTCTGACCACAACGGTCAGAACAGAGCACTGCATGCATCGTAATAGGGCGGATGATACGTCACGGTCTTGGCGGGCGGAAATAATCTGCGGCCATAGTGGTCAGATGCCCAGTCCGACCGGCATTGTAATCGACCCCTTTATATATTAGTTACATTTTAGTTGTTGGCAGTTAGGTTTGTAGGGATATAGGGTGGTAAGCTAATTAAGTAATAATTAATTATCAACTATTTATTTATGATTAATTATGTAAGTGATAATTAATTATGTACATTATGTAATATTGATTTATTTTAGTTATATTTCATTTGCGGGTTGCTAGGTTTGTAATGGTACACGGTGGCACGTTAATTTAGTACTAATTAATTAACAAATAATTTTCAATTGTTAATTAAGTAGTTAATTGATTATCAATTATGTAAACTGTGTTATACTTATTTATTTTACTTATATTGTTAGTGTGGGCTGCTAGGTTTGTGGCAATATAGCGTGGGAAGTTAATTAAGTAACTAACATATATTTTTTTAAACTATTGATAATCAAATATTAAATTATTTAATAATCAAGTACATTTTTTATTTTTTTATTTTTTTTATATATATATAATTTCTTGGGTTAATTAATAATGTTCATATTATGAGTTTTATATTTGTTTGAAATTAATAGGGTTATTCAAATATGTAATGTGTTTGAAATTAAGTAATTTCCCTATGGTTGCACAGACTGGAGTGGGAATAGTAAATTTCACCCCTCCAAAGTCCAATGCTTTCCCTACTGCTGCTTAGACTGGAGTTGGAATAGCAAATATGACCCCTCCGAAGTCCAATGCTTTCCCTCCTGCTGCCCAGGCTGGAGTGGGAATAGTAAACCTTACCCCTCCAAAGTCTAACGCTTTCCCTACTGTTGCACAGACTGGAGTGGGAATAATAAATCTTATCCTTCCGAAGTACAATGCTTTCCCTACGGTTGCACAGACTGGAGTGGGAACAGTAAATGAAATCCCTCCAAAGTCCAACGCTTTCCCTACTGTTGCACAGACTGCAGTGGGAATAGTAAATCTAACCCATCCGAAGTTCAATGCATTCCCTACTGGTGCACAGACTGAAGTGGGAATAGTAAATTCAATCCATCCGAAGTCCAGTGGTTACCCTACTGTTACACAGACTGGAGCGGGAATAGTAAATCTTACCTCTCAGAAGTCCAACAATTTCCCTACTGCAGCACAGACTGGACTGGGAATAGTAAATATTACCCCTCCAAAGTCCAATGTTTCCCCTATTGTTGCACAGACTGGAGTGGGAATAGCAAATATTACTCTTCTGAAGTACAATGCTTTCACTACTGTTGCACAAACTGGAGTAGAAATAGTAAATTTAACCTCTTCTAAGTCCAACACTTTCCCTACTGTTGCACAGACACGAGTGGGAATAGTAAATCTTACCCCTCCTAAGTCCAATACTTTCCCTACTGTTGACCTGTTTGGAGTGGGAACAGTAAATGTAACCCCTGTGAAAGCCTACGCTTTCACTATTGTTGCTTAAACTGACGTGGGAATAGTATATCTATTACTCCCAGACTTCATTACTTTTCTTAGTATTGTTTAAATATATCTATTATTAGTATTATTTTTTGAATTTCATATTATTTATATATATTCGTATTTTCTAGGGGGGTGTGGCCAAGATGGCGGCGAGAGCGGTTGCACTGTGCTGAGCTCCGCTCCGAGCTCGCCGGAAACATCCTGATCTCATCGTGCCTTGACCCAGCAAGCCCTGTAATTTTGGCGGCGGAGATCTCCCCGAACCATTCTCTGCGCACGCCGATGCTGCTGGGCGACCTGCAGGGCGGCTGAAGACTTAATAGCCGAGTGAGCCGGCGTGGAGCCGGCGAGGCCCGAGACCCCGGCCGGGGGCGAGACGACTCAGTGCCAGCCGATGCCCACAAGAACCTCTCACATGCCGCGACCTGCGCTGGTGCCCGGCAGCTGCAACAGCTCCCGTCCCTGCTCCCGACCCGTCGGGGGCCCGGGCGCTGACATCAAAGATCCTGCTATTGTGGAGCGCTGCCTACACCGGAGCACTGCGACCCCGCAGGTACGCTGGGCCGTGCGACCTGCGTCCTTAATAGACGGCCTTGAGGCGGAGGAGCCACTGAAGTGGTGCACGAGTGAAGGGGCATTGAGATCCCCTGCAGTGGCAGCTGGGGCATAGAGTAGACCTTGATTCAGTCCCCTCGGTCCCCCTCTCCCTTTGTATTGCACAGACCGGCCTAGGCCTGGGCCTACAGTGAAAAGCAGCTGCGCACGTATGTCCAAGATCCTGATACTGTGGAGCGCTGCCCGCATCGGAGCACCGCGACCCCGCAGGTACGCTGGGCCGCGCGACCTGCGACCTTGTTTGACGCCTTGAGGCGAGGAGCCACTGAAGCGGCGCACGAGTGAAGGGGCTTTGGGATCCCACGCAGTGGCAGCGGGGGCAGAGTGTAAGCCTTGATTCAGTCCCCTCGGTCCCCCCTCCCTTTGCACTACACAGACCAGCCTGGGTCTGGGCCTCCAGTGAAAAGCAGCTGCACACCTTCGCTTCCCTTGGTCCCTTCAGCTGCTAGAGACTGACCACTCGCCCAAACCTCCCTGGGGACATTAGCAGTGCCGGTGCGGCGCAAACCTGGGACATATTTGGACCCCCCGGTGATAGAGGTGGAACACCAGTGAGGAACCGGATTCGCACGCCTGTCGATCCATAACACCTCGTGGCTCTGGGCCTGCCATCGTCGATGACTGGGGGAATGGCCCCCTGATGGACCTCCGTCACCACAGGCGCACCCACAACCTTGCTCATTGCGGTACTCAGCCTTTGCACCTCCTCACCTTCATAGGAGCCGGTGGGGGCGCACTACACCCATGCTGGCTTGCGCAGTGACCCGGCGACTCCTAGGCGAGTCGTAGGCGAGGGCCTACGAACTTGCCGCATAGGCCCTCGCCCTGAAACCCTCCACCACTGTTGGCCCCCCACACCTGGGCCCCTGCCTCCTGCTGATGCCGCGATAGGTAAACCTAGAACAGAGAAGCCCCAGGCGCAACCCCCGGAGGTGGAACCGGTACCTCCATGTGCGAAGAATGCGGCACACCCAGAGCCCTCCACCCTAGTGGACCACAACAACCACTCTCACAGATTCGACGAGCTGCTGGCGGCGATCCTCGATATTAAAACCATCCTAGGCATGAAGATCGACTCCCTGAGTGTAGACATGGGATATCTCCGCGAGGATCACAAGAAGCTAAAGGGCAGGGTAGAGGAGTCCGAATCCACACTGGCGTCACTGCGCCCCACGGTGTCCACGATGGCCACCCAACTGCAATCCCTCCAGCAGGAGGTAGACTACTTGAGAGCACGCGTGGAGGACAGGAGGGGCGCTCACGCCGGAACAACATGCGCATCGTGGATCTTCCTGAACGAGCGGAGGGCCCCAACATGGAACTCTATCTGGAGGAATGGTTCTCACGAGACATCCTGCAAGGCAAGACTTCGAAGTTCTTCTCCATAGAGCGTGCGCACAGGGTGCCGGGGGGCCCCCCACATCCGGGCGCCTTCCCCAGACCAGTGGTGGCGAGACTGTTTAATTATCGCGACCGGGACCATATATTGCAGGTCACTCGGCCCCGGGCCCATGGCAACTTGACAACCCCACGGTCCATATCTATCCGGACTATACTTTGTCGGTGCAGCGCCGTCGATCCTCCTACTTGGAAGTTAAGAGATGTCTGAGGGACCATGACATCCAGTACTCCTAGCAATACCCGGCGTGCCTCCGCATCCGCCATAAGGAGGGCACAGTATTCTGCAACACACCTGAGGAGGCGTGGACATGGATCAATCAACAGGGCCTTGCACACGGTCCACCCACATCACCGACGGACTCTCACCAGGCCTGGAAATTGGTGGAACCACGCAGGGGACGCGGCAAGTGAAGACTTCATCGACCAACGAAAGCCCAACTGGCCCAGGAGCGTGCACAGGCCATCAAGACAGCGTAATACATAGGTAGCCCCACATCCTCCCAAAGACTGGACTCGGACGCGGCAATGGATCAAACATTGCTTCTCACGTCCTCACAGCTCGAGGCACTGTCGGGGGGCGGACCGGCCCTCACCCCGCAGACTGCAGACGCACTGGGCTGAACATCCCAAGAACTCACAAAGGCTCCTAGTGCACGGACTATACGCTATGTACGCACGAGCATGTCGCCAGGCCGAGCTACGAGAGGCGGCACAACGGCAACAACACTGCGCCCCCTCCAACGAGTAGCTGATATAGCACCAATATTGTTTATAATTGTTTTATGTTCTTTTCTGCTTATTTGAATTGCATTTTAGTGTGAATGGCCAATTGCTCGTTGGCAAACCGGCCTGGGACATTGGGGAATCTGTTTTACAATGTCGATCTCTCTAATTACCTGCGTAATGCAGGGAATGTGGGCTGTTTCTATAATTTTAGCAGTGTGTGCGGGGGTGGGGTGTGGGGCGGTGGAGTGGAGCAGGGGGATGAAGAGATACTTGACGCCTGTCCTGTGCCAGGCAACCTCCTCGCAACTGGTTATATGGTGGTGGGAGAATATGTCTTGTTGACCTGGAACGTGAGGGGCTGGGCGGGGTGTGCTAAGCTACACAAAGGGGCATATTCTCAAGGATCTATCGCCGATCTATCGCCGAGTTAACGGCACATTATCGCAGCCAAAGTCGCGATAAAATTATCGCCCCATTCACAAGCTGGTGCAAACAGCCGATATCACCACTTTACCTGCGATAGCAGCCGCAAAAAACATCGCCACAGATGAGCCCGGCAACAAGGCGTTCTCGAGCAAAAATCCGCGACAACACCACAACGCAACATTCCCAACGACCAGCCAGATCGGCGATGAGAACACAAAACAGGCGAAACGGCGCGTTAGCAGCAGGAAATTAACACCTGCTCTGACCTGGTGCAAAGTCGGACGACAACCTGCACCAGAAAAGGGAGCCCAGCCCACAGCCACACCTGAAGAACAACAGATTCCATGGAGCTACTCATCATGCAGCTCGGAGCCCCAACAGGGCCACAACACCCACCGCCACCACACCCAGGTCCTCCACCCCCCTGGACCCTCCCCGGACCACCACAGAGGCAGCGCAGACAAAGACAGCAGACCTTCAGGAAACGCACCAGCCTCACAGACTTGACACCAGAGAATGTCATTGCCCACTCCAGACTCAAAAGGTCAACCATCCTCCGCCTCCTGACCATCATTGCCCACAGGCTGATGGTACCAACACAGTGGACAACCAACATCCCACCTCAGACAAAGCTGCTGGCCGTGCTGCACCTGTTGGCCTCTGGGACATTCCAACCAACAACCGCCAGAGTCGGAGGAGTCTCACAGCCAGCCCTATCCAAGTTCCTCAAACCTGTCCTGGATGCCATCATCAGCTTGGTACCCCAGTACCTATACTTCTCCCACACTGCGCAGGAACAGCTGGAGACCAAGCAAGGCTTCTATGCCATAGCAGGCTTCCCGCACATGTTGGGGGCAATTGACTGCACACATGTCCTACTTGTGCCCCCTGCTGACACTGCACACAATTACTGCAACAGAAAGCACACGCATTCCATCAATGTGCAGGCAATAGTGGACCACCGGGGACTCTTCACCAATGTCGTCGCCAACTACCCAGGCAGTGTGCATGATTCATACATCTTCCGACAGTCCATCATAAACCGGCGCTTCCAGGATGGCACCTACGGAAATGCAGTGCTCGTTGGTAAGTACCAAATGAACACACCACACACCTCAACTCCACAATCATGCAACTCACAACCCTGGGAATGCACACGTTACAAACACACATACAACATGCCCACCCACCATACACGACAGCACAACATACTGCGGAAACCTGGGCTAGCCATGTACATGAGCCATCAATGGCATGGCACCTCAGCTACACAATAGCAGTATGTGGGGAGGGGTGGGAACCAGGCATGTGCAAAGGAGGCAAGTGACCCATGAATGAGAATGCACACAATGCCAAGTGTGGCGTGGAAGTGCTGGACAGACTGCAGTATGCAGACCACAGACATATCCATGTCGACATATACTGCTGGTGGTGGTAGTGTTGTGGACAGTGGACGCAACCATGTCACCCCAGCCAGTGGGGAAGGTCTTGGAAATGTAGCTTGTGACGTCCCCCCCTGTAAGCGTGTGCGGAGTGGGCTGGCCCGGCGTACACCAGGCCAGCGTAGGGGTGTGAATAAAAAGCACGTAGCTCTGGGGGTGGTTCTCTTCCGGAATGCGCAACGTGTCTGCCAGGGCGGCGCCTCCCACCCCGCCACAAGGCCGACGCCGTCGCCGTGAGCGGTGTGGCCGCGATCCTGTGCGCCTGCCGCAGCCCGGGCCGCTGGTCCCCGAACCAGTCCCGTCCGCCCCTGCGCATCCAGGCCTCACTGCTCACCTGCCTACACCGGCGTGTCTCCAAGAGGGCCCACCACGTGCCAGTGCTCGCACCAAGCCAGAGGCCCTCAACCTTGGCAGCCTCCTCAGACCATCACGGCCTCCGCGGGCAAGGCTCGCAGTACTCCTTAGTCGTTGATGTACTCCACCGGCATACACAGCGGACAAGTAGGTCACACATTTGGAACTGAGTCTTGATTACACAATGGCAGAGTACACATGTTAATGCAGAGTATAAATCAGTATACTCCCTTCGATGTGGTGCCACCAACTCTGTGCATAGCATTCCGACCACACGTGTCTGTGGGCCCTTGCTGACCGCTGCCTCCGGCCTACACTGCGGTCCAGCAGGCCTCACACCAATCCAATACAGTCCGTAACAGGCAGGACACAGCATCGTCGCTGGCTAAACACCCGCTCAGCTCTGGTGCCTCCACCTCCGTCAACCAGGAATCTTCTCCACATGCCATTTCAACGCCGTGTGTTAGAGATCCAGGAGGAGCTGGCTGCACAGCGGTTGCCCCGCGCTGACCGCTTCCTCCGGCACCCACTACGGTCGAGTAGGACACACAATTGGAACTGAGTCTTGATTTGTTCATTGCAGACTTTATATCATTGTACAGGCCTCATCGCAGACTGCATCCCCTTCCGGCTCTGGTGCCACTGACTCTGTGCCACGGGAGTCATGGACACTCTCTGGTTGAACTCTGGTGGCGTCTGAGTCTATGGCCTGGGGTTGTCTTCATCATCATGTAGCTGATACTGACATCGTGGGAAAAAGGAGACTGTAGCATTCAACTCCTCCATATTGCCTGTTTCTGCTTGCTTCTGCCCTCTGCATCATGCCCTGGATGGACACCTTCCACTGTCCCCCGTAACACTCTGCGACACTCTTCTTGGACATCAACGTGGGCCCGCTCAGCTCTCGTGGCCCTGCCTCAGTGCATCGCAAGTCACCGTCCCGTGGCGGTGTGCCTGAGCCGGCCGCTGTGCATCCGGGGCCACCAACTCTGTGCAGCTCAAGTCATGGAACCTTGTTGTTTGTACTTTGAACTTCTGATTGTCTGATCACTGTTGTAGTTGTTGCCAGCACCAAACAACCCCTGAGGGGTGGCTTACACTACCCAACACCCATCCAGCACAGGCGTCACTGGACGTGTGACCCTGGCAAAAAAAGGTGCCGGGCGCACGTGCCCGTAGCCAGTTCCACGGATAATCTCAGTGTGTCCGTGTGGTCATTATGTATGCATGAGGGCCCGGGCCATACCACATTACGTTGTGCTGTGTACAGCGGGCGCAACCTTGTCACCTCAGGCAGTGGGGTAGACCTGGGACATGTAGCTGTGTCGGACCCCCCTGTGAGCGTGAGGGAGTGGACCTGCATACGGCAGTACGGCGTAGGGGTGTGGTCATTCAACACGTGGCTCTGGGTGTGGTTAAGTTTAGGCCTTGCCAGGAAGTAACTAATGCGTGTGTCTCAGGTGTAGTGTTAGCGCCACACGTCACGCAATATTCAATGTTGCCATGTAGCATGCACCAGGAGTACGGGCTCGGCCGAGGGGTAAATGAGGGTGCGCAGGCCCGCTCGGGGTCAGGGATCAGACATGCCAACTGTTGTGTGTGCTGCTATTTCCGCAGCATAAGCCAAAGGTCTACCCTCGACCGCATGGCGAGTTCAGCCAGGCATGAACTCTACATCTGTGTCTGCCCTGTCCTTACCATTGGCCTACACACACGTGTCCGTCCACCTTTAGCGCACGACATCACTGTGTCGTTGTCAGGCTTGTGGACATGCGCAGACAGGCATGACAATAGTGTGCTGTAGGGGTGCAAGTGATACAACCGCGCTGCGCACTCTAGTGAACATGCTCGGGGGGAGGGAGGAGCGGCATTGAGGCTACGTAATACACATTGATGCCGCTCATTTGCAAAAAGCAGTACATGTCATGCAGGAATCAAAAAGTCACACATATCACACACCAATGAACCAGTGAGCCTGCCAACACATCATGCCGAACCAACTTTTGACTCATGTCTCTCTGCACTGTCACAGGTGACCAAGGATATGCACTCTGCGCTTGGATGATGACACCCCTCCGAGCCCCGAACACACAGGCCCAGAGGCAGTACAATGCGGCCCACAAACGCACCAGGGGCATCGTGGAACCCACATTTGGCGTGTTGAAGTCACGTTTCAGGTGCCTGGACGTCACAGGTCGAAGGCTCCTGTACAGCCCAGACATCGTGTGCAAGATGATCGTTGCATGTTGTGTGTTGCACAACATATGTGTACGCAGCAAGGCACCATGGATATAAGTGCCAGATGCACCGGACGATGATGATGGAGATGAGGCAGGTGGACCACACCCCACTGCAGCCGCAGCAGGAATAGCCCGTAGGAACACCATCATTGACAATTTCTTCACATGAGCATGTCACATTGTGGCAGTCCTTGGCAGTAATGGGACAGTACAAAATGACCACAGGCACAGCATGTGCAAATAAATGCATTCGAAGAACACTATCCCTGAGTGCATGTCTCTCATCTGTACAGGCACATCATTCAGACAAGTGTGAGTGCGACATGTATTGCTGACAATTTTGTGATTTGTTCATGTATGGTGGGTGTGTCACCTCTGTGCAGAGAGGCTGTTTAGGGTGTCACGTATTCGAACTGCTAGTTCTGTGTGTCGCAGTTAGTAGGGAATCCCACTCTTCAGCGTTTCACATGTGTCCAGATTCATTCCATTTTGGCTGCCATTTGTGTCCTGCAGGTGACAACAGGGCTCCTTTTGGGGTCAGATATGTACCATCATGATGCAGGGATTCCCCCTGTGACTCAGCTCCCACAACATGGGCAACATGTACGTAAGCGGGAGTCACTGCCCCTACATTCGTCCACGCTTTCATAATTGATTGATCATGGTCATGACACGTCCGTGTGCAGGAGGGGTTGCTTGTCCCTCTGCAATGTGAGGGGGAGATGCGGTTTCACTGTGTGTTACATGCATGTTTCAGCATTTGCGCAGTTTACATGCAGACTGCATGTCAATGTACACTGTGACTGTGGGGAGATGCCTATTTGATGCGGGACGATGCTCATTTGTTCTACGTAACGGATGTGGGGTTGTGCTCGTACATTGTCATCTCACCGCTTTTTTACTCTGCTTTTATTGTGCATTTTCCCGCATGATGCGTGGGAATTGCAGGCCTCTCACTGGTTATCGCTGATTTTTGTATCGCGATTGGCCTCATCGCTACTATTTTCGCGTTTGTGTTTCGCGTTTTTTCTGCGTCGCGTTAGTTTTAACACGTTTATTTGACGCGTTATCGTTGGACTATCGCATGGGGCCGCCGTGTTGTGAATTTCACGTTAACACGGAGTTGTTTTCCCGCGATAGACTGCAATATGAAGAGTTGCGTTAAACTAATTTTGCGGTAGTTATCACACGTTCTTGAGAATATGCCCCAAAGTGTATCAGTATTTACGTAGCCATGGGATCACGTTTGCATTGTTGCAGGAGACACACCTCACGGGGCAAACACTTGCTTCACTCCGTAAACGCTAGAGAGGCACGATCCTGGGCACCACATACTCGGGATACGCTAGGGGCGCGCCTATTTGGATGGCACCAGGGACCCCGCTGCAGGTCACACACTCTAGAGTAGACACACAAGGCCATTTTGTTACCTTAGAGGGTCTGCTGAATGTATCCCCACTGGCGTTGGTCTCCCTATACGCCCTGAATTCAGGCCAATCCTCATTCCTGCAATCACACACGCCGTCCTTATTGGCAGATCCCACGGTCCCCATGTACTGGGGTGGAGACTTTAATGGGGTGCAAGATCTTAGCTCGCTCCCGCCCCCCTTCCAGGGGCTCAGTCCATCAAACTGGCGCAATACATGAAAGAGTGGGTTTCCAACATGCAGGTCTACGATGCATGGCGCGGCAAGCATCCTCTGACATGCGCATTCTCGCATTACTCGGCGCTACACGACCTATACACCCGGATAGATACCATATACTGCTCAGATAATGCCCTACACAGCATATTACAGGCAGACTATTTGCCACGAGCACTCTCCGACCATAACCCGTTACAATTAACTCTCTTGTGGGGCGCGAGTCGGCCTGGGATCTCGACCTGGCGCTTGCCGAGCGCCGCGCTTGCTGACTCATCATATCGCGCCACCCTCTTGCGTTCCATTGACTCGTATTTCACGATGAACGCTGGCACTGCCTCATCTGTGGGAGTGGAGTGGGACGCCTTTAAGGCTGTCTTCCGGGGACATGCCATCAAAACCATTTATGGTGCTCGAAAGTCGCTGACGGATGCGCGCCAGACTCATCCCCCGGGTCCGTCCCTCTCTGGCCCGGGCCCGCCTAGCGTACAAGGGTGCAATGGCCGACCTCTGTGCGCTGGACTATAAGTCATATTTGGCTCACAGACACAAGGAGGGAGATAAAGCGGGCAAGCTGCTAGTGTGGCTACTGAAGTCCGACGCTTCCCAACCCCCCATAACTGCTATCCACAACCTCGCCGGGACTCTTGTGAACATGCAGGAGGACATTAATCAGTCCTTTTCTGACTATTACACAGCGCTGTATGCGACTCCTGTCGCCCACAACCCAACCTCCATACAGGGCTTCCTTGCGGAGGTTCAACTCCCACAAATCACACCAGCACACTACGACTCCTTAGAAGACCCCATCACGGTAGATGAGATTATGGAGGCAATCGGGCAGCTGGCAACTGGTTAAACGCTGGGAACAGATGGCTGGCCATCGGAGTTTTATTCGACCTACTCCGAACAGGTAACGCCTCGGTTGGCCAGTATGTACACCGAAGCCTTCGAGAAGGGTGAACTCCCGCTCAGCCTGAGAGAAGCGACACTAGTAGTTCTACCGAAACAAGGCCGAGACCCCCTTCAAATGGCCTCATACTGCCCCTTGTTGATGTTGAACGTCGACTACAAGATCCTTAGGAAATTACTAGCGAATCGGTTGGTCACGGCTGTCCCCCTGCTGGTTCATGAGGACCAGAACTGTTTTATACCGGGGAGAAATACCGGCCTGAATTTGCGTCGCTTATTTGTGCTGCTGGAAGGGATGAAGGGGGAAGCGAAGATGTCCTGGATAGCCTCTCTAGATATCGAAAAGGTGTTCGATACACTGTCCTGGGATTATCTATCGGCAGTGTTACCCGGGTTCGGCATAGGCCCCAACTTCCTGCGGTGGATACGGTTGCCGTACCACAGACCACAGGCCAGGGTGAAGACGGGTCGCACTTTTTCCTCACTTTTACGATAGCGCGAGGTACACGCCAAGGTTGCCCCCTATCGCAGATACTCTTTGCCTTGGCAATGGAGCCACTGGCATGTAGATTCCGACAACGAGTAACGGAGTGGGGTCTGCATGCAGATGGTCGGTGGCACAGAGTGTCGCATTAATTTACCTGCACGGCCAGACTGAGGTACTGCAGTTGATAATGGACCTCCTAAATGAGCATGCGCGGGTCTCCAGATTATGGGTCAACTGGTCTAAATCAGTGGTGTTTCCAATGACGCTTATGTCACCAGTCCAGAGGCAAGCTGCACCGAACACACCACTGGAATGGGCGTTCGGCACCTTTAAGTACCTGGGGATCCAGGTCTACCGATCAGGGATGGACACCATAGACGGCAACCTGGGGCGTGCCATTGCCAGAGCTCGGTCGACGATACCATTCTGGCTGGGCCTTCCCTTGTCTCCCATGGGACCGGTGGCCATCTCCAAGATGCTGGTCCTCCCGCGCCTTCTGTACTTCTACTATACACTTCCTTACCGCCTGCCACGGACACTCTTTAGGGATCTGGAATCCTTTTTGGTCTCCCTAATATAGGGGAATTCCAGGGCCAGGGTGGCTTTCCATAAGTTATATCTGCCACTGTCGGATGGTGGCCTTGGTGCCCTGAATTATGAGCGCTACTATGCCTCAGCACAACTGCAATGGCCAATGAGGTGGTTGGCTAAAAGCAACCTCACTGAGTTGATCATGGCGGCCATATCTTGGGACCAACCGGTACTACTGGAATGGCTGTCGGGCACCACTACATTGACCCAGAAACATCGCGGCAACGTCTTAATGGTGTCGGACAGACGTAACTGGCTCAGATACATGCTACCTAAGGGTCGGACCACTCCATATGCCCCTGGCCTGCCATTGGAGGTACTCCCGGGCATGTTTGCTTGTCACGGACGCACGGGGCTTGGGCCTTGGCGGGAGAGGGGCTTAGACACATGGGGGAACATGTACGCAGACTCACAACTGCAAACATTTGAGGAGCTAGTGGATACTTACAAGGTGCCGCAGGGCTCCTTCCTGTTAAACACGCTGCTCACACGCCATTTCCTACAAACATGGGATAACGACCGCACTGAACCCCCGCCTCACACCTCTTGCAAACGTTGCTGACACATGGACGGGGTAGACACGCTGTAACAGCCATTTACACCTCTTTCAGACTGGACGATCCACCCGCGCTGACAGCATTACGTGCGTACTGGGACGCTGAGTTGGCCTCAACCATTACTGACAAACAATGGACGCAATGCATCAGCCACCCAAAAATTATTTCGACTAATGCCAGGTTGAAGTACACCCAATTTAAATACTTGCTTTATACGTATCGCACACCTCATAGGCTAGCACGCATGTACCCAACAACAGTAGACAGATACCCCAGGTGCCGCTACCCGGGGACCACATTTACACATATGGTTTGGACCTGTGTGATTATTCTAGCGTACTGGGCCGAGATAGCCACTTTCCTCACGGTAGAGGCGCAGCCCACCCATTTTCTATTGGGCATCACGAGGCGCACCGCTTCTCGTAAGAGTCTAAATAAGTTCCTAGATCTAGCCTTGGCCCTCGCCAAACGTACAATAGCTATGGCATGGAAGGCGCCTCTGGGCCCCAACATACACACATGGTTGCTTGACCTTCGCAGGGTACTGGTGTCGGAACATACAAATCAGCTGGCGACTGCTGCACGAGCATCAGCGCCCCCGCGGTCGAACCCCATTCAGTGGCAGGACTATTTGACACTAATCAAGGCCAGGTTGGCCTCGACGCGCCCTCCCTAACCCCGGACATTAGCAAGGGGCTGCGGCTCTCTCAACCTTGTGGGACCCGCATTCCTATATTTATGCATTAATATATGCCTTCCTGGCTGCCGGACATGCGGGCCCCCTGCCCCCGTCCCGTCTCTCCTCCCCCCTCTTCTCTGGCTTCCTCCTCACCCCGCCCCTTCCCCTCCCGCCGCCCTCTCCCCCGGCTCATCTTCTCCGGATGGGCCACTGCACCCATTTAGCTATACACGAGATGCCCACCGCTATGCTCCACTGATATGCACGCGTTGGCTTCTGCCTACATATAGAGATCGACCTTTAGTTCTTCTTTTCATGTTATTTCACTTTGTTGCCTACATATGACTCAATGATAGAATTAATCTGTGTAATAATGACGGGTTTTTCTTTTGATATTATGATTCATGTTACTGTTGGTAAATGTACCATGCCAAGGAACTGTGAGACGGTACAGATGACAAAGTGAACTTTATTTATCACTGAACTGGATTCTCCTGGCATCACGCCTAAGCCATGCCACTTATTGCCATTGTAATGTCAATGCTGGATTATGTTGTCATGCAGATGTTAATGATATCAGATATGCAGATGTTAATGATATCATTATGTCAAAATTAATAAAATATATATATATTTTTTTAAATATTCGTATTTTCTAGTACGGTAGAAAGACAGTTTGTTCCGTAGAAGCAATGGGGACTCGTTAAAGAGCATGGTTGTCTTCTTTGTTGGGGAATGAGTAAGATTATATGTCTGAATATAAAATGCAGTGAAGGGAACTGCAAAGGTCAGAACTGCGCTATGGGGTGAAGGTCTGACTGCTTATTTTGCAGTAGTACTGTGATTTATTGTTCAATTAAAGGCAGTGCAAGGAAGATAATTATATGGGTGGATGGTTTTCCATTGTGAAATTAAAATGATGGGTGAATTTTGGACGTTAACATTTCCTTTTATAACTGTGAGGTATATGTAAGCAAATATGAACCTTCAGGAAGTTATTTTGACATGAGACAAAGAGATGCTAGATGGAACACTACTGGACCTATCTAGCATTTAGTATCGACATAGCCTCATGACCTTAGGATATATTCTTATATATATATTTTATATATATATTTTTTAGGATCCTGTATCATGGGGATTGAATTATCACAAAAGGAGAACTTTTTCTGATGCTTGCTGTAGCATTACAATTGAATCTAGTTGAATGGACATGGTGAGAATAGGACAAACAATTGAGATATTTACTTAGGAGGTATTACATTGCCTTTCAATTTTAATCAATTCAGTTATACATTCTTTTAACAGATATGATTAGGACTATGGAGATTCGGAATAATATAAAGTTTTAAAATCCGAAAAGAAAGAAGAAGGGATCATATCACCCTTATTAGAGTAAGTGTATTCAGAACTCAGAGTTTAGACAAAGTTTATTAAAGTATTTTATACATGAAAATGATATAGTCATGAATTGTCATTAACAGGTAATTGTTTCGAGGAAAAGTGCTTTACCGAAAGTCCAGAACTTACATTTGAGTACTTCACGGAATAAATGAACAGAGAAACAAAAGTTAGTATCTTAAGGTACCTATTTATATGAATTGAACATGTATTATTGAGAGGTAGAAACCACTGCTGTCAAAAATGAGCTAATGTGCTTCCCTGGATAGGCCTATACAATTTCTGTTAAGTTTATAACAAAGTTATTGTAAATATTTGGTTGGATAGCTCTAAACAAACTATGTTGAAATGTCTATGGTAAATATATTTTTCTTACTACAGGAGAATGTGAATTTGTCAAGATTATGCATTTTCCTTTTCAGGATATAATTGGTTTATTATTGTTCATTTGTCCTAATGATAAAGTACTGATGTATATTTTTTGGTATTCTGTTAAGTGCCCTGAAGAAGCGCAATGTGCGCGAAACATGTGTTGGCTGTAGATTATATCTGCTGTATAAAGAGACACAACAAGTAACTCAATAAAGAAGAAAAACTACGCAAAATTGTGCACTGTGTAATTCTTGGTACTCTCAGTACTGTTATTTTGGTTTATTATTTACCATACTGGTGGGGACCGCTATACTGAGATTATAGCACCGGGCGATATTCCTCTTACCCAAACTTTGTTTATATATATATGTTCCACCAAATGGCTCCACTTCCAGCATGCTCATAGTCGGTGCCAATGTTCTGGATGGAACCATGCCCCGCAAAAATCTTCCACCAACAAGTTTTACGCCGCACTACAGGAGTTGATTCTGCAAATATGTTTATTCAGCACACGATCACCAACGTGTTTCGACTAACAAGTCTTGATCGCGGTTAGGTGAGTCCTCCTTTGTTTCTGTATTTTTACAGAATTCCCACTTAGCTTTTAATGGAGCATTGTGGGATATGTAGTTCCAGAGACAGTGAGTTTGTTAAAAACATTGGCTACATTGTACACGTTTTTTTTAAAGCAATATTTCAGTTAATTATATACATCTGAATGGTGTGGAATTGGCTAATACCCATTTGATTTTCAATTTTGTCTTCCAGATCTGACTATTGCCAGTTTCTATGGGGTCTTAATGTGTATTCATAATTTTTCTGTCTATATTCAATGGATGTTTCATATGCTACAGTCCACCTATTCTCCAAGGGATTGTTTACTGTATCTGTTTCTCCCTTGATATATAGTGCAGCTATATGTTGGAGGCTTCCCTGTATTGGGCTTTGTGCCCTGTTACCAAAGTACCTGCATTTCTCCTATCTGTTTCTAGGATTGTGGAATAAACATACACACAAATGTGTGTGTGTTTATATAAGTATATATTAAAATATAGTATTAAATAATATTTAAATGTATTTAATTTACATTATATTGACATACCTTGGCCGACAGGACACGGTCTTAAGATGCGCATAGCCAGCCCTGTTAAATCCTTCAGAATCCTTGGTTTAATAACTATCTCTGGCCCCTGCCTTTGTGGCGAGCACCTCTCCCCCACTGCTGCACCCCGAATATTGGATAGGTGGCCCCCAGGGACATACCTGGTGTTGGTGATTGATGGAGGCTCATGGCAGCCCTGGAGGCATCTGTTGGGTGGCCCTGCGGGCTGGGAGAGCTGTAGCTGACCGTTTCCTGCCCAGATTGGGGCCTCCCCTCATACCACTCAGGGGCTCCATATTTATTGTGGAGGAGGCCGGCGAAAGGTTGCGGAGGCAGGAGCAGGGCCGCGGCCTGCACTAGAGACTCTCACCTCGGCCTGGCTTGCAGCTCACTGTGGAGGGCTGCGTGTTGCTCTGCGGCCCGTGCGTAGCCTGACCTAGACCGGGGTTACTGGGGATGCACCCCCATCGCTCTGTTTGCACACCCATGTGCCCCCGCTGGAGCCAGTGATCTGACGCCGAGGGAGGGCAAGCTGTGGCAGGGATCGGCCCAACAGGCTCAGCAGGTGTGGCGGCATGGTGATCGCAGTGACGCTGAGGACCCCAAGGAGACACCAGGGGAGCTGCATGCCAGCGTTGTTGTGACCGGCTGGGGTTGTGCCAGTGGGCTGCCTACCACAGGAGTAGATGTGTGGTCCTGCAGCTGGGAATATTTGGACTGGCCCCGTAAGGATTCCCCTGCAGCTTGTGGCAATTGAGGGCAAACCAAGATGTTGTGGGTCATTGCTTGGGGCGAAGATGCTCTGGTGACCCCTGTGATGACTGCCCTGGTGGGGAAGACTGTGTGACCCCATGCAAGCCCTCTGAGGATTAGAGGTGAGAGCCTGCGACAGCATCATTGGCCCCTGGGTCCGCCAGTGATTGAGGTAGGATGTGTTTGGCCGGGACTACTACTAAGCCCTGGGGATAGATTGCATGCTTGCCCTGTAAGGGATAGGGCCTACACTATTGGGGTGTGACTACCTGCTGATCACTGACCTACTATGTCCCTCTTGGGTCAGTAGGGGACACCCTGAGACTGGTGCCTGAGAGGTATAAAGGTGTGAGTGTGCATTGTGGTCCTAGTCTTCAAAGACTCATGGGGAGAAATAAGCAGGCGGGGCCACCCAGGGGAACATCATAGAGCATTATACAGCCCCAGCCCCCACCTCACAACGTGTCACGAGGCACACTTCAGGCCGGGGTGATCGGGTGCCGACTGGACGGCAGGGGAGCCTTCGAGTGCTGAGTGACTGGAGGCCATAAAGGGCTCTTGGGTATCCCTAGAAAACAAAATAGACACTGTTGATCTTGAGGTCAATCTCTTACACGCTGACCTCCGCAAAGTCTCTGATAAGGTGCATCTAGCAGAGGGCTCCATCAAAGAACTGCAAACAGAGGTGGCCACCTTGAGGAAGCAAGTTGCGGCCGTCACGGCTCGCTCTGGGGCCATTGAGGCTAGGGTGGAAGATGCAGAGGGACGCTCCAGCGGCAACAATGTGCGCCTACTGGGATTCCCAGAGCGGGCTGAGGGAACCAACACTGAGCAGTTTGTTGAGGCTTGGATAAGGTGTACCCTGAAGCCCAGTGGACTGTACCCCTTGTTCATCATTGGGAGGTGCACCGCGCACTGGTGGCTACGCCGTGGCCTGTGGCCCTGCCACGGGCCATCATTGCCTGCATTTTAAACTACAAAGATCAGGACTGTATCCTTAGACCGGCCAGAGACACTGGTACTGCCAAATATGAGGACCCACATTACACTAATAACGTCCAAGGCACCTGGAAGACATTCCTGGAGGTAAGGCCAAGCTTCACTCAATGGGCGTACATTACATGTTGTTATACCCAGCTAGACTGAGAATGCTTTCAGGGGGCAAATCTCATTTTTGTGATACTCCTGAGGATGTGTGACAGTGGCTAGAGGTCTGACACAAGGTGCCCAGGGAACGCACTGGCTCCAGGAAGTCTGGAACTTAGAGGTTGTCCGTTCAACTGGAGGATGAGAGAGAGGCCGGACACTGACCATGGCCGGTCCCCTGAGATGGCAGATCTTGTTAGAGTGGAGATACAGGACAACAGCACCATGTTACTGGCCTGGCCAGATCGACGGCTCATATCGGGGGCAGCTTTGCCGATGCAGGTGGAGACTTCGCTGCTGACCGAATCTGAAGCTGGGGGTGGATCCTTATGATGCTGTTGTCCTTTGTGTATCATTTGTATAACATCTCTTGTTTTTTCCTTTCCAGGAAGGACTCATCTTGTTTTCTCTGTCACATAACGTTAATTAGGAGTGAGGGGGGAGAGTGCGAATACAAGGATTTATTGGGTTACATCTTAATAGTTTTTGTGGGAGAGCATTCTGTTTAGGCTTCATGTTTAAGTTTTACATTTGAAGGAAATATGCCCTGTATGTGGATCATGTCCTAGTGGGCAGCCTCTCCACAACTGTGGTAGCCAAAGGTTGGGGGGTAGGATTAGGCTGTGAGTGCTGACAGCAAGAACGATATTGGATTAACAGTGTGAAATGTTGTTGTCGCGCTTCATTTCCGGGGAGGGGGTTGTTCATGGATCCCGCTGTTTGGGGTCGCTTGTTAGCTGTTTTGGCGGTGCATATATCACAACAGTCCAAATTCTTTCGAGTCCGGTGGTGGGGGTAGGGTTTGGGGTGGAGACATACTATGCCTATGGCAGAAAATATCAATACTCACATGGAATGTCTGCGGGCTCTGAGGATATTCCAAACGCTATAGGGTCCACTCTTTTCTTAGACACCATAACATTCCCTTTGTTTGCCTGCAAGAGACAGATCTGGTGGCTGAGGAGACCCAGAAATTGCACAAAAAGTGGAGGGGTCAACTGTTCTCTGCCTCTTATTCATTCTATGCCAGGGGGTAGTTATTTGGGTGGCTCGTGGTCCACTTTAAGCATACCTATAGCGAGGCAGATGTCGAGGGAAGAAACATGCTGCTTCAGGGCACCCTCGATGGGAAAGAGATCACGCTCTTAAATTCATACGACCCCAGTATTGATGACCAACATTTTTTTGAAGGAATGCAGGACATGGCAGATTGCGTGGGCTCCCCCATATTCTGGGTGGGGGACTTTAATTGTGTTTTGGATGGGACGAGGGATTGTTGTCTGCCCAAGGAGGGTATCAAACCACTGATGGGGAGCTCACTGAGGAGAGCAATGCAGAATTTGGGTCTCTTTGATGGGTGGTAGATGTTGCACCCGGACAGCCGAGAATATATGTGTCCCTCTCGGACGCATAGCGCTTACAGTCGACTGGACCACTTCTCAGTGGGAGGTGTGGATCAATCCGGATAGGCGCAGTGCCACACATGGTCAGGTTCCTCTCGGATAATGCCCTGGCTTTACAATCTCTGGACTGGGGCGGGAGGTTGACTGGGTTTCAAGCATGGTGTATGCCTTCTGCTCTCCTTACCATCACTTGTAGGGCAGACTGGGGGACTGCTGTAGAGAATTATATATCTGAGAATTGAGGGACCATGAATACCAGGGCCCCAGAGTAGGAGGCACTAGAGACGGTAGTAAGGGGGGAGTGAATAGGCACTGTTTTTGGTGTGCCCAGACAAGTCATAGTGGATTTGAAGATTCAGGAGGGCCAATTAGCCGACCTCTAGAAACTGGAAGTGCATACAGCAGAAGTGCGCGCAGCGACTCTGGTGACCCATAGAGAGCTCCATTACCTTTGGGATATTTTAGACAAAACTGCTTTCAAGTTTTATCACCAAATGTTGCATAGGGAAAGGAATAAATATGGTAAGCTGCTGGCTCAGCTCTTAATGCGGGAAACAGAGATACGCCCTCATACTGTCCATGCAGAATGTGCAGAGTCAATTGCAATCCCGGTGGCGAGGTATCCTGTCTGCCCTGCTGGACCACTTTAAGCTAGTGTATATAGAGATGGTCCACAGGACGTTGAGGAGAGGATGGAGAGATTCTTGGCTAGCTTAGGACTCCCCCAGCTGAGGAGGGAGGGTGTAAAAGAATTGGAGGAGGATCTCTCATTGGAGGAGGTGTGTGCTGCCATGAAGGCTCTTAACATGTCCAAAGCACCGGGTGGTGATGGATTCCCAGTGGAGTTCTATTGTGCTTACTCTTCCACTCTCAAGGAGAAACTACTGGAGGTCTACCAGGAGGCGAAGGAGAAAAGACTTCTCTTGCCAACCATAAGAGAGGGAGTGGTGTGCTTAATGCTGAAACCTGGCGGGGACCCTGTGGACCCCTCCCCATACAGGCCCCTCACCATGCTTAATACAAATCTTAAAGTATTGTGCAAAATCCTTGCGACTTCTCTCTGTGGAATGGTTGGAGATCTAATCCCTGAGGACCAATGCAGCTTCATGCTAGCACGTAGCACCACTCACAACCTCCGTGGGCTGGTTCATGTTCTTCATGACACTTTGGATGGGGAGGAAGAGAAGGCTTTAGTCTTCTTAGATCTTGAAAAAGGCATTTGACACTGTGGAGTGGGCCTTGTTAATGGCGGTCCTGTGTGGCATGGGGTTTGGACCTGATTTCTGTGCATGGATTCAATTAATATACACTGAACCTTCTAAACGTATCAGAATGGGGGGGAACTCTCTGAAGCCTGCCCAGTGGGATGGAGCACTCGCCAGGGCTGCCCTCTTTGGCCTCTTTTGTTTGCTTTAGCGATTGAGCCTCTTGCGTGGTTATTGAGTGCGTAGATCGAACCCTGGGGGAACAAGGTGGCGGATACTACCCACATCATTTCGCTGTATGAGGATGATGCATTGGTATAAGTGCGTGCACCTTAGGAATGTGTTCCAATCCTGATGCATTTGGTGGGGCCTCAGTTCTTAGGATCAATATCCGTAAGTCACTATTGTTTCCTTTGTGTGGTCTGGTTGGGAGACAAAGGGACCAGCTCCTGTATGTCGGTCTCTGGTGGGAATTGGATGGGTTTCGGTATTTGGGAATCTGGATTACAGAGACTGAGGGCCAGCATCAATGCAGGAACATGGATAGGGTGCTGACAGGTTTGGAGAACTCCATTAAACTCTGGCTTCCTCTTTTGGTGATGGGCAGGGCAGCCATAGCAAAAATGTTTTTTCTCTCCGCTGTCTGTAGCTTGTGCATAACTCTGTGTTCCAGCTGAGGCATTGGTTTTTCCCTAGGCTGTATAGCCTGCTGGTGAATCTCCTTTGGGCAGGTAAGTGGAGTAGGGTGGTGCTTGCAACACTGAAAGAGGATTTGGAGGAATGGGGTTGGCGGTCCTAGATGTGCAGTTCTACTACTACACAGCCAATCTGCAGCATTACAGAATCAGAAAACTGGGAGAAACGACTCCAGGGGCTGAACTTTGAGGCGACACTCAACCCCAGTTGTTGATGCGAGGGGGCAGGTCAGAGACTCTGGTGCAGCATCTGCTTAAGCGCATGAGGGAAATATGGCAGAGGGTGGTCCACAAAATAATCCATACAACTCCCTTTAGTAGAGAGTTAAAATAGTGGGATCTGGCTCTATTTAGGAATATTGACACAACAATGTCTATGGAGCAATGGCGGGAGGGGAGATGTCTAGTGGCAGGGGAGATTTACCCATGACATACCTTCATCTCTTTCCAGGATGCACAAGACACTTTTCAAATAGGACCAGTCCATTTTTTGCACTATGCGAAGTTATAGAGAGTGGCAAAGGAACTCTGGACAGATTTTCCTGCGGCGCCCCAGCCCTCTGGTATCCTGGACGGCCACTTAATTACCCACTTTTACAAAGTACTCGGGAGTGATATGCAACCTCTGCAATTTCCTTTGCGTGGGGCCTGGGAGAGAGATTTGGGGACACCCATCTCTGATTCGGATTCGGTGAGTGCGTTAGGCCTTGTACGTACCATGTCCTGTAATAACAGGTTTAAGCAACTGCATTTTCATTTCCTGCATCGTACTTACATCACCTTTTATAGGCTCAACAAAATAGACTTCACTAGAGGAGCTACATATGCACAATGTGGGAAGGCCAGGGCCACTTTCATGCACTTAGCATGGGATAGTGCGCAGGTTCTGGGTTTTTGGGAATGAGTGGTGCCTCGCTTAGAGCAGGCCACTGGGGTCCATGTTCCACAAACACCACTCACCTGTTTATTGGGAGTGGTGGTCCGACCAAAGGGACACAAAATCCCATATAAATTGGTCAAGTTGGCCTTATTAATGGCAAAGAGACAAGTGACCATTGGGTGGAAGGACACAAGGGTCCCGCTACTGACATCTTGGTTGAGAGACCTGTTGGAATGGGGATGGCAGAGGAACAACATATGAGATTGTCACACATGGATGATGGGGCTGCTGAGGCCATTATGCTGTGGGCCTAATTGCTGGGTATGTTTCAAGACAATGACAATGCTTACCCCAAGAGTAGCTCTGAGGCAGAGATTTAATTTGAATAAAGAACTGCTGTGTATGTATATTTTCTGTTGACCAACTACGTAATGGGATTTCCTTGTATAACAATCAGCTCGAAGCCTTGGTTTGCTGTATGCATGCCTCAGGGCGTTGTGGGGCAGCTGGACGATCCAACCCGTTGATCCGGTACGCTTCTTGATTGTCGATACAGAGTGTTTTGTTGTTTGCTTAAAACCAATAAAATACAGTTAAAAAGTACATTATATTAATGTTATATATTAAAATATTTAACATTTACGATTTAAACTATATATATATATATAGCAGGCAGAAGAGAAAAATAAAGAGATTCTTTATTGCCACAAAGAGGAGTTCGCTTGTTCTTTATCGCCGTCTCTGGAAGTTAAGGAATGTTTGGAATCAAATATATAGACAGAGCTGCGCTGCAAATTCGCATAGAGCAACTAAATGAGGAAATTGAAAAAATGGGCCAGAATGAGGAAGTAATCAAATTAAGACATGAGATGTTAGTCAGGCTTCGTAAGGAGGAAGATAAAGTGAAGGAACATAAGGCCTTCAAGTTTCACCGCGATAGGGTGGACTATGAAGCGAGACGCGTCTTCACCTTCTCGAGAAAATATGATGCCATGAAATCAAACAAATTTGCGTGCAAAAGTACACAACCATCGGGGCTTCCACCAGCAAACAGGGCCCAATAGATACATCCAATTCTGACTTGAGCTCCGCAATGGAAAGCGAGGTGGAAAGTGAAAACGCTCAAGCCATAGCAAGTGGAACACGTCGTCGATTATCCCGGCAGAGGAATTGAATTTTTAGCGGAGGAGCGGAGACAAACCCTCCGCCCAAGACCACAAAGAAGCAGCAGAAAGAGGCGAAACCACCGGCGCCGGCAGAGGCGAAAGGCAAGAAGACAGGCCGACCTCCAGCAAAGACGAGGGAGGGGCTGGTGGAACCGAAAATAATCAATGATGAAGAAATTGAGAAAACAGTAGTCAATTTAACTAACATTGATTTAAACAAAGCCGAAAAACAAATACTGGCGCTCGGTTTGTCCTACTGTCCGGAATCGAATTTTAATTATGCAAACACAAGAATGGATGTATATAGATTTGTCCGTAAATTAAAATTACAAAAATACTATGCCTTACAAAAACAAAACCAAGAGCTGATTTAGACAAGCCAAGTACCAATCCTAATGACTGCTCTCAAGAGTCAAACTCCATAGTGGACTCATCTCTCCTAGAAAGTCTAATGGAAATTCAAGCAGAAAATGAATGCACTGAAAGTCAGGAAACTTCCAAGCATTAATTTTAGATGAGGATTCCACATCTACTAAGTTTAAAAGAAGACTCCATTCAAGAAAAAGTCCACCTTTACTCCGATAGCCTTAAGGGACGGAATAGATATTTTTAGTGAGAATGTTGTCAATGAAATAAAAAATTGAATTTCAAAATCCTAAATATGAAGAAGAAAGTTAACAACAGAAATAGACAGTACCATCAACTAATGACAAAATTAAGAAAAAACAAAAATATCATCATTAGAAATTTGGATAAAGGTGGTAACGTGGTCCTATGGGCCAGAAAAAATTACATGGAGGAAGCAATGTCTCAACTAAACGACAGGGCATGTTATCGGATCAGTAATGCTTTGGCCCTAAAAGGAATTTCCAATGAATTTTACGGAAAATTGGTAGCATGGAAAAGTGCTGGACTTTTAACCATGGATGAATATCAATTCATCAAAAAAGATCATCCAATTGTCCCAAACATCTATTTTATTCCTAAGATCCATAAAAATGCACTGAATCCTCCCGGAAGACCAATCATCTCGGCACAACAAAGTTTACTTGAAAATGCTTCCAAGTACATTGATTTTTATTTACAGGACCTAGTTCATCAATTGCCAACGTATATAAGGGACACAAGCGATTTTATCTCTAAAGTGAAAAATTTTAGATGGAGCAGTAACTATATGCTGTTAACGCTGGATGTTGTATCCCTTTACACTTGCATTAACCATAAGGATGGGACGCCTAAAGAGAATCTGCAGCAACCCCTCAGATCTGGTTAAAGCCCAGCAAGATAGCAAGAAAAGATTCTTAGCAAGGGGATATTCTAGCAGAACTATAGAGGCAGCTATCCGCAAAACCCAAAATTTAGATAGAGAACTACTTCTAATGACTAATAGAAATAAGACCACAACCTCTAGCCTGAATCAAAATTCTAATGAACTTAGACTCTTTATAGAGTTTAGTGCCCAAGAGAAAACAATCAAGAAAATTGTGCACCGCAATTGGCCTGCAGTAAAAAATGACCCAGTGATAGGATTGAACTTGCCTCCCAAACCAAGTATTACTTATAGGAGGGCACCCTCTATGCATAGTAGTCTTGTCTCTAGTGGCATAGAAACAATCGAAACTCCAAAGTGGTGGGCACAACCAAATGGGTTCACTAAGTGCAGGTACTGTAAAGCTTGCCAGAATGGCATTAACAAAAACACTTATTGCACAGCTCTCAGTGAGAAGGAAATTAATATCACAAAACCTCTTCACTGTAAAACAGAATATGCCATTTACATCCTACAGTGCTCGTGCAAGCTCAAATACGTAGGAAGTACAAAACTCCCAGTGAACAAAAGAATCCTGCAACACATTAGAGCCATTAAGAACTGTGACCCGACGTACCCGGTCGCCAGACATTTTCGAGAGGTGCATGAAAATAATTTAAAAGACTTCTCGTATTATGTCATCGATTTTATACCCAATTCTAAAAGGGAGGCGACAGGGAAGGACGTCTTAGAAAACTGGAGACGAGGTATATTTTAAATCTAGACAGCAAAATCCCGGGGGTTAAATAACACAGAGGACCTTTATACATGCTTGTGACAGAAATTTCATTGAAAACCTTTGCCCCACACTTAGCACGTTTTCTCAATTAAATATAAATGTTACACACTTTAATTTAAAATTCAATCGATCAAGAATTTCTCTTATTTTAAGTAGAAACCAGCTTATGATGAATGGGGACCAAACAATGTGAGCCATGGTTGGCCATTTTCTAGGGAGGCTGCCTGCATACCTTAACCATTTGACATTATGGTTTTTAATTCATTGCACGTTTACACAGGTTTTTAGCATCACCAGACACATTATGTTTTCGGGGGAAAACTAAAAGAGATGGGAAAAAAATTCACATAAATATTTATTGCACGAGCACTTTAAATAACAAAATAATTTGTGAACCCATAGGCGGATGAATTTAATTGACAGATAAAACTGCATTAAGGCTAAATTTAATTTCATCCAGCAGACACATGTTAGTAAGGTATGGGTTAGCATCAAAATACTGCAATATAACAGTGGGCCATTACTTTTCTCAAATGTGAAAAGGCAATACATGGATTTATCCAGTGAGATATTTTAGTGGAAAAACTATTATAAGGAGTATTTTATATTTACCTGCTTATTTAAGTTATGCCTGGTATTTATTGCACTGTTTTTAACAAAATGATTTTAACTTTGTTAATGTATTATTAATTATGCTAAACCATTTGGATATTTATATTACTATTCGAAGTGCCTTAACCTCCGTAAAAACCTGGTCTTTTATGTCTATTAACCACCACCAATCAAATGTAACGTATAGCACTTTAAAAAGGTCATGAGAACGTAGCAGCGTCGTCATGTGATCAAGGTCCGGCTGGACCGAAACGCATTATGGCCGACATTAAAACATCTTAAGAAGCACTAACCTTGTGGTCCGCGTCTGCTTTGCTGGGAATTGGAGTGAAAGTGAGGAGCAGCTTTCTTGAATATATATATATATATGTATATATATATATATTTTTGTATGTTTTTAACGATATTAGTGTGAAATGATTTTTTGGGGGGGGATATTTTTGTATTTACCAATTTATGTATAGGAAAACAATATTTTTGTAATCGATATTTTTGACACAGTACTTTTGTATCACAATATTGTTGTTTTTGAAATTGTGTCAGGGAGCCATCAGTATTCATAAACTCCGAGTGTAAACTTACTACAAAAGTGTAAGTTACATGTCTCCACCCCCAGAGTAATAACAATGGCTTACTCTTATGTGGGTAGGTGACGTCCCTTCCTAAGCCCATCCCTGACCCTGCCTAAACCCCTCTTACTCTTCCCTAATCCTATTCCCTTTAGTAGTAAGCCTGCCCCTGTTCCCACCCATTCCCGTGTGCCTCCCAGATTTACTATTGAAATCTAGACTTCCATGCGCAGAGAACTCCGCACATATAAGTATAGATAAAACTCACACTTTGTCGACACTTACACATAACGTATTAAAAAATAGTACCTACACACGCGCTAAGGTGTGTGGACTGTGTGTCAACGTACTTACGGACACGTGTATAGTATAAAACACTATGATTGAGAGTGTTTAGCTGATCGGGGCTCGGGAGGAGTTCGCTCCTATCTACGGATTTGGTATCGGAGCGAACCTGCAGGCAACCTATTCTGGTCTCTCGGCATCCCGGATGAGCCGAGAGACCAGAATAGGTTGCCTGCAGGTTCGATCCGATACCAAATCCGTAGATAGGAGCGCGTGTGTAGGTACTATTTTCTAAGCACTTTTTCACGTGGCAACCCTTCTTTTTTGCCACTCACGTTACTTGCACGGTCCTGACGAAAGCCCCTCTTACTTCTCTGTGCGGGCTGAAACATGTAGACCCAACACACAGTCAACTATAAGATAATTAACTCTTTCCTAGTTGCATCACTTATTTTTAATGATATCCTGAGCCGCCATAAAATAAATATAAATGAGGCAAGGATTCTCAGAGATATTTTTAATTCACATCACACTTTTGCACTACACCAGCTCCGCTGTAATCAGGCGTCGTAGCACAACCAGGGGGCATTCGGCCACCTGGTTGGGACCCCAATGATGAAGCATGACACCAACCAGGTTGGTGTGTGAGGGGTCTTTTTACCAACCTAGTGGGTTCTAACACTGCCTCCCAGTGATGGTGCCTCACATAGACAGGGTTCGTCCATAGTTGTTTAAAACCTATCAGCCTTCATCAGCCAGGATAGCTTGACTCCAGTGGCGTAGTGAGCACGGGACCCACGTCTGGGCATACCCTTCCCACATAGGGCGAAATGCAAAACACACAAGATGATGGACGGAATGCTGCACATTGGCAAACATTCACCCCCAGTCACAGATCTGGGTTTAATCCATCGTTATTTTGCTTCACCACGCCACCCCAGTTCAGACATAGCCACAGGCACAGGGTCAAGACTGATTTGCATATGGCTATGTCTGAACTGGGGTGGCGTGGTGAAGCAAAATAACGATGGATTAAACCCAGATCTGTGACTGAGGGTGAATGTTTGCCAATGTGCAGCATTCCGTCCATCATCTTGTGTGTTTTGCATTTCGCCCTATGTGGAAGGGTATGCTCAGACGTGTCCCGTCTCACTACGCCACTGGAGTCAAGCTATCCTGGCTGATGAAGGCTGATAGCCTGAAACCGGTCCTAGGATGCTTGATTCCGGTCCAGGGAAGACATGGCTTGGCAGTTCGGTCTGGACTGTTCCCATGAGGCACAGGGTCAAGACTGATTTGCATATGGCTATGTCTGAACTGGGGTGGCGTGGTGAAGCAAAATAACGATGGATTAAACCCAGATCTGTGACTGGGGGTGAATGTTTGCCAATGTGCAGCATTCCGTCCATCATCTTGTGTGTTTTACCATATTGTGCACGCGACACAACTATGAATGCAATTTTCAAGTAATACCTACATAGAACCACCCTCACAGAAGTGACGGTGCATGCACAACGGTATAAATACAGAATAATGATTTGTGTAGTGTGAGCATGCAACAAAGTGCACCTTGAGATAAAAAAAGAAGGGATCTGATTACCTACATGGTTAAACCATCAAATCTAATGAGGAATGAATAAAATCTAAAAAACAGTTAGTGCTCTGTCATAGGACCCTAAAAAATATATTGCAGCAGACTGGAGGGTTACGAGGAAAACTTACTCGGAATGTACATAAATTCCATGTTCCATCTCAATGTATGGATTTATATGAGTGCTGTAAAGGTTGGTAAAGACCACATGCCTCACATGAAATGTATCTTGCTTCAAAATAAGGAGGATATCCGGGATGATAACCTTCTCCTAAGTGCAAAAAATGACGGGTAAATGTGAGGCAGAGAGAAGCTTGCGGGCGGGTCATGCATGGGAAATAATGTGGTACAAGTGAAAATTACTTACTGGTCAGTAGTGTGACGAACCGCATGTAACTAATAGTGCAGAAGATGCTACTGCTACTACAACACTCTAAGGGCCAGATGTACGACCATGACAATTTGCGACTCGCAAATTGTGCTCGATAGCGAGTTTCATCTTGAAAATGTTTATTAAACAGTTTGCTGTTTCTCTTTGATCCTCAAATGTAATTGTTTGCTGACATTGTTTGAGGCGCCGCACTGAGAGCAGACGCGTGATTGCGCTGTTTTTTCAATCACCTGAGAGGCACCAGGTCTCGGGCCTTGGCGAACATGGCCAAGGAATTCTGGAACTTTTGCCTGACAACCAAGTTTCGGTGACAGCGGAATACCTTCCTGGCCGGGACAACCAGATAGCAGATTGGCATTCCTGCCATGTGCGGGATGCCAGTGTCTGGAAGCTGGATCCGCAGGTTTTTCGCCTGCTGGCCGATCGATGGGGCCCCTTCTCCATCGACCTGTTTGCGTGCCGTCTCGACCACCAGCTCCCACAGTTCTTCAGTTGGAGACCGGACCCGCTGGCGGAAGCGACGGATGCGTTCGTCCAGGATTGGAGTCAGGAGAACGGTTATGCGTTTCCCCCGTTCTCGATGATCATGCAGACGGCAGCCCTGGTCCACAGGCAGAGGGCAATGGTGGTGCTAATAACACCGCTTTGGAGGTCGCAAGTCTGGTTTCCGGTTCTTCTGGAACTTTCTTGGGCTTCTCCAACTCGACTCCCCCTCTTTCCTCGCATTCTGATGAAGCCGGACGGCGAGTGTCACCACCTGGTGGTGGAGGGCTCATTACACCTCATGGCTTGGCGGATTACAGGCAAAGGTGGAGACTCCCAGGCATTTTGCGACACGCTGAGCTCTTACTGTCCAGAGCCTGGTCCGACAGCACAACCAAGCGTTACTGGTCCGCTTGGACGCGATGGGTATGCTGGTGCCTGTGAAGGGAAGTGGATCCCGTGGGTTCAGATTTGATTCACGTACTCAACTATTTGGCAAGTTTAGCAGAAAAGGGTTTGGCGTATCGGTCAATAAATGCCATCAGGTCTGCCATTTCAGCGGGGCATGCTCCGGTGGAAGGGGCACCGGTGGGCGAGAACCTTTTGTCTGCAGGTTACTGAGAGGGATCCGTTTGTCTCTTCCTCCGGAACCTCGTTACACGGTCCTTTGGGACGTCAACCTGGTATTGAACCTTTTCTCATCCTGGCAACCCAATCGGTTCCTATCTTGGAAGGAGATTTCAGCGAAACTGGCGATGTTGTTGTGCCTCATTTCTTGCAGGAGAGTCTCTGACTTGCGAGCCTTAGATATTACGGCTACAGTTTTTTCCCCAGACGGGGTAACATTCACGGTGATTAGACGCACCAAGTCGAACACCCGCACGATTTCTTACCCAGCTTTCGATGATTCCCTGAAATTCTGTGTGGTGAAATACCTTAAGGTCTATAAGGAGGCTACAGAGGAAGTCCGTCCGTCGGGCGAACAACAACTCCTGATAGCACTCAGAAAACCGTTTAAGGCGGTCTCTTTGCCCACGATAGCCCGCTGGGTCAGGTGGGTAATGCAGGAGACAGGCATCAACACTAAGGCATTTGGGGCCCATTCAGCACGAGGAGCGATGGCTTCTAAAGCATTCAGTCTAGGTGCTCGTTTGGAGGATCGCATGAGAGCGGCAGACTGGTCTTCAGACTCCACGTTTAAGAGGTTTTATTTGAAACCAGTGCTGAATGCGGCCCAGGTGGTGGTGAGTAAGCTTTGAAGGAGCATAATCCTCGCCTCCGGTCCTGATATAGAATGAAAATTTGCCTAACCTTGGAGAAGGTAAGTTTCAATTCTATTAAGGACACGGTCGAGGATTATCCTGCCCAGCAACCAGGATGGATGCAGACCCACCCATAAGGGAGTAAGTAGTCTGTTTTCCGTTGCTGCTTGTTCTATGATACAGTTTTACGATGTTGCTTTGTTTCACTAGTACTGTGCATGTATTTTTTTTCTGATGTGTGATAAGCTGATTTTGCCTTGCCAATGCTAACGCATACTGTCTTTCCAGGTAATGATGGGTCAAAGCAGGACGCACGAGGAGAAAGAAATGGCGTGACTCGCGCAAAGAAAGAGGGCCAACAGGAAGTGACATGGAAGGTTATGCAGCCTGGGACATGGACACTATGGCAGGACTAATGAGATTCGTTGTTGATTTTTTCCCTAGTTCATGGGAAATGTTGTTTTATATTAATGGCTGCTGTTTGTGAAAATGCATTAAAGCGAAGAAAGGATAAAGCATAATCCTCGCCTCCGTGTCCTTAATAGAATTGAAACTTACCTTTTCCAAGGCTAGGCAAATTTTCATTCATCACCGGTATTGAAAAATATATTTGGAAAAGCAGGGTAAGTCACATGAATATTTCTATTGTGGTATTTATAAAGTATGCACATGCGTTGCTGGTTGGAGACTTAATAATAGTAGCAAGTCACAATCTATAATAATATTTCTTTTTATACGAGTTTAGTTTTTCTAAAAAATATTTCTCTGAAGGGATAACTCAACCAATCAACAGTTGTACGTGAACCCCTCACCACTGATAAGTGGTTCCTTCAAGTATATTATCTCGATTTAATTGTCCAGAGTGCGTTGTTACAACCTTTTGTTTTATTTTGTTACATGATATATTTGTAAGTTCCTTTGTATATTTCAACTAGTGAAACAAATGACAAAGTCCCTCTTCACATACCCCAGACCTTGCCCTTCTCCAAACCGCACTACGAAAGGATTGTAATATTTCTTAAGTGCACTTTTAGAGTACCTTTCACAGACTCTTGCTTTTTAGCAAACGTAAGTAAAAATAAGGTTGGAAAATGTATTATTTGACTTCAATTATTTATAATTTATTCTGGGGAGAACATACTGAAGCCCGCTTTCAGGAAGATACTTGCTTTTGGGCTTTTCCCATGAAGGCAGTGAATGCTGGCAATGGTGGAAGTGGGCAGTGCTGTGGAGGAAATGGGCTGTAGCCTCCTAAGTAAATTTGCATGCTCAGGATTCAAAGTTTTATACCTCTAAATATACCAGTCCCTAAACACACAGCAGTAGGTTTTGGAACAACATTTTAAAACTAAGGAATGGAGGAAAAGCGAGGCAATACACATTAGATAAAGGTTATGTGTAATAATCATCTCAAATTATATTAAGGGTCACCACGGTTCTTCTTCCCTAGGTAGAGGACTTCCTCTACCTCTGGTGAGAAGTTACAAACTCTCTGCTGTTTATGTGCCTGTGGCTTACCTTTCAGGCAGCTGAAGAATAGTTGAAAACCCTTAGGGGGATATTCACAAGGACCTACCGCCGATTTATCCCCACCATAACCTATCAAAAGTGGAGATAGATTTAACACCCCATTCACAAGTGGGTGCAAACTGCAGACATCGCCAGTATTCCCGCGACAACTGCCCCAAAATCTAACACCACGGTGGACACCACCAACTAACCCTAATGAGATGCAGAGTAGGAGTTCCCGTGCAAAAACACACGAAAAAACCACAACACCACTTTCACAACGAACTGCCAGATCTGCGAGGCGAACCACAAACAGGCGATAAGCAGCGGTAGCACCAGTGATTTAACACCTGCCTTTTGCTGGGGTTAAGCAGGACGACTACCTGAAGCATGAAAGGGAGCCCAGCCAAGACCCACACCCGAAGACCCACAGATGCCATGGAGACAATGACCATGCAGCTCCGAGACCCATAAGGGACACAACACCCACCCCCACCCACCCCAGGCCAGCCACCACCCCCAGGACCCGTCCCGCCCCCCGGGAACACCACAGAGGCAGCGTACACAAAGACAGCGGACCCACCTGAAACGCACCTGCCACCCAGACCCAACGCCAGAGGAGGACATTGCCCACTACAGGCCCAAAAGGACAACCATCCCCCGCATCCTGACCCACATCCCCCACCTGCTGACGGTACCAACACAGCAGACTACCAACATCCCTCCGCAGACAAAGCTGCCGGCTACGCAGCACATGTCGGCCTCTGGTACCATCCAACCCACAACTGCCAGAGTCGGAGGAGTCACACAGCCAGCCCCATACAAGGTCATCACACCTGTCCTGGATGCCAACAACAGCCTGGTACCCCAGCACCTCCACTCCACCCACACTGCGCAGGAGCTGCTGGAGACCAAGCAAGGCCCCTACGCCATAGCTGGATTCCCTCATGTGTCAGGGCCAATCAACTGCACACATGTACCCCTCGTGCCCCCTGCCGACACTGCACACAACTACCACAACAGAAAGCACACGCATATCATGAATTTGCAGGCAACAGTGGACCGCCCGGGACTCCTCAACAATGCCGTGGCCAACTCCCCAGGCAGAGTACATGATTCTCACATCTCCGGACAGTACAGCATCACCCAGCGCTCCTAGGATGGCACCCATGGAAATGCAGTGCCCGTTGGTTGGACCAAAATGAACACACCACACACCTCCAGCCCACAGTCATGCAACTCACGACACTGGCAATGGGCTTGCAGCACAACTACATTCAACATGACACACAACATGCCAACCGACCAGACACGACAACACAACTCCATTGTGAAGCTGGCCTTGCCATGCCCACAACCCAGCCACACAATAGCAGGATGCGAGGAGAGGCATGGAGCAGGCATGTGCGAGAGCGGCAAGTGATCAAGGAATGTGAACCCACCCAATGCCAGGTGTGGCGTGGAGGTGCCGGACAGACCACAGAGTGCAAACCACGGAAATGGCCATGTGGAGCTCAACTGCTGGTGCATGGAGTGCAGTGGCCAGTGGACGCTACCATGTCCCCACAGGCTGTGGGGCAGAATGCGGAAATGTTGCACGTTACGTCCACCCCCTGCATGCGCGTGCGCAGTGGGTTGGACCTGCATACGCCAGGCCTCCGTAGGGGTGTGAACAAAAATCCCGTCGCACTGGGCGTGGTTCTCATTCGGAATGGACAACGCATCTGCCAGGGCGGCGGCTCTCGGCCCGCCACGAGTCCTGCGCCGAGCATGGCGGGGCCTCCGTCCCTGTGCGCCTGATGCACCCCGGGCCGCTGGTCCCCCGACCCATCATGCCGGCCACAGCGCACCAACGAGGCTCCGCTCACCTGCCTACACCAGCGTGTGTCAAGGAAGGCCCACCACGTGCTGGTGCAAGCTCCAGGCACCAGTCCCGCGACCTCTGCAGCCTCTGCAGACCATCGCTGGCCCCCCCGATGCTGGCCCACATTACTCCTTTCCCATTTACATACTTCACCTGCGTCCTACTGGGCCCAGTAGGTCCAACATGTGGAACTGTGTCCTGAGTCTTGAATGGCATTGACCCCAAGTCCGTGGCAGTGGCCACAGCACCAGACACCCTTCGATCAGTGAGGCATAATTCCATATCGCAAGCCGGCGACACGTGGTGCCACTAACCCTTTTCAACGCAAGCCGGCGACACGTGGTGCCACTAACCCTGTCCAACACCAGCCGGCGACACGTGGTGCCACTAACCCTGTTCAACGCAAGTCGGCGACACGTGGTGCCACTAACCCTGTTCAACGCCAGCCGGCGACACGTGGTGCCACTAACCCTGTTCAACGCCAGCCGGTGACACGTGGATGAGGGCTCAGGCCTACCCTGCGGACCAGCAGGTCCCACATCCAGCACTTAGTCGCCAATCATGAATGGCAGAGTCCACACCAGTGAACTCACGGAGAGGAGTAAGAGGAAGATGCGGCTCAGTCCGGAGGAAAGCCAGATCAGAGTCACGGAGGTGATCGAACACTATCAACAGCTGACCTGGTGCCATCAACCCTGTTCACCGCAAGTCCGCGTCCCGTGGTGCCACTGAACCTGAACTACGCAGGCCGGTGGGACCATCCAACCTAAGCCAGCGACACTCGGTGAATGGCCCGTGCTGACCGCTGCCTCAGGCCAACACTGCGGTCCAGTAGGTCACACATGTAGAACTGTATCTTGGGTAAGATGTGGAGGAGTCCACACCATTGGACACGCCTCATCGCAGGCGGCATCCCCTAACAGCACTGGTGCCACTAACTCTGTGCGCAATGAGTCATGGGCACTATCTGGTTGGATCTTGGTGGCGTCTGAGTCCATGGCCTGGTGGTTTTCTGCATCTTCATCTGGCTGGTCCGGACTTGGTGTCCGACATGTGTCTGGTCCATTCATCTCCACCATAGTGACTGTTTCAGCGTGGTTCTGCCCTCTGCATCATGCCCTGGGGGCACACCTTCCACTGTCCACCGAGACACTCCGCGACAAGCCCCTTTGTCATCTACGGAAACCTGCTCTGCACTCGTGACCCTGCCCCAGTGCCCCGCAAGTCAGCAGCCCGTGGCGGTAGGCCCGTGGCGGTAGGCCCATGCAGGACGCTGTGCATCCGGGGCCACTAACTCTGTGCAGCACAAGTCATGGGGCCTTTATGGTTGAATGGTTGTGTCCTTTACGATGTACACTGTTGTCGATTTCTGACTGCACCAGGCAGCCCTTGCCGGCTGGTGTGTACACACCCCACACACATCCAACACAGGTGTCACTCGATATGCGTCTGCTAATAAATGTGGCCGGGTGCACGTGCCCGTAGCCATTCACACCATCTGAGCAAGTGTGTCCGTGTGGTCATTGGGTCAGCATGATGGGCACGGCACTGCAACATCACAGTGTGCTATCCTCAGCGGACGATACCATGTCACCTCAGCGTTGGCAGTGACCTTGGACATGTAGCTTTGCCCGGCCCCCCCTGCATGCACAAGCGGCGTGTGCTGGTCCGGCGTATGTCAGTTCAGCGCAGGGGTGTGCTGAATCGGCAGGGGGAGCAGGGCGTGGCTCGGACCTGGCCTTGGGCAGGATGTGCGGTAAGTGTGTCTCTGTGTTGGGGTGTTGTCGCCACCAGGGCCACAGTAGACGATGTTGCAATGTAGCATGCACCAGGAGGGCGGGCCCGCACGGACGGGGAAATGTAGGAGCGCAAGACCGCTCAGGGTCTTGGCACATGCATGCCAAGTGTTATGTGTATCAGTCCTGCGGCTGCATGAGTCAGTTGCCTAGCCTCATTCGCAGCGTGAGCACAGCCAGCCATGGACTGTACACTTGTGTCCACCCTGTACGGACCATTGGCCTACACTCACTTGGCCTCACACCTTCAAAGGCCAGCGTCACGGTGTTGGTGGCATGCCGCTAAACATGCTCGGACAGGCATTACAATGGTGTGCCGTAGGAGTGCACGTGATACAACCGCGCAGGGCACACAAGTGTGGGGGCTCGTGGGAGGGTGGAGCAGCTGTGAGGCAACGTAACACACAGTGAGGCCGCTCATGTGCCACGTGCTGGGCATATCATCCATGATTCCCAGGGTCGCAGACATCCCACCACACCCACGGCAGGCCTCTGTACGTCTCCTGAATGCATGCAGATGGTGAAGTTACTGTAGGGATGAAGGGTCCTTTGTCTGTCCTATCAGGCGGTGGCACATCTGCAGCTCTGAGCTGGGACTTGCATGTGGCCAGCACCCCCTGACAGATACAATAGCATTTACTTGCGACTCCCAAACTACGCACTGCCCGATGTGAGACCAACGTGTACACATCCCACACTTGGTCGTAGTTAGCATGCGTGAGATGGCCTACACACGTATTCCCACCCCAGGCCTGCACCCGTTGCACACAGGCACTGCTCATTGCTCCGACCTGTGCCATTTCATCCACAGGACTGGCGCAGGGCAAGCCAGTGCCGCTTCAAGCAGAGCCGCTGACGCAATGGCAGACCATCCAGGACACATGCTCGACTCCAGTCACATGGACCTGTACCGTGCACATCTGCTGCATGTACTGGGGGCACTGCCGTTGGCAGTGCTGCAGATCAGTTACCGGCTGAGCTTCCGCCTTGGGAACGTCACCTGCGTTCAGCCTGTGTTGCATTGTCGCTCGTGCATATTTGAGTGGACCATGGATGTCTGCCTCCCCAACGTGACTGTAGCTGACCTGGATTTCGACGTGTGTGTGCGCCCCCTGTTGGCCCACGACCAGGAGTGTCCCTGTGATGCCCGTTTATGGCATGCATGGATGTTTGGCATGCATGCTGGCAACTGGACCTGGGAGATTGCACGAGTCGTCGTGTGCAGTGAGCACATTGAGCCGCTACCCGATTGGCCTTTTGTGCACATTGGGGCCAGGGGTTGGAGTCAGCACATCTGTCCGGGTCAGCTGATGGATTACGTCAACGACATGTCAGATGTGGTGGACAACGATCTCTCATTGGAGATGTTGGCCTACGCTGCTGCACTGGCGTTCATGGACGAGTGACAAGGTACCTGCAGCCACAACTGGATGTGACCCATTGCACGTGTCCCGACGCCTGGTTGCATGTTGGGAATCTGGTCACATGTCCCAAGAGGACAGTGGACATGGCTGCATTGGCCTGGACTCCTGATCCATGCGCGGACAACCAACGCGGGTTGGCACTGACATGTGTTGGTGATGGACTCCCCCGGGGTGGACATGGGCGCTTTCCTAAGTTCCTCATTCAGACACACGGCTGCATTGGTCTGCATTTCGTGGCACTTCTCTTGGCCGTACTGACACGCACTTGTTGATAAAGTTTCCGCAGTTTCACTTGTCTCCAACTGTATTGTGTCTTGATTTGTATGCCAATGTGTGTGTCACAGACTCTCTGGATCCCTGCCATACGTGCATTGCTAGCCCATCAGGGCTGTGGGTTTGTACTTGTGCATTGTCATGTCCCTGTTTCGTGCTTTGCCAGATTCGTATGGCCATTTACCGGCCACAGGCGGGTGCACTTGTGTCCTGTGTTGGGTTGTGCAAATGTTGCTGATCGTACCACATTGTGTTGGATGTTGGGGTGCTCTGCTTCCTATGTGTGTGTGCTGCATTGTGTGTGAGATGTCCCTTCAGCTCTGCTTTGGCTCACCCTTCACCCTTTCAGGCAGTGTGGTTTTCACTTCTTTGCTTGTTCAGTGGTGTGATATTGCCGGGTTGTGTGACTTGTGCTCTTGGTTGGTGTTGTTACTCTTGAGCATGGTTTGTCTGCAGTTGTGCTGTGCTTAATTGTGCATGTGTGCCATTGTCCCCATCTCCCCCCGTCCCCCCAGTCCCTGGTCATTCCTCTCCCTGTTGCTGTGGTGTCTGTTGTTTTGGGCAGTTTCCGGTCCCCGACTCCTGCCACCATCTCCAGACTGATGTGGTGGACACCATTTCCTCTATGTCATCCAGCTCCTGGTGTGGCGCTGGACTCCCACCTCGGGTGTGCATTGCTGCCTTCTTGTTGTTGGTGTATTTCTGCTGGTTTGTGCGTTTGGCATAATTCCAGCTGTTCTGGTTTTCTTCCATTGTCCTCCTCCGCTCTCCGGCTGCATTGACCTTGTCCATGATGGCCTGCCATGTACAATGTTTTGTTGCCAATGGGGCTTGTGGGGTTGTATACTGGCTCAGGTTGCCTCCATTGTGCTTGGCTGTTATTTTCTGTTTGGTTTGTCTATTTTTTCCTGCTTTTGTTGTGCTTATTCCCGCCTGCCGTGGGTGTGTCGCGGGCCTGGAGGTGCTTTTCGCAGCTTTCCTCATCGCGAATGGGCTCATCGCACTTTTTTTTGTGTTGTGAATTGTGTTTTTATCTCCATCGAGGTGGTTGTATCGCGGACATTGGCCGCGATTTCGGCGGACTATCGCATGGTACCGCCGTGTTGTGAATTCCTGGTTGACAAGGGGTTATTTTCACGCGATAGGCTGCGATGTGTAAAGTTGCGTTAACATTCTTTGGAGATGTTTAGCACACGTTCTTGTGAATATACCCCTTAGTGTGATGGCTGGCAGGCACGCTCTAAATGACCTTTCATCATTAGACAGTGGGACAGTTGGGACCCTGGCTGTACAAAGGCACCTCCACTACGCCTTTGGAGTTGGTTAAAGCATTTTTATTTGAACAGACATATAGATAAGCCTTGTGTCCATCTATTTTAATGGCAAAGTTCCGTTTTTCCCCCCTCTTGCTTGGTCTGAACAAGAGTCTGACCAACCCATATACTCCTGGCAGTTGCAATTGCCCTGGAAGTCTGTCTGTAAAATGAACTCGGATTAGCATCACACTGACTTAGCTAACCTGCCTTTGGTTCCGCCTTAGAGCACGCTTGTGTATCTCGGAAAACTCAGCCCTGGCTTTCCTCTGAGAACTTCTTACACCTGCTGATCAGTTTGTGTTTAGTCAATGACTTCAGTCGAGTACAGCTCCACAGATCACACCCCTTGCCTCTTCTGAAACACCACTGGCTTCTCCAACAAGCATTTGCAATGCAATAGGTCTCGCATTTTAGAAACTTTGACCTATTGGTATTGTAAATGACAATGCCTTTTATTATTGCAGGTTTTTTTAAACACGTAAATAAAAGGCACTATCATATACAATGCCAATAGGTCAAAATCTCGCAATTGCGAGACCCATTGCATTGCAAATGCTGGTTTTAACTACTGGCTTAGTAGTTTCACTTTTTCCATTCAAGTATGGGCCTGCTAATCTCAACATGCTCACCATTGGCTGAACAGCGAAGACGGACTGCAAAGTCACCATCATGACATGAGGCCTGTTGACAGCCACGGGAAGTAAACTACAACTTTCGATGCCATGCAGCAGCCATGGCACAGAGGTCCTCAAGCTTCCAGAAATGCAACAAAATAAACGTAAAGCCTTCTCTGGACCGAAATGCACGCAAATGTGTGAAAGTAGCTTTGCATCTGAAAGTCACACCACCCTCCAGTTTACTCATCCCTTGGCAAAATGATGGAACCCTCTGCCAGGGGTGCTACATACAGTTAACTCTTGTTTCATTGTAAGCCACCAAGTCTGTAGTAACACACATCTTCTTGCACCAATAAATATTGCTGTCAAAGAAATTCCAGTTGACCAGTTGTAAATGGTTTCGACTCGTTAAGAGTGGTTAGCATATCGTCTTTTGGACAGCTAATGAACTGCAGTGAAGAATAACCCAGTAGCGTTTTGGAAAGTTTTGATGTGTATGCCGTTTACTTTTTCTGTTTGTTTTCAGCAGTAGCCTGCTTTTTCTTTATGCTGAACACAAATACTAGAGTTTAGAACTATATGTTCGCTACCTTGATGCAGTTGAGCCATGTGCTTTTGGCCACGACTTAACCACCATGATGTGCCACCACGCCAGAGAGGATGTTTTGTCACACATTAGTAGGGAGCTGAAATGGTACTGTCCAAAGCTCTGTTTTTATTATAAAATCAGGGCCATCTGTGGTTGTCACTGAAAATACAACATTAAGAAACAAGCGTGCATGCATAAAATAAATGCCAAGCCTGGGTTACAGTGTTTTACATGGGAGTTGGGGAGGAGGGGGGGGGGGGGCAGGTTCGCGGCACATTCTTGCGCAGACCTACTGCAGAATTTTCATATCGAATCCACCTTCTGGAACATTACAATAAATGATCAAAAAAATACAATTATTTCAATTAACGCATTCAAACATTTAAATTAAGAAGCAAATAAAATGATCGCAAAGTGAAGGTTTTTTAAATGGATACTTTAAGCGTTGGTTGCATTCGTTTGCTCCGCAGCCAGATTTTACACACAAAATACTCGAGGGGGTGGGGGAAGCCTGCAGATACTACATGTAGGAAACTGGACTGCAGAAACACAGGCTTGGATTACATGAGCCGGGGTATTAGGCAAGACCATACCCCCAACCTGGGAAGCTAGGGGAGTTGTGTAAGGGTGTGGCGGAAACCCCCATTAGGTAATTAAAAAAATAAGTTGTCTACTTGTATGACCCTGACAAATGGAGTGAGAGACAACATCTTTTAAAGACTGAAAGTATTTGCTTACTCAGCCTTGATTTGCACTGGTAACGTTTTCTGCGTTTGGTTCTTTGAAAATAAGAGTGAAGCAATTCAAAGATGGCACTCTATTTACCAATGCAAACCCAGAGACCAGCGGCATGATAGTCCTTTCTCCATTGTTACATACAGTAACCGCGAGGCTAGAGAGTGTGGCTACAACTGCAACATGAGAAATAAAACAAAGCGGAACAGGGCTCAAGCGATAAACAACTGGAAATTACGTAATTGCACAATTCAGCAGTATTTTATGCCTTGCTGGAGGGATAAGAAGGAGAACGTCCCGGGGCAAGTAATAAACAGCACAGGACTAGTTAAGCAAACAACGCAGACTGGGGGGTTGAGAAACAAAAGAAAGCGCGATGAGGGTTGAGAAACAAAACAAAGCAGAACAGGGCACAAGCAATAAACTGGAAATTACATAATCACATATATGTATACAATCACCGCAAAGCAAACAAGTGTTGTAGTAGGTACTGTTTACAAAAATAAATGCCTCCAAAACATTAAGCGCGGCATCTGTGTAGCGGGCGAAGTGCTGCTATATGAGCCAAGGGAAATCCCACGAAGGCACCTAAATAAAAACAAGCGCGCGCGCGCCTCGCGCAAGTAGGGAGTGGGGGGTGGGGGGGCGGCCGAGAGCAGGCAGCGTTTCCCTTGCGGGAGCGAGCGGCGCCAGGAGAGATAATTGATAACACATGGCGAAAAAGCTCGCTCCCGCAAGGGAATCGCCAGATGTGCACACGTTGCCATTGGAAGCAATGCAACGCGTGCACGTTTTTGCCCGCAAAGCTGTGCCGATGACTAAAGGTCTTTTTCCTAAGCAGCGCATGCGCGCTGCGTAGGCGAGACCTAAAAAGGGTACACTTTGTCATGTCAGTTGCCACAGCAAGGCGGGACAAGTTTGCCTCAGTTTGGTACTATGGCAAAACAATAGGCAAGTTTCAAGCAAAGGCCGCATCTTAGTTCCAATGTTCTTTAATGGCCATGGTGACTATGGGTGACAGGTCTTCTTATTGGTTTTTTGTGCTGACTAATCAGTATTCTCGTCTGACTGTTATGCCTGGATGTTGCTGAAAATGGATACTATAAACGAAGGTCACATCAACTGAAAACGGTTTAGATATATTTAACTTAAAGACAGCAAGGTATTGACAGCTGATCATTGAAGCCAGGAGGAACGGGATGCTGCAGGGTGGTGAGCCACGCACTCACAGCAAAGGATAAACATTGTCAAGTCCCCACATGGCTTCTACAGTTGTGTAGAAGTTGGTTAGTTGAGTAGGTTGTGTGTGTAAATATTGTATTTGAAATCCTCGAGCATTCATACAGACACCACAACACAATTTAATTTCTCTTTTGAAACATTCTAAATTAAGATGTTTATTTGACATTCATGAGCTCAGACCAAAATATAAATATAAAAAACAAATATGCACAAAATATTAGGTACTGGCTTTTAATTGCACTAGTTTCAAAAGACATTTTCTTAGGTTTGAGGAGCCCAATTAAACAACAAAAGTCAGCCATTCGCTAAAGCGAAGTCAAGCAGCAGACTGCTCTTCCAGAAAAAACTCACCGTTGCATTGGCTGATATCATTTTTTCACTCAAAATTTACCACAAGTTGCAGATCTTACAAAAATCAAACGGAGAAGTAAAACTATGGGGTTTGGGTCCGGAATTCCATTAAGTAGAGGAACCAGTCTGTTATTAATAAACAGTCCTACAGTTATTTTTCCAGCAATTAAACCCCTTTTAATTTTCTTATTTGTGTTGTTGTAATCAGCATCCCTATATTATCGCTAGATTATTTAACTCCCTGAAAGTTTCAGTTCATCAATTAATCTGTTTAAGCAGAGCTAATTCATTTGCAAGTTTCATGCCTACATCTAGACTTTTTTTCAGGTGGTAATATTTTTTATTTGGTTTACAATTGCAAACGATAACTTGGGGCCGGATGTACGACCCTAAATTGCATGTGCAAACCGGTTAGCGACCCGTTTGCACATGTAGAAACGAATAGTGCCATGTACAATTCCTATTTAGCAAGTCGCAATTTTTTTGCGACTCGCTATTAGGAAGGGGCGTTTCAAAGGCGTCCCTTCCTAATAGCGACTCTCTACCCCATGTATGAATGTTTTGCGACTGCATTTGCGGTCGCAAAACACTCGCAATTTACTGCCCTCTTCAAGATGGTGGTAATGCACTCGCAAATGAGATGGGGTCCCCAGGGGACCCCTTCCCCTTTGCAAATGCAGGGGAAAATAATTTTTAGGGGCAGGCAGTGGTCCCAGGGACCACTACCTGCCCTTAAAACATGAAACGAAAACGTTTCATTTTCTTTTTTTAAATGCATCCTGTTTTCCTTTAAGGAAAACGGGCTGCATTGAGAAAAAAACTGCTTTATTTAAAAGCAGTCCCAGAAATGGAGGTCTGCTGAGCCCAGCAGGCCACCATCACTGGAAGGGCTAGCCATTCCCAATGGGGTCGCAAGTTGCGAGTGCCTCATGAATAGTCATGAGGCATGCAATTTGCGACACCATCGTAATGAGGCCCTGTGTTTCCATAGGAAGAGCGGCTTTTTTTTTACAGAGTTTTATATAGCGCGAACTTGACCCGGTATCGGGTATCAGAGTGCTTTACATAGCACCAGTTGCGTTACATGAGGACACATTCATTTTTGTTAGGCATGGGGAGATTAAGTGATTTGCCCAGAATCACAGGATGTTCAGCGTCATTGCCGAGACTCGAACCCGGTTCCCCAGATTCGAGGTCGACCGCGCTAGCCGTTAGGCCAACTCCTCTCTTTTTCATTTGCCAATAACTTTGACGATTTTCAATGAATCCTCACAAAATTTTCAAAACTAGTTTGACGCTCACTTCAGCTCATGTCTTCAAAGTTTCGGGGTGATCCGTGAAGGGGGGACTAGAAAAAGGGGCGGTCCCAAAACCTGTTTTCCCCACTTTAGACATGGCTACAGCCTGAACTGCTGAACGGAATTACACCAAATTTGGCAGAACAGTAGCTGTTGGTGCAGAAAGCGACCTTTTTGTAAATTGGTGTAAATCTGTTCAGAAGTTGTGGAGTTATTAAAAGAAATTCAAGTTTGGATATATAGGAACGCGGAGGGTCGCTGGCTCCGACATGGGGCTACGCCAACCCATGCAGCAAGAGGAGTGCTCTAATTGGCTGGCTGCAAGCTGCAGAAAATGTTGCAGCCGCCATTTTATGAAGCGGAGCCGGTCCCGGGGGATTGTTTTAAATGTCGAAAAGCATAGAAGGGGTCAGGGTAGGAGTACCTTGACCTCAAGGTTGTATTGTAAGGGAGTTTTAGCATCCCTTATGAGTTTTAGAATGCCTAGATTTGTCTTTTTCCACGTGGATGGAGTTGCAACCCCATTGCGGCGCTCAGCGGAACCCCTCGTGTAATGTTGTGTTGGAGGCACGAACCCCACTGAAACATATTGAAAAAAAATAGGGCTACCATTTTATGAAGCAGGAGTCAGTCCCGGGGGATAGTTATCAACGTGAAAGTATGTAGAAGGGATCAGGGTTGGAGTACCCTGACCTCATGGGCATATTGAAACAGTTATGAGTTTTATAATGTGAAGATAAGGTTTTTTTCCCCACACTCGTGGAGTCGTGACCCTATTGCGGCGCTCAGCGTGGCCCCTGTGTAATGTCACGATAGAGTCGCGAACCTCGCTGAAATAAAAAAATATACATTCAAACCCTCACTCATACATTAATGCATGCACTCACAGAATCATCACAGACAGTCGTACATCCGCTCACAGACACATGCACCCACTCAGAGACTCACACACCCACTCAGAGAACCACTGAGACAGTCAATCACCCACTTAGGGACCCACTTACAGGCTCATGTACCCACTCACTGACCCACTCAGACACTTAAGCACTCACACACAGACCCACTCAGAGACTCATGCACCCACTCAGAGACTCATGCACCCACTCACAGACCCATTCAGACGCTCATGTACCTACTCACAGACCCACTCAGAGACTCATGCACCCACTCACAGACCCACTCAGACAGCCACACACCCACTCAAGATCCATTTAGACACTCATGCACCCACTCACAAACCCACTCAGACAGCCACACACACTACTCAAGATCCATTTAGACAATCATGCACCCACTCACAGACCCACTGAGTGACTCAAGCACCCACTCACAGAGGCCCTCACAAACCCACTTGGAGACTCACGCCCACTCACAGAGCCACTCAGAGACTCCTTGATCCACTCACAGACCTATTCAGAGACTCATGCACCCACTCACAGACCCACTCAGACAGTCTCATACCCACTCACAGACCCACTGAGAGACTCATGCACTCACTCACAGACCCACTCAGAGACTCATGTAATTACTCACAGACCAACTTAGAGACTCACATGCCCACTCACAGACCTACTCACACACTCACATACCCATTCACCGATCCACTGAGAGACTCATGAACTCACTCACAGACCCAGTTACAAAGTTATGCACCAACTGACAGACACAGTCAGACACTGATGCACCATCTCACACACCCACTCTGAGACTCATGCACCTACTGACATACCCACTAAGACACTCCTGAACCCACTCAGACTAACAAAGTGATATCTGTTGTCACAGACCTACTCAGACTGTTTCACTCAAATGCACACACAGTTAGACACTCACAAAACTACTCACAAAATGATTGTAACATATATAGATGTAAAATCATAGTTATAAATTTAAAATGTGTTGTTGTTCATTGAATTCGTGCTTTTGCTTTATGGCTCCGCGATGGAGCTGCGACTCTGAAAAAGTATTTTTTTTAAAATGATTTCAAATCAATATTATGTAGTGTTGGGCAATAAAGTGGCTCTGAAAAGAGTCTTTGTATTCATTGTGGGTATGTGACAGCTACACATAAGAGCGGATGCAGAGTTTCAGGTTGCTGAGAAACAGTCTGCTGCCTTCATCTGTAAAGTGAAATCCATCACTTCTGCAAATTCCATTCATGTTGAAACATAGGGCCTGAGTCACAAAGGTAAACTTAGACCAAAAGTCTAACTTTACTACTACTAAAGTTAGACTTTTGGTCTAAGTTAGACTTTTGGTCTCAACTTAGATCAAAAGTCTAACTTTACTAGTAGTAAAGTTAGACTTTAGGTCTAAACTAAGACTTCAGGTCTAAACTTAGACTTTTGGTCTAAGTTTACCTTTGTGAATCAGGCCCAGATTGTTGTTGTAGATAGAGCCCATGTTAAGGTCTCTGAGGAATGCAGAAACAGCTTTATTAACATGTTTCCTGGCTTTGTCAATGTGTGGACAGAATTGATTTGACCACTTGCATTTCTGCCTTTGGCGTATGTTGAAGTACACTGAGACAGTGTGAGGCAAAAGTGCCATTAATTGTGCAATGGTCTCCTTCATTGCAATTTCCAAACAACTCCAGTAAGATTGCCTAGGTCATTGCCACCACAGTGCTCTATTAAGAAGTCTGGATGTTCGTAATGTGCAATGCTGTCAACCAATGGCAGCAATTGATGCCACTTTAAACATCTCTGGCCAATCCATTTAATGGCCACATTCTCTGGCCCAGAAACATAGCTGTGACCCACAATCTACACTCTTTGGGGGATATTCTCAAGAACGTGCGATAATCATCGCCAAAATAGGTTAACACAATTTTTCATATCGCCGTCTATCGCGGGAAAATAACGCCTTGTTAACGCCTTATTCTCAACACGGCGGTAACATGCGATAGTTTCCCGATAACGCGTCAAATGTCCGCGATAAAATTACCGGGACGGCGATAAAAACCTAAAGCCGAACGTAAAAAAAGTGGCGATGGGCCCAACCGCGATAAAAAAATCAGCGATAAGCTGCGCCAGGCCTGCAATTCACACACGTCGGGAACAAATCACCATAAAAGCAGAAAAAAAAAACACAAACAAAACCAAAACAACTGCGAAGCACAATGGAGGTAGCCGGAGCAAGTACAGAGGACAACCAGAACCCCACAAGCCCCACGGAGGACCAGCCTGGGACCTCGGGGTCAGGGAAGGGAAAGGAGAAGAAGAAGAGGAAGACGCGGTTCAGTCCGCAGGAAAACAGGATCCTGATAACGGAGGTGATAGAACACCATTAACAACTGTTCGTCACCTCCAATGTGTCATTGGCAACAAAAAATGCAATATGGCAGTCCATCGTGGACAAGGTGAATGCAGTCGGAGTGCTGAGGAGGACAATGGAAGAGCTCAAGAGGCGCTGGAATGATGTAAAGCGCAAAACCAAGCAGAAACTCGGCAACAACCAGAAGGCAGCAATGCAGACTGGAGGAGGGAGTCCAGCGCCACAGGAGGAGCTGGATGAGATGGAGGAAATGGTGTCCACAGTCATCAGTGTGGATATGGTGGCAGGAGTTGGGGGACCGGACACTGCTCAACATGACCTGACACAACAGCAACAGGGTGAGTAACGACCAGGGACTGGGGGGACGGGGGGAGATGGGCACAATGTCACACATGCACAATTAAGTATAGCACAGTGCACACCCACAATGACTCTGGATCATGTCCCTGATCCCCTTGTCACACTGCAGCACACATAGAAACAGCAAGTAGGCCCCCGTCGACTATGTGCCCAGAGGGGGCCCTTCCCACACATCACCAATCTCACAACCAACCCATGCACATGTGCCAAACCCAGCAAAGTGGTGTGTCTGTGAGCCACACTGACAATGCAAGTGACACTGCATGATGAATAGCATGGCTGCAGTCAATATATCATGACATGTTGCACGCCACGACACTGAGGTGGCTGAGTGTGGACCACATCCGTAAAGGAGCAGGTCACACTCTGACACATCCACGTGCACAAACAACCCCTGACGTCAACGACACATCTGCGGACAAACCATGCCCCAGAGTCCCAACTCCCACCAAGAGCCCAATTTACTCAAGTATGCAACATCTCAGCACTGTATAAGCACAGAAGTCAAAGGCACACCTCCTTAAAGGAATAAGGGGCAGCAAAATCAGAGCTGCAGGGGCGACTTTCCCAAAATGCAGCACACACACATAACATTCAGAGCACATCAACATTGACAACAATGTGGTACAAACTGCAACACGTTCACAACAGAACAGAGGACACAACTGGTGCCGCTTGTGTGTAGAAACTGACCAATCACATTTGGCATAGCAGGGAAATGTGAGATGATAATGTACAAGTACAAACACACATCCGTGATGTTGTCGAAATGTCCACTGTCCCGCATCAAATAGGCAGCTCCTCCCAAACAGTCACAATGTACATTGTCATGCAGTCTGTATGTAAACTTGTACAATGCGTCAACATACATGTGAACACAATGTTAAACTGCATCTCCCCTTCACATTGCAGAGGGAGAATCAACACCTCCTGCAGAGCAGACCGAACATCTCTTCACTGATGACGAAGAGGACCTCCCCACCTTCGACACCGACGCCCTCCAAGAGCTCATGGAGAGCTTCGGCACCTCACCTTCAGGAGCAGGGCAGCCCAGCTGCATCGAGGAGACCTCACCCCCTGCACAGACCACACAGCAGGAAGCACCCACCACCCCGGCTGTCTCCCAGGACCCCCACGAACAACACATGGCCTTCCAACGCCGTGTGTTAGGGTGCCAGGAGAAGATGGCTGATCAGGTGCGGTGGGGTTCGACCTCATGGCAGCCAAACTAGATGCCATACGTGGGTGTCTAAGGGGAAACAACCTTTAGAACGCATGCATTACATCGCATGCCATTAGATTGCGGTTTTTACAACGAAAGTCGTTACAACGACTTGCACTGGAGGGCGCTATAGGACAAGGACTAGTTTAAATTACTATCCAACACCTTCCCTACTGTACGTAGGCTGGAGTTGGAATAGTAAATTAAACTACTCCTAAGTCCAGCGCCCTCCAACGCAGGTCGTTGTAACGACTTGCGTTGTTAAAACCGCTATCTAATGGCATGCGATGTAATGCATGCGTGGTATCGTCATACATCCGTGTCTAAGTCCCATCAGGGACCACTTACAGTCCCTAACGGACACCCACAGTCCGCTCCATGCTCTCCAACGATCCATGGCTGACATAGCTGGAGTCCTGACTCTGAGACAAGGACAACTGTCTAGCCAGAGTGGCTCCAGCGATGTCAGCCGGGAGTTGGGACACATGCGGAGGATCATGGAGAACAGGGAGCGGATGCAGGCGGAAAGAATGGCTGCCACGGCTGCACACCAGCAGGATGTAGCTGGGATCTTCCATGCCCTGCAGACCCTCATCATGGCATTGCTGCCACAAGGCCTGGCGCCGATGAATGCTGCTGCTGCTTCTACATCCACATCTCCGCCCCCTGATGTGGCAGTGACACACAGTGCTGCAGACAATCCACCTCCGGCCACTGATGTGTCACTGCCACACAGTGATGCAGACAAAACAACACCACCCACATGTGAGGCACATGAAACATCAGAGGACGAAGATGCGGATGATTCTGCCTTAGTGGTAAGAAGGAAGCGGAAGCATTTATCTCCGCCATATGGCCTGTTTCTGCTTGGTTCTGTCCTCTGCATCATCACCTTCCACTGTCCCCCGATACACTCTGCGACACTCACCTTGGACCTCGACATGGACTGCCATATTCTGTTTGGTTACCAATGACACAGCAATCAGACTGCGGACTGAACTCTTCCTCTTCCGATGAACTTGTCATTCCCTGAAGGACTCTGGCTGGCCCTCCACGGGGCAACAATGTAAAGTGGGGTTTGCATGGCCCTGTACTCCTCCAGCTTCAACACTCCACTGAATGTGAATAAAACATTCAAATTCACACAGATGTGTCATGTCTATGATCATTCAAGTATGAAAGTATGGATGAATGTAGGGTCAGTGATTCCCCCTTACGTCCATGTTGCTCATGTTGTGGGACTTGAGTCACAGGGTGCAACATTGCCGATTGCGGTCCGGGTGGCGCCGACACTACAACAGAGACACACGCATTAGTTAGTTTCTTGTCCAGCCCAGAACTGAACCACGCCCAGAGCCCCGGGCTCATTGTTCACACCCCTACGCTGGACTGACATACGCCAGCCCAGCCCACTCCGCTTATGCTTACAGGGGGGGACGACAAAGCTACATGTCCCAGGTCTTCCCTGTAGTGATCTGCTGATCACTGGTCTAGTTGTCAGCATGCCACAGCCACTCCCTGAGGGCTGGTTTATACCCACACCACACCCATCCAGCACAGGCATCACAGGACATGTGGCCGTGCCAATAAAAGGGGCCTACCACATCACATTCCCCACTGCCGGAGGTGACATGATGGCATCCGCACCACGAGACTCAATCATAAAGGGTCCATGACTTGTGGCGCACTGGGTTAGTGGCACCCGATGCACTGCGGCCGGCACGGGCCTACCGCCACGGGACGATGACTTGCGGTGCACAGAGTTGGTGGTACCCGATGCATTGCGGCCGGCACAGGTCTACCGCCACAGGATGGTGACTTGCGGTGCACTGAGGTAGGGGCACCTGAAGAGCTGAGCGGTTGTGCAGCCTGCGATGATGCGTAGACCTCAATACGCCGTCCTGCCAATCAAGATTCGATTTGAATTGAGAGCCCTGCTGGACCGCAGTGTACGCCGAAGGCAGCAGTCAGCACACACATGACTGCGCGGTGCGGGGCCGCAGGGTGCGCTGGGGGCCTGTGGCGCGGAATCCAGCGATCGGCTGAGGAGGTTGCACCGCACGTGGTGGGCCCTCTTGGAGACACGCCGGTGGCGGCAGGTGAGCATTGAGGCCTGGGTGCGCAGGGGCGGCCAGTCATCGCTGGGTGGCGGACCGGTCTGGGGACCAGGGCTGAGGTGCAGCAGGCGCACAGGATTGCGCAGGCACCACCGGTCACGGCTGCGGCCTCGTGGCTGGGTGGGGGGCGCCGCCCTGGCAGACACGACCCTGCATGCGATGACGAGATATGCGCGGGTTAACTTGGGACATAGCCACCTCGTCTCCAGTGTAAATCTGGCCGTTGAAGGTGGTCGGCCACCTGTGTGTAGGCCTATGGACAGGATATGGCGGACACAGAGACACACGCAGTAGTTACTTTGGTGGCCATCCTGGAACTGAACCACGCCCAGAGCCCCGGGATATATATTCACGACATACGCCGGCCAAGGCCACTCTGCTCATGCTTACAGGGGGGGACGACAAAGCTACATGTCCAAGGTCTTCCACACTGCCTGGGAAGTTTGCAACGACATTCGTGAACAGGCCCCGGTGGTCCACTTTTGCCTGCACATTGATGGAATGCGTGTGGTTTCTGTTGCGGTTATTGTGTGCAGTGTCGGCAGGGGGCACAAGTAGTACATGTGTGCAGTCAATTGCCCCAAACATGTGCGGGAAGCCAGCTATGGCGTAGTTCCCTGCCTTGGTCTCCAGCTGTTCATGCGCAGTGTGGGGGAAGTGAAGGTGCAGGGGTATCAAGCTGATACAAACCGTGATGCTTACAAATATGATTAATCATGCATAATAAGACCGTAACAGAAGTTCGTGTGGTTGTAACCTTCCTTTCCTTTCCTGCGAAGGTTACGACCACATGAACTTCTGTTACAGTCTTGTTATGTAGGATTTATCATACCTGTTAGCATTCCGGTTTGTCCAAGTGCAATACACTGTGCCAGATTACGTTTGTGACTATACGGACACTTGACCATTGTCACCATTTATCCAACAGGTTTCTGAATACTGACTTTCGGAATATGGAATTGTATTGGGGAGTTCCCGCAGCATATGCAGTTAATTGAATCCACACGTTGCCCTGATGAAGTTCCCCGTTGGGAATGGAACGCGTTGGCTGAGCTTTTCGTATTGTTGATTTATGTATTTGTAATGAACTGTTTTTACACTACTGTTGACTACTGGCTACTGGACTTCATGACCTGGCGCACCCCCATTTCAGTAACTACAATCTTGGATCTGGAGCACAGAGGCGTCAAGCAACGGCTGGCGTTGGGGTTGGTTGCGCAGGAACACTACGAATTGGAACTAGCGTGTGGTGCGGATACAGGGGCCCGCTGTTGCTTTTGTGGACATGCATCCAAGACAAGTGTGAGGAACTTTGATAGGGCTGGCTGTGAGACTCCTCCGACTCTGGCAGTTGTTGGTTAGAAGGTACCAGAGGCCAACAGGTGCTGCACAGCCAGTAGCTTTGTCTGCGGAGGGATGTTGGTTCTCCGCTGTGTTGGTACCGTCAGCCTGTGGGCAATGTGGGTCAGGATGCGGAGGATGGTTGTCCTTTTGAGCCGGTAGTGGGCAATGGCATCCTCTGGCATTGAGTGTCTGAGGCTGGTGCGTTTTAGGAACGTCCGCTGTCTTCTTCTGCGCTGCCTAGGTGGTAGTCCGAGGGAGTGGTCCGGGGGGGGGGGTCCTAGAGGTGGTGGCGTTGGGTGTTGTGGCCCTCTTGGGTCTCCAAGCTGCATGATCATTGGCTCCATGGCATCTGTTGGTCTTCAGATGTGGCTCTGGGCTCCCTTTCTACTGCAGGCTGTCATCCTGCTTAGCACCAGTAATAGGCAGGTGTTAAATCCCTGCTGCTAACGCGCCTTATCGCCTGTTTTTGGATTGCTTCGCCGATCTGGCTGGTCGTTGAGAATATCGCGAAGTGGTGTTCTCGTGTGCTTTTGCACGGGAATGCCTACTCTGCATATCATTAGCGTTAGTTGTCGCTCTCATCCGTGGCGATGCTTTTTGCGGCAGCTATGGCTGGAAAACTGGCGATATCGGCAGTTTGCACCAGCTTGTGAATAGGGCGAAAAATCTATCGCCACTTTAGCGGCGCTAATGTGCCGATAAATCAGCGATAAGTACTTGAGAATATGCCCCTAACTGTTTTGAAGGAAGAAGCAGTACCATACAGGACAAGGCTGTAACTGAATGTGACAGTTGGTAGAATAAAAGTCAGTTAAAATGGAGGAGTGTACTGGGTTTTAGAAAATGACGTATCTGATTGGGTGGTGTAAATAATGTGATAATTTATTACCACTACTTAAAAATATGCTTATTATTTATAATAATATTACTTTCATTTGTTTTTTAACAAACTACATAAGTCAAATCACAGCTTTTTATACCATATACTAGCTATTTTACTTTAGAAAAAATGCGCTGGAGTCACGCACCCATCGTGCACCCCAAAAGTAGTTTAATAATATTTATATATTTAAAACTACTCATAGTACACAATAGTGTAACTTTTCTAAAAACAACGCCAGGTTCGTGCACCCACCGCGACAGGTACGTGACCAGTACGCGAATAAGGATTATGATTTTAATTTTAAAAAGCTATTTTATATTTATATTATTTATCTATCGAAAAAAACAATACAAATTATACATAAACATGAAAAAATAGTTATTCAGAAAAAAAATCCTAACGTTACAGAAATTTTGTATTTTTAGATAATTTAAAAAAAACGTAGACAATCACTGAAAAACGCAGAGGTTATAGGTGCATTATACTTAGGAAATAAAACAAAAAAAATGATTAAATTCACTTAAAAAACCAAAGGTTACTGGAAAATTATAGTTAGGAGATTGAATTTAAAAAACCTTAGAAATTCACTGAAAAAAACAAAGATTACAGGGATGTTATAGTTAGGCTGGAATTTCACTCGTACAAAACCAGAGATATTCAGCAGTTACAGTTAGCTGAGATAACTATAACTTACACCACCACAATGCACTTCTTATTACCTCACATATTTCATTACTCATGACATGGTCAGTGACATCAGTCATGACATCAGTGATGACATCTCAAATGACATCACTGATGACATCTCAAATGACATCACTGATGACATCATCCACAGAACCACTCACACACCCACTTACACGACAATATATTTTATTTATTTAGAGTGTTTTATAAAGCGCGCACATGACCCAGGGGTATCAGAGCACTGTACATAGGGTTGAATAAAACAAGATCAAGGTATGGACACAGATACCTCTAGAGTAAAGAGCCGCATTGGGCTGTTGCAACAAATATCATAATTATAAAACCGACAGTCCATTAAAATTCTGTTAGTCTTCGTAGCTCTAGCCACTTTATGGTGGGTATTTGCTGCTGCTCTGAAACTATTCAGAACCACGTGCCCAGAGGATCAGAGTGTTCGAGGGTTCTCCAGTAAGCAAAGTGCCTCTTACCAATCTAGAGGTTGCTGGCATTGAGACGTCCCTTGTGCCCAATACATCTCATACATCCACTCCCACACAACTACTCATATACTCTTTCACAGACCCATACAGACATGCATAAATCAACTCACTGATCCATAGACCCACTTACATGTCAACTCACCTATACAGGCACTAAAGCAACCAGTAACTCACATATACAGCCACTCATGCACCTACTCACTGACCAACACAGCCGTTCACATATCCAAGCATACAAACATAAAAACACTTATACACCCACATATACACCATAGAGCCACTCACACACTAAATCACTCACCCATGTAGCTACTCAAATACCAACTCACTCACCCATACAGTCACTCACAAACTCATTTACTTATACATATATTATCACATGTACTCACTAAGCTATACAGTAATGGACAAAAGCACATACATTCCCATAGAACCTCTCTTACACTCACTTACTCACCCATACAGCCACTCACACATCCATTCACTCACCCATACAGCCACTCACACACCCACTTACTTATCCATACACCCACTTGCACACTCATTCATGCACCTATACACACACACTCATTTACCCTTTGAATCACCCATACATATACTTATATACCTGTTCAATCACCCCTACAGTCACTCATGCAGCATCTCATTCACCATTTATAGCTACTGATACACCCACACACTCATCCATACAGGCAATCATTCATCCTCTGATTCACCCTTACAGACACTTACACAGCCACTCACTCACCCATAAAGATACTCACATAGTCACTCATTACTAACACACCCAAAGACTCACCCACTCACTCACCGATAACATAAACTTACACACCCACTTACTCATGTATGCAGTCTGTCACATACCAACTCATTCTTCTATACACCACTTACACACCCACCTAGTTACCCATACAGACACTCGCACATCCACTTACTTTAGTATATATATTTTTACACCCAGTTTCTTTTAGAAAATAGATACAATCCCTGGATGATGTCATCAGTGATGTCATTTGAGATGTCATCAGTGATGCCATTTGAGATGTCATCAGTGATGTCATGAGTAATGTCACTGATCATGTCATGAGTGATGTAATATGTGAGGTTATAAGCAGTGTATTGTTGGGGCGTAAGTTATAGTTTGCTCAGCTAACTATAACTGCTGAATTTCTCTGGTTTAGTACGAATGAAATGTCCCTTTAAACTTTTTTGAGTAAAAAAAAAAAATATATATATATATATATATATGTTTATATGTTTATATATATATCCCATACCAAAAATCTCCTTCTGGAAACTGCAGACCCCTGGGGAAGTGGTGCGTACGCCGGCGGAGCACACCGGCAATCTTTGATGGACAAATCTGCTTCTGAAAACACGCACGCTCAGAGCCAGGCAGGGTCAATGTTCAAACCATTTATTTTACATGACGCGTTTCAGCTGCGCAGCAGCCTTGATCACATGTAAACCACCACCTATCGAAAGCCCTTATGACTCCATGTCAAAAAATATAGAAAGGACTGATGATACAAAGGTAACAAGTGACTCTGTCGGCCATCTTAGAGCGTGTTACAAGCAGAATGTACATGAATTATACAATGTAAGTGATACATAGGTAACAAATGACTTTGTCGGCCATCTTGTAATATGTTACAAGCAGAATGTACATGAGTTGTACAGTGACAGTGTGGCCACTGTGAACCAGCATTCTATGAGCGTGAATGCCCTGGTGTATGTTGTACGCTTATTGACAGTGCGTCCTGGTCAAAGTCTGTAGCATTAAATGAGTGTGCTTGCTAGTAGCGCCTGCACAATCCTAAGGAGAGTTCCCAGGGAATGTGAGCAAGAGGCATCATAATGATGGCATAGTGCCCTCATGATGTCAGTCCCCTAATGAAATGCAAGTGCAAACTGAATCCCATAAGGTAGGGACCGGAATGTAAACAGAGGTCTCAAGTGAGGAAACAAGAAGCGCTGGAGTGTGTGTTGTGGCTGATGGTTCTATGCCTTAACAACATCTAAAAAATCCCACAAGGGAGAGAATACAAAAACAAATCAGTAGTTATAATGTACCCCGCATGAAAGTCCAATCATAGTATCATCATAGTCACAAAATATGAACAAATTATGAAAACATTGAATATGTGAAGGGAATTTTTATCTGTGAAGGAAAATCCCAAAAGTGCCTCCGAAGAAAAGGGTAGGGAGCCCGTGCTGCTGAACTCGGAAATGAGTGGGTCCCTTCCTTTCCTCCTGCAATAAGAAATACGGAAAAAACGTAAATGATAACACACAGTGAGTGATACACTGAAACCTTAAAAGCACATTGTTGTAGATGTTCAACATGATCTAGTAAAGCATGTCTAAACGGATCATCATGGAGGCGCGGGGCAGGAAAGAAGGGTGAAAGGGGAGAAGCAGTCGCTCCCACCCATGTGCCCCCAAACCCCATCCTGAGGGAAACAACGAGACTACTCTTCCCGTAAATGGATCCCTAATTCTTCATCCTGATTAAGACCACCGAAGTTCTTTGTCTGGAAATCAATAATATATCTCAACTCTTTTTTCCTCAATTTCAGAACCCTGTCACCACCTCTGGTGCTGCTAGCAATTTTCTCAATGGCAGAGTAGGTCAGGGAAGAGGAATCTGAGAAATGTTTGTCTTGAAAGTGGCAGGTGACCGGATAATGCAGGTCTTTATTAGTGATGGCTCTCATATGTTCCAATATCCTTTTATTGGCCATCAGGGTGGTGCTCCTGATGTACCACAGTTTGCAAGGACATTCAATGATTTATATCATGAATGTCGCACTGCATGTGAGAAACTGGGTGATGCTTTTGACCATTTTGCCTCTGTGAACTCCTTGCGCATGTAGCTGTTCTTGCAGGCTTTACAGTGGCCACACGGGAAAAAGCCTTGTAAGTTATGTTCTTTACTTTTGGGCTGTGCGGAAATGTCACTGTGGACCAACATGTTCCTCATATTGCGACATCTTCTAGTGATGTTGGGTCTCTTCTTGATAGTACTGCCTAATATGGGATAGGTGGTAAGTATATCCCAGCTCTTGACCAGAATCCTTTTGATATCACTGGAGTTTTCATTGTACCTCATAATGATTCTGGTATTGTCCTCACTCTCCTCCTCTTTTGTGTCATGTGTTTCTGTTGGTTCTGTTGGCTCTGTCAATGGCCCTGTTTAATACCTACTGTGGGTACCCTCTTTCCCTGAATCTACCCACCATGGTGGTAGGTTCAAGGTGGTAAGCGTCTTCAGTGTTGACACGCAGCAGTTCCCTGAAGGGAATGCTCTACTTAAGTGTCTAAGGGTGACTGCTGAGTACATGCAATATACTGTTGCCTGCTTTCTCATTCCTAAAGAGTGTGGTATGTATGGTGTTTTGTCTGATTTCTATTCTCACATCTAACTACTCTACTGTGGTTTTACTAATGGTGCTGGTGAGGTTGCGATCATTGGAGTTCAATTTCTCAATGAACCCAGTGGCCTCAGATTCAGTACCCTTTCAAATGATGAACAGGTCATCGATGTATCTGAGCCAAAGCAAGACCTGCTCAATCTCTGGGAAAGTCATGGTGTTTTTAAATATTTCTTCCTCCCAGAGTCCCAGAAACAAACTCACAAAACTGGGCGTGAGACACAAACCCATCGCAGTCCTGGTGGGTTGCCTGAACAGTGTACCATTAAAGAGGAAGATGTTATTTTTTAGGCAAAATTCTATCATCTCCAGGATCATGTTCGTGTGGTCCCTGAATCTGACATGTCGTGATAGGAGAAAGTGTCGGCAAGCTTCGATGCCTTGAGTATGTTCTATGATTGTGTAGAGAGAGCTGACATCCAGTGTGATGAGGAGGAAATCCTCCTCCCAGTGAGTGCCTTCCAGTTTCTCTAAGAAATCTTTGGTACCCCTGACATGGGACGGGAGATCTGAGACTTGATCCCTGAGGAAATGGTCTACATATTTGGAAAAATATTATATATATATATATATTGCCAACCACGAAAGTCCTCAGAAGGCCAGGACCCAGGAACGGCAACGGAGCACTTCAGGGTTGAGGGACCCTATCATATGAAGCACTTCTGATAGCCACACACAGTGCACAGAACGCGCACTCGCCTCCAGCAAGAAGATAGTTATATCGATTTGCTTCATAACAAGTTTATTTACTCAAATGCCAATACACCCAATGCGTTTCGGCGCCTTCCACGCTTTGCTCATGTATATATATATATATATATATATATATATATATATATATATATATATATATATATATATATATACATATATATATATATATATATACATATATATATATACATATACATATATATATATATATATATATACATATATACATATATATATATATATATATATATATATATATATATATATATATATATATATGTCCATCAATGTGTCCCCTCTTCAAAGACACACTCCACAGCAGATCTAGTAAAAGCAAAAGGCATTTTTAATTCAGAGTTCCTTCTTATGCATTTTGGAGCACAGCTCCTTGATCACAGGCTGCCAGGGTGCACGCAGACATACTCAAAGGCAAAACTTCTCAGCACATTTCAATTGACCTTTAGTAGGTTTCACAGGTGAGTTAACTTGTGTTCATGCTGGAATATGTAGTCCCTTTCAGACAGTGTTCTATCTCTTGTAGACTCTGCGCCGCAACACTGAATATGCATTTTGAAATTACCCTCCAGTGGGCCTCCAAATTATAAATGCTCCATAATTTGTGCTGGTCTACTGTCCCAACCAGCTCCAGATTTCCAGGCTTTCATGGCCCCAACTCGGGGTGGTGCAGTCTTCACGGCCGGACTGCCATTCCGTTACATGTCCATCAATGTGTCCCCACTTCAAAGACGCACTCCACAGCAGATCTAGTAAAAGCAAAAGGTATTTTTAATTCAGAGTTCTTTCTTTGCCTTACGCGTTTTGGAGCACAGCTCCTTGATCACAGGCTGCCAGGGTGCATGCAGACATACTCAAAGGCAAAACTTCTCAGCACATTTCAATTGACCTTTAGCAGGTTTCAAAGGTCAGTTAACTTGTGTTCATGCTGGGATATGTAGTCCCTTTCAGACAGTGTTCTATCTCTTGTTGACTCTGCACTGCAACACTGAATATGGCAGCCTGTGATCAAGGATTCACTGAAAACACCACAGGTTTCAGGGACGTTACAGTTAGAAATTAGCATTTAAAAAACCTTAGAAATTCACAGAAAAAAAAGGTTAGAGGGACGTTATAGTTAGGCTGACATTTCACTCGTACAAAACCAGAGAAATCTTTCTATAACTCGCGCCCCCGCAATGGACTGCTTATGACCTCACATATTACATCACTCATGACATGGTCAGTGACATCACTTATGACATTACTGATGACATCTCAAATGACATCACTGATGACATCAGTGATGACATCATCCAGTGACTGTGAGTGTTTTTTAAAAGTTTATAAGTGTTAAATATATATACCAAGGTGTATTGGTAAATCAGTGGGTTTATGAGTGACTTTATGGATGACTCAGTGGGTGCGTGACTGACTGTAAAAGTGAGTGATTAGGTGTCTCAGTGAATGTATCGGTGAGTGACTGGTTGTGTGAATGTGTGTATCTGTCTGTCAGTTAATGTCTAAGTGGGTGTATGAGTGTGTTACTGGGTACATGAATGGCTACATGGGTGATTGGTTGTCTGATTATGTTTATGGTTGTCTGGGTGTCTGTGTTTGTGGGTGAAGAGGTGTGTGACTGCCTGTATGGATCATTGAGTGGGTGAGTCAGTGGCTGTGTGAGGTACAGTTGCATGTGTGAAAAGTTGTTTGGGTGAGTGAGTGTTCGTATGGCTGTGTCGGTGATTGAGAACATGTGTCAGTATGGGTGAGTAACTGAGTATGTGAAAGGCAGTATATGTGAGTGACAGTGTATATGAGTGACTGCATGCGTGAGTGAGTGAATGTGAGAGTGGCTATATAGATGACTGCATGCTTCTCTCAGTGACTGTATAGCTGCGTGAGTATGTTACTATTTGTATGAGTAAGTAAGTGGGTGAGTGTAACTGTTGAGAGTAAGTGGCTGTATGATTGACTATATGGTGAGTGTCTAGGTGTGTGAGTAGTTCCATGGGTGACTCAGGGCCTGATTCACAGAACTAACTTATGTCAAAATCCTAAACTTACAACAATTTTGGTATTCACAGAATGAACTTACACATTTGGGTATTCACAGAATGAACTTACACATTTGGGTATTCACAGAATGAACTTACACATTTGGGTATTCACAGAATGAACTTACAACAATTTTGGTATTCACAGAATGAACTTACACATTTGGGTATTCACAGAATGAACTTACAACAATTTTGGTATGCACAGAATTAACTTACTCATTTTGGTATTCACAGAAGGAACTTACTCATCAATGAGTAAGTGCCTTCTGTGAATACCAAAATGTGTAAGTTACACAAAATGTGTAAGTTACACAAAATGAGTAAGTTACACAAAATGTGTAAGTTACACAAAATGTGTAAGTTACACAAAATGTGTAAGTGTCTTCTGTGAATACCAAAATGAGTAAGTTTATTCTGTGAATACCAAAATGAGTAAGTTCATTCTGTGAATACCAAAATGGTAGTAAGTTTAGGATTTTGTCGTAAGTTAGTTCTGTGAATCGGGCCCATAGTGTGTGAGCGTTTGTATGGCTGTATGAGTGGATATGTCAATGGCTGTATTAGTGACTGAGTGGGTATATGAGTGGCAGTATTGGTGAGTGAGTGCATGTTTATAAAGATCAATGAATCAGTGAGTGGGTGTGTAAGTACTGGTATGGCTCTGTGAATGGGCTTGTGAATGGTTGTGTGGGAGTAGGAGTTGGTATATAAAAGATTCTATAGAGGTATGAGTGGGTGCGTCAGAGATGCTGTAGACGATGTTTGAGATGTCATCAGTGATGTCTCTGACCATGTCATGAGTGATGTAATATGTGAGGTCATAAGCAGTGCATTGCGGGGCGAGAGTTATAGTTAGCTCAGCTAACTATAACGGCTGAATTTCTCTGGTTTTGTATGAGTGAAATGTCAGACGAACTATAACGTCCCTCTAACCTTTGTTTTTTTCAGTGAATTTCTAAGGTTTTTAAAATGCGAATTTCTAACTATAACATCCCTGAAACCTGTGTTTTTTTCAGTGAATTTCTATGGTTTTTTAACTAGCAGTTGCATTTGCAGCGTGGTGGAGAATGGGGGCTGGGCCTCCAACCAGGGCTCAGGAATTCCACCGCCCCCTTTGTCCACCACTCAGCAACCGTGCCTCCTGGCACGCTCTTGGTTGGGGGATGAAGTCCCCTATGCTCCTGGGGGTCCTTAGGGGCTAACTAGCCTACCTGTTACCTCCAGTAAGCCCCACACAGTAGTATTGCTGAGAGGTGGTCGCAGGCCATGCCCCCTTTCTCCACCACTCTGCAAACGCACCTCCTGGTGCACTCTTGGTTGGGGTGAAGTCCCCTTGCCTCTTGAGGATCCCTGGGGGCCAACTAGCCCTTCTGTTACCTCCAGTAAGCCCCACACAGCTGCATTGCTGAGAAGTGGTCAGAGGCCACGCCCCCTTTCTCTACCACTCTGCAAACGCCCCTCCTGGCACACTGCTGCTTGGGGGATGAAGTCTACTTTACTCCTGAGGCCTTAAAACAAATTCAGACGGATTCGCAGACTGAACTCACCTTGGAAACCATCAACTAGACACATGTGGGACAAGTTAGATGTTTATTTCGCAACATGCAAACCACCATGATTACCTCACGGATACTGTCCATATTGCACTTCCCCTTCATAACTCCACAGCCATTAAATGAGTATAATGCTGACTTTAACGAACTCAGGAACTTCAGGCTTACTGGAACAACCCAGTTCTACCTCCATAGGACTTCTCTCCCATATATGAAAATTGATTTGATATCCAACACAGGCATACGTAGGCCAATCTTTCAACTCCTTTAATTTCTGTATAACTCTGTTATTCTTTTCTTCGTCTCTTCTTTTCTCTTCTGCTCTCTTCTCTTTAATTTTCTCTCTCCTCAAGTCGAGTACTATTCGTTGATTATTCACCGGTTGTACATTGCTTTGTATCATCTCGTACCTTGTACTCTGTATTTTTTTATACTGTTTATCACAATACCACCTACTTATTATATTGCTAAAGTTGTTACATCCCTACCCAGGTGATGCATCCCATCAATTTTTCTCTGTACACCGGTTGCCTTTTCTTTGTGTTTTTCTTTTGGAAATACCTAATAAAAATCCTTTGAACTAAAAAGTCCCAGGGATGTGGCGGTCCCCGGGGCTGCGCATGTATTTTGATGATTGCTCCCGGGACCTGGCCCACATGAGGGCTTAAAGAAAATGAAGCGCGGGAGCCCGCGCTTCGTTTTTAAAAAATAATTCAGCCGGATTCGCAGACTGAACACGACTCCCGCCGAATTTGTTTACAAAAAAAGCTTTTTTGGGGCCTGGGGGTCCCTGTGGGACCCCCTCAGCAGGCCCAGTGGGTCAGGGTGTTTCTAACCTGCCATCTTTTCTTGTTTTTTCTTGTTTTTTTTCCTTTTTTCTTGTGACTCGGTTCAACCAAGTCACAAGATGGCTGCCAACACTTCCTGGTTTGAAGAGATGGCAGCCAATCAGAGTGCAGGCACGATATCGGGAGGGTTTGCGGATCCTTCGTGTTTATCTGAGAAATATTTACATTTCTCAGGAACTACTGAATGGATTTACACCATTTAACAAAAAGAGTGCTTTCTGAACCAAGAGCTACCTTTTTGCCAAATTTGGTGTAATTCCGTTCAGCATGTCTAAAGTTTCTTATGGAAATTGACATGGAGAAAACGCGTTTTGGGACCCCCCCTTTTTCTCGGCCCCCGCTGGACGAATAACCCGAAACTTTCAATACAGGAGCTCCATTAGTTTTGAAAATTTCACGAAGATTCGTCCAAAGTCTCCAAAGATATTTGCAAAAGAAAAAACACTTTTTGAAAAGAAACAAGGTCCTAACTATAACTACCTACTGGTGACCGCCAGTGAGTAATTATTTTGTTATATATATATATATACACACACACACATACACATTGGTGGTCATAACCTTGTACTAATAATTAGGTCAGAGGCTCTATAGGAAGTGCATTTTTTGTTTTGTTGATAACTTTGGTGCCATTTAAAAATGTGCACAAAACATTCCCAAAAAAACTTTGGCCATCTCAGCTCTTTCATTGAAAATTTGGAGCTGATCTGTCAAGCGGGGGGGCCAAGAAAAGAGGTTATCCATGTTAATTCCCGTAGTAAACCTTGCACTTTGATACAGAAAAAAACAGCTGAATGGAATCACCCAAAATATAGCAAAACATTAGAATTTCACTCAGAAAGTGTGCTTTTGGAATCTGGATTAAATTTGTACAGCCGCTTTTGAAAAATTAGTGTTTAAACAGGATCTCAGGTTGGGCATGAAGGTGTTAAATAGTTAAGTGTATCTGGGGTCCAGATATGCTCTGGTTGGCCACTTTAAAAGGGACTAGTCAATCCTGATTGGCTGGCTACAACATGGACAATATGCCATTACAGGACTCAGGGACTTGGTCCATCTGTCCAGAAAATTATTGAAAAAACATATAAAGGGGCAGAGTGAGAACACCTTGACCCCATGGGGCATGTTGGGGTCTCAAAGTTACCCCTTCCTCCTTGATTGGTTGGCCACAACATGGCCAATATGTTGTGACAGACATTACAGGACTCTGGGTCATGGTCCCCACTGAAATGCTTTGTCGTGAATGCCAGGTTTTGGGGGTCACAAAAAGACACATATAACGGGTGATAAACGTTTTTAGTTACAATCTAAATCACTTATTTGTGGTGTTATACTTATTTCAGGAATTCTAGTGAGTTCTCAGGTGATTTTGCCATTTGCAAAATGCTGACCCCCATCCCCCTTCAGCTGCGTTTTAATGAAGCATGTTTGGTAGAAAACAGTTTTCTCTCATGATTTTCTCTTAGAGATTATTGAAGGTGCTCCAGAAGCTAAATTGAGAGCCATTTTCTATAAGTTCACACTATCTTCCCCAGCTATGTGAGAATAAAGTCTGATATTCGGAGTAAAACATGTACTTCCAACATCAGCCAGTCAGTTAATTCCTAAGTGTTCTACTGCAGCTTCCCACAGTGTTCTAATGAACAGCTAGAGCACTAACGTTCTGTATTATGACAAACCGGTGGTGCACCTTAAGCCATCTTTATGGGATCAAAGCTTTAAAACCTAAGGTATTTCCTTCAAGAATGAACAAATGAGGAGATACTATTTGTCATGCATATTATGGTATTTTCTTAGAGTTTTTAAATATCTTCTTCGTCCATTTCAATAAAACATTCTGAAATGCAGAGAGAAATATGCATATAACACCTGCAGCAGTCTGCAAGTTAACACCCTAGTAATCAACTGCAGCGTCACCAGAGAGTTCTAATTAACTAAAATTTTGTATTCAAGACAAAAGCGAGCCACTCCTGAACACCATTTTGTTGGGATAGGAGTTGGTCAATTTAAAGACTTTCCTAAAGATCAGACTGAAGGAAATGAGCATTGAGATGTTAATGCAGGCATGAAACATATATATATAGATGGAAGAGACCATATGCCACAAGTGAATGAAATTTGTGAAATTTAGTATTGGATTATCTAATAATGCATTTCAACCAAATGTATTACTGTCATTGTATTCAGACAATTATAATTTGCGTATTTTTGCACATGAGATGATCAAAGGGCACATCGTACTGTACTGTATTCATACAGATATTATTGCGTATTTTGCACATATGACTATTAATTTGCCCATCAATATTGCAAGTTTGAATAACTGCTGTAAAGACGATAGACGGGCAGTCTGTTCTCTGTTTCTGTTAGCACGGGGCACTTTAAATTGCACAGGAAATGGTAGCATGTCATGTGATCAAGGCCTCAAGGGGCTGAAACGCGTCATGGCGGCAGAGCACGATTAAAAGAAAATTACTTGCACAAAACAAGTGGAGTCCGTTCCTTTCTTGATTCCAGGTTTAAGGGATCGTGGAGAAAAGGTGGTGTGCATATTGGTCCGAGGAGGCTTCCTTGGACGAAACGGACCCCCTCTCAATCAGGGCTAAACAGCAGGCAGCCGAATCCGGTGTTGATCCGGAACTGGAAGTTCTCCTGGAGGAGTAAGCTGTACAGCCCCCGGACGGCGGAAAGCACTTGCGGATTGTGGAGAAGCGGTGGGACCTGGGTCGGAGGACGCAGGGAACCAAGGCAGACACACAATAAGGTAGGAGGTCCATCAGTGTCCGGTGAGAGGTGTGCACGGCGAGGGGCAGTGAAGTTGTGTAATTGCGGCTGTTTCACTCGCTACCAAGATTTCAAGTGCTCAAGTATGGCCGTCGACGTGCTACGCAGTAGAGAAGAGGCGGCGGCGGAGATGTTTGTTGAGGTTGCCAATGCTCAATTCCAACTGCAAAGTAACAGCAATGACAGGAGCAGCTCTAATATAAGGGATCTATACAAAAGGCTGGAAAAGCTGATGAGATCGGAGCAGGCAAAATGGTGGGAACACAGGTCCCTCTCGAAGTATTTGGAGGTGGGCCGGGTTCCCCGGGGACTGCGGATAATGCTTGCTCCGAGTTATGATAACCCCAACCCCAACATGCTCAGGGAATGGGGTGAATGTAACTTGGAGTCTTCAAGAAAATTAATGGAAATATTAATTAAGTATGCCGAAATAGACAGAATTGACTTGCAGAAACAAATAGACCAACTCAATCTATTAATTGAAACCACTGAAGGAAGTGATGCCAATACCAAACTCAGGGAGGATAGGACCATACGCCTCAAAAAAGAGGAAGATACTATGAAAAAAAGAAAAACATTCAAGTTCCAACGGGACAAAAATGATTATGAGCTGGGCCAGATTTTTACTTTTGCCCGTAAGTATGATGCAGCCAGAGCAGGATATAAAGGCAATTCCATCAGAATGGAGGGGGGGGCTGTGGCAGGCCCCAGCAGGGAATTGCAAACTGCATCGTCAATGTCCGACCTGAGCTCAACTGTTGAAACGGAGTCAGAATCAGAAGGCAATCAGAGAGTAACAAATCAACCTCAGGCACGTAAACATATATTGGCGGAGGAGTTTGGTTTTTTAAGGGAGGAAAGGCGCCAAACTCTGCACCCGAGGAATCCCAATCCTAACACCATCAGAGGAGAAATATCAAGCGCCGCAAAAGGAGGAGAAGAAGGCGCCAAAACAAAGAAAACCAACGACAAGAAACCAAACAACAAGGGGTGGCGGCACAAGCAATCCCAGAATCCCAAAGCACCAATACAATAATCAATCTATCGAATATATTGACTTAGATAAAGCGGAAAAACAACTGCTCGCATTGGGACTCACGTACTGCCCTGAAAACAACTTTGAATACCCCCAGACCAGAGCTGACATATTTAAATTCATTAGGAAGCTCAAGTTACAAAAGTTTCATCATCAGAAATTGAATAAAACAACAGTGCAGACACCTGGACCATCATCTATCGGGGTATCAATTCACTAGTAGCTTCGGATGTCAGCATACTCTGTGACTTACATGCCTTAGAAAATCATAACTCTGACCGAAATGAGGAGGGATCCACCCAAAGAGTCTTGGCACAACACTCCATAAACATCAGTGCCACGCCGCAAACAGGATTTAAACCTAAATCCACATTCGTGCCCGTAATGCCAAAGGATTCAGTTGATACCTTCCATGAAATAGTCACAGCTGAAGTCAAAAAGCTGTATTTCAAAACTCAAAGGGAGGCTAAAAATCGATCAGCACGACAACACAAGTATCAACAACTAATCCAAAAGTTACGGGAGAATGATTCGATTGTGGTACGTAACTCAGATAAAGGTGGCAATGTGGTCATCTGGCCATTAAAACAATACCTGGATGAAGCAAATCGACAACTCTCAGATCAAAATTGCTACAAAGTAAGCAATCGACAAGTGACTAGGGCGGTACAAAATGATTTATATTAGAAACTTTTAGCCTGGAAAAGTGCAGGGCTCATAAATCAGGAAGAATTGAAATTCCTAAAGAATGACTATCCCACTATGCCTATTATGTAACTAATACCAAAAGTACATAAGGATACTGCTCGTCCACCAGGAAGACCAATTATATCCGCCAAGCAGAGTCTTTTAGAAAATGTTTCGGTGTATATAGATTCATTTCTTCAGGAACATGTAAGGACCCTTCCGTCATTCATTCAAGACACTACAGATTTTTTAAAACAAATTCAGGACTTTGAATGGCATAATGACTATTTGCTAATAGCGTTAGACGTTTCCAATCTGTACACGTCCATTCAACATGATGATGGTATAAGGGCATTGGAATTCTACCTGGGGACTAGACCTATTGAATACTATGCACACAACAAAATGCTCATCAGTCTCACTAGATTTTGTTTGGAAAATAACTACTTTATGTTTAACCAACAGGTGTACCACCAGGTGAGAGGCGTAGCTATGGGGGCCAGTTTTTCCCCTAGCTACGCCTGCTTACATATGGGGTGGTGGGAGAGAATGATTTTAACAAGTTTATATGCGGACACCATGGCACATAATGTAGTAAAATGGGTTCGATATATAGACAACCTTTTTGTGGTATGGCGTGGGGATAGAGGGAGTGCAGAGGAGTTTATAACCAAACTCAACAGCAATGACATAAACCTGCACTTCACTCACAATATAAGTAACAGTTCCATCACTTTCTTAGATGTAGAAGTATACGTGGCCAATGGGATGCTAGAAACTAAATTACACCGCAAACCCACGGCAGGGAACACGATACTTCACTCGACTAGCTTCCACCCCAAACATACTATCTGCAGCATTCCCTACGGGGAAATGTTAAGAATTCGCAGAATATGTAGTAAAGAAGAGGACTTAGTGGTAGCGCAAGAAGAGTGCAAACGTAGATTCTTAGAAAGAGGTTACTCTAAATACACCATTGATGATGCCATCAAACGAACCAGAGCTTTGTCTTGTAAAGACCTGCTTTTAAAACATTCACGTGGCAAAAATAAACCTCTCAGCAGTACAGGCCCTAACACTGGCAACCCAAGACTAATCCTCACGTACAACAGACAAAAGGATAGTCTATATAAAACTTTCAAGAGCAACTGGCACTTAGTGCTGAGCGACCCTATTTTAGGGGAGAAGCTACCACGTACCCCCACTATAACATACAGAAGGGCCCCAAGCACAAGTGACCTAATTGTCAGCAGCAGTCCAGAGGTTAAAACAGGGTCAAGTTGGCTAACTGAACGCAAAGGTTTTGTCAGATGTTCATTTTGCAGGGCATGTAAGTATGGTATTAACAGAACTACTTTCTGCTCTCCATTCAAAAACAAACCCTGCAAAATTGACAAACTGTTAACCTGCAAGTCTGAATTCGCTGTCTATGTGCTGGAGTGCTCTTGTGGGCTGCAGTATGTTGGCAGGACCAAACTGCAAGTCCACAAGAGAGTGCTCCAGCACCTAAGGGCCTTCTCTAACTCCGATGCGACTTACCCCGTGGCACGCCACTTTAAAGAGTTCCATAACAATGATTTGGACAAATTAAGATACTTTGTGGTGGATGCTGTATTACCACTCAGACGGGTAGGAAACAGGGAGGCTATCCTTAGACGTTTAGAGACTAAGTATATTCTTGAATTGGATTGTAAAAGTCCAAACGGCCTAAACACGACAGAGGATCTGCATACATGGCTATGAACCTATTTCCATATATATATTGCACATAACATCTGATCTCATTGGGACCCTTTTAAGATAAGGATAACAGAAGAACATACTTTTCTATCCTTGATGGCAAATCACCTCATTTTATATCTCTTTTCACCCCCCCCCCTTTTTTTGTCTCTTCTTTACCTTGTTTCCTAGTTTTAATTTGGCTACTAAGGTCGTTCCGATTTGGCCGGCCGCAGTAAGCCAAAGATGTTACAATTTGCAAACTAGCACTTTATATGCAGCGTATGTGAGGTTCAGGAATCAAAGGCTGCATAATTGTATAACACGTTTACATTATTTTGCACATGTTGCACAATCACATAACAGAACAAAAACAGTAGGTTACATGGTCTTAGCAGTTATGTGTCAATTTACATGTGCCCGGTATCAAAAGGCATTAGGCCAGGAATTATGCTTTTAGACTGATTTTTTAACTATGTGGAATTTTATTGGGGTGTATTTATACACACAATTTACGTATTTTGCACATGGTTACATGAAAAACATGACAATATAGGCTGGTTGCAAAACACACAAGATGATGGACGGAATGCTGCACATTGGCAAACATTCACCCCCAGTCACAGATCTGGGTTTAATCCATCGTTATTTTGCTTCACCACGCCACCCCAGTTCAGACATAGCCATATGCAAATCAGTCTTGACCCTGTGCCTCATGGGAACAGTCCAGACCGAACTGCCAAGCCATGTCTTCCCTGGACCGGAATCAAGCATCCTAGGACCGGTTTCAGGCTATCAGCCTTCATCAGCCAGGATAGCTTGACTCCAGTGGCGTAGTGAGCACGGGACCCACGTCTGGGCATACCCTTCCCACTTAGGGCGAAATGCAAAACACACAAGATGATGGACGGAATGCTGCACATTGGCAAACATTCACCCCCAGTCACAGATCTGGGTTTAATCCATCGTTATTTTGCTTCACCACGCCACCCCAGTTCAGACATAGCCATATGCAAATCAGTCTTGACCCTGTGCCTCATGGGAACAGTCCAGACCGAACTGCCAAGCCATGTCTTCCCTGGACCGGAATCAAGCATCTGTGACTGGGGGTGAATGTTTGCCAATGTGCAGCATTCCGTCCATCATCTTGTGTGTTTTGCATTTCGCCCTAAGTGGGAAGGGTATGCCCAGACGTGGGTCCCGTGCTCACTACGCCACTGGAGTCAAGCTATCCTGGCTGATGAAGGCTGATAGCCTGAAACCGGTCCTAGGATGCTTGATTCCGGTCCAGGGAAGACATGGCTTGGCATTCCGTCCATCATCTTGTGTGTTTTGAATATAGGCTGGTTAGCATCATGTTGACAACCAGATATCAGTCTTTGGGTATATGGATAACTGCCGTATGAATTGAGATTTTATTCATAGATGGAAGAGACCATATGCCACAAGTGAATGAAATTTGTGAAATGTTAGTATTGGATCATCTAATAATGCATTTCAACCAAATGTATTACTGTCATTGTATTCATACAATTATAATTAGCGTATTTTTGCACATGAGATGCTCAAAGGGCACATCGTACTGTACTGTATTCTTACAGATATTATTGCGTATTTTGCACATATGACTATAAATTTGCACATCAATATTGCAAGTTTGAATAACTGCTGTAAAGACGACAGACGGGCAGTCTGTTCTCTGTTTCTGTTAGCACGGGGCACTTTAAATTGCACAGGAAATGGTAGCATGTCATGTGATCAAGGCCTCTAGGGGCTGAAACGCGTCATGGCGGTAGAGCACGATTAAAAGAAAATTACTTGCAAAAAACAAGTGGAGTCCGTTCCTTTATTGATTCCAGGGTTAAGGGATCGCGGAGAAAAGGTGGTGTGCATATTGGTTCGAGGAGGCTTCCTTGGACGAAACGGACCACCTCTCAATCAGGGCTAAACAGCAGGAAGACGAATCCGGTGTTGATATATATATATTTATATACATATATATGTATGTATGTACATATATATATATACATGTATATGTATATATATATATATATATATATATATTATCTACTGGCGGTCGCCAGTAGATAGTTATAATTAGAACCTAGTTTCCATAGGAAAAGCATTTTTTGATGTGCTTATAACTTTGGCGTCGTTTGACGAATCTTTACGAAGTTTTCCAAAAAGTTCCTCTTTTCAGATCAACTCCTATCTTGAAAGTTTGGGGGTGATTTGTCAAGGGGGGGGGCTAAGAAAAAGGGGGAGTCCCAAAACGTGTTTTCTCCATGCAATTTCCATAAGAAACTTTAGACAAAGCTACAGGTCAAACTGCTGAATGGAATTACGCCAAATTTGGCAGGGAGAAAGGTTGTGGTCCAGAAAGCACGCTTTTGTTTAAATGGGGTAAATCCGTTCAGTAGTTTTTGAGAAATATCAAATTTTACAGATATCGATATTTGAGAATTCTGACATCTGATTGGTTGAGGCGTTACGAGCACGAGCTTGCAGCTCATTGGCTGCGAACTGTTGAGACTAGGAAGTGTTGGCAGCCATTTTGAGATTCAGTCCGTCAGGTCGTATCTCTCGCTTTACAAGACATCGGGTCCGTAGTTCTACCTCTGCGAAGCAATACTGAAAATATACCGGAGCTCTCTCTGTGCGAGATTCCCGTTTCACGCTCCCTCTCCCCACATCACCAGCTCGCAGCTATGCCTTTAGAAGCCAGTCCGTCGGCTCGCAGCTCTCTACCTCTGCAAGCCAGTACGCTGCTGTGCCTTTGTGAGCGGACGGCCCGTAGCTCTCCCTCTGCGAGTCGAGCCCACGGGCCGCAGCTCTCCCTCTGCGAGCCTGGGTGCGAACTGTTGAAACTAGGAACTGCCCGTAGCTCTCCCTCTGCGAGTCGAGCCCACGGGCCGCAGCTCTCCCTCTGCGAACCTGGGTGCGAACTGTTGAAACTAGGAACTGTTGGCAGCGATTTTGTGATTAAGTCCGTCAGCTCGCATCTCTCCGTGTACAAGACATCGAGTCCGTAGTTCTACCTCTGCGAGGCAACTCTGAAAACATACCGGAGCTCTGTCTGTGCGAGATACCCCTTTCACGCTCTCTCTCCCCACATCACCAGCTAGCAGCTATGCCTTCAGAAGCTAGTCTGTCGGCTCGCAGCTCTGCGTCTGCAAGCTGTCGGGCCCGCAGCTCTACCTCTGCGAGCCAGCCCATTAGCTAGTAGCTGTGTGTCTGCTAGCAGGCCCATCGTCCCGTTGCTCTCTCTCTGCGAGTTAGACCACAGCTCTCTGAAGCATAGCCCCCAACAACCTTCTCGGGCCCGCAACTGTCCCTCTGCGAACCACTGGTCGGCTCGCAGCTCTTCGTGTGCGAGTTCTCGGGCCCGCAGTTGTATCTCTGAAGCCAAGACTGGAAATATACCGCAGCTCTCTGTCTGCGAGATACCCCCTTCACGCTCCCTCTCCCCATATCACTGTCCCGCAGCTATCCCTTTGCAAGGTGACGGCCTGCACCTTTCCCTATACCAGTCGGCCCGCAGCTGTTCCGCTGCGAGCCGGCACGCAACTCTCCCTCTGCGAGCTGACGGGCCGCAGCTTTCCCTCTATGAGCCAGCCAGTCGGCTTGCAGCTCTTCGTCTTCGAGCCAGCCCATTAGCTGGTAGAAGCATAGCCCCCAACAACCTTCTCACACATAAGCCCCCAAAAGAAAGGGAATAGACAACACCCATACACATCCACTCCCTTTCCACACACAAAAAGAGGCGCAAAAGAGAACACACCACAACAAAACCCATAGTCAACGCGGGACAAAGACCGATGCAACTCTCCCTCTGCGAGCCGACGGGCCACAGCTTTCCCTCTACGAGCCAGCCAGTCGGCTCGCAGCTCTTCCTCTATGAGCCAGCCCGCCGGCTCGCAAGTCTCTGTCTGCGAACCACCGGTCGGCTCGCAGCTCTTCGTCTGCGAGCCAGTCCATTCGCTGGTAGCTGTGTGTCTGCTAGCAGGACCATCGGCCCGTTGCTCTCCCTGTGCGAGTCAGACCACAGCTCTCTGAAGCATAGCCCACAACAACCTTCTCACACATAAGCCCCCAAAAGAAAGGGAATAGACAACACATACACATCCACTCCCTTTCCACACACAAAAAGAGGTGCAAAAGAGAACACACCAGAACAAAACCATTAGTCAACGCGGGACAAAGACCGATGCCGTAAGAGAAGCAGGAAAGGTAGTAGAAAATCACAATAAAATGCTCAGCAGAAACGGAAAAGCTGAAGGTGAAGCAACATTCACCTACCAACCACACAAAAGTGGTAGATACGAGTGACTCAAAAACATAGTCAACTCTAACCAACGCCCACAAGGGAGACAAACCTAAGTCCATCCACAACCACAAAAAATTGTGGTAGGCCAGAGAGGGTCCAAAACATAGAGTCCTCTCACATACAGCCCCCCCAACAGTCAGAGGTAAACACACTCCCACAACAACCACAAGGGGTCAATTACAAAACATTGCACACAAAGGTAACACACAAATGTCACTCACAACCACGAAAATAGTGGTAGGCTAGAGAGGCTCAGAGCCTAAGAGCCAACTCATACACACACCCCCAACAGAGAGATACACACACTCTCAGAACAATGACAGGGGATGACCACGAGGGACTTGACGTGTAAAAGTGAACTCAACAATACATACTCAGGTGGTAACAAAGAGTGACCTAACACCAAGGATCGACTCAAACACACCACCCACAGGGTGACGTACCCACGACACCCACAGATCTTAACCTGAAATAAAGTTATCTAAAGATACTACTTGGAGTGGACCTGCTTTTGATTACAACACTCTCCCTCTGCGAGCTAGTACACTGCTGTGCCTTTGCGCGCCAACGGCTCGCAGCTCTCCCTCTGCGAGCCGAGCCCACGGGAGGCAGCTCTCCCTCTGCGAGCATGCCCGACGGCCCGCAGGTCTCTCTCTGCTAGCCGGACCGCAGCTGTCACTCTGCAAGCCGATATTGGGAATATAAGGCGGCTCTAAAAAGAGCCCTTGTGTTTATTAGTTGGAGCTACATGTAAGTGCGGATGCACAGCTTCAGGTTATTCAGAAAAACTCGGTTTCCCTCATCTGTGAAGTGTACTCCATCACTTCTGTAGATATCAGCCATATCAAAACGTATGTTGTTGTTGTAGATCGACCCCATTCTATGGTCTCTGAGGTATGCAGACACAGCTTTGTTGACATTCTTCCTAGATTTTTCAATCTTATGACAAAATTGGTTTGACCATTTCCACTTCTGTCTTTGGCATATATTGGAATATACAAAGTCAGTTTGAGGCAAAAGTAACATCAATTGTCCAAAGGTGTCCTTCATAAGCAATTCCAAACCTACCCCAGTCAATGTGCCTAGGTCGTTACCACCACAGTGCACAATCATGAGGTCAGGGTGTTGGAGATGCAAACAGGTTTTAACCAAAGGCAGCAATTGGTGCCACTTCAATCCTCTCTCTGCAAACCATTTAATGTGCACATTTTGTAAACCTAGGTCTAAGTCAATACGTCTCTGTTCTGCACACCTCTTGCACCAGAAAACATAGCTATGTCCTACAATCCACACTAGCATTTTGAAGGTATATCTGGAAGATATGGATAGATGTCTGTAGCTCATGCAGTCCGTTCGTAGAATAAGAGATATGTTTAAAGATGGGGAACTACTTTTTTTTACATACAAAACGTTAACTGATTGGGAGATGAAAAGCATTGTTTCCTAAAAAGTAGGGTGCATATTAGTTTTGAGGAAAAATATCTTTGTCATTGGTTAATAAAAAAGCAGTTTAAAAGTGGAGTACATATTATAGGATAAAATTTGCTCAGCTCAACCGCACCTGCTAATTGCATTTGGAAGGTATAGTTCGAACTTAAAACAATGGTGAACTTTTAACCTGCATGTGCCGTTAAATGTTCAAGAAAATGTTGCAAAAAAAATATCGTTAGGTTTAAAAAAAATGATGAACTTTTAACCTGCACGTGTCGTAGAATGTTCTAGAAAGTGTGTTGATAGAATCCGTTGAACTTTTCACCTGTATGTGTCCTTCAATGTTAAAAAAAACTGTTTATATGGAAAGTTAAAAAAAAACCAATAGAGAGAAGTTTTGCAATCTAAAAAAATCAAGGAACTATTCTGATTTGTACTTTACATGTATTTATGTATGCAGCAACAGGGAAATTGTGCCATTACTGGTTCCATTCTCGATGAAAGCGGTGCATTGTATGTACTGTGTGACACAGAAAGAATTGCATGCGTTTCTGACAATTGAAATCTGCACACCAACTACGAAGGTAAGTTAGAAATTAAGAAGGTGTATTATGTGTTCTGTAGTAGTGCTTAAGTATTTGAGGCGATACTTTTAACTTTGAAAGTATTTTTTATTTCTAAATAATATAGTGTTAGTAAAGTCTGGTGTTTCACATTGGTTCAAAAATATGCATAAAGTGTGACTAGTTGTTAAACAAGTACTTTATATATGTTTAGGAGTTTTTCACAAAGAAAAGGTGTAAGTTGTCATCTGTAAAAGACTGTATGGTTTTGAAAAATAGATGTAGCGTTAATTTGGATTTGTATATCTATTCCGCCGAGATAAACAGAATGTCGAACGTTTGCAAATTATGCTTAGTCTGGAAATAGTGGGGAAGGGGTGAGAGTAGAAAATTCATGTGTTATTAACTTAACAGAGATGGAATAAAAACCAGAAATGTTATGTGCACAGTTTGTGGTCTCATTTTATACACTGAGAGGTAGATTTAAATATCAGTCAAGGCTGGTGTGGTACTGCGACGCTTTGGATTTGGGTGTTCTTAGGAAATCTAAGTTGTTGGGGAGCGTTGCTTTGGAAGACATTTTTTATAAATATGTGGGAGATAACAAATAAATGAAAATGTTCTCTGTATATTTTCTGTACGATTATGTTCACAGTGCTAAAGTAAATGTGATTATTAGTGATAGTAATTGTCAGGGTGTGTTCCTCTGCTGAATATACGCAGGCCTTTAAGTGGTCCGGGTTTTATCGGTACTGAGCTCCGTCACTTCTTTAAGACAGCCGCCAATTTTTTCATCCCAATTAAAGCTGTTAATATACGTATAGTAAAGGGGCGATACAGATATTTTATAAATGTGTGAGAGATAAAAAAAGAATTAAAAATGTTCTTAGTAAATTTTCTGTACGAATTTTACACACTACTAAACTAACTGTGATTATAAGTGATGAAAATTGTTAGGGTGTGTCTCTGTGCTGAATATACGCAGGTCTTTAAGTGGGCCGGGTCTTACCGGTGCTGAACACTGCTACCCCTTTCAGACACCCGCCATTTTTTTCATCCCACTTAAAGCCCTCATTATATGTATATTAAAGAAACGGTACAAAAAAAGTTTAGGAATTACACCTCTGTTTACTCTCCTCATGTCCCACCCCCATTTTGTGCAACCAACAGTAGTGATCTGCGTCTGTCGGGCCCGCAGCTCTACCTCTGCGAGCCAGCCCATTAGCTCGTAGCTGTGTGTCTGCTAGCAGAACCGTCGGCACGTTGCTCTCTCTCTGCGAGTTAGACCACAGCTCTCTGAAGCACAGCCCCCAACAACCTTCTAGGGCCCGCAACTGTCCCTCTGCGAACCACTGGTCGGCTTGCAGCTCTTCGTGTGCGAGTTCTCGGGCCCGCAGTTGTATCTCTGAAGCCAAGGCTGGAAATATACTGCAGCTCTCTCTCTGCGAGATACCCCCTTCACGCTCCCTCTCCCCACATCACTGTCCCGCAGCTATCCCTTTGCAAGCTGACGGCACGCACTTTTCCCTATACCAGTCGGCCCGCAGCTGTTCCTCTGCGAGCCGACCCACAGCTCTCCCTCTGCGAGCCGACGGGCCGCAACTCTCTCTCTATGAGCCAGCCAGTCGGCTCGCAGCTCTTGTTCTACGAGCCACCCGCCGGCTCGCAAGTCTCTCTCTGCGAACCACCTGTCGGCTCGCAGCTCTTCATCTGCGAGCCGTCAGGCCCGCAGTTGTACCTCTGCAAACCAATACTGGAAATAAACCGCAGCTTTCCCTCTGCCAGATACTCCCTTCACCCTCCCTCACTGCACATTACCGGTTGTACGTATCCTTTTGCAAGCCGACAGCCCGCAGCTCTCCGTATGCGAGTCGGCCCGTAGCTGTTCCTCTACGAGCCGGCCCTCAGCTCTCTCTCTGCGAGCCAGCTCGCAGCTGTCTCTCTAGGAGCCGATGGCCCGCAGCTCTCCCTCTACGAGCCAGTCCGTTGGGGGGGGAACGATTTACTCCCACTGTGTGCTATTTTTATACTAAATAAAGCTCTGTTTGTTTATTTTTATAAACAGTATTCTCAGGGGCACAAAGTGTTGGTTGCAGTACTCAAGGACACATATATGTAAATTAACGTAATTACGAGGTTTTCTGTTGGTGTTAAAGCTCCGTACATGACTGGGCTGGCACATTACCAAAATGGGAATGACACGTTACTTAATCTCTCCCCCCTCCATCCCCATGTCGGTCGTTTTTGTTGCTCTCTAACAGTTGATCTGTTTTTGGTTATGTACATTCAGAATGAAATGTAAGCCTGTACCATATCTTTGTTAATATGGTGCAGTGTTATGCTTGCTAAGTTGCCGATAGAAGTGTTAAGGTAATAATGGTAACGTTTACATGTGCCATTTAGTTGAGAATATCAGTCTAATTATACAGATAACAATTTTTCCAAATAATGTTGACCAAGTTATCTATAGTGGGTTGCAGAGGAAGTGCTGTTGGACGGTGGTGTGCGTGGGACTGTGGGTTGGGGTGGGGGGGAGGGGAAAAGTAGGAGGTAGTAGATTCACATATAAAACGGGAAGGTGAATCTAAATAATTAAATAAATACGTGCTGTATGTCCGGTGACACTACCTGCCACCCTACTGTTCCCTTGTTCCGCTCCAGTGCCATACAGCATTCCCTCTGCAGGCTGCAAGTGGAACTTATCTAATTGTATGTGATTATTTCAACATATTGAACAGATATAACAAACAATTGAAACTTTTTTTTCTTTCTCAGAAAATTATTTTGTTTGGATTAAAAATTGAAAATGCCTAGAAGAACTGAAAAAAAAGGAAAGACAAAAAGGCCATCTACTTAAAGAAAAGTCAAAAATGTGCATTACAAGTAAATGAGAGTACTACAAAAATACTTTCTTCTGGAAAAAACACTAGACAATTTTTTAAAAAGTATTACGAACATTTAATGAAAATAACATCACACAAAGGAAAAAGAAGAATTTTTCAAGTAAGGAGAAGCAGACTTCGACTTCAAAATGCAAGAAAAAAAATCATGATAAGGAAAGAGTATTTGTTACCCGTAGACAAAAACAATTTCAAGAAATTCGTCAAAGACTTTTTCGAAATAGAGTAATTCAGAATTTAATAAAAGTATGTCAGAAATATAAAAAGAGAGTGCTGCAATTGAAACAGAAACAGCATATTGAAAGCATAGTGGATACTGCTTTTAAATTAAAACAAAAAATATTCATTTTGATTTTGAAGAGGATGAAACTGTTGGATAAAACAATGAAGATTCTGAAAGACAAAAGTAAAAAAAGACTTGTGAACAGAAGCAACTTTTGTAAAGTCTTTAGTGGAGAATGGAAACATACGTCTAATAGTGAACCTTTTTTTAATGAAGAGAGTTACTTCCAAGAAAATAGTTTACCATTTGCAGTTGATACTAGAGGTCGTTGCTACGAAGTTCAGAATGGTTGTCCTGTTGCTAAAGAGGAAATGGTTGGTATTAGTGCAGAACAGTTAATAGCTGAAGAAGTGCAAGGGAAATGCACACAAGCTCCTGTGTATAAGTGGGGTTGTAGCAGTATTTGTAGTATTCAACAGGAATCTATTAATATAATGCAAAATTTGTTACGAGAATATACAATGAAAAGTGTTAAACAGAAGATTAGGTTGTTACAAGGACTAGATCCATGTAATGTAAGAAAATATACTGAGAAATATGGTAATTCTCTGGCTTGTCTTTCACGAAAAGTGTGTAAATGTGTTTTTCATCACTTGAGAATGTTAGCAGTACACCATTCAGAAATGCGGAAGTTTGTAAGGAAGCTGTACTATGTAAAAAGTCTTGCATTATGTTTAAATGAACTGAATACAGCTCTTTTACACGGTTCTTTATCAGATGTACAAAAAAAGTGTGATGACATTGAGTTCCGATATTTTGGTTCAGAAGAGCAGTGCATAGAAAGTGAAAGTTTGACAATTACAGATGTTGAAGAAGATGGGAAAGTGATTAGGATTGATCAGTTTGAAGAAGAAATTGGAAAGTTTAACATAGTGTGCTCTGAAATTCCAAACTATGTTTGTGTTTGTTGTCGACATACTAATTATAAAATTCAAATTAGAAATGTTGATTTGTATTTCAAATCTGAAAAGAAGAATAATGATAAATGGAAGGAATTTGCAACGTACTTGTTAGTGGAAGGTCAATTTGAGTTAGGCAGTGATCAATGTATTTGTAAATATTGTTATAACAAATTAGAAGAGAACAAAATGCCCGCTAGAGCAGTACATAATAAGTTAGAATTAGTACCTATTCCGGAGGAACTGGCAGATTTGAATACATATGAGTCAGTTCTAATACAATATGTTCATCCATTTCAAACTATAATTCGCATGGAACCTAAAACAGGTAAACTGCCACCAACAGACTTACAAAGAGGGCTAAAAGGAACAGTGGTATACTTACCTTTGGATTTTAAGAAAAATATTGAAATTGTTGGTGGAGACAAAGAGGAAAATGAAGCAGTAGTCATTCTAGTAAATGGAGTACCAACAAAGAGTCGGAAAATATGGCAAGAATTTGTGGATGTTAATAAACTTCAAAAGGCTAAGTTATATCTTGTGGAGAACAATATTTATTATAAAAGTATAAATATGGAAGAACAGGTAATAAGTTTGGAAGATGAATCTGAAATTTCAAGTGGTCAAATAGAGAAAGTGGACAAGTCAAGGAGTGAAGAGATTTATGAACATTACACAATATGTCCTCTACATTCAAAAGAAGTAATAGGAAACAGCATTGAGTTATTTCAAATGAAAAAAGCAAAGGGAACTCCAATGAGTGTATGGGAGAAAAGCTTGGAAGCTCGTTGTTTTCCACAGCTGTTCCTACTGGAGAAGGTGGACGATATGATGACCGACCTGTACGGATTCCAGCTTCTGAATATCGCTCAACAAGATTATACTCTGAAGATCCTAGATTTCGACAGTGTATTCCATATATATTTCACCTTTTGTTTGAAAGTGATCTGTCTTCTCTGTCCTATGCAGTGAACCACATACTTAAAACTGGAGTTCATCAATCACTTCTTTCAGCGAAAGAATTTGTGGAGAAAGTTCAACAAACAGATGAAAATTTAGAAGCACATTTAATTAATTTGATGGCATGTCAATGAGGAACAAATGAGTATTGGTATCGTCCTCATGGAGAACTGAAGTGTATGTTACAGAACTTAGGTACACCAACATGGTTTGTGAGACTTAGCTGTGCAGAGTATGCATGAGAAGATTTGCTTGAATTTCTACGAGAAGCAAATTCCAATATAAAGAATGTTGAAATAAAGACACCTGGAGAATTGTGTTCTTTGGATCCTGTAAATGTGTGCAGATATTTTAATCATAGGCTTCAAGCTATGATGTCTTTCATCTGCAATAAAAAGAATCCACCTCTTGGAGAAATTACCGATTTCTTTTGGAGAAAGGAGTACCAAGCGAGAGGTGCTCCTCATATACATATGCTATTGTGGATCAAGGATGCACCTAAATTTGGAACTGATTCAGATGAAATAGTATTGTCTTTCATTGAACAGTATGTGACATGTGAGATTCCAAGAGAAAGAGGATATAGAAGCTTGAGACAGCAAGTTTTACGTTTCCAAAGTCACCGTTGTGGAAAGTACTGCCGACGAAAATACAAGTCTAAAGGAAAATTTTATACCAAGTGTCGGTTTGGATTTCCACGTCCAGTTTTTCTAAAGGAAGAGTAAATTATTTTTTTTCTTCTGTAAGGCACACAATAACTCGCAAATCTCCAAAGAATAGCTACAACTTGAAAAGAACAGAACTGTCAAAGTATATTAATGACTACAATCCGGTTATTTTAAAAATGTGGAATGCAAACATGGACATCCAGTATGTTGCAGACAACTCAATTGCTGTTGCACGCTACGTAACATCATATATAACGAAATCAGAAAAAACCAAGATGAAACAATTGTGGGAAGAAATTGCACAAGAGAAGAGCCTTAGCAAAAAATTGTACAGCTTTACTTTGAAAATGCTTTCCCACAGAGAAATTGGATCCTATGAATGTTCAGACCGCTTGTCCTCTTCAAGTTTAAATTCAAAATCACGAGGTATCATTTGGGTAAGTTTAGGTCTTGCCTGCTCACGAAATAGAGTGTTGAAATCATTAGAAGAAATTGAATACTTAGCAGCAAATGAGCCAGACAGTACAGAAATTCTTAAAACTAATATGTTGGATACATACTATCCAAAAAGAAGTCGACATCTGGAACAGCTATGTCTGTATGAAGTACTTCAACATTACAGCTTCAAAAGAAATGTTAAACAGAATTTAAAAGAAGGAAAATATGCAGTAGTTGGATGTCATGGATGTTTAGTAAAACACACAAAAGGTAACCTTATCAACCACAAGAAACTGAGTTGTGAAACTCCAGACAAGCGAGAATTTTACTATTTAGCACTTCTCCAACTGTTCAAACCATGGCGTAGCGAAAGTGAATTACTTGGAGATTTCGACTGCTACGAAGATTCTTTTAATGCATGTAAAGATAGCATTGCATTGTTCAATTTTCCCTACATATTTAAAAATGTTGAATGATGAAGTTGAACAGGAAAAGACTATTACAGCTGAAGTTACAAATGAAAGTTCTCAAGATAGTCAAAGTTCTGGTCCATGTAGTCAAAATCCACTTGGACAACCAATAGTGGAAAATCAAGCAGCGATTGCTATGCATGAAGTCGAAATTGCAATGCAACAAGCACAAGAGGAGAATATTACATTGGAAAAGTTAGAAGAACAAGTAAATATTGAACAGAAAGAAATATATGTACAAGTGAGAGAACAGATAGAACATGGTTTGTTGCATGAAAAAAAGAATGTGTATGTTCATCATTTAAACCTATTCTGATGTACATCAGTGGTCAAGTTGGAACGGGTAAAAGTTTTTTAATTAAAGTTTTGACCAGTTATCTTAAAAAAACACTGGTTCACATTTATCTTGTGTGGTAACAGCTCCAACTGGATTAGCTGCGCACAATGTTAAAGGAATTACTTTGCATAGATTACTGATGTTACCAGTTGAGCATGATAATAAATTAGAATATCAGAAGTTGTCTGGAGAAGCTTCTTATGAAGTGTCAAGAGTGCTGAAGAAGATGAAACTTTTAATTATTGATGAGGTGAGCATGGTCTCAAACTTAATGCTTGCTTTCGTGCATTTAAGAATGCAACAGGTATTAAAAACAGATTACGATGTTCTCTTTGGAGGAAAACATTTATTTGTATTTGGAGATCTGCAACAACTAACTCCTGTAAAAGGAGAACCAGTCTTTAAAACTCTTCTACATGAAGACACTAGGAAATCTTTGGGAAGTATTGGAAATGTGAATCTCTGGTTAAATTTTGAATATAAAGAACTCACTCAGAATATGCGACAAGCAAGTGATGAAGATTATGGAAATATTCTGAAAGATGTGAGAATTGGTGTTCTAAGCAAACATGGTAAACAAGCTTTACAAAGTCGTCTACTAAAGAACTTGTTTACAACTGAAAACACACCAGCAGCAGTACTGTACAAGAACATTGCAGAAAAAAAGTCTATACTTTGCTTAATGCCTACAGTGGAAGAGTGTTATACATTTAATCAAGAGCTTCTGAAATTGGAAAATCAAGAAATAGTTCACATTGAAGCTATTGATAAAATCGAGCATCAAGGAATAACAATTCTTCTTTCAAATAAACTACAGACTAAATTGGATTCTTTGGAAAAGTCTGTATCAAAAACTGCTGGCTTAGAAAAAAATTTAGATGTATGTATAAACTGTCGGGTAATTTTGAGGCGTAATTTGAATATAGAAGAAGGTTTACTGAATGGAGCAATAGGAAAAGTTGTTGAATTTGTAAAATATCAAAACAGAAATGCAATTGAATTCTTGAAAATTAAATTTGATCAGATTACAGAGGTAAAACAGATTGGGCGTTGTGCTGTACGTTTTTTGCTGCTAAAAGACTTGTATGTTCGTAGAAAACAGTTTCCTTTCTGTTTAGCATATGCAATAACCATTCATAAATCTCAAGGTTTAAGTGTAGATAATGCTTTAGTAAATGTTGGAAGAACTGTGTTTAAAGAGGGAATGGCATATATTGCATTATCTCGAGTTAGAACATTGTCTGGTTTGTATTTAATTGATTTCGATGAAAACAAGGTTAGTGCTGATGTAAATTGTGTAAGAGAATATAATCGTGTAAGAAGACTTTATGCACCAACTTTAGGTGAATATCCTATTTATGAAAAACGTGTTGTGTGTTCAAAACGCAAACATGTTGATGAATCAAGTGTGGTTGAAAAGCAGAAAAAAATTCAAAAGAAAAGATGCAAAGAAACAGAAAATACAAACAAGTGATGATGTTGTGGGATACCAATTAGAAAATGCACTGGTGTCAACTGCTATGGTAATGTTATTCTAAACATTTATATTTTATCTAGAAGATCTTTATGGTGAAATTATGGAAAGTCAGGAAAAAGATTATGTTCTGCACTTTATACTTTATTTGAACAATTGAGAACTGACAGAAGTAAGATCCATACTGCTTCTGGTATTCGACAACTCTTGGATACATGTACTGGATCTTGAACGTTCAGCCCTAATATACAACAAGATGCACAAGAGTTTCTGATGGTTATGCTTGGATTATTAGAAGATGAAGGAATCCAGATTGAGAGTTTATTTGGAGTCAGTTACAAATGGGATCACAAATGTGAACAGTGTTCATTAACTTCAAGCACTATAGTTGACAGAGAACGATTTTTATATTTAACAATACCTGACTGCAAATCTGTACCTTTTCCGAAATTAGTAAAAGAAGCAAATCATGATATGAAATGTTCTCGTTGTCAATCAGAAATGTTATCTACATTATGCCTTCAAAGATATGGAAAATATCTAATTTTAATGCTACAACGCTGTAGACCAAATGGAAGAAAAGTGGAAACGAAAATTTAAAATTTTGTTGCTAGTCAAGTATCTATTTCTGGAAGAACTTTCGCAACACTGGCTATTGTTTTCCATGCTGGAGCTACTACCACATGTGGACATTATACTGTATATTTAAAATGCAATAATGGTTGGAGTCACTGCAATGATACACACTTGGAAATAAAACCGAGATTGCCTTATGAATTACCCAACTCATACTTAATATTTCTGAAACAAAAATTTTGGATACATTATTCGGCCTAGAGGGAAAATGGGAAGATGCTTTAAGGAATTCATACTGGGTGATTTAAAAAAAAAATTTCCACACATTATTTGGCCTTGAGGAAAAATGTGAACAGAAACTACAGAGTAAAGGTAAGATTTAAAAATTGGAAATAGTATTGGATGTGTTATTTGTGTTGATTTCGTATTTTGGTTGCAAGAATTAGTCATTTTTTTTTTTTTTAACAATCTAGTTGATTGTTTTTTTTCCCCAGCTGTTTATGATAATACTAACCCTGGGCGTAGTTCGCGTAGTAGCGCTACGCGTAGCTACGAGAAGTGCACTTCGCACTACGCGAGCTACGCGAACTGCGTAGTGCACTGTGCAAAATGCTGTTTGCACTGATTGCACAGTGCCGGATGCTTATCCGCACTGTGCAATCAGTGCAAACCGCATCTTGAACAGTGCAAGCGGTCGTTTTTTGCCGCTCGAGTAGATTTCTACTCGAGCTGCAGCTTTCTCAACGCGGACTGGTAGTTTCTCATCGCGAGCGGTCGCGAGCATACGCGACCACTCGCAATGAGAAACCTGACCTCCCCGCGTTGAGAATCTCGCCGGGAGGTTTATTTTCCACGCTCGCGATCGGCAACTTGATGTTGCTGATCGCGAACGAGGAAAAAGTCACGCCGGGATGTCATTTTGCTTGCTCGCGGTCGCCAACTTGACGTTGAGGACCGCGAGCAAGCAAAAAATGACCGCTACGCTACGCGTGTTTGCACTGTGCTACGTGCAATTCGCGTAGTGCGAAGTAGCGCAAACTTCGCAAACTACGCGAGCGTAGCGTAGTACTTCGCCCAGGGTTAGATGATACTACACTGACATCACTGTGAATAGTGAAGTTAAGTAGAATCTGATAACAGCAGAAAAAGGGAGAAAAATATGTTTTCAAAATGTTGAATTATGTTGTATTATTTGATAAGTAACACTGTAATTTGTGAAATATATTACATTACACAACAGTTTTACAGTTTATTTTCTTTTCTGTACTGGAAAAGTTAGAAAAAACTACTAATGACAAATAGCAGAATAGTAGTTTAATATTTTTAAAAAACTTTGAAATTCACTGAAAAAACCATAGGTTTTACAGACGTAATAGTTAGAAATTAGCATTTAAAAACCTTTGAAATTCACTGAAAAAACCATAGGTTTTACAGACGTTATAGTTAGAAATTAGCATTTAAAAAACCTTAGAAATTCACTGAAAAAACTATAGGTTTTACAGACGTTATAGTTAGAAATTAGCATTTAAAAAACCTTTGCAATTCACTGAAAAAACCATAGGTTTTACAGACGTTATAGTTAGAAATTAGCATTTAAAAAACCTTTGAAATTCACTGAAAAAACCATAGGTTTCAGGGACGTTATAGTTAGTTGGATATTTCACTCATACAAAACCATAGAAATTCCACCGTTATAGTTAGTTCAGCTAACTATAACTCGCGCCCCCGCAATGCACTGCTGATGACGTCACATATTACATCGTTCATGACATGGTCAGTGACATCACTGATGACATCACTGATGACATCTCAAATGACATCACTGATGACATTATCCACGTGAAAATCTAATGCACCTCCTCACACCTGAATATAACCTTTGATACACCCACTCTAAAATACAGACTACCAATTTCGAAAAAATAGACACATCAATACCAGTTACTAAATACGCACTGACTGGTTCCTAGGTCTACACACACATCCACTCATTCACCAATACAGTCACTCATACATGTAGTCACTCATCAATACAACACTATCATATGCACTCATACACCTATACAGACACTCACACACTGCCACATATCCAGAGTTACTCACACAGCTAGTCAGTCATGCAAAGAATCAATCATACTTCCATTTACTAACCTATACAGTTATACAGACACCAGCTCACTTATTCATACAGATACTAACACATAATTACTCTGTTATAGAATCACTGATACAAATACACACTCATCCATGCAGCCTCTCTCACAATTACTGACTCTCACATATAGTTATTTATATACACCATCACTCACATATACTGCCTTTTACATATGTAGTTAATTGCACATGTACCACTGAAACATCCATTCACTCACCAACACACCCATACACACACTCACCCACCCATACAGCTGTTTCCACATGCACTCTTGAAGCCATATGCCCAGTGAATCAACAACTCACACATCTATGCACAGAGTCACACACCTCCCACCCACACACACATACACACTCAGGCAGCCATACAAATACTCAGGCAAGCAATCAGTAAGTCATATAGACACTCATGCAGCTACTCACCAACCCATGCAGCAGCTTACACAACAACAGATAGACTGATACAGACTTTCACACAGTTTAGTCACTAACCTATGCATTCAGTAAGACACATTAAATCACTCACTTATACAGTCAGTCACGTACCTAGTAAATCCTCCATACAGACACTTATACAATCACTCATTCTTCAATACAGCTTGGCATATATATAAAATAAATTTAAATTTTACAGAAACACACAGTCACTGGATGATGTCATCAGTGATGTCATCAGTGATGTCATTTGAGATGTCATCAGTGATGTCATCAGTGATGTCACTGACCATGTCATGAATGATGTAATATGTGACGTCATCAGCAGTGCATTGCGGGGGCGCGAGTTATAGTTAGCTGAACTAACTATAACGGTGGAATTTCTATGGTTTTGTATGAGTGAAATATCCAACTAACTATAACGTCCCTGAAGCCTATGGTTTTTTCAGTGAATATATATATATATATATATATATATATATATATATATATATATATATATATATATATATATATATATCTGTTTGTGTGTGTGTGTGTGTTTGTATGTATATTATTGAAAAACACCAACATGGTTGAAACACGTTAGTGGTTTCTGGTGCAATGTGGATTGAAATAACTGGTGGATAAATTAGAAAAAAACCTCCTGAGAGTGTGGCATACTTGCTTTTTCTCTGGTAAATAAACACAGGATTTGTGGTCTTTCCTTAAACGCCATGCGGCAGCAGTTACAGCGAGCTGGTCTGAGACCACTTGTGTGAAAGGGTGGATTTTAAGTGGCAGCGCCCGTTACCAGAGAACCTACCGCGAGTTAAGGGAGATACTAATCTGTGGTGGGTGTACTATACACTAGGAGATTAGGACAGCCTAGATGGGCATGGACCCTTAAACGCTTCCTGGATGAACTCTGAGGCAGTTAAAACCGGTGATAGCCTTACTGTAATGCAGAGGTCTTCAAACTTTAGGATGCCGAGACCCCCCTGTCAACATTTTCAGGTGTAAGGACCCCCTCCTGACAAAAATTTGTAAACCTGTTGGCAGGGCTACTGGAATTATGAGGCAGGTGAGGACCAAATTACGCGACGGGATTGACCAAATTGTGTGGGAAGAAAATGTAAATAATGTTATGTGCTGCCGCGTATTTTGGGATAGCATTGCTTCATTATTTTGACATTTTTTACACACAGTAACACGGAGGAAAGATTTCACCCCATCAGTACCAGTTTATAACCAAAATACAGCAATTAACATCAGAAAGATGTCTAGTCAACCTTTGTGATGGGCCTTCCACTCCGCAGGAATACGTGCTGCCACATTAGAAGCTCACCTGGCCCTGGCCCGGAGCAGCAGGGGTCCCTTAAAACTCTGGCGGTCTTGCGCAGAGTTAAGCAGTTTACCCATGCCGCTTTTCTCTCAACCCCTCCCTTCCATCCCTCTCTCCTCTCCTCTACCAATCCCGGGTCCCTCTCTCACTTTGCAGGCCATTTTCTTTCACCCCTTTTTACAATTCCTGAACTCTCCCCATTCAACCTCTCACTTCACCTTTAATCACCTCTTGCCATTCTGTCTTTTCACTGCCCTCATCGCTAACAGTCTCTCGCATTTATCTCATGGCCTCTCTGGCCCGTCACCTCCCGTGCCCCTCAGCACTTCTCATTCACCTCAAGTCTCTCCATTCAAATTTTTGTCTATTTGTATCTTACACCTCTCCAGTCCCCCATTCATCTTTCACATCTCTCCTTTGTTCTTCCACACCTTCTTGAACCAACGTCCCTCTCCCCTGTTACCTCAGCACCAGTGCTTAATTTGAGCAGGTGGTTTCCGGTGCTCCGCACTGGCACCTAATTGTGCACACTGGTACTATGACAGTCTGTCACATGGTGGCTCTGTCTGTGTAATTTAGAGATTAGCAGAACAGCTGTTTATTAATTCAATATACATTAAAAACGATAAACTCCTGACACCCATGCCATTCGTATAGCTTTGGGTGCTTGAAATAGTCTGAATAGTCACACTTGCACAAGTGTTATGGTTTGTAGTTGCATAGGTATTGTCATTGGTCGCGCAGGCAAGGCAATGGGTGGGTGGTTAAAGTTGCAGTGGCCTACTGGTGAGGGCCCTGGCACATGTTTTATTACAAATTATTCACTGCTCAGCACCCACCCCGGTACTCCCTCTCTTCCCCTATCGCTGCTGTCCCTCACCCATGTCGCATCAAATTATCTTTTTAGGTCACAGATCATCTCTCAGATATCTTCTCTCACAGTTTAACAGTAGCCCTCCTCTGTGCCCTCACCTTTCACTCAAACTCACTTCTTGCGTGTCCGCACTTCCCTTCGGCACTTCACATTTCTCCTCATCCCGGACTTCTTCAATTCAATTCTCTCACTCCCTTGCTGTCCTCTCTCATCCTCTCATCTCTCATCTCTCCTCACCGAGTACACAGGTTGGACCTGTATGCTCCTCTCGGCCTGTGCCACTCTGCTTGTTGTTCCCTAATTCAGGAAGGCACAAATTGTCTGTCTTGCTGTTTTGGTGCAGGCCGCACAGTTATGGAACATGAACCCTCCTTTGCTTTGCTCCACCAAGAATCTATTATCCTTCAGGAAGATATAAAAACCTGGCTCTATGCTCTGTAGGTTACCCCATTTGGCTGGTTCTCCTTCCCCTTCTGTGTGTTTCTCATTTGCCTTCAGGCAGCAGATGGCTATTAGCCCCAGGACACCTTTTGGTAACAGTAGCGCACTACAAATGTAAATAATAATAATAATAGGCAGAAGCAGGGGAGCCACTAGACCCAAACTTCGGAGGGGGAGGCTAACACTCCCAGTCAGGACTGGCCCTAGCACAGGTCGCACACGGTGCAACAGTCTTTTTTGGTGCCCCCTCCCCCGTTTCCTCCTTCTCCATGAATTCCCTCACTACCACTCACCAACAATGCACCTCATCTCTCTATAGCACCTTTCTGACAAACATTTCATTTTTTTATAGCGCTACTCATAGTTTACTCACACTCAGTTCTGTGATCTGCATGGTACACATTCTTTGTAGCAGGCACATTAACTCTCTGCACTGTGTGGGTGACAAGAGTGCCCATGTGAGTGCACGGTGAGCGATGCAACACTGTGAGAGTAGGGTAAGAAGAGTGACTGCAGGGTGAGTGAGGTGACCATATGAATTTGGGTGTGGATGTAAGTGCAGAGTGGGACGAATGAATGTATGATTGTATGATTAGTGATGGGCTTGTTTGAGTGAGTTGCAGATTGAGCAGTGAGTGGGACAGGTGAGTGAAGTGTCACATGAGTGCAGGGAGAATAGTGTGCTCATGTGACTGCAGGGTGAGGTACAGGGTGAACAGCACAAGTGCATTGTGAGTGCAGAGTGATCACTGTGAGTGCAGGGTGAGCGGGTGAATGGTGTGAGTGCATGGTGATCAGTGTGAGTGCATTGTGATCGCTGTGAGTGCAGGGTGAGCGTGAAAGTGAAGGGCAAGAATGAGGAGTGAGTTGTCTGAATGCAGGGTGCATTCCCAGACACTTGAAGTAACTCAGCATGTTATTGACGGCAGCGCAGGGTTTCAGATATAAGGTAAACTATTCCTATTATGACATTAATCAGGGATCGAGGGGGAGGAAATAAATAATGTGCTGATCCTGCAACAAACTTCCAGTCCTATGATTAGGGTTGCCAGCTCATTATTTTGATGTCCCAGACGGTACAACCTAAAGCCGTATTTTCAGCACCTATCTATGTATACTTTGAACAGCAAATATAAATAGAAAACACTTTTAATGGTGTTCTAGGGCTGCCTGAATGATCCATGACTGATAATTAAAGGGAAGAAAGACAGAAAAGTCACATAACAAATGAATAATCTTTTTTATTTATAACTCTATTTAGTGTCAAGACGAGGTCTTTGCAGGCTCTTTAAACAATACAGGGCAGGCATTTATCTTTTGGCAACCCTACTTTATATTTTCTTTTTGTGAAATGCATTCTCACACTACCCCAGTAACTGTAAAATACAAATGTAAGGAATAGGCAGAGTGGGGGCCCAGGGGTACTGGAACTAGTAAAAAAAATAAGCCTCTGTAACCAGTTTACAAAAGGTATGTAAATATGCAAATGGTCTTTAAAGACCTGTGAAAAACCTCGGGCGTGCCGGAGATAAGACTCCAGACACTGCCCAGCCGAGCCCCCAGCAGCTCCAGCTGCACTGCAGCAGCCCGTGCTGAGACACACGACGGGGGAGGTGGGGGGCTGAAGCCCTTGTAGTCCTATGGGCCTGGGCAGAAGTGTGACCGGGAATGCGCGACCCCCTGTCTATCACTCCACGGCCCCCCTGGGGGTCGCGCCCCACAGTTTGAATACCCCTGCTGTAATGTAAATGTGGGTATGTCCTGGTTTTAGATTTTCTGGACCGATGCGGCCTGGGAGTGAATCATGCCCAGGAGATGTAGCACTACGTGGACGAACTTACCTGCAATCCACAACGGCCGAGGGGAGATGCCGAAGCTGCACCACAATTCCCAGAAGGCCCCAGGATGGAATACAGGGGATATGAACTTCCCATAATGCATGGACACACCCACTTTGAAAAAGACTGACATAGTTGAAAAGCGTTAGTGGTTTCTGGTGCATTGTGGATTGAAATCAATGCTGAATAAATGAGAACAAAACTACTGAGAGTGCAGCATACTTGATTTTGCTCTGTATATAAACAAGGGATTTGTGGTCTATCCCTAAACGCCAGCACCAGCAGCTAGAACGTGCCGCTCTGGGACCACTTGTGTGAAAGGATGGATATTCAGCGGCAGAGCTTGGTACCAGAGAACCAACCATGGAGTTAAGGGAGATACTAGTCTGTGGTGGGTGTACTATACACCAGGAGACTAGGACAGCCTGGATGGGCATGGACTCTTACACACCTCCTTGACAAACTCTGCAGCAGGTAAAACCAGTGCTAGCCTTACCATGATGTAATGGTGGGCATGTCCTGCTTTTAGATTTTCTGGACTGATGCGGCCTGTGTGTGTGTAACAGGCCCAGGAGATGTATCACTACATGAACAAACTTACCTGCAATCCACAACGGCCGTGTGGCGCTGCCGAAGCTGCACTACAATTCGCAGAAGGCCCCAGATTGGAATACAGGGGATATGAACTTGCCAGAATACATGGACACACACACTTTGAAAAAGACCCATATGGTTGAAACGCATTAGTGGTTTCAAGTGCAATGTGGATTGAAATCACCAGTGAATCATTTAGAAAAAGTTCCTGAGAGTGCGGCGTACTAGCTTTTGCTCTATATATAAATGAGGGATTTGTGGTCTATTCTTAAACGCCAGCACCAGCAGTTAGAGTGTGTCGCTCTGGGACTACTTCAATGAAAGGATGGATTTTCAGTGGCAGCGCCCAGTACCAGAGAACCTACCACGGAGTTAAGGGAGATACTAATCTGTGGTGGATGTACTATATACCAGGAGACTAGGACAGTCTGGATGAGCATGGACTCTTACACACCCCCGCGCCAACAAAGACATTGGATTAGAAGAGGGACTGGAGGAAGAACGAACAACCTCCGGCAGGACAACACGACCAACGAAGAAGAAGTGAGCTCAAAATTGACTGTTTTGAACTTATCTAAAAGAGAGGTAATTGAGGAGGAAGTCTCATTGTTGGAACTGGGTTTATTGTTCTGTCCACGTACGGGCTTTAATTGTGCACAAGCACGTATTGACTTGTATCTTTTTGTACGAAAATTGAAACTAGACAAAATTCATAAAATGATGAAAAAATCTATTAGTACTGATCATGTTAGTCAACCTGTTTGTGATTTACAAGTTGGAGCAGTAGAAGGATTGTTGGCCCTGGAAATTTTACTAAGGGAGAGTGAATGTGATGATACAGATATAAATATGGAATCCATGTTAAACACCTTAGGCATTGAGGCGGACATCCCCAGTGGGAGTGGCTTTAAGCTACCTTCACGGGTTATCCCGATATTACCCCGGGATAACATAGATGTGTTTCATGAGACGGTGACACAAGAACTTATATCCATGCGGGATAATAGCCCACATAAAGGTGACAACTTGTCTCAATCCCAACGTCAAGCTATTATGAATATGAAAAATGATAAAACTATTCAGATAAAAAGCTCTGACAAGGGAGGCAATGTAGTTATCATGGATGCCCCCTGGAGATTATGAGACAGCTGTCGCAGAAAGATTGCTATGAGGTGATTGACATGGGGACCTATAAGGACTCAGTGGAAAAGTTCCATCAGAGTTTGATTTTGTGGAGAGACAGGGGCATTATCAACCATGCTGAATCTGACTTTTTAAGACCTGATTTTCCCAGGGTACAGGCCTTTTATATACTACCAAAAAAGGTGCATAAAAGTTTAAGTGACCTCCCTAGGAAACCAATTGTGTCTTCTAACAATGGTTTTCTGAAAAATACAGCAATTTACATAAATGCATTCCTCTCCCCCTTATGTAGTTGCACTCCCTTCTTATTGTAGGGACAGTGGAGATTTTCTAACTAAAATTGAGAATGTGACTTGGACCGATACTTATTTGATGATTACTATTAATGTGGTGAGTTTGTACACCTGCATTGACAATGATTTTGGAGTAAAAGCATGTGAGTCCTACTTAAAAACTAGACTGTCTTGTTTCATTGAATATAATAAAATGTTGATCTGTATGATTTGCTATTGCCTAAAAGAGAATATTTTCATCCACGATGGCACTTTTATTGCCAAATCATGGGGACTGCGATGGGCACCTGCTTCGTCCCCAGCTTTGCCAATTTAGTGATGGGCTGGTGCGAGAAGCAGGCGGCCTGGACAGAAACCAATCAGGAGTACTTGGATAGTATCCTAATTTGGACCAGGTACATTGACGACATGGTCAGGGTCAGAAGAAAAGGCCTACGAATATGTCAATAAACTAAACCAAAATGCATGTAATTTAAAATTCACAGTGACAACAAGCTCGAAAGAGATTACATTTTTGGATATACTTCTGCAGGTCCGGGAGGATAAAGTACAGACCTTGGTATATCAAAAAACCACCACAGGCAACAGTATTTTACATCATTCTAGCCAACACCCTAGAAGTTTAATAGAGAGCATCCCTTATGGTGAGAAACTGAGACTAAAAGGAATCTGCAACAATGTGGATACTTTAGAGACACACACCAGATTGATGAGGAAGAGATTTCAGGCAAGAGGTTACAGATCCAGAATATTGAACATAGCCGCCAAAACAGCAGAACCCTTATCGAGAGAACAACTTCTCTATCCCAACGATAAAATTAAAAAGCAACAGAATGTCACTAGATTGATCATGACTTATGACTCTACATCATATAAGGTCAAACAAATAATAGGCAAGCATTGTAATATTGTAAAGAAAGACCTTATTACAGATCGAGACTTACCTGAGAAACCTTCTATCACTTACAGAATGGGCAAAACTCTGGGGGACATTCTGACTAGAAGCTATTATACAAAGGCTCCGACAAAGGACACATGGCTTAATAGAACTGGAGGCTTTTTCAAATGTGGCCATTGCAAGGCGTGTAGATTTATTTCCAACACCTATGAATTTTCATCCTCAGATGGGAAGAGAAGGAAAATGAACACCTTTTTCAATTGTGGCACTGATCCCTGTGTATATGTGCTACAGTGCCCCTGCTCCCTTATGTATGTCGGGAGCACGATCTTCCCAGTGCGCAAACGGATCCTTGAACATCAAAGAGCCATTAGGAAGGCAGGTTTCACCTACCCTGTGGCACGCCACTTTTTGGAACAACACGATGGTGACATGTCCAAATGTAGGTATTTCATAATTGACAGAATTCCTGTGAATTTGAGGGGAGGTAACAGGATAGGGGAACTCAGGCGTCTTGAATCCAAGTAAATTTTAGATCTGGAAGTACATGTAGGGTAGGCCACATATTAACTGGATATCTGATGCATGGCACTTATCAACTATTTATGTACCCTCTTTTCATGCATCCCCTAACATTTGGTATGAGGGCAACACTAGTCCCCTCTGATTTCAGAGGTATGCTCTTACATCGTTACACCATTGATGAGCCCCTGACTTAGGGATACTAGTGGTTTCAGGGATATATATAATATGGGCACTGGCCCATTATCATCCCTATGTTACTGGCACCTGCCAGGAGCAAGTGATTATAGAGAGAAAAAATGTTTTGCTGCTTCTCCCCTTTTGAGTTACCCACACCACTCATGGAACCAGTTCTTTTTCTTTCCTTTAATTGATCTATCATTCATGCTCTACAGTTCTAGAAATGATTCAAAAATTCAAAAATTATCAAATTAAAAAACTGATATTATTATCCAAAATCATGAAAATGTATGTATTTGGAATTAGATAGAAGCCAATAGGTCCCCATTGCTTGCAATACACTGTAATGGTGATAAAACAGTAATTTATTCTGCTGTTTTGTATAATTGTAATTTATTGGTGTTATTTGGAGTTTATATATGAATGAATGAATGAATGAATGAATGAATGAATGAATGAAGTAGCATTTACAAAGCGCGTGGTTACCCATAGGCATCCCAGCGCTGTGACAACAGTGATGCTATAAGACACTCAAAGAAAAAGAGAGGTTTTCAGAAGTTTCCTAAACTTAAAGTGATTAGGCTCAGAACGAAGGTGGAGAGGAAGATTATTCCAAAGTCTAGCTGCATTGTAAGTAAACAGACGACCTCCACTCCGGACACGTTTGATCTTGGGAACTACAATAAGGCCTTTATTCGCCGATCTAAGGGGTCTGTTTGGGCAATAAGATTGAATCCATGAATGAATCAAACAAGGACCGCTGTCATAAAGTGCTTTATGCACGATACACATTGCCTTAAATTGAATTCTTTGACAGACCGGAAGCCAGTGCAGAGAGGTGAGAGCAGGTTTAGCCGAGATACGTCTCGGGATATTCAACAGCATGCGTGCTGCACAGTTCTGCACTGTTTGAAGTCTTTTGGTAGTAGATAGCGGGGCTCCCAGATAGATAGCATTCGCATAGTCCAGCCGTGAAAGAATAAGAGCTTGGACTAGCAGTCGTCTGGCCATAAAAGGTAGTAAAGGAAGGATCTTCCGGACCATTCTTAAAAGGCCGTAACAACACGCCGCTACTTTACGTGATTGTTCGTTGAAGTTTAAATTTGAATCCAACCAAACACCTAGGCTTTTAATTTGCTGCTTAGGAACAGGAGGAGGGCCTAAACATCTTGGCCAAAAGGAATCAATGTTTAGAGGGGCAGACTTCCCCAGCAGCATAAGTTCTGTCTTTGCTCCATTGAGCTTTAAAAAGAATTGTTCATCCAATAAAAGACCTTCTCAAGACAGGCAGCTAGATTGTGGCCTTGTTGGGACTGATGAGTCAAAGATACAATTAACTGAGTGTCATCAGCATATGTAACAATCTGTACACCAAAGGGGTGTACAGTATCTGCTAATGACCGCAAATATATGTTAAACATGGTAGGGCTAAGGGAAGAGCCCTGGGGGACCCCACATGTAAGGGGTATTAGTTTAGAGGCGGCATCTTCTTCAAAGACTGAAAAAACTCTATTTTGGAGGAAGGATTGTAGCCATTTTAAAGCTGATCCGGCCACTCCCACTTCCCTAAGTCTTTGAATCATCAACTGATGATTAACCGTGTCGAAGGCTGCGCTGAGATCTAGTAAGATCAGAGCAGCACAGCCTCCGGCATCAAGAATCTTCCTAGTTTCTTCCACCACGGCGATCAGGGCAGTTTCCGTGCCCTGTCGTGGTCTAAAGCCCGTTTGAGTGGGGTGTAAACAATTGTTGTTTTCTAAAAAAGTGGATAAAATAGAGTTAATATATTTCTCTGCAAGTTTACTTAATCCGGGTAATAGAGAGATAGGACGGTAGTTAGCCCAGTCTTCAGGATCCAGATTGGGCTTCTTCAGAAGTGCTTTGACCCTAGCATGTTTCCATGAAGCCGGTACTATGCCCGATTTGAGAGAGATATTGATCACCTCAAGGATCACTGGTGCGACGACCTCACAAATCTGATGGAGAACAGAGGGCGGGGCGGGATCTAAAGGCGAGCCCGATTTTAGATCACATAACAGCTCTAACAAGGTAGGAAGATCTAACGGCGGGAAGTCCTCCAACAAGGTTTGGCCTTCCGGAATGGCTACATTTTCTGATGGAGAGAAATGTTGGTCTACAATTAAAGGGAACAATTTATATATAGTTTGAATTTTCTCCGAAAAAAAGTCCGCTATTTGGTCGCAACGCAGTTGGGCTTTGTCCAAGGCAATAGGAGGGGCAGGAGGTGTAAGGAGAGCTTTAGTAATTTTGAAAATTTCTCGCGGTGAGTTTGCCGCTCCTATGATTTTTTCCTGAAAGTAGAGGGCTTGGGCGTTTTACTTCAGTTTTATAAGTTCTAATAGCTTCTCTATATATATCTTTCCTAGAAATAGAGAAATCCTTTCTCCAACTTCTTTCCAGTTTCTTACATAGCTGTTTCTGCTCCCTTAGTTTTTGTGAGTACCAGGGATTATTTTTCCCTCCATCCTTTTCTGAAATCGCTACCTTGGGGAGAATGCGATTAAGTGAAGTCTCAAGCCAGTTATTAAAATTCTCATTTGCCATACTAGGATTTAAATGAGGTAATGGGGTGGAATTGGTTAGGATATCTATCCATACCTCTAAAGGGAGTTTCGACCATTTACGCTCAAATTTCCTGATTCGCACAGAAGGCGAAATAAAATCAGTTAACATCCAACTGAAAGGAATTAAAAAATGGTCGGACCAAGGTAGAGGGACTGTATTGCCCAGCTGTAGGTTAGGTATATTAGAAAAAATGGGGTCCAGCATGTGGCCTTTGATATGAGTAGGGCCGAGTCCTTTTAAAGATAGTTGAACGGTAGAGAGCTCCTCAATCAGTTCTAAAGGAGATGCGGCTTCCGCTTCATCGAAATGCATATTAAAATCTCCCAATATAGTAAAATTGGGAGAAGAACTGACATGATGTACTACACATTCAAGTATGTCCTTATTGAAAAGACCAAGGGGGCCCGGAGGTCGATAGACTAAGATCCCCGAGAAAGTAACACTAGGGGAAAAATTGATTGTAAAAAGCATACTTTCACAGTCAGGAATAGGGTTAATCGTGAACCGGCAAACAAAGTTGTCCTTATAAATAATAGCTAGTCCGCCTCCTCGTCCTACATTTCGATCAAGTCTCTGGATAGAGTAATTAGGAGGTAGTGCTTGGACGATATCAGCGTCTGCCTCTTTGTTAAGCCAGGTCTCAGTTAAAAACAGAGCATCTGGCTTCCTCTCCTCTAGGAGTAAAAATATTTCAGCTGAGTGTTTAGGGAGTGAACGGCAGTTCAATAGAAGCAGCGTAATCAATTTTGTCTTGCCAGTATCTGTTCCTAAATGATATGTGGGTAGAAGTCTGAAATCACAGTGTTCGCAGCAAGTGCTAAAGCTATCTACACGAAGGTTATATTGACACTCACATTTGAGTTTACCTTTCAAATGGTGAAGTTTTTCAGACGTATAAACAATCCTCTCTCTCCCCATCTCAGCAGGAGTTCCTGCCCCTGGCCACGGTTGGGCGCGGACGGGCGCAGACGGGCTTGCCTTAGGCGCGCCTTCGGCGCGCCGGCGGCGCGCCCGCTGCGCGCGTCCGCTGCGCGGTCGCGTCATCGGCCGTTATAAGGGCCGGCGCTAGAACCCCTGCGTCAGCAACTAGAGCGCTGACTAACGTAAAAAACCACCCCCTGAGCTTTAACACAGCTCGAGAACAGTGCAGGACAGAATGTGCAAAATCGCCAACAATATACAGAGTTAAATTTAAAAGCAAGATTATACCAGCGTTAAAATCGCAAAGACACAGTTAAGAGGAACGATCTTCCTTCAATGAAGGTCACAAGCATCACAGGTGCACGCTGCGCGGTCGCGTCATCGGCCGTTATAAGGGCCGGCGCTAGAACCCCTGCGTCAGCAACTAGAGCGGTGACTAACGTAAAAACCACCCCCTGAGCTTTAACACAGCTCGAGAACAGTGCAGGACAGAATGTGCAAAATCGCCAACAATATACAGAGTTAAATTTAAAAGCAAGATTATACCAGCGTTAAAATCGCAAAGACACAGTTAAGAGGAACGATCTTCCTTCAATGAAGGTCACAAGCATCACAGGTGCCGCTGCGCGGTCACGTCATCGGCCGTTATAAGGGCCGGCACTAGAACCCCTGCGTCAGCAACTAGAGCGCTGACTAACGTAAAAAACCACCCCTGAGCTTTAACACAGCTCGAGAACAGTGCAGGACAGAATGTGCAAAATCGCCAACAATATACAGAGTTAAATTTAAAAGCAAGATTATACCAGCGTTAAAATCGCAAAGACACAGTTAAGAGGAACGATCTTCCTTCAATGAAGGTCACAAGCATCACAGGTGCCGCTGCGCGGTCGCGTCATCGGCCGTTATAAGGGCCGGCGCTAGAACCCCTGCGTCAGCAACTAGAGCGCTGACTAACGTAAAAACCACCCCCTGAGCTTTAACACAGCTCGAGAACAGTGCAGGACAGAATGTGCAAAATCGCCAACAATATACAGAGTTAAATTTAAAAGCAAGATTATACCAGCGTTAAAATCGCAAAGACACAGTTAAGAGGAACGATCTTCCTTCAATGAAGGTCACAAGCATCACAGGTGCCGCTGCGCGGTCGCGTCATCGGCCGTTATAAGGGCCGGCGCTAGAACCCCTGCGTCAGCAACTAGAGCGCTGACTAACGTAAAAACCACCCCTGAGCTTTAACACAGCTCGAGAACAGTGCAGGACAGAATGTGCAAAATCGCCAACAATATACAGAGTTAAATTTAAAAGCAAGATTATCCCAGCGTTAAAATCGCAAAGACACAGTTAAGAGGAACGATCTTCCTTCAATGAAGGTCACAAGCATCACAGGTGCCGCTGCGCGGTCGCGTCATCGGCCGTTATAAGGGCCGGCGCTAGAACCCTGCGTCAGCAACTAGAGCGCTGACTAACGTAAAAACCACCCCTGAGCTTTAACACAGCTCGAGAACAGTGCAGGACAGAATGTGCAAAATCGCCAACAATATACAGAGTTAAATTTAAAAGCAAGATTATACCAGCGTTAAAATCGCAAAGACACAGTTAAGAGGAACGATCTTCCTTCAATGAAGGTCACAAGCATCACAGGTACCAGAGAACAAAAATATATTTCCACTACAACGTTTTAGCTTCCGCCTTTCTCAGGTAGTACAAGATGGTTTGCTCAGTGGCTGCCCAGATGGCACTGCTGAATTTTCAAAAAGCATCATGAGTGAAGATTCCATTTGGAATGTGGAATCAACCATCTGGATGCAGTGTTTTGAAACGTGGAACATGTCTTAAAGGTAGAACTACTGGACTACAGAGAAAACTTCTGGATGTACCATGTAAAATCACTGCATCCAGATGGACTGAACATTACAGACAATACCATCTGATTACTGCATATCTCAACAGATCTCAGGACTGCATTGATTCCACACTCCAAATGGAATCTTCACTCATGATGCTTTTTGAAAATTCAGCAGTGTCATCTGTGCAGCCACTGAGCAAACCATCTTGTACTATCTGAGGAAGGTGGAAGCTGAAATGTTGTAGTGGAAATATATTTTTGTTCTTTGGAGAGTCCATCTGTTTGAGTCACTTCTCTCTTGCCTATATATAACCACTCACAGATCTACAAAGCCAATCACTTACCCACTCACACACACCCACTTACACATCCACACAACCACTCATATACCCACTCACACACCCATACAGCCACTCCCACACAAACTCACAGACCCACAAAACCACTCACACACCAATTCATAGACCTACACAGCCAATCACACACCCACTCATACACTAACACACCCACACAAGCACTCACACACCAATTCACACACCAATACAGACCCTCACACACCAACTCACAGACCCACAAAACCACTCACACACCCACACAGCCACTTATACACCTATTCACACACCCGCACAGCCAATTCCACACCCACATACACACCCACACAGCCACTCATACACCCACACTGTCACTCACCCAGTCACTCACACCCCCCCACACAGGCAGCGATCAGGCCCAGGAGGAGAACTATGCTTGTCGTGTTTTTGAATTTGGGCCCTTCACGCTACGCAGAGTAGCGTGAAGTTCCCAAATTCCGTTAGCAGGCGTGAAGCGGAGTTTTTGTTTCTGTTCACGCACATGAGAATTTGCTTCAGGTGCTCGCAAGCAAGCATCTCAATATTCTCAGAGACTAGTTAGTATGTGCGAGTGTCGCACCCACTCGCACAGTTTCTGGCCGCAACAACACCAATATAGTGCCGCTACTGCTCAAGAAGCAGCTAAATCTACTCAAAAAGAGGTTTTCGAGGGGATTTTCTTCTCCAATGGACTGGTCAAGTTGTTTTTTAGTGCAAGAAGCCTTTTTTTTTAAACCTTTTTTTCCAAAAAGAAGAATGTGCCACAGAGACTCCAACTTCCCGTTCCTGTCCAGCAGGCTCCTCCCAGGGCTTTGTCCATCTCCTGGTCACTTTTCATTTGGATTTGGAGGTAAAAGGATCACTGTCTTTGTCTGCTGCATATATACCACTGGATTTAAGGACTTTGTTTTTGAGATTTCACAAGTTCAAAGACTCTTGTATAAGGGTATTGTTTGTTTGATATAGGGCATGCACCAGTATTTATTCGTACTTTTGTCTGATTTTTAAAACGTATTGTGGTGGGTGGCCTGAGGTTTCAGTAGGAAGCTAGTCCTATTTTTGGATTTAATTTTTCTTCTTTTGTAAAGGAACAATGTTGCACAGTTCAGTACATTTCCTTCATGGTTGTTACATTTGCAATATTCATTTATTTACTATGTGGCCCAGGGCCAGACGCACAACTGTTTTCTGAGGTTGCAAACGGGAAATTGGCCTATTAGCGATGGCAAAATAGGTCTGTGCAATGTACAAACCCTATTCTGCAAGTGGGTAACCTATCACCGACTCGCAAATAGGGTTTTGCGACTCACTTTTAGGAAGGGGCGTGCCAAGGGCGTCCCTTTCTAATAGCGAGTTGCACTTCTATGTACAATTGTAAATTGCGGTTGCAAAACACTTGCAGTTTACCACATACTTCAAGTAGTTGGTAAGCCACTCGTAAACGGGAAGGGGTCCCCAGGTGACCCCTTCTCCTTTGTGACTGGCAGCGAAAATATTTTTTAAGAGCAGGAAACCACTGCCTACTCTTAAAAAATGAAACAGAAACATTTAATTTTTCTTTTTTAAATGGATCCCGTTTTCCTTTAAGAAAAACGCACTGCATTTTTTTTTAAAAACTGCTTTATTTAAAAACGACCCCAGCAGGCCACCATCCGTGTGAGTGCTGGCCATTCCCAATGGGGTCGCAAATTGAAACCTGACTCATGGATATTAATGAGGCAGATTGATTTGCGACCCCATTGGGAATCAGAAACAGTGTCTGAGACACTATTGTACATTCCATTTTGTGAGTCGCAAAACATTGCAATTTGCGACTCGCAAAATGGAATGGTCGTACATTTAGCCCCCAGTCTGCCAACAGGCAATCCAGTCAGTAGGCCTAGGCCAGTACTAGTCATGGGTGCATGAAACAACTGTTTCTGTGGTGTATGTTGTTTTAAAACATCATTTAGGGATGGGATGGCATTGGATTAAATTAAAAATGTGGTGGTATTTTTGTATTTCTTGTTCTTTGTGTGTGTAAAAAGTGTATATGTGGGGTAATATTTGATGTCATAGGAGGATGTGTAGTGACTTGTACATTTTTATAGCTCAGTAAATTTTCATTTATGTCATTGCTGAATTAATGGTTGTGTTTTCTCAATGTTACATGCCATGTAGCATGGGGCTATTTTGTGTAATCTGTGTCTATAGGCATGAATGTGTTCTTTGTTCCCCATGTCTCCTTGCTCACTGTTGTTGTTTAACCATGTGGCTGACAGCCCTTTTGTGCATCCAGCCAGTTTGCCTTTGCCATAGGCTTGCATGTGTTCTTTGTTCCCCGTGCCTCCTTGCTTGCTGTTGTTGTTTGACCATGTGGCTGGCAGCCATTTTGTGCATCCAGCCAGTGTACCTTTGCCATAGGCTTGCATGAATGGATGTGATATCAGTTTAATAATATGCTTGAGGATCATTGTAGTGTATGTATATATATATATATATATATATATATATATATATATATATATATATATATTACCTACTGGCGGTCGCCAGCAGGTAGTTATAGTTAGGATCTCGTTTCTATTCAAATAGCGTTTTTTCTTTTCCCAATATCTTTTGTGTCGTTTGACGACTCTTCGCGAAATTGTCAAAACTAATGGCTCGCTCAGGTCAGCTCCTGTCTTGGAAGTTTCGGGGTGATTCGTCAAGCGGGGGCTGAGAAAAAAGGGGGGTCCCAAAACGCGTTTTCCCCATGTTAATTTCCATTGGAAAAATTGGAACAGGCTACAGCCCGAACTGCTGAACGGAATTACACCAAATTTGGCAAAAAGGTAGCCCTTGGTTCAGAAAGAGTCCTTTTTGTTAAATGGTGTAAATCCGTTCAGTAGTTCCTGAGAAATAAGAAGAAAAAAATATTGATATCTGAGCACCGAGGAGTGTTCGCGAACCCTCCCGGGCACGAGCTTCACTCTGATTGGCTGCCGACACTCCAAACCAGAAAGTGTTGGCAGCCATCTTGTGACTCGGTAGAACCGAGTCACAAGAAAACAGTAAAACATAGATAAAAAACAAGAAAAGGGGGCAGGGTAGAAACACCCTGACCCACTAGGCCTGCTCAGGGGGTCCCACAAGGACTCCCATGGCCCAAAAAAGCATTTTTTTTTTATAATTTCAGCGGAATTCGCGTTGGGGTCGCGAATCCCGCCGAAATTATTTTAAAAAATGAAGCGCGGGCTCCCGCGCTTCATTTAAATGAGGCCCCTGGGTGGGCCAGGTCCCGGGGGCTATTTAAATTATATGCGGGAGGGCACACGGCCCTCCCGCAGCCCCGGGGAGCGCTACCTCCCCGGGGCTTCTTTTTTAATGTGTGGGGGGCCTCCCAGGCCCCACCAAGCCCCGGGGACCGCCACCCCCCAGGGCTTTTCTTAAATATGCGCGGGGTACACGCCCCCCCGCTGCCCTGGGGACCGCCATTTCCCCGGGGCTTGTTCTTTTTATAAAATAAAATAGTGTGGGGGGGCCTCATGGACCCCCCCAAACCCCGGGGACTGCCACCTCCCTGGGGCTTTCCTGAATTATTTGCGGGGGCCCCGCGGGCCCCCCCAAGCCCCGGGGACCACCACCTCTCTGGGGCTGTGCATATGATGGGAGGGGGGCTGCGCAGCCCCCCTCCTGGAGTCCTCGATGGCCCTGGGGACCGCCACCTCCCAGGGCCGGCTCCTGCAGTGTCCCGGGGTGCCCACCCCCGGGACACTGCCATTTGCAATGACAGGGCGGGAGCCGCGCGGCTCCCACCCTGTCATTGCAAACTCTGCTTCGCTTCATGGAAGCGAGAGCAGGAAACCTGCTCTCGCTTCCAAGAAGCGAAGCAGAATTGCTTTTGAGCAAGGGGAGCTGCATGTCAGCAGCTCCCCTTGCTCAAAAGCAATGCCGGCTCCCGCAGGGGGCGGGGAGCCGGCGGGACCGTGGTGGCATTGGGGCTCCCCCCACGGTCCCCAACGGAAAGGGCCGGCCCCGGGGGATGGGGTACCCGAGGTCAGAAGTGGCCCAGGAGGGGGGCCACGCGGCCCCCCTCCCCTGTGAATAAATAAAAAAATTAAAATAAATAAAGGACGGCCCGGGGGATGGGGACCCCGGGGCCATAGTTGGCCAGAGGAGGGGGGCCACGCGGCCCCCCTCCAATGAAATATATAAAAAAATAATTAAAAAACGACTGGCCATGCCCGGGGGATGGGGTCCCCGGGGCGAAATTGGCCTCGGGAGGGGGGCCACGCGGCCCCCTTCCCGATTTTTTTTTTAAAAAAAGGAATAAAAAGGGGTCAGGCCCTGGGGGATGGGGTCCCCAGGGCCCCAAAATGTGAAATAAGGGGGCCACACAGCCCCCTTGACAAAAAAAAAAGCCGGCATCTAGCCGGAGGCCACGCCCCCTTTCTCCACCACACTGCAAACGCGCCCCCTGGTGCTTTGTTAGTTGGGGAATTAATTCCCCTTGAATACTGAGGGTCCCTGGGGGCCAACTAGCCCACCAGGTACCTCCAGTTTGCGCCACAGAGCTGCGTTGCAGAGAGGTGGTCCGAGGCCACGCCCCTTTTTACACCACTCTGCAAATGCGGCTTCTGGTGCACTGGTGGTAGGGCGATGAGGTCCTCTTGTGTCCTGAGGACCTCAGGACACAAGTGGACTTCATCGTCTGAGCAGCAGTGCGCCAGAAGCCGCGTTTGCAGCGTGATGTAAAAAGGGGCGTGGCCTCGGACCACCTCTCTGCAACGGAGCTTTGTGGCGCTTACCAGAGGTACCTGGTGGGCTAGTTGGCCCCCAGGGACCCTTAGCATTCAAGGGGACTTAATCCCCGAACTTACAACACGCCAGGGGGCGTGTTTGCAGAGTGGTGCAGGGAGGGGGTGGGGCCTGATATAACAAGTGTGCAAATGCGCCCCCTGGTGCATTGTAAATTGGGGGATTAAGTCCCCTTCAATCCTGAGGGTCCCTGGGGGCCAAGTAGCCCACCAGGTACCTCCAGTAAGCGCCACAGAGCTGCGTTGCAGAGACGTGGTCCGAGTGCACGCCTCTTTTTATACCACTCTGCAAACGCGGCTTCTGGTGCACTGGTGGTGGGGCAATGAGGTCCTCTTGTGTCCTGAGTACCTCAGGACACAAGTGGACTTCATCCTCCGAGCAGCAGTGCGCCAGAAGCCGCGTTTGCAGCGTGGTGTAAAAAGGGGCGTGGCCTCGGACCACCTCTCTGCAACGGAGCTCTGTGGCGCTTACTGGAGGTACCTGGTGGGCTAGTTGGCCCCCAGGTACCCTCAGGATTCAAGGGGACTTAATCCCCCAACTTACAACGTGCCAGGGGGCGCGTTTGCACAGTGGTGCAGGGAGGGGGCGGGCCTGATATAACATGTTAGCAATCCTTCTGTGTGGGACTTACTGGAGGTAATAGGAAGGGTAGTTGGCCCCCAAGGTTGATGTTGGGGGCTAACTACCCCTCCTGTTACCTCCAGTAAATCTCACACAGTGGGATTGCTAAGAGGTGTTCGGAGGCCACGCTCACCTTTCTCCACCACTCTGCAAACGTGAGTGCTATGTATTAGTTAGTCATTAGCTTTTAAAAACCTTTGAAATTCACTGAAAAAACCATAGGTTTCTGGCACGTTATAGTTAGAAATTAGAATTTAAAAAACCTATGAAATTCACTGAAAAAACCATAGGTTTCAGGCACGTTATAGTTAGAAATTAGCATTTAAAAAATCTTAGAAGTTCACTAAAAAACCATAGGTTTCAGGGACGTTATAGTTAGTTGGACATTTCACTCGTAAACAACCAAAGAAATTCGGCCGTTATAGTTAGTTCAGATAACTATAACTCATGCCCCCGCAATGCACTGCTGATGACGGCACATATTTCATCACTCATGACATGGTCAGTGACATCACTGATGACATCACTGATGACATCTCAAATGACATCACTGATGACATCCCTGATTACATCATTCACGTGATAATCTGATGCACCTCCTCACACCCTAATATAACCGTTGATACACCCACACTAAAATACAGACTAACTTTCTGGAAACCATAGACACACCAATACCAGTTAGTACATACACACTCACTGATTCCTAGGTCTACAGACACATCCACTCGTTCATCCATACAGTTACTCATACATGAAGTCACTCATCAATACAGCACTATCATATGCACTCATACACCTATACATACGCTCACACACCACCACTCATCCATAGACTTACTCACACACCTCCTCAGTCATGCAAAGATTCAATCACACCCATTTACTCACCTATACAGTTATACACAGACCACCTCACTTATTCATACAGATACTAACACATACTTACGCTCTTATACAATCACTGATACAAGCACACATTCATCCATACAGCCACTCTCACAATCACTCACTCTCACTTATAGTTGTTTATATACACCAACACACACATATACTACCTTTTACATATGTAGTTACTCACACATATACCACTGACACATCCATTCACTCACCAACACACCCATACACACACTCACCCACCCATACAGTCCATCACAGATGCACTCTTGAGACCATACACCCAGTGAATTACCCACTCACACATCTATGCGCAGAGTCACACACCCCCCACCCACACAAACACTCATTCACCCATACAGATACACAGACAACCAATCAATAGCCCATATAGACACTCATGTAGCTATTCACAAGCCCATGCAGCCGCTTACACATCAACAGACAGACTGATACAGACATTCACACAGTTTAGTCACTAACCTATGCATTCAGTAAGATACGTTAAATCACTCACTTATAGAGCCGGTCACGCACCTAGTAAATCATCCATACAGACACTTACACACCCACTCATTCTTCAATACGTCTTTTCCTATATATATTAAAAATATTTAAACTTTACAGAAACACACAGTCACTGGATGATGTCATCAGTGATGTCATTTGAGATGTCATCAGTGATGTCATCAGTGATGTCACTGACCATGTCATGAGTGATGTAATATGTGACGTCATCAGCAGTGCATTGCGGGCGCGAGTTATAGTTAGCTGAACTAACTATAACGGGGGAATTTCACGGGTTTTGTACGAGTGCAATGTCCAAGTAACTATAACTGTCCCTAAAACCTATGGTTTTTTCAGTGAATATATATATATATATATATATATATATATATATATATATATACATATATATATATCCTTCAACGTGCCTGCTCCAGCATACGAACAGACTCCAACATGCTCGGGCTCACTTGAAAAGGAGTTTATTGGTGGCTACAAACAACAAGGTAACGCGTTTCAACCGCAAAGGCGGTCTTTGTCAAACCTAATGTTGCTGCCATTTTTTGTTCATTTTTATACCATTGCTGAAGTTTCAACAACCTTAAAGTGACAGTGCTCAATTTTCAGATTTAAAGTGACATGTGCATTCTCTATCCTGAGAAAACGTGACCTGTGCCTTTTACATATAATAATGAGTAAAAAAATGCCTACAAGGGATTTTGTTGAAAATTCTTACTCTAGTATGAGTTACATATAATTACTTCTGTGTCTTCAAACCCAAATGGTCTTAAACCTATGACCCAATCTATACTTATATAAAGATATACAGTAAATGAGTAAATGATAATTTCAAAAGCACGGGAGAATCTTTTTCCAAAAGTACAAAAGTTTTTAATATTAATAAAATCAAAAGGGGTACATTCTCATACAACAACACAACATGATCGAGGATGTGTGAAACTACCTACAACTCATGAGCACAATCATCTACTCCACATATTTAAATCAGTGAGGAATCTGGAAAAACAGAAAACATTGACTGTCATACAACAAATGTTACAGAAATAGATGAGAAAGTCGACGTTTCGGTCTGTTGTAGCAATTGTCTGTCAGACCATCTTCAGGACGTACAGTAGATTGTTTTTTAAAAAAGCCCCCTATGTAAAGATAATGCAAAAAATTACATCTCTTATAAAAATGGTTAAACAAACCAGATTGAATTAGAGAAAAAGAAAGAGACATCTCGTGCAAAAAGATGAAAGTGAAATGTGGCCAATCAATAGCCAAATAGTGTATTTGTTCATACTTTACCCCAATTGTGTGGGTAAGGTGAAGAATAGATAAAGTATTCTTATAGATCTCAATTAGAAAGTAAGACATGATCTAACCATCACCAAAAAGTGCTTAATAATAGTTGATTTGAGGAATCCTTTGCTTACTTAGCATTAGTCCGCTTTTCATTTAGGACCCATTATTTATGGAGACAATCTACTGGTTGGTTTGTTCAGATCAGTTCACTGTGAACAATATAAATTAATTAGATCTGATGACATTTGACCCCAGGTGTCACCTTTAGTCAAAAATACCATTGTTCATCTCTTAATGTATGAAGATCGATCTTTAATGTAGGAGTTGACTAAGGGGCATGCTGTTTACATGAGGGACGAGTTTACGACAGAGGTGGCTTACCTCAACGAACTGTGACGCTTGTTATCCAATTTAAAGCAAAAAATAATTGTTTGATGTAAAATCAACTCATACTAGAGTAAGAATTTTCAACAAAATCCCTTGTAGGCATTTTTTTACTCATTATCATATAGATTGCCCAAGCCTCCAAGGGTATATTGGGTTCCCCACTTCCTTATACTGTATTTTACATATAATGTCATTTCTAAAGTGCTGTTTTTTTACACAAGATATACAACATAATAAATATCAATGGTAAAATTCATTTAAAATTCATCTAAAATTCATCAATGGCTAAATGCTTTGACTCTATTTATAAAATCATCATAGGGCTTTCCAATTGATGTCAAAACTGCTACTGAGTCTAGGTCTTTATACAGAACTTGCCCAAGTGCAGACTACTTTTTGACACTTGGGGCCATATTATCAAGAACGGGCGATAACATTATCGCCGCTTTAACATCAGGAAACTGCCGCCAAAGCGGCGGTAAGGGGCTTGAAAATATGCCCTATAGAAATGCAATAGAAGCCCAGGTTCTGGTGTGAAGGACATCAAACCTGGGCTTCTATTGGAATTCTATAGGGCATATTATCAAGCCCCTCATCGCCGCTTTAGCACCAGTTTCCTGCCGCTAAAGCGGCGATAATGTTATCGCCCGTTCTTGATAATAAGGCCCTCAGTGTATTATTTGTGCCTTGATGATAACAACAATAATACTAATTTAGGGCAAGTGCCCATTTACTGTCTTGAATTTTACCACACACTACTAAGTCTAAGTCTTAGTACGAAACATGCCCAAGTGCAAACTGCTTTTTAACACTTGGTGCGTTACTAGTGCCTTGCTGATGACAACAATTTCAATCAATCAATCAATCAATCAGGGGAATTGTAAGCGCACTACTCACCCGTGAGGGTCTCAAGGCGCTGGGGGGGGGGTCAGCAGTTCCGTTCAGTCAAAGAGCCAGGTCTTGAGAGCCTTCCTGAAGGTGTTCAGGGTGGGGGCGCATCTGATGTTGATCGGGAGCTCGTTCCAGGCCTTGGCTGCGATGTAAGAGAAGGCTCTTCCCCCTGTTCTGGCTCTGCAGATGCGTGGAGTTTCGGCGAGGGTGAGGTTGGTGGATCAGAGGTTTCTTTTGGGTACGTGGAAGGCGATCCTCTCGTTGAGGTATTGGGATCCGGTGTTGTGGAGGCATTTGTAGGCGTGGGTGAGTATCTTGAAGGTGACTCTCTTCTCGACGCGGAGCCAGTGGAGGTTCCGTAGGTGTTGGCTGATGTGCTTGTGTCGAGTGATGCCGAGGACGAGTCTGGCTGCAGTGTTCTGTATCGTCTGGAACTTGCGGAGTAGGGACTTGTTGATGCCGGCGTAGAGGGTGTTTCCGTAGTCCAGTCTGCTGGTTATGAGTGCGTGGGTGACTGTCTTCCTTGACTCGGGGGAGATCCTGTTGAAGGTCTTGCGGAGGATGCGGAGGGTGTTGAAGCAGCTGGAAGCGATGGTGTTGACCTGTCGGTTCATGGAGAGGGGGGAGTCGAGTATGATGCCGAGGTTTCTGGGGTGGTCCGTGGGGGTTGGACGGCTGCCGAGGGTGGTGGGCCACCAGGTGTTGTTCCATGCTGACGGGGTGGTCCCAAGGGCAAAGACTTCTGTCTTCTGTGAGTTGAGCTTCAGGCAGCTGTTGCTCATCCAGGATGAGACGTCCTGCATTCCTTCCTGGAAGTTGAGTCTGGTGGTGGTGGGGTCCTTGGTGAGGGAGAGGATGAGCTGGGTGTCGTCGGCGTAGGATAATATGCTGAGGCCGTGCTGTCTGACGATGGCTGTGAGGGGGGCCATGTAGATGTTGAAGAGGGTTGGGCTGAGTGATGATCCTTGGGGTACTCCGCAGTAGATTTCCATGGGTTCGGAGAGGAAGGATGGCAGTCTGATTCTTTGGCTTCTGCCGGTGAGGAACGAGCGGATCCAGTCTAGGGCGATTCCTTGTATGCCGGCGTCATGTAGTCTGGGTGTGAGTGTGTGGTGGGAGATGGTGTCGAATGCTGCTGACAGGTCGAGTAGGATCAGGGCTGTGGTGTGGCCTTGGTTGAGGAGGGTGCGGATCTCGTCTGTGGCGGCGAGTAGGGCGGTCTCGGTGCTGTGGTTGCTGCGGAATCTGGACTGAGAGGGGTCAAGGATGGAGTTGTCTTCGGTGAACCTTGTTAGCTGTGCGTTGACTTTTGCTGCGAAGGGGGGGAGAGAGATGGGCCGGTAGTTCTTGAGGTCCGTGGGATCTACTGAGGGCTTTTTAAGTAGGTGTCTGACTTCTGCGCATTTCCAGTCGTCGGGGAAGGTGCCGGTCTTGAAGGTGGTGTTGATGGTGCGTCCTAGTTCTAGTGCGATGGCGGTGGCGGCTCTGTGGTAGATGTGCCGTGGGCAGGCGTCTGTGGGGGCCCCCGAGTGGATGCCATTCATGGTTAAGGCGGTCTCTTCGGTCGTGACCGGTGTCCACGAGGAGATGGTGGGCTGTCTGGCCGTGCTGGAGGGCGGGGTGGTTGCGGAGTCAGGTGTTTGGTCATTGAAGTTGTCGTAGAGGTTTGTGATTTTCAGATGGAAGTAAGAACCGAGCTTGTCGCAGAGGTCCTGGGAAGGGATGATGTCCGTGGCTTCGCTGGGGGGCTTGGTGAATTCCTGGATGACGCTGAAGAGTTCCTTGGAGTTGCTGGAGTTGGTGAGGATTTTGTTGTGGATGAAGGTTCTTTTGGTGGTTCTGATGCGTTGCTGGTATTCCGTCATGGCGTTCTTGTAGGTGGTGTGGTTTTCAGGTGTCTTGCTGTTTCTCCAGTTCTTCTTGAGGCGTCTGAAGGTGTGTCTGGCTTCTTGGAGGTCGGTGGTGAACCAGGTGGCTTTCCTGGGGCGCTGTCTGTTGGAGTTGCGTAGCGGGCGAGCTTGTCTGCGCAGTTGGAGATCCATGTGTGAAGTTCCCTGGCTGCGAGGTTGGCATCGGTTGCAGCGGTGGGGGTGTCGCGGTTGAGGGTGGAGTTGAGCTGCTCCTCTGTGACTCTGTTCCAGTTCCTGCGCGGAGGGCACGGAGCAGGTTTGGGCGGCTTGTGTTTGTTGACGAGGAAGTGTACGCAGTGGTGGTCAGTCCATGGGGTTTGCGTGGTGTGGCTGAAGTTGATGCTGTTTCCTCCTGCTAAGATGGCGTTGAGGGTGTGTCCTGCCTTGTGGGTAGCCGTGGTGATAAGTTGTTTTAGTCCGATGTTGGCGAGGTTGTCTAGGAGGGTGGTGGAGTTGGGGTCGCTGGGGTTTTCAAGGTGGAAGTTCAGGTCTCTGATGAGTATGTAGTCCGTGGAGGCGATGGCATGGGGTGCGATGAGGTCGGTGATGGTGGCGGTGAAGAGGGCGCGGGGGACAGGGGGTCTGTAGGCGAGGGTGCCGCAGAGTGGGGAGTTGGGGTTGGTCTGGACCTGGAAGTGCAGGTGTTCGGCGGCGGAGATGGCATCGCTCGAGGTGGAGAGGCGGAGGGAGTTTTTGTGTGCAAAGGCGAGTCCTCCTCCCGGGTGGTTGGGGCGGTCCGTCCTCTGGATCTTTTATCTGTCCTGGATGGCAATGGCGAAGTCGGGGGCGGAGGAGGCGTTGGTCCAGGTTTCTGTAAAGAAGGCCACGTCTGATGAGAGGTTCCAAATCTCTACAGCGTGTCTGTGCATGGAGCGCACGTTGAGGAGGATGCACCTCAGGGCGGCGGCGGTGTTGGCGGCGGGGGCGGGCGTGAAGGTCTGGCTGCAGTGGCGGCAGGAGAACTGGCCGTGGGGCAAGTGCCCATTTATTTTCTTGAATTCTGCCACAGAAGAGGCCAGGTCTCCTTAACTCTAAAGTGCAGTGCAAATAAGTGAAACTATAAAAATTGGTAAAACTTCACTTGCAGGAGTGTGCTAAAAAATAGATGATTCTTTGAATACATGACAATGTCTGAAAGCATAAAACTGGTTCAAGATATCACATAATGGCCTATTACATTATACTTTACTGCAGATTCAAAGATGGACATGTAAATCTTCCTCAGTGTTGAGGCCATTAGGAATCTTGCAATTAAAACGTAAGATGTATTGTGACTCCAACTGCCTCAGGCATTTTTCTCTGTTGCCTACCCTCAGTCTCTGTGGTACCTGATCTAGTACAAAGTATACCAAGTCTTGTGCCTTATTCCCATGTACTTGTTTGAAATGTCTGGCCACCGGGTATGTCTGATCCCTATTTTTGATGGCTCTAACGTGCTGTAAAATGCGCTGATGGACTGGTAAAATGGTGCTGCCTATATACATTTTGGAACAGCTACACCTTAGGGCATACACAACAATTTGGCTCTTGCAGTTCAATGGCTTCATGATTTTCCATTTTTTATCTGTGAAAGGTAGGGACACTTCTGTGGTGTTAACTCCAAACCTACACGCCTTACATTTGTGGCATCTTCTGAATCCCTTACTCTCACTCAACCATGTTTCTTGCTGTGGTGTCCCTGGACTGTTGACTACAAGCGCTTGTCGCAATGACTTAGCTTTGCGAAAGGTGATAAGGCGCCTGCTATCTATCTTCGGCCCCAAAATGGGGTCACTCCGTACCATATGCCAGTGTTTCTGCAGTATGGCCCTGATTTTCTGATGCTGTGTATTATACCCCGTGATAAAGCCGAATTTCTGATCACTCTTATCAGGAGGAACATTGATACTCTGTCTTTTCGCAAATATTGGCTGTTCCCTTGGCTTTTGATTTGCCTTCTCTCTAGCTGTTTTGAGAATGGCCTTGCTGTAACCTCGCTGTTCGAATCTCTCATTTAACTCGCCCTGTGCTTTAGACAGTTGAGCTGGGCAGCTACAGTTTCTCCTCATATGCAAGTTCTCTGCGTAGGGGATACTGTTTGAAAATATATACAGACCCTCCAGGATTTCGCGATGCGCGTAATAATCGCGAAATTAGCTGATTAGCGCGACGACCGCAAAATTTATCTTTTTGGCCGCTAAAAAAGGACTCCTATAGACAGCCTAAAAAATGGTGACATTATTTTGGCTGTACGTGCACACGTCACTACGTGGCGCCGTACAGCCGGTGCCTGCTTCCACTATGTTAACCTGATGATTCGCAGAGGAGGTCTCTATAGGTTCGCTTTTACATTTATCTACATTAGCAACTGCCTTTTGTCCATTTCCAGTACAGGAATAACTAGCCCTTTGGAAAGAGAAGCTGTGCGGCAGAATGCTTAGTATAGCGGATTCATGATGGCAGAGCCCGGGAAACGAGTGATTGATTATCAGATGGCGGCAGAGATTGAAATGCAGGGCTGCAATCATTGCAGAAGCTGGGCAAGAGGGAAATTAGAAAAGCTTTAAGTACCGAAACATAGCATTCAATAAAGTTCTCTCTCATTTCTCTTTACTCAATGGCTCACGCTCATTCCCAGACGGCAGTCACCTTCTTGCATAGGCCGCTGCTGTGTAATGCTTTCACAACGCTGGCGTGTGGACCATACGTATTTATAAGCCAGGTAAATTAGGCCCCAAGTGTGCGACTATCAACTTGCCATCGTAGGCATTTGTGGAGCAGGGTAGCACTGTCGGCGTGAGGGCACTGAATAAATCCAAGCCTTGTGATTAAGAATCCGCTCTAATAGGACACTGACTCAGCGCCCGCAGGCCTTGCTGCCAAGCTGCAGAGGTGTTTTTGCTCCAGTTATCGGCATTTGTCTCGGAACTATGAAAGAAGGTTCGTGTGGGTTTACTTATTGCCTGGCTCCAAGTCACGATTGTACTGCTTTGAAATTAAAATTATACCAAGGCTTGTGGCCCACCTACTGCATGCCAATCTGAAGGTCGCTTATGTCATTATTACAGGATTAAAACATGGTGTGGTCACGTGAGAAGCAGGTTTGTTTCACCTTTTCAGTAAATAAATTCTGCAACTGTATAAAGTGAGCACAATAGCCATCAAAGGTCAGACTGCAATACAATCTGTCATTGACACCTAAGAGGCAACGAACTGAACACTAGATACTGCACTCTATATTAACCTGATGGTACGCCGAGGAGGTCTGTATTACGTTTTATCTAATAAAACAACTGCCTTTTGTCCATTTCCAGTACAGGAATAACCAGACCTTTGGAAAGATGTTGTTAATCGCACGCCAAATCCGAATGTGTGGTAATTGATATGTATGAGCAAGCTTTAGGGTGGTATTTTTGGCACTAGAAAAAGAGACTGCCCTTCTCGCGCTTTGTTATTCTGCAGCCCCTTTTACCGTATGAGATAAAACCAAAATATAGCACGCGCAGAGAATACTACACCATAAAGAAAAAAAGTTATTTTGGTTTTATTGAATACTCCAAACTATCTTCTTAGCGTGCGGGATTGGGATTGGGGGGAGGCCTGAGAGACCCTGTAAAGCATTTGAGGCCATGAAGAGAGCCCAGACCAGGCGTGGGAGAGGACAGGGAGTCAGTGCATGCGACACGAGAGGGGGCTGTGTGAATGCACCCAGGGGGCGAAGGAGCCTGTGTGACTGACCCAGGGAGCGAAGGGGGGCTTTGTGCGTCAGCACCCAGGGAGCAAAGGGTGGCTGTGTGACTGCACCCAGTGAGCGAAAGGGGGCTGTGTGACTGAAACCGGGGGTGAAGGGGGCTGTGCGACTGAAACCAGGGACTGACTGAAACCAGGAAGTGAAGGGAGCTGTGTGACTAAAACCAGGGAGTGAAGGGGTCTGCATGACTGAAACCAGGGAACGAAGGGGGCTGTGTGACTGAGACCAGAGACTGACTGAAGCCAGTGAGTGAAGGGAGCTACGTGACTGAAACCAGAGAGAGAAAGGGGCTGCGTGACTTAAACCAGAGAGTGGAGAAGGCTGTGTGACTGAAACCAGAGAGTGAAGGGAGCTGTTTGACGAAACCAGGGACTGAAATGGGCTGTGTGACTGAGACCAGAGAGTGAAGGGGGCTGTGAGATTGAAACCAGAGAGTGAAGGGGGCTGTGAGACTGAAACCAGAGAGTGAAGGGAGTTGTGTGACTTAAACCAGAGAGTGGAGGAGGCTGTGTGACTGAAACCAGGGAGTGGTGAAAGTGGTGTCACGGCAGAGGTGCATACATGGGTGCTAAAACATCCCAGGGAGAATACGGCCCCTCCCACAAGGTTAGGATTGGAGCTGTGCTTCCGTAGAGCTGCAGAACTTTAAACATGGCTATTTCAAAGTGGAATACTCTGCTAAAACAGGTTCCATTGATTTAAGGCTGAAAAGGAATGATTATGAGAAAAATAAAGTGGCGCAATAATGCTGCAAAATTTCCTTTTTTGTGCCACTAAATTTCAATTTCTGTGCCGCAAAATTTGCAAATCTATGCCGCAATATCCTGGGGGGTCTGATATATATATATAGATCTGCTAGCAGTATCCTCGTGCGAGCGCGCACAAATAGGACCACGGACTCAGGATATAACTGTTGCCAGTGTAAGTGCTTTTATTCCAAAAAGAAAAGGTGCAGCCATATATATATATGTATTTTAAGAATATGATTTTGATGAACAGTGCTTATATTATAAGCATTTTTTTGCATTCTTGTTTTGCACCTCCAGCCATCGGCAGTTATTGATCTTTTTTTTAAAAAAAAAATCTCAATTGACTTTTTTATGTGATTTTACTTTTTTAATTTTTAATTTTTTTAATTTTAGATTTTTTAATTTGTTAAAAAATTTATTTATATAATTTTTTTTGCATCATGCCTCCATCCATTTATCCATCCACCATTGGTGCACAGCCACATAACAGCATTCAATTTTTTAGTTATAATTCCATTTCCTCCTGGACACACTGGCTGCGGTGCACTGCAGACACATCAGCATCATTCAGTTTTTTAATGACTATTCCATTTTCCCCCTGCACCACATTGCCTGACATAGGCGCACAATCACCTTAATTTTTTTTAAAGATTATTCCAATTACCTATGCAATTCCCTGAGTGCCACAAGTGTCTCCTTTAGAATAGATGGACGTAAAGCAAAGAGCTATATCTGTATGTTGTGTTATCCTGATTGGAAATGAGGTTTTATGGTATGATGGTGTGGTTTGACTTTAAAGTGGTTGATTATTATTACCTAAGTAACCAACCACACTAAAATTGCCTTTCTCTGTACTAATTCAAACAATATTTTTCGCTAAATGTTTTTCTTGCTTTTTGCTTTTAGGTGCACAAGAGAAGAAGAGACATCACTCGCAGTACTGCCTAACAGAAGGCCTGCAGCAATGTTCGCTCTAATTTGTTTCCACTGTGTGCGGCGGTATAAGGTCTCTGTGCGCTGTAGCTAAGGGTACATGCGCCAACAAACTGACCATTCATGCGAGTGCAGCACACAACTACCAAAATCAGTGCCATTTTAAGTGTCATTGCCGGAAAAACTAAAGTACATAAGGACAGAAAAGTCATGTTACAAATGATTACAGACTTTTTCTAATGTAAAGTCCTGTTTAAGTATTACTTCTAGGCCTTTGCATACTGCTAAAACATAATCAAATGGCTGGTATTTTATCTTTTAGAAAGGTGGCAACCCAACCTTTCAATAAGAAAGGATAAAATAAAAAAACACCTGTTACAAGGGAAGGAGACAGGTAACACATAGGATTGTCATCTTTCTGGGGTAAAAACACAGGCCTTTTGTTTGCAAGGGCCCAGACAATACTTAAATAGGACTGCATATAAACTCATCTCAAATCATTTAAAACATTAACTTTCTGTCTGTGTTTGCTTTAATTATAAGTCAGTTTTTATCTTACGGAGTTTTATATAGCGCGAACTTGACCCGAAGGTATCGGGTATCAGAGCGCTTTACATAGCACCAGTTGCGTTACATGAGGACACATTCATTTTTTTTTTTGGTAGGCAAGGGGAGATTAAGTGATTTGCCCAGAATCACAGGATGCTCAGTGTCATTGCCGAGACTCGAACCCGGTTACCCAGATTCGAGGTCGACCGCCCTCTAACCATTAGGCCAACTCCAAGTTATTATCAACGTAGCTCTAGAGCAATAAGAAGAAATACAAGGGGAAAGCACATTTAATAAATGTGCTCTAGAGAGTACGCATAATGATACCCAAGTAAAACTTAAAGAAAACAAAGGCAGAAAATTCATGTTAAAACGTCTGTTAAGTTTGCCTCCTATCCAAGAGATAAATACCAGTCATTGGTATGCAGAGGCCCGTAACATTTCTGTAAGCCTTTGTAACATGAACATTCTGCCTGTGTTTACTTTAACTATTAGTCAGGGATTACTAACACAGCCTTAGAACAATACATAACAAGAAATATTAATGGAAAGCACATTAAAATATTTTCTAGAGCTGCCGTAATTAACTCTGCTAATAATTAAAGTAAACAAAGACAGAAAAGTAATGGTAAAAAAGATGGCGCATTTGTTACAAAATTAAAGACCGCCAGTAAAAGAAGCCAAACCAATGAGTATCTGTTGGCAAGATAAGAGGTTATTAGCAATAACTGGATGTCTCTGTAAAACAGACTCCCTGGGACTGCCGCCCACCAACCTGGATAATATCAGAGCAAGGAACATAAGTAGGAGCCACCTGCTATGAACTCTTGGAATATCACTTCTCTGCTGCAATGTCCTGGTGCTCTCTTCGGTAATTTGCTCTTCTGCATGGGCTGCCATTGCGTGTGCTGATCTGCTGAGAAGAATGATAGTTTTTTTCCTCTTCCTTGTGTTTTTAAATGCCGCTCTCATGAACAGTGTTATACTCTCGCCTGATACAGGCAGTGGCGTGGGAGCGTTGTGCATGCTTAGAAGTAGTGTCTGAGTGCTGGGGAAAGTTCAGTGCGCGTGTGGGCATGCGCACACCCTACAGGGAACACTGCTGTCATTCCTCAAATCTTTTCTGCTTGTGCAGCTTAGTGCCACTGCTAACTTAGAGCTTTAAGATGGCCCCAAAGAAAGTTGCTCCCAAGAAAGTGGTCAGTGAGAAGAAGCAACTTTTCACTATTGGCATGCCGACCACAACCTTTTTCGGGAGATGTGTGCCTGCCAGACCAGCCTTCGGGAGGAACCTGGAAGCAGCACTCCCATATCAACAGCACCATCCCAACCTAAGCCCAAGTCTGTCAGTGAGGCAGCCACTGCAATCATGGCGATGCCGATGAGCAGTGACGCTAAATTTGATTTGTCAGTTTCGCAAAGTAGTACCCAATCATTTCAGGAAACAGAGCAAAGTGGACAGCAGCCGCAGCCAGCAATAGTGCATCTTCCTGAAGCTGGAGCAGAACAGTAGGTTAATCTTCTTGCTGAGCAAGAACCTCCTCTTTTAGAATCATTGGCTCCCAGATCTCCGGTAAAGAAAAGGAAGGGTACCAATCCACCATCATCTCCAAGCACCACTTCGATGATGATGTCAGGGACATGGATTGGACCCCGTCAGAGTCTTGGAGACGGCAGGAGAGGCAAAGGAAAAGAAACGTTTCTGAAAGCCTTAGAATTAGGAAAGGGGATGAGGAGGAGGGTGATGACGATGAGCTACTCATTGTGGAAGCTGACACAGAGAAGTCTTACTATTCAACCTGCTCCAAAGGATATGCACAGGTAGCACCACCAGCTCCCATATTTGCAAAGCCCCAGCTGAGGCCAGCACCAACCCCTACCTCAGTAGAAGTATGTCCTGCAGAGAGGCAATCAACGACACACCCACCTACCTCCAGTTCTTCTTCAGACATTGACAGTGGCCCAGTAAGAAAGTACTTCTCCCCAGTTTGGGACTTTTTACGGTTAGCAAACAGGAAGAGAAAATTGCAAAATGCTCCATTTGCCACCCGAGTGTTCGTCAAGGTAAGCCTCGTTCACATTATGGTACTGGAGGCCAAACGACCCATATGAAAAAACATCACACAATCCGGTGGAAGGAGCACCTTAAAAAAATTGCTGAATGTGGTTGTCGTGGTGAAGGTGAGGAGAGCCGGGAAACATCAGCTACAAGTCCAATCACAGTGGGAGGTGATGAGGAAGAAGAGAGTGACATTCTGCTCACACAAACCAGCCCTTTCCCAAGCAGTGCGCCAGAATAACCCGCCTTGGCGACCTCAGAATGGAAGGCTCAGAGTCAGATGGAGACACCACATGATACAGTGACTGCCCCATGACGCACATTGAGTCTACCACCACCTACTTCTCAAAAGTCGCCTGCTTCAGTGGCCCCAGAAAAGAAGAAAATCCAGGCTACTATAATGGGCATGTTTAGGCAGGAGGGGCCCTACGAACGCAACTGCCCACCAGCACGTTTGTATATTGGGAAGTTGGCAAAAATGTTAGCGCTGGACCTCCTCCCTTTTTCTTTTGTGGAAGGAGTGGGATTCTTAGAATTTGTAGCAGCCATCTGCCCGAAATGGAAGGTTTCAAGTCGGACTTATTTTGTCAAAGTTGCTGTTCCAGCGCTGCATCACAATGTGCTGCAATTAGTTGGACAAGCTTTGCAGCAAAGTGTTGTTCACACTATCCACCTGACGACAGGCATGTGGACCAGTTGTCAGGCGACTGATTACATGTGCATCACTGCACACTGGATCTCTTTTGCGGGAGCAAAGCAAAAGCTATTTACAGGTCTTGGCCCTGAAGAAAGTTTTAAGAGCGTTTGACAGCATGCAACAGTCCCCATGTTTACCATGTAGAAATCACATACAGCTGCAAACATCATGAAGAAATTTAACAGCAAAGTGTATGAATGGCTGCTATCCAGAGGTCTCATATTTGGATTTGTTGCCACAGACAAAAGCAGCAACATAGTCAAGGCCATGGCAGACGGTGGCTATTTCAGGGTCCTGTGTTTGGCACATTGCATCAACCTGTTTGTGCAAGACTTTCTCAAAAAAGAAGACATAGTCAGCAACATACTGACTACATGCAGAAGAATCTGCACTCATTTCAGCCATTCTTTTAAAGCCCAGAAGCAGTTGCAGATTATTCAGCTTGTTAATAGAGTACCAGTTAAAGCCCTGATACAGGAGGTGCCAACACGCTGGAACTCAACCTACTACATGTTGCAATGTCTGTTTGAGCAGTACAGACAGATCAATGACTATGTCATTCAAAGAGGAGGGGATGCAATTGGGAAAGCTATGACCATGGAGGACGTCGACAAATCGGGCCAAGTCAAATGCCTGACACAGATGCTTCTCCTTTTTGAGGTTTTCACACTGGAAGTTAGCAAGGAGGACAGTACGATGGGCCAAGCTATCCTGTTGTTGCATCTGCTACAGAACCAGCTAAAGAAGGTATCTGAAAGGTTTGCACTTGCAGGTTTGAATGAAAATCCAGAAGCGCATGCCTTGGTTGAGAGTTTTAATCTTTCGCTTGGGTTGTAATGCAAGGCTGCAAAATGACATCATCTTGTCCTAAGAATACATCTATGCTACACTACCTGATCCACAGTGCAAAAAACTTCTGCCCACTTTCATTTCTTTTTCTGACGAGAATGTTTCAAAATACAAGAGGTGGATTGTTGAGCAAGCCAGAGACCTGGAAGAAGAACGGCTGTAACTTAGAGTCCCACTCCACACTTTTGGGGTGTCACCTTCAACTTCCAGAGAGGGCAGTCTTGTCTCACAGTAGCGAACACCAGCAACAAGAACACCGGCAACAACAGCAACAAAAGAATCGGACCCAACCTCTGCATTGGCTTGGTGTCAAGTGGCAGGTCTTAAGTCCAGTGCAGAGGTGAAGGCAAAAGAGGTCGAGCAACTGGTAGCACCAATGACCATTCAGAGTATGTTCTAGGAGTATATGGATGGTTCAAAAGAGGTCTATGTAGATCAAAACCGATTGATGTATTGGAATGGGAAGAGTCACCAATGGCCAGAGCTCAGCAGGCTAGCAATAAAGTATCTGGCTTGTCCTATTGCCAGTGTGTCTGCTGATCATGTGTTTAGTGCAGCTGGCACTGTTGTTACAGTGAGAAGGACCAGTCTCTTGGCTCAAAACGTGGAGAGATTGACCATGGTCAAAATGAACCAACATTTCATACCACACGATTACACCATTCCTGAAACAGCACAGGAGGAGGAGGGTGATGATTGGTCAAAATCAAGTGCGTTAGCTGACCAACCTCTGGGTGAACCACCTGAGTTTGAGGATGAACTCTATTTCCTGAACTGAGTATTCCATTGCCACCATAGAACTTTTTTGCTATTTCTCAGTGAACTTCTTTCTTTCCAAAAAAGTAGCTAGTGGAACATTATGTTTGTGTCTAGATTTATGCTGCCCCACCATTTTTTAGTCACATATATGTCCGGATTGGAGTTGGACCAGTGTGCTGGGAAGAAACCTCCACAATTCCTTCATGGCATTGGAGACAATGCCTGGCTCCCTCTCATGCCTATATATGTCAATAAAGAGAGGGACCCAAGAACCCAAAGGAGGTGGGTACCATGTACGACAAAGTCGAAATCAAAAACCCTCCTTCAGTCAACATAAACCAAACAGATATACACTCATACCACAGATATATCAAAACCAGTAAGTCAACAGTGCAAACAGCAATAACTAGCCCATGATTAAGTGGAATTCACTGTTTATTATAAGTATCCATAAAATGTCTCCAAAGAGTTTTTCTCACAATTTAAAAGATACATCAAAAAGAGGACATAACAATTATTACAAATCATCAGCATATCATTAACATATCATGATTACACAAAATACTTAAAAACAATGATTTAATTTTTATTATAAAAAACACCAAATAGTAAGTTCACAGCAAGTAAAAAACATGGAGATACCAAGAGAAGGAAAGGGGACAAGGGAGACAGAAAGTAGGATGAAAGAATTTATAATCCTATACTGCTGCGGAGGTGGATACCCCGTTTTTTACAACGTATATATTGTTTTTCGGTACAAAGGAAAGGTGAAAGCTGAGCTCAACACTCCTGCTTACCTACCCAACTGGTTCAGACAGGCATCCAAGAGTGATGGACATTCCCGAGTAGAATGCAGATGCACCGCCCAATTTGGCAATACAGTATCATTTTTCTTTTACCAATCATATTTTTAGAACTGGGTGGGTTCAATTCACTCCTCCATAATTAGATTTTTTCCAAACCTAGAAGAAAGAACATTTAGATATCTAATACCATGGGTCTCTGGGGCAGACAAACTGTTTGCAATGCATTTAACTGAACTGTGTCATACTCATTCCTTCGTTTCATTCCACAAAAGATTGATGATGATGTGCTGCTCATCGCCCTGATGAATATTGTTCTTGTGTTTTGTTTGTCTTTGACACACCTTTCCCCAAATCCCCTTTCCCATCCATTCATCAAACCCCCAACCCTCTTCCCCCGGACTGTGTGATTTCTTTTGGAATGTGTGCCTTAATTTACACCAAATAGATCACACACTTGGTGGGGCCGATGTGGTTAAAAGCAACACCAACTCACTGCAGGATCTTCTATTACCTGAGCAATAGCACAAACCAGCCCCACTTACCCAACCACGCATAAGTAAGAAAAGAGTGTCATTCCTCAATGCCAACATCGTCATTCTGGCCTTTGTTGTGCATAACCTTGTCGACTACAGAGTACAGACATTTCATAACTTTGTTTTTCAAATTCCATGCTCACCATTGCTTAGAATAATTTAGTATTGCTAGTTTTTGTCATAATATGTGGTATTCTTCGATGTAACATGGTGGTAGTAGCCTGTCCTCAGTCTTTCTTAAGCTAGAATATAAATGTATATAAATGTATATGTATAACTTACTAAGTCTCGGTTTTTCTTTCAATTTAGTTGCCTACGATCCTTTTGATTAATCCTATAGTTGGAGATCACCTAGGTGGGAGTGGGACCTCGCTGTGATGTCTTCACCATGAGCGCACTACCACTACCATAAAGAAGGCACCATGGGAAACTCTCCAGTCAGGTGTTTAAAGATTGACAGAGGGAGCAGCCGCCAGCCATCACTTCACCTATTCAGGTAAGAGAACTATGGGGTGAAGTGAACTACTTTACTTAGTACGTAACTAACTACTATTGCAGATGAGGTAAGTAATTGTTTATCTATTTTTCTGTAGGCAATATAGGAAATGGCAGCATACTAACTGGCAGCACGGCCCGTGCAGGTAAGAGCGGTGGGGCCCAGTGGGGGGGATTTCGACGGACGATGATGAGGGAAAATTAATTATTTATTTAATTTTCCCTCATCATCGTCCCTCGAAATCCCCCCCACTGGGCCCCTCCGCCCCACCGCTCTAACCTGCACGGGCAGCGGCTGCTAACTGGCATACACTTTGAGAAATAGATCAAAAAGACAGGTTGCGCAAAAAGGCATCAGCGCAAAGTTAAAGTAAAACCTCCAAACAACTTCAGACATAAAATAGATTATAAAGATTTCCTCTTTAATAACAATATAAAATATAAAACCCACCCTCTCCACCCACAACAGGCCCACCCCTCTCCCACATCTTTCCCCATCCCCAACCAATGTCCAAAATAAATATAAATGTCCACATCCATAAAGAAGAAAAATTCTCTGCTCAAATTCCCACCCTTTCCACCCACAACTCCCTCCCATCAAAACAACAAGCATTGGCATATCCAATAGGTCTCGCCTTTCGGACCTTATAAGTTTTAAGCCATGCAGCACATTATCTTGGGTGCTACCGGACCAAAAACCACTTGATCCGCTCTCTGTTCAGCAAGGCGGGCTCCCTCTCCGGAAAATCGTCAACTTCCAAGAGTGTGAGTTGAGCAGTGGCCTCTGAGAGACCTACAGTGTGTCCGCCTCTCACCCTAGAACAAGCCGCCCTGCAGCAGAGGGAGTGTAAAGCAGCCTGGAGGAAGTGGGTTGAGCACACCAGGGCACAACAGAGCACTGGCCCCTTTGGGATGGGGCAAGCTAGGGTGCAGGGGGTGTCATAAGTAGGTATACTCTGGACCTCCTGCACGGGGTACATCACAGTAGAAGTCAGGCATGAACTCACTCAAAAGTACAAGTATCATCAAGAATTTGGAGGTGTTAGCATACTGTGTATTTTTAATTACCACTGAATGTCATAAGCATATAAATAAAAATGTGTTACTGTACAATTTGTTTCTGTTTTATAAAGATGAATTAGATGTGCCAAAATGTGCCAATAAATACGGCCTGAGATCTTTAACGGTCTCAATTCAAAAAGTTAAGTGAGGTCTCACGTATATTTCTTGGTGCGGGAGAGTGAAGTGTGTAAAGTTCCGGGTTCATGGGCTTGGTACATCCGACATAATTACCCAAAGGTAGTTGGTTTATGGACCTCTCAAGGACAGAAGGCAAAGTGGTCACTCTTAATCCGATCTCTGTATCTCGGCCTGCTGCAGGGATGCTGGGATGGTCAGTTGGTTACACAATGATTCAGGAAAAATTAGTTGAGTGAAATAATAAACGGATAAGTACAATAATTTTATTTAAGCGGCTGGGAAAAGCACTGATCAATAGGATGTTCTATCCGTTCTTAATCAAAGGATGTTCCTTAAAGACAAAAAAAGATACTTACATTGTGTTAACTTCCAGCGATTAAAGTGCTAACTGCTTGTTTGTAAACACTGCACAAGTGGGCCACAAATGATGCTGCCCATGTCTATGACGAGAAAATAGAGGGGCATATTATCAAGGGCTCTATCGCCGCTTTAGCGGGACTTTTTCCCGCTAAAGCGGCGATAATTCTAACGCCCTATTAGCAAGCTGTCGCTAACTGCTGTTAGCGACAGCTTCTAGGCGATAAGCGACCGGGTTGAGGTGCCGCTTTGCATGCCAGCGATATTTATCGCTAATGGCATGCAAAGTAGGCGTTCCCAACCTAAAAGCGACTGGAAACAGTCGCTAAGCTCGCTATCGCCTATTAGCGAGGCAGGGGAGGTGATTAACGAACCAGCGCTAAACACGTTTAGCGCTGGTTTGTTAACGCCTGGTCCAGACCTGACATAGCCATGTTATCCAATGGGAGGTGGATTACATGGCTAAATCCCCCTCGCCCTATCGCCAAGCTAACACTGGTCACAGTGTGAATATCGCTTGTTTTCAAGTGATATTCACACTGTTCTCCAGGGTTTCTATCGCTTTGGAGATAAGCGTTGCTGATAGCACGCTATCTCCGCGATAGAAACCTGCGATAGCCGGCGATAATTATCCTAGCGCTAACTGCGCTTAGCGATAATTATCGCCGGTTATTGCTAATAGGCCCCAGATTTTCCTAAGGAAAACCCTTCTATAATTGCAGAAACTGTCTATACGATGAACAGCCTGAACAGTAAACGTTCTCCCGTTAGGCAGTGTCTGGAAAATGTTTGGCGAGCATGCAGATATTGGTGCGTTAAATGAAAAAATATGCATGCCATTCCCCATAACTCTCATAATAGGTGCTATTTTATCGCACTCGATAAATAATGTACCCCAAAGAATCGTTATTTATCAGGTGCGCTAAACAGTCCCTACTCTCGTAATCAGGGCCCTGGGGTGTTCTATTTTTTGTCTCTTAAACTTTTAGCCTACAGCAAGCATTATCAGGCGGTAGCGTAAGCAGTGTAACTTTAACGATTCTTGGGGCCCTAGTCAATACATATTTTTGGGGCCACTGTTCTGGCAACATTGAAGTTTACTACACATTTTCTGCTTATTCAAGCTTGCAAGATGCCAAACAATATTGAATTATGCTTAAAATTGCAGAAATGGGGTCACACAAAAACAGCTGCCTGGTGTGCCAAAAATCCATTAGAGTGAAACTCGGAGTAGAGAGAGAAAGAAAGGTAGAGAGGCAGCGAGCAAGAAAGTGGTTGAAGGGAAGAAACGAGAGGTGAGTGACATATCACTTTCCCAGTGGGCCATTTGGAACCGGGAGGCCCTAGGCAACTGACCACTTTGCTGTTGCCTTAAAAAGTCTATCCCATTAGATTCAGACGTGTTGAAAGTGGAGTTGATGTTGTGAAACCCGCCTCCTGGTAGGTGGAGCTGGGGGTGTGCGGCTGACGTCGTGCAAACATTTCCTGACAGAGCACATTGCGTTCACTGAAAACTTTGAGGAGATACTGCGAACAAAGACAAGTCTCTGCACCTCGCACAAAGCTGTCAGCTCACGCAATTAAATTCTAATTTCTTCCTACCGTGCAGAAATCTGATTTTTCCACGAAATCCCCAGCGCTCTGAATCAAACGAAGGGCTGCTACTCACAGTCATCCATTCACGCAGCACTCTGTAACACCACAAAAAATAAGAGATTCCGCAAAGTAACATATCATCCTGGCAGGGCCAACTCAGCCCTTAATTCTGCCGAGACCGGTGACATATACCCTGAAGCCGGCTAATACCGTCATCAATCCTGCACAGCTCTTATACAGCGACGTAACTGCTATAAAAAACAAATACACAACTTTTCTGCTACCACTCGCAACTATTTTATTTCCGTTCTGGGAACAACTATTTTTATTTCCTTTTTCTGGTTTTATAAAGTGCCAACATGCCCTGGGCGAGCGAAAGTGCTTTGCATTATTGACATGAAAACGCGGTTACAAACAATACGGTTACAAAAATAACATAATTAGTGTACATTAAACACAGTCAAACGCGGTTGTTCGGATAAAAACAGAATCAAGACATAAGAAATACGCTTACAATTACTTACACAAATGCTATAAAACTAAATGCATCGAAGAGACATTGGTTCTGGAGGCTTGAGGGGCACGCGCGCGCTCGTGTGAAATCTGACACAAAACAGATGGCACACTGCGCGCTACTGCTCATAACCGCAAGCAGTAGGCCGTGGGCGGATACATTTCTTGGGAAAGGTGGGACATGCACCCGCCTTTGCCCAATTGCATGCTGTCTTCACACGCAAAGCCCAATAGGAAAAATGCAACAAAAAAAAAACACACGCACGAGCGTGTGAAAAGTCCTGAGTGATTCCAAGAGGTCGTTTTCCTAGGGCAGCGCATGCGCGCTGCCCTAGGCTCGACCTAAAGAATTAAAAAAAGGGCTAATAGAGGGTATTTTCTATGAGGGTCTCCAGGTGTTGAATCTGCACCTTGAAGCATGCCATCCAACAGCCCAAGTGCCCCAGTCCACGCAGAACGTGACGATGATGGAGCCAGTCTGAAAGGGGGCGGCACAGGAGAGGGCGCGGGTAGCTCCAAGCTGCCGGCTGCGCTGATGTGGCCTGGAGGCTGGAGACACAGGCGGTTGGCTGGTGGAACTGGGCCAAGGAGCAGAGGCGTATGCCAGGCCCTCCTCGTCTACCCACTGATAGTGTTTCCCTGGCGGCTTCGAGCATCTGCCGCCGGAGCCAGGCTGTGATCTGCCGGGTCGGTGGTGGTGAATCAGCAGGAGCAGCTATATCAAGAGAGAAAAAAAAAAGAAAAAACACAAATTGTAAAGAATGTTCTGTGCAAACACTTGGGTTTTTTATTATATAGCGGCACAGTATAAGTACATTGCTGGTCCCCTAGGGCCAATGGAATTTTTGATGTGATTAGGAAAGTTGGAACAATGCGGGCTCATCCACGCATGTTACAACAACGCAGCGCTACCACGCTTGTCTTCACCATGCAGATGCCTTAACCACGCATATGCATGGTTAAGGCAGTGTACGGTCTAGATGCTGCTGGGTGGAAGCAGGAAGGATGGGGAGAGCCAGAGGACGAGGTGAGGTAAGTGGGGCTGGGGCTGGGTTTTGAGGGAGTGGGGGGTAGTTTGTATGGGTGGGAGGGGGCAGTTTTCTGGGCTGGGGGTCCTGTAAGTTTTCAGGGCTGGGGGATCGGAGTAATTTCAGGGCTTGGGGGTCACAGTAGTTTTCAGGACTGGGGGGTCAAGGTTGTTTTCAGGGGTGGGGCTGGGGTAGTTTTTAGGGCTTGGGGGCAGGGAAGTTTTTAGGGCTGGGGAGGGGGTTGATTTTTAGGAGGAGATTAGTTTTAGGTGTCAGGGAGGGGGCAGGGATCGGGGTAGTTTTTAGGGCTTAGGGGAGGGCGGGGTAGTTTTGAGGACTGGGGCAGGGACGTTATTCGGGCTCAGAGAGGAGGGGGTTGGTTTTTAGGAGGAAGGGGGTAGTTTTTGGACTCAGGGCAGGAGTAGTGGTCGGGGGAAGACTTGCCTGTCAAGTCACTTAACCACGGATATGTCCTTGCCATACATGCCTTAACAACACATATTTCGTTGTAAAGGCATGCGTGGTAAAGGCATATGCGTGGTTAAGACTTATGTGGTTGAGACCGCGTTGAACCGGCATACGTGGTAAACACTTGTGGTTCCATCACACAACCATTCTGGGGTGCCCCTGTGACACTGACAGGTCCAAAAAGCACTTTTAAAAAAACATTTTGCTGCAGGAGCATGACGGAGCCTCAAATCCGTGGCAAATCTTTTTTTTAAAAACAAGCACAGACTCCAGTGCTTGTTTACATTATAGCCGCCGGGTGAGCAAAGTCCAGGAGGCACGCAGGCTCTTTTTTAAAAAAAGGAGGGGGGTGCATGGGGCACCCTTCATTGGGCTTAATTATTCCCCAGGGACCACCACCCCCCTTGGGCTTATTTGTAAAAACATGGGGGAGCCACTCAGACCTCCCATAGCCCCGGGGACCCCCACCTCCCTGGTACTATATTTAAATTGGAATGGGGGGGTCGCGTGGGCCTCCGAGTCCCAGGGACCAACCATCTCCCTGGGGCTAAGTTAAATATGGAGCAGGGAGATGCGCTGACCCCCACTCCCCATGTCCCGGGAACCACCACCTCCCAGGACTTCCTTTTTTGTTAAAAGGGGGGGGCTCATGGCCCTTCTCCTGCCCGTTCTTGGCCCCGGGGACCACCACCTCCCTAGGCTGGCCCATGCAAACAGAAGGAGGGGGGGCATACAGCCCCCCTCCTGGAGCCACACAGGGCCCTGAGGACCGCTACCCCCCCCAGGGGTTCCTCCTGCTATGTCCTGGGATACCCACCCCGAGGACACAGCTGTTTGCTTTAGCTTGGCGGGAGCTCTTAGCTCCAGCCAAGCTAAAGTAAACACTCCGGTTCCAGCAGGCGGGAGCTGTCAAAGTGCTCCTGCCCGCTGGAAGCAGAGGTTTCATCTCTTTCCCTGCTGCCAGACATGCAGGCAGGGAAAGAGATGAAACTATTGCTGCTGCACGTAGGGGGCTGCTTTTCCAGCAGCTCCCTCCAAGCAGCAGCAATGCCGGCTCCCACAGGAGGTGAAAAGCGACTGGGACCGCAGGGGCTTTGAAGCTCCCCCGCGTTCCAAGGGCGAGCAAAAAGAGGCAAAATAAAGGTCAGAAAGAGGCAGAATAAAGGTCAGAAATTAGCAGAAAGAGGCAGAATAAAGGTCAGCAACAAGCAGGAAAAGGCAGAATAAAGGTGAGAAACAAGCAGAAAGCGGCAAAATAAAGGTCAGAAGGGAGCAGAAAGAGGCCGAATAAGGGTAAGAAACGAGCAGAAAGAGGCAAAATAACTGGCAGAGTGAGTGGAGAGAGGCAAAATAGAGGTGAGAAACGAGTAGCAAGAGGCAGAATAAAGGTCAGCAGCAAGCAGAAAGAGGCAAAATAATGGCCAGAACGCGCAGAGAAGAGGCAGGAAAACAAGGAGAAAATGAGCGGAGAAGGTACAAAACTGAAGGCAGCAGAGAGTAGCAGACTGCAGGCAAGCTGGATAGGAGGACTGTCACAGTTGTAGCTGGCACAAGGACCTGCTCCTATGTGCCCACCTACTTTTTTACTGCGCCCCAACTGACAGGCACACTCATACACTCACACACCCACTTACAGACCCACTGACACACTCATGCACCCACTCACAGACCCACTCAGAGACTCACGCACCCACTGAGACACACTCAGACACTCATGCACCCACTCACAGATCCATTCAAACACTCATTCACCCACTCACAGACCCACTGACAGACTCACACAAACACACACACACTCACAGACCCACTCAGAGACTCACACACCTACTCACACACTCATGCACCCACTCACAGACCCACTCAGAGACTCACACACCCACTCACAAATCCACTCAGACATTCACACACCCACTCACAGACCCACTCAGAGACTCTTGCACGCTCTCACATCCCATTCACTCAACCACCCACTCACAGACCCACTCAGACACTAATGTTCCCATTCACAGACCCACTCAGAGACTCATGCACCCACTCAAAGATCCACTTAGAGACTCATGCACCGACTCCCAGACCCACTCAGACACTTATGGAGCCCCTCACAGACCCACGTTGACACTCACACAACCACTCACAGACCTACTCAGACACTCACACACCCACTCACTCACCCACACAGAGACTCACACACCCACTCACCTACCTTTTACAGCCACTCACACACCACTATCAAAGGTTACAGGTTACAGTTAGGAAATAGCATTTAAAAAAGCGTAGAAAATCACTGAAAAAAACAAAGATTACAGGGACGTTATAGTTAGGAAATAGAATTTAAAAAGCCTTAGAAATTCGCTGAAAAAACAAAGGTTACAGGGACGTTATAGTTAGGCTCAAATTTCACTCATACAAAACCATTGAAATTCAGCAGTTATAGTTACCTGAGCTAACTATAACTTACGCCCCTGCAATGCACTGCTTATGACCTCACATATTACATCACTCATGACATGGTCAGTGACGAGCAAATTACTTACCTTAGGTAACGCCTTATCTGGTAAAGACAGGATCTAGCCACAGATTCCTTAACTTAGGATCCTCGCAAGGTGCTAGACTGGATTTGGAAATATTTTCTGCAGTACCTCTGCTTGTCTATAGAGGGCAGTGAGTGACTCCGTAGTGACGTCTCCCGAATGTGACGTCAACGAAGTCCATATAAGCCCTCCCCAGATACACTGACGTCAGTTTATTCTGTGACTATTTTTCCGCCAACAACACAGAGTCACTTAGAGAAACAGTCACTGGAAACCGTGTGCCAAAAATGGAAAGATTTTGTATCAACAAGTACAGATTGAAAGAACTGTAGTAGTATGCAAAGAGGGGATCTTGGAGACAACATGGCCTCGGTTCGCAGAGTGGGGAGAGTGGGTGGATGGATAAGGAATCTGCGGCTAGATCCTGCCTCTACCAGATAAGGCGTTACCAAAGGTAAGCCACTTGCTCATCTAATAGAGACATGTAGCCGGAGATTTCTTATCTTACAATCAGATAGACAAGCAATACCATCCTTGGAGGAGGGGCTGAAAACTGACCTCACAAAAGATCCCCAAATAGGAGAAGCGTGTCCAAAAGATAGAAAGGGGCCAGAATATCCCAAAAATGATAAGTGAAGCAAAGATGCTCACTGAAAGGACTGATCTCTAAGAAAGACTATGGGAAGCCCGTAGGGAGTAGAAATCTATAAGACCGTGAGAAACACGGTATAGAACCAGTAAAAGAGGAATCCCCAAAAAGGGGTTCAACCTAAGATCAGGGAATGCAAAGGGACCAAGGACAATAGTCCATAAAGTCTGGGCTCAAAACCAAGTGGAAGGAGAATACACAGCGTGCTCAGCCTCAGTGAACACATACAACGAATAAAAAGTACCCACCAATCGTCGAGGAAACTATTCTGGGAAACGGATTTCGAAAAAAGGGGACCTCCAAACATAGAATAATGGAGAAAGAGAGAACAATGAATGCTGAACATCATGTCTAGAAAAACAACAAGAATGGTAAAAAGAAATCGCTCTTACACTGAGGGGCATATTCTCAAGAACGTGTGATAACTACCGCAAAATTAGCTTAACGCAACTCTTCACATTGCAGTCTTTCGCGGGAAAACAACTCCGTGTCAACGTGGTATTCACAACACGGTGGGCCCATGCGATAGTCCCACGATAACGCGTCAAAAGAACGTGTTAAACCTAACGCAACGCATAAAAAACGCAAAACACGAACGCGAAAATAGTAGCGATGAGGCCAATCGCGATACAAAATTCTGCGATAACCAGCCATAGGCCTGCAATCCCCACGTGTCATGTGGGAAAATGCAGCATAAAAGCAGATAAAAAATACGGTGAGATGACAATGTACGAGCACAACCACACATCCGTGACGTAGAACAGATGACCATTGTCCCACATCAAATAGGCATCTCCTCACAGTCACAATGTACATTGACATGCAGTCTGCATGTAAACTGCGCCAATGCAGAAACATGCATGGAACACACATTGAAACCGCATCTTCCCGTCACATTGCAGAGGGACAAGCAACCCCTCCTGCACACAGACGTGTCATGACCATCATCAATCCACCATGAAAGCGTGGACGAATGTAGGGGCAGTGACTCCCGCTTACGTACATGTTGCCCATGTTGTGGGACTCGAGCCACATGGGGCATCCCTGCATCATGGTGGTAAATATCTGACCCCAAAAGGAGCCCTGTTGTCACCTGTAGGACACAAATGGCAGCCAAAATGGAATGAATTTGGACACAAGTGAAACGCCGAAGAGTGGGATTCCCTACTAACTGCAACACACAGAACTGGCAGTCCGAATACGTGACACCCTAAACAGCCCGTCTGCACAGAGGTGACACACCCACCATCCATAAACAAATCATGAAATTGTCAGCAATACATGTCGCACTCACACTTGTCTGAGTGATGTGCCTGTACAGATGAGTGACATGCACTCAGGGAATGTGTATTTTGAAAGAATTTTAGTAGCACATGCTGTGCCTGTGGTCATATTGTACTGTCCCATGATTGCCAAGGACTGTCACAATGTGACATGCTCATGTGAAGAAATTGTCAATGATGGTGTTCCTACGGGCAATTCCTGCTGCGGCTGCAGTGGGGTGTGGGCCACCTGCCTCATCCTCATCATCATCGTCCGGTGCATCTGGCACTTGTATCCATGGGGCCTTGCTGCGTACACATATGTTGTGCAACACACAACATGCAAAGATCATCTTGCACACGATGTCTGGGCTGTACAGGAGCCCCCCACCTGTGACGTCCAGGCACCTGAAACGTGACTTCAACACGCCAAATGTGCGTTCCACGATGCCCCTGGTGCGTTTGTGGGCCGCATTGTACCGCCTCTGGGCCTGTGTGTTCGGGGCTCGGAGGGGTGTTATCATCCAAGCGCAGAGTGCATATCCTTGGTCACCTGTGACTGTGCAGAGACATGAGTCAATAGTTGGTTCTGCATGATGTGTTGGCAGGCTCAGTGGTTCATTGGTGTGTGATATGTGTGACGTGATTCCTGCATGACATGTACTGCATGTTGCAAGTGAGCGGCATCAATGTGTATTACGTAGCCTCACTGCTGCTCCTCCCTCCCCCGAGCCCATCCACTAGTGTGCGCAGCGCAGTTGCATCACTTGCACCCCTACGGCACACTATTGTCATGCCTGTCTGCGCATGTCCACAAGCCTGACAACGACACAGTGATGTCGTGCGCTGAAGGTGGACGGACACGTGTGTGTAGGCCTATGGTAAGGACAGGGCGGACACAGATGTAGAGTTAATGCCTGGCTGAACTCGCCATGCGGTTGAGGGTAGACTTTTGGCTTATGCTGCCGAAATAGCGACACACACAACAGTTGGCATGTCTGATCCCTGACCCCGAGCGGGCTTGCACACCCTCATTTATCCCTCGGCCGAGCCCGTACTCCGGGGGCATGCTACATAGCAACATTGTATATTGCGTGACGGGTGGCACCGACACTACACCTGAGACACACGCATTAGTTACTGCCTTAGCAAGGCCTACACTTAACCACGCCCAGAGCCACGTGTTGAATGACCACATCCCTACGCCGTACTGACGTATGGCGGTCCACTCCCTCATGCCCACAGGGGGGCCCGACAGAGATACTTGTCCCAGGTCCACCCCACTGCCTGAGGTGACAAGGTTGTGCACGCTGTACACAGCACAATGTAATGTGGTATGGCCCGGGGCCCACATGCATACAGAATGACCACACGGACACACTGAGATAATTAATGGAACTGGCTACGGGCACGTGTGCCCGGCCCCTTTTATTGCCAGGGTCACACGTCCAGTGATGCCTGTCCTGGATGGGTGTTGGGTAGTGTAAGCCACCCCTCAGGGGTTGGTTGGTGCTGGCAACAACTACAACAGTGATCAGACAATCAGGAGTTCAAAGTACAAACAGCAAGGGTCCATGACTTGAGCTGCACAGAGTCGGTGGGCCCGGATGCTCAGCGGCCGGCACAGGCACACCGCCACGGGACGGTGCCTGGCGATGCACTGAGGTAGGGCCACGGGAGCTGAGCGGGTCCTCGTTGATGTCCAAGAAGGATGTCGCGGAGAGTTACGGGGGACAGTGGAAGGTGTCCATCCAGGGCATGATGCAGAGGGCAGAAGCGAGCAGAAACAGGCAATATGGAGGAGTTGAATGCTACAGTCTCCTCTTTCCCACAATGTCAGTACCAGCTACATGATGATGAACTGAAGCCCCAGGCCATAGACTCAGACGCCACCAACGTTCAACCAGAGAGTGTCCATGACTCCCGTGGCACAGAGTCAGTGGCACCAGAGCCGGAAGGGGATGCAGCCAGCGATGAGGCCTGTACAATGATATAAACTCTGCATTTAACAAATCAAGACTCAGTTCCAATTGTGTGTCCTACTCGACCGCAGTGGGTGCCGGAGGCAGCGGTCAGCGCGGGGCACCCGCTGTGCAGCCAGCTCCTCCTGGATCTCTAACACACGGCGTTGAAATGGCATGTGGAGAAGATTCCTGGTTGACGGAGGTGGAGGCACCAGAGCTGAGAGGGTGTTTAGCCAGCGACGATGCCGTGTCCTGCCTGTTACGGACTGTATTGGATTGGTGTGAGGCCTGCTGGACCGCTGTGTAGGCCGAAGGCAGAAGTCTGCAAGGGCCCACAGACACGTGTGGTCGGAATGCTATGCACAGAGTTGGTGGCACCACATCGAAGGGAGTGTAGGGATATAAACGATGCCATAAATATGTACTCTGCCATTGTGTAATCAAGACTCAGTTCCAAATGTGTGACCTACATGACCGTAGTGTAGGCCGGAGGCAGCAGTGGAGTACGTCAACAAAAAAGGAGGAAAGCGGGCCTGTGTCACAGAGGCCTTGATGGTCTGAGGAGGCTGCCAAGGTCGCGGGCTTCGGGCTTGGAGCTTGCGCTGGCACATGGTGGGCCGTCTTTGACACACGCCAGTGTCGGCAGGTGAGCAGTGAGGCCTGGCTGCGCAGGGGTGGGCATGACGGGTTGGGGGACCAGCGGCCCAGGGTGCAGCAGGCGCACAGGATTGCAGGGCATACCGCTCACGGCGTCGGCCTCGTGGTGGGGTGGTAGGCGCCGCCCTGGCAGATGCGTAGGGCATTCCAGAAGAGAACCACGCCCAGTGCTACGTGCTTTTTATTCACACCCCTACGCTGGCCTGGCGTTCTCAGAGCCAGCCCACTCCGCACACGCTTACAGGGGGGGACGTCACATGCTACATTTCCACAATCTTCCCCACTGGCTGGGGTGACATGGTTGCGTCCACTGTCCACTACACACCAAACACCAGCAGTGCATGTAGACATGGATATGTCTGTGGTCTGCATACTGCAGTCTGTCCAGCACTTCCAAGCCACACTTGGCATTGTGTACATTCTCATTCATGGGTCACTTGCCTCCTTCATACATGCCTGGTCCCCACCTCTCCCCACATTCCGCTATTGTGTGGCTGAGGTGCCATGCCGTTGATGGCTCATGTACATGGCTAACCAGGGTTGCCACAGTAAGTTGTGCTGTTGTGTCTGGTGGGTGGGCATGTTGTTTGGCATGTTGTATGTGATTTTGTGACGTGTGCAGTGCCAGAGTTGTGACTTGCATGATTGTGGAGTTGAGGTGTGTGGTGTGTTCATTTGGTACTTGCCAACAAGCAGTGCATTCCCATAGGTGCCATCCTGGAAGTGCTGGGTGATGATGGACTGTCGGAAGATGAGGGGATCATGCACACTGTCTGGGTAGTTGGCTACGACATTGGTGAAGAGTCCCCTGTGGTCCACTATTGCCTGCACGTTGATGGAATGCGTGTGCTTTCTGTTGCGGTAATTGTGTGCAGTGTCGGCAGGGGGCACAAGTAGGACATGTGTGCAGTCGATTGCCCCCAACACGTGCGAGAATCCAGCTATGGCGTATAGTCCTTACTTGGTCTCCAGCTGTTCCTGCGCATTGTGGGGGACGTATGGGTACTGGGGTACCTGCCTGATGATGGCATCCAGGACAGGTGTGAGGAACTTGGATGGGGCTGGCTGTGAGACTCCTCCGACTCTGGCGGTTGTTGGTTGGGAGGTACCAGAGGCCAACAGGTGCAGCACAGCCAGCAGCTTTGTCTGCGGAGGGATGTTGGTTGTCCGCTGTGTTGGTACAGTCAGCCTGTCGGCAATGATGTTCAGAATGCGGAGGATGGTTGTCCCTTTGAGCCTGTAGTGGGCATTGACATTGTCTGGTGTTAGTATCAGTTTGAACAACGGCGGACCACAGGTACCCCCCAGCCTTAGAACCGGAAATCAGCAGCCCTGAATGCCACCAGCTCCCTCCACTCAATCGAGAAAACCCGTGGTGGACCGGGGAGCAGGGCGGAAGGTGCCTGCCTGTCCGGAGTGACGAGAAAGAGTGAAGTGGCGGGCAGGATCCCCAGCTACAGATGCTTGGAATAGCCATGGGCTCTTGGACTGAACTATCCCAGGCAAATTAAATGATGGAATTGTTGGAGTACAAAACATGCTTGTAAACATATTGAGTACAACGTGTACGTGTCTGCCCTGATGAAGTTCCCAGTGTGGGAATGAAACGCGTTGGCTGGAGTGTTAATGTTCAATGCTTTTTTATACTGATGAAAATAAAGAAATCACAATTTTTGTAAATACAATTGACTATTGGACTTTGTGTGATGCGCACGCCCTTTGAAAGTGATTGTCTGGTGTTAGGTCTGTGAGGCTGGTGCATTTCCTGAAGGTCCGCTGTCTTTGTCTGCGCTGCCTCTGTGGTGGTCCGGGGGGGCGGGAGGGTCCGGGGGGGGTGTCAGTCCTGGGGGTGGTGGCGGTGGGTGTTGTTGCCCTCTCTGGGCTCCGGGGTGTATGGTGAGTGGATCCATGGCATCTGTTGTTCTTCAGGTGTTGCTGTGGGCTGGTCTCCCTTTTCTTGTGCAGGTTGACGTCCGACTTTGCACCAGGTCAGAGCAGGTGTTAATTTCCTGCTGGTAACGCGCCGTATCGCCTGTTTTGTGTTCCTATCGCCGATGTGGCTGGTGGTTGAGAATGTTGCGTTGTGGTGTTGTCGCGGCTTTTTGCTCGGGAACGCCTACTCTGCATCTCATTAGCGTTAGTTGCCGGGGTCATCTGTGGCGATGTTTTTTGCGACTGCTTTCGCAGGAAAACTGGTGTTATGGGCTGTTAGCACCAGCTTGTGGATGGGGCGATGAATTTAGCGCGACTTTGGATGCGTTAAAGTGCCGATAACTCGGCGATAGCTCCTTGAGAATATGCCCCTGAGAACCTTTTACAGATATATAGCGCATCCTCCGGAATAATGTAACAGAGATGCTCATTGAAGAGAGGAAAGGAAACAGACAAGTACAACCAAAGAAGATTGAACCAGGTCACCAAGAAGGGTGTAGGCAAAATGCAGCGACGTACACCATATAGAAGGCTAGACGACTATATGTGCAAAACACACACATTTGTATATACCTGAAGTAAAAGACATCAACAAGAGATCCATTCATGAGATAGGTGTATACATGCAAAGAAATATACATCAAAAGATAAATGTGTATAAGGATCAATATGCATATCAAAAACATAGATATTCCCATAGACACACAAGTCAAACAGGGTATAGCAAACGTATATCCAATTCGCCAAAGGTAAACCACGCCCTCTGCCAGTAAGCGGAAGGACGAGAAGTGGAGGAACGAAGGGCACTCCAAGAACAGAGGTAACCAAGGAAGGACAGAGATAATACATCCTTCTGTTGTAAAAGAAGACGTTACAACAGTAACTGAGGTGGAGACAGAAAGAGAAAGTTGGAAAATAGCAACACAATGCCACATAAGAGTAGGAGGTGGAAGGCATTGCCATCTACAGGAAAACAAGGGCAACCGTCCAAGAACCAACACCACCAACTGAGGAAGTGTGCCAGCAGGCGGTAACAGGTTAAACAAAGAATAAACAGCATGTGTAAAGTCCACTATGAAGAAGAAGACCACCAGGGTGAAACAAAAGGCTGGCAGAAATGAAGGGCAACACATAGTCGATGTTGACAATCACACATTGTCCAACACATGGAAGCATGAGAAACAGGTAAGAAACCTGACCAACGCTCCATGGAAACTTGAAAAACAGGTAATAAACCTAACCAAAGCTGTAGACGAAAACTGGGAGTACAGATATGAGGGGAACAAGTTCCAGGAAGGGGAAAAGGGCCCCTAATATTGAATGACCATGCAGAAGCAGCGGAAATACATAGTTGGACAGAAGATAGGATATACCCAAAGAAAAAGTTATGAAATACCCCCACCAAAAAAGGGGGATAACAGAACCTCTCCCAAAGGAAGGAGGGGAAAAAGGAGAAAGTAGTCCACCACATAGAAAAATGATGCCACGAAAGGCGGGCGTGGCATACAGAGCTATGAGGGAGAGAACAGAATCTCCATCATCGAGGAGGAAGGAAAGATACAGGAAAGAAAGGGAAACCTAGCCTCCTGTGAAATAAGGATACCAAGACATGGATCCAAACAATCAAAGGGACTGGGGTCCCAGGGGAACAGAACTGAAAAATACAGAAGATACAACAGCTACCCCCCAGGTGCAATGGCAGATAAGTATAAAACAACAGCAGTGGCTGTAACCCAATGAGGTAGGTAAGAACACTTAAAGGGTAAAACAGATCCAGAGAATACCAAACTGCTGAAGATTAACAGCCTCAGAAGCACAATAAAGTAGAAAAAGAGCTTACAGAAGAAAGCAGTACCCAGACTCAATGTGAACTAATACGCCAAAAAGATGCTGCTACCACAAGGGCATTAGAGAAAGTGAATACACTGTAAGGTGAAGGTGGATTGTGGAACCTAAACCTGATCCAATAGGAACACAAAAGATGAGTCAGAGAAAATCTGTGTGTTTCACAGAGCAAAACAGAACACCGAAGAAGGTCGTAGCCCGGAACATAAGTTACCCAGGCCACAAAGAGTTTGCCTGCCTGTGGTACCATTATCGCCCATATGGACATAAGGAGCAGAGAAAAGATGAAGTCGACATCCCTATAAAGGATACTAAATGTATAGGTAGCTCACAAAACGCCCCTAAGGCATACAAAAAAAGGTCCCTAAAACACGAGGAACAAGGCTATAGTGCATCCACACGACATAAACAGAATACCCGCTATAAATTAAGTACTCGGGTAGAAACAAATCAAGCCGCAAAAGAAGCTGTAAGAACAGGCTCCCACGAGGCCGCAAAGTAAGATACGTTCCAGATGGCTGGAAACTAAACTTGTCACTGACAGCATAAATTAGAAGAAAAGCACCTGCAGCAAGCAGGAACACCACACAGGGTGTAACCCTGGAAGGGAGAGAAGTACTCTGCCCTATGAAGGCTGATAACAGCCTAAACAAGGGGAAACAAATTGTCCCCGACAAACCCAGTACAAGAACTGAGTTAAGACTCAGCACCACCATGACTATCTCTGAACGGGCGTAAAGCAGAGTAAGCATGCGCGCCAAAAAGGGAAGTGCCATCAAAAGGCATTTCAATCAAAGATGTTTGCACACCTTCGAAAACCTGGAAGTACGCAACTATGCACACCGACATAGAGCTACAGAAGAGGCCATAGCCCGATCAACAGAATCGGTGGTATCCATACCACAACGGGTGCTAAGTATTGCAGCTTGTTGACCATCTCATACCAATGGAACAAGAGCATTCCGGGCTTCCTCCGGAAGAGAGGGCAAGAGGCGCTCCAATGAGTCCCACAAGGTGTGGGAGAAGCGAGCGAGGACACAAGAAGTGTTCAGAGGTGACAGAGCAGAACTAGAAGAGAAAATACGCCTACTACAAGCGGTAAAGTTCCTGGCCTCTCTTTCTAGGGGGCAGGAGGGATAAAAATCTATATTTTGGGTGGCTAAAGCAGCCTGTACCACAAAGCTCTGATTAGATGGATGTCTAAGGAGACAGGACGGATCCTCTGTGGTTGGGCGATGCCTGTGAGAAATAGAGCGATACACAGGGAGCCCTGTTTAAGGTTTTGCTCAAGCACCCTACAGTATATCAAAAAGACATTCACTATAAGGAAGGACAGGCTCTACGTTAGACTGGTCAAGATGTAGAATGCCAAGTAAAGGGTCTGTTGACAATTCCACAGAAGGATGTTGTAAATTCAATACAACCAAAACTCGACTGAGCTTGTCCACCAGAGTGGAATTCGCCTCTGCAGCCAAGTCATAAGGAGACAGGAGGCTGGAGAAGATTCTAAGCCACTAGCATCACCCAAGTCAAGTAACTAGCTAGACTGCATAGTGGGTGGAACTGTGTCCGAAATGGGATGGGGACAAGCCACACCTTCCTTAGTACCTCCACAACCATGGTCCTCAGGAGGTTAAACTGGAGGAAGCGCTCCAGATGGCAGAGGAAAAGAATCTGAGACGGTCGACTCCATCGGCCCCACATCCGACGCTGTAACCAAAGCCGGTCGAAGGCGACGCCTCGACATTGGAAGGAGCATCGATGGCGCCACCATCGGAACCAGCAGACAAGAGCCAGACACTGACATTGGAGTCGGCAGATCAGAAGCAGGAGCCGAAGATGGTAGCCTCGACGGGCTGTGCACCGGTGCAGCTATTGTGTCAGAAACTGGAAGTTGACTTGAAGCAGAGGGAGAACCTATCAGTGGGGACAGAGGCACGACCTCATGCACCTCCGTGGGGCCCAAGGGCGCTCCAGAGAAAGGTGACAAGCCAAAAGTAGAATGAAGAGGTTGATCATATTTTCTCATCTGGGTCAAAGACGCCCTGGTCTCAGGATAGGTTGTGAGGTGCAGGGCAGACTCCTTCCTTGACACTTCAACAGAAGAGCGGGGACCAGCAGTAGGCGACGAAGGTGGAAGGTGGCGCGACTTTGACCGCCTTCACCGAGACTTACCTCCGGACGTCGAAGTAGAATGACGCCAGCGGGAACGACTCCTAGAGCAGATGCATGGTCGGTCTGTAGAGTGCGTAGGGGACCGAGGACAACAAGAAGACTTCGTTGACTGTGACATCCACGCCGCAAGGAGCTTCATGCAGCGTTCTCTTTGTGCCTTCGGTCGGAGCTGATGACAAGAGTCGCACTCCTTGGAGTCATGGTGCTCACCCAGACACCACATGCAAACCGAGTGAGGGTCCGTGGCAGACATTTGTCGTCCACAGGACTCACAAGGCTTGAACCTCAAGGACATTGAAAAAGGCTAGAAAAAGGCACACTGCCCCGTCGACAAAAAAACGTCAAGTTGGACAAAAAACGGCCAGAGGAACTGCAGTGCGGATCTGCGCTGCTTGCGCGGAAAAGAAGGAACTGACATCAACGCGTCAGGGGAGAGCTTCTGTAGATTCCGGGTGACATCACATTGAGGAGACGACATCGCTATGGAGTCACTCAATGCCCTCTACTGATGCGCAGAGGTACTGCCGAAAAAGGTTCAGGATCCAGTTTGGCGCCTGGGGAGGATTCTAAGATAAGGAATCTGCGGCTAGATTTCTATATCATATATCACTGATGACATCATTGATGACATCTCTAATGACATCATCCACAGACCCACTCACACACCCACTCAAACCCCATACAACCTCTCATACACTCACTCACACACCCACTCACATGCCCATTCACAGACCCATACAACTACTGACACACACACTTATTCATACAGCCACTCACACAACCACTCACTCACCCATACAGCCACTCACACACACATCTACCCATAGAGCAACTCACACAGTCACCACAGTCACTGATACAGCCACTCACGCAAACGCTCACCCACCCATACAGCCACTCACTCACTCAACCATACAGCTACTCACACACCGACTTATTCACCCATACAGCGACTCACACACCCAAACAGCCACTCAGACACCCACTCCCACACTGATACAGACAGTCACAGTGCCACTCAGATGACATATATTAGAAACAGTATCACTCGTTAGTAGTACAAAAAAAATAGCAAATTAATTTATGCATAAGCTTAGTATATATCTCTAACTCTCAGAAAAGTTTACGAAACACTTACATTCACCGGATGATGTCATCACAGATGTCATTTCAGATGTCTTCAATGATGTCATGAGTGATGTCACTGGCCATGTCATGAGTGATGTGATATGTGAGGTCCTAAGCAGTGCTTTGTGGGGGCGTAAGTTATAGTAATCTCAGGTAACTATAACTGCTGAATTTCAGTGGTTTTGTACAAGTGAAATCTGAACCTAACTATAACGTCCGGGTAACCTTTGTTTTTTTCAGTGAATTGCTAAGGTTTTTTTCAATTCTATTTCTCAACTATAACAGCTGAGTAACCTTTGTTTTTTCAGTGAATATATATATATATATATATATATATGTACACACACACACAGAACATACATATATAGTTCAGCAATTGTATTGTACCTCAATAAAGGCAAAAAATTAAAAAGATGGTGCATGGATTTCTTTATAGAATATGAAAAACTGATTAACTGTGTAACCCTGGCCCACATTATGCAACTATGCCATTAGGACAACCTCCATGAAAAAAGTGCCAAGGTGAAGAAACATATTTTGAAATTTTGAAAACTTTATTCCCTAAAAGGCATTTGATACAGGGTACGCTATTGTTTTCCAATTTCATGTCATTTTCAATCTAATTGCATTTCCTTAAAATTACCTTTCCTTCAAAATGTTTCTTTTAATTTTTGATTTATTTGTATTTCCTTAAAATAGGTTTTCCTTAAAATTTGTCTTCCATTAATTGTTTTCTTCCAATGTCTTTTCTCACTTTTTCGTGTTTCTATTAATTCACAGACATTATCTTCTGGGACGCATGAGAAGGACAGGATAACAATAGGCTGATTTGAGCCACCCCTGGGAAGTTTTCTTTTGAGCTTTTGGATCACTGATGATGTCTCATTATCTGAGATTTAGACTGGAGGTGGAAAGAAACCATTTGGACTCGGAATCACTAAGTGGTAAGCAGTTGCCCCACACTGGGTCACCACTCAAGGGCTATTCACACAGCCAATTGGGAACAGGTGAGTACAGATAAGGCATTCTTTCCACAATTAGGAGGATGAGTCTACCTTAGACTTCGTACACCATAAGGAAAGGAAGAGAACTACCAGTTCTGCTGGGGAAGGTAAATGAGTGTGCCCAAATTCCCATAAACAGGAAGACTGGTTAGGGAGCCCATTCCAGAGAGCTAGAGAAAACATTGGGCACTATGGCCAGCAATGAATGTAGTGAGGGATGAACAACCTCTCCTATGAGTGTTATGCTTATTTATAACCCAACTATCCTGCCGAGGTATATTTTGATTTCTCCCTGTAGTCAGCGAGAGTGGATATGCTGGGACCACCGTGTATCAAGTATTCAGTTGACAATTAATACAAGGCTAGGGCACAAAGCAAAACAGTTTCCACGCTGTAGAATAGGATTCCTAGACATAGACACAGGTGGAGGCACTAGAATGTTTATAAAATATTGTAGGGATGGTGGGGCCTCTTGTAACCCTTGTGCTTGTATATATGCATACACATGTGCACACCCTAAATAAGGCATGTTAGCACACTTCTGTTGGGAAAACAAGTGAGTAACCATTATGTTTTGTGCCTCTAAAGCTTCCTGAAATGGTATGCAGCAAGAGGCAACACATAACCTACCATGTAAAGACCTTTCAGCATTGAGTATCAAAGCATGTATATCTGAGTATTGTCCCATATATCAGCTTCACCCTAGTGTGCAAGAAATAATGCAGCTCAGCCTGTTAGACCACCTCTTCTCAACTTAGAACAAAATGAAATCTCCATGTGTTTCTCTTCCTGGCGTTCTGTCAGTGTGGTGTAGCTTACATTAATAAGAACAGCGAGCTGGATGGCTCCTCTTGGGATGGTGGTAGTCTCAGTCCGTTATGGGGGGTCCTGCCTATCATAACGGCAATGCGAATTGGTAAAAAGCACTGAATTGCACAGAGAGCATATATCCCAAGTAATCAGGCAGTCAGTCGAGCTTTGTTTGGAAGCCCGGTTCTAGCAGGGGACCAGGTGGGCCAGGCCCTCCCATGGGAGCCCTCAGGCCCACCCAATGGCAACACCAACAAGGGTATCCATTTGTGTTGGTTTTACGTGTGTCCGCAGCCCAAGGTTGTTGCTGAGGTGCTGCTTCATGAGACGGGGAAGGCCCTAGATACATGTGGGCCTTGTAGCACACGGCGCGCGCCAGTAATAGTAAAACACTCTGACATGTATTATAGTCACTGGATGTCAGATGACCGACTCCCTTCGCAGCCACGCCTGGCCTTTTTTTACTGGCCGCATACTGCGTGTCAGCTAAAATATTTGTGGGACGTCGGCAGGGGTGGAAACAAGATCACCCCTGTGCCGTAATGGTAACGGGCAACATTACATTTCTCCACAACTTAAATTAAACACAACACCATAAAACACAATACTTATCTAGCGCAAGCACGTCATACTTATACTCTTCAGCCTGGAATGGACTTCAAAGTAGACAGACTCTTAGATGGGTGGACGGTGTTGGATTTCTTTGCAGACAGTATCACGTGCGATCACCCCAGTCTCCAGAGTCCTGCAGGGATGAGGCAGGTGTGTGAGCCGTGTCAGAGGCCAGCAAAGAGGTAACTGGGGAGGTCCCTTCAGGGACAAGTTTTTTGGGGTCACCCACCGCAGCAGGTGTGGGGCTGTGAGGGCATAGGAGCCTCATCTTTGGACACCAGGCAGGTGGACACAGGATGCGAATGGGGGTCATGGAATTCTCCTCTAGCTAACTTGAAAAAGGATATGTTGCGGGTGATTTCTTCATCATGTTGCCTCATGGTGATCATGGTGCCCCTTCGTCAGGTGACAGTCCAAGGATGGCATTCGAAGGGCAGCCTAAATTTGCTTCCGGTGTGCCTATCTTTCACTAACACCTTGTCACCAGGGCAAATGCTGGACTGGTGAGCTCGTCGAGCAATACTCGCTCAATGATTCATGCTTTTTCTCTTTTGAAGAGCCCTTTCGTCATCAAAGGGGCCCAGAGTCCATTACGGGTGATGTAGGATTGTTTTGGCGACACCTCGCCCCATGCTGGCGTATCCGGGTGCTTGCCCTATGGTGGAATGGGTAGTTTCTTGATATTCCCTGAGGAATGCATGGATGACTTGTTCCACGGGCTGGTGATTGGTATGAGCAATGCTGATTACTTTCTTTAGGGTGTGCAAGAAACATTCATCTCCATTCGCTTGGGGCCAGCATGGAGTTATTTTGTGGTGGTGAATGCCCCAAGATTGTAGGTAGTCTGCGAACTCCTGGCTCTGAAAAGGTGGCCCATTGTCAGTTTTGGGTTCCTTCATGAGGCCATGGGTGGCTATCATTTTCTCCATCTTGAGGATGACCTCCATGGCAGCTTGAGAGCCTACCAGCTCTATCTCGGTGCACTTGGTATAGTCATCAATTAGAACAAGGGTGTAACAGCCATCTGTGAGACATCCAAAGTCTAAGCTGGTGCATTCCCAAGGCTTCTGGGGACCCGGTTCGGTGAGTACTGGGGCTGGAGCTTCCACGGGGCCAGAGACCTGGCACCACTGACAGGATCTTAACACAGCCTCCATCATCTCAACCACCTGCGGGAACCAGACCTTTGTCCTGAGCCGGTTCTTCGTCTTTGACATGTCTTGATGGCCATGGTGTGCAAGTTGTACGGCTTGTTCTGTCAGACTAGCGGGGATCACCAGATGGGGTCTGGCGCATCCTAAACAGTGGCACCCTAAGGTTCCCAAAACCCATGTTTTCCCACAGACGGGGGCAGAGCCTACATGACAAGTTAGTAAATACACGTCCCCTGAAAACACCCATGGAGGGAACACAGGATGTCATATCACCAGTCAAGGGCCACTAACCATGTGGATGCTGCAGTGTCTGCCCTTTGATGAAACCAACAAAAACTGTTTCCTTCAACAACAACTTGACATGGGAACTAAGACAATTCACAAACTGTAACACACAACGGGTAGTATACCTGATAACGTGCCCCCTCAACCTACACTACGTAGGAATGACAACATGCAAAATAAAGACCAGGAACTGCAAACACAGAAGCAAACTGAGATGTGATTGTGCAACTACAAATATGTTGACTCATTACATTGAGAAAAAACACACTGCACGGGACTACCGTTGGGTGATCCTGGAACATATAAACGACACAGTAAATTGCGAATCTAAACTCTTCGAAAAGGAACAGCGTTGGGTATTTAGAATTAAGACACACACAGAGGGTCTTAATGACAACATACTATGGGGGCAATTTACACCATGACCCTCTGGAATAACAGTACGGCAGAAATCTGAAACATTTCTCCGCCTCTCCCTCCTTTTTGACAGAAAGGACTCCCAAGAACCTCACCATTTCAGTGAATGGTGACCCAGCTATATGTAATACACTCATTACATACGAGTGTAGAGACCAGTCATAATCAGTCATAACCAGTTAAATCATAATGCCCCACCTCATTTGGGTGCTTTTTTGAATGCTATGCACCTTCAATTGTCATCCAATATTGTTCTAATCCCACCAATTCTGTAGGACACAGCAACATCACAAGGAGATTGTAATGTCAGAGTGATATTATATATCATGTAATGCCCGAATGCCTTATCATAAAAATAAAGAAAAAATGACAGCCAGAGCAGCAGTAGATGGAATACCTCAATCAGCACATCGGTGAGTGACTGCGTGTCCCATAATGGTACCTAGTTTCCCTTTATTTCTATGAGGCATTTTAGTTTTAGTTTTTTAAGCTTCATTATACTTTACTGGTAATTTGTACTAGATTAAACCAAAGGTGTTGGATATACTCTTCAAAAAAACATGTTCTATTAATCAATCAATCAAATCAATCAGGGATTTGTATAGCACGGCTACTCACCCGTGAGGGTTTCAAGGAGCTGGGGGAGGGGGCTGCTGGTCGGACTGGGTGGAGGATCATTCGAAGAGCCAGGCCTTGAGGTCCTTCCTGAATTGGGTCAGCGACGCAGATAGCCTGAGATGGAGGGGCAGAGTGTTCCAGGTCTTGGCGGAAAGTTAGGACAACAACCTTCCTCCGGTTCTGGTCTTGTGGATCCTGGGGACGAAGGCAAGGGGGAGTTGGGAGGATCAGCGTTGTCTGGCGGTGGTTCAGGTATGCTGGTCCTTCGTCGTGTAGAGCTTTGTAGGTGCGAGTGAGGAGTTTGAAAGTGATTCTCTTGTTGACAGGGAACCAGTGGAGTTGTCGGAGGTGTTGCGTGATGTGGCTGCGAGGAGGATGTTGAGTACCAGTCTGGCTACGGTGTTCTGGACGTTCTGTAGTTTCTTGAGCTGTTTATGGATGATGCCAGCGTAGAGTGCGTTGCCGCAGTTTAGTCTGCTGGTGATAAGTGCGTGGGTGACCATCTTTCTGGATTCTGTGGGGATCCATCTGAATGTCTTTCGAAGCAGGCGGAGTGTGTAGAAGCAGGCTGAGGAAACTGCGTTGATTTGGCGGTTCATGGTGAGCGATGAGTCCAGTATGATGCTGAGGTTGCGTGCATGGTCCGTCGGGATGGGGGGAGATCCCAGTGCGGCTGGCCATTAGGAGTTGTTGAAGGGGTGGGTCCCAGGATGAGTACTTTGGTCTTTTCTGAGTCGAGCTTGAGGCAGCTGCCTTTCATCCAGGTAGCAACGACTTTTATTCCACTGTGGAAGTTGGTTCTGGCAGTTGTGGGTTTGTTGGTGAGGGAGAGGATCAGCTGGGTGTCGTCAGCGTATGAGACGATGTTGAGTCCGTGGCTTCTGACGATGGCTGCGAGGGGGGCCATGTAGACGGTGAAGAGGGTGGGGCTCAGGGACGAACCCTGGGACACTCCACAGCTGATCTCTGTGGGTTCTGAGAAAAACAGTGGTAGTCTGATTCGCTGTGTCTGGCCGATGAGGAAGGAGTGGATACAGTCCAGAGCCTTGTCGCGGATGCCAGCGTCTCGTGATTAGGGTGCAGTGGGAGACGGTGTCGAAGGTGGCCAAGAGGACTTGTAGGATGAGGGCTGTGGTCTCGCCCCAGTTGAGGAGGGATCAGATGTCATCAGTGGCAGCGAGGAGTGTAGTCTCCAGAGTATGGTTGAATCGGAAGCCGGATTGGCAGGTGTCTAGGACGTGGTTCACTTCGATGAACTCAGACAGCTGGGCATTGATGGCCTTCTTGATGATCTTGGCTGGGAAAGGGAGGAGGGAGATGGGTCTGAAGTTCTTGAGGTCTGTCGGGTCTGAGGATCCGAGGATGATTTATTCAGCAGGGGGTTGATCCCGGCGTGTTTCCATTCGTCGGGGAAGGTGGTGGGTTCGATGGAGCAGTTTATGGTGCGGCGAAGCTGGAGGGTGATGGTGGCGGCAGCTCTGGGAAAGAAACGGTAAGGGCAGGGATCCATTGGGGCTCCTGAGTGGATGCTCTTTATGGTCTTGAGCGTGTCCTCTGTTGTGAGCGGGGTCCAGCAGAGCATGGTCTGTTGGGGTGCAGCTTTTTAGCGTGTGATGGTGGCAGGCGTAGTGGCCAGGTCTAGGGAGTCGAAGCTGTCGTAGATCTTCCTGATCTTGTGGTGGAAGAACGTGCCACGTTTATTGCAGAGGTCTTGGGAGGAAGGAACGTCTGTGGTCTCGCTGTTGGGCTTGGCTAACTCCTTGACGATGGTGAAGAGTTCCTTGCTGTTATGTGCGTTGTCATTGATTCTGTTTTAGAGGGCCGTTTTCTTTGTGGTTTCTAGAGCCCCCTAGGTGGAGGCGCCATCCAAAGGCAGCACTGGCGAGCTTGCGCCTAATCAGGAGCAGTATGCAGACGATATACTCAAGCAGCCGATGGAACGCAGAAGCAGCTCCATTTACGATCGCCATATTGGGGTTGCAGTCCAGTTGTTTTCCAACACGTGCATGCTACGGCGGCTCGTCGTATATCTGATGCATTCCTGATAAAACATCCTGCTGTCAGAGAAGATGGTAAGATGCGGGTCCCGAGCTGGAAGTTTCTAGGTGATTACACAGTGGTGTAACCTTGACGAAGTAAGTACGGCGTAGTGGTCCAGCATCAAGGATATTCTACTGCATAAAACTATCCTGATAGCTGACATATCGGGTTTCTATCCCACATTTATTTTATTTTGTAGTGTGTGACTACGGGTTCACCTCTCGGCCGGAGGACCCATGATGCAAGAACACTTCATTATATATGTACGTGGCATTTTTAACTGTGTGTTGTGCTCTAAGTGTATAATGTCATTTGGTTTCAGTAGAACTGCCCACCTCATAACACTTTTTTCACTATAGTCACAATGAGGTGAGCACATTAAAGTTGATTATGACGCGCACAGCCATTATGGCACATACAAATGACTAGGGGTGGGCGGTAAACTCCACGTGACCGGGAAATTGGTTAAATTAGTAAAAATAGACAGTGAGATTGGTTAAATTGGTAAAAATAGAGTCCAGTATAGGTCCTTTGTTATGTGTAGGAAGCGTGACTAGCTGTGCAAACTGGAAAGCTGACAAATCATTTAGCAGAGTAGCAACGTGTGTACACTTAACATCATCTAAATGAATGTTCAGGTCCCCCAAGAAAGTTAAATTTGCTGAATGGAGACTATGGAGTGTTATGATTTCCGGGATACTCTGCACAAATTCCGTGGCAGGTCCAAGGGGCCTATGGAGTAGCAACCATGAGAGTCGCTACTCCAAAGAGTGAGTGAGTTTAACGGAGAACTACACATTCTCGCAGCCTGTAATGGGTATTGGATGGGCAACCACCACCCCCTTTCTTGCAAACTTGATCAAGTATCCTTGTGGGAGGGTGACTGAAATGTCTGGCCTGCTGTCCTCTTTAAGCTATGTCTCAGTGAGAAAAAGAATGGCCGGTCTTAGATCTTCCAGCAGAGTAAATATTTCTTCACTGGGCTTAGACAACGACCTGCCATTCAAAATAAAACATGGGCCCCAGGTTATTTTGATGGTATGAGGACCCATTATCCTCTAATGAAGCCATTAATCAGCCACGGTCCGTGCAGGTAACAGCGGTGGGGCCGCGTTGGGGGGGATTTCGAGGGACAATGCCAAGGGAAAATGAACTATTTATTTAATTTTCCCTCAGCATCGTCCCTCAAAATCCCCCCCAACGCGGCACCACCGCTGTTACCTGCACAGACCGCTGCTGCCATTAATTGCGGCTTATCTACAGTGGGGGAACCTATCATATATTCATCGAGAGTACCGAGCCAGTATCCACATGTTTGACCCTTGCTAGGTAGCTGTGAGGGGGTCGAGTGGAATACCACACACAGCGCCGCACCAGAGCCGGGATACCAAGGGTTAACCCCGCCTGCCTCTCCTCGCCTACAGGGACGTCACGGACAGCTGGGGACTGCTGACCAATCCGGACACGGAGAGGCGGGGCCACACCCCCTAAAGGCAGGCCCGGAGGAACAGGAAGAGGCGCTGCTATCGTGCCGGGAGGAAAGGCAGGAGACGGAGAACGCCGTGCTGGAAGAGTCGTATCGGAAGCAGAGCCTTGAGGAAGACGGGAAGGACGTCGCGGAGAGCCCCTTCACGCAAGATCCTGACGGAGACGGAGAACCTGGACTCCTGGACGGAGGAGTGGTGGACACCCCGGAGGACGTTGAGAGCCGCCGCAGCTCAGGAGAGCTGTGGCTGAGGCGGTACGTGACTTGGGAGGGAGTGCAGGGAGGGAATAAGAGGGAGGGTATTTGGGAGTATAGAAAAAAGGGTTCACCCAGTATTGTCACTGCGTGCGTTTATGTGTGTGTGCCCCTCACTTTCTCCTACACCCACCCCGCTCCCTCACGTTCTCTTACGACCCCATTGGAGGAACGAGATTGCCTCCTCACGAGTGTATGCTGCCTATGTGCTGACCGAGTGCGACCGGTCCAGCACGCCTTAAGAGGCTCTACACCCTTTGCACGTTGGAGGATCATTTAGTCTTCACTGACACCTTTCTTTCCTACATCACCGTAGACCGCCCTCTGCTTTACCTAAGGTTTCATTCCTAAGGGGCTCCTCTTTTACGGTGAAGGGTCCTGTCTAGCCAGATTAGTGCCAGGACAGGGTTGCTAATCGCCTCTCTTATCTTTCTTTTGGTGCTCCTCTCCCCTGCGAGCCTTCTGGGACACCCCCTCCGCAACAAGAGAACACCTAGGAAACCCCGGACAGACGTGCCAGCCATCGCCCGGAGAGACAAGACCCACAACCCATCCACACTGACTGTTCGCTGTTTTTGCTAAGTGTTATATCCTCCAATAAAACAACAACATTGAGCCTGTAGTCCGGCCTCCTCGCTTCTTCTTCCGCCCATCCCTCTCACACCTGGTGTCAGAAGTGGGATCCAGGAAGATGGAGGCCGCAATGCAGAAAATGGCGGAGGGGCAGGACAAGCTGGGCCGGGCCATGGAGAAGTTCCTGGCCATTGCGGAGGAGGACAGGGAGAAACTGCAGAAAACCCTGACGGAGCAAAATCAAGCCCAGGAAACCACGTTCGGCCGGCTGGCTGACACCCTGGGGCAGCAGAGAGGCGTTTCCCCTTTGCCATCGATGGTCTTACAGAAATACGTCAGAGGGGAGGACCCCGACTTTTTCTTTGCCAACTTCGAGCGTATGGCCCGGACCGCAGGATGGACAGAGGACAAATGGGGGCAGTACTTAGGACCCCTCCTGACGGGTGACATGCAGGCCGCCTACCAGGAGGCAAACCCCTTTGGCCTCACCTCATATCTGGATGTAAAAAGAGACATACTGGAGAGGTTAGGATTGGACGAAGAGACTTATAGAATCCGCTTGCGCCAAATCAAGGAGGGTCCCCAAGAAACACCACGTGCTCTTTCCTACCGTGTCCGGGACCTGACAAACCGGTGGTTGAAGCCCCTGACTTCAACCAAGGAGAATATACTGGAAAAGATATACTTGGAACAATTCCTCTCCTCCTTGTATCCCGCCGCTCAAAAATGGGTTCGGCAGCATACCCAATTGACATTTGAGAGGGCCGTTGAGATAGGGGGTGCCTTTCACAGAGCACAGGAGTCACAACGCAATAGGGAAGAGCCCCATTGGAAGCCATCGGGCGGGGGTCTGTTACAAACCAATAGGCCCCCTCCACCCCGTCGTCCGGAGACGGTGACGGTCATACCACACCTCACAGCCCCTTCTCCCCGACCCCCCTCCCTCCATCCCGGTCCTCAGTGTTTTGCCTGTGGTGCTTATGGTCATATCGCCCGGATGTGCCCTCAGAAGGAGGAACCGATGGAGGTTGGACTCACCCGGTCCTACTACTGCAACCCCATGGGGACGAAACCCCGCTACCATAGAACCGTTAGGGTGAACGGGGTAAATAGAAGGGCCCTGATGGACACGGGTTGCTTACAAAGCGTGATGCAACCAACTGCCATACCTGGGGGTGTCACCCGAACCACTGGAGAGGTCAACATCCAATGCGTCCATGGGGACAATAAACGATATCCCACCACCGACGTACGGATCCAGCATGGGCCCTCCTATCAACCCGTGTCCCTGCGGGTAGGGTTGGTACCTCGTTTACCCGAGCCATTGGTCCTAGGCTCCGACTATCCCCATCTGTCCGCTGTGATACCAGAGCAGGATATAGACAGGGACGACTGGTGCCAATTCGCTCCTTTTTCCAAGGTACCGGTCCTAGACCACCCGTCAGGGAAAAGTCCGAAAAGCCGAAACCAGAAAAAGAAGGAGAAACGAAACTGGACTATGATTGCCTTGACCCAAGTCAACGAAGAACCCCTTTGGCAGTACGATAGGGGGTTTTTTGCAGCCCAGAGGGAAGACCCAACGCTAAGAGGTGCTTGGAATCATGCCACAGACACCGAGGATCCCACCCAAGTAGGTCCCCAGTTCCTTATCAAGGGAGGACTGATCTACCGAAAAGGGGGGAAGAACAGTCCCCTCCAGTTGCTTGTACCCCAGCTTTATCAGGAGAAAGTGATGTTCCTAGCACATAGTCACTTATTGGGGGGTCACTTTGGGGAGGACAAAACAGAAAAAGACATCCTAGGGAAATTCTATTGGCCAGGCATATACCAACAGGTGCGTTAATACTGTAAAAAGTGTCCCATCTGCCAAAAGAACAGCCGGTACCGACCTCCTAACGTCCCCTTACGACCCCTTCCTATCATTGACGAACCATTCTCTCGTGTGGGGATGGATATTATCGGTCCTTTACTCCCTCCCGTAGCGGATGTAGGTACGTGTTAGTGATAGTGGACTACGCTACCCGGTTTCCCGAAGCAGTGGCCCTTCGTCATCCCAATGCCCAGCAGATAGCCAAGGCCATGGTGAACGTTTTCTCCCGGGTGGGGTTCCCTAGGGAAGTGATAACCGACCAGGCCACACCCTTTATCTCCCAGCTCATGAAACAGGTTTGCTCCCAGCTGAAGATAAAACAGATCCGTACGGCCGCATACCATCCGCAAACGGACGGGCTGGTAGAGCGGTACAACGCCACCTTAAAGACCACCCTGAAAAAGATGCTAGACTTGGAGACCCGTCGATGGGAGGACATGTTACCCCTTGCATTATTTGCTCTCCGGTGCAAATCCCAGAAAAGCACCGGATATTCACCTTTCGAGTTACTGTATGGGCGACAACCCCGCACCCTTCTCGACATGGCTAGGGAAGAATGGGAAGAAAGACCCGAAGGGACCAAACCTCTCCCTGAATACGTCATGGCCCTGAAGACACACCTTCAGGAGATACAGAGTATCTGTAGAACCCACCTAGAAAACGCACAGGAGAGTCAAAGGCGACAATACGATAAAACAGCCCAAGCACGCGCCCTGAAAGTGGGCGACCACGTCCTTCTCATGATGCCTACCTCCGACCACAAATTGTTGGGTCAGTGGCAGGGTCCCTTTCGGGTTGTTGAGATAGTGACACCGGTCACCTATCGCCTCGAAATGGACCCCAGAAAGAAGAATAACACGCAGATCTTCCATATAAACCTCTTGAAGCTATGGAATGGGGACATACCCATCCCCGTGGCACTGACCTCAAGTCCCCCAGCCTTATATCTCCAGAGCATGGATCTGGAGCTGACCGCTGAACAGCGACACACTCTGGATGCCTGTTTGAGACCTCTTCAGGCGGTGTTTTCCACCACCCCAGGGAGAACCAGCCTAATCGAACACGCAATCACCACGCAGCCCGGGAAGCGGGTAAAACTACGTCCTTATCGCCTTCCCGAGTCACGTAGGCAGGCCGTGGAACAGGAAGTACAACAAATGCTTGGTATGGGTGTTATAGAGCCATCTAAAAGTGATTGGAACTCACCCATAGTGTTGGTTCCAAAACCCGATGGCTCCATTAGATTTTGTGTAGACTTCAGGGAGGTGAATAAGATCTCACAGTTTGACACATATCCGCTACCCCGGGTGGACGAAATGGTTGAGCGATTGGGCGAGGCAAAATACATCAGCACGCTGGACTTATGCAAAGGATACTGGCAGGTCCCCCTCACCAAAACAGATAGAGAGAAAACCGCCTTCTCGACCCCTGGAGGATTGTATCAGTTCACCGTGCTGCCCTTTGGGTTGCACGGGGCTCCTGCCACGTTCCAGAGATTAATGAACACCCTGCTTAGGCCCTGTGTCGGGTATGCCGCGGCATATATCGATGACATAGTGATTCATAGCAGTACATGGGAGCAACATCTAAACCACCTTATCACAGTCATTCGGACCCTAGGAGAGGGAGGCCTTACTATTAACCCCGCTAAAAGTCGATTGGCCTCTAGGTCCGTCAAATACCTCGGGTACCTTTTGGGGGAAGGGCTCATTAAACCCCAGAAAGAGAAGATAGCAGCCATAACGGACATCCCCTTTCCCCGCACCAAAAGAGAGCTAAGGGCCTTCCTGGGCATCCTGGGCTATTATCGGCGCTTTATCCCCGAATTTTCTCAAACCGCAGCCCCTCTGACCGATCTCCTACAAAAACAGAAAAACACTGAAAAGGAGCTACAATGTCCCTCAACACATCTGCAGCAGGCATTTCGGACTCTAAAACAAGCCCTTACCTCCAAACCCGTGCTCCTGAGTCCCGATTATAAAAAGCCCTTCATCCTTCAAACGGACGCATCAGAGCAGGGGCTAGGCGCCGTTCTGTCCCAAACCGACTCCCACGGACAACAACGGCCCATATTGTATATCAGCCGAAAACTGTTCCCTCGGGAAAAAAACTACTCGGTAATAGAGAAAGAGGCCCTGGCCATCAAGTGGGCGATTGAGTCCCTCCACTATTACCTGGAAGGAAGGGAGTTTACCCTTTACACGGATCACGCCCCCTTGGAATGGCTATCCCGTCACAAGGGGCACAACGACAGGATTATGAGGTGGTTCCTGGCTCTCCAACCATTCCGGTTCAGCACATTACACCGAAAGGGGAAGGAGCAGGGTAACGCGGATTACTTGTCACACCATCCCCTCGACCTTTTTCTTGCCGGCAAGAAAGTTAGGGAAGGGGGATGTGAGGGGGTCGAGTGGAATACCACACACAGCGCCGCACCAGAGCCGGGATACCAAGGGTTAACCCCGCCTGCCTCTCCTCGCCTACAGGGACGTCACGGACAGCTGGGGACTGCTGACCAATCCGGACACGGAGAGGCGGGACCACACCCCCTAAAGGCAGGCCCGGAGGAACAGGAAGAGGCGCTGCTATCGTGCCGGGAGGAAAGGCAGGAGACGGAGAACGCCGTGCTGGAAGAGTCATATCGGAAGCAGAGCCTTGAGGAAGACGGGAAGGACGTCGCGGAGAGCCCCTTCACGCAAGATCCCGACGGAGACGGAGAACCTGACTCCTGGACGGAGGAGTGGTGGACACCCCCGGAGGACGCTGGAGAGCCGCCGCAGCTCAGGAGAGCTGTGGCTGAGGCGGTACGTGACTTGGGAGGGAGTGCAGGGAGGGAATAAGAGGGAGGGTATTTGGGAGTACAGAAAAAAGGGTTCACCCAGTATTGTCACTGCGTGCGTTTATGTGTGTGTGCCCCTCACTTTCTCCTACACCCACCCCGCTCCCTCACGTTCTCTTACGACCCCATTGGAGGAACGAGATTGCCTCCTCACGAGTGTATGCTGCCTATGTGCTGACCGAGTGCGACCGGTCCAGCACGCCTTAAGAGGCTTTACACCCTTTGCACGTTGGAGGATCATTTAGTCTTCACTGACACCTTTCTTTCCTACATCACCGTAGACCGCCCTCCGCTTTACCTAAGGTTTCATTCCTAAGGGGCTCCTCTTTTACGGTGAAGGGTCCTGGCTAGCCAGATTAGTGCCAGGACAGGGTTGCTAATCGCTCTCTTATCTTTCTTTTGGTGCTCCTCTCCCTTGCGAGCCTTCTGGGACACCCCCTCCGCAACAAGAGAACACCTAGGAAACCCCGGACAGACGTGCCAGCCATCGCCCGGAGAGACAAGACCCACAACCCATCCACACTGACTGTTCGCTGTTTTTGCTAAGTGTTATATCCTCCAATAAAACAACAACATTGAGCCTGTAGTCCGGCCTCCTCGCTTCTTCTTCCGCCCATCCCTCTCACAGTAGCATATTCGGCTCCATTGAGTGGAAGCATGCTCTCCTGGGTGTATAGTTGAAGCTCTTTAGGGTTTCAAAGCTATAGAGCAAACCGTCTGGGGCGTAAGGGGCAGGGGTTCTGCAGATGGGCTTGCCTTAGGCAGGCCTTCGGCGTGCCAGCGACGCGTCCACTCACCTGGTCTCATTAAATAGAGTGCCTGTCGTGACACCGAGAAGCTAGAACGCCTACCAAAATGGCACCTGCTTCCATGCTATCGGGTTGGCTCTGAACACGGCCAAAATGCCCAGAGACACTGCCTAAAGTGCTAGAAGTGCCAATAACAATGTGCACAGTAAAGTAAAGACTACAGGCAAGAACTTTCAAGTACCTGGCCCTCTTCATGACTGCCACAGATCTAATAATCCAACGAACAGTTCAAGCCCCATACCAATATAAAAAATATTTTTTAAATTAGTTAATCCCACAATCCTAAAAACATAACATCATAAAGCAGAGTTTTGTAAGGGGTATGAAATCCTTACTCACGCTCCTGTCCGTACACACACAACCCGCACTCCTATTTTTGTCATCGATTCACATCATAAAAACCTAAAATGTGCTCCCGCGTAACACATAGGTCGAACCACGCCCGTTCCGCAGCAGAATGGGATGAACCCGATGATGAAGCATGCCACCAAGGGGCAACCCTGGTGGGTGAGAGTTATCTAAGAAAATCAAGCGTTTTTTCAACCGTGGAGAGCAATGTTCCCTCTAATTTTTTTCCTCTGTGTGCGGCAGTGTAGGGTCTCTGTGCGCTGCAGCCATGGCTATGTGCGCTAGGAACCAGACCGCAAGTGTGCCCAGCACCAAATATTACTCCAAACTTTTTCATAAAAAACTGAAAAGACGGTGCATTTCCACACATACAGCGCCACGTTAAGGGGCTTAAGGCAGATTTGCAATTTGGATACATACGCCATGACATGAATTGGTTACACAGGCAAGTACATTTCAGGTTTAGAAAAGCACAAGACCTAAACGGTGGTACCATCATAAAAGTTTACTAAAGATTCTTAACTGGAGCACTGTTCATTGGGTGGGCAAATGTTGAGAGCCTATACAAGATTACATATACACAATAAGTTACAAAATTACATAACATATTTACAATTTGATGTGCAAGCTACTGAGTAATGTCGGGCTATCCTGTCAGAGATAGGTTGTGAAATGTGTGACATTCAGGCAAACATGGACTGTGGGAGAGGGCCGTTCACACAAGTCAAGTGCCATCACTAGATGGGTGACATGGTTGCTTCTCACGTCGATCCTTGCCATTTTTCAAGTGCTGATAAACTCTGTTGAGATCAACTTTCCCATTCAGGAGGTAGGCCTTTGTCCTAATCAGCATATCTAAATGCTTCTGTTCTAGTCTATTTCTCGATTTACTCTTGATAGTGTCATGAGGCTGAATCCTCGTTCACAATCTGCACTAGATGCTTGAAATGTTGCGCAGACATCAACAAGCTGAGACACCACACTATACTGAGCAGCATTGCGTACAGTGAAATTCACCATGTCTTGAAAGGTGGTAAATAACCCACCCTTTACATGTTCCGCCACCACATATTTATATTCTCTGTATTGTCGAACAACATCTTCCGGTGTTTCACAATCACCCAGGACCAAGACATTTTTATACTTTTTAACACGTCTTTGTACATTCTCAGTCCCAAAATCAAAATGTGATTGCGTTGAAATTGCCTAGAATTCAAAACTTGCCCATTCTTTCAGTTCATCTTCCGGGAACCTTTTTTGCATGTGCTCACAAAGAAGGGAAACAAAAGACAAAACAGGCCCACTGTCAAACTCTTGCCTTTCCTTGTACAACACCATCAGATCTCTTACTGTGCTGCTCCAAAAGGCAGTGCCCCCCAAATACTGTTCCTTAATTTGGCCAATCTTTGCTCTTGCATACTGTACAGCTTCAACAGTAGTCAAAGAACTTTTTTGGAACAGTTTGTAAAAAGATACAAATTCACCCAGAATGTCATTAAGTACTGCAAGGGAAATGTGGTAGTTTGAGTCCGATAGCTTTTTGTAACAATATTTAGCAACTGGATCATTCTCCTCAACTTTCTCATGCTCAAAGTACTTAAGAACAGCCTTGTAATTCCGAATTAGTGCACCAACTGCAAAATGCCTTGAAAGCCACCGGACTTCATTCAATGGTCGAAAAGAGACCACTTCACATTCAGTGACCGATGCGAATTCATCCAGCTTGGACTTCCTTGCAGGAGATCTGGAGAACACAGTGTAGACAGTCCTCAATAATGTCTCCATCTCTTTAATCATTGGAACCCTCTTCTAGGCATCATCAACTCCCAAATCTTCTCAATGGGCGACACAATGCTGCTCAACTAGATGAGGAATGGATTGTTTGAGGCGAGTAGCAACACCATTATTCTTACCCAGCATCACAGACGCACCATCGGATGTGAACATGACCATTTTCATAAGGTCCAGTTCATTGACAGCATAGAATTCTTTCACAGCAGTAGTGATAGCCTCAGCATTACAACTAATCAGCTTCACTATGCCCCCAAAGTGTTTTGTGCTCTGCTGATGTTACAGGTCGGAACTTGAAGTACAGGATGAGCATTTTTGTAACAGAAATATCTGTGATCTCATCAATTATCAATGTGTGATACAAAGCGATACGAAGTTCTGCTATAGCTTCACAGTGTATCACGCTATTAATGGCCTCAAATAACTCAAAGGCATAGTTCTTGCTCCTCCAGCTGTCTGGTATCTTCACATACAAAGCTAGGTGGTCATGGATGTCTTGGACAGACAACATTGAAGTATTCATCTTGACTGCCAGCAACACATTGTTGATGAGAATCTTTATCTCCTGAGGCAGGTCTCTTTGTTGTTCAACCACTTCCATTCTGTTTGCTTTGTCGGTGGCAGTTTCTGTCAGCATTGTCCGCACTCCATAACCAAACCTGGCAGCAGCACTTCTGTTTCTCAATATCACCAAGGCAGACTCGTGAACTTTGCTAATTAGATGGCGTTTCATGTAATCCAGTTTCCAGCCATCACTCCATTTCTTCCCTGTAGAGAAGTCCCCAACAATCTTGGCTTCGGCACACGCTTTGAAAATCAAGCCCACCTCTGGACTGTATTGAAATAGTTCCCCAAGTTGCACGTGAACCTTGCTTCGTGATTTCTGTGTCTCAGCCTCCACAATTTCTTTCATCCACTCTTCCTTGAATACAAGGCAACATTTATTCCTTTGTGGTGAAGCACCGCACTCTGCAGAAGTTACAGCTTTGCGCTTGAACATATTTGTGCAAACCGGTTTTATCCTGCTGTGCCACAAAGCTTGCAAAATAAAGGAACATGGCTAAAGTTGATGCCTATGCTCATGAATGCTATCTGTCACATAGTACTGAGGCATCGCCGGCAAAACGGAGAGTGTAATTACTTGGATTTTTCTGTTCTCTGCCCTGCCCTTCCAAACTTATATGTTGCACGGTCCGTACAGTCTGCAATAGAAGTAAAGATTGTTACAGCACATTGTGATACAGCAATATACCATGTGCACCATAAGGCCCGTTCAAATGAATGGGGTACTGTCTGCAAAACCTGCAACGGAAGAAAACATGGGTAAGGTATGTTGTTATACTACAATGTACAAGATGCACCAGTTTAACTCTACCAAACAATTACCTGTTTGTTCTGCTTGTACTCACGTATGCCGGTTTAAATGTGTGTGGTGCTGTCTGCGAAACCTGTAACAGAAGAAAACATAGGTAAGGTATGTTGTTATACTACAATGTACAAGATGCACCAGTTTAACTCAACCACACAATTACCTGTTTGTTCTGCTTGTACTCACGTATGCCCGTTTAATTGTGTGTAGGTGCTGTCTGCGAAACCTGTAACAGAAGAAAACACGGGTATGGTATGTTGTTATACTACAATGTACAAGATGCACCAGTTTAACTCTACCCAACAATTACCTGTTCTGCTTTTACTCACGTATTGAAGTTTAAATGTGTGTGGTGCTGTCTGCGAAACCTGCAACAGAAGAAAACATGGGTAAGGTATGTTGTTATACTACAATGTACAAGATGCACCAGTTTTACTCTACCAAACAATTACCTGTTTGTTCTGCCTGTGCAATTGTATTCGTAGTACGGTCTCACAAACCTGCAAAAGAAAAGGGGTGCAGATTGTGAATCTATTTACCCAGCAACCTCCAATCCAACGAGGAACGTAAACAGAATTACCTTGTCTTTGTGGGTACTCACTTCTGACCATTCAAATTCAAATACCATACAGACTGCAAACCTGCAATTGAAGACAAGATTGTTAGCAAGGGCTCTAAGAGTTACAAACAATGAATAGGACATGTACACTTAGTGGCTGAAATAAATTGCACAATGTGGTACCAGAAAAATTGGGATCAATACTGCCTTCTCCGCTTGACTTGGGCTGGCTGCATATTGCTGCTGAGAGTCACGCAGCCTGATCCGGCAGCATCATGTGACATTGGCGTCATGTGAATGTGTCCATTTGCCTACAGGAACTCACTAGTTAGGCACAGCGGCAATTATATTTATTTGCACACCACTGCCTGCCCTCATGCGTGAATATTAGGAGAGCAGAGGAGGTCGCACAGTCATCTCTACAGAGAGAGAGAGGCAGGATATGAAAAGATGTGACTGCCTCCAGAGCCATGCTGAAAGGAAGAGCTCACTTGTTGAGTCGGCCGCTCAGGTCTGGTAATTTATGAGTTTTGACAAGTTAATTTACAACATTAATAGTACTTGGCAAGAAGGGACAATACGACCTGCATTTTACTAGGGTTTCTGCTTGGAGAACGACATTAGTGATTGAGCGGGTCTTTGAAAGGCTAAAACCTCTCAAAAACAGCTGCAGATGAAATAAAAGCAAGCTTTTGCAACAGAACTATGTTTGAATCTTTAACTCCAGCTAAAGAAAACATGCTCGCAGTAGTGCATTTAAAATAAATTGCTCTGCCTCTATTAAACATTGATGACATACCAAATTGCATGTGTAATGACAAACTTTTCAGTGTTTTAAATTAATCCCTCATGAATTGCATAGGAGGAGAGAGGAGTGTTATTTCTGATATTTATATGTTTCCGGGCACTGTCTTTGGAAGGGCGCCGTGTTTGTTTTCAAGTACAATACAGTTTTAAAAGCACCTGCTGCTGTGTTCCTTGCCTCCAGCAATTTTCAGGCAACCATAAAAATGTCACGATAACTCTGGAGATTGATGGGCCTGCTGCAGAGAGATCTGAGTTTCGTCTAGTGGAAGTTTTGACTCATCTTAAAGTTGCGCTGGGGGTTAAAATGCCTGATGTAAAGCAGGTGAACTATGCAGATCACAAATTGCATGCAATGTAAATAGGCCAGTGCGTTACTGCTTTTGTCTGAGAGCCCCTTTTGATACTTGCAGTTTACAAGTTTAAATCCTAATATAGAACAGTGAGCTATTAACTATCTAAGAGCTGCATGCAAACTGTAAGGTATAGATTAGAACATTATGAATTTTCCCCCCAGTCTTTCATTATCCTAATGTTGCAAAAAGGTTTCACTTGGGTTGAAATCAATTCTATGTCAGGACCGGAGGCTCAGATTATGCCTTCTTCCTTCGCTTTATTTTTCACAGCAGCATATTTTTAAACACAATAACAACTACATTTCCCATGAACAATAGGGAAAGCAAAAGAGTTCCAACAGGAGTCCTTCCTCGCTGTCCGCACTCAATCCAGCCAGCATAGTCCCTCTACAGTGTTTCCTCTTCCTCTTTCTTCGCTGCTCAGCAGCAAGTTAAGTCGATCTTTTCTTCTTCTCCTGGTTTGGGGGGTGAAACTTGTTGGTTTTCATGGCATTTCCTGAGCGCTTGGTAACATTTATATTTTCAGATTCCCTGTGAGTCGCGGGACGCTCTGTGCGTGCCTGACGCGACTGTTATTCCCCTAAAGGTGCGGTGTGGTCCTCCCACCACCAGGGGGTGTTGTGCGCTCTCTATGGGCAGTGGGAGTCAGGCACTGAAACGTAGAGTCCTGTCAAGCGCGCTGCCCTGTGAGAGTTTGCCTGCCTCCTGCCACCCGGTGTGAAGCCCGTGTATGATCTGTACTGTCCCCTTCTTTGAAAACTGGTGAATGCCCCTCTTGGGGTCTGTATTTCCCCTTGTTTGACACCCTGCGGGGTCGTAATTGCACCGCATTGCCTGGTACTGCTGGGACACTGTCCCGATGGTTGCCTTGTGATCTGAAGGGCTGGTGTGTCCCAGGGGCTCTGCCCGTTAACTGTGTGCCCTCGGCCACCCACATTTGCCTGGGCTCCCTCCCAGGTACTATAATTCTGCCTTTCAGGGCATTTTGAAAGTGCTTCTGCACAACGCTGCCTGTAGCTCCGTGCCCCTGCAGAGCCTTACTTACCTCAGCATGCAGGCGGAGCAGGATCAGTACCAGGAGGAGGACCTCCTAGCCTACCTACCCTGGGATGATGACTTCTACCAGGCAGTGGACAACTCCATTTATAGGGCTGTAAATCAAGCCATGGAGCCTTTGGAGCAGCGCTTATCTGCGCAGATAGCTAAGGAATGCGCTAAGTGGGCTGCTCCAGCTGCCCCTAAGTCACCCCCGTTCCTCAGCCTACTTCCCCCCCTACCAAGAAACCACGCACCCAAGGGGTTGATGTTGACACGTTTGCGCAACCAAAGCAGGCTTTCTTGGCGCAGGTGCCCCCTCAACCTGACCCGGCACCCCACGGACTGCACCCCAACGCCTCCGCGAACTGCTTCCCCAGACCCCCTTGATAATGGGGATTCGCCCGGTGACACGGATGAGGAAGTGGGTTCCTCCAGGTCCTGGCTCCCATCCTCCACTCCTGCCCCTGCTGGGGCCTCTGACATGTTGGACCCGGACGACATTGTCCACCCAAGATCTACGGATTGGGTCCCCAGAGATAAGGTAGCCCAGTATGTGGCGAGCCGTCTGCGCAAGCCAATGGACAAGGACGCTCGTAGCCGCCTTCGGGCGGAGTGCCCCTGCCCCAGTATGGAGGGGAAGGTTGCCCTGACGCCCGAGATAGATCCTAAAATGGCAACCTTCTTGGCGAAGTTTGTGAGGGACCCTAAAAAGGGCATCGATCGTTCTTGGCGCACATGCCAAGACAAACTGCTGGATGCAGTGGGGCCGGTCACCAAAATTCTGGACATGGCCGAGGAGGCCAAGGTATCCGGTGCCCTTATCTCCCCGGAAGTTCTCTCGAGCTGGGCGCAGCGTGCAATCGTGTTTATTGGGAACGCGAATTGCGCGCTCTCCACGGAGAGAAGGCGGTCTCTCCTGATTAAGCTGGACCCCAAGTTGGGTGACCTGGCCTCTTCGGAGGCGGGCGCCGTGGCCCAAGGGGGCTTGTTTGGCGACCCATTCGTCAAGGAGTTGGGGAAGTTTGTGGCCACTTTCACTTCACTTGACAGGGCCCAGTCTAACATCAGGAAGGTCTTTACCCCACGGGTTTTCCTAGGGGCCGGTCGTGGCAGGGGCCACACGATCGGCCGCTTCTCCAACCCTGACAGAGGGCAAGGCTCCGGGCGCGGCCAGTATCAGGACAACGCCCGCTTCAACAATTTCTATCCCACCAGAGGGCAGAAGTTCCGTGGCCGTGGCGGCCAACGAGGCCAGCAACATGGTGTTGGAAAAGGTGAGTGTAATACCCTCAGCGAGCTTGCAGGTGGGGGGGCGCTCAGCGCTGTTTTTCCCGGCTTGGGCTTGCCTCACAAGCGATGCTTGGGTGCTGCAGACGGTCCAGGGCTTCCAGTTGGAGTTTCATGGCCGTCCACGACAGCTAAACCGTCCCTGTCCCATTTCCTTCTCTCAACGAGATACCGAGCTGAAGCGCGAAGAGGTCTCTGCCCTCCCTCCAAAAAGGGGCAATTTGCAACGCGGCGAAGCACCCCGGGGGTTTCTCAGCAACATTTTCTTAGTCGACAAGGTCGACGGCGGTCGGCGGCCAGTCATCAACTTGAAGAGTTTCAACGAGTGGGTGGTTTACCGCCATTTCTTTCATCCACTCTTCCTTGAATACAAGGCAACATTTCTTCCTTTGTGGTGAAGCACCGCACTCTGCAGAAGTTACAGCTTTGCGCTTGAACATTTTTGTGCAACCCGGTTTTATCCTGCTGTGCCACAAAGCCTGCAAAATAAAGGAACATGGCTAAAGTTGATGCCTATGCTCATGAATGCTATCTGTCACATAGTACTGAGGCATCGCCGGCAAAACGTAGAGTGTAATTACCTGGATTTTTCTGTTCTCTGCCCTGCCCTTCCAAACTTATATGTTGCACGGTCCGTACAGCCTGCAATAGAAGTAAAGATTGTTACAGCACATTGTGATACAGCAATATACCATGTGCACCATAAGGCAACTCTACTAAAACAATTACCTGTTCTGCTTGTACTCACGTACGCCCGTTCAAATGATTGGGGTACTGTCTGCAAAACCTGCAATGGAAGAAAACATGGGTAAGGTATGTTGTTATACTACAATGTACAAGATGCACCAGTTTAACTCTACCAAACAATTACCTGTTTGTTCTGCTTGTACTCACGTATGCCTGTTTAAATGTGTGTGGTGCTGTCTGCGAAACCTGCAACAGAAGAAAACATGGGTAAGGTATGTTGCTATACTACAATGTACAAGATGCACCAGTTTAACTCTACCAAACAATTACCTGTTTGTTCTGCTTGTACTCACGTATGCCTGTTTAAATGTGTGTGGTGCTGTCTGCGAAACCTGCAACGGAAGAAAGCATGGGTAAGGTATGTTGTTATACTACAATGTACAAGATGCACCAGTTTAACTCTACCAAACAATTACCTGTTTGTTCTGCTTGTACTCACGTATGCCCATTTAAATGTGTGTGGTGCTGTCTGCGAAACCTGTAACAGAAGAAAACATAGGTAAGGTATGTTGTTATACTACAATGTACAAGATGCACCAGTTTAACTCTACCACACATTTACCTGTTTGTTCTGCTTGTACTCACGTATGCCCGTTTAAATGTGTGTGGTGCTGTCTGCGAAACCTGTAACAGAAGAAAACATGGGTATGGTATGTTGCTATACTACAATGTACAAGATGCACCAGTTTAACTCTACCCAACAATGACCTGTTCTGCTTGTACTCACGTATGGAAGTTTAAATGTGTGTGGTGCTGTCTGCGAAACCTGCAACAGAAGAAAACATGGGTAAGGTATGTTGTTATACTACAATGTACAAGATGCACCAGTTTTACTCTACCAAACAATTACCTGTTTGTTCTGCCTGTGCAATTGTATTCGTAGTACGGTCTCAAAAACCTGCAAAAGAAAAGGGGTGCAGATTGTGAATCTATTTATCCAGCAACCTCCAATCCAACGAGGAACGTAAACAGAATTACCTTGTCTTTGTGGGTACTCACGCCTGACCATTAAAATTCAAATACCATACAGACTGCAAACCTGCAATTGAAGACAAGATTGTTAGCAAGGGCTCTAAGAGTTACAAACAATGAATAGGACATGTACACTTAGTGGCTGAATTAAATTGCACAATGTGGTCCCAGAAAAAATTGGGATCAATACTGCCTTCTCCGCTTGACTTGGGCTGGCTGCATATTGCTGCTGAGAGTCACGCAGACTGAGCGGGCAGCATCATGTGACATTGGCGTCATGTGAATGTGTCCATTTGCCTACAGGAACTCACTAGTTAGGCACAGCGGCAATTATATTTATTTGCACACCACTGCCTGCCCTCATGCGTGAATATTGGGAGAGCAGAGGAGGTCGCACAGTCATCTCTACAGAGAGAGAGAGGCAGGATATGAAAAGATGTGACTGCCTCCAGAGCCATGCTGAAAGGAAGAGCTCACTTGTTGAGTCGGACGCTCAGGTCTGGCAAGAAGGGACGATACGACCTGCATTTTACTAGGGTTTCTGCTTGGAGAACGACATTAGAGTTTGAGCGGGTCTTTGAAAGGCTAAAACCTCTCAAAAACAGCTGCAGATGAAATAAAAGCAAGCTTTTGCAACAGAACTAAGTTTGAATCTTTAACTCCAGCTAAAGAAAACATGCTCGCAGCAGTGCATTTAAAATAAATTGGTGTGCCTCTATTAAACATTGATGACATACCAAATTGCATGTGTAATGGCAAACTTTTCAGTGTTTTAAATTAATCCCTCATGAATTCCATAGGAGGAGAGAGGAGTGTTATTTCTGATATTTTAATATGTTTCCGGGCGCTGTCTTTGGAAGGGCGCCGTGTTTGTTTTCAAGTACAATACAGTTTTGAAAAGCACCTGCTGCTGTGTTCCTTGCCTCCAGCAATTTTCAGGCAACCATAAAATTGTCACGATAACTCTGGAGATTGATGGGCCTGCTGCAGAGAGATCTGAGTTTCGTCTAGTGGAAGTTGTGACTCATCTTAAAGTTGCGCTGGGGGTTAAAATGCCTGATGTAAAGCAGGTGAACTATGCAGATCACAAATTGCATGCACAGTAAATAGGTCAGTGCGTTACTGCTTTTGTCAGAGAGCCCCTTTTGATACTTACAGTTTACAAGTTTAAATCCTAATATAGAACAGTGAGCTATTAACTATCTAAGAGCTGCATGCAAACTGTAAGGTATAGATTAGAACATTATGAATTTTCCCCCAGTCTTTCATTATCCTAATGTTGCAAAAAGGTTTTACTTGGGTTGAAATCAATTCTTATTAGTAAAGCCATGGTGTTACGTTTTAAATTCTCAGTGTTTGCTTCTTCAGACCAAGAACTTTTAAACTATACTGTCTACCAGTATGGATGACTTGTGCCTCCTACAAATTGCATTCCTCTGTCTGATGTAACATTTCCTATACATTGATTTACACACTATGATTCAGTGTCTCTGTGTAATGTGTATGCGATGTAAAGTGCTTAACACCTTACACTGGTATGAGTGGCGCTATTAAACAAAATAAATATGAAAGAGAGAGGGGTTATGGACTTGAGGGGCACTGTTAAAGGTTGGTAATGAGAGTATCCGTGGCGGAGGTGGTCATTGGGGCGCCAACAAACATTGTCACACCAGGAACCACCAGCACTAAAGCCGGCGCTGTTCAAATGGCACTAATAATTACAGTGAAATTATGAAAATGTCCCACATTGCAATTTGAAATCTTGGCAGCTATGTTGCTGCATTTCTTTTCTTAATAGGGCTGGGCTGCAGGGTGATTGTGTGCATTTGTTAAGGTTTTCGTGTTAATTGCAGCTCATGATGGGTGCTGCGATTAACATGAAAACTTTAACAAATGCACAGGGACATCTTAAGGATTTTGAGGGTCCTGGGCCAAACTTATTTCTGGGGCCCCTGATCAGAACAGCTTTGGATTTATGATCCAATTTCAGCTTTTTCATGTCCTTTTTGGCAAGGTCACCGACACTGCAGAGGCACACTGGTCCAAATTCTAAATGTGCTTCCATCTAATATTCAGGGATAGTGGTATGTGTTTTCAAAATTGTAACATAGCAGCCTGAAGGAAAAGGAGAGGAGACTAGTGAGAAATAGGATTTAGTGGGGGCGTGGCCAAGCCGGCGACCAAAATGGCCGCTCGGCGTTGAAGCTCCGTACGGCTCTCCAGAATACTGGCGTGTTGCCAAGACTCGCGCCGACATCGAGATGCGAGCAACGTGGTCGTGGACGCACAGAACGGCCGGGACCCCTCCGGTCGAAGAATGGAATCGATCGATGCCTGGTGATGGACGCTGAGGCCCGGAAGCGAGACTCCCCCCTGTTCGCGATCCGCGCACGTCCTTGGCCGAAAGTGCAGGGCCGCAGCAGCCTAGATCGCCCGGGGCTGAGTTGATCTCCGGTGAGTGCCGCCTCTCCCTCCCACACTGGCGACCTCCCGCAGCCCCTCTTTTCCACCGCCACCGACTGGGGAGACACATCGGAGTCTGCATAGCGGAGTCACACTTCCGAGCGCGCGGGGGAGGGGCGCAAGATAGACACGGCACCGCCATATTCCAATGGAGATGCTGCTTGGTATGGGTCCTCAGCTCGGAGGATGGCGCAATCACTGTGATGTGGATCCTAACAGCCTCAGGGATCGCCATGCTTGCCTTTATGGGTAGTCTGGTGTCATAAACATCCCCATTGCTGGCCGGGCTGCAAGGAGGGACTACACCCAGGCACAGTGATCCACGGCCCTGCAGGTCCCGATAATATGCTTCACACAAAGCAGTTGATGGTGCCCTACTGACACTGGCTGCCTGTTACTCTCAGCGGCTTGCTATCTACCGGAAGTGGATCGCTGGAGGCTGTGTTCTTTTCTGCAGCTATTGTGCTAGCTTGCAAGGCGGAGTGCTTCCACGAGGCACACAGACACGGCGTTTAAACCGGCAGGACTGGGCCCATTGAGTGCTATTGCTGCAGACTCTGGGGCACTGCTTGATCTCTGAAAGCTGGGAGATTGAGACAGGTACCCCCCCGAGAGCATATCTGGGACTGGTGGGCGCAGCGGCTCCACTAAACACGGCATGGGCCGGAAGGACCCGAAACAGAGTACTCTTCCTTTTGAGAAACTCGCTAATACCTCCAAGGCGCAAGGCCCCAACATGGCAGAAGCAGCGCAAGGCCCGATTCAGGGAGATGGATCACCGGACGCGACACACTGATTACTCCAGGAGATGCGTGCTGGATTCAAGGCGCTGGACAGTCGCTTTGACTCCCTTGACAACACCATTGCAAGCCTTGGTACCAAGGTACAAGCGCACGACAGAAGGTTGGATGTTGCCGAAGCCCGCATATCGGATATTGAGGATGGCACGGCGCAGTCTGTCAAACGTCTGGATCGAAGATTTGGAAGCGCGTAGTCGCCGAAATAACGTACGAATTCTTGGGGTCCCTGAGTCCACCCCTACGGGCCGTATGGATCTGTTTATTGAAACTTTGCTGCTGGGACTGTTCGGCAAGGAGTCTTTCTCCACAGGCTTCGTGATTGAAAGGGCACATAGATCACTGGGCCCTCGTCCCAATCCTGGTTTTCCTCCCAGGCCTATAGTGGCACGCGTCATGAATTTTAGGGACCGGGACACGATACTCCGCTTGGCAAGAGAGAAGGGGGAGGTGGAATGGCAGGGCTCCAGGTTATCCTTCTATCCGGACTTCACCGCCATGGTACAGGATGCCAGGCGGAAATTCAACGGTGTTAAGGCCGCCCTGAGAAACCTGGGTTTACGTTATGGTATGCTGTATCCTGCTCGACTGAAGGTAGATGTGGATGGTAGGGCCCGAGTCTTTGATAGTCCTTCAGAGGCACAGGAATTCTGCAAGATGTACAAACAAAGGAACAATCCCACAAACGGGGCCACCTCCAGGTCTTCACCACCACACAGCGGCTCAGATGTAAGCGCAGACCTATTTTCGAGCGCTGGCACGGGATGATCGGCGCATTCTTTGACATTCTTTTATGCTTCAAGTTGCAGGAACACGTCACATAATTTTGCAATGACATTACAATAACTGGAGGCCAGCCGGGCGTTGCTGCCCCCGTGGTATATCCTTTGGAAAGGTTTGGTTCCCTTTGGGGTACTGTTATTGGGAATCGTTATTTGTGTGTGAAATAATGTTGTACTCCAAGTTCACTTTCATTCGGGGTTGGGCCCTTCCCCGACTGGGGTTTGGCTGGGTGGTGGGAGGGGGGTGGGATGGTTTGTTTTTGAGTCAATGGTTTCAGTCTTGTTCACAGCGCTATAAATTGGTCACTGCTATTCATAGTCACCAAAATACACCAATGAGAACGTCACTGCACACTGATGACCAGGTTTGGTAACGTTGAGGGCCCATTGTGCCTCACTCTACTCACATGGAATGTGCGTGGCTTGAATGACAAACCGGAAAAGACGACAGATTATACATTATTTAATGAGGCACAAGGTAGATGTTGCACTCCTACAAGAAACGCACTTGCCTAAGGCGGACAGGGCGCGGTTTGGGTCCAGCTGGGGAGCAAATAGATATTTCGCGAACTATAGTAACTACGCTAGAGGGACAGCCATTTTAATTCACAATAGGGTGCCCTTTTGTATGAGTTCTATCCATCAGGACAGTGAGGGGCGCTATTTGGCAGTTACTGGAACCCTGTCTGGCAGGAGAGTGACATTTCTGTGTATATATGCCCCCAATGTGGATTCTCCTGATTTCTTTCATGCCCTGTCCTCGCACCTAGATAAGCTTGACTCACAGACATTGATAGTGGGCGGAGATTTTAATTTACTGCCTGACCCTGTCGCGGACAGTACGTCCGGGGCACAAGACACTAAACCTCGAGCTCGTCGCGCACTCAAGGAGCTGTGCGATAGGTTCTCTCTATTGGATGTTTGGCTGGAAACGCAACCCTAACAAGACGGAATTCACACATTATTCAGGGCAACACGACACATGGACTAGGATAGACTTTTGGTTACTCTCCCCAGACATTTACGGCTGGTGCACCCAGTTGGAGACCCTACCTAGGACATACTCTGATCATTCCCCGGTTACATTACAGTTACAGCTCCCCCGCCCGGAGGGATTTGAGCGGCAATGGCGGTTCCCTAACCGCGCGCTGCAGGATGAAGTTTTCAAAACTGAGATACGAGAGGCCATTGTAGATTATTTTGATTTAAACACCGGCTCGGTAGATTCGTGGGCGGTGTTGTGGGAGGGGTTCAAGGCGGTCCTCAGGGGCACATGCATAGCAAAACACGCTGGTGTCCTCAAAGATCTCCGCAACACATTGTCCAAACTGGAGCAAGATCTCAAGACACTAGATGAGACATCGACACGGCACACACCTCCCACATACGAACAGAGACGATTGGTGTTGTTGGAGGACTACAGGGAAACAGCTGACAGGGAAATCCTATTCTTGGGGAAGTACCAGGCCGCTAGACGATACGGAGAGGTGGAGAGGCCCGGTAGGACTCTGGCACAATTGTTACGTCCACCTTACCATAAATCATACATCACTGAACTAAGATCCCCCGACTCACACGCTTACACTACTACAAAAGACATCCAGAATAGCTTCCTGAGGTACTATTCAAATTTATACAAGTCCACACTTGGTGAAGATAAAACTGAACAGGAGACCTATCTAGATGAAGTAGCGTTAGTGTACCTGGAGAAATACATGCAGGACTTCCTGGCTGAACCTATCTCAGTGGCGGATGTGCTGCTTGCCATTGACTCAATTCGTGGCTCCTCGGCTCCTGGGCTAGATGGATTCACAGGAGAATTTTATAAAACATTCAAAGAAATTCTGGCCCCTAAGCTTATTGAAGTGTATGCGGAGGCCCTGGAACGGCAGATACTTCCCCCACTCTGCGCGAGGCAGTCATAATTTTACTCCCCAAGCCTGGCAAAGACCCTACACAGTGTAGCTCCTACCGACCGCTGTCCCTGCTAAATTTAGATTATAAAATATTGGCAAAGGTCATCTCCAATAGGCTATCTCAATTAATGCAATTCATTATCTCCCCAGCTCAATCCGGATTTGTGCCGCACCGCTCCACCTCCCTGAACCTCCGTACATTGTTCACGGTCCTACACAGAATTGACCCTGAGACGCCCAGCAGCCGCTATCCTACTGGATACGGAGAAGGCATTTGATACTGTGGAATGGTCCTTCTTGCTCTCCATAATGCGCCGAATGGGCATGCCCATGGGTTTTATCGCCACAACAACTCTTTTATACACTACACCGACGGCCCGGTTGCGGTTGAATGGGACTCTTTCCAACCCTTTTCAGCTAACGCGTGGGACCAGACAGGGCTGTCCATTGTCCCCTTTATTGTTCATTCTGGCCATGGACCCCTCGTACGTCATTTTCAAGAGAAACACCTCCATAGGGGATTACAATTTAAAACTGGCCCTTTATTGGTGTCCCTGTATGCCGATGACACTATATTGTATGTTAGACACCCACAGGCTAATTTGACTGCGCTGATTAGAGAAATCATCCGATTTGGCAGTTTTTCAGGGCTGGGCATCAACTGGCATAAATCGGTCATCTTTCCACTTACACTCAGTACCCAGCCGTGGGAATTTGAGTTCCCCCTTGAATGGTGTACGGAGTCGGTAAAGTATTTAGGCATCCACATTCACCTGGACACTTCCCAAATACTTAGCCTCAATTATGGCAGAGCTATAACCGCGCTTGACACTCAGATAGAGAAATGGTTGAAATTACCCTTGTCGATAGCCGGCCGCGTAGCCATTATAAAAATGATTGTCCTGCCCAAATTTCTGTATTTCTTTAATAACATTCCGATTCCCCTCACCAATCAATTTTTCAACACCCTTCGTTCACTTCTGAGTAAGCTTGTTTGGGGGGGTAAACAGACACGTGTCCGATGGACAGTCCTCACGCTGCCCTATGAGAGAGGGGGTTATAATGTTCCTGATTTTCAACTCTATTATTTGGTGGCGCAGTGTAGTTATGCATATTCTTGGTATCATCCTGATGCCCGTATCCCCTATTTGAAACCAGAGGCAGACCTGGTATCACCCGGGCGCCTTTCGGGGGTGCTGCCTGTGGGCTTTCCCAGAGACCCTGTGGACATCCAGACTGTATCCTCCACTAGCTGGGCGTGGCATAAACTTTGCCGGATCACGGGAACGGAGAGGCTCTACTCCTCCGCTCTACCTGTGGTGAATCCTCGTTTGCTTCCCATTACAGCGGAACGACTGGTGCAGCGTACCTTGGCAAAATATGACCTGACCAAAATGGGAGATTTATACCCGGACGGACACATTTTCTCCCCGTCTGAAGACGCACGCTTTAGCGCAGCGGACTTTATGGATAAATTCGTATTGTGCCGCGTCTCCTCCGCACTGCGCTCTATTTACCCAACATTCCCATTAGAACCGGTCTCATTCCCTCCTTTAATGATCCTTATAGAGAAGGAGGATAACGCGCATCTGATATCCAAACTCTACAGGGCTGCTTCCGCTCTGAAACCGGTACACGATAGTAAGATTCGCACGGACTGGGAACAGGACCTGGGTATTACTATCACGGATGAACAGTGGGCCCACTGCTGCTCGGTTACAAAAGATATGTCTCTAAACAGCAGACACAAACTTCTCCATTTTAAATTCTTGCGTCGCATCTATTTTACTCCGGCACTTGCACACAAAATAGATCCCACTAAGCCTCACACATGTCGCAAATGTTCCGCACCATATGCTGGATTTCGCACACCTCACTTGGACATGCCCGAATTTGCACGAATTCTGGGAACAAGTTCACCACACGCTTGGTTTGATATTGCATATTCCACTGACCCCGATTCCAGAGGTAGCACTTCTCGGATACACTGTCACGTTCCCTAAGAAACTGCGCAGGTTAGCCTCTCTATGTCTCCTATTAGCGAAGCGTGGTGGCATTACACTGGGGTCGGCCCACAGCCCCAACAATTCAGGGATGGTTGCGCAGTATCGCATATTGTAATGTGAATAGTGAGCTTTATGTTGATACGATGCCAAGTACGTCCCGCCCAAGAGATGTCTGGGGGCCATACAGGGAGTATATAGAGACGCTCAGGCAAGACAATAATTCACAGCTGGAGCAGGGAATAGTCCCAGCGGGAGTGGGGTGACCCGGCCTACGTTATTAGGTTCAAGTTTGAATACATGCAGCAGCAATTTCGCCACATTAAGAGGTCTGGGCGGTGGGTGGCAGGAGGTAGGATTGTCGGGAGTGAAGTTTATCAATGTTTACATTATGAGTGGGGTCGGGCTGCGGATCCTATTGTGCTTTGTTTTTCCTTAATATCACTGGTCTTATTAGTTGGTGCTATGTAAACATATTATTAACATTGTGATGATGACTCCGTGAAGCTGTAACGGTCTCAATTCTGGAACATTGTACGTACAAGCTTACTTGACTCACTGTTTTGTCTAAATTGCAAAAATAAAGTAAAAAAATAAAATAAAATAGGATTTAGTGGAGGAGAAAGGGGGAGAGAGGAACAAAGTAGAAAAAAAGTCAGGGCGCAAAGACGAGAAATGGAGAAGGGGGCAATGGAGAAATTGGTAAGAGAGGGACGGAAAGAGAAAGGCAGCCAGAGGCTTTGGAGAACTGGGAGGGAGAACGGAGAATGGAAAACCGGTAAGAGAGAAAGCAAAGAATAGGCAGCGAGAGAGAAATGGAGACAAGAATGGGATGGGGAGAAGGGGAAAGTGGGTAAACGTGGAGCGGGACTGATATGAGGAAGAAGAAAAAGAAGAGAAGGAGACGGCGAGAGCAGGTGGGGAATGGAAGAAAAAAGGACAAAAGATATGTCAGAGAAGACAGCGAGTGTGGTATGGCAATGCTTCAGAAGTAGCGTCTCTGCATATCGACGTTGGGGGTTCTATAAGGAGCCTTTTTTGTCATCTTGTCATTTCTACACACTCGCTCTATGTAACCGTGCTCACCTGAACGAACTAAGAAGGGTGGAAGGCTGGTTAGGCCTTGCCAAGATTTTTTATCTTGCCAAGATGCAGGTCTGAGCAGATGGCAGCTGCAAGTGTGTAAATGACTGATCCATCTGTCGGGAGTATTCTCTTCACTAACACTTGCTTCCCTTCTCTTTTTGAAACTCAGGGGCAGCAACCTTGTCGTGGTGTTACCAGGGCTTTAAGTGGAAGCTTTTTCAACATTATATACAAGCCATAGTTGCTGCTTATTTATCTTATGCAACTAACAACCACTGACAAAGCCAATAGTCCAACTTGTTGTAGGTATGATGTTACTTGTTGTATCATATATCTGGATGCAATGACAGAAACAGGAAAATACAAGTCAGGCGGCACACTATGCCAAGCACAGAAAAGTTTAAAAAGTCACACAATCACCCGCAGCCCAGCTCTATTAAGAAGAGAAATTCAGCAAGTCTACAAACATAGCGTGTGCTTTACACGCCATGTTTGTAGAGTCACTGCATTTCTTTTCTTAATAGAGCGCAGCTGCAGGGTGATTGTGTGCCTTTGTTAAAATTTTCAGGTTAATCGCAGCGCCCGTCTGGAGCTGCAATTAACAAGAAATCTTTCAGATGAAGTGAAATTGGATGACTTAGAGTGGGCAGTGCGCTTAGAGGCTTTTATAGTTGAGAAAAGTGATGACTGAACTGCCATGCAACTTTCAAATCCTTGAAAAACTCAAACTTAGACCAACATTACAACGCTGACAAGCTCTGTGAAAACCTGCAGCATCACTGCACTGGTACATCACCTAGTCCCGTGGAATGCTCAGGTCACAGCTCATCATGCCTAAAAAACACACTCTTTCTAGATGTCAGTTTCTCAAGGCAATAATAGAACAATAATTAAGACCCTAAAAAAGACTCTGCTCCTCCACTGCTCGAGACTACTGTTACCATCATCAGTGTCTCACTGGGTCATGGTTCATCTGGTCTATTCTTCAGACTTGCCATAATGAGCACCTACATTAATAAAATAAAGAAATACCACATACATTTCCCCTTTCTTCCTTCCTCTGACCCCATTAAACCTGGAAAGAATAATCACCCTACAATTTGAACAATATTTAGAAGCAAGCCAACTGTTGAATTCCCATCAGTCACTTTTCTGTCCCAACCACAGTACGGAAGCTGCACTACTAGTAGTATGGCAAGCTCCTATCACAAGACAGTCTGCTTAACCTGATGAACTTCAGAGCTGAGTTTTGTACAGAAGATCACCCCCTTTCGCCCTAATATATGTTAGTGCAAAAAGGGAATCTCATTAACAGTCAAACTGCTTCTTGTTAAAATGTCACATTTTGTCTAAAGGGGTTGTTAAAACTGTACTACCAGCGGGACCATAGCAGACACTCAAGCAAGTCTCTGTCATTGGCAGCCTCATCACAACTAGAAAGATGGCTGGAGAGTTTCGCTGTTTTCAAATTCAGATGTATTTAATTTATACAAGCCATCGTTGCTGCTTATTTATCTTATGCAACTAGCAACCACTTACAAAGCCAATAGTCCGACTTGTAGGTATGATGTTACTTGTTGTATCATCTATCTGGATGCAATGACAGAAACAGGAAAATACAAGTCGAGTGGCACACTATGCAAGCACAGAAAAGTTTAAAAAGTGTAAATCACCCCGCAGCTGCACTCTATTAAGAAGAGAAATTCAGCAAGTCTACAAACACGACGTGTGCTTTACACACCGTGTTTGTCGAGTTGCTGCATTTCTTTTCTTAACAGAGCTGGGCTGCGGGGTGATTGTGGGTCTTTGTTAAAGATTTCAGGTTAATCGCAGCGCCTGTCTGGAGCTGCAATTAACCTGAAAACTTTAACAAAGTCACACAATCACCCCACAGCCCAGCTCTGTTAAGAAGAGAAATTCAGCAAGTCTACAACATGGCATGAGCTTTACACGCCGTGTTTGTAGACTTGCTGAATTTCTTTTGTTACTAAAGCGCGGCTGTGGGTAGATTGTGCGCTTTTGTTTAAAGTATTCATGTTAATCGCAGCTCGTGACGGCCCTGCAATTAACATGAATACTTAAACAAAAGCACACATTATGCACCGCAGCCGGGCTCTACATTCAAAAGAAGAAAGCAAGTGCCCAAGACTTACCTGCCGCTCCCTCGTCTTCTGTTGAAGTCAGTCTATTCCGCCGCTCTCCGCAACCAGGAAACAGCAGGGGCGCGAACGCTCTCGCGGGATGTGCTGTGTGTGTGCGCGCTCCACACACAGCACTGCGCGCTCCAGGTAACAGAGGTGCGCGCACGCGTATGCGTGCACCTTATTGCCAACAGTGGTGGAGAGTTAGTTCATATAAAGAGTAGGGATCTTTTTGATATATGAAAATGCCAGCATGCCCAAAGTATGGCAATGGCCTCCATTTCAATTTATGAATACCTCTGTTCCGTGGATGTGAGTGAACAACTGGCGTATGCCACGGGGGACCAATCTCCCTGGCGCTGTTGTTGAGTAAGGACAACTCCCAGACCTTTTGGACTGGTGTCGACTGCGATGGTAGTTGGCTTTGAGGGATCGAAATATAACAGTGTGGGGTCCGCCGAGAGGGTTCTCTTTGTCTTTTGAAATGCTTCTTCTGCTCCACACCCCATGTCCACGAGGTAGTGGGTTTCATAAGCACGCATAGGGGTTGTGTGAGGCCTGTGAGGAGTATGAACCACATGCAGTAGTTCAGCATTCCTAAAAACTTCGTACCTCTGACATGCTGGTTTGTACGGGGGGCTCCTGTAGTCCTTCACCTTCTCTGGATCTGGGGCTACTCCGGCTGCCGTGAACGTGTAGCCAAAAAAACTGACAGCTGCTTCAGGAATTCGCATTTGACTTTGTGGAGGGTGAGTCCTGAGTATCAAATCCTCTGTAGCACTCCTCTCAGGTACTTGTGGTGTTCTGGTATGGACTTGGCAAATATCAAGATGTCATCGCTGACATTGAGGACACCTGGCAACCCCGTAAGTAACTCTCGGATAGTATTTTGGTATACCCCTGCAGCACTTGATATTCCGTAACTGAGTCGGCGGCATTGCCCGAGTCCCACGTGGGTGGAGAACGTGGTTATGTACCACAAGTTGGGGTGCAGAGGCAGTTGGTGATACCCTGAGTGCAGATCGACTTTGGAAAACCACTGTGCCCCACTGAGCTCACCTATGATGTCATCAACAGTGGGAGTCAGATGGCATTCGATTTTGATTGCGACATTGGGAAGTTGCATGTCCACACAGATGTGGACTTCTCCTGGCTGCTATTGTTTCTTCGCTATGACTATTGGGGATATCCACGGCAATGAGCCGGTGACCTTCTCAATGATCCCTGCGCGTTCCGGTTTATCCAACTCTTCCTCCACTTTGGGTCTGAGGTGGAACGCGATGCGCTGATGTCGTAGTACCATTGGTCTAATGAGCAATCAATGTGCAGCTGCACAACTTTGTCTTTCAGGCAGCCAATTGTGGTGATTATGCTTTCATACTCTGCCAGTATGTTTGACAATTACTCGATTTGCATGCCAAATGCAGAGGAAATGAGGTTTAGTGTTTCAGCAGTGTGGCTGATCACTAGCATACCATGACCTCCATCAGCCATGTAGATGATGGTATCCACGCTTGCATCTCCATGGGACACCGACGACTTGAAACACCATAGCATGGGCAGTGGCTGGGTGTGAATGTATGCAAACACCTTGACTCTGGCTTTCGCGAGCAGCACGGATTTTGGTAGCGCAAGATAAGTGTCCACTGATATGAGGTCAATGGAGGCTTTGGTGTTGATGGTCGCGGTGACTGTGTGTTGACCTACCTGAAGCTGCCACTGAGGAAGCTGACGGCATTTGTGGCGTGGGTAAGCCCTACGGCGAAGACAGTGTGCACTGTGTACTCCTCAACACCATCATCACCCATGTCTTCCAGTCCACTCTTTGCATTCAATACTGCTTGGACTGTTTCCTTTGGGGATGTGAGTTTGGTGAACCTGCAAACTTTGGCAAAATGATTGTATTTTCCACATGCTGTGCATTTTCAGCCTTTGGTGGGACAGTTATTCAGTCTGTGGGGCTTTCCTCCTCAATATCCACATGTTTTTCTGCTCTCTCGTGGTTTCTCTGGGGGCTCACTACTGAGTTGCGGTTGGATCACATTGACCAACTCTGTTTTGACTACTCTGTGGCGTATGGCTTCCATGTCATAAATCACAGATCAACGCCATCTGCTCCGCCTGCCTCCTCACTCTGTGCATGATACGCAAGATCTTCAAGTGGCTACCTCTACACACAAGATGCACAGTGACACAGGCCCTTCATCACTAGCTGACTGGACTACGGCAACACCCTCTATGTAGGACTCGCCGCACATCTACAGAGACTTTAGACTATACAGAACTCCGCAGGCAGGCTCGTCCTCTGCCCTTCTCAACGAACCCACATCACACCCCACCTCAGGCAACTCCACTGGCTCCTCGTACAGAAGAGATGCCAATTCAAGCTGCTGACCCACACATACAAGACTCTACACAACTTAGGACTCACATACATTAACCGCTGTCTGAACTTCCACCAACCGTCGAGAAGACTACGCTCCACCTCCCTTTTACTTGCCCATTCTCCCTGCATCTACTGAAACAGAAGTAAAGGACGCTCCTTCTCTCACATCACAGCAAAGACCTGGAACAGCCTCCCCACGCACCTCCAGACCGTCACCTCACTTCCGGAATTTCAAATGGCTCTCAAGACCTAGCTGTTTGAATAAGCCTCTGGGACTTGCAAGCGCCTGGATACCTTATAGGGTGATTAGCTGCACTTTATAAATCCTGATTGATTGATTGATGTGGGACACGCAAGCTTTTGTTAGTTCTTTTGATCTCCCCAGTGTGAGGATGTCTCGGAGTGATTGTCCAGACTTCTGGAGTATTGCTTCTCTCAATTTGGATGATGCATAGCCTTGGATGATATGGCCCATGAATTCCTCTTGCTCATCATGGAACCCACACATGCTTGCAAGTTCTTTGAGTCTACCATGAAAGAACTCGAGTGACTCTTTTGGTTCTTTGCAAGCCTGTCTAAAAATGAACCTCTCGTAGTCCCTGTTTGCCACTGGCTCAAAATGTGCATTTAGGGCTGTGACAAGTGTGGCACATCGTTGCCTCTGTGAGGGTTCTGTATATTCTGTGAATGCATTTGCCTCCCAGGTGCAGCAGGAGAGCACAGCATTGTTCCACTGCTATGCCTGCACTTTCAGAATAGAACTAGAGACACTTTACCCAATCCCTCCATTTGGGCGGCTGTGATGAGGGGGTGCCCTCAATGATGAATGGTTCAATGGCAGGGACGGTGGACATGTTGTCACTGTGTCAGTACAGAATTGGAGCCATAAGGGTGTGAGCTGCAGGGCTGCCAGCTGTACCTGTGGTCCTGAGAGTCTGGTCACTGCAGCTTGTGAGGTGCTCTCTCCAGATGCTAGACGATGCACAGTAGCACCTTTTCCTTCAGACCAGGGGACTAATTTAGCTTGAGGAGACACTTGGCCTTGGATTCAGGCAATACATGGTGGGGAAGGGCTTCAGATCACCGGCCTCACTGCTGGAGGAGCCTCACACCCCTGGTTAGCACACACGAGCTGGGAGGTGGGGCCACAGATTAAGGGCCTCTGCACCAATGGAGTCTCGTTGCCCTGGAAGCAGCGAAGGGAGTTGGCGATGGGGCCACTGACAATCTAGAGCCTCTCCTTAGCTGGAGGCAGGGCCGGACTGGCCGTAGCGGGTACCGGGTGTTTCCCCGGTGGGCCGCTAGGGTGGGGCCTGGTTTTGGGCCCCTGGGGGCCGTTTTTGTTACCGGGGGTCGGCAATATCGGCCCCCTGTAACAAAATTGGCCGAAACCGGCGCTCGCAAACTGCTCGGCTGCACCCCCCCTCACCCCAGGGGGGGCCGGCCGAGCAGTTTGCCAGGGCCGGTTTCGGTTGCCAGTCCCGCCCTGGCTGGAGGTGCCCGGTCCAGTGTAGTGCAGGCGAGCCTGGGCCCGAGGACAAGTCTAGAGCTACGTGGCATGAGCACCGCCTTTTCAAGAGAGCATCGGGCAGCCACCGCACAGCGGGGGGCACAGATTCCCTTGACGGGCGACGCACAGGTCGCGCTCCGACCTCGTCACCAATGCTGCGTGAGGCGGAGGAAGGCCCAAGCTACATGTGGGCCTTATAGCACACGGAGCACTGCGGTAATAATAAAACATTCTGACACGTATTGTAGTCTAACCTGGGGACTTGTATTACTGGCCGTACGCTTAACGCTGCGAGTCGGATAAACTATTTGTGGGACGGCAGCAGAGGTGGAAACAAGATCATCCCTGTGCCGTAATGGGAATGGGCTACATTACAGTTGCCTCCTCTTCGCACTCGCATGACAACAAGCAATGAATTGGGATGCTTCCTGGCTGTATGACAGGGCAGCCACAGTAGGTGTGCATCCACGTCTAGTATCTCAAGGTCATAGGCTCTGCCAGCAGGGGATCCATTCAAAAGAAAAAAAAAGCCATCTCTGTTTGCCATGGAGACAGTGAATAGTAGCACTTTAGGCAACAGCCAGGATATAAACTTTAGTGAGACCTTTGGTGTGACCTGCAAGTGCTCAGACCAGCAGTAGTTAAAAACGTACTATCCAATGGGTCCCTAATTTTAAAAGCAAAACAATGACCAATTTCTCAACAATGAGTGTAAAAACTTTTTCCATATCAGTGATGTAGTCATTGTTCTGAATTTACATCTTTTCCTTTTTTCTTGCTTAAGTGTATTTATTTCTTCCCGGTGGTGTGTTTCCGTAGGTTTTTTCATGCAACATGTGAGTCTTGTGAAGCACATACTGTAAATTAAGTCAACTATAGGTGACTTAGTGAGTTCAGGGCAAGTATGGCCGTACATGATTGGGCATGATTGAGAGCCCTGGAGTTGAGGCAGAAGGAGTCCAAGTTTCTTACAATGCCTGTTAGAGGTTCATAAATGTGCTCAGATGTCATGCCCATGCTATATTTGGCCTCTCTGCAGGGCGCACACCGATGGTCCCATATGTGCTAATTGTAATTGCTATTTTATGTGCAAGCATGTGTAGAGGATATACACAGGTATAAAATACTGATAGCACCAATGTAAAAGAAAATGCAGCTTTTACAGGTGAAGAGCAGGAGAGAGGGTATTGTGAAAGTACATGCGGAAGGACAGAGTAAAAAGGTTGTAGTGTGAAAAGGACAAAAAGAGTGGTTGAGACACTCCGTAGACCACCGCCTCATCCACAGACCTTAGTACAGTTTAACTCACTCTTTCTTCTTTTCAGAATTCTAACATTTTCAATTCAAATTATTCACAGCATAATCATTGTTGCTACACATTTATGTGATACTGCTAACAAGCATTGGCAAAGCCAAAAGGTTTAGTTCGTTTTAGGCATTTGATCGTTGCTGTGTGATATATCTGTATACAGAGTTGAAATTAAGGGGATTCAGCTGAATCTTATGTCTGGGAGCTATTATGGAGCTGTATCTGGGCCGTCCCCAGTTAAATATGCTGAATTTGTCCTGATGAAATTTGCCGACACCAGGGCACATTCAGCAGCACCCACACATCATCTGCTATCTGCCTGGAGCAGCAACAGGCAAGGGGAGAGGAGGAGTTCCTATTTTCACTTCAATCTGGGCCCAATACAAAGGCCTCACTTAAAGGGCCACCAGCCCTCCTTTTGCTGGAGTCTCATCCCATCTAGGAGGTATTTAACTCCAAGAAGCCAATACAATGGAGCGAAACAAAGGAAACTCAGGTTCTTATCAGTTCACAAGTGCTTAAGAAAATCTACGATTTGGAGGGAGGTTTTTAACTTTGCTCAACTCCTGTATGTAAGATGTGCTTTCACTGTAAGAATGTCTGATGTATCTGTATGATTAATAACACTAATAAAGCTTTTTTTTTAAAATACTAATTTAATTTTTATATTTCACTTCTTCAGTAGCAATGTTCATCCCAATGTAGGGTGTCAGAACACTTTACATCACACATATAAGGAGACAACGAATTACACAAATGTGTAAGTCAATGTACAGGAACTGTTATATAAGAAAATGAGAGTTACAAGGTGTACAAGTCACAAATTCATACTCGTAGGCGTTATATGTTAAGAGTACTTGATGTGGAAAAAACAAAGTAAGGATTTAAAATGTAATACAGTGGTTCGGGTTGTCTAACCTACTAAGACTTTATTCCTTCCCATAGAATTTCTCTTCATCAACTTTGGAATTTTGAAAGATTGAAGCAAATAAGATTCTGAACCTATGCCTTGCAGTTGTTTGTAGCTCCTTGATGACGGTTTATAGCTCACTGTCCTATATTAACAGGATTGTAACTTATGAACTACAAATAACAAAATTATGTTATGTTACGTGGGTATTTGTATAGCGCACGTACACCAACAGGTTTCTTGGCGCTGGTGAGTCTCAGGTGGGAGCAGTTAAGCAGAATAGCAGCTAGTTTTAGGCCAAGGTGAACAGCCAGGTCTTGAGTTGTTTCCTGAACCGTAGATAGTCGACCTCAAGCCTGAGGAAGGCAGGAAATGCGTTCCAGATCTTAGGACCTAAAAAAGAGAACCGGGTCCCACCAATGCGTTTGCGTCTGATTCTAGGCACTGTCAGAAGGTTCTGATGCATAGATCTCAGAGTGCGCTTGGGTGAGTGTTTGCTGATGAGCGAGACAATAAATCCAGGGCCAGTATCTTGTATAGCTTTAAAAAGTATACATCCCGTTTTAAACAAGGCTCGTTGCTCCACTGGGAGCCAGTGGAGATCTTTAAGCAAGGGGGTGATATGGCAGCGTCTATCCTTGAGATAGATGATTCTTGCTGCTTGATTTTGGATCATCTGAAGACGATGTCTCTGGAATTGTGGGAGACCTACGTAAAGGGCGTTACCATAATCAATTTTGGATAGGATAAGGGCTATTGCAATTTGGGTAATAGCCTCTTTACTAAAAAAGTGTCTAATCTTGCGCAATTTGCGAAGTTGGACAAAGCAGGCAGATGTAACTGAGCCAATTTGGGCACTCATAGAGAGATCCGCATCGATATGAAGGCCCAGACTCTTTATCACTGGTTTAGGAGTGGGTGCCACACCCAATCCAGGGGGCCAGTAGGAAGGAGTCCAGTGAGCTAGTTTGCTACTGGGAACAATTATCTCGGTCTTTTCAGAGTTTAACTTTAATTGGTTGTTGTCCATCCAGGTTTTAACATGCATCATAGACCTCCTGACGAAGTCTTTTCCGTGGAGTTCTCTAGGGCAAAGATTAGCTGCATGTCATCAGCATAGTTGAAAATCTTAACCCCCTTCTGCCAAAGACTAGAAATCAAGGATCGTATATATATATATTGAAAAGAATCGGCGAGAGGGAGGAACCCTGTGGGACGCCACAACTCAACGCTACCGTTTTGGATTTAAAAGGCGAGAGCCACACCGACTGTTTGCGGTCCTCTAAAAAGGATCTGAACCAGTCAAGTGCCGAACCCCCGAGACCCGCTGCGGCAATGCGATCCAACAAAATTTTGTGGTTCTCAGTGTCAAATGCCGCAGACAGGTCAAGGAGGATCAGGGCCTGAGTGCAATCAGTGTCAGCCTGTCCTTTGAGGTCATCCAGAACCGATAGAATCACAGATTCGGTGGAGTGCGCTGGACGAAAGCCTGCCTGGTAAGTGTCCTGGAACTTGGTGGTTTCCAAGAAGGAACTGAGACAAGTGGCAACATGAGTCTCCAGCAATTTAGCCGGGAACGGGAGAAGAGAGATAGGTCTATAGTTCTCCAGTTGCCTTGCGTTTTTTGAAGTGGGATGACCACTGCTTCTTTGAAAGCTAGTGGTACAGTGCCATAGGACAGTGAGAGATTCAGAAACTTAAGAAAAATGTCAGGGAAGGACCGATAGATTGCTTTCAGAATGTTAATGGGGCAGTCCTCCTTGGGGGAGCCTGATTTGACCTTTGCTACGAGATCCAAAAGGCGTTGCTTATCTAGCACAGGGAAGATGTTAAGGGAGTATGAGTTGGAGTGGACCCTATTGTCTATAGTACTACAGTTGTTGGGAACAATGGAATTTTTAAGTTTTTTTCTTTTTCTACGAAAAAGGAGATCAGGTCATTACAGAGTTCCTGGCTAGACGCAAAGGACGGGGTCACGCGACTCGGATTGGATAGTTCTTTCACTATCCTAAAAATTTCTTTAGAGCCATTGTCGGAGTCGAGTACCCTATTGGTGAAAAAGGCTCTCTAAGCCTCCAAAATAGCTGCTTTATACATGTGTAAATATGTGTTAAAATTTAGTTTATCTTCCGCTATATAGGTTTTGCGCCATTTTCGCTCGGCTTGGCGTACTTGAAGTTTAAGTGTTTTTAAGTCCTTGTTAAACCATTTAGATGCTTCGTGCTGCCTAGAGCGGGAAATTTTGGTCTGCAAAGGAGCATGGAGGCTAAAGGCCTTCCTTTGCCAGTCAGTGATCTCTATTTCCCAGTTGTCTGGATCTCCTTCAGGGACCGCCTGCTCACAGGACAGCGTATCCACTAGTTTTCCCAGATAAACCCGGTTCCAATTTCTGAAGGTACTTTTGGAGTGAGAGGGATTGATGATCAATGGTAGAGCATGCAGATTAAAACTGATGGTAAAATGATCTGACCATGCACAAGGTTGAACTACCAAATTGAGCAAATTGACATTGATGGACCACACTTGATCAAGAGTATGGCCTTTAATGTGCGTGGGGGTGTGGATATGTTGGGTGAGGTTAAGGCAGGCAAGGGACTCCGTGAGTTCCTTGGACGGCTTTCCCCCTTCAGTCTCATTGGCCCAGTAGTTCAGGTCTCCTACGACCATCACTTTGTCGTAGTCAGTAATTAAAGACGCAATGTAGTTGGCTATGACTTTGGGAAAATCAGGCATCGTTATAGGAGGTCTGTATAGTACTACACATATCAGGGTGCTATTGTGCAGGTTTAGTTTGACTATAAGAGAGTCAACTAACGGAATTTCAAAGTTTGGCAGTGTAGAGGCAGATAGTTCTTTTTGATGACGGCAGCCACTCCTCCCCCTCTTTTCCTGGCGGTCTGTCAGTACGTAAAGAAAGTAGTTGTCAGGAAGGGCTGCCAGAATATCAGGGAGGACTCCTCTGTGAGCCAAGTTTCAGTCAATAGTAGCAAATCAGGTGCATCAGTATCTAATATATTGTATATTTCTAATTGATGTTTAGCCAGGGAACGTGTGTTTAAGTACAACACATTAAGGTCTTTAACAGGGCGTTTGTCCGTGACGATGGTAGGTGGCGCTAACAGGCTCATAGAAAGTTCACCGATATTTAGGATATCAATAAAAGCCGAAGGATTGGGATTTAAAAGCTCCAAAGATTGCAATTTTTGTGTCAGTCGCCCTTCAAGTAATCGTACCTTCTTTGGTGCCATGTCTCTAAGGCTGGCTGCTGAGTAGATGTACTTTTGGGCAGAGTAACATGCCCCATGCCCCGTCCTGGCACGGACGGGCGCAGACGGGCTTGCATTTGGCGCGCCGCCGGCACGCCCTCTGCGCGCGTCCGCTGCGCGTCCATCCAAGCATCAAATTAAGTAGCTGGCCGGCGCAGGAGAGCCTCAGCGCTCCGCCCACCAGGCCGGAAGTCAACCAGCCAGGTAGGGAGGTGTGTCCGCTATCCTCTGAGCAAACGGCAGTGCCGCGTCAGATCGGGGAAGCGGAGACAAAAGAAAATAAAAGCAGTACGGCGGTAGGTTCAGAAACCGCAATAACAGTTAAAAATACAAAGGGGCCGATTCCGATCTCGGCCGGTAGGGCTCCGAATCGGATTCGGCTTAACCTGATCCGATTCGGAGCCCTATTTCCCGACCGATCTGTACGCGCGTCCGGACGAGCGAGTACGATGTGAAATCGCCGACCGACTCGTTCGGGCGTCCCAACCGCTCCGACCGACTCGTTCCCGGGTCGAACCGCACCGACCGACTCGCTCGGACACGACTCGCACCGCGCAATGGAGACGTTCCCCGGCCGGGTAAGTACGATGCGCGCCGCGAGCAGTCCGACCGACACGCGCCGTCCGGTTCGAATGAGCAGTCGGAGCCGTACTTCGGGGGTCCGTGTCGGACCCCCCTGTACGCGTAGCCGCACAAGTCGCACACAGGGGGGACCCATGGGTCCCCCCTACCTGTGCGTGTACGGCGCGAGTCGCTTCGCCGCGTACCCACTGTAGGGGGCGCCCCCCTGTTCGCCTCGCACCCATTGAGGCAATGGGAGCCCGCGTACGCGTTGTACGACCGGCTCCCATTGACTTCAATGGGAGTCCGACCGACTCGAGTACGATAGCATACGGACGCATCGTACTCGTTCGGTCGGGCTGCACGTGTCCGATTCGGTCGGAAATCTCTCCGGGTCCGGCTCGGTCGGGGAGATTTCCGGCCCGAATCGGAATCGGCCCCAAAGTGTGCAAAATACAAAGTGCAGAGCAAGCAGTATAAAATAATGGGAGGGAAGGGAAGGTGAGTTTAAAACTAGTAAATTTTAAAACTAAGAAAGTGTTGTCAATAGCGAGCAACAGGAGCCAAGAAATTAAAACAGAGCAAAGCAAAAGCCGCAATCTACGTGGCTGTTCTCACCCTTACACTTTGCTGCGCGTCCGTCCCAGCATCAAATTAAGTAGCTGGCCGGCGCGGGAGAGCCTCAGCGCTCCGCCCACCAGGCCGGAAGTCAACCAGCCAGGCAGGGAGGTGTGTCCGCTACCCTCTGAGCAAACGGCAGTGCCACGTCAGACCGGGGAAGCGGAGACAAAAGAAAATAAAAGCAGTACGGCGGTAGGTTCAGAAACCGCAATAACAGTTAAAAATACAAAGTGTGCAGAGCAAGCAGTATAAAATAATGGGAGGGAAGGGAAGGCGGGTTTAAAACTAGTAAATTTTAAAACTAAGAAGGTGTTGTCAATAGCGAGCAACAGGAGCCAAGAAATTAAAACAGAGCAAAGCAAAAGCCGCAATCTACGTGGCTGTTCTCACCCTTACCCTTGTATCTCTGTTACAAAAGTAGTGACCCAGTGAGCTACCTACCACAAATACAAATCTGTGATCTGTATGTTATGTTTTACTGTGCAGAAGGCACATTAACTCTCTATGTTACAACTCTGACTAGACAAAACACAATTATCTCCATCAAGTGCATTAACCAGCAGAGTTATTTTACCAATTTTAGCTCCTCAAAATTGCTGAGAACACAAAGACCTCTGCAGCAATTGCCTTAACCTTGTAAGATGTTTTAAAATGCAGACTGTTTGGGACCAATTAAATAAGCCAGAACAGATTTGCTATCACATTTGTCCTTGTTGACATGATTGTACTACTCGCAAATCCACCCCCTTGCTTCTGCCAAACTTTGACCCCAAATGTGTGGGATCCCAGAGTAATTTATTTCATTTTCAGCACTATCTGGGTGCAAAAGGAGAGTGCATACCACTAAATTGACTTTCATCAAGATGTATAGTAATTATCTTACCCGGGCCTAAATGTGCCTCCGTGGTCTTGGGACTTCTACTACTCCTGGGTGCATTCTACAAAGAGGTCTACTGATGGTGCAAAAGGGCCTCCATAAAGTGATTTCCTGTTAGCATAACAGTACCTTCAGGAGTTTGTCTAAATTTGTGACCGGGCTAACTCCAACCATTTCTCCTTCAGGGGGCACCTTCTTTTGTCCAGCCAGACAGATTTTGGATCTCGCCACCAGAAAGAATAATGAATGTCAAAGCTAGTGGTATACAGATCACTAACAAAGACTTGGGCTGTCCTAAAAGTGACACAGCTGACAAATAATGATACTCACATTCACTTTTGTATACCGCCTTGTTTCATGTTTCTGTGCCGCTTGTGACAAATTTGAAGCAATCTCTCTCGGCACTCACACAAAACATTAAAACTCTACACTTTAGATGACATCAAAGCCCATCCACATCCATGCTCTGTAAGATTGGGCTTCACTAGTGGTCTACTTGGAAAGTGCTTTGAGGCCTCAACAAGAGGTGCAGAAAACACTATAAAAATGCTAAAATACGAATTGATTATTAATGGTAAAGGTTTATTATAGGAGATGTATCTGAAAAACTAATAGGGCTGGGTCAAAGTCAATCACATGGTGGGGAATACTTCAATTATATCGTCATTTAGCATGTGACTGAATCAGTCTGAGCTTATCCTCACTTTTATTGATACCAGCCTGATATAAAATCCTCCTCTTTTCTAAGTGCATATTAAAATCATTCTCTTTTTGTGAGTTTTCCTCATACCCTACCACATGGCGGTCAGTGCCACTGATTCACATGCTTTAAATGCACCATGCATTTTCTTTAAATAATTATTAGAAACTACAAGTCACACGTAAAATTCTGTTTATATCCTATTGTATTTTAAGCAAAACTCATGAGTGAAAGCTGTCTTCTCATTACTATAAAAATATATTTGATTTTGATCATTGCTACTTACCCACACTGTTTTAAAATACTCCATTTGTCATTCATGCTTCCAAAACTACCCAAAGACAACTCCTAACCCTGACCATTTCTGTTTAAACACAGCAAAACAACATGTATAAATGTAACTAAATTGGCTGTCATTCATTAAGTCCTCTCCACTTAGTGCCACAGAGCTACTGAGGTTTGGCTGAAACTTGTTTCTAAGAATAGAGGCCCAGGCCATTTTTTTTAATCGCCCAATAAAATGGGACACACACACGACATGACGTCATTTTTCAATCGAAGTATCATGTAAATGTAAGCGGGTTGAGCCTTTTTTAAATGATGATCAGACATGTCTAAATTCTATTACATGAGTGGTTATAAAAAGGCTAGTGGGCAGATGACATTTAATAGAGGTTTCATGGTTGGAGATTCAAAATTATTATAAAGACGCTGAATAGCATGCATCAAAGCAGCGCCTTTTGACTTTAATGAGGCTAGCTGCTCACTAGTCCTTCCACGGTCGTTGGATACAACAAAGTAGATATGGGGGCCGATTCCGATCTCGGCCGGTAGGGCTCCGAATAGGATTCGGCTTTACCGGATCCGATTCGGAGCCCTTGTTCCCGACCGAATCGTACGCGGGTCCGCCCGAGCGAGTACGATGCGAGTTCGCCGACCGACTCCGTCCGGGCGACCCGACCGCTCCGACCGACTCGTACCCGGATCGTACCGCTCCGACCGACTCGCTCGGACCCGATTCGCACCGCGCAATGGAGACGTTTTCCGGCCGGGTAAGTACGATGCGCACCTCGACCGCTCCGACCGACTCGCGCCGTCCGACTCGAACTCGCTGTCGGAGCCGTACTTTGGGGGTCCGTGTCGGACCCCTGTACGCGTACCCGTGCGAGGCGCACACAGGGGGACCCATGGGTCCCCCTACCTGTGCGTGTACGCCGCGAGCGCTTCGCGGCGTACTCGCTGTAGAGGCGCCCTTGTCCGCCTCGCACCCATTGAGGCAATGGGAGCCCGCGTACGCGTTGTACGACCGGCTCCCATTGAGTTCAATGGGAGTCCGACCGACTCGTGTCCGGTGGCATACGAATGCATCGGACTCGTTCGGTCGGACTGCACGGGTCCGATTCGGTCGGAAATCTCTCCGGGTCCGGCTCGGTCGGAGAGATTTCCGGCCCGAATCGGAATCGACCCCATAGTGTCTGCTTTTCTCACCTGGTGTTTTGCCAATGTACCAACATATAATTTTATAATTTTTTGGGGAAAAAATAAAACTACCTTTTTTGCATTCATTCTCTATTTGTTAACCATGTTATAATTATATAAACCCCCCAAGGGCATTTGCAGGCCCCTTGCTGTGTGGTCTAAAATGTTGGTGTCATCACCTTACTGTATGCGATGTTTATGTAACCTGGGTGTTTGGTTTCCTTCTACCATAATGGCCTCTGGTAAGTCAGCTTTATATAGATTAAAAACAAATATGGTCAACACACCGCACTTGCTTAATCCTCTGTTGGTCATAATCTTCTTTGTAAGTTGCCCATTTTGAGCCAGTTTCACTTGGACTCAAGTGTTCCAGTAGAAAGCTAATGGGGCAGCTTAATAATTTTGTCCATACAATGGCTCTATTCACCCCATCAAAGGCCATAATGGAAGACTATAAAACAGGCAATCAGGCTGATTTTCTTAAATTTCATTGAATCACATATCATCATGGATAGTGCCAATAAAGAATCTATTGTGTTACTTTCTGCTTTAAACCCCTTTTGCGTGCATGGGATCAGGTTTTTTGATTGGGCGCAGGCCTGTAAATCTTTATTTATTTTTTTTACTTTATTTTTCATTTTCTGATGTCAAAACTAGAACAAAGTACATCTCTGTCAAGCTCTGAATACATATAGCACAAAGGTTTGATAACAATTCACTGCACATTATGGATCAATATTGAATACATGAAGCCGATACAACAACTTCCAGCTCACAGCTCTGAAAAAATCCTGTCAACTCCCTCCTATTCCATCCCGCGCCCAGGTGCTACAAGCAGGCCTCCAGTATCAGTCGCAGGCTCTTCCCCAACTCATACCTCGGTCCCCCTCCAGTGCACACTCAACAGCCGTCCAATCTCGCAGCCTGCCCCAATGGCCCAACAAATTGTCTATAACACTAGAGTCACTGACACACTCTACTTGGATGCTCATCCCTCAGTGGACTCTACCAACACATCTGATGCCACGGGTGTTAAGTAAGCTTGATATGGCCCCCAGATATCATGCAGCCTAATCAGCAGCGGCATTAAGTCACTATAGACATCCGACAAAGTATTACGCTACGTCATGTCAACATGCCACTCCTTCACTGTAGGGAGAGGACCCCTTACCCAGCCCATAGCAATCCATTTTCACTCCAAGATAGCTTTACATTGTGAAAATGAGATCTTGTGGGCCACAGAGGCACCCGCATACAGTGATTCAATATTAGTGATTTAGCAATGTTCAGAGACGAGTTGCCAGCTTCAAACAGGTTTTAAGGTCTAAACAATTTACAAACTGCCAATTTTTGGGGAAAGCTAGATCTGCATATCTCAGCAATTTTAAGCCTCTGCCCTTCTGTGTATGCCTATTTGGTTTCCCATACCGACAGTTTATAATTTTTCTTTAGGGCGTTAATCACAATTAGAAGTTGAGGGTAAAAGGTAGGCTCCTAATCTTTCTTAAGGCTGGGTTTAGAATAATTTTTGGTTTCTTAATTTGGAGTCAAGCCAGCTATTCCTTCAGACATGTTTAGCTAAGAAATGGTGTTTGTTAGTAGGATTGGTACCCAGATTTGTGTTTAAGAATTTGATCCCTTGTAGAAATCCAATTTGCCAGACTCCGAGCCATCAATTTTGGATCGATGCTGAGCACTCGTCTGCCACAAGCCATTTCATAAGCTTCTCTGATATAACCTCAAACCAAGACATTCACTTTACATGCTGACTGTTGTCCGTATTACCAACTGAGGTAAATGTTGAATTCTTTGAATTAGCCAAACATATATGCTGTGCAGCATAATCACTTTCCAATCTTGTAATAATTTCAAATGCCGTAAAATATATTAAATGTGCAGCAGAATCAAAAGTGCAATGCAGGGCAGCGTTTCTTTATCTAGAAAAATTAGTAAACTTCATCAGTCTGTCTGTAATAAATGTTTCATTCAAAGAGCATAAAATAAAGTAATATAAACCCCTAAATAAGGTATGTCCCGAGGATCATGACGTTGTTGCAAACAAACTAAATCTGATGTGTTAAATTGTGTGGCAAGTTGAGGTTAAAATTGCAGGTTTGTATAATGTCCATATTCTTCTGCCCTCACAAGCTTTTATTAAAAATAGAAGCTAATTTTGGAGCATTCTGTTTCAGATATTTAGAAGCAGCATGCAAATACACATTAAACAACAGCAGGATATTAAAACCTCCAGAATAACTACTCAATTTTAAATCAAAAGCTGGGACATTTTCACAGCCTAGATCTATTAAATAAGTCGTACAATCAAGAGCATTAAAAAAAACAGGTCCATATGCCTTCTTTTGCTCTTTGAGAGGCTGCATTTTGCTCTTTCACTATGAGCATATTCGCACACAGGTAGTTCTCTTCAGTGCTAGTGTTTTTGTTTTTACTTTATTACTTTGGTGTTGCCTTTGTGCTTAGAGTCTGGTGAGATAGCGGGGTGCTTTCTACCAGCTCCTCATGGCACAGGACACATTCCAGATTTATCAGTTGCTGCCTCCTGTTAATGAAGTAAAATAAGTAAAATCCTTTTTGAGTTGCATTTTTATTTGACTGCTGCTATTTCACATCATACCAGGTTGTGTGAATTTGAAACTGTTCTTCATGAATTTGTCTTTTATTTTTTGTTCAGTTTTAAAGTAGAAGTTTATTGAAATAGAAATGCAATTACAATACAACAAGTAAAATACAATGAAACAAAAAATTCATTAGGTCTATTATCTCAACTATGCGATATATAACAACATTAGGGGAAAGTATATCAAATCTATAGGAACCTGTAAACATTTGTAAATAAGATCTAGAAGATATGAAACAAATACATTTTTGTTATTACTTTAAAACAAGTCCTGGAGGTTTAGGTACTTCTTCAATTCTAGGAGTGTGTAACTGTGAAATGCGGGCAGATTTGTTTAAAAAGGTAGTTATGGGCAGCCACAAAAGATCTCTTTTAATAGCGAGAGCCATTGGATAAACGTATGCCCTGTCGAGTCTATGGTTGTAACACACACCATACCACCAAGCTTGAAAAGACACCTGAGAAGTGTCCTTCCAGGATTTCGTAATTTGTTGAAAGGCAACAGCCAGAAGTAAATCTATTATATGAAAATGTCTGGTTTGGGAATCCCAATAATCGGAAACATGACCTAGAAAAATGTTAATAAAATTAAATGGGGCCTGTGTATTAAAGATAGAATTTATTTTTTGCCAAACTTTCAACCAAAATTCATAAATAGGAGGGCAATCAAAAAGCATGTGTTTAAGATCCGCTGAAGGTTGAGAACAAGACCAACAATTGAAAGATACAGCAGAATCAATTTTGTGTAGTGTAGCAGGGGTGATCAAAAGGCGGTTATAATTGAAGAAAAGAGTTTGAGTTGCATTAGCTGCTCTAGATGACTTTCGTATTTTAACCCAGATTTTGTTACAAATTGAATAAGAGAAAGTAGTTAGCAGATCGGATTCTCAAAGAATCTCTACCTCTGACTTAACTCTATCTTCCGGAACCAGAGTAAGATGTTTGTATATTTGAGATGCGGAAGGCAATACGTCTAATAAATTGTGCATAGGAGGAAGAGAGGAAGAAATTAATTGATCAAGAGAAAGTTTGTTATAAGACGATTGAGTTGCTGAAATAAGCAAGTGGTATTTAGTTGCATATGAGTCCGGAAAGGAGAACAGCGACTGCATTACCTGAAATGGTAAACAGGTGCCGTGTTGAAAGAATTGGTGAATCCATTTAAAACCTTTATAATGCCAATCCTTCCAGAAAATAATGTTATTATTTATTTTAATAGAAGTATTGTACCAAATTGATGAATGCAAAAACTGATCTCTAGGAGATTTATAAGAAACAAAAATGGGAGACAAAATTTTACTTGTGTTCTTAAAAATTGGAAGAGATAAAGATGAAGGTCTAGAGGTAAAAGACAGGCACTCCTTTAAGGAAAAAGGATGCCAAGAAGATTTTTCAAGATCTGTCCATAAAGGATAAAGTATAGAGTCATTTTCTTGTAATAAAAGCGACGTTTGTTTAAGACAAAATGCTAAATGATACTTATGGAAATCTGGAAAGTTAACTCCACCCAGATGCTTCGGTTTTTTAAGTTTAATAAGTGACATCCTAGGTTTTTTATTATTCCATAAAAAACGAGATAAAACAGAATATATCTTTTTGCATTGGGATTGTGGGATATTAATTGGCATATTTGAGATGTAAAACAATATAATGGGTACTAATATCATTTTTATAGTATCAAGGCGGCCCCACCAGGATAGAAACAAAGGATTCCAATGCGATGTGTGTGCAGAAAGAATTGAATGAAGAGATTTCAAATTAAGGGCCACAGTATCTTTAACTGTATCAGAGAACCATAGACCTAGATATTTAATCTTATCTGGATTCCAATGAAAAGAAGATGAATTAAAATCAGCATGAAAACATAATCTATTTAGAGGGAGGATTTCACACTTATCTGCATTTAATTTATAACCCGAAACAGATGCAAATTGATCCACTTCTAATAAAAGGCTGATAAAGAAGTTTGCGGATTTGATTTAAAAAGTAAAATATCATCAGCATAAACAGAGAGTTTGAGCTGAGTGTCCCCATAAGTAAACCCTGCAATCTGTGAGTTAGAGCGAATCTTTCTTAAAAACGGTTCCAAAGCAAGTATAAATAATAAAGGGGAGAGGGGACAACTTTGTCGGACACCTCTATGAAGTGGGAAAAAAGGAGACATAAGACCATTAACCAAAATAGATGATTTAGGAGAGGAATATAACAAAGATACATAATTAATAAATTTAGGACCAAAACCGGACCAGGAAAGCGTAGAAAACATAAAAGACCAACTGACTCTATCAAACACTTTTTCGGCGTCCAAAGAAATAACTGCCTGAGAAGATTTATATGATTTGGATTTACTAAGCACATTAAAAAATAGTCGAGTATTATCTGACAGATGCCTACCTTTGATGAAACCACAATGTTCTCTCCCTATTAACTGGGGTAATAATTTATCTAAACGAAGAGCTAATATTTTTGCACAAATCTTATAATCTATTTAATAAGGGAAATAGGACGATAATTTTTACACAATCTGGGATCTTTATTATCTTTAGGAAGGAGACATGTCAATGCCTCTTGAAATGAGCCACCGGAAGTCTTAGAAGAAATAAAATAAAGAAAGAGTTGGTGCAATTTGGGTAACAAAAATTAAGAAATATGAGAATAAAATTCAATGGTAAAACCATCAGGTCCGGGAGCTTTGCCGCGTTTAATGAAGCGAATAGCATCAGAAATATCCTGTCTTAGGATATCTCTCTCTAATATGGAGAAATCAATGTCCTGACATGAAGGCGGAAAAATAGATCTGAAATAATGAAGAGGATCTTGGGGATTAGACTGAGATTCCGGAGTATATAAGGCTTGATAAAATTCCGTAAATTGCAGAAGTATCTCCTCATTTTTGTGTACATGCTGATTAGTAGAGGTTAAAATAGACTAAATTTTTGTACGTTCTTTTTTGATTTTAATATAATTGGCAAGAAGTTTCCCTGCTTTATTTTGACCCCCATAGTATCTTGCACTAGATTTAAGTAGATAAGAATTGGCCCATTCTGTAGAAAGTGTATTAAACTCAAATTTAGTGGATACTAGATCATTTAAGATTTGTTCTGAGTGGGAGTTATAAAAAGAGTGTTCCAACTGCTTAATACGCGTGTTAAGTACTTTAAACTTAGTAGAGGCAGATCTCCGTTTCTGGGAAACATAATTAATAATAAACTCTCTAGAAGCGGCTTTGAAAGTATCCCAGATAACTTGAGGAGATATGTCAGGGGATTCCTTTTCTTTGAAAAAAGTGGTAGCAAATCGCTCAAAGGCATGTGTAAATTGCAAATCCAAGAGCAGAGAATTATTAAAACCGCCTAATTCCCTGGGAGGGAGGAAGGAGATCCTAATCTAAGGTGACTGGTGCGTGGTCAGAAATCAAAATGGATCCTATATCAGAATTAATGATGTGCTGAGCTAGAGCGTTAGAAATAAAAATATAGTCTATATGTGATTGGGAAAAATGTACAGGAGAAAAGAAAGTGTATTCCTGAAGTGTTGGGTTGCACAATCTCCATGCATCGATAAGAGATCGTTGGGATAATATTGACTTGGACTGAGAATGGATTTGTGACTGTATGAATCTAGATTTGGAGCGTCTATCGATGATGGGATCAATAACCATATTACAATCACCTCCAACAATCAAATATTCATCAGTATAAGTCATCAACTTAGATAACACCCCTGGCCAAAAGGAATTATCTGGAGCAGTAGGTGCATACAGATTAACAATAGTGAAAGGAATTCTATCAATAAGTAAGGAGACTGAAACCCATCTTCCTTCACAATCAACATCTTGTGAAACAGTTTGTATAGCAAGGCGTTTATGACATAGAATAGCTACACCATTACGTTTCCCTGAGCCCGGGGAAGCGAAAACATGACCAACCCATTGCCTTTTTAGTTTAGCCACTTCTTTGTCTGAAACATGGATTTCTTGTAATAAAACAATATCACCTTTTAAATTGGCAATGTGAGACAAAACCCTTTGATGTTTTATAGGGGAACCTAAACCGTTTACATTCCATGAGATAAATCTTAAAGCCATTTATAAAATGAAAACAAATTTATAGAATATATAACAGGTAACAATAATAAACTTTCTGTGAAAACTGTAAAACAGAACAGCAAAAAGTATCGCAAAATAGACCTGAAAATGTAACAACTTTTCAGAATAAATTGCATAATAGATATAACTTGAGATTAGAGAACAAGAGAGAGAAAAAGAAGACAAGAAGACAAGAAGATATGAAAAGAAGAATGAATATGCAGAGGAAAATTAAAAAGAGAACTAAAAATAAACGAAAAATTGATAAATGCTTTCCAAAACATAAAAGTAGAGAAAGAGGGTAAAAACATGAAGAAATAGAAAAGAGAGAGAAAAACAAAACCCATACAGGAAATATAAAAACTAACGTACCAGAAAAGACACACAAACTTCGAGGGTGGTGGAGCCACATTAGGGAAACGGTACAACAACTGGAACTCTCTGAAACAGGCACATGAGGAAGGAGGAATATCATCAATAAATGTAAGAGACGTCACATGTAGACTCATGACAAGGGCGTTAACTGAGAAAAAGAAAAAGAAGAAAACGGTTATACAAATACTAATGACATAATACAAAAAACATATAAAACGTATAACCAAGACTGTATAACGAGATAACCAGAACCATTGAAATAAAATTAGACAGTAGGTCGAGAAACTTCCATATCATCTAGTCTGCAGTTATCCAAAAATTGTTGAAGAAGACAAGGGACCTCATAAGTCGTGGTCTTATTCTTATAGGTGACTTTAAACTTACAAGGATGGATAAGACCGAATCTGGCATTAAGATTTCTCAGTGCTGGCCTCATGTCCAAAAATTTCTTCAGTCGATCCGCTGTTGCCTTGGCATAATCCTAAGAAAATAAAAGGGTAGATCCGTGCCAGGAGATTCTAACCTTGATTGCTTGCAGGACTTTCAACAAGTCTGTGTATTCTAAAAAATACAAAATAACTCCTCGTGGTTTATTGGATGAAGACGCAGAATGTGACACATGACCTAAACGATGAGCTCTCTGAATGTTCAATGGCTGAGATTCCGTTAGATCAAGAATTTTTGGAAGAAATGTCTGAAAGAAGGGGAGAGGATTAGGTCCTCCAAGACCTTCAACCAAGCCGTAAATACGTAGGTTGTTGCGACGGTTGCGGTTTTCAAGATTCTCAATCTGCTTTTGAAGAAGTGAAATTGGGATTGCATAGAAGGAACTTGAACTGCAACAGAGTGAAAAGAATCCATTTTGTATTCTAAATGAACAACTCTGCTTTCCATATGTGACCATTTATCGTCCAATTGTTGAAGGCGAGCATTAGTCTCTTCCATGCACGGCTTAAGAGCCCGAATTTCCTTAAGAATAGTTTCCATAGAGATTGAAGGAGGAGATATAGTTGGCGAAGGTGGATCCTTTTTAACCCTTTTTCCAGATAAAAGGGCTGACGAGCCCGATGATTTGGACGCCATTTTAGAACTTGGCAGTGGAATACTTGAAGGCGGGAGATTTGATGCTGCACCTTGGTCGGAATCCGCTATGTTCTCTTGAAGAACAGAAAAAGGGTTGAAATCCACTGCAAAAGATGGAGAAGTATCGGGAGAGCGACGAGTAGGTTGTTTTCTCCCCATGCACAAGATAGCATAAAAGGAAACACGTAGTCAAAAATTTGAAAAGGCTTGATAAGGCAGACAGCAGAACAGTAAATATGATAGAACTTTATATAAAAAAAGGACGATTACCAAGAAGAGTAGATGAGGCAATGTTGAGATAAAAAGCACCAGAGGCAATCCAAAAATAAACAATTATTTGAGGACCATTGAAAAAACACAAGCGAAGCAACTGCAATATAAAGGCATCATCCTTGAATAATAAACATTAGCAGGAAGTCCAACAATGAGATTTTCATGGATTACTTGGTTGAAAACTCATTGGTATTCATGACTGACACTAGAAACATCATCGCGATGGAAACAAGATGGCGGCCTCATTCCTGAGGAAAAAACGTGATGTGAAATAAATGTCCAAAAACGGCTCTTCTCTCACCGGTAGGCAGCAACCAATGCCGGAAAACAGATGTGGGTAGCTTCACAGGGCGTCGCCTCACATTTTGAAGTCAACAGCGGATTCCCGCCGCAACACAAAACGAAAGTCCCCCGCGCCGCTACGGAGCTCACAGCGGAGCAACCATTCCGTCGGCGTCCAAGCCCCGCCACCCCGTCTTTTATTTTTTTAGCATGCACGCAATGAAGTACATTTCTAGCTGCACTCCTATATGTCATGGTGGTGAACAAGCATCTTACCTTCGGTAATGCCTTATTTGGTAGAGACTTTATCTAGCCACAGATTCCTTATCTTAGAATATTTCCCATGTGTCAGACTGGTTCTGGAAATTTTCAAGCAATCCCCTTGTGTGCCGGTCGGTGATGTTGTTCAGATCCGCATGGCGTTGGCAGCGCTGGATGTAGCTTGTGCAGTGCCTATAAAGGCGCCACCCCAGCACACTGACCTCAGTTCTTGACTGTTTTTCCGCACCAGAAGCACAGAGCTAAACTGAGGTGGAATGACTAGTGTGCCAAGGTGAGGTTTTGAACAATTGCTTCAATGTTAAATGAAATACAGTTTGCAGAACTAGGTGGATGGAAGGGTTGGTAAGGAATCCGCTGATAGACAGAGTCTCTACCCTATAAGGCGTTACAGAAGGTAAGTAACTGATAGAGATTTCTAGCCACAGATTTCTTACTTTAGAATGAATACCAAAGCAATCTCTCCCCGGAGGTGGGGCTGTGGACTGTGTTACACTAAGAAGTCCTAGCGGTCCGAACGAGCAAAATGCCCATTGCGCCAGACCTGACTGTCTAGGCAGTAGTGTTTGGCAAATGTGTGAAGCGATGTCTACGTACCTGATAGATATTCAGAACAGAGGCCCCCCATAGCTAAAGCAGTGGTTGCAACTTTATCTCTGGTGGAATGGGCTCTTAAGCCCTCAAGGGGCTGGTTTTTAGCCACTGTGTTGCACATTCTAATACATCAGACAATCCATCTGGAGATGGTTCTCATGTGAACTGTATTGCCTTTCTTCGTACCTGTAAAGCCAATAAAGAGATGATTCTCTACCTGGAAGTCTTTGGTATAATCGATGTAAAATGACAGCACTCTTTTTGGGTCCAGATAGTGGAGTCTCTCCTCTTCCATGGTGAGGAAAGTATGCAGTGTGCCTGATGTGAAAAGATTTAAATACCTTTGATAAAAAGGAGGTATGGGTCCTTGGGACCAGTGGGCCTGATTCACAGAACTAACTTACGTCAAAATCCTAAACTTACAACAATTTTGGTATTCACAGAATGAACTTACACATTTGGGTATTCACAGAATGAACTTACACATTTGGGTATTCACAGAATGAACTTACACATTTGGGTATTCACAGAATGAACTTACAACAATTTTGGTATTCACAGAATGAACTTACACATTTGGGTATTCACAGAATGAACTTACAACACTTTTGGTATTCACAGAATGAACTTACACATTTGGGTATTCACAGAATGAACTTACACATTTGGGTATTCACAGAATGAACTTACAACAATTTTGGTATTCACAGAATGAACTTACAACAATTTTGGTATTCACAGAATTAACTTACTCATTTTGGTATTCACAGAAGGCACTTACTCATCAATGAGTAAGTGCCTTCTGTAAATACTAAAATGTGTAAGTTACACAAAATGTGTAAGTTACACAAAATGAGTAAGTTACACAAAATGTGTAAGTTACACAAAATGTGTAAGTGTCTTCTGTGAATACCAAAATGAGTAAGTTTATTCTGTGAATACCAAAATTAGTAAGTTCATTCTGTGAATACCAAAATGGTAGTAAGTTTAGGATTTTGTCGTAAGTTAGTTCTGTGAATCGGGCCCAGTGTGTCTAAGAAAAAGGTCGTGTAAAGGGGATGAACCAAAAGGGCCTGCAACTCACTAACCCTCCGGGCAGATGTTAATGCCAAAAGGAAGCCAGTTTTGATAGTCAGCATTCTGAGAGGGCAGCCGTGCATAGGCTCAAATGGCGAGCACATGAGAAAGGTGAAGACTAAATTAAGATACCATTAGGGCACAATGAAGAGCATAGAGGGAAACGTGTTGTAAACCTTTTAGGAAACAATTCACAACAGATGACTCAAACAAGAAGGTTGGTCAGGCAACCGCAGTAAGGCCGAAATGGCTGAAAGGTACTCCATAACCATGCCCAAAGCAAGGCCTTGCTGGACAAGGGATAAGACAAACAAAAGGACTTCAGACAAGGTTGCAGATAGAGGAGCAATGGATTTGGCAGCCAACCAAGCTACAAATTTGTCCCATCGGCAGGCATAAATTGTTTTGGTGGAAGGACGCCTGGCTGCCAGAATGACATCGCATACTTTAGGAGGGAGATCAAAAACCCTCAATTGTCGCCGCTCAATCTCCAAGCATGTAGATGAAGAGTGTGCTGGTTTGGGTGCAGTCCCCGCCCTGTTGCTGCAATAGAAGACCCTCCTGAAAAGGCAGCCTGATCGGAGGACAGATGCTCATGTTCAGGAGTTCGGAACACAAGACCCTCTTTGCCCAATCTAGGACCACTCATATGACTTGGGGCCGGTCGTTCTTTATCTTCTTGAAAACGCTGGACAGGAGTGGTATTGGCAGAAAGGCATATAGGAGTCCTGAGCTCCACTCGAGACGAAATGCATCTCTGAGCGAGAGTCGCCTTGTAAACTAAAGTGCGTAGAAGTGCTGACATTCCGCATTCTCGGCGGTGGCGAACAGATTGAACCAAGGTTCTTCCCAATCATTGAGGAAATTTTGCACCACCTCCGAGTAAAGACTGCATTCATGATCTGCGAGGCATCAATCGCTCAGTTTGTCTGCTCTGGGGTTTAGCGAGCCCAAAAGATGTTGAACCAGCAGGAATATGTCCTGATGTTCCAGTCATGTCCAGAGATGCAGGGCCTCTTGACACACGACCCCACTCTGCCCTGGTTGTTGCACTACCACATGGCAGTAGTGTTGTCCGTGAACACCTGAACCAGCCTTCCCTTGATAGAAGGATGAAAGGTTTTCAATACCAGGTGATTCGCTCTCAGTTCCAATAGTTTGATGTGGAGCTGAGACTCCACCGGAGACCATTGTCCTCTGATCTCCACCTCTCCAAGTTGGCCACCCCAATCCAGAAGTGTAGCATCGGTCACTACCGTGAGCTCTGGATGGGGAAAAGAAAGGGGTCTGCTGTTGACCCAATCACGGTCCATGAACCACCACTGGAGATCTTTAGCAGTTCCCTCCGATATCTGGACCTGGTCAGAGAGACTCCCCTGATGCTGTGCCCACTGGGACTTCAGATACAACTGCAGGGCCCACATATGACAACAGACATGTTTTACCAGCAGGATGCAGGATGCCATGAAACCCAGCAGTCTCAGAGTCAGTCTTACTGTAATCCATGATAGAGGTTGAAACATTGGAATCATAGCCCGCATATCCTGGACTTGCTGTTCTGGAGGATAAGCCCAAAACTGCACAGTATCCAGAATAGTTTCGATGAACGGGAGCATCTGAGAGGGAGCCAGGAGTGACTTTGGCACGTTGATAGTGAACCCCAGCAAATGCGGAAGATTCGCCATAGTCTGGAGGGGGGGAGGGGTGACTGCCTGGGGCGAGCCCAGTAAGTCAGTCGTATCCAATCCACATCTTTGCTGCATCTCTCCTATCAGCAACAGCTATGGGAGAGTGTAGCCCAGGCCTCCTTCGGGAACATGGGCAGTACTTGCGCAACAGTAACCAATAAGCATGCAATGTTCACGGACCACTTTGCGAGGCTGGGGAAAAAGAAATTTTTTTTGCAGAAGATATCCAGCCTCTTGGATTCCCTATCTGGTGGTGTGGTAGGGAACATGTCTGGATTTATCATAGAGGTTGCAACCGGAAATACCAGGCTCTCAGGGTTGGGGTGCTGGGAGAGGAAAGCTGAGTCCTCAGAAGTGGGGCGATGGCAGCAGGAGATGGTACTGTGAACAAGAGTGCCTGTGCAGGGCTTGGTCCAGAACATCTGTGAGCTGAACATCTGTGAGGTCTTCATTAAAGGGGAGTAAGGGTTCTGATGAGGATACCATGGGCTGAAGTACCTCTGACAAGCATTGGTCTTGATCTCGAGCATGGGCATGGGCAGCTGCAGGTCTAGGACTGAAGCCGCCCTCCGGACCACCATTGTAAAAAAAAAAAAAAACCTTCCTCCACATCCACTGTAGGAGGAGAAAGGAGACCAGTGTCTGGTGAGTTCTCCAGACCATCGGTGTCAGCCAGGTCCTCGTACCAGATGTCATCAGCCATGGACTCCGCTAGGGGGTCAGAGTGGCTATAGAGATCCTCAGATCCCTTTAATTCATGTTCCTCAGAGGGCCCTCAAAAAAAGGGCTTCGTCTCCAATTCAGGCCGAGTGGTCCTGGTTGGCGCCAGAGGTGTTTCCAAACAACGCCTTTCTGGCTCTGTATCAGAGTTGGGAATCACAATGAGATCGGCGCAACCGATGGGCATCGGTGGTGCCGGGAATGACACCACTGGAACAGTCCATTGGAGGAGGTTACGAGGTCACAGCCGGGGACGATCCATATTCACCAATGGATCCTGAGGGACCGACTGGCATCAAGGGAGGACCCGCCGGCGGAGCCCCAGTCAGAGACCCTTCCGAACCCAAGGGCCTGAAGGTGCTCCAGAGGGGATCAACCACACAAAAATGAGGCTCATGGCCTCAGAAGATTCTCGTAGTTGGGTGAGGGTTGTTCCGGCTCTGGAAAACTTGGGGAAGTACAGAAGTGATCCAATGTCAGACGTCGGCTCCACAGGAACAACCTGGGAGGGGGGTCTGGATCTGCAGCCTCGTTCACTCATGCCATCCCAAAAATGGGAATGAGGCAGAGGAGTCGAAGAGCGCTTCGACTTCTTGGACTTCTTCTTGTGGAACTTACCTGAAGAAGTCAGGGATCACGATGAAGATCCACACAAGTGACTCCGGGAGTGGTCCAAGTCCTTCCTCGCTAACGGGACCTGGAGCGGCGCAGAGTCGCGTGATGAGTGGCCAAAAGCTTCATGACCCGCTCGCACATTGCCTTGGAGTTCATGAACTTGCACTCCATGCAGGCTACAGACTTGTGGTCCTGCTCCAGGCACCCCAGACACATCAAGTCGGGTCTGTCACCAACATATGTCTGTGACAGACCCCTGCAAATCTTAACCCAGTAGGTTTCATTGAGGACATCTCCCAAAAAAATAGAAGAAAAAAGGGCACACTAGTCGACTTCAACAAACATCGAACAAAAAGGCAGTAAAAAAATGACTGAGGGGAGCTCATCCAGATCCACGCTGATGGCCCAGAAAAGAAGGAACTGAGGTCAGCACACTGGGGTGGAGCCTTTATAGGCACTGCGCACATCACTTCCTGGGATGGAAGCCGACGCCACGCAGAGCCAAACGACGCCACCTACCGGCGTGCAAGGGGATTGCTCATAAAATTCCAGATCCAGTCTGACGCCTAGGGAATATTCTAAGGTAAGTAATCTGCAGCTAGAAGTCTCTAGCATATGTATTTTAATTGAGGATTGGAGTTTTATCTGTAAACCAATTCATTCTGCATGTTATTCATGTATGGCCTTCTAGTTAACTTTCAGTGCTCTTGAACATCGTTTTATTTGTAAACCAATTAGTCTGTATGTCCTGCTTGTATGACTTTCTAGATTGCTTAGAGTGCTCTTGTATGTTATATTTATATAGACATCTAACTTTTATATTACTAATTTGAGCTCTGTCGTTTATTCCTATCTATCTATCTACCTGTCTTTCTGTCTAGCTACCTGTCTCTCTACCTGCATATTTGTCTATCTACCTGCCTATCTAGCTGTCAATCTACCTATATATCTACCTGTCTATCTATCAACCTGCCTATCTACCTGTCCATCTATCTAGCTATTTTTCTATCTATCTTTGCAACCCTTTCTGTCTATCTATATCTATCTTTCCATATCTATCTATCTAATTTATCTATCTTTGCAACCCTATGTGTCTGTCTGTCTATCTAATTACAAATCTCTCTATCTAATTACGTCTGTCTGTCTACTTCTCAGTCTTTCTGTCTATCTGTCTGTCTATCTATCTATCTATCTATCTATCTATCTATGTGTCTGTCTGTCTATCTATCTGGCTGGCTACCTACCTATCTATCTATCTACCTATCTATCTGTCTGTCTATCTATCTTTCTGCCTATCTGTGTGTCTGTCTGTCTGTCTATCTAGCTGGCTAGCTACCCGTAAGTCTAGATACCTGTCTTGCTCTCTATCTATCTACCTATCTGTTTAACTCTCTGTCTGCTCTATCTCTCTATCCACCTGTCTGTCTGTTTAACTCTCTATCTACCTGTGTGTCGGCCTAACTGTCTGCCAACTCTGTCTATCTATCTACCAGTCTGTCGGTCTAACTCTGTGTCTGCTCTGTCTATCTACCTGCCTGCTCTGTCAAACGTTCAGCCTGCTCTGTCTGTCTAACTCTCTGTCTCCTCTGTCTGTCTAACTATCTGCCTGCTTGCGGGTATCTACCTATCTATTTATCTATCTATCTGGCTGGCCATCTATCTATACAACTCTATCTGTCTTTGCAAGCCTCCCTTTTTACCTATCTTTTCAATGCTTCTTACCTATTTGTAATAAAGATTTATAAAAACATTAGCAAAAAAGCATCAGCCACGAGGCTGGCCGCCAATCAGTAGCGGCTCCTGGAGGGAGTGCTGCGGGGCGGTGGGGCGGGGGAGGGGCAGGGTGGCGGGTAGTAAAATCCGGCTTACGGCCGAACTGAGTTAAGTACATAAATAATTTAATAAAACGAATGACATTGCACGCGCTGCATCGCCGATTGCGATGCAGCGCGTGCAATGTCATTCGTTTTATTTAATTATTTATGAACTTAACTCAGTTCGGCCGTAAGCCGGATTTTACTACCCCCCACCCTGCCCCTCCCCCGCCCCGCAGCACTCCCTCCAGGAGCCGCTACTGCCGCCAATGGCAGATCAAATGGCTTTTTTAGGTTTGGTCTTATCCAAGACCTTTTGATTTTACTAAAATGATGTGTGTAACATACCTAGTAATAGGGATTTTCGGCCAGATTTCATCCATTAGTCTGTTGTATCATTCACATTTTTCTTCCGCCCACTCCAACATGCATCATCGGGCAGTGAGTCAGTCTGCTTCAGCCACCAGCTGACTTCACTGTGAATTATGGCATGTTACCCTTTCACAAGGAGCACATCCTCACACAAAGTAGTTCTCTTCGGTGCCAGGGACTACTATAATAATGTGTGTTTTTTGCAGTAAAAATATTTTGGCATTCAACTTATTTTAGATTGATGGGGGACCGGCAGCAAGCTCAAAACAGCAACAACATTTTCTTGCAAAAACCACCACAGAAAAAAACAAGATTTTCTAAAGCCAAAAGACTGGTGGCCAGTGTCAGACCTCTTGGCCTTGCCGATGCTTGTTTGAACTGTAGTTGCTATTGTGACATAATGAGGCCTTGTTTTAAGAGCCACTGTATTTACAAAGTCTTTTAATACAGACTTAGGACTGTTTGTGTTCTTAAACTGTAGGGTACTAATAAATAGCTCAGGGTATTTAAGGCAATTAATTTCGAAAGAGTAATACTCCAAGCTTCAAATATTTTGTAGTTTCATTCCAAATTTGAAACATTAGAATCTTCCCAGATGACCTATTTAGTTTCTTTCATGGATCCGGTAATACCCTCAATGAATTAAATTCCTTTAATGCAGCTCGAGTTCAAGTGTTTCACTTCGACATAAGAGTGTAACAGCTTATATATATATATTTATATATATATATACCTTCTATTTACGATGTTAGGAGAACCCCTGGATATATATTCAGGTGTGAAAAAAAGGATTCGTTAATTTTCAACTTCTTTTAATCTCTTGTCATACAAACCAGAGCTGCGGAAGGTGACGTCAGTAGGTTGACAGACGGAAGAGAGAGGTGTTTTTTCAGCTTGGTTTGAAAACGCTGGATACGATTCGATGTCAGACCTAGAGGAATTAAATTCAGCTGCTGAAGGGGTTAGGGAGGAAGGAGCTAGCAAAAGAACGCCAGCATCACAAGGTCGGCACAAATCTGCTTCCCATCTTTCCTGGATAAGCCAGGGCTCTGAGAAAGTGTGGTTGCAGTCACGGCAGAACTGCTGGAACTGGGAATCGAAGCTGCTTTTGGTGACAATGCAGGTGATTCAGCACGTGTTATTAGAGAGAATGGCGCGGCCACTTGCCCTCAACCATTTACAGGGTTTCGAGGGCGCGCAGGTGTTGAGGTGCCAGTCTTAAATTTCTGAGCGAGGTCTCTACTGATACATCTATTTCCTTACTGCTCTCCTTCAAATTACCCAAGCCATAAATTTGATCGGCCTGAGTGTCCTCCTTGCCATCACCTTCTAATTAAATTGGATGCTTTGTTGTTGGACAGATTCGGAAATAAGTTAAATGCTCCTGGGGTCATATTAGTGCTTGGATACTAAAATATTAGATTTAGAGGATTTGTTAAGCTTACAAAACACCTTTTTTGTTTCCTTGACAGAGAATTCCTCACAGCTAGGGGTTGGGGGGTATTCAGGCACATGTGGTGTGGTTGGACCCTTGCCCGGAGGACCTAGATCATCCATAGTTATGTCTATGTATGCATTTCACTAAGTGACAACTATTGTCAGGTACCGGGGGCCAGGTGAGGGTCATCCAATAAGGCTGAGTTGTTTGGGGCCATAATCTCTGTTAGTATGCTAAAAGCGGCAGTCAAGTGGTTTGGAGTGAGTTACAGCTTTAATCTGTTTAATTGATTTCTAGACTTCTATCATTGAAGTTAAAATGGAAGCTTATAGCCAATTATGGCAGTTATAGTAGCGTCCAAAGGGCAGCAAAGAGTAGTCAGGGCCTCATTAACATTATTGCAACTCCTTCCATAAGAAGAGCTTGAGTCTAATACAGAATCAGAGCAGGGACTGTAATACAGATAGTTGGCTCACCTCAAGCTCTGGAATGACAGGGCCATCCTACATAGCTCCCATGGACTACTCCGCGTGATGACTAGAGAGAGGCACACTAGACCAAAATTCATTCAGAGCGTCTGATTAATTTGTAAGCATGGTAAGTGGATTTGACAGGGTTGTTTAAGGACTTGAATTCTGGGTAAAAAGCTTGATTTCAAATGCCCACTCCTTACAATTGGATTCATGTCTACTGTTAAGGATATTGCCGTCGATGGAGGGGCTGTAAACAGCTCGAGTTGCACAGCTAGGAATTTGCCAGTGTCATATATTAACTCCGGTGTCCAACATATGAGCGTTTGGAAAAAGTGCCTTTCATCAGAATACTTTTCGCCACTACTTAAGACCATATCTCCAATGTTGGTATGTTCATTGGCTTCCAAATAAAAACTCTTTACAGACATTTTGTTTTTATGAAGGGAAGAAAATGTGCCATCGATGATTGGTTTAAACAACTTCTCCTTGAAGGCCAACCTGCTCCTGGTCAGCATCTTCGGTTGTATGCCTCATAGGCCTTGTGGACCCACCTAACTCGTATCATTCTAAATCGACTATAAGATGACAGCCACCTATTCCAAGGAGGAAAGGCACCCCCCTCCCCCACTGGTGGTATCTGAAGCACCGCTCCATAAGCCATTGAAATCAAGGTTCTCACCCAATGGCTTAAAGAAGCAGTGGTTGGCTTACCACCTCTTCTGACTGGCCCAAAATTGATGAACATAGGTTCAGACTGTTTCAAAGAGGATACCATATCTAAATAAATCAGTAAAGCCCTTCTAACATTCAGGCAATGAAGTACCTGGAAAAAATGCAGAAAAAAACAACTCCTGCTGCCTAAGAAAAGGGAAGTTCATCTTCGTAATAAAGGAAAGTAACAAGGATAGCATATCTCTGTCCTGAAATATTTTACACTAGGGGGATTTATGAGAAAGCCCACCCAATTATCACAACTTTCTGGCAGATGTAATAGCCACTAAAAAGAAGATTTTCAAAATCAAAACCCTGAGATCTACTTGGTCAAGGGTCATGGGTTTCAAATGGAGAACAGGTCAAAGCCCTCCACAAAAATTCCAAATCCCATAACGGAAACTGTTTCTGAGAAGCAGGATAAATATTGGCCAACCCCTTAAATAGACGTGGAACCAGCTCATCTGAGTCCCTAAGGTCCCCCCAAGAAATATGAAAAGCAAATATTGCGGCCCATTGGACTTTTAAGGCTGTTAACTTCAAACCCAAAGAACTCCCGCCTTGGGGAACTGCAAAATGTGACCTAGATCAGGGCCAACCTCCATTTCTCCCATTGTAGGATCCAACTCTTTGGAACTGCTCCACCTACTAAAGACCCTCCAATGCCTCATCCAGGATCGGAGAGTAGAACCTCTTAGAGAAGCTTAGAGAGTGAAAGCAACCTCATGCGAAAGGCCATTCCTCTTTAGCTCCTTCCTTTCACCTTCCAAGCCGCCCAGCTTATCTTCATCAGGGAGTGAAAAGAAAACACTGGAAAGAGAAGGGGAAAGGGCTCTTTAGGAATCCTTCACTCCTCTGACACCCTCAGACTCTTCAGCAGAGTATATCAATTTTAGCAGGGGCAAGCTAGCCCTCATAATGACCTGCACCTTCTCCCTCCTTAACCTCACTAGAAAGGCTGTATCAGAGAGGAAGGAGGAAACGCATACAGAAGACCCAGAAACCATCTGCATGAAAGAGCGTCTACTGCCCATGCCTTCTCCTCCCTCCACTTGGAGCATCCGTTGAACTTTCCCATTGGCCTCTGAGGCAAACAAATTTAGGATATGTACCCCCGATTTGTTCATTAACTAACTGAAAATGGATGGGTGAAGGGAAAAATGGATGGACGAGGGAATCTCCATTACAAGAGATCCCCTTGCATATTGTCTATCCCCCGAATGTGAACAGCTGTCAGGAATATAACAGATTTCTGGGCCCATCTGAAGATTTTGTTCAATATCTTGTCCAGAGAGAGGAATTTAGTTTCCTCTGCTTGCAGATGAACGCCTTTGCAGAGATCTTAGCTGTTTTCACTAGAACATGTTTGTTCTGAAGTAAGGAACTGAAAGCTGTTGGTGACTTCCTTATTACCTCCAGTTCCCTTTAATTCAATGATTTCTGAGTCTGAATCAGAGACTAGGAACCTTTGATCTCTCGAGGACCCAACCATGCTCCCCATCCTGACAGGCTTGCACCTGTAGTGATGAAAATAGGTAGAGTGGGAGACAGAGGCATACCCTTGCTGAAATGTTTGCTGACCAACCACCAATGCAACTCTGACCTAATTGCCTGAGAGATTGGAATCCTTTTGCTCAGATCCAGAGGAAATGCAGTCAAGTGGTCAAAGATGTACTTCATTAGTAGATGTAAATGAAACCTTACCCAGGGCGGCGGCGCGCATTAGACAGCACCACGCAGCGAGAGGTCTGGGCTTCAGTACAAGGGGGTTATTAATATCGCCATACGCAGACGATATTACACTCTACATAAATAACCCAGAGGAGAACATTGCCCCCCTAATACGCAAACTTATAAATTTTGGCAGACTGTCCGGTATTTCCATAAACTGGGGAAAGTCCATCATATTCCCGCTAACAGACGCCGCCACCTCGTTCCCTGTGGAATATTCCCTTCAATGGGCCGACGGACCGATAAAATACATGGGCATATGGCTTAGCCGGGAGGTGCAAGAAATATGGACCATGAATTTCGGGAGAGCCATTACATGGCTGGAGGGAAAAGTCAATGTCTGGGCTAGACTACCCCTTTCCCTAGCTGGGAGGATTGCAGTAACTAAAATAGTGGTCCTGCCTAAATTTTTAAATGTATTCGTTAATATTCCGATCCCGCTCACACAGAACCTTTTTTGGCAAGCTCAGATCCTTATTAATCACCTTGATATGGTCGGGAGGGCAGATGCGCATTACATGGGAACTGCTAACGCTACCACTGACGCAGGGAGGGCTGGGCGCCCTGGACTTTCAATTATACGCTTGGTGTGCACAAGCACAGTTCCTACATTTCTGGTTACACCCTGTCCCGTTCCAGCCACACGTCGCAGTAGAGATGGACATAGCAGCACCGGTGCCCCTCCAAGTGGCGGTATACCAGACATACAAACGGCCGCGTGAAGGTGTTGACACAGTCGAAACCCTGAGATGGGCGTGGGAGAAGCTCAGAGACAGAGCCAAATTGTCAATCTTATACACTCCCTCCATCCCTATAGCGAATAACCCTATGCTTCCGGTAATGTCGGAAGGAGCCAGCAGATCTATAGCTAGTTAAATGGGCCTACAAACATTTGAGGACTTATACCCTGACGGCAGTTTTAGAGCCCCGCCGGAGACTATAACCGGGAGGGCCGGGCTGATTCCGGAGCTCTTCCTATACTACAGACTACGCTCCACCTGTAAGCAACTACATGAGACTTTCCCAGATTCCCCGCCTACTTTGCTGGCACTTGAGAATATTATCAAGACGACATCTACTCGTAGACTAATCACACGTCTATATAGTAATATGCAGAACTCGGCCCCCATCACTACGCCAAAGGCACTACAGGGCTGGAACTCAGACTTACAAACCCCGTTAACTGACGAGCAATGGGCATTTTGCTGTGGGCAGCTCACCGCTCTATCGCCAAACTATAAACTGCGGTTGATCCGTTTTAAATTCCTCCACCGGTTTTATAGAACACCAGTTCAGTTGCACAGAATGAAGATTAGGGCGGATGATAGGTGCTGGAGATGTGGATTTAGCCCGGCCACATTCATGCATATGGCATGGGTTTGCCCCGGGCTGGCAGAATTCTGGTTGAAGGCTTTCCGCATGATATCATAAACACACCAGCGGAACCCAAGCCCCACATAGGTGTATTGGGTTATGTGAAAGACACACTGCCGGAACACAGGAAATTGCATGCCATGCTATTGCTTTTCGCCAAACGCAGGGTAGCCATACATTGGGGCAGGAGGGAAATTCCTAGGCTGCAGGACTGGATAAGAGACGTTGTATTTGGGCATACACAACTAACGACATTCTGGGAACTGATGCCGCCTGCATCCAGGCCGAGAGACATTTGGGAACCATTCCTGGTGTGGGCTCGTTCACAGCAGACTGGGGGGGAGGCACAGGGGGGTCAGACGAGGCTGCAGGATACGGATCTGGGCATCCCAGGAAGCAGGCCCATCTGTGAGTAACAGCAGATAAGAGAATCAGGCCCGAACTAGACGCCCACCTACGGGGTACTAAGAGCACGGCCCATGCCTACCATGAACATGACGGTCGGGTACATTCTCGGCTCGAAAGCATCCCTATTTTGGCTATAACATAGTTTGTACTGTTTTGCATGAGAAGAGTTCTGTGCTGTATCTGTCCTGTCGAGGAACCTTATAAATGCTGCTCCTACTTACTGTATCGAAATCATTCTACAAAGTTCTGTATCCAATGCCTTATGTTGGTATTTGTTGGTTTGTAAAATCTTAATAAATAAATAAAAAAATTAAAAAAACCTTACCCAGGGCACCAAAAACACAGTCGCTGCCAAGTCTCCAAGAAGCCAACTTTAGATCTTTTGATGCTGTCATTTGCAGACTCTGGATTGAATCTTGTGCATTCTTATCTCTTGCAACAATATAATCAAAGGCAGTTAGCTATCTCGCTTCGATAAAGCATATGTTTTGAGAGGGAGATAAACTTGAAATCTCCCAATTCAGCAAAAAGCTGTGCTCTTGAAGAAATTTGATGACTCTGTATGACAAGACACTACTCCTCTAGATGCCTGCACAAGTCAGGCCTCTAAGTACGGATGAACAAACACCCCTTCCTAATGAAGAATAGCAATTAGAGGAGTCAACACTTTTATGAATACTCCTGGTGAGGATTTTAAACTTAAGGGTAGAACCCTGAACTGAAAGTGTTGTTCCTTCACAGCAAATCTGAGAAAGTGCTGATGAGACTGTTGAACAGGAATGTGAAGATATGCGTCTTGCAGGTCGAGGGAAGTGAGAAAATCATCCTTGTTCACCAGATGATTGATTGCAAGGTGACCATGCAAAAGTGTATAGTCTTTAACCAGGAATTTATGCATTTCAAATCCAGAACCGGTCGAAAAGCTCCTGACAGTTTTTGATGCAAGAATAGGATTGAATATGCTCCTTTGCCTTTCTCCTCTGTGGGAACAGGAACTATAGCAGCTATGTCCAATAACAACTGTATCCCTTCCAGCAGGACTTTCTTTTTCACTGGATTCTGTGGAATGCGAGTCCCAATCACCCCCACGGCCGGAGGAACCTACAGAATAGCTCTCCCTGATGCATAGCCCTCCCTGATGATGTCCAGAACTCAATCAGACTTGACATGTCCCACTTTTGAAGAAAGGACTAAATTCTAGCTCCGACTGGAAGACCATCGTTGTCAGGATGAAATTGTGGGGCATATTATCAAGGGCAGTATCGCCACTTTAGCGTCACTTTTTGCCGATAAAGCGGCGATATTTTTATCGCCCTATTAGCAAGCTGTCGCTAACAGCTGTTAGCGACAGCTTAATGGCGATAGCGGCCGTCTTGTTGCCGCTTTGCATGTCAGCGATATTTATCGCTAATGACATGCAAAGTAGGCGTTCCCAACCAAAAGTCAACAGAAACAGCCGCTAACACAACTACCCCCTATTAGCAATGCCCGCGAAGCGATAAAAAGTCACGCTAACCGCGATTATCGCTGGAATTTAACACCTGATAAAAACTTGACTTAGCCATCTTGTCAATGGGAGGTGGATTGTAAGGTTAAGTCCTCACCTGCCTATTAGCAAGCTTTCCATTAGCGCAGTGATTTTATCGCTGGATTACTCGCGCTACTGCTGGGTTTCGCTGCTATCGCTGGATTTTTTATCGCCTTGGAGATAAGCGTTGATAATAATGCGTTATCTCCGCGATTAAATCCAGCGATAGCCGGCGATAAAAAAAACAGCGCTAAGCGCGCTTTGCGATAATTATCGCAAATCCTTGGTAATATGCCCCTGAGTCTTTTAACCCAGGCTGCTTAGAAAATTCACCTTCTGAATAGGCTTTCTTAGGTTTGTACTTTCTTCTCTTATCCGACCATGCTTTGTATTCCAGCTTAGGAGAGTTTCTGCTGGAGAAACATCAGGCCTTTTTATGGGAAGCAGAAGATCTGCCTTTATTCGAAAGAGTGTGCTTGATATCCTTAAAGGCCTCTGCAATCATATTATCCAACTGGGACCCAAATAGAATTTCTCCATCGAAGGGAATTTTCAAAAGAGCAGACTTTTCCGCAGTCTCCGTTTTCAGTTCCCTCATCCACAAATTCAGTCTTGGTGAAATTACTGTGCCTGATGCTATGTCTATGGATTTTATGACATCTGCCCAAATATCTGCCAACAATTTTGACTGCAATTCTAAGATCACCAGTACATCCGAAAACAGTCTGCATCTTTTTGTATGGCCTATGACAATTTATCAGAATCCTTGACCATGGACTGAGATACATAAGCGCAGTATGTGCCCACTTTCAAAGCTACATTTTCTACTGAAAAGGCTTTACATAAAGCCGCTTCCACCTTATCTGTTGCATCTGCTGGGGCACAATCCTCCGGACTCAAGGTTATCCTGCCTATTACCGTAGCCAGGATCGCATTCACTTCAACTGTTTGCGGTAAAGAATCCTCTGACTGCTCCATCATACACAGTTTTTGAATGAATCTCAGAATGGACATTTTATCTACTCTCTCCTGATGTATTTCCCTGAATCAGCTAGAACAGATGAAGACTGGGACGACGGAGATTTCACCCTCTTAGACTATGGCTTCTTAGACATTGCTTAGGCACTGTTTCATCAATCATTTGCTGAACCTTCTCAGGAGTCAAGGGAGAAGAAACAGCAGCATGAGGAGACCATGACTGAGATCTCCTCGCTAGAATTTCTCCATCTTTTGATGATGAGGAAAGAGCATGCTTCCTCTTGGCTTGTTTTTTACCCTCCAGAGTGACAACAGTAACAGAAGACAAAGGGTGGAAAGTGCCTAAAGAAAGAAATCAGTGTATAGCAGTGCACCAATCAATATTCCACATGTGTCTTTGTACTACCAATGGGGAGAGATCAATATCTACCAACCAATCATTGTAGATACAAACCCTGTCAAAAACATAAATTACAGTACATGTGGCCCACAGGACGCTGTACCTTCACGGGGGTACCCTCCAAGGCTCCAACAGAAAGCAGCACAGCAGCTTCCAGGCCCCTGCTGCTGCTTCAGGCTGATGCACCATTTCCCCCAGAAGACACCACCCTAGCCACACTGGATCTGACCGGACTCCATACAGGTTGCTCCGAGGAAGATTCTCCATCCTCAGTCCCGTAGAGCACCTCAAGCAGTTTCCCTGCCGCTGGTAGCCAGGGGTGCCCAGCCCTGCAGACAACCTCGGCCTCTTTCCAACACACTACCACGGATCAAGAAATGCTGCCGACAAGCCACCTACAGTGACAGCCAGTGAGTGTCTCTTGGGAGACAAAAACAAACAGTGTGGGCGGCAAGGAGAGTATCCCTCCGCAGCAACCCGTGAGAGGCAAGAAGTAGGAGCAGCAGGAGGTCCCATGAGCAGGAGCATCTGGGAACATCTTTCTTTTTTTCAGTCCTTAGATGCTGCAATCAACAGTGGGAGATGGGGGATGAGACATGCTTGGCCACTTCCCTGGATGGTAGGAAGGAGCAACTGCTTCAACATTGGGCAGTGTTGAAATGCCTGTGCATGAAAAGGCCAAGTAGCTTAAAATGCAAAACTGAAAGCATTCTCATCAGAACATTTGAATTTTGTCGTAACCCTAAGAGTAATAGAGTATCGAATGCGGTGGATTATCTGTAGTAATAACATTTGTGGCCACGATTTCTCAAGCTCCCCAGACACGGACTCATAGCAGTGCATTCTGCAATCTCCAATATTACATGTTGACGGTCAGTGTTTCTGGATTTGCACTCAGCTACACAAATCTCTATAAACTAACCTATGAAAAGTTATAAATGTAATCCATTTATTGCCAGCCAGTATGTGTGCGTAACTGCCCAATCAAGCATCTTCAATCAGCGACAGTATTGCATTATCCGATCGCTTCACATGAGTTTCAATAGCTGACATATTCACAAATTAACTTGAAAAAGCATACATCTTGGCTAATTTATTAATTAACAGTGTGCGCACAACCACCTCAAGTACCACCACCTTCACGAGGATCATAGTGCGTCTTTCACATCTAGCCAACATCACGTTCCCGCCATCATGTTTTAATGCACGTGATGCATGTCATTGCTTTGACAAAAGGAAAGTAAAAACATCAACGACGAACAGGAGCACTGGGATACACTACCTTTTCGAGATTGTTAGATATGCACAATAAATATTTCTAAAAACTGACATTCATGAATGTTATGATACAAGTCAAGTACTGATTATGGGAATTTGGAAGTAGTTAACAATATTTTAAGACTGCACTTCATCAGCAATTAACAAACACAAATCAATAAATAAACAACGTAAATTAGTAATTGGAAGAATTTGTGTTGTTGGTGGACTGGGGTGTGAACCCTGGTCAAGCAGCAACCACAATCCTTGTCAGGGTGAGGCACAAGCGACCCTAAACTAATCTGTGCTCAACTCTCTGGCAGATTGGCACACAGCAATCAGGCTTACCTTAGTGGCAATGTGTAAAGTATTTGTGCAACACTTCAAACAGTAATAAAGTGAAAAACACCACACCTATAAGGATCCCACACCAAGTTACAAAAATAGAGTTAGTTTTAATAAATAAAATAAGACCAAAATGGCTAAAATCCAATCAGTAGAACCTGTGATCTGCAATTTTAGAGTTCAGTGAAAATAGCGCTCAAAAGCACAAAGCGTCAACTGTGGATATTTGGTCGCACTGGACCGGGCTGAAGTCACAAGTTGAGGCTGACTGCGATGAAGCGTGGGCCATCTACAGGGACCCAGTTAGGCCCACTGAACGAAGTACCTTAAATCCTGGTTTGCAGGGCATTGCGAGGGTTTGCGTTGAAGATGTGTTGTGCAGCCAAAGCGATGCGTCGGTTCCGAGATGCAATTAGGCTGCTATGGGAGGTCCTTCACCATTGTCGAGGATCCTGACAACTAGGGCTTACTATGCGAAGTCCAGCATCGAGGATGTGTCACGCAGTCAGACGATACGCCAGTTGTGAGGAGTTTCAAGGCTGCGATGTAGAGTCCAGCATCGCTGTTGAGGCTGCCATCGATGACAGATGCGAGGGCCTACACAGTGGCTGTGTTGCACAGCGATGGTTCCTATGAGGCGACGGGCTCTGATGTGATGCAGGTCTTTGTGACGGAAGTGATCAACACAGCAGCAATGATGCATTTGTTCTGCTCAGGGTTTCGTGGCTCAGCAAAGGATATGTGTCGGTTTCCCTGGATTCATAAAGGCTGCCAGAGTACCTTAGGCCTGACTTCCAAAGGTCCAGGACTTGGGTGGCACCACTTAGAAGGGTAGACTCACAGATGGCAGAGTTCAGGTGCTGGGGTCGAGGTTGCTGGAGCCTTCTGTTCCCGAGACTCAAGTCAGGAGGCCAGCCAACTAGCCCTTGGAGTCACTTTGGGGTCCTGAGTTGAACAGATGCATGGCCAGTCCTTCTCACCCAGGCAAGAGGATAGAAGGCAGCAGGCCAGCACAGCAGTCCTTCAAAGCAGCAATGTGCAGAGTGACAGTCCTTTCAGCAGCACAGCAGTCCTTCTTCCAGGCAGAGTATCCACAAGTCCAGAAGTGTACTGAAGAGTAGGGGTCTGAGGTCCAGTATTAATAACCAGTTGTGCCTTTGAAGTAGGGAGAAGATTCTAGAGGTTCCCCTTTGAGGTCCCAAGGAATCCTGCCCTCCCTTCCCTGCCCTGGCTCCAGACTAACTACAGAGGGTATGCAGCCCTTTGTCTGGAGGCAGGACACAGCCTATTCAAGTGTAAGTAGGGCTTACTGCCAGTGATAGCTTATCCAGGCACACCTAAGCTCTCAATTGTATGTGGTTGTCTAGGACAAATACTGATATGGGGTGATACCCCGAAACCGGTCCCAGGATTCTTGTTTCTGTTCCAGGGAGGACCTGGGTTGGCAGTTCGGGCTGGACTGTTCCCATGAGGGGGAGGGTCAAGACTGATTTGCATATGGCTGAGTCTAAACTGGGGTGGCATCGTAAGCAAAAGAACAATGGATTTAACCCAGATCTCTTGACTGGGGGCAAATGTTTGATTTGCTCCGCATTCCGTCCATCATTTGTGTGTCTTTTAACTTTCTAAAAGTGCCATTTTTAAAATTGTAATTTAAAACCCAACTTCATCATAAGTTAGGATTTTTCATTATAATTCCAAAGACACCAAACATGAACTAGTTACCTGTTCCCTTTTGGAAATTACAGCTTATTAAATGTAATAAGGTAACTCCAATGTTATCCTATGGGAGAGGTGGGCCTTGCAGTAGTGAAAAACTAATTTAAGAGTTTTTCACTACCAGGACATGTCAAATTAAAAGGACATGTCCCACTGTTTAAATGCATTGCAGCCTGCCCTTTGGGCTGTTTAGGGCCTACCCAAGGAGTGACATACATATATTCAAAAGGAAGGTTTGGGCCTACCAGAAGGTTTACTTTGCCAGGTTGACATGGCAGCTTAAAAATGCACACACAGGCTGCAATGGCCTGAGACATGGTTAGAGTGTTACTTAAGTGTGTGGCACAATCAGTGCGGCAGGCTCACTTGTAGCAATTAATTTACAGGCCCTGGACACAGCTAGCAAAACGAAGTCAGCAAAACGGGGGGGTTGGAGGCAAAAAGTTAGGGGGAAAATCAGGCCAAGGATGCCAGGTCTAACAGTAATTCAGAAGCTAGGCAACAGCAACTAGCTTAATTATTTAAAGTTATCAATTTTATATCAACAAGACAACAGACAACGGTGACAACTTTTATTTTTAAGTTTATTAGTTTTTACAAATGTCTCCAATTGGCACCCACTCTGAGTTTTTTAACCTTACACAGGAGATTCAGAAACTCCAAAGGAAGAATGGGTAGATGCATTCAAAATGTATATGCTAGTGTAAGGGGACAAAAGATATACAGGTAATAGGAAACAAGTGACATTATTACACTCTTTGGGTAAAGAAGGATTAAGAATTTCTCGCACACAGTCATAAATACAAGACAAAGAGGGTGGTGATAAACTGACCCTGAAAGCAAAAACCCATAAAGCAGCTAGAGATGTACTTTGATCAAAAAACAACATCATCGATGCATATTATAAATACTTTTCAACCGTAGAAAAGGTGAAATGATAGATAGTTCTCTCACGGGTGTAAGAGCACTGCCGGTGAATTGTGCATTCACAGACAACCATGATGAATATTTATGTAACATGATGATGATGCACACATCTAACAAAACTATTCAAGAGAAATTATGGAATGCACAGAATCCAACACTTCTACAGCCTCTTTACATAGCTAGAGGTAAAGAATCAACTTCAAAGTGTGTGAAAGTATGAATGAAAGTAAGTAAATAAATGTTAGAACGCTACAAAAATAAGTCAAAAGCGAAGTGGCAAGTGAACCACTTTGTAGTGTTCAAAATAAATTATGGAAGGTGAAAAAGATTTACAGTGATAAAAATAGACCACGATTTTCATGTAAGAATGAGTGTATTGGATGTAGAAGTACGAATCACTGTGAAAATTATAAATGTTGCCCAATTCGAAGCCTTGCACGTAGTAAATGTAAGAAATTGGGATGTTCAGCACAAATGTGTAAGAGTGTTAGTACAAATAATAGAACTGTAAATGTGGTAAATGATACACTTGGAATTGACCACAATACTGAATATGATTAACTGAATTTTATAGTGTAGTTGGTTAGAGAGCAAGACAAGTTTAAAGGCCATGCAATAAATGAATATATATAATTTGGAAATAGAAAAACAAAAAAAGATAAATGATAAAAGATCACAAATGTTACATGGTAGTATTTAAAATGTTAGTGCAGAGGTCGTCAAACTATTTTACTCAAGCCCATCCCCCCAAAGCAAAATATTTTAAAATTGCCCCCCCAAAAACATGAAGGCAAGGATTGGGGAAGCAGAGGTGCAGGGCTGAGTGCAGGGGCTGGATCTTATGAGATCATTTCAGGGATACTTTTCCAGTAGCTCATAATCCACAATAAATCTGAGACTTATAAAAGAGCAAATTCATCAAACAAAAAACAGTAATTGTCCCAAAAAGTCTGCTCCCCACAATTGGAGTGATGTGCTCCCCTAACACTCCTGGGCCCCTATGCAACTGCACCAACTGCACTAGTGATAGCAGCGGCCCTGAGTAGAAGGATGTCTCCTTTGCCTTTTTCTTCCCTTTCCCACCAATGCCTGATCATCACTCCAATCTTGAAACAGGCTGTGTCCCTTTTTTGGTGAGTTCTATATAACGCAAATTCAGCCCATGTGCATTGCACCGCCTTATGTGAGCATCACTTACATTGCACAAGGTCAGATCATTTTTTTTATTAGGCAGAGGGAAATTGAGTGATTTGCACAGAATCACAGGATGTTGAGTCAACAGCAGGAATTTAACCTGGTTCCCCATTTCCAAAACCAGAAGCTCTCACCTTTAGGCCACATCTCCTTTCTTTCAGATAAAAATGAGCTCCCACATGTTGCCACTGTTTTTGCAGCACATGTGCCATCTGCCCCAATGCTAGCAAGGAAAATGAGTCCCCATAACTTATTTTTTAAAGAAAGACAGTCATAATTCTGATAAATATTGGGGCATGACCTAGATGTCGACCGAGGTGGACGCACGATAGTGAGCTCCGTGCTCGACCACTAATCATCCTGGCTTAATCATCACCCTATGCTGCTCGGGGGTCACTTGTGCTTTTCCCGCGCGCCGACGCGTCCCCCCTCTCAAAAATCAGGAGGGGTCGCGCTCCGGGGACGCGAGTTTGGCATATTGTGTCCAGGGACCTGAAGGCCCATGCTGAACCTGCGCCTTAGCTTAAATCGAGTTGCCGCCTGAGCAAAGCACGGTGACCGGAGAGGTGCCCAGATCGCTGCACATCAGCAGAAAGGGGCTGCCGCCTGGCACGGGACATTGAGACTGACCATAATGGTGAGCACCAGTTGGACACGGCGGGCACAGCCCTTGGTGTGCTGAGGTGCCCCTGGAGCACTGCTGTTATGAGAGGCAGATCGACCCCAGGGTCCCGGAGCAGCAGGAAGGAAGGGGCAGTAACCCACCAACTCGGACCCCAGAACTACGGCTTCTATACACAGATGGCTGCGGCGTGAGCCATGGGACACCTTCTGCACTAGGCCAGTTGAATCACAGGGCCCTTAGCGTGCCGTACTGTGCTCCCCCCTGTGACTGTGCGGACTTCCCAGTGGAGATTTGGGGCGGCTGCGCCATGTGAACACAACAAGAGCTGCCCTCGACCCAGGGCCTGGAAGACTGCACTATCCCTGAGACATCACCTGGGTGCTGTGCTGTGGCGGGAGCGGTGCCCCGACCCTCAGTGCACCCATGAGGGGGGTGCAGCAGTCCTGGTCTGAGACACTGAGATTGACCGTCGCGGTTCGCGCCGCCTGGGCGCAGAGAGAGATGCCCTTGGAGCACCCCCTGCATGCACTAATACTGCCAATGAATGCGCGGCCAACAATCCACGAAAGCTAGGAGGAGTGGATTCTACTGCCTGCTGCCGTGAACCCCATGCGGCGGCTCCGCTACTTGGACGGACGCGGCGGGACCCGGGGGGTGCTCTGCATCTCACCAATTGCTAGGCACGGCCTTAGGCTGCGGAGGTGAGACTGGAACTCAACGAGGGAGGGTCACTGGAGGTGGTGCGGCCCTTGTACGTGGGGCCGGGTGGCCATGATACTAAGGGGGTAAGAGACAAATAAAAGACAAAGAGGTACACGCACCTGGGCGACGCACCATTAGCCAGTACTTTACACAGAGTGCACTGAAAGCTTGAATACACGTATCCTAATAACAACCCCTATCTGTGAATGAACATTGCAGACCACTTCAACTCCCCAGCAATGCTGCTCTCAGGATGAACTGTGTCCCACTCCCGCCCCGACCTCTCCATCTCTGAGCTCAACTTACCTCTACACGCGGGCTGCCCCTCAGCGGCGGGGCACCGGAACGGAGTCAGCGACCAGAGGGCATGATCACTGGCTGGTGAGGTGTACCTGGAGAGCTCTCTCCTACCAAACTGCAGCCTGTTCCCCCCCCCATGGAATGACCAGGCCTGGCTGTGACTTCAGATTGTGATCCTCACTAGTTGCTTCGTGGATATCATTATCCTGCTTATGCTGACTCCTCCAAGAAGGTGGAGAATAGACCGGGGGGGGGGGCGACGGGTCACACTGAATGTCCGGTGGACACCATTCATGCTGATAAAACACTGGCGGACACCCTGCCGGACCACTCCCATCGATTCAACGAGCTGCTTACAGTGGTGCTAGATATTAAATCAACAATGGGGCCCAAACTGGACTCTCTGTGCGCAGAGGTGGGGCTCCTCCGTGAAGATTGAAGGACAGGGTCAAGAACTCGGAATCTACACTGACTACTCTTAGACTTACGGGTGCCTTAAGGCTCTACAGGATTAGGTCAAATACCTACCGGATCGGGTCGAAGATCACAAAGGAAGGTCGCGGAGAAATAAAGTCTGCATAGTGGGCCTCCCCGAAAGGGCCGAGGGCCAAAGCATGGAACTCTACCTGGAAAACTGGTTCGTCCACACAATCCTTCAGGGAAAGCAATCCACCTTCTTCTCAGTGGAGAGGGCCCACAAAGTGCCATTTCCCCCCCCCCCGTCCTGGCACCCCGCCACAGCCGGTATTAGCACGTCTATTTAACTACCGGGACAGAGACCACATACTGCAGGCGACAAGAGCACGGGCCCATGGTCGGTCGAGAACACTCAAGTGCATATCTACCCGGACTATACTTTAGAGGTACAGAGACGCAGATCCTCTTTTCTCAAGATGAAGAAGAGCCTAAGGGAACACAACATGAAGTACGCCCTCCAGTTCCCCACCACACTTCGGGTACAGCATGAGGGCACCGCCACTTTCTGCATGACACCGGAGGAGGCCTGGTCCTGACTGGAGCAAAAGGGACTCGCCCCACCACATGGAGTCCGACCAGATCCCACACTCCATGGCAACCACAGAGACATTGAAGGGCACGCAACAAATGCCATCCGTAGGGTCCCACCAAAGAACAAGCATTCAAGGAACGTGCCCAGGAGGTGAGGAACGCGAAGACACACGCCACATCCCATTCTCTCTTGGCCTCGGAGGCGGAGAACCCGGCAGACTCGCAGCTCACAGTGGTGCGGGCGGGGGACCCCGCTACTACCCCGCAAACAACTGAAGACTCGATGTGAAGAACTTCGACTAGGTTTGGAGGGGGCCTGTAAAAATGCTCATATGTGTATCTGGGCTGAGAAGGCGGTATCGCCCAGGTACTTTATATTGATGTCTGGCTGTAGGAAACGTACGGTAGTATGCAGTCCTTACGTGGTGGCTGTTCTGGTTCCACCCACCCACCCATACTGTATTACAGATATAGTAATTGTTTAGCCTAGATTAGTTTGAACTGCATATAAGTGCTGATGGCCAGTCGCCCGTTGGCGAATTGGCCAGGAAATGGAAGTTGGGGATTGTTGTTGTTTAGGTCATCACTCACAACGCAAAGGAGTATTTACCGATCATAATATGTGGGGCACCTTACATACTGTGGGGGAGGCGATACCTGATGGGGAGGGGGTAGAACGATGCTACTGCTTGAGAGACTGATGATGTTTATACTGCCATGACCACACTGATAGGTTTGTAGGGAACACCCACATTGTTACTGACTGGGAATGTCCTCGGCCTCGCAGGGTACACTAAATGTTACAGAGTATAACAATATTTGCGGAGATGCAAGGTCACAATTGCACTCTTCTAAGAGACTCATCTGACTTCCCAGACGTTGAATTCGATGCGCAGGTGGTGGAGGTGAACACTGGTGGAAACCACATATTCAGGCTACGCTAGGGGCGCGCTGATCTGGGTGGCCCCTGGGACACCACTGGAGGTCTTTTACACTCGCATTGATCCTGAGGGCGCTATCTGGTGCTAGAGGGGCTATTAGATGGACAACTGATATCACTGGTTTCATTATATGCACCCAATACTGATCAGTCATCCTTCCTGCAGGCTCGGACCCCGGCGCTGCTCCGCAACCCAATGGCACGGACCTACTGGGGCAGAGACTTTAACTGCACCCCTGACTTGGATGTGGATCGCTCACGCCCCTCCACTTCCGGGCACTCACTCAATTTTACTTGCACAACACCTAAAGATGTGGGCTACCAAATCTCCAAACGCAAGACGCATGGAGTAGCTTACACCCAGTCGATGGGGTATACTCAAATTATTCAGGACTCCACAACCTACATACTAGAATTGATCTATTATATTGCTCTCAAGACGCCATCACCATGGTGACCTGCGCGGAATACCTTGGTCGCACAGTGTCCGACCACTGCCACCTATAGATACAGCTGTCATGGGGAACAAGCAAACCCAAAATCCACACTTGCCGCTTGCCGCTAGAAGCACTCCGTGATGCCCCGCTCCGCTCCTCCCTTTTGGATTCAATAAAGGCACAGCATCTGGAGCAGAGATAGAATAGGATGCGCTCAAAACTGTGGTACGTGGACACATGACAAAAGAGGTATATGGAGCTCACATGACTCTCCGCAGGAAGCTGGGCGCTCTGCAGGATGAGATTCACCATATGAGCAGTCACTCCCCACTGCCCCGCAGGTTGCACCCACACTGGCGCAAGCCAATTTAAAACACAATACAACACTCAATCAATTGGGCACTCTTGATTACAGGGAATACCTGGCCAGGAGACATGCAGAGGGGGACATGGCTGGTCGGCAGTTGGCGTGGCTCCTTAGGCCCGACTCACCCAGAAACCCTATTACTGCCATTCATGATGCGGAGGGACGCCAGTTCAACACACAAGATGACATTAACTCGGCCTCCTGCTTATACTACACTTCCTTATATAGAGCTCCCCCGGTGAGTGACCCAACAGAGATGCAACTTTTCCTAGCGAATATAGCCCTCCTTCGAATTCCACAACCCCAATTCACAGCGCTCGAATCCCCAATAATCTCCCAGAGCCGATGAATGGCCCTCGGAACTGTATGCGGCATTCCACACGTAATTGGCTCCTTGTTTACTCTGAGTGTATTCTGACACTTATGAGAATTGGATACTGCCCCCCTCACTCCAGGAGGACATACTGGTGGTACTCCCCAAACCTGTAAGTGACCCGTTACAACTCAGTTCCTACCATCCGTTGTCCCTTTTGCATTCCAACTACAAGATACTCGGTAGGGTGGTGGCCAACAGACTAATAGAAGTAACCCAACTTTTAGTACACCCAGACCAGAACAGATTAATTCCCAGCAGAAACACCTGTCTTAACCAGCGCAGCATTTTTTTGCTGTTGGAATGGGCACGCACAGCAGGTGAATCGGCCTGGATCGCCTCCTTAGATATCGAGAAGGCTTTTGACACCCTGGGCTGGGGATATCTACATGCTGTGCTCATTGGTTTTGAAATAGGGCCCCAATTCCTAAAATGGATCTCCTTACTGTATAACTCACCAACAGCGCAAGTCAGGACAGGACGCATGATATCGGACCCAATTGATATCGACGAGAGGTGCCCGACAGGGGTGTCCCCTATCACCAATCATTTTCACACTAGCGATGGAGTCCCTGGCCTGTGCTCTATGCCAACATGCCACAGAATGGGGCGTAAAGGCACACAACTATTGGCATGTAGTCTCGCTATACGCAGACGGCGTGCTGATATACCGACTCGGAGATACAGCAGTCTTGCACGAATTAATGGCGCTACTAGATTGTTTCGGACTAATATCTGGCCTGAAGGTGAATTGGGGCAAGTCTCTTCTATTTCCCATGAAACCCTTGACTCCCACGCAGAAGGGAGACCTACCAAACACCCCAAACACCCCACTTCCTTGGTCTTGCGACACCTTTAAATACCTGGGGGTCAAAGTATACCACTCGACAACTGACTTAATAGACAGTAACTAGGGCCGTACTACAAACAAGGCCATCTAGGGTGAGATACACATTTATAGGAACAATCCCTCCGCTTGAGGGGGATCCTTCCCCTCTTCACACTCGGATGGTCTCCCCCCCCCAGCATGTGACATATTTCAGACATGACCACGCTTTGGCACTCTACTGTCACACACCCACCCCACGCAGGCTTACAACTGGATCGTAGCCCCCCACATACAAATAGATAAACATACACTAGGAAATGTATACCATGCCCTCCTTTGCCGGTTGATTCGAATAATTCTAGACGAGAATTATAGAAATTGTTAAGTCAGGTTACTGTATAAATGTGATATGGATATATGATGTAATAACGAATGTGGCACTGTACCCGAATTGATGTTCCTGGCATTACTATTGAAGGTTTTATCATACAGTATTATTGGTGTACACTATGACGGGCTCCCACCTTTTTTGCAGCATTGTATACTTTTTCTGAAAATCAATAAAGAAATATTGTTTTAAAAAAATAATTGCGATAAATAGGTTTCCTCAGACTCCTCGACCCCAGTGCCGCTGCACCTGCTTTACTAATAATAGCAACTGCCTTGCGAAGAGGGCTGTCTCCTCTGCCCTTTGTTAAATGCACTCCCATTTTGCCCCATCCCCCTACTGCCATCTCTCTGACGCCCAAACTAAAGTGTCTCTTCTTCTTCGATTTCCACCCTTCCCCAAGGCCATTGCTCCGAGGCCCAAAGCAACACTGGCACAGCAAGTGTGCACTGGGCCCTCCTAATGCAAGCAAGGAAGGACAATAAAACAGCCATAATTGGGGTCTAGTTAGCCCCTCAGGCCATTGGGTCCTTGAGCAGATGCTGTGGTCTACAGGGATACAAAGCATTGTATGAGAGGCTATTCTCCATTTAAATTGTTGCATGGAAGAAGACCTAGGTTGGCATTTACTATGGGGAAGATGGACATGTCAAGTGTTGTGAGTAAGAATTAAATTGATAGAAGTAAAAGCAAAACAAGAACCTATAAAAGAGATTTCGATAAAATATGGAAAGTTAAAAGTCCAGAATTGGGTGTAACATGCTGTCGAGATTAAATTGCCATGGAATGTTCGGAAGGGTAAATCAGTATATTCAAAGCCAAAAGTGATCAAATAAGTTGGCAAGAATTATGTAGAGTTGGAGGATGGACCAACATGGAATAAAGGAAGACTAGTAGTGTATAAAAGTGAGGATTTAAAAAATAGAGGTGTGAGTGAATGGAAGGAGGTTGAACCACACTTTTCTGGTAGAATATTTTATAAGTTCAGAGCAGCTCTTCCGCAGAACAAAATATTTGGAAAGCTTATTTCAAATGATAAAATGTAATACTGACAATTAATGAAAAAGAAACAATTCATGTGGTGGAAAAAGTTGTTTCCCTCCCTTCCTGGTGGCTGTTTGCAAACCCTGAGATATAGCTAAAACAGGGTTGCTTCCTTATTAGTTCTTTTATCTCCTCACCCAACCTTAACAGATTCCCTGTTAACGAGGTGCTGCTGTATTTTTTCTTGTTGGAAAAATGTTTTAATCAACTCAACGACACCCGAAAACAGCAAGAAAAACTGAGGAACCGCATCTGGGCATATTCTATATCTTACACTGCAAGGCCAGGTCAACTAGAGCACCCCTGTGCTGTTTGCTCTCCTAATTCCACAACTACACATGGAAAGTACAGCCAAAATATTTATTTGTGGGGGAAAATGCTTCTTCTACTGTTTCTACAGGTTATAATATCTAGTGCTAATAGGAGCAATAGAAGGGGGATTCACCAGCAACGTAGCTTACTCCACAGAAGATTAATGTTAATATCATCAAATGCTGTTTGCAAAACTAAAAAAAGCATATTTAGGGACTGGTATAAGTTTCAATCAACATTAACATTGCTCAAATATTGTCAACTGTTCTCACTTCTTCTTGAAAGTCTGTCTGAAACCGGAGTAAAAGTTAAAATTCAATAGAGCAGCTCTTTAGATCCCCTGAAAGCAAGGTAGGAAAAAGCTTTTCACCTACAGGGACTGTGCGGCATCCCATCCTAAATAAGGGATGCAGCATCCCTTCCTAAATAAGGGATGCAGCACAGAATCATTTCATGATTCTGGGATTTCTGTTGTCCTATAGTAGCTGTTAAACAGTGAGCTTAAACAGATTGGCCAGAAAGAAACAGCTTGTTTAAAAAGTAATGATAGAAGGTATTTGCACCAAAGGCAAAATCCGACCTGCTGTTTTAATAGACCATTTCACTAGATGCCCAAGCCATATCAAAACAATCTGCAATTCAAATCCTTCTTCTGTTTTAAGATATAGCAAGATAATATGTTTTTCCCATTGGGCTGCAGAAACACTGTTGCTCAATTCAATGGGCTGGCTTTGATGTAAGGACCAGAATTTCTTTGACTCTTTTGAGATTCTATGTCAGGACCGGAGGCGAGGATTATGCTCATCTTTCTTTTATTTCCATTACTCAGGATCTTCAACTTTTCATAACAAAAAACTACAAGTCCTATGTATATGTAGTTCACAGGCCACTTTCCATCCACCAATCAGGAGTGCTCATGGTCCTCGAGGGCGTGTTGTTGCCAGTATCCTTCCTCTTTCTTGACTGCGATTATAAGGCCACCAAAGCTCGTCAGTCTGTTTTGGAACTTTCAGACCCTAAGAGAAGCCAAAGGAGAATTCAATGAAACCGATCTCCAAACTGCATGAAGCCAATAAATGATTTACCAAGACACGCACGTTAACCTTAAATAGCAAAGAACAACATTAATGTAGAACAAAAGGCAGATACTCATCCCATACGTCGAGCCGTGAACCATACCAATGTTCAGATAACCCTCTACAAACCCCGTTCAAGTGGGTGGGAAGAGGTCTCCTTGAGCCGCGGGCGGGAATAGACTTGTACGCCTTTTTAAAACTTAAAACTAAAAGTCTTACCTTTCCCGTCAGCCTTTCTTACACCACTTGTTAAACTGGTGAAGAAAGAGCATGTCACATCTTCTATTTATAATATTTTTGAGAGATTCTGTGCTAACATGATTGGTCAAGAGACCTAGTAGAAGTGCCTTGTAAACATTATAAATGATTATTTAAACACTGGAATCACCGTACAATGCCATACAATGCCACGGTCTCCATTAAAACTGCAGCTGAGATTTAGGTTGGTATGCTGGGCAGTCTGAAGCCCCTATAAACTTCATAAATTAGGATTATTATAATCTGACGAATGATGGCATAGTAAGGATACCTTAGCCACCTTAATACATATAACGTATGATTGTAAGATGATTGGCCCCTTTTTGGAAGAAGGCTAATAACGAAATTTTCAAAATGTTTAATCAGAATATTTATTGGAATACGTTCACCTTGGTCCTGTGTAGGCCCTTACGAGGCTGCTCCTGCAATCCCACCATACGAAGGCATGGTTTTGCTGGACTTTCTCTTGGCATCAGCTTCAAAACTGATTCTATGCAGATTAGAGAAAGTGGAGGGCCTCTGCTATCCTTCCTGGTGGTAATGGATATGATGTGCTAGAAATTGTGAATTAATTTGAAGGAGGAGCTTTCATTTGAAAAATTTACACAGCTCCAAATTATGGTTGAGGTTAGGCCTTAACCTTTAACTATTGAAAGCGCTATAGGCAAATATGTTCAGTGAGCCCTCTGGGATTGCTTATGTCTGCTATGTTGTCTAAAGAGGTTTTCTCCTTCATTTGATTTGCATCAGGGGTTATGGGAGACAGAAGACCACCAACATTAAGAGACAAACAAAGCAAGTAAACAGCAGGAAGAAGCGGGATTGGAGAATTTGGAAGGCTAATCCATTGCAGTTGGGGCACAATGATACTGGGTGGCCCTTCCAGGTCAAGATCTCTAAGAGACCAATCATAGTGATTGCCAAAGGGAAGGTGGGAGCTACCAATGGAATTTAAGAACTCTCAGTAACAGTGGTCAGTTGCCTTGCAGCTTCTTAGTTGTATTGCTCTCTGGTTCATGTTCTCATCCATCATTTGCTCCTTGTCATCAACTTTGTTGTTTTCGCCTCGCCCTTCCTTGCTTCCTCCCTTCTGCAGTTGTCTACCTTGTTTAGCTTATTTGCTCCTGAATCCAATGTCAAGCCAAACCTGTTGCACTTTGAAACTACCTTGCTGGCTTCCTCACATGACATTGTGTTTGCTTCATAGCTGCAGCACCTCACTTAATCCCCTTTCAAGTCCTCAGGCTCTTCAGGTAACCAGAGGTTCACTGATACTCTTGCTACTTTGGCTGTCTATTTGGCTCAAGGAGGACCTATCTCTGAATAGGATCATTATACGAGACTGCTTGGCCCTGGATGGCAGGTTGAGCATCCTCTGGTCTGTCTATGTTAGGCGGATCTTTAAGTCGCCCTGAGCTATTTACGCACCCGGAAGCTATAGTTAGGCGGGACATACCATGGCTTAAACAGACTTTTCATGTCATGGTTGCTTCAGACCAAGAGGCTAGGGCCTCTTAAAGTATTCTGTTCGTCATTTTGTAATGATTAAATCAGTTCCTGGAGGGGAACCTTATCTGGCTTTGGAGATGTTCAATTTTCATCACAGATTATTAACTTATTTTAGATTTTTTTTTTTTTATCAGCTCCTGTTGCCCAAAGGATCTTGGTGTCAAATTTCAGAACTCCCGGCCTGTATTTGTGATATCTCTATTCCTGACACATTTCATATCGTCATGGTTTGTCCAATTTTTTGCCATCTTAGGCACAGATTTAGTTGCCCACTCCTTCTACCTATTAACTTTACACAAGTGATGCCTGCCTTTCTTTTCCTGCATTTGTTAAATTCCCCCACTACTTGTTTATATTTGACTTGTTTTTGGGTCATTCAGGGGCGAGGATTTTTTGTGACCCTGGTGTTTTATGATGTGTATAATTAGTCTGTTATTTATTCTTATGTGGATTCCAATCTTTTTATTTTTGTATTTTGTAGATAATTTTTAAGCATTTGAATTGTATTTAGCTGATAGGTGTTTTTATTATCTGCTATATTGTGTGCTTTTATGATTTTCCTGAAAAATTGAATAAATAGTACTGTCCTGTACTTTTACTCTTGGCTGGTTACCGGAAACTCCTTACAGAGAATCTGGTAAGTCCTGGACTGGAGTGAGGGTGTGGCTGAAGGAGGTACTACCTTGTATTAACTATCTCCCTTAGGGGCATATTATCAAGGGCAAAAGTCCCGCTAAAGCGGCGATAATTCTAACGCCCTATTAGCAAGCTGTCGCTAACTGCTGTTAGCGACAGCTTCTAGGCGATAGCGACCGGGTTGGGTGCCGCTTTGCATGCCAGCGATATTTATCGCTAATGGCATGCAAAGTAGGCGTTCCCAACCTAAAAGCGACTGGAAACAGTCGCTAAGGTCGCTATCGCCTATTAGCGAGGCAGGGGAGGTGATTAGCGAACCAGCGCTAAACACGTTTAGCGCTGGTTTGTTAACGCCTGGTCCAACCCTGACTTAGCCATGTAATCCAATGGGAGGTGGATTACATGGCTAAATCCCCCTCGCCCTATCGCCAAGCTAACACTGGTCACAGTGTGAATATCGCTAGTTTTCAAGCGATATTCACACTGTTCTCCAGGGTTTCTATCGCTTTGGAGATAAGCGTTGCTGATAGCACGCTATCTCCGCGATAGAAACCTGCGATAGCCGGCGATAATTATCCTAGTGCTAACTGCGCTTAGCGATAATTATCGCCGGTTATTGCTAATAGGCCCCTATGTTCTTTAGTTAGGCAGTACTGGGAGGGTGTGTGCAGGTAGATTTGTGTCTGAATAATTACCTATAATGTGAAACTGGTACCAAACCACCGAAGACGTATCTAGTGTTCCTCTAGCCCTTACTAACATTTCCCCCAGCTGAGAGAATGGGCTCTCAGCCGCTTGCACTAAAAACCACGTCACTCTTCACATGTGGAGTCTTGAAGATTTGCATTGGACTCCACCAAACATATCCTGTAAGTCTGACCTCTGTTACTTATTGTGATCTATATCTGTCTCTATGTATTTTTTATTTAAAAAAAATAAAACTACTTTAAATATAAAAAACAAACTTTACAATAATGAAATAACAATTCATATTAATATATTAATATAATATATTCATATTCAGTTTAATGTGAGATATAGCTGAAGTTACTTAGGCCACTTAACGCTGCACAAATGCAGGATGGTTGTAGATCCACTAATGTTTACCACACACAGTGAAGGTAACATAATCAATAATCCAATTATGAGTAAGGGGGAGTTAGGCGGCGTGGTATACCATGGTGGGATATTGCTCAGCTTGCTCTACCCCCTTCTACATAACAGGGGAGCATGTAACGCTTTCCTATGCTAGCCTACAATCTGCCCTGTCCCCCGTGACTCTGGTCGCAGCCTGCCCTGCGACTCTCATTTACCACCTGCTCAGAGCTGTAGAGACATTTAACTGGGCCTTCTGGTAGCAGCAGGTTGGTGCTTAATGAGGGTTTGACAGAGAAGGGGACAGCAGGAATGCAGCATAAACACCAGTCCCTGGAATCTTCTCTATATCCTGACCAACATGCAGTAAAATAGTGCTACTTTCTAAAGAGAATCCCCCTTTCAGAAAGGTAATAAGCAGCTGCGCTCCATGTCCTATCGTAGGAGAAAGGTCTCTCGTAGTGCTGGAAACGTGAACACCACAACCAGAAGCCTACATCAGGACCCTAGGAAGAAATCCCAACACTCGGTTTGAAGAAGGTGAGGTCCTTTCATTCAGAAAGATTCCAATGCACTGATTTGCAGGAGGACTCAAGGTGAAGCAAGCATATCGCCTTCAAACTGAGTCAACACATCATGGTAGAGCTTTACCTGGGCCACCTTATTTGGAATTTAAACGTGATGACAGTGAAGCAATTAAACCTCATCTTATTGTCCCTCATCACCCTTCTAGCTACAGCCCATTACTGAACACCCTCTTTCTTATCAATGAGCACTTTTTGAAAGATGGGCCACTAACCTTGCACCAGAAAATGTAGTGTTCATTAAATGTGATGAGGACTAAGGGGCATATTCACAAGGAGCTATCGCCGAATTAACGGCACTTTATCGCAGCCAAAGTCGTGATAAATATACCTCCCCATTCACAAGCTGGTGTAAACAGCCCCCAGCACCAGTTTACCCGCGATAGCAGCCGCAAAAAACATCGCCACAGAGGACCCGCGCAACTATCGCTAATGAGATGCAGAGTAGGCGTTCCCGTGCCAAAAGGCGCGACAACATCACACCTCAACATTCACAACGACCAGCCACATCGGCGATAAAAACACAAAACAGGCGATAAGGCGCGTTAGCACCAGGAAATCTACACCTGCTCTGACCTGGTGTAAAGTCGGACGGCAGCCTGCAAACCAAAAGGGAGCACAGCCCAGGGCTACATCGGAAGGGCAACAGATGCCATGGAGCCACCCATCATGCGGCCCGGACAGCCAAGAGGGCCACAACACCCACCGCCACCACCCCCAGTACCACCCCTCCCTGGCACCCCCCGACCAAAGACATGCCACATCAGCCACACCTAAACATGTACAAAATATTCCGCTCGATGTCGCACAATCACAACTGGTGACATGCATGTGTCGTCACAGAAATGAGCAGCACACATTCACTTTCGAAGCAACAAATGAAACTTTATTAAAATGAACACCGAAATGAAATGAAGACACATGGCCGCTCCCCTCGGGACAATACGTAGGTCACAGCCTGTAAGACAAAAAACACGATGAGAAGGTGTGTCCTGCGCACATCAGAGGACAGAGAGAGAGCGAAGGAGAGAGAGAGGAAGAGAGGGAGGGAGAGAGAGAGGGAGAGAGGGAGAGAGAGAGAGAGAGAAGAGGAGAGAGAGAGGAGGAGAGGGAGAGAGAGAGAGAGAAGAGGAGAGAGAGAGGAAGAGAGAGAGAGAGAGAGGAAGAGAGGGAGAGAGAGAGAGAGGGAAGAGGAGAGAGAGAGGAAGAGAGGGAGAGAGAGAGAGAGGAAGAGAGGGAGAGAGAGAGAGAGGACGAGAGAGAGAGAGTGCCACCCCTGCGCACCCATGCCACTCTGCTCACCTGCTGCCACCGGTGTGTCTCCAACCACGTGCCGGTATGTATAGCAGGACACCAGGTCACACATCTGAGTCAGAGCCGTCAGCTGAAACAGAGTCCAGATACATGACTGGCACAGTACACACACTTGCACAAGACAACATCGCCTGCCCGCCCATGCACACCCAGGCAGAGGCACCCCAACCCCTCCCGCCGCCCATCGGAGCATGCCCGCCCATGCACACCCAGGCTCAATGCTCACCTTCTGCCACTGGCGTGTAGACAGGAGGTCCCACCACGTGCCGCTGCAAGCCACAAGCCCGGGGCCTGCGGACATGGCACCCTCCACATCATGCAGCCCCGCTCCGCAGGCCACCAGGTCTCACGTTTGGTGCTGGGTCTTGATTACTCCATGGCATAGGACATACCAGTGCACCCGGCACCATCACAGGCTGCACACCCACTCAGCCCAATGGGTGCCACCAACTTTGGGATCCCGGAAGCGACGCCACGTGGCGGTAGGCCCGCGCTGCCCGCTGGCTCTGGCCTACACTGCGGTCCAGCAGGGCACACAAAACCTGAGCTGTCCGGACCGCAGGGACGGGGCATCATCGCAGGCTGCACACCCGCTCAGAAGCTTAAGGTGCCACTGACTCAGTGCACCCAAAGTCACCGTCCCGTGGCGGGGTGACTGTGCCGTCCGCAAGGCCCCGTGTGCCACTAACCCTGTACAACCCCAGTCTGCGCCACGTGGTGGTAGGCCTGTGCCGTCCACAAGGCCTCGTGTGCCACTAACCCTGTGCAACCCCAGTCTGCGCCACGTGGTGGTAGGCCCGTGCCGTCCACAAGGCCTCGTGTGCCACTAACCCTGTGCGCATAAACTCATGGGCCCTTAATGATTGAGAACCGTGGAGCGTCCGTCATCCAGTCACCACCGGCAGAGAGGAATGTGACGTCGTCGGCCCCTTATGTTGGCGGAGTCACATGGCCTGTGACGCCTGTGCCGGATGGGTGTGGTGTGCGTGCAAACCTGCCCCCAGGGAGTGGCTGTGACATGCTGACAACTAGACCAGTGACCTGCACACCACCAGCGAGTACGCCTGCGACGGGTAGCAATGAGGGCCCCCCCTCGGAGCGTTAGTGGAGTGGTCTGGCCTGCCGTACCCCGGACCAGCGCAGGGCTTGCAACAATGACTCGTGGGCTCTGGGCGTGGTTCAGTCCATGTCCGGACAAGGAAGTGACTGATGCGTGTGTCCCTGTTGTAGTGTTCACGGGACCCGGTACACAAAATGCAATGCAGCACCCTCTGACTGGCATCCCACAGGATGAACATCATTGATGCAAGGGAAGTCACTGTCCCTACATTCATCCACACATTCACACATGAATGATGAAAGACATGACACAGCAGGGCGTCACTGGATGCTTATTGCACATCCAGTGCAGTTATGCAGCTGGAGCGGTACAGGGCAATGCCGAGCACACTACACAATATGGGCACGTGGAGGGCCAGCCAGAGTCCATCCGGGGATGACATGTACTGCGGAAGAGGAAGGGTACAGTCCGCAGTCTGGTCGCTGTGTCATTGGTCGTCAAACAGGATGTGGCAGTCCATGTCGCTGTCCAAGGTGAGTGCATCGGAGTGTATCGGGGGTCAGTGGAAGGTCATGAGGCCATGTGCGGGACCAAGCAGAAACAGGCCAGGTGGCGGAAATGTATGCTAGTGCCTCCTTCTGAGAGCCAACCCATCCACGTCCTCGGGTGTGTGCTCTGCCCCACCTGTGGGTGTTGCAGTACCGGCTGCGGCACTGTGTGCCACTGACACATCAGGGGCCTGAGTGGATACGCCTATCACACTGGGAGGCACTGACACACCAGGGGGCGGAGATGTGGATGGTGTGGGGGCAGCCGCATTCATCAGCGACACGCCTTGTGGCAGCAATGCCATGATGAAGTACTGCAGGGCATGGTAGATCCCTGCTACATTTCGATGGTGTGCAGCGGTGGCTGCCTTCCTTTCCGCCTCCATCCGCACCATGTCCTCCACGAACCTCCGTATGTGTGCCAGTTCACGGCTGGCATCGCTGGAGCCACTCTGAGCGGACAGGTGTTCTTCTCTCCGCGTCATGACTCCACTGATGTCAGTCAGGGCTGGTTGGAGACCATGGGGCGGACGTAGACACCAATGGATGGCGTCCAGTTTGGTAGCCATGAGTTCGAACCCCACCCGCACCTGCTCAGCTGTCTCCCTCTGGCCCTCCAGCACACGGCGTTGGAAGGCCATGTGTTGTTCTTGAGGGTCTTGGGAGAGTGCTGGGGCTGTGGGTGCCTCCTGCTGGGTGGTTTGGGTGGGGTCTCATCGATGTGGCTGGGCTGCCCTGATCCTGGAGGTGAGTGGCGGATGAGGTCAATGATGTCTTGGATGGTTTGGGTGTCGATGCTGGTGTTGTTGTCCTCCTCGTCATCAGTGAAGAGTGGCTGGGACTGCTCTGCAGGAGGTGTTGACGATGCCCCTGCAATGTGAAGGGGAGATGGTGTATTACAATGTGTCCACATATATGTAGCCGCATGGTACAGGTTGACATTCAGACAGCATGGCATTGTACATTGTGACAGTCTGTGGGTCTGGGCGAGGACCCAGGGTCATTGTGGGTGTGCACTGTGCCCTGCTTGCTTGTGCATGTGTGCCATTGTGGCCATCTCCACCCGTCCCCCCAGTGCCTGGTGGTCACTCACCCTGTTGAGGTTGTGTTGTGCCCTGTCGAGCAGTGTCCGGTCCCCCGACTCCAGCCACAGTCTCCACACTGATGACTGTCGACACCAGCTCCTCCATGTCATCCAGCTCCAGCTGTGGCGCTGGGCCCCCACCTCTGGTCTGCGTTGCTGCCTTCTGGTTGGCGGTGAGTTTCTCCTTGGTCTTCCGCTTGATGTCATTCCATCGCCTCTTGACCTCGTCCATTGTCCGCTTGTGCTCTCCGACGGCATTCACCTTGTCAACGATGTCCCGCCATATTCCAGTTTTGGTGCCCAATGACACGTTGGAGGTGACGAAGAGTTGTTGATGGTGTTCCATCACCTCCATGACTATGATCCTGTTCGCCTGCGGACTGAACTTGGTCTTCCTCGTCTTCTTGTCCTTGCCCTTCCCTGTCCCCGAGGTCCCAGGCTGGTCGTCAGGGGTGCTTGTGGGGTTGCGCTCGTCCTCTGCGACTGCTCCGGCTGCCTCCATGGTGCTTGGGTGTTGGTCAGTTTGTGTGTGGGTGTTTTTTCTACTTTTATGGTGATTTTTGATGCCTGCCAGGTGTGTGCTGCAGGCCTGGTGCTGCTTATCGCTGATTTCCTCATCGCGCTTTGGCCCACCGCGTGTTTTTTGGTGTTGTGGTTTGTGTTTTTATCTCCATCGTGGTGGTTGTATCGCGGACATTGTCCGCGGTTTCGGCAGACTATCGCTTGCTACCGCCTTGTTGTGAATTCCACGCTGACACTGGGTTATTTTCGCGTGATAGGCTGCGATATTGAAAGTTGCGTTACGCTACTCTTGCGGTAGTTATCGCACGTTCTTGTGAATATACCCCTAAGAGTATTTTGGTGGGCACAATAATATTGTTGTAATTTCTTATGCCTGTTTGGGTTTATGCATCCATTTAGCAATATGGAAGAAAAGATTTGTGGTAAAGATTTCCATAGGCAACTTGGAAGACACCAATCCAAGGAAACTAGTGGTGGGAACACCTAACGAAGCAAGAAGCCCCCTGGTGGAAGGTGGGAGTAGAAAACTGATCAGACTTTTTTGTTTGGACATTTCTTTATTAGATTTTTGTAATATACATCACGTACGAGGTACCATTTAGTGAGGTATATCAATATGGCAGAGTCATTCATCGTAGTATTTAAAGTTACATCAGTACATGTGCATAGTACAGTTATAGTGCAGATTGTAGCATCAACTCATACACTTGTTGGTTCTCCCATCCTAGAGTAGGAGTTACTCCTGGCATCTTGTGTGTTAAAAGATATCCTTATAATATCATAAACAACATTCAATATAATAGAAAAGAAAATTATGAAAATGAACAATGAGGGTGATGTCTCTACTATCAATCATGTCATGTAATATAACACTACTTAGTGTACCATAAACCCCTGTCAGAATCACCGTAAGGGGTTCGTGTGGGGGGGGAAGCCCAAACTTATGTTGCGTTTATAATAGTGCCTGGTATTGCAGTGGCGGTGCGTTCTGTCAGTGGAGTGGGAAAAACCCGTATATGGGAGGGATATCCTATTCCCAAATTTGGACCCAATGGACGGTGGTCACAACCCAGTCGTAATAGAGTGGCGGTCTGCTGCGCCATCAGAAGTTGCAGTGGAAGTATCAATCAGTTTAGTCTCTATGGTAGTGAGATTTGCCCTCCAATCAGGAGAATTAGCTATGCTCGGGCGGTCCGGTGTTGAATCCCTGGTGATCTCTAGTTCAGACATAAGAGCGCTGCACAAATCTCTAAGCCAAAGTGAGACCGAGGAAGGTAGACATGCCTTCCAGCTCATATCCGATCTGCGCTTAGCAACCACCAGGGCCAAATCTAGAAATGTATTCGATGACTTATGTTTGGATGATCGTTTAGTGATCCCTAGTAGGAAATGTTGCCCATTTACTTGTAATGTCGCAAAGCTAATGTTTTCACAAATCAACTGAACCTAGCTAAAAACCGACAAAAAAAACTGTTTGAGATTGTTGAACGAACCCGCTTCCTATTCTTTCCCCATATTAGAGCCACCAGCACCGATCTCAAGTCCCTAAATATTCTCTGAGGCACTTGTAGGGGGAGGGCTGCGAAAAAGTGCAATAGTCTTGGCAATGGCGAAATTTTAGAGATGGCAATACGACCCATTGGTGAGAGTGGTAGGTCTGCCCAAAACGGTAAGGAGGATCTTGCGTTGGTCAGTGTCTTACCCAGATTCCCGTCTAACAGGTCCGCAGACGCGTGGTATACCTGGAGCCCCAAATATTTAAAAGAATCACAAGACCAAGGAAGTGGCATAACTGGGAGTACCCACCTCTGTGCAGGAGTTAAGTATGTCATCGGGAACAAAAGCGATTTGTCCCAATTAACCTTTAGCCCTGATATCTTTCCGAATTGCTCTAGTAGCTTCATCAGATCCTGCAGGTCCTCTGCATTGCTGCGTAAGTATATCAACGCATCGTTTGCGTACGGTGAAACCACTAGCCACCTGTCGTATGCCCTTATTCCTCAGTCCAGTGCTCACCGGTGCGATGCATACGCAAGCAATTTCATTGCCAATGCAAATATGATTGGTGAGAGGGGACATCCTTGGTGGGTGCCCCTTTCAATTTTAAACGATTCCGATATGACAGAACCAGTCCGTACTCTTGCAGTTGGGGAACTATACAATAAGGTTATCCACCTTAAGAAGTGAGGCCCTAGCCCGTAGCATGAGAGCACTTCTCGCAGGTAGCGCCAGTCCAAGATATCGAAAGCATTCTCTATATCTAGAGATGCTACCCAGCAATGTGTTTCACTTATTTTTGCCCAATCCATCAACATAAACAGCCTACGCAGATTTTTAAAAAAGTACTCCTATTTGGTATGAAGCCATTCTGATCTGAATGTACTAGCAATTGTGCCATCTCTATTAGTCTGCTTGCCAATACTTTCCCTAGGATCTTATAATCGGCGTTTAACAGGGATAAGGGGCAGTATGATCCAAGGAGCAACAGGTCTTTTCCCAATTTAGGAAGCACTACCAATATCGCTTCTTGAAGTGAGGCAGGTAGCATGCCTGTATTATACGCATCCGTGTATACTCAGTGTAATTGCGGTGCAAGTCAGGTTCGGAAGGTCGCATAAAACCCCAGAGGCCAGCCATCTGCTTCTGGCGTTTTAGCTTTCGACATTTTTTGGATGGCATTCCTCTATTTCAGTTATCGTGATGGGGGATTCCATCTCTGTTAGCGTCGCTGGTGGAACCAGAGGAAGTGTAAGGCCCTCTAAGAAGTACTGAAGGTCAGAGGTATCATTATCTTGTGGAGCACTATATAAGGTGGCATAGTACGTGTAAAAAGCATTATTTATTTCAGGCTGTGTGTTGACTATAGGTCCCATGCCATCTTTGACAGCCATTATTGGGTTTCTCGGTGTGTCTGTGCATAGCAACCACGCTCGTACCCTACCAGCTTTATCCCCTTCTGCGTGCCGCCTGTCCATGTGCTCCCTATGGTCTATGGCACCCAGGCGATCTAATGCCTTCCTGTAGTTCATTTTGGTCTCTGCCATTCGTGCTGCTATTGCTGGGGTGATACAAAAGGGGATGATGGACGGAACGCTTGAGCCAATCAAACACTCACCCCCAGTCAACTGATCTGGGTTTAATCCATCATCATTCTTTAGCTCACTCCACCACCCCAGTTCAGACATGGCCATATGCAAATCAGTCTGACCCTGTGCCTCATGGGAACAGTCCAGCCCGAACTGCCAAGCCAAGTCTTCCCTGGACCGGAAACAAGCATCCTAGGACCGGTTTCTGGCATTTCAGCCGTCATCAGCCAGGCTTGCTTGAATCCAGTGGCAAAGTGAGCAAGGGACCCACGTCTGGGCATACCCCGCCAACTTAGGGCGACCAAGCGATACAAAGGGGATGATGGACGGAACGCTTGAGCCAATCAAACACTCACCCCAGTCAACTGATCTGGGTTTAATCCATCATCATTCTTTAGCTCACTCCACCACCCCAGTTCAGACATGGCCATATGCAAATCAGTCTGACCCTGTGCCTCATGGGAACAGTCCAGCCCGAACTGCCAAGCCATGTCTTCCCTGGACCGGAAACAAGCATCCTAGGACCGGTTTCTGGCATTTCAGCCGTCATCAGCCAGGCTTGCTTGAATCCAGTGGCAAAGTGAGCAAGGGACCCACGTCTGGGCATACCCCCGCCAACTTAGGGCGACCAAAGCGATACAAAAGGGGGTGATGGACGGAACGCTTGAGCCAATCAAACACTCACCCCCAGTCAACTGATCTGGGTTTAATCCATCATCATTCTTTAGCTCACTCCACCACCCCAGTTCAGACATGGCCATATGCAAATCAGTCTGACCCTGTGCCTCATGGGAACAGTCCAGCCCGAACTGCCAAGCCATGTCTTCCCTGGACCGGAAACAAGCATCCTAGGACCGGTTTCCCTTTTGTATCGCTTTGTTCGCCCTAAGTTGGCGGGGGTATGCCCAGACGTGGGTCCCTTGCTCACTTTGCCACTGGATTCAAGCAAGCCTGGCTGATGACGGCTGGAATGCCAGAAACCGGTCCTAGGATGCTTGTTTCCGGTCCAGGGAAGACATGGCTTGGCAGTTCGGGCTGGACTGTTCCCATGAGGCACAGGGTCAGACTGATTTGCATATGGCCATGTCTGAACTGGGGTGGTGGAGTGAGCTAAAGAATGATGATGGATTAAACCCAGATCAGTTGACTGGGGGTGAGTGTTTGATTGCCTCAAACGTTCCGTCCATCATCCCCTTTTGTATCGCTTTGTTCGCCCTAAGTTGGCGGGGGTATGCCCAGACGTGGGTCCCTTGCTCACTTTGCCACTGGATTCAAGCAAGCCTGGCTGATGACGGCTGGAATGCCAGAAACCGGTCCTAGGGTGCTTGTTTCCGGTCCAGGGAAGACATGGCTTGGCAGTTCGGGCTGGACTGTTCCCATGAGGCACAGGGTCAGACTGATTTGCATATGGCCATGTCTGAACTGGGGTGGTGGAGTGAGCTAAAGAATGATGATGGATTAAACCCAGATCAGTTGACTGGGGGTGAGTGTTTGATTGGCTCAAACGTTCCGTCCATCATCCCCTTTTGTATCGCTTTGTTCGCCCTAAGTTGGCGGGGTATGCCCAGACGTGGGTCCCTTGCTCACTTTGCCACTGGATTCAAGCAAGCCTGGCTGATGACGGCTGGAATGCCAGAAACCGGTCCTAGGATGCTTGTTTCCGGTCCAGGGAAGACATGGCTTGGTAGTTCGGGCTGGACTGTTCCCATGAGGCACAGGGTCAGACTGATTTGCATATGGCCATGTCTGAACTGGGGTGGTGGAGTGAGCTAAAGAATGATGATGGATTAAACCCAGATCAGTTGACTGGGGGTGAGTGTTTGATTGGCTCAAACGTTCCGTCCATCATCCCCTTTGTATCGCTTTGTTCGCCCTAAGTTGGCGGGGGTATGCCCAGACGTGGGTCCCTTGCTCACTTTGCCACTGGATTCAAGCAAGCCTGGCTGATGACGGCTGGAATGCCAGAAACCGGTCCTAGGATGCTTGTTTCCGGTCCAGGGAAGACATGGCTTGGCAGTTCGGGCTGGACTGTTCCCATGAGGCACAGGGTCAGACTGATTTGCATATGGCCATGTCTGAACTGGGGTGGTGGAGTGAGCTAAAGAATGATGATGGATTAAACCCAGATCAGTTGACTGGGGGTGAGTGTTTGATTGGCTCAAACGTTCCGTCCATCATCCCCTTTTGTATCGCTTTGTTCGCCCTAAGTTGGCGGGGGTATGCCCAGACGTGGGTCCCTTGCTCACTTTGCCACTGGATTCAAGCAAGCCTGGCTGATGACGGCTGGAATGCCAGAAACCGGTCCTAGGATGCTTGTTTCCGGTCCAGGGAAGACATGGCTTGGCAGTTCGGGCTGGACTGTTCCCATGAGGCACAGGGTCAGACTGATTTGCATATGGCCATGTCTGAACTGGGGTGGTGGAGTGAGCTAAAGAATGATGATGGATTAAACCCAGATCAGTTGACTGGGGGTGAGTGTTTGATTGGCTCAAACGTTCCGTCCATCATCCCCTTTGTATCGCTTTGTTCGCCCTAAGTTGGCGGGGGTATGCCCAGACGTGGGTCCCTTGCTCACTTTGCCACTGGATTCAAGCAAGCCTGGCTGATGACGGCTGGAATGCCAGAAACCGGTCCTAGGATGCTTGTTTCCGGTCCAGGGAAGACATGGCTTGGCAGTTCGGGCTGGACTGTTCCCATGAGGCACAGGGTCAGACTGATTTGCATATGGCCATGTCTGAACTGGGGTGGTGGAGTGAGCTAAAGAATGATGATGGATTAAACCCAGATCAGTTGACTGGGGGTGAGTGTTTGATTGGCTCAAACGTTCCGTCCATCATCCCCTTTTGTATCGCTTTGTTCGCCCTAAGTTGGCGGGGGTATGCCCAGACGTGGGTCCCTTGCTCACTTTGCCACTGGATTCAAGCAAGCCTGGCTGATGACGGCTGGAATGCCAGAAACCGGTCCTAGGATGCTTGTTTCCGGTCCAGGGAAGACATGGCTTGGCAGTTCGGGCTGGACTGTTCCCATGAGGCACAGGGTCAGACTGATTTGCATATGGCCATGTCTGAACTGGGGTGGTGGAGTGAGCTAAAGAATGATGATGGATTAAACCCAGATCAGTTGACTGGGGGTGAGTGTTTGATTGGCTCAAACGTTCCGTCCATCATCCCCTTTTGTATCGCTTTGTTCGCCCTAAGTTGGCGGGGTATGCCCAGACGTGGGTCCCTTGCTCACTTTGCCACTGGATTCAAGCAAGCCTGGCTGATGACGGCTGGAATGCCAGAAACCGGTCCTAGGGTGCTTGTTTCCGGTCCAGGGAAGACATGGCTTGGCAGTTCGGGCTGGACTGTTCCCATGAGGCACAGGGTCAGACTGATTTGCATATGGCCATGTCTGAACTGGGGTGGTGGAGTGAGCTAAAGAATGATGATGGATTAAACCCAGATCAGTTGACTGGGGGTGAGTGTTTGATTGGCTCAAACGTTCCGTCCATCATCCCCTTTTGTATCGCTTTGTTCACCCTAAGTTGGCGGGGTATGCCCAGACGTGGGTCCCTTGCTCACTTTGCCACTGGATTCAAGCAAGCCTGGCTGATGACGGCTGGAATGCCAGAAACCGGTCCTAGGATGCTTGTTTCCGGTCCAGGGAAGACATGGCTTGGCAGTTCGGGCTGGACTGTTCCCATGAGGCACAGGGTCAGACTGATTTGCATATGGCCATGTCTGAACTGGGGTGGTGGAGTGAGCTAAAGAATGATGATGGATTAAACCCAGATCAGTTGACTGGGGGTGAGTGTTTGATTGGCTCAAACGTTCCGTCCATCATCCCCTTTTGTATCGCTTTGTTCGCCCTAAGTTGGCGGGGGTATGCCCAGACGTGGGTCCCTTGCTCACTTTGCCACTGGATTCACGCAAGCCTGGCTGATGACGGCTGGAATGCCAGAAACCGGTCATAGGATGCTTGTTTCCGGTCCAGGGAAGACATGGCTTGGCAGTTCGGGCTGGACTGTTCCCATGAGGCACAGGGTCAGACTGATTTGCATATGGCCATGTCTGAACTGGGGTGGTGGAGTGAGCTAAAGAATGATGATGGATTAAACCCAGATCAGTTGACTGGGGGTGAGTGTTTGATTGGCTCAAACGTTCCGTCCATCATCCCCTTTTGTATCGCTTTGTTCGCCCTAAGTTGGCGGGGGTATGCCCAGACGTGGGTCCCTTGCTCACTTTGCCACTGGATTCAAGCAAGCCTGGCTGATGACGGCTGGAATGCCAGAAACCGGTCCTAGGATGCTTGTTTCCGGTCCAGGGAAGACATGGCTTGGCAGTTCGGGCTGGACTGTTCCCATGAGGCACAGGGTCAGACTGATTTGCATATGGCCATGTCTGAACTGGGGTGGTGGAGTGAGCTAAAGAATGATGATGGATTAAACCCAGATCAGTTGACTGGGGGTGATTGTTTGATTGGCTCAAACGTTCCGTCCATCATCCCCTTTTGTATTGCTGGGGTGTCAGGAATCCCTTGTTCTAATCGACTGATCTCTGATTCCAGTTGTGTTATTTCATTGCAGAGGGTCATTGTAGTACCATAAACTTTCCGGATCATGTATCTCCGTAATACCACCTTAAATGCGTCCTACTCAACCCCTGAATTTGAAGCAGTTCCCTTGTAGTCTTGAACGTAAGAAACAATACATTCGGAGAGAGATACCTATGCCGTCGTCTGTTGACTTCCTCCCCCGCCCACCCCGCCCGCGCTGCATTTACCTGTGCCAGCCACCGCTGATTAGCACTTAAACGCAATAGTAACGAAAAAATAATGTTAACTCAGTTATAAAGTGTCTGTATAGATGTGATTGGGCCCTGAGAAGTGGCTGTCATAGGCCCATGTTGCAGGTAGTGCTTTTCAAAGCTTAAACTAACAGTAAAGTGTTGTGGCAATGTCATGTCCTTGACAGATCCTGTCTGCCCAGCAACCCACTCCGTCTCCAAACCTGCTCGAGACTGTTTCACATCAATTCGTCAGCTGTTTGAGGTGTGACAGCTGGGCCATCACCCAATGCTGTGGCAAGCTGGGTGGCAGACATCATTTGAATGTCATCGTATTGTGCCTCAGACTCTGAACTCGAGGGGGAGGGTGCCGACATGTGTTGTTCCACCTCCTTCACTGCCTTGGCCCTCTCCTCTGCCACCTGTTTCTTGGTGGGGCCCTGCAGTTGTTTCTTGGGGCGCACTCTGCATCGTCGTTTGTGTTTCACCCCCCCCCCCATTCGGGGGCCGGTCCTAACCGCTCGAGCTGCCTCCGGAGTCATCCAGAAATGTGTAGTGCCATCATATTGGACTCAAAGAATGGCGGGGAATTGCATTGCGTATTTTATGCCATGTTCCCGTAGAGATTTCTTTATTACCAGGAAGGGGGGCCTGCGTTTCTGGACTTCCAGGGTATAACCAGGGTAAATATGCACTGGTGTATTTTCTACAATACATGGGCCCTTTGACCTCGTTACTTTAAGGATATGGTCCCTGTCCCTATAATTGAATAGGCGAGCCACTACTGTATGTGGTGCGGCACCAGCACAAGGTGGTGCTCCCGGGATTCTGCGTGCTCTTTCCACAGAAAAAATAGTTGATTGCCTGCCCTGTAGTATTGTTCCAACAAACCATTCCTCCAGGAAGATTTCCATATTAGGGCCCTCTGACCACTCGGGAAGGCCCAGTATGTACACGTTATTACGTTGGGACCGTCCTTCCTGATCCTCGAGTCTGTCCCTCAAATGTTCCACTTTGGTCGGCAGGGCTCATAGACGTTGGTCCTATTCCTTCACTGTGAGTCGTAGAGTAGCTAGAGTTGACTCCGTTTCTGTGACTTGCTCTTTAAGTTTCTTATTTCCCTCTCTAAGAATACCCATGTCCACACTGATTGCATCAAGTTTCAGTTCCAGGGTGGATTTGATATCCATAACTGTGGTGAGCAGCTCCTCGAATTTTCGAGAATGGTCGGTGAGTGTAGCCGCCAAAGTTTTATCTTCAGTGTCGCCATCTTCAGGGTGTATATTTGACTCTTGCGCACCTCCCCGCGGCGCAGTAGTCTTCTTTAATTTAGGCCTCATCATGGCGATTAGGGCATTTCAAACAAGGGCTGTAAGTATGTCCCATTGACGATTTGTAGTATAAGGGGGGAGTGGCGGCGGAGATAGGTGAGTTATAGCATTAGATTTCCTTCACCCTGTCCAGCGGCGTTTATGTCCTAGGCCCACATGACGGCGGGCCAGTCACAGGCAGGATCCTCCTCTAGGCCTTGGAAAAAGGCATCCACTACCTCGTAGTCCGTATCTCCCACTGAGTAGAGGGGTTGAGCCCAGCCCCAGGCCTGTATGTCCCAGTTAAGAGTGGGGGAGAAATAATGTTCTGCAATCTTGAAAAATGCAGTATGCCCCACTGGGCAAGGCACGCACCCAGCAATTCGCCTGTATAAGTGCTGTCAGGATTGTCTAATTTGTACACTCACCACCTCTCCCACGGGTCTCAGATCAGTTTCTCACTTGCGTGGGGTGATAGGTATACTGGGCGTGTCCATCCATTGCCCACCTGCGGTGTCAGACCGTCCCCTGTACTAGGCCCTCCGAGGGGCGCAGTTGGCCATCTCACAGCACCTCTGTAGGGTCGCCCAATCACTGGGAGGGGAGGGACTTCCTTGGCTCCTCCATGCTTCAGGCCAAGTCGGTAGGTTCAAAATCTTAGCGCCCCCTAGGTCCAGTCCCCGGTTCAGGCGTAAACGTCACTCCGGCCAGGGATATTCAAGGAGCGACGAGGGAAGGGTATGAGAGAGGAGACCCTCCCGTTTCCCCCACCGACCTACATCTGGTCCACAGCCCGGGCGGCAAGGCCCCACCAGCGCCTTCAGGTCATCTCCCTCAATGTCTGCTCAATCTCCACTCCTCCGCGGCACTGCCAGGACACAGGATGGGAGGCGCCAGGGGTCCCGCGGAAAACCGGCTCAGTCCTTTAGATTCAGCCGCCACTGTCCCCTCGCTATCTTTGTCCCCCCCTCCAGCGGGCCTCACCCGCATCGGAGCCATCAAACCTGTCTCACAGAGCCATGGGGAGGCGCCAGGGGATTCGGGCTCTTCTTCCTCACCCCAGGCATCAGAGGTCCTCCGGAGGGTGTCCACCCCGGTTTTCGTGCAGCACAGTAACGCCTGTGGCTGTGTCTCCCCCCATCGCTTCAGCACCACTCCGTCGCAGAGCGTGATCTATGGTCCTGCCTTCTACAGTCGATGAGCTGTAGTCCTCCGAGCTCCCAGTTCATCGATACTTCCCCACCGTTGCGGGATGTCTTCAGACGCCGAGGGATATTCCAGGTAGTGCGAGGAGGACCCTCGCTGAATTTAAAGCTTGGGAAGCAGGATATGTGTAGGATTTTTATGGGTCTGGTACGGAGCTCACAAAGGCGCGTCCGTCCTGATCGCCATCTTGGCCACGCCCCACGAAAACTCATCAGACTTAACTCAGAGCTTGTAATGGAAAGGCAGTTTTTCACATTTCTGTCAATACCAGCTTGTCTTCTGTTGGGGGTAGTGCTATCTCCTACCAGTTGCCAATGGTTATTAAAACATAACACACTATAACATATAACATGGCATACCATGGACATGAACCGTTCCCTGGAACAATGACCATGGGACATGAACACTGTTTTTTTTTTGTAAATGATTTTTATTGAGTTTGACAAAATAACATCATTAACATCTGCATGACGATTCAATCCAGCATTGACATTGCAAAATAACAGTGATTTGAATGGCGTGGGCGGGGTCAGGGAAAAACTCAGCTAGGAAACATTAAGGTCCACCTTGATGGCCAGGTCGGGGACATGAACCCTGTTAAACACTGATCCTGTCCCTGGCAGTAGGCCATGGAAACTGGGACAATGATCCCGACACACTGACCCAGACCCATAGTCACAGATCCTACGCCGCAAACACTGGGACATGGACATCAAGACACAGATCTGTGAAATACACAGTAACCCTGATAGGTACACTGGACTGTGAAACCATAAAAATGGTACTGGGACACAGACGTGAACACTACACACCTGAACCAAGACAATGCACAACACTCTCAGTGAACAGCAGCATAAAGTCATGCAAATAATAGCGGCTGCACTTCACGTGTACCACCTACCAATAATATCCCATAAAATATTTACAATGCTTCATGATACACCAGAGTATTTCACAACATAGCCAAACACACCACACATAAATGATAGTGATAGGCCTGCGCGGAGCTGAGTGATAGGTCTGCGCAGAGCGACTGACGCAAGACGTGTGAGGAGTCAGTGAGAGGTGGATGATCTCCGCGGCCAGGGGCTGCGCCCTGGCAACAACCTTGGGGCGGACTCCTGTGGCGAGGTTGGGAGGCCGGGGGTGCAGAGGCCTTGAGTGTGGGTGTCCGCCCCTGCCTTTTGGCCGCGAACTGAACTGGTGGTGATCCGCTATCCCCTGGAGTGGATTGGATTGGATTGGCCTGTGGAGGCCAGGAGACCGGGGCCTGAAATGAGACGGGCTCGGCCGGCGGTGGCGGCTTCACCTCTGTGAAGCCATGCGGAGGCTCTGAGGCGGGTGCGGTGGCCGGGGCCTCGTCGTATTGGGAGTCACTCCGGCTAGGACAGCACAGCAACTAAGGATCCTTCCGCCTTGGGAGCGGCAGCCCTTCCACTGGCAGAGACCAGTGTAAGACTCTTCAGTTGGGGACAGGCTGCCTCAGGGGCCTTTAGACGCGGCCTGTGTGAATCGCCTCCTTGCCTTCCGCTTGGTGCCCAGGACTTTGCAGCCTTGCGGGGTTGGGGGAGCGGACCTACTGGGACTGGTGCTGGGAGGCATTTGAGCGAAGCAAGACTGGCACCCAATGCCCAGGGGCGCATCAGCCCACAAGGTGCCTGTTAGATTTGGGGGTCTCTAGTTGGCATAGGTAGGTACCTGTGACAAATAGGGACCCTTGCGTCTAGTCAGGGTAAGGGGCTACACTGCTAAAATAACCCCTGCTCACCCCCTTGGTAGCTTGGCACGAGCAGGCAGGCTTATCTCAGAGGCAGTGTGTAAAGCATTTGTGAACACATACAGTAATACAGTGACAACACTACAGATGGACACCACACAGGTTGTATTATAAAAATTGTATTTTTATATAGACTTAACACAAGACCAAACGACAAAAATCACAATACTGTACTCAAAAAATAGACTTTAAAATGTTATAAAATAGCTCAGTTCTCTCAAGTTGTAGATGCGACACTTTACTCTCAATGTACCTTGAATGCGTAACGCAAAGAAAACAAAAGGGTCGCAGGGAAGGTGATGCGTAGGTTCCTTACACTCAGGGAAGTGGATGCGTCGGTTCCTTACTGCTGCGCAGGGGAGTTGATGCTCGCTTCCTTACTGTGTGGGGAGGTGATGCGTCGGTTTCTTACTGCTCTCCGGTGCGATGCGACAAGATGGCACCTCAATGCGATACTCTTCTCCGGTGCGATGCGACAAAATGGCGTCTTGGTTGCGATGTGACAACGTTGGTGTGATGCGTGCACGCCCGACGGCCGTGCAGCGACTCGATGATCTTTGGAGCCGCGACAGGCCCTGGGACACGCTTCTCCGGTGATGCGACGATGACCTCTGTGGCAGCGTCCCGCTTCTCCGGCGATTCGCCGCGCTTCGGCGATGAGATGATGACAGTGGCAGCGGCGTCTCGCTTCCTCGGCGATGCGATGACAGCGGCTGCGGCGGCGACACGCTTCTCGTCGTTGCGTAGTGCTCCCAGCGACACGCAGTCTCTCAGAAGGCCCAGCACAACAGCAGGCACTTCAATTCCCAGCAAGGGAATTCAGGGGGGAGCTGGTTGGTGAAGTCTTGTATCCCTGAGACTTCAGGCAGGAGGCAAGCTCTAGTTCAAGCCCTTGGAGATTCTTCTTCAAGTTGATAGAAAGCACACTCAGTCCTTTTCTCCTTTCTTTGGCAATGAAGCAACCACTGCAGGCCAACCCCCAAACACACAGCACAGGGGTAGTCTCCTCCTTCAGCTTCCTGGTTCTTCTCCTCAGCAAAGGTTCGTCTTGATTCCCAGAAGTGATCTAAAGTTCTTGGGTCTGGGTCCCAATATTTATACTACTTTTCTCTTTGTTCTCTGAAGGCAGAGAGGCCTTTGCCTAGTCCAAACCAGTTCTGGTCAGTCCTGGAGCACTTTGTTTACAGGACTCCTTCTCTTCCTTTGACAGTGCAGGCCAGGGACATCAGACACACCACAGGAGGTGGAGCCAGCATTGTGGAGGGAAGGCACAGCCCTATTCAGGTCCCAGGTGCAACTCCTCCCTCCTATCTGCATGCAGATCTCTCTATTCAGCCCTGTGCTGACTCACCCTGTCTCCTGGAAGCCCCCAGCCCCTGTCACTCAAACTCCAGACAAGGAATACACAACCTAGCTGAGGCAGGCTTGGATAGTTAGGCAAGAAAATACCTACTTTCTAAAAGTGGTATTTTCAAACCCAGAATGTTAAAACCAACTTCACTAAAAGATGTATTTTATCATTCTGAGTTCAGGCATACTAAACTCGAATTTCTACCTAGTTCCCTGAGTCAGATAGGATTATAAAATGTTATAATCTAACTGCCCATTCTGGCCTATGGGGAACAGGTAGCCTTGCAATAGTGAAAAACGAAAATGGCTGTAATTCACTATTAGGACATGCCACACACATCAGGGCATGTCCTACCTTTTACCTACAATGCACCCTGCCCTTGGGCCTACCTTAGGGGTGACTGACATGTATAAAAGGAAGGTTTAGGGACTGGCAAGTGGGTGCACTTGCCCAGTCAACATGGCAGTACCAGACTGCACACAGGCTCTGCAATGGCAGGCCTGAGACACACTTTACAAGCTGCTCCGGTGGGTGGCACAACCAGTGCTGCAAGCCCACCAGCAGCATTTGATTTACAAGCCCTGGGCACACGCAGTGCACTGTACTAGGGTCTGACAAGTAAACCAAACAAGCCAATCATGGAGTCACTAATCCATACATCACTTTACAATAGGGGGAGCATATGCACTTTAGCACTGATCAGCAGTGGTAAAGTGCCCAGAGTCATAAAACAGCCAACAACAGGTCAGAAAAAAATACAGGAGGAAGGCAAAAAGTTCAGGGATGACCCTGCAAAAAGGGCCAAGTCCAACAGTGCCACGATCTACTCCAAGCACCGCCATTGCCACAGGGGAGAGGCAGGAGCCTACGACCCCCAGACCTCCTTGAGACTTCTTGCCACTGCCCACATCACTGGCGCGCCCAGAGGCGCTATTTCAGCAGCTCGGGGGTCCCACAGTATGGGCCGCGCCCGGGCGAAGCCAGGGCCAAGGGCGCCCGTCTGCACCCGTCAGAGCCCGGAAGAGGCTGGGCTGGGCCACCCCTCCAACCCTTTTGAACTGGGGTCATTGTGAAGGTACTGTGCATAGTTATTTTTGTGTACTGTTGTGTCATTTTGTCAGCTGTGTCCGTTTTAGGCTGTCCAAGCTCGTGGGGAAGGTTTTTTAAGCCCTATTATCTACTTGGCAAGCTACTGTGTTTAAGCTAGCAAGTATCCCCGGACATTTTTAGAGAACGTGTTGTATAGCTCCTCAAAGCACGGCTGCTTCAAAAAAATGGGAGAGAGGAAGCAAACCATGGGCATGCCAGGAGGGGGGAGCACAGCAACTACTCTAGACTCTTTTTTAGCCAGGGCGTCAAACGTCTTGTCGAAACTGCCTTGACTGAAAGGAGACTCTCGTTGGAGAAAACTAATCCTCCCCAGATCTCATTGCCTCTTGTTGACTCTTTGCAAATAGAAGACTCGGGGGAGATGATACCCATCACGACCAATGCTACTGATTTGCCAGATGGAGCTGATAGTAACCAAGATGAAGTCACACTCCTGTCCGAACCCTCAGTTAAAAGGAAGAGAGGAGGAGGGAAAAATACTGCACAGATATCCAAGAAGGTTGCGGGTTCAGTCGCTCTAGACCAGGTGGACCCGAGTCAGATTGTGTCTAATTTGTTGCCTAGATTTGAAGATACGATAAAGTCACTCCTGGCACCTATTAATTCACGACTGGCAAAGATAGAAGCCTTGCTCTATCAGTCCTCTGAGATGCAATCTCGATGTCTATCTAACAATCTGGGAACAGCGACTGTGGAGGTGACTGGGGTTGCAGGGCCTACACAGCGGGACGGACCGGCACCCTCAGCCCCCTCAGCAAGTGGCTGTCAGCACTTGGACTGCAGAGGTAGCGCGCAGCCAGGGCAAGCGAATAAAAATCAACCACAAGAGGGTACACAATCACATAGGAGCCTGGGAAAATCACAAAATATTCAGGAGGAGAGGGGTGGTGCGGACGTAGCTTCAGGGTGGCCGTTAGATGTCCATAAGATCGACCCCCGTAATAACTCTCGGCCCGATTCGCAGGGCCCCAACTCCTCCCGCCTCCCTCAAAAGACAGAAGGGAGAAGTGATATCCTAGATTTGCCCCCAGAGTCAGCCCCCTTAGTTGCCGTTCTGACAGGCGTCCCACCAGTTAAGCTGAGTACCAAGGAGTCTACGATAGATCTGCTACGTAAAGTGACCCACTGGCTGGACAACTCGTTAGTAAACGGTCACCATTTATCACCTCATGTCATCATGGCCAGAAGAGTGGGATGGGTTGGAACCACTATAAAAAAAAGACAGGGGAGGTGATTGCATTGTGGTTAATTTAACGCACCCGATACACACAAAAGCCATGTTCCATAGTTATTATGGACAAGAGTCTAAAAATATAATTAAGGTTGTCCCGCTTTGTTTTTTTTATCCTATAGGGGTACCATGTCAAAGGACCCAGAGTACAAACGTTGGTCTTTTACCAGCAAGGTCGCTACAACGCTCAAATTAGAACACAGTGATTCCCCTTGTAAATAGGTTTGCCCCATTGAGGGATCTAGACAGCATCGATTGACAATTGGTTCAAACTGAGGGTGGGGAAACATCATCTATGGAGGTCACTAATACTCCCTCAAAGTCTGTCCACACCCAACCTGGTTCATTGACCTTTAAACTAATGTCCTGGAATATTGCGGGTCTAAGGGCTAAAAAAGATGGTGAGCAGTGGCTGGCTATAATAAGGTCCTGTCATATTGTCACACTACAAGAAACTTGGGATACGTCTGACTCTTTCATTTTGGATGGTTTTGCCCCTTTTTATAAAGCTGCTTCCCCCTCCACTGCAGGTCGGGCAAAGGGAGGCCTGCTTACCCTGATATCACTCAAATTAGCCTGCACGATGAAGTTGTTGCTCTGTTCCTCCCCCAATCTGTTAGCAGTGGAATTAATTTTCTCCAAGCATCCCACTTTGGTGGTAATTAACTTTAATAATTCTTTTTGCAGGGAAAACGATACCGAGCATATTGCCGCACTGAGGGCTTTCTGGAGCATTACGGAGAGGAGAGTTGCTCCTTCTTTGAGGTCATTATTATGGGGGATTTTAATGTCTATCTTTGTCCCTCTAATTGCACCCAAGGTAGGGGACCTTGGGACACCATGGTTCCTTCTGCTCATTTTGAACATTCTGTCCAAGTGTGTCGGTTACAGAGCCTACTTGCTATAAATAACCTACAATGTCTTGAACATACGGGTGAGATAGAGTCAGTTCCATCTTTTATTGGCAGGGGCTGCTGTTCGACTATAGATTTCATCCTGGTATCTGCTCTTTTGCTTCCTGATATATTAAAAGTAAACGCCATTTGGAGCTGCTATAGTGATCACAACCAGCTGATTTTGGAAATGTTGGGGGAGCTGTTCTTCCATAGGGCTGAGAGAAAGTTCTATCAAATGGGGATTTAAAACCTATAGATCAGGCCCGTAAAATCAGGTGGAGGAAGATAATGCAGGAGGCCTTTTTAGCTAAGCCATACACTGAGGGCGAAGAAGATATCAAACTGTGTCTTGATAACCATTCCGAGGCCAATGTGGTAATAGGGGCTTTTGGTAATCTTGTAAAGCAGATTGCAGAAAATCTAACGGGAAGAGGTAGGACAGGGGACTCTAAGGGGGAAAAATGGTTTGATGCAGACTGTTCTAAATCCCATAAGGCTCTTATGAACGCTTTAAAACATAAACCGAAGGATAAAGAAAAGATTGAGGTTTAAATTGGCCACAAACCTGAGGAAAGACAAGATACAGGATCAGGCGTGGCATGATCTGAATCAGGTTAGTGTCTTGTCTAACAGTTCAAAATTCTTGAAAATTGAAAACAGTCCTTTTTTTCTAGATCAACACTCCGCAAGAACAGATTGTGTCATCCCTGCTGATAGATGGGTGTGCCATTTTGAGCAGATTTATAGAGGAGTGGACCTGGAGAAAAATGCTACCCCTTGGGAACCCTGTATAGAGACATATCCGCTAACCTTTGGGGTAGTCGAGGTCCAGAAAGCCATCATGGCCACATCAGGACGAAAAGCCCGCGGGCCTGACGGGGTCCTTGTGGATCTTTACGAGGCCGATCCAGGGACATGGGCATAGATCCTAGCCAGGGTCTTTAACGATGCAACAAAGGGCGGATTACCGCCTTCGTGGTCTACAGCGGTTATTTTACCCATTTTTAAAAAGGGCGCCAGGGATGACCCTGCTTGTTACCGCCCAATTTCATTATTAGATTCTGCCGCTAAAATCCTGGGGAAGGTGATCGCTTAACAATATGGTTAGACGCAAGCAACGTAATCTTAGACCTGCAATGCGGTTTCAGAAAAGGCATGGGGACAGTGGACCAATGCATAAATCTACTTATGATGAGCAGCAAATATACACTCACCAAAAGGGGTCGTATGTACATGGCATTCATGGACTTAACATCCACTTTCGACCGAATGAATAGGTCAAAACTATGGCCCTTACTACTAAAAATTGGAATGGATGCCGATCTGGTGGCCTTCTTGCACTGGTCCCACTTAAATTTTACTACCTCTGCCAGATATAATGAAAATGGTTCCCTTACAGAATCCTGGGATGTTAAACGAGGGGTGAGGCAGGGATATATTTTGGCCCCTGTCTTATTTACTTTATATATTAACAACCTGGGGACTGTTCTGTCAACTGCTAGCAAAGACATCTCTAGAGCAGTCTCTAAACTCATCCCTGCTCTCTTATAAGCAGTCAATGCAGTTTTACTTGCAAGGACACCAATGGGGCTGCAAAGACTTGTAAATACTTTTATTGATTTTATGTTTTCACTTGACCTCTCCATTAATTTCTCTAAGTCCCATATAACGTCGACAGGTAGCATAAAGCGTGACAAGCATACGCTCATATGCAAAGGAGGAGAACTGACAACTGTGGCTACATTTCCTTATTTGGGCATTCTGTTTGACGAAAAAGGGTCATGAGTGGCTCAGCGAATACTCCAAAAAAATACCCTGTCTAGAGCAGCAGGAGCAACTATGGACTTTGCTAGGATATTGGGAAGTAAACCATTGCGAGGTCTATAACGAGAAATGCATACCAATGGCCACGTATGGCAGCGAGGTATGGGGCTATAGGGAGACCGGCGATCTGCAGGTGGGTGAAAATAAATATCTGCGGAAACTTTTAGCTGTACCCCCTAGTACTCCTTCTTTTATGGTGCACGAAGAACTAGGGCAGGGCTACATTTCCGATCGCATAGCAGTGACCCCCTTAATCCAGTGGTTAAAAATATGGTCTAGCCCCACCCCTACCCTGAATCAATTTGTTTTAGAAGATTGTATGATGCTTGATAGGGCTGCTGACCTTCCTTGGCTAGGTTACATTTCACAGCAGCTAGCGAATATAGGGCGCCCTGAGCTCTTTACACACCACAGACAGATGTACCCTTGAGAGCTGAAAGAGATTATAAGGCAATTTTTAGCCAGGAGGATGGTGGAAAGGGAAATCAGTGAACTCAATAAACCCACGATAAGACAATATTTAATATTGAGTCCTGGGACCCTGTAACAACCTTTCTGGTTTTACATTGAAAATTTACACCATTGCTTTCTTTTAATTAGATTTAGGTTTAACTGTATTCACTGGTGTCTCACGGACCCCAAGGGCTTTTCTAAGCCAGGGGCCTTAAAGCCCTGCTCTTGTGACGACTTCTCAGACCAAGATCTTCTACATTTTATGTTTTTCTGTGGATTTTATAATGACCTCCAGATAAAATATATGTTACCACTTTTAAAACATTGTAATTTTGCACAAGTAAGGCCAGCTCTGATATATCTGCAAATGTTGTCCTCACCCTTGATATGTTTTGGGGTTGCGAGATTTTTAACAGGCGCCCTATGGCGAAGGAAATAATTTGATATGAACAACATGAAATGGGGCAATCTCTTGCCCCAACCAGACGCACTGCTAAATGCCACCATTGTGGTAAATGTACCATCTTATTAGTCCTTCTTCATAATCCATGTATTCATTTTCAATCATCATTTATGCTCAGATTTTAACATCGTTTCATTTTGTTTCATTTTTTCATCCGCTAATCCACACGCGGAAAATATTGCTTTTTTCCAGATTTTTTATATTCAAACTGTGCCCCTCCGGACCTCTTGTAAAAATACGATTGATGCAGAGTTCATCACAAGCAGTGTTTATTCAGTAAAAACCCAATGCATTTCGGGCTATAAAGCGCCCTTCGTCAGGGGTCACTATAAACAAAAACAATTACCAATTAATATTCAGATCATAATTTTGCATTTTACTTAATCTAACAACATGAGATAATGTTCATGAGATAATGTTCAAATCTAACAGAGTGCCAAATTATTTTATACCCCCATAGCAAAAACCTATGTCAACATTATATCCTACCTTACAATGTATACATAGCCCAACACTCCCTCTAGCCAATCATGTCCTAAACTTTTCACTTTCCCACCCCCTCAATACTGCGCAACTATCACTTGTTTTTCTACTACCTATGTACATATCGCATCCTTCCTCTTTACATTTTTCTTTTACCGTCATCAATTCTTCCCTCTGCATGCCCGACATTGCTGTCTAACTCGCGTGTTAAACTTCATCTATTTACCAAAAAACCTTCATTCTATTACCCGTTTACACTTTACATTTCCATTGATCTTTTCCATCCTCCCATTATACAAACGATAACGCGAAATCCTCCCAATCTTTTATCAATACGATAAGCTTCTCAACTATCCCCGTACCTGCCGTGCACGTTAAAAACCTTCCATCCTCGCCATCATTTCAAAAAGTGATAGTAGCCCCATTCTCCCTCCACTTACCAACTAACTGACTTTCTCCCGATAGGCCCAATACTCAGCTTTTCCCGCCCTCCCGTCTTCATGCTAATCAAGCGGACTCTGTTTCCCATGATGCATTTAACAAAGATTTCAGCTGAACTAACACGGTCACGAACTTAATGCCATTAATAATTATCAACAAATGACCATCTGAAAACGATGTGTGCTTAAAAGATCATTTCCTTTGAATTCTTATAACCAATGTTTGTGATGAACCTCGATGTTTCGCCAGCGTTGTGGACACGTAAATAACTTTCTCATTGTCTTTTTTTATCCATGTTTAACAGGCGGGTGCTATCCCCGTTTTGGGCAATATATCAATATCTGTATTTGATAAGTGGAGGGAGAATGGGGCTACTATCACTTTTTGAAATGATGGCGAGGATGGAAGGTTTTTGAACATTATCTCATGAACATTATCTCATGTTGTTAGATTAAGTAAAATGCGAAATTATAATCTGAATATTAATTGGTAATTGTTTTTGTTTATAGTGACCCCTGACGAAGGGCGCTTTATAGCCCGAAATGCATTGGGTTTTTACTGAATAAACACTGCTTGTGATGAACTCTGCATCAATCGTATTTTTACAAGAGGTCCGGAGGGGCACAGTTTGAATATAAGAAATCTGGGAAAAAGCAATATTTTCCGCGTGTGGATTAGCGGATGAAAAAATGAAACAAAATGAAACGATGTTAAAATCTGAGCATAAATGATGATTGAAAATGAATACATGGATTATGAAGAAGGACTAATAAGATGGTACATTTACCACAATGGTGGCATTTAGCAGTGCGTCTGGTTGGGGCAAGAGATTGCCCCATTTCATGTTGTTCATATCGATTTCGGTGGCATTTGGGCATGCCATTCAACCATTCTGCACGCATACCTGGATAAAAAGGATAAACTTGAAAAAAAAATTGAAAATTTTGAAGATGAGTTGTGCATCCCACTCCTATTACAGAAGGAAATAATTTGATCATGCACTGAACCAGTCTTAGAAATTTCATATTTTAGGGAGCATTGTTTTTAATTATTGCTAGTACTGCATAGAATGCACTTTAACAAGGTCTATGAAAGCGCAGAAGATCTGTATATTAGGGCTCTAAGATCCATACTGGGGAATTATATATGAATCGGTGGACCTGTCCTTTATTATGTATTGTATAGTTTTTATCTTTTTACTCTTGGTGTGTGCAAATGTGCTTTTAGGGTCATTTGTGGCCGAATAAAGTTTATTTGACTTGACTTCACATGTCATATCACATCATTTCATCATATATCATAACATGCTACATCAAACAAACTCATGATTATAGCTTAATAACTTTTCATACATAACATAAAATATCAAGTCTTAGCATACCATAGAACTTACCATGAAAATGTAATACCCAATCACATCACGTCAAAGCACCTTATAACAAGCCATATGACACAAATTGGTAACATAGCCCACCAAATATAAAATAGTGCATCATTCGATACCACAACTTACAAGATAAAATATCACTTTCTACATACCATCATAACATAAATTCCATGCCTCGTCATATCAGTCGTATAATGCCATACATTAAAATAGTATAGTATGTCATTTACAATATCATACTACACCACATCTTTTCATAATACCTCATAAACATAAAATATAGCATACCACCACATCATAACATAGGGCATTATACCATACTGTAAAAGCCTGATATATTATACCATAGTAGCTCATGCGCTACCATAACTTAACACAACAAAACATAGAAAACAACATTAGGTTGCAATGCTTATGTTGTTATCACGTGTTCTAAATCCACAGCGCGGTATGAATTTATTTGAATTGAAATTGAACTAACATAGCCTCTCCAACCACAGGCATGCCCATGGAGAACTAAATCAAGGTGAACCTAATCTTTCCTGCCAAGCATGGAGAATGGGCTACTTTCATGAGTGCCAGCTCTAAGTTAAAAGCCATTTTTGTTTGCAAAAGAGTCACTTGCCGAGATAGGTCCAATCCCTGTTTTAATCTTGATAAGGCGGTAAATACATGTACGTCCCGAGAAGAAGAGAAAAATCCAAGAAAAACATGCTCCAGAAATGCCAGGCACTGTACATCGTAGCGAAAGTCTTTTTTTATTATTGGAAAGTCAGTCCTTTTTTGGAAAGGGGAGGTGCCAGGGAGGGTGAGACGGGCAGGACTCTCCTCACTTGGTGAGTATAAAAGCGGAACCGAGCAGCCGCTCCAGTCTGTCTCCCTCACGCCTGGAGCAGCCCAATGAGAGAGCGCTGCTGCCGCTGCCGCATGCTGGGACTCACTTTTCTTTCATAAAAACGAAAGTCATCCCGGGAGCCTCCAAACCAGCAAAGAACAGCAACAAAGACCAACTGGGGAGGAATAAAAGCACTTTCAGAGAAAAACTAAAACCGGCAGACAGCTCTCTCTCTTTCAAGAACCTCAAACTGCAATAAAAAAACAACCCGGTGAGATGCACGCTACGGGTTCAGAGCGCTATGGTGAAGTCAGCTGCAGCCGACCAAAGCACACCGCACAGCCCTGCCGGCAGCCTGGGATTACAGCTCTCAAGGTAAGGAGGCAGCAGCGACGCCGGGCAGCACTGTGGGCGGACAGGACATGTGGGTTACGATCCGGGAAAGGGAAAGTGGTAAGAAAAGTTAATGGCGCGAGGGCTGGCTTACCCCGTCTGGGGTATTAAGCGTGGCTTGCAGACAGCTCCGTGAGTTCAGCGCCTGCTGCAGAGATATGCCGATTGCCCGAGGTTTCAGACGTGCAAGCTTGTGATTCGACGCTTCGCTCTCCAGATATTGGTACTATAAGAACACTTGCGTGTGGAAATTGCTAGCTGGTGATAACGGAACAATTGGGAGACAGACTACTGTGTGGTATGTGCATTAGTGGTCAGCATATGCATGAGTGGCTGCCTTGTAGAGTCAGTATCCCAAAGAAGTTGAGTGACTTCGCTTGTGGGATGACAGAGCGGCCTTCAATCTTGAGTCACCTGGTGGGACTTGTGCTGCCTGGCCTCTTCGGTGCTCAAATGGTGAATACATGGAGAGGTGTGTACAGTGTAGCTCCTTGACTGAAGGTGCCAATGCGCTACATGTGATTTGGTGTTTTTGCTCCAGAAGGCACTATGCTGCTTGTTTTAAAGAGGGGTTGACGCTCACCGAAATCGTTTGGGGGTTCGTAACGGGAACGACAATTTACTGGGATAAAACATAACAGGGAAATACTCAGCACTGGGCACAGAAACGGTTTTAGGGAGATCGCAGGTAAACGAATAGGACAACATGCTTGTAAGAACAGCTTGATTTTGAAACTTATATCCAGAATTTCAGATGTCGTTTCTTCAAAGTGCTACAAATGCGGGGAGATCAGCGACCGAATGCGTTTGCCATGGTTGACACAATTTGGTGAAGTGTGGAAGTTTTGCTTGAATTAATGTTTCGCAAGTTAACCTACTCACCGCATCCTTTCGTGAGCCCCAACGACCCCTCCCCAGATCTATATCCATGCCTGTCAAACAGAAAAAGTTTAGGATACATTAGGATGAGCACGCTACTTAACTGTATGCAAACCGAATTGGTTTCAAAAGCTATCCCCGGCCTCCGTGTCCTCAGAAGGCTGCTTGCCCGGGCAGTTCTACCTCTAGGTACATTATATCTTAATAAGGGAAAACGGGTTGCAGTTATCTAATTTCACGGCTAGGGGGCCCCCGCGCTACAAGCTAGTGCTAATATAGTAATCTGCCTGAGAGAATCATAGGAGGGGGAAAGTGAAAGACAAACAAAAGGAATAACGGCAGAGAAACGCCTGCTCCAGAAACTGCTGACAAGCTAGTCTACTTTTTAAGTGAAACGAGAACTTCGTTTGATTGACCCTGTGTGCTTTTAGGGCACACTCGGGAAAATAATATTTCGCTTTATTATGGAATTCTGACTTTGGAACTAGGGGGTCGCTTCGAATCCTAGCCTCGGCTCAACATCCTGCGAGTCTGAGCAAATCACTTAATCTCCCCGTGCCTAAAGAATCAGTACAAAGTCTGTCTCGCTTGTAAAGTGCTCTAATGCCTTCGGGTCAAGGTCACGCTATATCACCATGAAAAAACCTGCCACCGTTCCCATATCCACATGAGCCCGATAAAGTGTACATAACTGATGGATGGGGGAGGGGGGCAGTCTAGTTGTGTGTGAGCAAGAAGCATGATGGTGCGACGAGCAGCGCTCCTCCATTGGTGTCGCCGAGGCCACCCATACTTCCTGTTGTTGAGAAGCGTTGGGGGAAGGGCTCGACTAGTTATGTTTCATGGACACCAGATGGGCATAGACCCTTAAACTTACTTTCAGACTCCTGGGGTTGGTATGCGTGAGGGGGGAGGGGGTGGGGGGGGGCTCCTATGGGAATGCAGAGCTTGTTTATGTCCAACTCCGTATCTCACTGCTCCAATGAATTATCTTTGCAGAACCCGCGGTCCTGCTTATGAAATACGAGTTGTCAGTGTGTGTGATACAAGTCTTGATCCATGTCCTAATCCCACTGTCCAATATGACTAAAATGCGTGTCCCTAGGAAGACCCCCAGCCTCCAAATCTGCAGCAGTGTGGATACTTTAGTGACAGGCCCAGCACCAATGTCACAGTCATGTGGGCAAAAACATAAGCAGCAAAACATGACAGGGCGACAGTCGGCATATTGCCCAGCTCGGTGTGAGACTGTGTAGCGCACAGAAACATGCCACTGACCCCCCTTCGCTGCCTCTACCTGCCCCCTGCTTCTCAGTGTTCACTGCAGAGCTCTTGTTTACTGACCTCCGCTTCTTTCCAAAGGGGGCAGCCGCTTGCACCCGTCGCATCTTGTAAACAATGCAGGGAGGAGCCTAGAAGGGGCTGATTTTCTGCTGACTCGACAGATCTGGTGGGACAGCGGCGGTGATGTCCTCACGTTTTTCTTAACTCTTCGCTTTCGTAACAGATGTCGCAAGATGTATTGAGGGGGTCTGAGACCAGCGCGTCACCTCATAGCTGGTAAGATAGTACAAAAGTGTTAAAACGCCCGGCGCTGGCGTCCTTTGCAATTTGCCGAATTCAGTCGCATGAGGGAAGACTCAATGTTTGTACTCTCGAGGTCGGCAAAGCAAGCGAGCATGCCCCACCCCCAAAATTGTTGTCGGACACCCCAGTCTCGACTCTCGGACAAAGCCAGCGCTCCACTTCGTCTTTCTGTGGGCCCCCTCCTCCCGGCACGCGATCTTGGATCTCAAAAGTGCAGTCCAAACCCTGGGCCAGTCTCACTGCAGGGCTGGCCAGACGGTCGAAGGTCTTCTATGCCGGCGTCTATGAGGGAATATAACCCGAAGGCGTGCGGGGCCCTGTCACTCAGCTCTTTTTTTCGTAGTTTTATACGACACGAACTCTCACTCTTTTTTCACGAGTACCATCGGGTAGTGCCCTTGCAGTGTGCAAACCATGCACTGTGCCTGTTGTCAAGCACTCTGGAGACTCTACTCGGTGCTGCCAGCTTACAGTGCAGCTTGGAGGCCGCGTAGTCTTTCGTGATGAAATGGGAAATTGCCCCTTCCACTAAGTGGCTGTGGAGTCGCTTACCTTGTAAAAGGTTCTCACTGCATGCTCTTTAAACAGTGTTTGTGTAAGTACTAACGAGCGACCTGTAGTGGTGTTGGAGACACAGGCGAGTTGTTTTCTAGAGATTAGGTAAGAAGTGTATCCCTAGGCGCCCCTCTCTGCACTCGACCGATGCCCTCTGGGGCCTGGCACCCTCGGCCTGGCTCGAGCGCAGCACTCTGGGGCCTGGACCGATGCCCTCTGGGGCCTGGCACCCTCGGCCTGGCTCGACCGATGCCCTCTGGGTCCTGGCACCCTCGGCCTGGCTCGACCGATGCCCTCTGGGGCCTGGCACCCTCGGCCTGGCTCGACCGATGCCCTCCGGGGCCTGGCACCCTCGGCCTGGCTCGACCGATGCCCTCTGGGGCCTAGACCGATGCCCTCTGGGGCCTGCCGCCCTCTGCCTGGCGTGGAGTTAGTTTGTCGATGGTGGCATGCGCCCGCAATCTGACTATCTATTACAGAATAAAAAGTTGAAAAATACAGTTCGCTGTTATTGTGTTTCACTTTCAAACTGATTCCGCTTCCTGCATAAGTGGGATGGAATCCACTGGTCCTGTCGCTTCTGCGAGCGATGGGGGAGGTGAACGGGGGTTGAGAAAAAGGAGAGAGGGGGTTTGAAGGAACCAATGAGAGGCGGCCTGGAGAACACTGCATCACACCCCTGTCCCGGAGGAATTGGACTTTTCCTCAGAAAAACAAGTCTGCCCAGCGTGAACGAACGCGCAATCGGATGTCTGCACCAGGCCTTTATATTTGTTTTTCTTGTGTCTATTCTTTTGAATAAGACTGTTTGCCGTTTCCCAGCTTCTTCTCCTTACAGTAAATTGTTCTGGGTGAATGAGCTACAGTGTCTGGCTTGGAATTGTTTTTCTGCCGAAGCACCCAGAATGTAGAATGGTTGGGCCGAATGCGAGCTGACGTTTGTGCCCACGGCCGAGATAAACACTCGGGGCCCGAGGGCAGCGGCGAGAACCAGACGCTGCAGAGGTCACAATAAGAAAGCTACCATTATTGATTACAGAACCTATATCAACAGCCTAACCTGCCGTCCCGAGGGCACCCACTTTTCTAGAACATTCTGCCTATTAGACCACCTCTCCAGCCTCCGGAATGCAACTCTTTCACGGCCCCTTCCCTGGAGGCATGTTCTGTCTTCCGCGGCCATCTCTACCTAAGCCCAGCCAATCCAAGCAGCATGTCTCCTCAGCCATTGTCACACGAACGTCTCTCTCAGTTCTGACTTGCCCCAAAAGACCAGTCTCTCCCATTAACATTTCCCACGAACACCTCTTCTAAGCCTCTGCATACTCGGAACTTGTCTCAGCAAGTGCAGCTTCTCCCATTTACATCTTTCTACAGCCTCCACCTCGGCCATGAGTATCTCTCCACAGGCTTAGCATACCTATTGAACATCTCTCCACAAGCTTAGAGAGCCTAGCCTGTCCATTGAACATGTCTCACACAAGCTTAGCCTGTCCATTGAACATGTCTCACACAAGCTTAGCCTGTCCATTGAACATCTCTCTACAGCCCATAGGGTGCTTGGACATCTCTTCCTAGCCTTCTGTACTGTGACCATCTCTCCAGGAGCTAAACTTGTCCTGTTAATATCCCACGACCACTTGCTTTCCCCCTAACTTCCCTACACAGCCCTACTCCTAACACCCCATGGATAAGTCTTCAAAGGTCGTGTGCGCCTGAGCATCTCTCTAAAGCCCATCCTGAACCACATCCATTGTATATCCCACAAACATCTTTACACAGTGTACGCCCCCACAGCATCAGTCTGCTCCATGGGCATCTCTTCTCCGCTCAAGTATGTGTTATTAACATCTCTCCACTGACCCACACCCCCATAGAAGAAACCAGTGTTGCAAGAACCTCAGTTTCATACGTACAACTCTCTCTCCACAGCCCAGACCTGTCCCTCCAATGAATGTCGTTCACTCCCTCTCTAGTGGGACCATCCCAATGGAAGGATTACGTTTGAAGCACACAGTTGCAATATTTTCCTCGTATTCTATCACCAGAGTTTGTTTGCATTTGGCCAGGCTCCAATTACTAGATGAGGGGTTGATGTCAGCATTCACAAACATTCGTGTTCTTGGAATAATCAGAAGCGGGTGATCACTACCTATGTTCGACTTAGGCCGCAGCCCACTAGCAATGCAACAAAGGACTGGGGCCTGTTTTCAATTAAAAAACATGGATATTAAGTTAGTACACAATGCACAGAAATAGTGGAGAGAAAAGAGGCATCTGGGAATCTACTTATTACCTGGCTCCAAGGTACTTTGTTACGTAGGATCCAAATACTTATGTTGTAAGGTGCTTTTTGATTCAGGGTCCATTTCTTTAAGTACTTGGGCAAAGCAGTCAACACCCAACCAAGTATTTGGAGATCGTCCAATCACTCCACTCAAGATATGCTAACCGCTTTATTGACACGTTTCTCCTTTGACACCCCAGCATCTTTCTACACTACCCAGGCAAGCTGAACAATAAACAGTCCTAGAAACATTATGTAAACATCCTCCTTCGCCATGATGATAAACTACTTTGAAACATAACACAGGTCTTACACTCTGTATTTTGTAATTCTGAAGTAAAAGTCATTTCATAGGGGCAGTCTTTTGAACATCTCAATCAATATGCCTATGATGTAGAATACAATCAGGGTCTGCCCTGGGTCCTTGCAATACAACCACAAACTGCATTGTGGTTGGGAATACTTTTTATTATTTACTATATAGAGCGAAGGGCTATGTGACCGTGGACAAAGATGACAGCAGTATGTGAGCACAGCAAAAAGTAGGAAAAACCTTGACTGCTCAAGGGTGAGGAGGTTCCCTTCTGACTTTTGAACCATGCCCACCATAAAGTGAATACAAGTACAGAAGCAGTCGAAATGTGGACCAGGATGAACACTACTGACCGTTAGATGGTAACAATAAAAAGTTCTATCCTTCTGTATCCGTAAACACACCCGATAGATGCAAGGGCTCTCACTCCAGAACTATATCACATTCTCACCATATACCAAAGTATATAAAGCAATAAACCCAATGCTGGTCTCAAACACCCTTACCAGAACACAATTTGTAATTTATCCAATCCTGAACTATGTATAACAGCTCTATTCAAACACAGTGTACTGGAAGAAAAAACATATCCACTGGACCGTCTCTCACACATATACTCTAATTGGCCCAACTCATGACTTATAGTACCCCTACTAAAACACCCCTCGCTAAATACATATTTAGAAGTAAACCAACCCTTTCTTAAGAACCTCTGCCAAAATACGTACGCCCCACTACTACTCAAATACAAGCTAAATCACAACTACTCAACTGCGTTCTCTAATGTGACAACACTTTCTCATAGTACACACACCCACAAGTAAAATGTTGACCTACAACACCACTACTGAAACCTGTCCTCTAAAGCGTCCATCCGTAAAAACATACTCTAACCTTTGCTTAGATTCCCCAATCCCCCAGCAATACACACGCAGTGGGCTAATGTATTTCTTTAATCAGGCTATGCTTTGTGTCAACATTTTTCACGTAATCCAAGACTACTTTGTGAAAGGGTGTTGATGTGGCTGTAGACGGGTAGTCTAGACTCGAGGCGAGGAAGAGACCCTGAGCCATCACTGCTGTACGCTTGAAGTTATTCTTTAAGGGGAGCAATGAGCAGGTAATATTAGCGCTCGATAGCCTGCTCTGACTGACAACACAGTTGGGAGATACACAAGTTGCCTTCTTTCTGAAGTGATAGATGATCACAAATGTTTAAAGGACACACCATTGGCGACTCTGAAGCAGATCTTTGTGGTGTGCCTGTGATACAGGGGGTCTTTTAGAGTAAGCTCTGGCAAATGTGTTACACCCGGAAAAAAAATGAAGATAAGCCACAAATGTTAGTTTCCTCAAAATTGAACTAAAACACATTAACACCCCAAAGAGCATGGCTGTGAAAGCCCAGGGTGTAATTTATTTCAGAAATTCATATCCTTGATGATAATGAGCAGTCAGCCAAATCCATTGTGAGGTCCATATGCCTGGGACTCTGGCTGCAAGGGAGGTTGTTACATTTTAAAGGGACCACCCCACCCCCTCCCATGGCATGGGACAGAGGGAACACTGGGGCATAGATGTACTGAGATTGCCCTGAACGGGGGAAACTATGGGGTACCCATGTGGGAACAGCAGCCGCAGCTGGTCAGAGGGAGATGAGGGGGAAAGCAGAATAAAAGCCATCCACAAGGAGCAGGTCAGCCCAAGACTCTGGAGAGATAAGGTAGGGAAGTGGCCTCGCACTGGTACAGAACTCATATGGGAGTTACACGAAGGAGGATATGGAGTAGATTGTTTTTTCTTCTTTATTTTGAATTTAAAACTCCTAATGATGCAACAGGTGAAGACTGAAACACTCAAGAATAGATGTTAAGACTTTTTTAGTGTTTGACCACTGGACGTGTTGGGGAGAGTCCATCTAGAAACCCTGGACCCTCGAGCTTAGAACCTGCCAGGATAAAAAAAAAGCAGTGTTTGACACTCTGTCACTGTTATGGGGTCTTGGAACACCCAAACTCTCCAAGTGACGGGCAGGAGGATGTGGGGAGGGAGAGGGATTTCCAAGCGACAGGGTATGGAGACTTCTGAGTAATGCAGCAGGACTTCCGTGGGACTGGAGATAGTAAGGTTTCTCAAGCAATGGCTCGATGAATTGTCATTAACCTCCATGAGAGTCAAAGAATGACTAAGGGATATGTAGACAGCTCTCTGTCAGTACAATGAAGGTTTGTGGAAAGAGCATGACTATTGATCTATTGACTTATTGACTACAGTCAAATGATACACTCTGTGCACGGTGAAAGTAGGTAGTAAGCTTCATGTATTTGGAGTAGGAAGAGCCATAGGTCAGGTGGGTAAAATCTCGCCCCTTCCCAAAGCAGTCGAGGATTTGTTTTTTGAACAGCCTGTTGCACTAATAGGTAGGGCAGGATGTAACTGATAAAACAATGGTGAGTTTGCCAAAGAAGTCTATGACCCTCTTTGCTGTTCCTTTTTTGCTGGCAGTCTTGCTACTTTCCAAACAGAGAAGAAAGAGTTAAAATAAAATGTGTGTACATTTGCAAGTAACAAGTTGATTCCATTAACCCCTCTGGCAGGTTGTGCAAAGGCTAAAGTTCCCCAAGCAAACAATTTTGATCAAACACAGATCTCCAGTGAAGTCAGCCTCAGTCGCCCCGGCCTCCCTCCCTCCCCCGCCCCCTCCCGGATCACATCCATGCGAAATGGTTCTCTGTGCGGGACACTCACCTCATGAGAGCAGAAACACAAGAGCTGGAAGCTGACACGGAAGGTAGGGCCAGGCAAGGCTACAGCCAGTCATTGACATCAGCCCTGCAGCTCTCAAATTATAGCTCAACAACAGTGATGTCACAATTGGCCTGACAGACACACTTAAAGTGTTTTTTCTTAATTGCCATAATCTGTAAACTAATGAAAATATTCTTGGTTCAAGACCTGTTATTGTGGTCATGGACCCGGGCCCTCCACCCCCTCTCCTCAGCGGCACTGAAAGCTTTTTTCTTCACAAGAGCAAGTAATGTTTCCAAAAGAGAAGCAGCCAGACACATTCCACTGTTAAAATAACATCCAGAGAGCACCTCTGTTCTTGGCCAGTTTGGGAAATTGTAAAGTTTTTTTGTCCTGCTGAACGTGACCTCAGTGCACGTTATTGTGCACGAGGCACCTCAGTTAAGGAGTTCTACAACTGAGAGAACTCACCCAAGGCCTTGTTTCCAGGCAACTGCTGGAGCTGATTTCTCGGGAAGAGTTCTCGCAAACACAGGTCTATGATCGAACGGGCATGGAGCTATATCCTTTCTCCTCCTTGTCTCAGATATTCTCCCAAAAATGCAACGGCTCTATGGAGACATGTAAATACACCCAATTTACGGCTAGCATCAAACCAAGGCCTGCACAAAGTGCCAGAGAGCATGCGTGGCAGTACCCAGCAGGCCTCCTAAATGCAATGGGTGAGCTTGGTGTTGCTGATGCTGTGCAATGAAAGGCCCAGTTTCCTTAACATGTTCTTGCGGTGTTCAAATCTGTCCTGCTTCCATTGGGGGCTTTGTTCTAAAGCCGGTTAGGTATCATTTCCTTTGGAGGTGCCCATATATTAAAGAAATGTTTTCATTTGCAGACAGGGACATGTGGGAAATGACCCATAGTGGCGATTTCATGAGACCTTTTCCATGCTGGTCTCCTTGTTAAAAGGGTTGTTAAACACCCTAATATCATCCATTTTAGGGACGTACAAAATGAGCTTCTGCTGAGCTTTGGCACTTCTCCTAGTTAATGGGTCTACCAGTAACCCTCGATCCGAGGAGCTCTGAAGATTCGGTCCTAGAATGATTGCAGAGATTTGGTAATGACTTCTGAAAGACCCCGAAAGAGAGAATGAGACAGCAACAGAGTGAGGAATAGAAAGGCAGAACTAAACATTGCACTAATCCATCAATATCACAAATCTATCAATATTTGTGTCAGGGGCCATGATAATGTCTGCATGTGGAAAATATGGGTCCCAAATGCCCTGGAGCATAGTTGTTTGAACGCAAGACTGTGGCTTGTCTCCCTATATAAATGGATTAAAGAAGACACCCCTATAGGCTGCTACATGAGATCTGTCGTGTGTCTGAGAGTAAGGCTGCAATATGATCTAGAGTAGACAAAATAATTTAAAAAAATGTACAGATGGTAATCTCTGTCATCCTGTGGAAAACCATGCACCCACACTCTCTCTCTCTCTCTCTCTCTCTCTCTCTCTGTTTCTCTTTTCCTAAGGGGTGCTGGTGAAGCCTCGGTGTGTTAAAAGGAGGTGGAGCAATGCATAGGAGCTGACAGGTACAGGGACAGCCCCTGGTGCCTGAAGAGTGATACCAAACTGTAGAAGACCCCATAGTGCAGTAAAAGGGACACTGATAGTTCGGCTCCTATATGTCATAGAACAAGCTGAAGCCAAGCAGCTTTTTGTTTTTTATGCTGGCAGTGAAAGCACAGAAGAGTTCTCTGCATACGGGGTTTGTTTTATGGACTAGTCCCTGGTTTTCAGAACTCGTTTACAGGACTTGGCCAGCTCTTGTGGCCCCCCACACATCTAGGATTAGAGAAATAGGCCAGAAATCTGTCCTGGCGTAGAGAGGCTGTGAAAGCACAAGCTGTATATAACATGTCTCCAAGAATGAGTCTCTGCAGGATTTGGCACAGAATAATGAGGCGTCTCTACACAATGAGAGCTGTGTTACAGCAGTCTGAACAATCTGGAACAGGGGGCAAAGAGAAGGACTTGTTCGCCCCATGGAATGAAGTTTGGGAAGGGGAAGAATAGAAGTAGCCTGCTATCCATGGATGGAAGTCTGGGAAAGGGGAACCAAAGAGAAGGGCTTGGTGGCCCATTAGGCAGAACATAGTAAGCTGGAGTATATGGAGCACCTCTGAAAGTGCAGTATAGGGAAGGGACCGTTGGCCCTATGGAATGGATGCTGGGAAAGGGAAGCATAGAGCAGCAACTGATGGCGGCATCAAATAGGATCATAAAAGTGCCCCCATTACTGAATCAACTAGCTAAAAACTTGCCCACATGTGCAAATCAGGGCAGTTTTGAACTTAAGAAGACATGCCGTAAAGGTGTTTTGCAAGGTGTGGGAGACTGCAAGCGTTTGTGCTAGCTGCAGGTAATGTTTTTGGTAATGTCAGGGAAATCAAAAGTAAAAACTGGCCCACCAGACCATAAAAGAGGCCCACCAACAGCCAAAAAACGACCCACACACTGACTTGACAGACCATGCACTCTCGGAAGCTATAGACAGAGTGAGGATAGATGCTTGATGGTCCAGGAAGCTTATAGGACAATCCATGATAAAGGAGATTAGGAAGGGGAACAAACTTGGCAGGGCAGACTGAGACCCTGCAGCCGTCCATGGCACTTGCTGCTAATGAGGGCTGGTACCAGGAACTACTTATATCCTATACATTATTTGCCGTCACAGCACTGCTGGACACCAGCGCTCCCGCATCTGCTTCCTGGTGTCTAATTTTCACCTTTGCTTTCTAGTAATTCTTCCCTCGAAGACGTGATTGGCAGATGGCCGGCGTGGCTTTCTCGCTTTCGTAGCACGCAAGTGTGCACGTACACGTAGCCCAAACACGCCACTTCTTAGCACCGCCTTAAACTGATTATGGTGCTTACATGAGGCTAAGTGGCTTGCAGTTTGCAACAACCATCTGAAGGGCCTGTGGAAACGGCTCGGGCAGGGGTTTTCCGCTGCACTTTCTGTCCCAGAGGAATGCTAACATCTCAATTACGAGGTGTGTGGTTGTCTACAAAGGGCAGACAGAAGCTTGTAAAAGATGCAATCTCTCTCTGAACCCGTGATAATGAAGCTCTCATAAAGAGGGCTTCTCTCTCTTTCTTCCAGCAGATAAATTGACGTTCGCCAGCCCCCTGTGCGCGAGGCTAAGGCGCTTTGGGGAAGACCTGCCATGAAGCAATCAATATCCGCAGGGCCACTGTAATGTGTAGAGGGTGTGATCTCAAAGCCCGGCGAGTCAAAGGTTAATTGGGAAGGATTAAAGACATCTAACGAGCCGCCACAGAGGCTGTGCATGGGTTGGTTTTCTGCTGTGGCACAAGAGGCGCTGCAGGTTAGCATTCCAGTATGTACACACAGCATTCCAATACAAAACGTAGAATGGCAATTCGATGTATGTTCATCCACAGGGAAAAAAAACCGATCTGAAAGTCATGCCCCTTCTACACCCTTGTCTGTAAATTTGTCAAATTACACAGATGACTTGCTACTGTTAATAGCCTGGTCTCCTTGTCTACTCCACAAGACACTATAAGGGTGTAAGGCAAAACAGCCCTGGTTTGTCTGCTAGAGGGACGTTTCTCGTGCTCCCCTAGAGCCGGTACAAGTACTTTTCCACTGTTAAGTGAGGTCACATTGGGTCACACCCTTTCCCTGACTATAAGGCAGTGTTTACTACTCAATGCGATGCCCTCCTACTGCAGATGACTTATCTTACAGACAAGCTCGCCCTCTCTGGTGGTTCTCAGTACACGCACAGCCAGGTACTATCAGATTACAAAGTGAGAAGAGTGAAATAGAAATAACAAGGCAGCAGGCCGTCTCAATCTATGCACCCAGGAGCTGAAATAACATCCTGGTATCCTTCAGAATTGCACCGACACTGCTTCAGCTTAGGAGAGTGTCGAAGACTCACTTCTTTAAGGAACACTGTATCACAATGCATTAACCATCTGCAACCCAGCTTCCTCTTCTATTACACGTTAACTTTATGCTTGTTGTTGACTATGGACAGCACTCTGCTGCCATTTGACTAGAATCGCGCTCTAGAAATACATATACATAATATATAGATGTATACATAATAGGCCAGCACTGCCTTGTTCCAGGGTCTCCTCACTAACTGGCACAAATGCAATATACACATTCAAGTCAAATCTATTTTTTCAGATCTTTATGATAGCTAAGTAGTGGAAAAGATAACCTGCTGCCTTCCAAGGGCTTCCTCGCTGCCAAAGTATGTTAGCACTGCCTACAACAAGATGCCAAGCAGCAGGGGCTGCAATGCAGGGTAGGCATTTGTAAGGGAGAGGAGGATCCGTGGGGGGCGGGGACTGGAGAGAGGGCGGGCATCCAGTCATGCACAAGGTTTAATGTGATTTAATTTTAAGAGCAGGCCGGGTGTGGCCACCGAAAAGGTAATACGTCTCTGGCTGAGGTGCTTAATCAGGCCACTGTAGTGGGATTGTGGTGCTGCAAGGCACGCGGCAGCGGACGTCAATTCATTCAATAATGCTGAGCTCCAAGACTCCCGAGTAGTGTAATGTGGTAGAGTCAAAATCTGCTTTTACCTCACTATTATAGCTCTTGTGGCTTTATTTATTTTACCTCACTCTGATCCTGCTTTTGGTGGCTAGTTTCAAATGGCAAACTATTATTCGTAAAGTGCAGCTTAGCAAAAGATTCTAGGGTTTACCATGGGTGCTAGCCGAAAAAGCTCACACACTGCATGCATGAATTTATACTGTACCTGAAGTAAATGCCCCCAATGTCTAGTCAAATGTGACTGCCCGCAGTATGGATTGCTGGGAAGTTTGCTATCCAGGCATGAGCCTTCCTACTGTGTATGCCTTAACCTTTCTGCTGTTTAGGCGTAGGGACTACTGTGTAGGCCGGAACCCTCCTACAGCAGATGCCTGATACTAAGGTATCATGTTTATGCCTCTATTGAGGTCCAAGTTCTCCTGCTGCCAAGAACCGAGCTCCTTCAGCCTGAAAAACCCGGCTGTTTAGTTATGAGCCTTTGGGTTACTACAATCCCTCATCCTGTCAGGCCGCTGCAAGAGGCCATATCCAATACTGCAATCTAGTGAGCCCGGAGAAGACACTTTCACAGTCTGCAGAAAGAACCAGAGATAGTCTCTCTAGTTTGGACTCATTTTGAAAGCCTGGTTGGTGGTGGTTTGGGATTTTAACCCATTCTCCTCACCAGAACAAGTTAGCCCTGTACCAGTAATGAATGTCATAACTGTATTTTCCTGGCCCATTCCATAAAAATCTTATGGTTGTCTCTTATGGCACAAAGACTTGATGAAAAAAGGACCTGGAAAATGGACAGACTGCTGTCTGCCCTTAAAATTAATGTATTTATTTTGACCTGCATATAACCATCCAGGGACTCAAGCTGTGATTCCTATGTAGATTGTCAATGTATGTTTTGCCCTCAGGCCAACCCTGTTAACTCCTAATTGACTGAAGCAACCACTCTAGTTACCTTGTGCGACTAATGAGGATTTTGTCAAAAAGAGTGCCTCAAAAGCTCTGTTTTACTTGAGTTTGCAGTAGGGTTTTGCTGGCTTACCGGAGGGGATTTGATAGCACTATCCATAGCTAACAAAACTGTCCTTTTGGATTATTACTCTTGTTTTTTCCACTTCTTTTAATTTAATTTGTTTTAAGTATATTCCATCAGCCGCTCACTTTCCACGTTTGGCTGCTCACCTCTTCATGCTAGTGTGATTCTCTACTATGTTAAAAGAGATTACCACTAATAACTGCGCAGGGATCTTAGAAGAAAATATTTCACTGGAGGCATTTAATCAAATATGTTTTACAATGGAGGCTATTTCAAAATGTTAAAATTAACATTTAACGCTGTGTAATATACTGACCTGATTGAACATTGAAAGGAGCGTCCTACTGTTAGCAAGAATTATGCTTCTCATATACTGTAATGGATTAAAAAATGGCCTGATTGCATGGTTACCAGTGTTACTGTATCTGTTACATTAAATGAACATGAAATAACTTGATAAGACAATTTAAATTACAAATATTAAAATGTTGAAAACTGCAGTTTTGTAAAAGGCTCTTCTGCCTCCAGTGTGTCCCAGGCTATTTGAAGAACAATGTTCAAAATAAAAATGAAACTGCAGCACTAAGTAAAAGGCACAGATATACAAATGAAAATGCGTTCTTTTCAAGTAAGGTCTATATAGAAATAACTTCTCAAACCTGACTTCTTATCTGCGTTAACGTTTGTACCAAATATTAATACTTTTATATACTTTTAAGGCTCTCATAGGCTCTCATGCTCATATTCCTTTCAGAAATAAATCTTCACTTTCAAATAAATGTCTGGCTTACATTACATTAATTTACTTTTTGGATTCCTCTGGTAAAAAGAGACTGTTCTACTTTCCCCATAAAAATCAAAAGAACAATCAAAGAGGGCATTCACATTCAGGAACGCTTTGTGCTCTCCAGAATGTGATGGTGGCACGCCAGTGAGGTCTGAAAGCGGTGTCCCTTGGCAGCCGCTGAGAACGACTGTGCATTCGGTCTTGTGCAAGGTCAACTTGTCCGGACTAAAGCAAGGTTGCGTTTTAGCGCCCGTTCTTCTTAATCTATATATTGCAGATCTCTCCTGGGCATTAGATGGACAGGTCTCGCAGGCCCGAGCCTCGGTGGCCAGCCATTGTAAAACATAATGGGGCAGATTTACAAGCCCCGTGCGCCACCAGTACGTCGCTTTTTGTGACGTACTGGAGGCGCATTCCACTTCTCCATATTTACAAGGAGAGGAAAAGCCACCCTGCGTGACTTTTCCTCTCCTTGTAAATATGGCCCCTTCACACGCAGCACTTTGTGTGGAAGGGGCGTTTCATGGGTGTTGCTGTGGGTGTTCCCACGCAACACCCATGGAACGAGACACATTTCCAGATTTACGAGGAATCGTAAATCTGGAAATGCGTGTCAATGCTACGCCTCCCCAGGGGAGGCGTAGCGAGGCGCAACGAGGAGAAATGTTTTCATTTCTCCTCGTTTTTTTCTCTATCAAAGCTTGCTGCATTCTGCAGCACGCATTGAAAGAGGAAATCACCTCTAATTGTTTTTGTTCAGGAAGGGTTCCCTTCCTGAACAAAAACAATCTCCCACGATGCAGGCATCCTTGCACCATGGTGCAAGGGTGCCTGCGTCGGCGCATAGCAGCAGTTTGTGCGCCAGCGCAGGGGAAAGCACAGAGGTGCGACATATTGTTGTAAATATGTCGCATCGCTGTGCTTTCCAAACTAACGCAGCACGGCACAGCAAAATGACTTGCTGCGCCGTGCTGCGTTCCTTTATTGTAAATCTGCCCCCTTGTATGCGGATGACCTGTTATTGCTTAGTAACACCAAAATTGGCTTGTAGAGATTACTGGATTGCTTAGGATCATACGCAGAGGACAATGGGCTGGAAATAAATAGCAAAAAACAAAAGTTATCTTGCTTAATCGCCGTATTTTAAATCAATGTAAATGCCATCTCAAAGGAGATACAATTTCTGAAACCTCTACATATGTATATCTAGGTGTCAAGATAGACTCCAGGGCTATGTTTGCACCCCAAAGGGAGGCGATCAAAGCAAAAGCGCAAGTCCTGAACTGTCTTTACAACGCTAGCAAAATCCAACCGGGGGCACAATCTTCAGCCAATGGCCGATGTAACGAAGGCTAAATTGATACCTGCACTGTCATATAATGATAGGTGTAGAGGCCAATCTCATGGACAAAATAGTGATAAAATCCTATAAATACATTTTCCAGCTATGGATCAGCATCACCTACCCAAATTAAGCTGGAGTTTTTGCTGATAAAGCCGTCCTTCACTAGGCAATGTTAAATGCTGCCACAAACTGCGGTTAGCTGCTGAGGGCTCATTGGCTAACCTAGTCTGGTCTGAAATAAACCTTCAAAGGGGGAATGGTAAATATAAAAAAATAACTTGAAAGAAGTATTGAAAAGCTTGAATTGGGTGAGCTATGGAAATTAAATACATCCCATCAAATTTTTAGAAGAGCAGTAAATAAATCTAACAAGTTGCAAAGTTGGTTGGATGATAAAGATAAAGTGGCTAAGCAGTCACATGGGTGGCTAGTGATGAAATCCTATGATGTCCAAAAAGAGCTCCCCCTTTTGGAAGCCACTTAGGGCCACATGCATCAAAGTTAGGAATTGCGATTCCTAAATTGCGATTTTTAAAAAATCGCAATTTAGGAATCGCAATTCCTTATGCATGTAGGAATCGCAAAAATTTTTGCGATTCCTACACATTTCTTATTTGCGACTCGCAAATTACGAATCGCAAATAAGGAATTGCTTCCCATTCATTCGTATGAGCCAGAGGCCCTTAGGAATCAATGGGAATTGCATGCGCAATTTGCGAGTACCAAATAGGTACTCGCAAATTGCGCATGCAATTTCAAGGGTGCCAAAAGGACACCCTGATGCACCCCTGAAATTGCAATTTAAAAACATGTTTCACACACACATGCCCCAGGGGCATGTATGTGTGCTACATAGAACTTTGAAAAATGCACTTTTGTGCATTTTTCAAAGTAAATGCGAAATCGCTATATTTTTTTTTGGTGCATTGCATTTAGGGAATCGCAATTTGCGATTCCATAAATGCAATCACAATTTAAGTAATCGCAAATTTAGCGATTACTCAAATAGCAATTTTTGCATTTGGGATGATGCATCCCAAATGCAAAAATTGCGGTCGCAAAGGGGCAGATTCTGCGAATATGCCCCTTTGCGACCGCAATTTGCGATGATGCATGTGCCACTTACTCCCTGAAGATCAAACAGAAATTACTGGCTCTGAGACTTGGTGACATTCCTACTCTAGATTTTTTACCACAGTGGAGGGGAAAAGGCCAAAAGGAGGGAACAGGAATGCCGATTATGTCATCAGGCAGATGAAACCCTGCAGCACGTCATCTGCATTTGCTCAGCTCTACGTCATCAGAGAAGGAGTTTGTTGAAGGAGGAATTTAACGCATTAGGGATAAGGTCTTGTACATCAGCACTAATTGAGTCCTTAGATCCAAGAAACACAATTCTCAACATTTGACATTCTTGGACATCTTGAAATCCCTTGCTAACGTGAACACTTAGACCTAGGCATGGGTCAAAGCAGATGGCTAAGAAAAGCTCCGTCAAGAATCCCAGAAACCCCTTCACAGGACGACAGGCAGCTAGGGAAAATCTGTGTTTGTCGGTTCCCTATCCCAGGTTGGATATTTGCCCAAGCTCATCTGTACATCTCGTCTGACCAACTGTTAGCACTGTTGCACTTTACGCGTAATTTTGCACACTGCATAGGCCTTTGTCAAACTTATACTAATGCACTGGCACTATGGGCTGATAGGCAGAATTAGGGCTCATTGGCTTTTACTTTATACTGGCTATTGGCAAACAAAACAGAAGTCTCACACTGTTGCACTACATTCGCTATTTTGCACGCACTGGTATCATCATTCAGCACCTAAAATTGCACCTGCTCACAGGGATTCGATATGACTGCTTGTGTTCCTTCATTTTATCTTTTTATTCGTGATTTCAATTGTACATTTTATAATGTTTACAGTTTTTATTGACTAATAAGTGACTTTATACTTGTGTAAGGTCAACTTCAGGTTTGATGGTGCTGTCACCGGGTGAAGACCCATGACCTGTTTTGAGCTGTGTTTAGAGGTTGTACTGTGGGAATGCTTCTCAATTTAGTGATTTGTGTTTTTTTTTTTTAATGTGAACGTTGTTTAGTGCTAGCCACTGCCTGTAGAGAAGGATGTGTCATTGTGGACTTAGTAGTTCTAGGGCTGAACTTTGTCCTTCATCTGCGGTGGGCTGGCTGGAGTGGAAAACTGGCAATTTTACCTCTGTCTGATGTCCCCCAAATGACTGGTAGAACTAGGACGGACTCAGTATATCAGGTCAGATTGCAGTCTTTCTCAAAACTCATCCTGCAAATAGAGACTATCAACTGAAGAAAGGAGCGTGAGTGAGAGGGTCAGTGAGTGGCAAGAGAATTTGATAATTTAACAATGAAGGCACACTCATCTCTTGCACGTTTATCTAATCAAACCTAATTGCAGCTAGAATTTGTTTCTAGACTGGTCCCTGTTCACTGGGTAGAAACTTTACTTTCTACACCATGAAAGAAAAAACTCCAGGACACCTAGATAAAATTCATCTGGGAGCCAGAGAGGTGTGGTGAAATCCTCTTACTTGGATGAATTGCTGCGCAAGGGATAATGCACTTGTGCAAGGTATACTATTTTGAACAGATTAACTGATATTACTGCAGGCCAGGACGTTTACAACTGGATAGCTGTAGGACAAACTACCAGTACGGCCTGGTCACAGAGATTACAACCATCGGCGCTTCTCAGGGGATGCGAATCTGGGGTTGCGGAGACACAGGCACTGGGTGTTTGTGTTATCGAGATGTGACAACTTTTACCCCCTATATTATTGAATTGTCTGGTTGCCGTATATAGTACGGCAGAATAGCTTCAAATGAAAATGACAAGGTTACATAATTGCTTGCCTGAGCCGCTCATGGCATTCATATGTCTCTAAAACAAAGTCCAAAAATGCCTTTCCACTGGGACCTGTAAGCTTATACAGGGGGAGGGTGCCAGTTCAGGTTCTACAGTGCTCCACTGTATGGGGACTAACCAACAAAGGGAAATGGCAAGGTAAGTACAGACTTTAGCATAACAACCCATCAATATGAGTTTGGCCTTTGCATCCCTATTATACTGAAATCTCTTCATTAGTACAACAATGCATTCTTTGTGGCATCTTGGCGTTGTCCTTTTGAGGGAGGCGTTGCAGAAGCAACTTAATCACAAGACTCTAGAAATAGTCACTGACGGTCTTCTTCAATCCCTGGTTCCTCTCACCTTGTGCTACAGAGTTTACACCAACAAGGATCAGTTTCTCCCTGTGCTCAATTTGCAAGAGCAGACTTAGATTGCTGGTCTATCGTCAGTGGCGTAACATAGGCCCCTGCAGTGCGGGGGCCCCTCAGCCAAGTACCTTGGCCGGAAAGCTCCTGATTGAGTCTGTAGGGGATCCCTCCACGTACCTTGCAGGGGGGGGGGGCCCTCAAGTTTCATTTCGCCACTGTTTGTTGTGTGGGCGGGGCACAGGCCTACTGCCCATAAAAGATCATTAAAGCAATATATTAGAGGTATGAAATGCTAAGTAGTACATAGAATTAGGGAGCACTGATGAAGCATCTCCTAGGTGGTGGAAGATTGTAGTACCAGACAATGTAGGGATGACTGGAAATTTGTAAGACTCCACTTTTCTGCTGAGGTTTACATTATTTCCTACACCATCATTTGTATATTAGGTGAATGGTGTGTAAGGTTTAGACTAGAGTGTCAAGGACTGACCTCGGATATGCACCAGTTATAATACAAAAAAGAGGTGCCATGAACAGTTAGTTTTATCATGCCCCTCCCTACCTTGCTGCAGGAGATAGGCAAACAATATGAGTGGCGGGGTCGGCGCCCTGATTCTCCAGTGTCCCATATGCTGACAAATCAGAGCAACTGCTTTCGTCCCAGATCTTCTCAATGTGCCAGAAAGCGGGACATTGGAGCTGAAAACTGGATGAGTGGAATGTTTTGTGACCATGTGTTGTCCGATACCGTGAGCATCGACTGTTGCCAGGCAACCAGCAGAATCCATGGGAGATTTCAGTTAAGTTCATATGGAGGTTCACTCTGTCTCAGATCGGCCAGGTTTAATGGGAGAGGTGACATGCTAAAATGCTGCTAGAAGTTTGGGACGCAGCGTTTAATTTGTAAAGAAATAAGAAGCTCACAGCTGAGACAGTCAGATGATGGGCATTTCAAATGCTATGGCTGTTTAGTTTTGATTCAACCATTTACCTCCTTCTTTCCCCACCCTACACTTCCTGTCTCTTAATCCTTCCTTTTCCCTTTTTTGTCTTTCTCTCTCTTGAACTGGGTCAAAGTCTGATGTTAAAAAATAAGTCCAGACCTCCAAAAAGAGTGCCAGCGCCCACTACCTGCAATCACCAGCACAAATCGAGCACTGCTGCAATGGGGCTTGGGCAAACAAAATGTATAAACATGCGGTGTGAGTCGTAATCAACAGGCTGTGAATATGTATTATTGTTTTCCTCAGGTGCCCAAGATGACTGTGACATGCCAGCTGCTCCTGTTATTTTTCTCTTTCATGGTGTATGCATTGGACTGTGTAATCGCACAAGGGCCAGTAACCGAGACCTTGTGCGGGGGAGAACTTGTGGACACACTGCAATTCGTCTGTGGGGACCGAGGCTTCTATTTCAGTAAGTAGCCCCCTACCCTTGATACCATTTGTCAGTTTTGCTGCATCCTGTGCTCTATGCTTAAATGAGTTAATGCCCTAAAAGCTCTGTGCAGTATTATAACCAAAGACAGACACTGCAGTAAATTGGGTGGCATGGCAAAAGCATCTACGCATAAGAACACTAAAGTATGCATATTCTGTCACTGGGAAATTTGGACGTATCCTCCATTCTCTTTGAACAGGGATGGGGAAAATGGACAGACAGGCAGGCAGGCAGGAAGGCAGGCAGACAGACAGACAGATAAGTTCACTCTATATGCCCTCATCAGCAAGGTTCAGGAATGCAAAATATTAAGTTACAGTTGGTGGCTAAGTGACCAATCTGTAGTGTTTCAATTAAGATGTACATATGGTCAAACCAACATCACCATGGTAGTAGCGTGCTTACATTCCCTTTTACTATTATGAGTGGAAGTTTAGGGTACTTCTCCATTTTGCCTGTAGAATGCTTAAAATTGAAATATGCAATTTAGCTGAACTAGTGAATGACAAGCTTTTATTTCTGAACTTTGGGGGACTTTAGCCTGTTCTGAGATTCCATTGTTTGTACACACCTGCAAACAATGTACACCAGACAGATATACTTGCTCCCTTCATCACAACCACAGAGAGGAAAACGCGGAGCAACAGTTTGAGGATAAGGCCACTGTGGTAGCCCACGTATGCACGTACTACAAATTCAACAAAAATTGCGCATTTCGTGAACGTCTACTAGATGTCAACAGTCTCTAGTACTACAAAACGCTCCCCTTTGCTCCTCTTCCATTTTCGATTTTCTTTTCATTTCTTTTTCAAACGGGTGACTCGGTGTTCTAAAGAACAGGTGGAGCAAATTAAATACAGAGTTAATAGGAGTTGAGGTCGACTTGGGACACCAGTGTTTTTTATGTATGGGCTTGACAAAACCAATGATTTTAAATCCAGACTTCTTCCGCATGGATTTGCAGATACCTCAACGTTGTTTTCGCCATGCATAGAACACCTCTGCTCTCACGTTAGTGCTTTCTCTAATTAGGCATACACTGTAGCTTTATTAGGCATTTGCACATTGTACGACACTGCTTAAGGCAGCATTGATGTGTACTCGCAACAATGCCAAGGGTAGTGAAAGTGACTTCACACATACTCAGGCTCCCCCATGACATTGCAGGTTTAAATCATTTCCCTTCCCTTCATTTTACTGTCAAAGGACTATAAGAAAGGTAGGGTGAGGAAACTACAAAAAATAAGCTGGGGTCTCTGAGCCCTGTTTATTTTTCAATCCTGAAGCCAGAGGTGGCAAGAGCATTAGCAGGGGTACCAAAATGCAAGCAGAGAGAGCTGCTGCTAACCGTTGCAAGCCCTAATTGACGTCAGTGTAAGTCAGTCACCCAAACTACCTTCCAGCTGACTGAATTAGAACTTGGTGGACGGGTTACTCTGTCACAGCGGTGACCGATATCCTGTCTACAGAAATATAAATACCATTTTATCCTATGGAATTTAGATTTCGGCAGACGGGATATCCGTCACCTTTGAGACGGAGTAACCCGTCCGCCAAGATCGAATCAGGCCCTAAGCATGGAACCCAAAGCAAATGCTACAATATTCCTGACTGCTTTCTTATTAGGTATAGCCAACCATGGTCAGTGTTCCTGTGGGAACAAAGCATGTTTTTCAAGGTATGTCACAGGCCCTAAAACAATGTGATACTCAAGTATTAGCTTCCTTTGAGGTTCTGCATCAAAATAGAATTGAAAGAAAGGGTTTTGCAGACATAAGCACACAGTTACAAAGAAATGTTTTTGATATACATTTTTAAATTTCACTATGCTGCCATCCAGCGTACCATTGACCCAACGTGGCAACAAATTGACCCTGTTCTCCTAATAGAGAGGATACCCTAATTCCTGCAGGAATGTTCTTGTTTGGAATCCAGGGAGATCTATTGAAGAAGACCATTAACAACTGCCTTTTCGGATGCCCCTGTGAGCTGGGGAGGAACAGCTAAAACTTTAGCAGTTTACCCTAATTGTATATTCTTTTAGTTTCACAAGTGTTTTGTCCCTTACAAGAAAACTGGAGGCATCTTTGTTTTACACTATTTGACAGCATGAGGTCCACTTTAACTTGGTATCTGAATAACAGCGCTAGGAGATGCTGTGTACAGGGGCTTCTCGGCACTTTGCACAGTCTTGTGTCCCTCTGCACAGCTGATGCAGCTAGCTTCTCCTCTCCTTTCATCCCTTAATGCTGACGGAGCACATTTTCTCCTGTATCTTTCTGAATAAAACTGGCAGCGAGTGACAAGACACCCTACTGGGGAGGAGTGAGCGAGGGACAGTGGCAGAGCTGGCACGCCAGGCATGACAAAGGCTCTTTGTGCCTTCTCACATTCCTCACTGAAGAGCTGGGGGAATTCTTTAGACTGGTCCTTCCACTTGGTTTGCTACAAGATTCCTGGAATTTCTGCTGTCTACTTTCTCAGAGTTGACTGTTGGGCAGGAAAGCATATTTGAGAATGGGTGCAAATGCACACATTGACGGGCACAAGATAAAAGTCGTTTAATTAGGCCCTAGCAGATGGAGATAGGAAAATAAGCAACATGCGGATGCCCACTGAACTCATCCATAAGTAAGGCAGTTTTTTGATTGGTTATGGTAGTACTTCATATGCAAATTCCTTGACTCCTATTTGCACATCCACATATCCTTAGACCTATGTGGTTTTTACAGGTAACAAAAGTTAATAAAAATAATTGGGAAAGGCTTCAATTGTCCACCAAGTTATTATCATCTACTGCAAAACTAGTTATCGATAAACACCTCATTTATTGTTTCTTGCACACAGCGCCATGGAGGGTGCCACTTTTAAAATAAAGAAATTGCATCCTTTGTCTTACCTGCCTTCATTCATCTCCACGAGGCTGGGCTAATTTAATTTGTGTACTACACAAATGCCCCTAATATAGCACTCTGCAGCAGAGGTCAATCCACTGTGATACCTTTTTGTTCACCTACACTGAGAAGATGTTTGCCTATGGTTACTATGAGTTAGATACAGATTCACTAAAAGAAGATCATTCAATCAGAGAATGGCACCTCACAAACTCTCTTAGTAGCACACGCTCAATCCAAGCAGATACGGCACAGTTGAGCACACCAGATTCTGATGCGTACGCCTCCCACATTCGGCCTCATTTAGTTCATATTGCGGTTATGGTATAGCAGCACTAGAGAGATATTTATGAGGGAGGTTAAATAATTCAAATAATGGTAAATACACAATTTTCCCTTTTGACATGGCTCTAAATTGATTGTAATGGATAAACTAAAAATAACCATGTAGTATGACAAGTTACAGCTTCACTATCTGAAAAGTCATATTTTGGCCTAATCAGTATGAAATAACTTGTTCGCAATTAAGTAGGTATGAATTACAAACGGAAGGATAAAGATAGCTGAGAATAAGAGTGTGCTCCTGTCTTTCGAAAGGCAACAGGTTAATGGGCTGATAGAATTTTTTTGTTTAAAATAATACCAATAAACTTGCAAAGCATTTCTTTGGGGGGAAAACGGTTGCAAATGGATAAACAAAGATAAGCCCTAGCTTCTGAACCCCATTCTACTCAGACCATTACCACCCTTACTCCAGCACCCCACATAAAAAGACTTTTGTCTGTTAAGGCCCCAGTTCTTATCCTTTCCTGACAGTAGCAGGATGAACTCTTACTTGACTGTCTCTTGGTGCCCTTGCCCCGATTTCTCGTTTGGTCTTCGCCTGCATCCCATTGTAGGTAGGCCTTCCAGGTTTTCCTTTGCCCCCACCCCTCCCCTCAGACAGAGAGCTGAAATCTAATATGACCTTCATGTTCGTCCTCCTTTGTACAGAGTTGTTTTCTTGTCAGCATTCAACCGTGTCCCAATAAATAAATATCTAAATTTGCCATCAACCATGTTTACCTCTCATAATTGTCATTTCTCATTTGGCCTTCGAAAAAGTCCCCAAAAGATGGGTGATATCAATTTTGTCCTTTAGCTACGTTCCTCTCCATGGCAGAAAGAGAAAGGAAACGTCTTCTTTAACCTTCAAAGTTTGCTGACTGCAAGTTCCTGTTTGGCAAATGTTGTTAGGAAATTCGTGTTGAATCTGTTCCACGAGATAGCCTGGATGTTTGAGTCAGCACAAGCCCCTATGAGAACTAAATAGTGTGATTCAAGGGAAGAGGGCTGCTCAGATCGAGCATGTCAGATTGTGACGATTTGCGGCCTGCTTTCTGGCACTTGTCCAGCTCTGCCTTCCTTACACTCTGCTCTCCCTTCTCTTTACTTTCCAGTTGTACCAAGACTACTGTCTTCCCTTCTTCTTGCTTTTCTCTAACTAGTGGCCAAAGTGTTCTTGGCAGCCAATGCGGTTACCCGCAATAGGTGAGTATGATGCCACAAAATGCATGGGGCAAGGGGCGCATGTGTCAACAAGGTTATTGGAGGCAAGATATGATTTCCTTCCTCATCCTTTTTCTCACACTCTTCTTACCACCCCTTCCTCACATTCTGCTGCTCTTTTTTATTTCTTAGCCTTTGAACATTCATTTATGTCCCTAAAGTGTTATCTCACAGACCAGCTATGCTGTATGTAGGTAGTGCTCGATATAACAAGTAACACATTTAAAGATTCCTGACTAAACATTTAAATGTGAGCAGATTAGCCACTGATGCGCAGATCTGTCATCGAGGTATTTTGTAAGAGCTCTCGTTCTAGACAAAGGCACAGCTTATGTTTGTTTCCATGTCTCAGAGGGCATTCCAGCAGCAGTGCATTGTGGGTGTGTTGTCATTTCTATTTCTATTTCTAAAGATAATCAATTATGCTCGACCACAAACATCTCCTGCTTTTTCTTCTTCACGTGTGTAGGTCGGCCCACCGGGAGGCTGCATCGCAGGTTCAGCCGTGGTATCGTGGAGGAGTGTTGCTTTCGGAGTTGCGACCTTGCACTTTTGGAAACATACTGTGCCAAGCCCGCCAAGAACGAGCGCGATATCTCTTCTACATCATTCACAGCCCTGCCACCACTAAGCAAGGTATGTTACTGAACGCAAACCAACAACCGACTCATACAGGTGTCAGGTGGAACAGATGCAATAGCTTGTAAGAATGCAGCTGACTAAGGAAGGGGCAAGGAAGATCACTATTACACAATATCCACACGAGACAGGAGCATGGGGGTAAGCGATGAGTGTGCCAGTGAGAGCAGTAGGGATTCTTTGCCAGGCATACGTTTTTCATTATGTACGCAATGGTTTGAGACCACAGGAACGATGCAAGCTCTGTCACCAGTTAACAAAAATGTACTCTAGTTTAATCTATGCCACAATCACAGTAAAAAATGCCAAAGGAACAGATCAGTGTTCTCTTGGTTACAAGGTAGTGTGATTTTAGTAAAAACAGGAAGTCTTTTTGCATTGTGAATGCACAAGGTGGCACTCACAGGCTCTCCAACAATTCTCCACACATGTTGCAGGACTTTGCTTCCTTTCTTTGGCAGTGTTGGAAAATTGGTTATGCAAAACGTTAATTTCTCAGTTCTTGAGTTCAGGGTAGAATGATCCAGCATTTGGCATCAGACATACCATGGAGAAAGGATGGTAAGGCTAAAGTGCCATTCACTCACCCATAGACTTGATGCCCCAAAGATGCTTTAATAAGGTCTTGAAATGGAGAATGGTTTAAGCTCCTATATATTTCGAGACATTTTCATACAGAAGCAGTGTATGCAACGTTGGTGAGAACGAGCAGTAGTGGGCATTTAGTTTTCTCACACTATTCTCGCAAGTGCTTTAGTAGATACTAGTCCTACGTCTATGTCTACGAGTAGTTCAGGTTCTGTAGCTTCTCCTCTCCATTTAAAAGTCCAACTCTGACACTTACTTCTCTCGACAGGACATCTTCCGGAAGCCATCCCATGCCAAGTATTCCAAGTATGACGTGTGGCAGAGAAAGACAACGCAGCGCTTACGGAGGGGTGTGCCCGCCATCTTGCGTGCCCGGCACTACAGGTGGCAAGCGGAGGCCCTGGAGAATTCCAAAGAAGTCAGGCTTTCCCATCCCCTGACAGCCACGCGTACCCAGCATACCTTGCTCGTGCGGGCTCTGTCAGAGACATCGGACAGGCGGAAATGAACCAGCTGCCTGACTACAGGACGTTTAACTTCCTTTCTATTTTATCTCCTGGGGACTACCAAGAGAAGAGGAGACTACGCTCACTCCTGCTCCTTTTATCACAGCAACAGAGTAAGGAGGGGTCTGACACCCGTGCTCCTCATTCACACCCTCACGGACAAGTGAGAGGAGACTTTACAAGCCCACCGAGAAACTTGTGTAAGGAACAAAGAACTCAACATTTCCTGTTTATTTGCGGCAATATTTCTGTGGCATTGTGTCCTTTCATTTCACTTTTTGGTGGTGTTGTTGGATCTTTCAGTCTCCTTGTACTCCCCGCACACACTTTTTTTTTCTTCAAGCTGCACTATTTTGTACATGTGGATCTGTGTACTCCCTGCCCTGGGACCAGTGTGCAATTATAGCACTGCACGGCGTGGGAGCCTTAGTGGTGCCGACCAAGTGCACACAACAATGAACCCCTCCAAAACACAAAGGAACCCTGAAGCCCGAGGCAAGGCAGACAGCTTTTGTCACCAGCATTGCATTACAGTCTTCATCTTGAGGCTTTGCCAGAGGGAGGGATGCGTGAGTGGGGAGAAGGGCACTGTAAAAAGGGGAGCTTTTGTTTTTATGGTTCATGTTTTAACCGTTGCAATTGTTTTGTTGTTCTTTTAAAATTTGCACCTTTTTCCTTAACTTCAAGGAATTCCATAAAGGTTTTAAAAAGTTTTTATTTTCTTGTACCTAATGAAAGAAATCCAAATAAATTTGCACCTTTTAATTAGCAAAAGGAGATCGAGGAGAGAGGGGGACGGAGAGCACCCGGAAGCATTCACGCTTCACGGTCTGCATTGCACACTTGTCATCGAATGTGTTTATTTTGAGGGATGTTTGTTTTTTTGGGCAAAAAGCACTATTTTTATGGAACAAATTTTGTGTAGCAACAAAAGAAGGATTGTTTGAATTGTATAATGTGCTATGGTGCTAAAGCATTGTGGAGGGAGACCAGTCTCAAGATCAAGAGACCTGGGAGCATGGGATGATTTCTAACTTGAAAATGTCAACTTTTCGTTTTAGGAAAAGTTTGAATAAATGTTCTTTTTCAATTGTGGCGGGCCTCACAAGAAAGTTGTGGAGCAAGGTCCCCCGACCCCACAGAAATACACATATACTCCCTGTATCTCAATGTTAGTGACTACTTTTTAAAGAATCTGGCTACATTTTGAAAGATAATCAATAATTTGTGTCGTACATACACTAGCAGTATACCTGTGTGGTTTGGTTGCTCACCTACCTATCTATCTGACAAACTAAGAACCTTTTGACAATTTTACTTAAAATAAATCACACAGTTCACCTTCCTGCCTTCCCTTTGTGACGTGTTGTACTTAGGTGAGAACTTATGAAATGCAGAGTTAAATCCTCCTAGCTGGAAAAAAAAATGGAGTGAACTGTCATGGGTGTCAGCACATAGGGGAGAGGAAGGGGGCCAGGAAGTAGAAGGTACTGCTTTATGATGTCACCTGTTAAGCGAAGGCAGATGCCTCACTGTGGGACTGGGTTTGAAGATGCCATGTTATGATGTCAGCAGATGTGTGAGGACAGGTTCTGCATTGTAGGACTGGGACTTGGGGTACTATTTTTATGATATCTTCTAGTGTCTGACAGCCAGCTGTGGATTGTGGGTTTGAGGACAGAAGATGCTTTTTATGATATAATCATCTTCCTGCAACAGGTTGAGTATTGTGGAACCAGGGTTCACAGTTCAGTTTAATTTAAGGGCTGACAGGCTTCACAAGTGGAACTTCTGTTTGCAAGGCTCTTCTATGATGTCCTCCGCTCTGAGGTAGTGAGCAGTATACTGATGGTGACTGGGATATTGGGCTTGAAAATCAAGTTCAAGTGTCACAAGTAAGACAATGCAGTTCATGGAAAGAAGCTTGTAATGTTGAGTAAATTGTGTTCCATTACTGGCTGCTCCTTTGAGACGCAGTTCCTGTTTTTCCAAATCATTCTGGGGTGCCTGTAACTTGGACCGCACAACCTCAGATTAATCAAGGTGTCCAGTATGGCAAACCATGGTTTCCAGATCTGGCCTTTCCACGGAGCGAGAACACAAAGGCTTGTTTGTGCCAGGCAGGTCAAAGACTGAAGCTTTCCAGCAGCCATAAGGCTGTTACTGTATTTTGACTGATACCCCCATATAACCCTGATTGGTTGCTCAATGTTCCAACGAACACACAATCCAGAAGTGGTTAATCCTGTAGTCCATTCATTATGAACTGGCCACATAGATAGGAGTATTCAGGGAAGGGGAACTGGAGTTCACTGAGGAGCTGTTGTTGCGTTCTTCAACCTGGATCTTTTCTGAGATGCAGATTAGAACACTTCCTTCCCTCTTTCAGGGAGTTTGTCCAAAAGAGTACATCAGTTTCTCATGAGTGAATGAATGTCAAAAGGATATTACTTTTACCAACAAATTTAGGGACACCTAGGATCTAAGATGTTGGCAAATGGGGTGAACAGAAACAAGACAGTTGGCCCAGCCACAAGATCCCACATAAGCCCTAGTATCCAGTGTCATATGTCTACACCAGGAGGAGATGGCAGAGGCAGCAAATCCACAGGCATTGGTCGAATTGTGACATTTTAGGTATTATTGTTTAGCTAAAAGAGACGTCATGTATGGGAACAGTATTATATACTGCTTCCCACGGGTTTATTTACCCTTTCTTGCCATCTATGTATCGTATAAAGAGTGAATGCGTGAGATTGAGGTGGGCCTGTGACACTGAAAAAACCCTGTCCAGGGGTGTTCTGCCACATTATCGAGTTTTCTATACTGAAATACAAAAATATTGAATCCAGACTATGGACTTTCACTAGATCATCAAGATAAGTATATATTAAGCATACATTTACTATTCTTAACTCCACATCTATGTACCATGCTTATATATCTTGCTAAGGTACATAGGTGTGCAGTTGAGAATAGTAAATCTATCTATCTATCTATCTATCTATCTATCTATCTATCTATCTATCTATCTATAGATTTGTTAGCCTTTACGATATAGTGGTAGTTGAGGTTCTAGATTCAATATTTTTGTAAATCGCCGTAGAAAACTCGATATTTTGACATACAGCCCATGCCACCAACCACTACTTTCATGAATTCCCACCAGCAAACAATCTGGGGACATAATTTCAATTCTCAATGCACAGGCTTCATCCCAGCTCTTATTCAGAAGCAAATATCCTGGCGAAGAGGAACCCATTCTCTTAAAGAACTGTCTCTTTCACATCATGGCTTTGCCAACAGCAAAGCCGCACAGAACATCTACGAAAGACTATTGATATTTCAGCACCGTGTACAACGTGTCATTGTGGGAAGAGTCCGTGCTTCTAGGCACTGCGAGCCATTTATTAGCCAAGCACGCAGGGCGCAATGCACACACCATCTGCGATCATGGAAACAGCAAACATTAAAGAATGCAGTTATACTCGATGGCAGTATTACCTTATAAGTGGAAGTTTTTTTCTGGAGGAAAAGGCGAGAGGGGGCCCTCCGAGTGACTGATGAGGAGGGGAGACAGACCTGGTTAGAAATGCAAAGGGGGAAACCTGACTCCCCCTAATATTTGCTCTATAAACACTTTTCATTCTACATCTGGAGCCATGTGTTCTGTTACACAGCTGTTTCTGCTTACGCCACTATATCTTCATAACAATGGGGGAGGGGGAAACGACTACTTGAATTGTATAAATATTTGCTATTGTGAAGAAGATGGGGGGATTTGGGAACTTTTATTGTGTAATCCGTTTTTATATGTTATTATTAATGTTTTCATGCAATGTTGAGCCATAATGCCTTTTTTAAAAAGAAACGGCACTGCAATATGAGAATAAAATAAAAAGAAAATCTGCCTTATTTATTGTGTGATATAATCTGTGAGGGCATAAAGGGGAGGGGAAATGCTGGGTCCAAGCAGATGTCATTTTTTATATTTTGTTTTTACATTTTAAGAAGAAAGCAAAAAAAACTTTTCTCAAATGCTTTGTACCAAAAAAATCATAAAGCAAAATAAACCTTATACAGCCTGTTATTTTTCAAATGAAGGAAATAAAAAAACATAAAACCATTTTTGTTTATGATAATTACTTGGGTACAAGTCTGCTTTTATCTAGGAAAAGAATAATTTAAAACAATAAAAGTTCCACATGAAAATATATCCAATTCTAGTTCTCCTAACCGTCACTACAAGCTGCAATGTAATAAAGAAACAGTAAGAACGCTAACGTCAGTTTCACTTTACACTACCAGACTGGAGACGTGCACTGATTGTGCCTCCTTTTTTCCAACATTAACCTTAATTTTTGCCTCCTTTTTTCAACATCTACTTTACCCTTTGCCTCCTTTTACGAACCTAATTGTAACCTTTGCCTCCTTTTTTCCATTAACCTTAACTTTTGCCAGTCTAACAGTAACTTGTTGTCTCCTTCTTTGCAGCCTTAACCGTGGCTCATTTCCACCTTTTCACCCCAAAACCGCTTTTCTCCCACCCTCTCTCCACTCGTTCTCCCTTCCGCTTCCCGCCTTCTCGTGACCGCACCCAGTACCCCGCCCCTCCCAGGAACCTACTTACGCAGGTCACAGTGCAGAAGTGCTGCGCCAAAGGCCAACCGATGTGCTTCCGTCCACACCTGGACCGCGCCAAGCGTCAGGACCCTTGGATCTCCATCTACCCACAGCTACACCTGCACCGAGATAACTGCCCTGAACCTCAGGCCCGCAGCGACCTCTGCAGCCACACACCCCCACGATCAAGGGCAGGACCCTTTTCCTGGCACCTTTGCCACTTCTCCTGCAACGTCAGAACACGGGCCCCAGCCTACTACCACTGAACCAGGAGAAATCCAATGCCTCCTGATCAACTCCCGCTCGCTCCACAAACACGCCACAGAGATCTGAGTGACCATCACCGATGCGCCATCTTCCGGACCGGGGCCTGACTCAACCCCACATCAGCACTGGACATCGACGCCGCCACACCAAACGGATACAAAATCATAATCCGGGACCGCACCAACAAACATGGGTGTGGAATAGCCATCATCCACAAAGAATCCCTCCACTGCTCAGCCTTTACCGATGACAACACCCCCTATCATGGAACACCTGCATTTGCAGCTCAACACAGATGGCAAGACCACCATTAGAGCCACTCTGGCTTACAGACCGGCAGAACCACGGCCCACCTTCTGCGAGGCCATCTCTGACTTCATCACCCCTCTGGATATCAACTCCAAGAACTTCATCTTTCTCGGGGATCTAAACTTCCACATCAATGACCCCAATGAGGCCCACACAACCAACCTAATCAAGAGCATGAACAACCTAGGCCTCACCCAACGAGTCAACGACCTCACACACATTGCCGGGCACATACTGGACACCATCTTCACAGCCAGCAACAGAATCAGGTACAACCATGCCTCCGAAATCACATGGTCCGACCCCTTGATCGTCCACTTCTCCATCACATCCACCCACGACACCTCCTCCAACCAGATCTGCACCTCCCACATGAGCTATAACATTGTAACCGAAAATCTGTGGACCAACACCCTTACTGCCTCTGCTACTGACGCCTCCTCCACTCTCGAGGTGGCTGTCAAAAACTTCAACTCATGTATCAACAAATGCGCCAACAAAGTCGCCCCCCTCAAACCCGGCAGACCTGACAGACCCACCAAACACACCAGCTAGTTCACCCCAGACCTTAAGTCTACCAAATGCACCAGCAAATGACTGGAAAGGATCTGGCGCACCAGCAAGGAGCCTAACGACCGAGCCAACTTCATACAGGTTCTTAACAAATACTATCAACTCCTGGAGAAAGCGAAAAGGCCTCCCTGACCACCGGCCTGGAAGCTAGCTCCAACCACATCAAGAAACTCTTCAGCGTCATCAAAGAGTTCTCCAACCCCCAGCATCCGAGAACACCGTCACCCTCTCACAGGAGCTCTGCAACACCCTTGCAGACTTCTTTCACAGCAAAATCTCCACCATCTACGAACACTTCAACCCCCAACCACCCATTACCCGCATCTAAAGTCTCCTCAACCTCAACGACTCCAACTCAAACCAAAGGATCACAACGTGGGACCACCTCATCACGCAGACCACCACCACCATCATGAGCTCCATCCACTCAGGAGCCCCCAGGGACCCCTACCCCCACAACATGTGCAACCTGGGGAACGACACCATCAGCAAGGAACTCACCTCAATCCTCAATGTGTCCATCACCACTGCCTCCTTCCCAGTGGAATGGAAACACGCAGAAGTCAAGCCACTCCTCAAAAAACCTTCAGCAGACCCGGAAGAGCTCAAGAACTGCCGGCCCATCTCCCTGCTCCCTTTCCCTGCAAAAGTTCGACCTCCTGGACCCATCCTAATCAGGGTTTCACTCAAATCACAGCACAGAAACCACCCTACTCGCAGCCACTGACGACATCAAGTCTCTCCTAGACCAGGTAGAAACTGCAGCCCTAATCCTCCTCGAACTCTCAGCAGCCTTTGACACTGTGTCCCACTACACCCTCTTAAAAAGACTTCACTAGATGGGAATCCAAGGAGATGCCCTCAAATGGATCACATCTTTCCTCACCAGAAGAACCCAGAGCGTCCGCCTCCCACCCTACACCTCGGGCCAAAAGAACATTATCTGTGGGCGTCTCCAAGGGTCCTCAACACATACATGGCCCCTCTGGCCAGCCTGGTCAGATCCCATGGCATGAACATCATATCATACACTTATGACACTCAGCTTATCCTCTTCCTATCCGCAGACACCACAAACACCAAGGCCAACTTTCACAGGTACATGACCAGCATCGCCAGCTGGATGCAAAACAACTGCCTTAAACTCAACACCGACAAAATGAAGGTACTCGTCTTCAGACGCAACACTTCCCAGTGGGACGACTACTGATGGTCAGCAGACCTCTCCTCAGACCCCCCCCCCACACACCCGCAGAACACGCTAGGAACCTTGGCATCATACTTGACAGCAAGCCCACCATGAACAGGTAAACGCAGTGTCCTCAGCCTGCTTCCTCATTCTCCGCATGCTTTGGAAAATCTTCAAGTGGCTCCCCATCAGCACCAGATGCACCGTCACTCAGGCCTTATCACCAGCTGCCTAGACTACGGCAACACTCTACACTGGGGTCACCTCTCAGCTGCTGATCAGACTTCAGACCATCCAGAATGCAACAGCCAAGCTTGTCCTCGATGTCCCGAGGCGAACCCACATCACCCCTCACCTCAGAACAGTCCACTAGCTCCCCATCCACAAGAGGTGCCAGTTCAAAATGCTGACCCACGTTTCAAGGCCCTGCACAATAAAGGGCCACCCTATGTTAACCACTGGCTGAACTTACACCACCCGTCAGACATCTGCGCTACGCATCCGTTTCCCTTGCCCACACTCCTCGCTTCTGCCGAAGCAGGAGCGGCAGCCACTCCTTCTCCCAATTGGTCGCCAAGACCTAGAACATCCTCCCCCTCCACCTCTGGACCTCCCCATCCCTGTAGAGGTTCAGAAGTGGGCTAAAATTTGGCTGTTCGATTGACCAGGCCCAGCAGTAGCTACCCCCAGCGCCTGGATACCCTCAGGTGATAAGCAGCCCTTTACAAATCTGCATTTGATTGATTGAGGGAGTTACCTACCAACAAGTAAGGATATAGCTTTTAATAGTGCAGCATGTGCAGTTGCACCAGGCCCTAGGGATCCGAGGTGGCAACTGCACCTCAATTACGCTGTGTTTTTAACTACAAACCAAATTATGGCATGCTTTTTTTACTTCCTTGCTTTCAGTTCTGCAATGCCAATGCTATTCTACCGCTACTAAGTATAACTTCCTGCAATTATTAACTTTGTCTGTACCAACCACTTGCACAGTAGCCTCCTCCAATAACCCACAACAGTTTATACTGACATACGGTTCTGTTTTTTACAGAAACCCCTTGAAGTCAGCCCATCAACATTATGGGTGCCATGCCATAAATACACGGCATTCATATCATTTTGTGATGACATCCTATAAAACACAAAGGTCATATAGTACACAAGAGGAGCAATACAGAGAGTCCCGAGCTGTACTTGTAAGAACACCATGGTATCCATTCCCAGATCTGTAGCGTGTACATATTCAAGCCTTAACTTATTGTCATTTCAGTTTGAGAGTGCATGATGGAAAGTAATGTAAATTTCACTGTATGGTCTGCCGAGGACCTAGTTTACACCATAACTACTCTTGGTAACTGTGCTTTCCTACTTGTGTACTTCGTATGTTAGGATGGGTGGCTCAGCACTGAATACAATCTGGCCCTCATCTGGCAATTTCAGACGGGATCACCAATGCCTGCACTGTTGTCATTCACGCTCCTTACATACTGTCATATCTGTCATACTCCTAACATAATGCCATGTCATACTGTCCTATCTAATGAACATGGCCAAAATGGCTTCCAGAGGAACAGATACATATTAGTATTCCAAAAGCACATTCACAGTTAGTTTTACCAATGGTCGCCAAGGCCGGACTGGCGGTAGCGGGCACCGGGTGTTTTCCCTGTGGGCCGGAAGGGTGGGGGCTGGTTTGGGACCGGTGGGGGCCGTTTTTGTTACTGGGGGCCGGGTTTGCAGCAGTGCTGCAATGTCAGCCCCATATACCAAAAGCAGCAGCAGTGTTTCCCACCAGCACCCACACACCCCTCCCGCGGTCAGTCAGACTTAATTTCCAGGGCCGGTTTGGGATCCCAGCCCTGATGGTCGTACAAGCTGTGAAGTGGCGCACTAGAGCAACAGTGGCGGAAATCTGTAAAAACGAAATACCCTCTTATTGTTTTTACTACTGATATGCACATTTCATTGATAATATTCTCTGTGTTTTTTCACATGCATAGCTCGACCCTTAGATATAGGACCTTGGCCGCCCTAACTCAGTAGGTGTTGTGCTGTCTACCTATTTCCACCCTAGAGAATATGAAAGCATATCCACACAAGAAAAGTAACCATAGAAATCTTAGTGTAGCAGCACAGTCGCTCCAGCATTGTCTACGCCACCACCTTGTGAATATATTATTTTCTAATATCAGGAGGGCCAGACAATATACTCTTTTTAAGAAGGGATTCGTCATCTGCCTCTTCCCCTTCTGCTCTTCCTCAGAATCTCACATGAACGACTACCATTTCCCATTTGGACTACAGCAAACAAAGACAGTCCACAGACAGATTTGACATTCTGGGGCTTATTTACAAGGCCCTTGCGCCACTTTTGCGTCACTTTTCCCATGTTAAAAATGACGCAAAAGTGGCGCAAGGGCCTTGTAAATCTGCCCATCTATTCTTAACGAGGAGCAGGGGGCACAGGGAAGAACTGCATGTGCAATCAAATCCAACCGACCTCAGTAGACCCACCCAGAACCTCACAGCCTGCAAACTATGCAAGCCGCTCCATCCCCTCAAAACACTCCTCTTCATGTTTTCAACATCACTTCTGTTCCTAGATGTAGTGGCCTGCGGGACACGTTCTAGTGTTTGTAAATATCGTGCTTCCATCAGCCACTCCTTGAGGGCTGGCTTCTACAATCACCACACACCCATCCATCACAGGTGTCACCGATCAGGTGATCCTGCTAATAAAAGTTGCCAGGTGCATGTGCCCTGGGCTAGTTCCAGTATCATATACTACTGTGTCCGTGTGCCTTATTATCTAAGTATGTGGGCCTAGAGCCCACTACTTTACAATGGCAACGAGTAGGTTGGCCCCACATGTAGGCGTGCAGCAGCTCGGAAGTTCTGGGGGTGGGGGGGAGGGGAAAGTGTAACCTGAGCATAAGACACCCCTGCCAGCACGCTGTACCCCGCGGGTGAAAATGATGTTGCCCCTCCAGTGAATGACCCTGCAGCAGCCGCCTGCTGTGAGCCAGCGCCAGTACACTGCCTAGTGGTGTCCCCTGAAGCCAGGTGGGGAGAGCTGGCATAATGTCCCGCTGCCGCGACCCAGTGAGGCAGTCGCAGTACAGGAGAAATGTCCGCTGACCCATCGGGCGTAAGATAAGCCCCGGAGATAACAGCGTGAGGCCGCAAGGGAAGGTGAGAGGAAAGGGGGAATTGGGGCAAGGTGTCTCAGCTGGTACTGAGAGTGAAGCTCAATAGTTTTGAAAGATTAAAGCCGCCCTGCTGCCCAGCGTCAAGAGAACACCCAACAGTGCTGCCATGACCTCACCCAATGCAGCGGCACAAAAGTAATAATAAAAAAACGTGAACTGCCCCACAGGTGCCTATACATGCTGCCCCCAGAGCCTGAGGGGAATAAAAGAAAGAACCGGCCAGGAGGCTCTCAACTAATGCCTCCATCCACAACAGTTGATAAGGAAGACTGTGGCATGGTAAGCCACATTGCCCCTGCACAAACTCACCAGATATAAGTGGCACAAACAGATCCCTGTCTCCTATGTGGTAGTGGAGATTGCGGCTGATCAGGAAAGCCAAGACCGAGTGAGAAGAGAGCTGCGCACCCCTAGTGGAGTTTTTCTGCCACTGCATGCTGCAGGAAAGCCTACCATCGGTGCAGCAACAAGGGAAAGCGCCCCTCAGAGGGTCTTTGATGGGTATTGGCTGGTGCTCGTTGTTCGTGATGAGGTCGCTAGAGACACAAAGCAGTTTGATACTACAGGGAGCATGCTGGGGTGAAGTAAGCCCCCCGGACATGCGCAGTCAAGACAGCCGCGCACCTGGGCTGCAGGCATGAGAATTGGAGAGTAGAGTGCACCAGCTTAAAGTAAATATTTTCTAGAGAAACGGCTTGCAGCACTAAGACGGCTGCCGTGGCCCACAGTTGAAGTGGCGGCATCACCCACTGACATGAACTGCCCAGAAAAGAGATAGGCCAAGACTGCGCCACACACCCCGGTGGGCTGCCAAGTGTTTTGAAGAGGTGAGACTGTGAACCCCTGTAGAGTGAAGCTCAAAGCAGCCCCTGCCGAGAAAGCTACCAAGAATTCAGCGACAGCCAGGGGATTGAAACCAAAGGCTGCGCCCTGTAAGAGGAAAGGAAGCAAGGCAGCAGAGGGGGGTGTTAAACCCCCACAAGTGCATCCAGCAATTGGCCGAGAGATAGCACTAAGTCAGAGGTGTGCAGAGGGCCACACCCGGAAACCTGACAGCACAGGCAGGAGCCTGGGGGAGAGACAGCTCTCTGAAAGAAAGAAACAATGCTGAATGGAAGAAACTGCGCTAGGCGGCCATCCCAGCACTGAATGGCCACCATTGGTCTGCCATTAAGCATGGTCACACGGAGTAACCGACCCTGCCAGCATGCCTGAACGAGGCAGGAGCAAGTACACAACGGCGTAGGCTCGGGGTGCAAGCATTACACCCTCAAGTGAAGAAGATGGAAGAAAGGTGACCCTCCATCCAGGGAGTTGAGCACCAAGAAGATCCCTGAGGAAGGGAGAGGGCCTGCAAGAGGCCCACGAAGAGGAGAAGCATGTCCTACCGACAGGACAAGAGCTAAGTCCTACAGACAGGATGCAACCAGGGAGGTCCCAGTGAAGAGAGCACCACCGTGAGAGGCCTGGTCAGGAGAAAGAGAAGAAACAGTCCTAGGAACCGGACGTGACCAGGGAGGTCCATGGGAAGTGCATGTCACATCGAGAGGCCTGGTCGGAAGGGAGAAGAGAGTGGCCTGAAGCCACGTCGTGAATGAGTGGAAGAGGTGAAGAGAGTGGTACGATGCCACAGCGTAAAGGAAAAGAGGAGAGAAAGGTGTGTGAAGAACCCATCATACGGAGGTTCCCGACAACCACAGGTGGGCAGGAGGAAGGAAGAAGAGCGACAAGCATTATCATGCCGAGCAAGACGTCAACACCTGCAGCACGGTTTGTCCAGTGGTAAAACTTGTCATCATTGCCATGTGCATCACATAAGTCAACTAAGGAGCATTGCACCACCAGAGTGGAGCCATATGCCTGCAAAACAACCAGAGGCTAACAAGGCATTCCTGGCAATGTAGGAGGCTGGCCACCCAGAAACCTTCTGTGAGCCCCTGTGAACCTGAGACCTGGCGAAGAGAGCATACTTGACCATTGGACCATTCACCCTTGGCGTTGCACGAGGCTTTAACGTGGCCCTGTTGGGAGTTCCGCAGTGACCCCTTTGCACGGCCCAAGAGAGGCCCCACACAGCCCACGCAGTCCTGTGGTAATCCAGGGGCAAGAGCCTTGAGGGAATTCCAGTGAGAGCAATTTCCAGCACGAGAGATGCGTCTGAGCAGTCCCACGACAAGCACCAGGAAGCAGTGAGGTTGCGGACTGAGACTGGTCACCCAAAGACTATCAGATGAAGGTCCATGCATCTGAATCCTGAGGGCCGGAGCACACAGACTCTGAGACAACCACCCTTTGTGGCTGAAAGAGCGACTTGGATGTGGGTCTGTTGGCAGTTCATCAGCGACGCCTTCGAACAGCCTACGAAAGGTCTGCACAGCCAACACATTCCCGTGGCAGCCCGGCAGAAAGGGCCTCAAGGAAATTCCTGTGAGAGGGGACTCCTGGCACAAGAGGGAAGTCTGAAGCTGCTCCACCAGCGGGCAGGAGCGGCTCGTATTGGGGAAAAGAGGCGGGGCAGGGGAGGGAGCCGGGGAGGGGGGACACAACAGAGATTAAAACATTTTTTTTACTAAAGAGGCGGGGAGGAGGGACGAGGGGACAAGGAATACAAAATTAAACTTACCTGCTGCCCTCCAGCATCGCGTCCTGCTCTTCCGCTCCTCTCCGCTGCTGCAGGCAAGCACAGGCTCCCAGCCTGCCCTGCGGCCAATCCTGAAGCTGCTCTCACATGAGAGCAGCTTCAGGATTGGCCTGAGCGTCGAAGATGTGCGCTCCAGGACAGACTGGGAGTCAGTGCCTGCCCTCTCCAGCGCCAGCAATGCAGCTGGGGTTGGAGAGGGGTCACTGCGCATGTGGTTTTCAGCTGGCCTGAGACCGCCGGCCAAAAACCACATGCGCAGTGTAGGTAGAGCCCACCACTCCCCCTCCTGCCTATCATAACCCTGGCTCCGCCCCAAGCAAAATACATTGATAATAAAACAGGTTTTAAACCCGTTTTATTATCATTTACTTTTACATTTTCTTAAAGTGCTGGCGGGGGTTGGGGGGGCGATGCTCCTCCCCCATAGCGGAGGAGCTGCCACTGCCAGTGGGCACTGGGAAGCATCAAGCCTTCCAGGAAGGCATCCGTCCATCCATGTCATCCTTCTTCTTTGCAGGCTGGCCATCCATGGAGCCTGGGTGCCTTCAAAGAGATTTCCGCAGTGCACTTCACCACTGCTCCGGATGCACCCCGCATTGAACTATGTAAATAGCCTCCAACACAGTGAGACCAGGCCTGTCTGAACGACATCGCCGAGGTGGACTAAAACATCATGAAAAAGAGATCCAGTGCTGACCGGCAGATGGCCTGAAGAGATCAGTGGTGCTGTGTTTTGTTTGTTTGTTCTTTTCCCACAGGTTGGACCTGTTCATCTCTTTTTCAATAAAGTTTGGGAGGGATGTAGTGTCCTGCGGGACACGTTCTAGTGTTTGTAAATATGGTGCTTCCACCAGCCACTCCTTGAGTGCTTCCACACTCACTCCACACCCATCCATCACAGTTGTCACCTGTCAGGTGACCCTGCTAATACAAGAGGCTGGGCGCACGTGCCCTGGGCGAGTTCCAGTATCATATATTACTGTGTCTTTGTGCCTAGACCCCACTACTTTATACTAACAACCAGCTTTCCGGCTTTCCTAGTTCTCTCTGACACCTGTGACAAAATTGATCATGGTATGCTACAGAACAAAAGATAAATACTGGGGTTGTATCTTATTGTCTCTGTCCTGTGACTCCTGTACTGTTCTGTCTTCATTCCCCCCCTTACTTTAATCTACCTCAGTTTTGTTATGAGAATTTTTGTAGGGCATTCTCACAATTTATAAGATCTCGATGAGTTTTCAGAATCCTGGGACCCTGGGGGTTCTTTTTTGACTGAAGTCAAAGCGGTCAGCGCCGTAGCTATGGGCGGGAGTGTGGGCAGAGGGCCTAGGCAAGCCAATATTTCTGCCTGCCCCCCTAAATCTGAGGCCCCCGTTTTACTGCGGCTTTTAAAATGTGCATAATGTATTTTTTTCTTTTTCTTAGCTATCCTTTTTAGGTCGAGCCTCGAGTAGCGCGCAAGCGCTGCCCTGCGAGACTTATAGTTAGGGAGTTTGAAAAGCTGACCAGACGCTCGTGCGTCATGGCCTTTACCTGCGGTTACTGCGCGGCAAACATGTGTTTCCAATTATCGTGCCCAGACGCGGGCGCGATAATTGGAAACACATGCTGGCCGTGCGGGGAAAGGCCATGACGCACGAGCGTCTGGTCAGCTTTCGAAAGCCCAGGCTGCCACGCTCGCCCCCGCTCCTCTCTTGTGTTGGCCTGCCTCTGCTCGTGTTAAGGGTTCTGTTTTTCTTTTGTTTACTTCGTGCATGACAGGTCACAAGGTTTTTTGCAGTGTCGTCACTTAATCTGCTTGTTCCTTGTGTCGTGCTATATTTTACGGTAAAACAGCTTAAGGATTTGCTATTTTCTTCTATTCAATCCTACTCCCCTTTTGAAGACTGTAAGCACAAGGAAACTTTACTGGGTAGCCAAGTTCTCAGCAAAACTTCCAGTTAAAGCAACATAAATGCGTAATAAAAGTAAAACTTTAGACCCGTGCACGGGGTCCTAAAAAAAACTTATGTTTAGGTGCTAACCAGGCGTGGGGTTTGACGATCATATTCGTTTACCACATCCGCAAGTTTCCACTGAACAAGATTAAATCACAGGTTCCACTGTGCAAGTCTAGATAATCCTACAACAACCCGCTGACACGCAGCGGAGCTGGAAAATGCAAGAGTAGTCTGGAGTGGCGAGTGTAGTGCCAGGAGCCGGACCCGTGGTGCTCAACTGTCCAGTAACTATCTTTACCGCTGGTGTAAGTCGATTAATGTGATTTCACAAAAGGGCGGCGTAGTAATCGGTTGGTGTGTAAGGATTTTGGGCAGGTTGCATACTCTAGGCGAGGAAAAAAGTAGTAGAGTTAGAGAAGTGGCCATGGCAAAGATGCGTAGTCTGAAGGGTGACCAGATCTTGAAAACTAAAAACAGGGACATTTTCGAAAAATAGAAGGACTATAGTTTTTCATCCACGGAATGGCGCAGAATGGCAGCTCTCATCAATATAGGATCACACAAGATGCATTAAGAAAATAAATAAAATGTAATTTCTACAACCAACATCACCTATTAATTAAATTGCTCACTTATAACAGCTGCTAACAAGCACAGCTTTGAAACACCCAAAAAAGGACCTCTCACTGTTTTCAGTCGACCCCCTCTAAAAACAGGGACACGAGCCAAAATTGCCGAAATCTGTAGGGACTGCTGGTGGAACACCGGGACTGGCCAGGCAAACCCGGGACGCCTGGTTACCCTAGTAGTGTGAGATTCTTTCATACAAGCTTCCAAAACCGGACTGGGGGGGAGGGGGGTCATAACATGTAAATGAATAATACACGAGACTCTCGTATACATAATACGTATACTTAGGAGAGTTGGAGTCGCAATAAAAGCAGAGTTTCAGCTAGGGAGAGTTCATCTAGAGGGAAAACAGATGCAAGCAAAAGGCAAATGAGGCGGCGAATCAGTGACGCAGTATCCCCTCTACACCCTCGATACCCCTACTGCTTAAACTGTGCTTCAAACTCTTTACCATACATTACACTAAGACCCCGCCAACATTTATTTTGCACTTACACTCCCAGGGTCGCGGGGTTCAGCGTCTTGCCGGCGGGTGGAGGCGCATCCTTAAAGCCCAGAGCTTGAAGCTGCAGCCACAGGTACCGGCTGTGCCATGGCTGGGCTCCGCTCCAACTCATCCTGAGTTCTGGGGTGAAAGCCCAGGCAGAGCTGCGGGTCCAGTGCAGCGTAGGCCCATCACGGGGAAAGCAACAAGGGAGTCAGAGGGAGGTTAGTGGTAAGAACGGGCACTACTACCAACTGGGAATCAAAGTCCTGCCTAGCGGATCATGCAGGCTCAGTGCTAGTCGGGCGACGCCGTCTTTGTTTCGCCGGATTTCTGCTGTCACTCCACGGCAACGACTCCAAGCTGCAGCCACCTCTCCTCTCACTTTTCCTGAACTTCCGAAAGGGCCGCCATTGGCATTCAAACCGCCCAAATATCGCGGCTGATAGCAGCGCTCCAAATTAAGTGACATTGAAATAAAGCGCAAGCAAAAGGGTTCTCCCCACCAATCTGAAGGTGTCGTCAAAAGGTGGCAGGACCAATCCTGGACTTCTAGATCTGTCGCCGTAGACGGTCAATAGTTTCGGTACAGAGGAGCTAGAATGCAAAGTTGCTACATTGAAAGGAGGCTAAGTGAGTCAGCCATGAAGGCCGTATTAGTCCCCGATAGGGCTCGGAGTTTGGAATTTTAGTGATTAAACCGTAGGTTTCTGTAATGCGTGTTTCTGCCGGTTTAGTTTTATAAAGCACCAATAACAAAGTCAAACTACCATTGGCAAAGCCAGAGGTCACCGTTGTAGCGAGCTAATCCCTTTGTCAATGTTTTAGCCATGTTGCACAGTATGGCTGCTGTACACCATAGCTGATTTATTTTTAGGTCTCGCTGAGCCAGCGCATGCGCTGCTATGCGAGAAATTTAGTGAGTGACTTTTTAGGTCTCGCTGCCAGAGGCTTTTGCTGTCCTCAAGCTTGCGTTCACGCGAGCAGTGCACGTGCACAGCTGCCATCTAGGTTGCTGTAATCAGGCTCCTCTGCTCGCACTCCCTCCCTTTTCGTCAGCCTCTCACCGTCTGAGGCGCCATCTGGACCGCGATCAGTTTCACTTTCGCGTTCCACTTTCGCGCGGGCACAGAACTCCCGTTGCAGGCTGCATTCTCGTCTCAGGTTACTTGTTTCCTTATTTCTTCCTTGCACTTGCCACCATCCTCTTCTCTTCTCCTCTTTGACACCATCTGTTCCTATTTCATTTCCCTATTTCATTTATTCTTCCTTATCTTCCATTTTTCAGTTTTCTTCCTTGCTTTATTCCCTCTTCTCGGTCCTCCCCTACACTTTTTTGCTCCGGTACGTCTTCATTTTCCTCCTCTATCTTTATTCCTTCCTTCTCTTTATTCCATCCCCTGATAGTTCACCTTCCCCTGGGTTTACTGTACTATAACTCCCATATCCTGCCTTTACTCCCTCCTTCCTCGCCCATTCGCTTGTTTTCTGTGTGCTCCACCTGTCCTGCTCTCTCTACTTTTCTTACAACTCCCTCCATCCTCTCTTTAATTGTTGCGTCAGTCCTTGTTCCTTCCAGCGTCGTTTCTTCCACGTCCGTATTTTTGTAGCGTCTCTATAGACATCCTCTCTTTTTAACTCTTTCCTTTCTTGCTGCATTCTCTGCTTAAACAGCACCTTGTTTTCCTTCCACTCTGCAGCTCCTACCCCCCCCTCTATCACACCTAACTTTGTACGCCTCCTTCTTTCTGAAGTCGCTTGTCTTTACTCCTCCGTCCTTCACTTTCGCAGTCACCTCTTCCCTCCGCCGCTCTCTCCAGTCACTCTTCCCTCCTCCGCTCACTCAGTCACTCTCCCCCCTCCGCTCTCTGTCACTCTTCCCTCCTCCGCTCACTCAGTCACTCTCCCCCCTCCGCTCTCTCCAGTCACTCTTCCCTCCTCAGTTTTCGTCTCCCTTTACCTTTTTGCTCTCCTCTCTCCATCCCGCAAGCCTCTTGTGTCTCCTCCCTCTCTCTGGCTTTGGCTGCTAATAGTGGGAGGGAGCACCAAGGAAACTCAGCACCCTCATACCCCTAGCAGAGGAAGCCTTCCCTGTCAGAGGAGAGGTGCCCCTGAGACAGAGCTAGGTGCCCCCCGCCAGCTTCCCCTGAGACAGAAGAACAGAGCAAACAAGCATTGGCATAGCCAATAGGTCTCGCCTTTGGGACCTTATAAATGTTTAGCCATGCAACACTTGATGTTGCTGCACCAAGGATATTGTGCTGAATAACTTCAGCACAATATCCTTGGTGCAACAACATCAACTGTTGCATGGCTAAACACTTATAAGGTACAAGGTTTAGCCATGCAACAGCTGATGTTGTTGCACCAAGGATATTGTGCTGCAAAAGTAAATACTTATAAGGTCCCAAAAGCGAGACCTATTGGCTATGCCAATGCTTGTTTATGGTGTGAAGAGCAGCAGATCTGCGCACAAATGTGCCATGGAGTCAATGGCTCGACCTGTATAAATACTGTGGCGCCGCACCTCCAGTCAGGGTGTAATGCAGCTAAAGGAGAGCTGGGTCATACCACTACGGCTGATGGGAGCATCTTGCATGCTTTTCTTTCCATTTTGCGTACTGTTGGTTGTGCCCAAACATGCTAAGTGGAATGTCAGATAAAGCAACGGGCTGGTTTAGTAGTGGCAGAGGCAGGTAGGAGAATCGAATAATGTAGTTTTAGAATCTGCTAACTTGGCATTATATATTTTTGCTGGAGCAGACTGAGATAACATCTCTCCACATATCTGCTTGGTGGCTTTGCAGCTGCAAATACGGAAACAACAAAAGGTTTTCTAAAAATTAGACCAAATTGCTTGGATAAGTTGGATTAAATAACTTGCTTTCATGGCTAAACAACCTAGTACCACTTTTTAATGATCTTGTTTATTTTTTTAAGTCGAATGAAAACAGGATGGGAGGGTCTCGAAAATAAACGTGCCCACAGAAATGTAGCTAAGATTGCTTTCCTATGACATTAATGTCGTAGCTTAAAACATGTAACACAAAAGCCTGTGCTTCTCACAGCATGCCACCCAATAAATATATAGGTGTCTCCTTGTGAGTTTTCTGTTATTGCACAAAGACATACTGATCACATCAAAAGACAATGCAGACCTATTAGCTTTCTCAGTGCCCGTTAGCAGTATCAAATAAATTGGCAACAACTATGATTTTGTGTTGAATAAGTATAATAAAAATGTGAGGCTTTGAATTAATGTTTACCAAGGCCCCGGGAAAAGCTTAATGGTTTTAAGAGTGTCTCAAGCACTACTTTTCTCTACTATACCTTCCTCTGCAGTTTCTCATTCTGTTAGACACTAGCGTCTTTTTCTCCTCTCCATCTCTCTGAAATCCTCCATTGACATATTTAACATGTTGTCTCTTTCCTCTTTCACTCTCTCCTGCACGTAATTTCTTCTATCTCCCACACTTCACCATCTCTCCCACACTTCACCCACTCACCTGTGAGGACTGCATTGTCTTTTCTTTTTGTGCTGTCAATATTTTCACAGTGAACCACCACTTCAGACCTTTTACTATAGAAACACAAGTGCATTTGGTACATATGTGACCATCACTATGTGCGCTCTGTAGAGAGGCCAAAGAATGGATGTGCATGCAGTCTGCACACCTGATGTACTGACAGTCACAGTGGGAAATTCAAACTGCCTGCACCTTGAACATAAACACCCGCCCACAACCTGAATTCGGCTGGACACCTGGGGGTGACTCCGTTCACAGCATGCACTATACAAAACGTATGTGTTGCATAATAAGCAAGCATTTGCAATGCAAAGGGTCTCGCATTTCTAAAAGTTAGAGCTATTGGCGTTGTAAATGTAAATATTTTTTATATGTGTGTTATGGAGTGCAGTGGATGTATATGGTGTGTAGTGGAATTATGTGGCTCCCATCCAGATAATGTGAGCATTTAAAAAGCAGAGGTGTAGTTTAGGATGGCTGGGTTGGTGGAATGATAGATGTTTGAATGAATGCTTGAATGGATGGATGGATACCTGTATGAGTACATGGATGGATGTCTGGGTGATTAGATGAATGAAAAGATGGTAGGTGATGCATGGGTAGGATAGTTACAGATGGTTGGTATGGAAAAAGAAAAATGGATATATAGGCAAAATATTCATAAAAAGAAATGGTAATACTTTATTGGACGTTTGGTCAGAACTGGACAAATTCCATATTACTAAATTTGTGCCCTAACTGCATAAATAACTGTATGAATATTTTTGTTATTGAAACTGTTTGTGTATCGCTTTTTGTAAACCCACAGAGACAGTAATGAGAAACAAGGTCATATTCATTTTTTTTTGTTCTTGGGGCACGAGGAGATTGAGTGATTTGGCCAAAATTACAGGATGTTTACCCAACGCCAAGACTGTAACCTGGTTCCCCAATTCCAAAGTTGGCAGATCAGGTCGTAACGTTACATCGTCTCCCCATCGAGAAAAGCACGCAATCCGCAATAAAAATAAAAAAGCAACACAACAACAAATGCTTCAAATATTTAGCCAGCATAAGCGCCTAATCTGCGCAGCAGGCACACCTGCTGAGTGAGCTATCAGACCAGCTAGAAGTTTGCAGTGTAACCTTATTACAACATTACATTTATGCTGAAACCAGTACCCTGCACGTGGTCGGGTCACTATTTGCACTGGTTGATTTTAATCTTCCCACCGATAGGCTTAAGCATATATATTTGCCAGAGAGACCTTGATTGCTCGGGGAATGTCAGATGTGAAGGGCTTCGTGTGTGCTGAGGCCCAGCAGAAAGAGGCACATTCGGACCTAAGCCTGGGGCCAACCAGGGAGGGGGCTTCGACGTAAGAAAAATCCACGATGTGGGGATAGGTGATTAATGTCCACCTTACAGCAACAGCAGGAGTGCATCGTGGTCCCAATTTAAAAAAAAGTCTTAACCAATATCTTGACTGATTAAAGGTAATGTTTGGTCACTGGGGTTTTGTAAGTGTGCACAGTCACGGAGATAACCCGTAAAGTAATGGAAGAGTAAGTGTGCGCAGTCACCGAGGTAACCAGTAAAGTAATGTATGGCAGAGTAAGTGTGAGCAGTGCACTGAAAGGGTTAAATCAAGTTTGAGGGGTTGTTGGGCTATCCCAAATGAACAATATTTACAGCTTTAAAAGCAGTGCATTGTACTAACCATACGTGTCCGATGTGTCCGATGAAGGGCCGTAAAGCTATAATTATCTGGATGATTTAATTGGGTATTTGCCCTTGATCCAGCGCTACACTTTATCAGGGATCGATACTCATCAATATTTCATACAAATGGCCCATACACATTCACCCAACTCATAAATCCCTGTTGCGCTGGAGGTCAAGCTTATATGTCGTGAAAAATTATTTCCTTCACAGATTCATGTTTACCATTTCTAAATACATAACTAGACCTATATATCAACTCTCTTTCCTCTCGGTCGACGGACTAATTAGTTGAGTAGTTGATGGTAATAATAGAACTTAACTAACTATCTAACTAGCAAAATAATCACAGACTCTCGAAAAAAATTAATAAAGTTTATCTCAGATAATTGTAATTGATAAATGCTCATCGCATACAGGTTGCAATGCAAACAATAAACCTCACAAAAGGAGAGAAAATCAATTAACAAATTGCAAACAGTGTCATACTCATCATCCATGAACGATATGCATATGAAGGAGTGGATAGATGAAGAGACATAAGTTTCAGCAAATAATAATGCGAAACAATATAATACTTATAACGGAGTGGATAGATGAAGAGCCATAAGTTTCAGCAAATAATGCAAAACAATATACTTATGACGGAGTGGATAGATGAAGAGACATAAGTTTCAGAGACAAAATTACATTTGCAATAATTATGCAAATTGCAAGTCAGAAGATAATACAAACCCAAAGATCAATGAAATACCACCCCCCTGGTCAAGGGAGTAGTGGGGGTCTCCTGAAATAGAGTCAGGAAACAAAGATTTCAGGAACGGGACAGGACAAGGACAGGAACAGCTAGGCCTCTCTGCAAACCGACAGACTGCGATGCATCTCCCCTCTCAATCTCCTACCGCTGCAGCTCCAACCACACCCCCAAAAGCACCCCAGTTATACCCTAAAACCTACATGTCCAACCCACATTAATTGAAACATTACACAGAATTCGACTGCTCATTGGATGCTTGGGGAGGTGGTGTATCACACCACCGTGATTTCATTCAAAATTCTTCATGCTCATTGTTCTACTTCCTTTCCCATTGCATATTTGTTGACCAGTCCATACAATTTTGTTCTTGCTACATTTCATTAATTTCACACAAATTTCTCAGCCACGACTGTGGAAGAATTCTTGAGTCCCATGGCCAGTCTCATCTTTTGGCAGGCCAACAATGTTCTCTGAGCTGATCAACCTTGAACTTTTATTCATCTTCTCGCAGCGCTCAGCACTTCTGTCTGTCTTGTCAGGTCATTTTTGCTCATTTTTCAGCCCCTCATTTATCCGGTCAATTTAAGGAAATACAGGCCCATTCGGATCACTATGATGAATTAAACACATACATTCATTAATTACATGGAAATTCACTTTTCACTGTTCACCACCCACCTTTACACTATTCCCTGTTAATATTTTCTTAGCATATGCTTCATGCAAAGCGGCATTATTTATTATCGTTTTTTAAGCAAGATGCAAGATGCGAAATGCGGCCTAAACGCGCATTAATTTTGTTTTCTTTGAAACGCACTATAAAATGCGGCCTAGTTCTTTCATGCATTAGTTCACATTAGTGCACGCATGCGCAAAGCGGTTTCCCATGTAACTCATGTGATTTGCGTGTTAGTTTTCACTGCACACTGTTAGTAAGTATTATGGGGGAGTTAATTCGAGCAGGTTTCTTTTTGCGAAACCCTGCTCTATCAATCCCCCCTTTGATGGCTTCCTGGAGCCATCATAAAATACCCACCATACCAAGTGCCATCTTTATTTATCTACAGATCAGTATTCTTTTCTTTTTTCATCAACTTCTCATCTAACTCCTTCATTTGGTTATAGTAGCCTCTTCTCATATCTTCTAGTTCTATTTCATCTCTTTTTCTCTTTCTTGCCTTTCGTTTGTTATTTGATTCTGTCATCTCTTTTCTTCCACATTGACACTTACAACACTTATATATCGTTATTATCACTGAGGCTACTCCAGCTACTGAAATCATTGGCATTATTATTTTTCCTAATAAACTACTTCCAAAGGTAGTAAACCATTTACCTACAGAAGAGAAACTCTTACCAAGTTTTTCCCAAACACCGTCAAGCTCCAGTTGGGTCAAGTCTTCATGTAATTTCATAATATTCCTAATATATCCCTCAATACCTTTACTTTTGTCAGGGATATAAGTACAGCAGTGTTGAATTTTCAATTTGCCACAGACTCCACCCTCTTTTGCCAATGAGATATCAAGGGCAAGTCGGTTTTGCAAAACCATTGATCTGATTGCAACCATTTCGGTGTCAATCATCAAGAACCCACCAGCAGTATTCGTCGATAAACGATCAACCACTGTGGACAACTTTCGAATTTTATGCAAATTCAGAACGACTCCAACTGATGGTATCAGTGCACCAAAAATATCACCTACTATTTCTGAGAAACTAGCTCTCTTCTTATGTGTTAGTCCTTGTTTTATTTCATTGATTCTGTTATTACTTTTGTCTACATGGTAGACCTTTGGGAAAACAATTGCAAAATAACAACTACCATACCAATGTGCAGGTAACCTGTAATAGGCTTTGCTCACATTCACTAGAACCAATGAAATAATTATTATAGTTAGTTTTCAGTCTAAGCAAACAGATTTTCACCTTTTTATACCAGTCCAGGGACATTGCAGCATATGTCTCGCCTTTCTCATAATTTCCTTCTCTGAACGCCCATGGTGGTACCTGTGACTTCTGTTCAGCAGCTTTCCTTTGGAAACTTTCTCTTCTATATTCTACCATATCAATGAACACCTTTTCTTCAACCCGCAAACTACATGTTAGATTGTTTTTGTAAGCATATCCTATATCTAGTGTCTTAGTAATATGGAAGAATTCTCCTATATAACGTGCATTTTTACTACTTAAAACGCTGTTTAGTTCCTTTATAATAGGTATCTCTGAAAATACTAATTCTATATTGGAATACTGATACTACAGCTTCCCCGTCACATAGAATAGCCTGGTTAAAACACTGCAAGACACACCATATGTTAAAGGTAGGTGATGATAGGTCACCCCCTCTGAGACAGACAAAGGTAATTGCATGCACACATAACAATCACTCACATTCATTGTATTAACATACTCGTACAACAATTTTGTAAAAACATTTAACGAGAAATCACTAATTGATTTATCATGATGGAAAATACTTCAATCTATCTGTTCTATGTTAGTATTAGGGGTTTATTTAGTGACATAACTAACTCTTTCACTTATTACATCATTAGTTTTGGTTCCATTATTAGTTACCATTAGAATAGGTACAATGACAGTTAATAATATCCACATAAATGTCTGTAAAAAGACACTACATAGGCAAGCTTTAATACATCTACGTTTTAGGCTAGATTTTGGATGTTCAGTCACTTTTGCTTCGGCCATTTTTGTATTTTTACTAAAAAATATAAAATCTAAATCTATAAAAACTAATTTTACCCCCAAAAAATTTTTGTTTTGAAAAATAGTGTAATCCTACACTTCAATGCTTTCTTCCTTTACCCCTTTCTTTTATTTCTTTTTCTTTTAAATCTTCTGAGTCTTTCCATTCATTTCGTCTGGCAAGGTTTCACCTTAATTTTTCACAGTTCTTTTAAGGTGTTTTTAATTTGCTTTCATCCACTTGCTCTGTGCCAGTACCGTCTTTTTCTTCACTTGGATCTGAGCTTTCAATTTCTTCCAAGACCACGTACGTCCATTCCGGTGCCTTGTATTTCTTGCTTGGAATTCTTACTCTCCTTGTTTTTCGTACTGAATCTTCTCCTGACTCTTCTTGTTCGGTTTGACTTGAGACCTCATTAAGTTGCTCTGGTCTTCTTTTTGACTTTCTCCTCACAAGAGTGTATTTCAGTCTTTTCACTCAACTTGGCCAAATGTCACCTTTTCTCAGTCTTTTAGTTTGAACTACTTTTTCACCTTCTTCATCTGGTTCATAGGTTCTTTTATTTGGCCTTTCTTCTATCTGTTCTTCTTCTTGACTTTCAGTAACTTCCCTTTCTTCTGGTTCTACAGCAGTCACATGAGACCCAGTAACTGGTGCCCACTCTACTTGACTTGTGCTTGGCTGTTCGTCATCTGTTTGTTCTTCAGAATCTGTTACTCTAGATTCTTCAGCTTCACACACTTCAGCCTTTGGTCTTTGGTTTACCAGTTGCTGCTCTTCTTGTCTTTCAAGTGGACTTGGGACTCGTCTGGTATTGCTCACAAGTATCCAATTTGGCAAACCACCACACTTCACTGCAGTCGTCGTCACCAGAATCACCTGGTAAGGTCCGTTCCACCTGGGTTCTAAACACGATTTCCTCACATGTTTCTTCACGAGAACCCACTCTCCAGGACTCAGATCATGAGCTTGATTCTGCTGTGTCGTAGTGGCATTTTCTCCCACCTGGTGAGACACAGAACGCACCAGATCAGCCAATCCTCTGCAATAATCAAGCACCAGATCATCAGATATATTCATCAGTTTGTTCGCTGGTATAAATGCTTGTCTCATTGCTCTTCCCATTAGGATCTCGTGGGGACTCAAACCCGTCTTTTTGTCAGGAATGCTTCTAAGACTCATCAATACAAGGGGTAAAGCATCAGGCCATTTAAGTGTTGCGGATGCACACACCTTTCCTAACCTAGATTTTATTGTGCCATTCAACTGCTCAACCACTCCAGATGCTTCAGGTCGATAGGCACAATGCAGCTTTTGCTCAATCTGTAATGCTGCACAAATCATCCGAATTATCTCATTGTTAAAATGGGTTCCTCTATCTGTTTCTAAAGTGACTGGAAATCCAAATCTAGGGATCAATTCTCTTAGAAGCAGCTTTGCGACTGTTAGACTGTCATTCCTTCTCATTGGATAGGCTTCCACCCAGCGAGAGAACAAGCAGACAACAACCAACACATATTTCAGCCCATTGCACGGGGGGAGCTCAATAAAATCCAACTGGAGTCGGGTGAATGGTCCTGCTGCCTCTCCAATTCGTCCCCAACTAACAACTGTCTTTCTGCCTGGATTTTGTTGCTGACAGGTGACGCACCTCTGGCAGAGACTCTCTGCAATGGCCCTGAACTTTGGGCTATACCATGATTGCTTGAAAAGCCTGATCATAGCATCTCTTCCAACATGTGCAATTCCATGGTATACCCTTGCCATTTGCGAAAGTAGACAATCTGGCATGACTGGTCTTTCATCTATATAAACCCACACTTCATCCTCTGATCTCTTTCTGCAGCCTGAATTTATCCAAATTTCCTTCTCCTCATCACTTGCCTCTTCCTGCATTTGCCTAATTTCATCCCAAGTTTCTAATGAAAAAGAGAACATTAGATGGCAATTGGTATTTTCTTTTTCCATCCCTCTGTTTAGAGCAATTACATTTCGTGCACAGAAACGCGCTACTTGATCCGCGTATCTGTTGCCCTTCGTCACATAATCATCTCCTGATTTATGTGCGGAACATTTAACCACTGCAATCCTTTTGGGCAATTGTAAAGCATCCAATAAATCTTTTACAATTTTGCTGTTTCTTATAGGGGAACCTGAAGAAGTCAGAAATCCCCTTTGCATCCATAGCTGTCCGAAATCGTGGACTAACCCCGAAACCATATTGACTATCAGTAAATATGGTTACCCTCAGGCTTTGGAAATTTTGCACGCTCTAATCAGAGCTATCAATTCAGCAATTTGGGCAGAGTTTACCCCCTTTAAACAGGATGCTTCTAGAACTCCCACTATGGTGCAAACAGCATAGGCAGAACACAATTCTCCTTTCTCATTTCTTAAATATGATCCATCAACAAACATCTCACAGTCAGGTTCTTCTAATGGTACGTCCTCAATATCGGGCCTGGGCTTTGTGCACAACTCTGTCACATCCAAACAATCATGATCCACCTCTTCTCTTACTTCCTCACAATATGAATTTGGCAACAGGGTTGCCGGATTTACGGTTGTGCACCTTACCACAGTCACATTTTCAGCACCCAAGATCACTCTTTCGTACTTAGTCAGCCGACTAGAGGTCATATACTGTGTCCTTGTACGTGTCAAAAGGATCTCAATTGAATGTGGCACATACACCTTGACTGGATGTCCCATCACAATTGTTTCACTCTGTTCCAGACTCACACAAGTAGCTGCTACTGCTTTTAAACAGCCTGGCAACGCTGCGGCCACTGAATCTAAAGTAGCAGAAAAATATGCTACTGGACGTCGTGCCATTCCATGTTTTTGAGTTAAGACTGAAAGTGCACACCCATCTCTTTCACAACAGTACAATGCAAAATCCTTTGCATAATCTGGCATTCACAATGCAGGTGCTCGACAAAGACTGTTTCGCAATTTAGTAAAAGCTTCCATACTTTCATCATCCAACACAATCGGATCTTTCACATCTTTTCGTGTCAACCTCTATAGAGGTTTTGCAATCAGTGTGAACCCACTGATCCACTGCCTGCAGTATCCAACCATTCCCAAAAACATTCGAACTTCTCTTTGAGTTTTTGGTGGACTCATTTGTTTAATTACACTAATTCTTTCTGGTGTCACCTTTCTGACCCCTTTTTCTATTTTGTGACCTAGGTACTGGAATTCCTGTTTACAAAATTGTAATTTTGCTGGTGACACTCTGTGTCCTCCTTCTGCTAAATGGTTCAGTAAGGCAATGGTATCTGTCACACATGCCTCTCGTGTCTTTGATGCCACTAGTAGGTCATCAATATACTCAACCAAAACTGAATTTCCTGGCATGACTAAAGTCTCCAAACATCTTTTCAGGATCTGATTAAAAATTGAAGGACTCTCTGTGTACCCTTGAGGAACTCAGCACCATGCCAAAACACGGTCTCCGAACCGGAATGCAAACAAATACTGGCTTTCCGGATGTAAAGGAATCGAGAAAAATGCTTGGCACAGATCAATCACTGTGTACCATTCAGAATCACATGGGATTTGGTAGAGGATTACTGCTGGATTTGGCACTACTGGACAACAGGGTACTACAATTTTATTAATTTTTCTTAAATCCTGCACTATTCTATATTTTCCACTGGGCTTTTTAATTCCTATAATAGGCGAATTACAAGGACTACTCATTATTTCTTTCAGAATTCCCTGTTCAACCATTTGGTCAATCACAGGAGTGACTCCTGCAATTACTTCCGGACTCATTTTGTACTGAGGAGTGTTTGGATATATGGCACCGTCTTTCACCGTAATCTGAATTGGATCTACATTTGTCATTAGGCCAATCTCCTTTCCTGTAAAATCCCATACATCCATCCTTACTGCACTTTTTAATTCTTCGGGCAGACTCTCTTCTGTGAAAAGTGAAAACAACTCGTCCACTTCTGTCCCTTGCTTCGCTAACATCATCTTGAATTCGACATCCTCATCAGCTGTCTGAAACGCAATACCATCTGGCGTACAATAGATGGTACAATTCATTTTACACAATAAATCCCTTCCCAAGAGATTTACTGGACTTGAGTCACATACCACGAAACGATGCATGTCTCTGAACCTCCCAATATGAACTTCAATTGGATTTGTGACTGGTGTTCTAATATTATTATTATTATTAATAATTCATTCTTGATAGAGCGCATGGCTACCCTTTGGTATCCCAGCACTAGTTGCAACCGCAAGAAGATATGCTTGTTTGAGACTCCTACAACTTGGATAGTTTCTCCCGAGAGGGGTAGGTTCGGAATTTCTGCTGCTCTCACAGTAGAACGGGTAGCACCAGTGTCCACCAGGAATGTAATATCATTACCTTCTACCTTTCCATCAACAAATGGACCTGACTGATCTACCACCAAGGATGCGCCAAGTACGCACTCTTCCTCCCCCCTCAGGCACCGTCATTGAGATGAGTCTGAATCACTCTCATTGCACTGCAACCAGTATTGCGGAACCATTTGTACACTTTGATTCTTACCAATTTGATCCCCTACGTGAAATCCAGTGTTCGCACTGCACCTCTGCACTTGAGCATTCACATTATTGGGCATAGGAGCTTGTGGCACCTGTAACTGTGGAGCAACTACCTGCTGCTGCTGCTGTTGATTCATACCCACCTCATTCTGCATCTGTGGATTTAAATTTTGATTTACGCCATTATTCTTTTGAACAGATCTACACTCGTTCTTCCAATGTCCATACTTTCCGCACGCATGACAAGGAAATTTCTTCTTAGCTTCTTCTTTCCTTAATTTACCTCTACCTCTACCTCCACTGGATATCTGACCAATTTGATTCTGACCATTCATTTGATTACCTGTTTGAGAACCATTGTTTACTTCCTGCTGCTCTGCTACCTTGACTTGTGCCCACATCATTTTCTCCTTTAATTTTTTATGTCTTGATCCAATATCATCACTACAATACTTCGCACACCTCAAAATTTCGTCAATTGTTTTGCTCTGCCAACAAATCAAGTGCTGCTGAATCATATTACTAATCTCCGGTTTCAAACACAAAACGATACACAAAATGTCCGATATCTTTGTTTCCAATATTCTCAAATCCACTGTACTGTTTAAATACCTGCAACAACCGTTCTTAATAGGCATGTACTGACTCTTTTGGTTCTTGGGTCGTCCTGTCTATCTTAACCCAATCTGTTTCCTTTGGAGAAATGTTTCCTTTCAAAAAGGTGTTTACCTGATTATACTTTCTCGTCACCTCATCAGATGGTGCACCTGTTTTAGGATCTCTAGGATATTCTTCTTTTGGCCAATCAACAGTAATTTTACATTCTGTCCACAAATCAGCTGGTACGACAATCTCAAACAAACCATCTAAATCTTTTAACAAAACCTTCGAAACTTTCACAAACCTCTCTACCTGTTTATACCACTCAACAGGTTTTTCCCTTAACCGGGGAAAGTCATTCGTGAAAGATAATATATCCTGTCTCATCCAAGGAACGTGAACATATCCACCACCTGGGACTTCCCTCATCGGACACACCCTGTCAACTTGTTCTGTATCTCTTAACGGAAACATAGACGTTCCTTTGCCAGCTGCCTCCTCTTTCTTTTTCGTCCATCTACCTTTCCATTGTTCCACATCTCCCCATTTTTTCAGAATATTTATCAACTCTTTGATCTGTAATCTTTTTCCCGACGCATTCAAACTCTCCAAATCCTTTTCAGTAAAGGCCAATCTGTACGATTTCTGCAGCACCTTTGACTTCTCTATATCTATTCCATATTCACTAGCAGCCTCTGCTATTTTCTCATGAAGATTCCTCGCTCTCCAAGTGATACTTTTATACAAAATCAACAGCTCTTCATCTCGGTAAGTCCCTAGTCTATCTGGACTTATCGTACCAATAATCATCCCTTCCAAATCCACTTTCAATTGGCTCACATTCATACTCTGTGGTTTAGGTTTTTGCTTTTCCATTTCCTTTATCCAATCATTCAATTCCTCTGGTGAAGGACCTGCTAAACTCCCTGTCCTTGGATCTATTTGTATACCTCTTCTAGGGGTTACTGTTATCATCTCACAAACCGGAAGATCTAACAATGTAGTATTCGTGTCACCCTGTCCATCCTCATCTACTACCGTCTCCATTCCACTCCTGACGCTACTCCTTGGAACTGCCAACGTATGTACTATTGATATATTCTGTTTTTCTCCATACAATGGAACTACGGGACCAATTGTTACCGGTACCGTCAATGCTTTTGCATTTAGACTTAATTGATTTATTTTCTGGATCTGCTCTACTCTTGCCTTATTTAACATGTCCAATTCTTTTTCACGTATTACTCTAGCTATTTCCGTAATCTGTGGAGCTAATGGAGTTCCCATTAATGGTGCACTCGGTGTTACCTCACCTGAATTTTCTTGATATGGTGGAGGTCCTTTGGTCATAATGTCCTCTAACAACTCATCATCAGATTCGTTCGGGTCATGTCTTAAACTTAAAGTTTCTAAATTTTTCTTTTTCTCTTTACACTTGCCTCCTGTCTGATCTTCAGCAACTAAAACTGGGTACAAACCCTCAGTTACCACAGCTCTCCTCCATCTTTTCATTGTATCTTCTCTTTTCTCAAAAGGATATCTAGTCATTAAATTTCTATATCTGCTACCACCTCGATATTTCTCCCTTTCAAATGCTTCTACTTCCCATTCCTCTAGCGCTTCATACTGGGTAGGTCTGGGATTTGGCTCTAATGAATTCATTCGATTTCTCAAATTCTGCAGAATCCTTACATTAAACGAACCATGTTGTGGGAAAGCTATAACACCATCATCCTTTGTGTATTCCACCCAATTTTCTAACCAAGTACACGTATGGTATCCTCGCTCTAACATCATATAGGAAGCAGGCGTTCTCGGTGGTGGAATAGGAATTCCCTCTCTAGTCACTATTGATTTGTCCTTTTTAAAGAAATTCTTTATTTTCTTAAGCAACTTAATTTTCCGACTTTTTACGCTAATGTATGTCAGCAAAACAAACAAGGGAACCTTTCCGTAATTCTACTTATTTTATTTGTCAGTTCTCGTCCAATACCAGCGCGACTCACACCAACCGTCCAGTCACGGCTCTCTACGTATCTGCTATCTTAACCAATACCAGCGCGGCTTACACCAACCGACCAATCAGAGCTTACTTCACGTTCGCTGCCTGACCAATGCCAGAGCGGCCTTTCTGTGACGTCAGTATTACTCCTTCTACTGACCCTCCCTTTACAAAATAATACGGTGATGTATTCCTAAGTTTTCTTAATCAAAATTCTTGTTAGTAACAACACAAAACAATGCTACCTTGTCTGTTTCTCTAAATAAAGAGATAGTTCTTCACTTCAACGAGAAATTCTTTAACTTCCAGTAAAATAACGACCAGCGTTATTTTACACCCAAACAAGCTATAGGTGGACTTGGTACTCCTCTAGGGATAAGGCCAAAGTTTTGCAAGAGGACTTTTTGGTGTAAAAGAGGTCTTCGTACTCCTCTGGGGATAAGGCCAGAGTTTCGGAAGTGGACCCTTCGCTATTTTCAGACACTCTACTCATATACGAAATTATTCCCTAATATAACACCTACAGCCTTCCGCCGTACAGTATTATAACAACAGACAAAGTACTTCTGCAGTGTGATATCTTATCCACACTCTTCTTCTGCCTACTTCAGGCTAAATTTCCATCCCAGGATTTCTCAGGTACCTCCGTACCTGTACTTCTAGACAAGATAGAACAGGACTAACTTTTTCTTGTTAGAAACATATAATCAATAATCAATAATTATTACCAAACTAATCAATAATTAAACCGTCCTCTGCTACCAGAAAACCTGATCCAGCGCTACACTTTATCAGGGATCGATACTCATCAATATTTCATACAAATGGCCCATACACATTCACCCAACTCATAAATCCCTGTTGCGCTGGAGGTCAAGCTTATATGTCGTGAAAAATTATTTCCTTCACAAATTCATGTTTACCATTTCTAAATACATAACTAGACCTATATATCAACTCTCTTTCCTCTCGGTCGATGGACCAATTAGTTGATGGTAATAATAGAACTTAACTATCTAACTAGCAAAATAATCACAGACTCTCGATAAAATTAATAACGTTTATCTCAGATAATTGTAATTGATAAATGCTCATCGCATACAGGTTGCAATGCAAACAATAAACCTCACAAAATGGGAGAAAATCAATCAACAAATTGCAAACAGTGTCATACTCATCATCCATGAACGATATGCATATGAAGGAGTGGATAGAGGAAGAGCCATAAGTTTCAGCAAATAATGCAAAACAATATACTTATGACGGAGTGGATAGATGAAGAGACATAAGTTTCAGAGCCAAAATTACATTTGCAATAATTATGCAAATTGCGAGTCAGAAGATAATACAAACCCAAAGATCAATGAAATACCACCCCCCTGGCCAAGGGAGTAGTGGGGGTCTCTCTTGAAATAGAGTCAGGAAACAAAGATTTCAGGAACGGGACAGAACAAGGACAGGAACAGCTAGGCCTCTCTGCAAACCGACGGACTGCGACGCATCTCCCCTCTCAATCTCCTACCGCTGCAGCTCTAACCACACCCCCAAAAGCACCCCAGTTATACCCTAAAACCTACATGTCCAACCCACATTAATTGAAACATTACACAGAATTCGACTGCTCATTGGATGCTTGGGGAGGTGGTGTATCACACCACCGTGATTTCATTCAAAATTCTTCATGCTCATTATTCTACTTCCTTTCCCATTGCATATTTGTTGACCAGTCCATACAATTTTGTTCTTGCTACATTTCATTAATTTCACACAAATTTCTCAGTCACGACTGTGGAAGAAGTCTTGAGTCCCACGGCCAGTCTCATCTTTTGGCAGGCAAACAATGTTCTTTGAGCTGATCAACCTTGAACTTTTATTCATCATCCGCAGCACTCAGCACTTCTGTCTGTCTTGTCAGTTCATTTTTGCTCATTTTTCAGCCCCTCATTTATCCGGTCAATTTAAGGAAATACAGGCCCATTCGGATCACTATGATGAATTAAACACATACATTCATAAATTACATGGAAATGCACTTTTCACTGTTCACCACCCACCTTTACACTATTCCCTGTTAATATTTTCTTAGCATATGCTTCATGCAAAGCAGCATTATTTATTATCATTTTTTAACCCCTTCGCTGCTAGGCCTTTCCCCCCCCCTGTGCTAAGCCTTTTTTTGGCTATTTGGGGTAGTTTGCGCTTAGGCCCCTGTAACTTTTTGACCACATAAGGTATCCACGCCAAATTTGCGTCCTTTTCTTCCAACATCGTGGGGATTCTAAAGGTACCCAGGGTTTGTGGATTCTCCTGGAGGGGACCCAGAAATTAGCCAAAATACAGCTAAATTTTAGTTTTTTTTTGAAAAATTGGAAAAAAGGGCTACAGTTGAAAGCGTCTGTTTTTTTCCCTGCAAATGGTATCAACAAAGGGGTTGTGGTGCTGTCATCACCATCTTCCCAGCTTTCAGGGACAAGCAGACTTTTGTCAGAAAACCAACATTTTTTACACAGTTTTGGCATTTTTCTGGGACATAGCCTATTTTTGCTATTTTTTGTGCTTTCAACCTTCTTCCAGTTAATGGGAGAAATGGGTATGAAAGCAATAATGGATCCTGGAAAGCTAAACATTTGAGAAAAGTAGACAAAATTCTGAATTCAGCAAGGGGTCATTTGTGTAGATCCTTCATGGTTTCTTTATAGAAACTAACAGTTGAATATAGGAAAAATTGAAAATTAGTTAAAAAAACTGCCATTTGTGTCAACGTTTTCACCTGTAACTTCCTCTAATTATGACAGCTGTTTGAAAGCAATATACCGTTACATCCGCTGGACCTTTCTGGTTGTGGGGATATATAGGACTTGTAGGTTCACCAAGAACCCGACGAACCCAGAGCCAATAACTGAGCAGCGTCTTGCAATGGTTTTTTATTATGTACCGGGTATATAGCAATTAATTTGGGAAAATATATACATGGAAAAATCGGTGTGAAAGACACCTATGTATTTCTGAAATTGGAACAAAATATAGAGTTTAGAAACAGTAGATATTTGCACATTTCCGAAATTGGGAGTACCCATACTAGCATGAGAATTATAGGTCATTTTTCAAAATGACTTCTTTTTTACACATTGTCTTTCATTTGGAAGGCAGAAATGCATCGAAAGTCAATAGGTAATAACAGTTGCTCTACAATTGTGTGTTACCCTAAGTCTCCCGATAAAAATGGTACCTCACTTGTGTGGGTAGGCCTAGTGCCCACGACAGGAAACGGCTCAAAACGCAACGTGGACACACTTTATTTGTACAGTGAAAACTGACCCTTTTTTTGCAAAGTGCCTAGCTGTAGTTTTTTAACCCTAGCTCTGCCGGCACCTAGGGAAACCTAGCAAACCTATACATTTTTGAAAACTAGACACCCAGGGGAATCCAGGATGGGGTGACTTGACTGGCTCTCACCAGGTTCTGTTACCCAGAATCCCTTGCAAACCTCAAAATTTGTAAAAAAAAAAACACATTTTCCTCACATTTCTGTGATGGAAAGTTCTGGAATCTGCATGGATCCACAAAATTCCACCCACCCCGCGTTCCTCAAAGTCTTCAGATAAAAATGGTACCTCACTTGTGTGGGTAGGCCTAGTGCCCACGGCAGGAAATGGCTCAAAACGCAACGTGGACACACTTTATTTTTACAGTGAAAACTGACCCTTTTTAGGTCGAGCCTATAGCAGCGCACATGGGTCGCTTTGTGAGACTTTATGTAAGGGGCTTCCAAAAGCTGACCACACGCTCGTGCACAATGGCCTTTTCCGTGCGGTTACCCGCACGGCCGCCATGTGTTTTCAATTATCGCGCTCGGCGGCCGTGCGGGTAACCACAAGCAATCGACCATGGTGCACGCTCTCGCGCGCGCACCGCTCACGGGCTTCTTTCACTTTCCTTCCATTTCTATCTCCTTCGTCAGTCAGTTGCTTTTATTGTTTTTGTTTTCACTTTTTCTATAGATCGTTCTAGGTATACTTATTTACTGGGGCTTCCAAAAGCTGACCACACGCTCGTGCACAATGGCCTTTTCCGTGCGGTTACCCGCACGTCCGCCATGTGTTTTCAATTATCGCGCCCGGCGGCCGTGCGGGTAACCGCAAGCAATAGGCCATGGTGCACGCTCTCACGCGCGCACCGCTCGTGGGCTTCTTTCACTTTCCTTCCATTTCTATCTCCTTCGTCAGTCAGTTGCTTTTATTGTTTTTGTTTTCACTTTTTCTATAGATCGTTCTAGGTATACTTATTTACTTCTCGCTCTACTTCTTTCTTGGTTTGTGCTCTCATTGTTTTCCTTTCATCTCTACTTTGTGTTCCTTCTGTGCTTCCAGCCTCCGCTCCTCCCTCTCTCTATTTGTGTTTTCATCTTTGAACTCTTTGTCCTCGCCCTGCCCTTTCTCTTCCACTCGTATTCCTTTATTGCTACTGCTCTCACCACATTCCTCCTCCTTCGTTTATTCCTCTTTGTCAATTATCCTGTCTCCCATTCTTCATTCATCTTCGATGCATCTTTTATTTTCTTACATGCTTTTGTGTACTTTCTCCTTTCCTTTTTTCCCCTTCCTCCATATTTTCTACCACTTTATCGCCTGTATTCTTTGTCTTCTTCTTTATTACTGCCTTCCTTATTTGATTTCCTCTTCTTTATTCCACCTTCCTCGTTCTCGCTCCTGTTTTCTCTGTCTTATCTCATTCCTCGTTCTTTGCAACATTGCCCCATCATCTTCAGTCATTTTCTCGCTGTGCTTCTGCCTTTCTCCTTCTGCTCGCTATTTCTTATTTCCTCCATGTGCAGCTTCCCGTCTTTATTTCTTCCATTCTCTTCTTTCTTCCCTGTCGATCTTTCCCCTCTATTCCTTCCACCCTGCATGCTTGCCTCTACTGCTTCCTTCGTTTTCGCTCGCTTTCACGCTTTATTTCCTCAGCCTTTATTCTGTCACTCCTTTTCTGTTCTCCCTTTAAACCCCTTCTTCCTTTTATCCCTCTCTTCTCTCGTCGCCCCTCCTCCTTTCTTCTCATCTTATTTTCTTCCTCCTCTCCTTTCTTTCCTCGTCTTCCCCTCTCTTCCTTGCTTCCTCGGTTCCTCCGTTCCTTTCCGTATCCAGCCCCCTCGCCCTGGCACCTCCCACCTTTCCCGCTGCCTCCCGACCGCCCTGACAGTTGGGAGCCGGTGCCTGCGGGCGCAGAGTTGGGCTCGCCGTGATTTATGCCATCCGTATAACAGCAGACACACTGCAGTCCATCACTGCAGTCCCCCTGATTAAAATTCAGCTCCGGCCCCGACTGCAGCACTCCACGAATGGAATATTGTACATAATTTCCGAAAATGCTTGTTTTGCAAAGTTTCTAGCTGTAGTTTTTGAACCCTAGCTCTGCCGGCACCTAGGGAAACCTAGCAAACCTATACATTTTTGAAAACTAGACACCCAGGGGAATCCAGGATGGGGTGACTTGACTGGCTCACACCAGGTTCTGTTACCCAGAATACCTTGCAAACCTCAAAATTTGTAAAACAAAAAAACACATTTTCCTCACATTTCTGTAGTGGAAAGTTTTGGAATCTGCGTGGATCCACAAAATTCCACCCACCCCGCGTTCCCCAAAGTCTTCCGAGAAAAATAGTACCTCACTTGTGTGGGTAGGCCTAGTGCCTGCAACAGGAAACGGCCCAAAACGCAACGTGGACACACCACATTTTCACAGTGAAAACGGACCCTTTTTTTGCAAAGTGCCTAGCTGTAGTTTTTTAACCCTAGCTCTGCCGGCACCTAGGGAAACCTAGCAAACCTATACATTTTTGAAAACTAGACACCGAGGGGAATCCAGGATGGGGTGACTTGACTGGCTCTCACCAGGTTCTGTTACCAAGAATCCCTTGCAAACCTCAAAATTTGTAAAAAGAAACACATTTTCCTCACATTTCTGTGGTGGAAAGTTCTGGAATCTGCGTGGATCCACAAAATTCCACCCACCCCGCGTTCCTCAAAGTCTTCAGATAAAAATGGTACCTCACTTGTGTGGGTAGGCCTAGTGCCCACGGCAGGAAATGGCTCAAAACGCAACGTGGACACACTTTATTTTTACAGTGAAAACTGACCCTTTTTAGGTCGAGCCTAGAGCAGCGCGCATGCGTCGCTTTGTGAGACTTTATGTAAGGGGCTTCCAAAAGCTGACCACACGCTCGTGCACAATGGCCTTTTCCGCCATGTGTTTTCAATTATCGCGCCCGGCGGCCGTGCGGGTAACCGCAAGCAATCGGCCATGGTGCACGCTCTCGCGCGCGCACCGCTCGCGGGCTTCTTTCACTTTCCTTCCATTTCTATCTCCTTCGTCAGTCAGTTGCTTTTATTGTTTTTGTTTTCACTTTTTCTATAGATCGTTCTAGGTATACTTATTTACTGGGGCTTCCAAAAGCTGACCACACGCTCGTGCACAATGGCCTTTTCCGTGCGGTTACCCGCACGTCCGCCATGTGTTTTCAATTATCGCGCCCGGCGGCCGTGCGGGTAACCGCAAGCAATAGGCCATGGTGCACGCTCTCACGCGCGCACCGCTCGTGGGCTTCTTTCACTTTCCTTCCATTTCTATCTCCTTCGTCAGTCAGTTGCTTTTATTGTTTTTGTTTTCACTTTTTCTATAGATCGTTCTAGGTATACTTATTTACTTCTCGCTCTACTTCTTTCTTGGTTTGTGCTCTCATTGTTTTCCTTTCATCTCTACTTTGTGTTCCTTCTGTGCTTCCAGCCTCCGCTCCTCCCTCTCTCTATTTGTGTTTTCATCTTTGAACTCTTTGTCCTCGCCCTGCCCTTTCTCTTCCCCTCGTATTCCTTTATTGCTACTGCTCTCACCACATTCCTCCTCCTTCGTTTATTCCTCTTTGTCAATTATCCTGTCTCCCATTCTTCATTCATCTTCGATGCATCTTTTATTTTCTTACATGCTTTTGTGTACTTTCTCCTTTCCTTTTTCCCCTTCCTCCATATTTTCTACCACTTTATCGCCTGTATTCTTTCTCTTCTTCTTTATTACTGCCTTCCTTATTTGATTTCCTCTTCTTTATTCCACCTTCCTCGTTCTCGCTCCTGTTTTCTCTGTCTTATCTCATTCCTCGTTCTTTGCAACATTGCCCCATCATCTTCAGTCATTTTCTCGCTGTGCTTCTGCCTTTCTCCTTCTGCTCGTTATTTCTTATTTCCTCCATGTGCAGCTTCCCGTCTTTATTTCTTCCATTCTCTTCTTTCTTCCCTGTCGATCTTTCCCCTCTATTCCTTCCACCCTGCATGCTTGCCTCTACTGCTTCCTTCGTTTTCGCTCGCTTTCACGCTTTATTTCCTCAGTCTTTATTCTGTCACTCCTTTTCTGTTCTCCCTTTAAACCCCTTCTTCCTTTTATCCCTCTCTTCTCTCGTCGCCCCTCCTCCTTTCTTCTCATCTTATTTTCTTCCTCCTCTCCTTTCTTTCCTCGTCTTCCCCTCTCTTCCTTGCTTCCTCGGTTCCTCCGTTCCTTTCCGTATCCAGCCCCCTCTCCCTGGCACCTCCCACCTTTCCCGCTGCCTCCCGACCGCCCTGACAGTTGGGAGCCGGTGCCTGCGGGCGCAGAGTCGGGCTCGCCGTGATTTATGCCATCCGTATAACAGCAGACACACTGCAGTCCATCACTGCAGTCCCCCTGATTAAAATTCAGCTCCGGCCCCGACTGCAGCACTCCACAAATGGAATATTGTACATAATTTCCGAAAATGCTTGTTTTGCAAAGTGCCTAGCTGTAGTTTTTGAACCCTAGCTCTGCCGGCACCTAGGGAAACCTAGCAAACCTATACATTTTTGAAAACTAGACACCCAGGGGAATCCAGGATGGCGTGACTTGACTGGCTCTCACCAGGTTCTGTTACCCAGAATCCCTTGCAAACCTCAAAATTTGTAAAAAAAATTCCTCACATTTCTGTAGTGGAAAGTTCTGGAATCTGCGTGGATCCACAAAATTCCACCCACCCCGCGTTCCCCAAAGTCTTCCGAGAAAAATAGTACCTCACTTGTGTGGGTAGGCCTAGTGCCTGCAACAGGAAACGGCCCAAAACGCAACGTGGACACACCACATTTTCACAGTGAAAACGGACCCTTTTTTTGCAAAGTGCCTAGCTGTAGTTTTTGAACCCTAGCTCTTCTGGCACCTAGGGAAACCTAGCAAACCTATACATTTTTGAAAACTAGACACCCAGGGGAATGCAGGATGAGGTGACTTGACTGGCTCTCACCAGGTTATGTTACCCAGAATCCCTTGCAAACTTCAAAACGTTTGAAAAAAAACACATTTTCCTCACATTTCTGTGGTGGAAAGTTCTGGAATCTGCGTGGATCCACAAAATTCCCCCCACCCAGCGTTCCCCAAAGTCTTCCAAGAAAAATGGTACCTCACTTGCATGGGTGGGTCAAGTACCCGCGACAGGCAAGGGCCAAAAACCTATTGAGGCAACATCAAAATTACCTATGGCAAACCAATCTACTTTTGCAAGGGGGGTCCCATTTGTTTTTGGCCTTGGGCTCAGCGGCCATCTAGAGAAACCTACCAAACCCACACACTTCTGAAAACTAGACACCCGGGGGAGTCCAGTGAGGTATGGCTTGCGTGGGTACCCAAACATTCTCCTACCCAGAATCCCCTGCAAACCTCAAATTTAGCTGAAAAAAATCACTTTTTTCTCAAATATCTGTGTGGGAAAGTTCTGGAATCTGCGTGGATCCACAAATTTCCTCCCACCCAGCGTTTCCCCAGGTCTGCCGATAAAAATGGTACCTCACTCGCGTAGGTGGGTCAAGGACCCACGACAGGCAAGGGCCCAAAACCTATTGAGGCGACATCAAAATTACCTATCGCAAACCAACCTAGTTTTGCAAGGGGTCCCATTTGTTTTGGCCCTGGCTCGGCGGCCATCTAGGGAAACCTACCAAACCCACAAATTTCTGAAAACTAGACACCGGGAGTCCAGCGAGGTATGGCTTGCATGGGTCACCCAACATTCTCCTACCCAGAATCCCTGCAAACCTCAAATTTAGCTGAAAAAATCACTTTTTCTCAAATTTCTGTGTGGAAAGTTCTGGAATCTGTGTGGATCCACAAATTTCCTCCCACCCAGCGTTTCTCCAGGTCTCCCGATAAAAATGGTACCTCACTCGCGTGGGTGGGTCAAGGACCCACGACAGGCAAGGGCCCAAAACCTATTGAGGCGACATCAAAATTACCTATCACAAAACAGCCTGGTTTTGCAAGGGGGGTCCCATGAGTTTTTGGCCCCGTGCTCAGCGGCTATCTAGGGAAACCTACCAAACCCACACATTTCTGAAACTAGACACCCGGGGGAGTCCAGCGAGGTATGGCTTGCGTGGGTCCCCCAACATTCTCCTACCCAGAATCCCCTGCAAACCTCAAATTTAGCTGAAAAAATCACTTTTTTTCTCAGATTTCTGTGTGGGAAAGTTCTGGAATCTGCGTGGATCCACAAATTTCCTCCCACCCAGCGTTCCCCCAGGTCTCCCGATAAAAGTGGTACCTCACTCGCGTGGGTGGGTCACGGACCCGCAACAGGCAAGGGCCCAAAACCTATTGAGGCGACATCAAAATTACCTATCACAAACCAACCTGGTATTGCAAGGGGGGTCCCATGAGTTTTTGGCCCGGGGCTCGACGGCCATCTAGGGAAACCTACCAAACCCAAACATTTCTGAAAACTACACACCCGGGGGAGTCCAGCGAGGTATAGCTTGCGTGGGTCTCCCAACATTCTCCTACCCAGAATCCCCTGCTAACCTCAAATTTATCTGAAAAAATCATTTTTTTCTCAAATTTCTGTGTGTGAAAGTTCTGGAATCTGCGTGGATCCACAAATTTCCTCCCACCCAGCGTTCCCCCAGGTCTCCTGATAAAAATGGTACCTCACTTGTGTGTTAGGCATTGTGGCTGTAACAGAAAATGGCCCAAATCGTACTGTGGAGACTTCAAAGTTACCTATAACAAAACTACCTGGTTTTGGGGGGGAGCACCTGTGGTTTTGGCCATGGGCTCAGCGGCCATCTTGGGAAACTACCAAACCCAAACATTTCTGAAAACTAGACACCCGGGGGAGTCCAATGAGGTATGGCTTGCGTGGATCCCCCAATGTTTTCCTACCCAGAATGCCCTGCAAACCTCAAATTTAGCTGAAAAAAGCACATTTTCCACATATTTTTGTGTGGAATCACCGTGCCGGCACAAATGTCCTACCCCACAGCGTTCTCCTTAGTGTCCCGAGTAAAATGGTACCTCACTTGTGTGGGTGTCCAATGCAGAATTGGCTAAAAACGTATTTTAAAAAAAAATGTAGCGCTTAGAATTCTCGGTGCTATACCCTTAATCCCTATGTTTTGGGCTCTTCCCAGTCACAGGCCCTTGCCCCACCCACACAAGTGAGGTATCATTTTACTCGGGAGACTCAGGGGAACGCTGTGGGGTAGGACATTTGTGCCGGCACGGTGATTTCACACAAAAATATGTAGAAAATGTGCTTTTCAGCTAAATTTGAGGTTTGCAGGGCATTCTGGGTAGGAAAACGTTGGGGGATCCACGCAAGCCATACCTCATTGGAATCCCCCGGGTGTCTAGTTTTCAGAAATGTTTGGGTTTGGTAGTTTCCCAAGATGGCCGCCGAGCCCGCGACCAAAATCCCAGGTGCCCCCCCCAAAACCAGGTAGTTTTGTTATAGGTAATTTTGAAGTCTCCACAGTACGATTTGGGCCATTTCCTGTTGCAGCCACTATGCCTACCCACACAAGTGAGGTACCATTTTATCGGGAGACCTGGGGGAACGCTGGGTGGGAGGAAATTTGTGGATCCACGCAGATTCCAGAACTTTTCCACACAGAAATTTGAGAAAAAAGTGATTTTTTCAGCTAAATTTGAGGTTTGCAGGGGATTCTGGGTAGGAGAATGCTGGGGGACCCACGCAAGCCATACCTCGCTGGACTCCCCCGGGTGTCTAGTTTTCAGAAATGTGTGGGTTTGGTAGGTTTCCCTAGATGACAGCCGAGCCCCGGGCCAAAAACTCATGGGACCCCCCTTGCAAAACCTGGTTGGTTTGTGATAGGTAATTTTGATGACGCCTCAATAGGTTTTGGGCCCTTGCCTGTCGTGGGTCCTTGACCCACCCACGCGAGTGAGGTACCATTTTTATCTGGAGACCTGGGGGAACGCTGGGTGGGAGGAAATTTGTGGATCCAGGCAGATTCCAGAACTTTCCCACACAGAAATTTGAGAAAAAAGTGATATTTTCAGCTAAATTTTAGGTTTGCAGGGGATTCTGGGTAGGAGAATGTTGGGGGACCCACGCAAGCCATACCTCGCTGGACTCCCCGGGTGTCTAGTTTTCAGAAATGTGTGGGTTTGGTAGGTTTCCTAGGTGGCCGCCGAGGCCCGGGCCAAAACTCATGGGACCCCCTTGCAAAACCAGGTTGGTTTGTGATAGGTAATTTTGATGTCGCCTCAATAGGTTTTGGGCCCTTGCCTGTCGCGGGTCCTTGACCCACCCACGCAAGTGAGGTACCATTTTTATCGGGAGACCTGGGGGAACGCTGGGTGGGAGGAAATTGTGGATCCACGCAGATTCCAGAACTTTCCCACACAGAAATTTGAGAAAAAAGTAATTTTTTCAGCTAAATTTGAGGTTTGCAGGGGATTCTGGGTAGGAGAATGTTGGGGGACCCATGCAAGCCATACCTCGCTGGACTCCCCCAGGTGTCTAGTTTTCAGAAATGTGTGGGTTCGGTAGGTTTCCCTAGATGGCCGCCGAGCCCCAGGCCAAAAACTCATGGGACCCCCCCTTGCAAAACCAGGTTGGTTTGTGATAGTTAATTTTGATGTCGCCTCAATAGGTTTTGGGCCCTTGCCTGTCGCGGGTCCCTGACCCACCCACGCGAGTGAGGTACCATTTTTATCGGGACACTTGGGGGAACGCTGGGTGGGAGGAAATTTGTGTATCCACGCAGATTCCAGAACTTTCCCACACAGAAAGTTGAGAAAAAAATGATTTTTTCAGCTAAATTTGAGGTTTGCAGGGGATTTTGGGTAGGAGAATGTTGGGGGACCCACGCAAGCCATACCTCGCTGGACTCCCCCGGGTGTCTAGTTTTCAGAAATGTGTGGATTTGGGAGGTTTCCCTTGATGGCCGACGAGCCCGGGGCCAAAAACTCATGGGACCCCCCTTGCAAAACCAGGTTGGTTTGTGATAGGTAATTTTGATGTCGCCTCAATAGGTTTTGGGCCCTTCCCTTCCGCGGGTACTTGGTCCACCCACACAAGTGAGGTACCATTTCTATTGGGATACTTGGAGAAATGCTGGGGGGTAGGAAATTTGTTGTTTCTTTCTGCAGCGTGAAAATTTTGGCACAATAATGCAAGGAAAATGTGACAGTCACATTTTGAGGTTTGCAGGACATTGTAGGTAAGATAACTTGTTGGGATCCACAAGAGAGACATCACCATGTACTCCCATGGGTGTTTAGTTTACCACAATATCTACAGTTGGTAGGTTTTTCTTAGATGAAATGTTCACCTTGGCAGAGAGACAAAAAAGACAAAGATTACTGCACAGCCATCTATTCCTCAAGCACACACACATACTGGTTGGATTTGGCACGAGGGCGAGTGATGGTTCAGTATATAAAATTTTATTAACAAGAGATTTCACAAAAATGAAATGCACTCTCAATAATTGAAAGGACAAAAAACTGAACCAGTGACTCGCAGCTCGTGAGCTGTAAAGCCACGTCAAGGCCCCAACCGCTTTACAGGCCATTCACACACCTTTCATACGTGATACACACAAGACCATTCACACCACCGGGCACGAAACCAACACATTACAACATTAACAAAAAGGGACAAGGTACACCCTGCTTGAGAAAGACAGAAAAGACAAATATTTCTGCACAACCACCTATTCCTCAAGCACACATACATACAAGGACGAGAAACTGAACCATTGACTCACAGCTCGTAAGCTGTAAAGCCACGACAAGGCACCAACCTCTTTACAGGCCATTCATACACCTTTCATACGTGTGACACATACAAAACCATTCACACTGCCAGCCGCGGGCCCAGCACATTACAAGACTCACACCAGCAGACAGCGCCATTCAAGGGCCCATCACTTTCACATGCCCACATTCCTGACACAGCAACCACACCAGCTCACGGATTACGTGGAGTGGCGTTTGGCTAGCAGTGTGTGTAGTGACAAGCAGCAAGTCACTACTCACACACCGCCAGCCAAGCGCCAGTCCACGCACACCGCCAGTCGAGCGCCAGTCCACGCACACCCACCAGCCAAGCGCCAGTCCACGCACACCGCCAGCCAAGCGCCAGTGCACGCACACCGCCAGCCAAGCGCGAGTCCAGGCACACCACCAGCCAAGCGCCAGTCCAGGCACACCGCCAGCCAAGCGCCAGTCCACGCACACCGCCAGCCAAGCACCAGTCCACGCACACTGCCAGCCAAGCGCCAGTCCACGCATACCACCAGCCAAGCGCCAGTCCACGCACACCACCAGCCAAGCGCCAGCCTACACACACCGCCATCACATTTAGGATTTTTTTATACAAAAAAGAAAACACAAACAAATTGCAAATAGATACAAATCTACTAACACAAAATCTGAAACTAAATACAGTGCACAAATGCCAACATTGAAACTGAACAAAAAATATAAAACAATAGAGACCAGGCAGTTCACTTTACCACTTATGGATGCTCCCAAAAATTATTTTGCGTGTGGTACATTCTAAAACAAGCAGGCACTCACAGCGCAGGGTTAGAAGGACACTCGGGGCAGTACATACGAGTCTCCTTCCGCGTACCTCTTCGCCAACAGACTCTACATCTCCTACTGGGAAAGTCTTTTGAGGGTGTGGGAGGAATGTGGTCAGGAAAGTGGCGATCTTTCAATCTAGCCACATCCTCCACCACTCCAACTCTAGGAACACTTGCCTGTTCCACTACAACAAGGCTGCCTATTACAGACTCCCTGAAACTTAGCAAAAGTCATCTTTGACTCAGGACAAGAATCCTTGAATACAACAAAAGCATTAAAGGTTGCCAAGTGGAAAAGATGGATAGCCAACTTCTTATACCAAATGTAAGCCTTACGAAGAGCAGTGTAAGGTTCCAACCTCTGATCTACTCTATCAACACCACCCATGTGCCTATTATAGTCTAAAATGCACACAGGTTTGCGCGCTTCAGCAACCTGACCCCAAACAGTCACAGGTGAAGTGCTTTCATCATGGATGGTAGTCAGCATGTAGACATCTCTCCTGTCTGAAAACTTCACAGCTAGAAGTTCCTCACAACGCAACGCACTGCACTGTCCCCGCACAAGCTTTTGACAAACAAGTTCTTTTGGGAAACCTTTACGGTTAGAGCGGATTGTGCCACAAGCAACAGTGTCCACTTTGGCCAATTCCCTGAACAACTGCACACCAGTGTAGAAGTTATCTACATATAAACGGTGACCTTTGTTAAAAAGTCCTCTACCAAGTTCCCACACAATTTTCTCAGTCACTCCAAAAGTGGACGGACAACCAGGGGGGTTAATCCTGGACTCCTCACTGGTGTACACCCTGAAATTAGAGACATATCCAGTCCTACTGTCACACAGCATATACATCTTAATTCCATAGCGTGCCCTCTTACTAGGAATGTATTGCCTAAAAACCAAGCGGCCCTTGAACAAGACCAAAGACTCATCCACTGCTATTTCTTTCCCTGGAGCATAGATCTCAGAAAATCGATCTACAAAGTGATCAATGACAGGCCGAATCTTAAAAAGACGGTCACAATCAGGGTGATTTCGTGGCAACGCTAAACCATTATCGACAAAATGCAGCATCCGAAGCAGAAGCAAATACCTATCACGACTCATGACTGCCGGAAATATAGCCGTTGCCATCAAAGGACTAGTAGACCAATATGAAGACATTGATGGCTTCCTTAGCAAGCCCATCAAAAATGTTAAACCCAAGAACTTCTTCATCTCTTCCAGATTTGTGGGAGTCCACCGGGTAGCTCTAGAGTGGGGCTTAAGGCTGGCACTGTTGTCCCTCAAAAACTGTTTGGCATACAAATTAGTCTGCTCAACAATCTCTGCCAAAAATACATCGTCCATAAACAACTGAAAAAAACGTATCCGCAAAACGTTTTCAGTATTCACTCTACACCCTGGAACACCAGTAAAGTCTGGCAATGCTGGCTGCACCATGCCTGGGGCAACCCAGAGGTTAGCACTTCCAACGGGAAGCCTTGCAGCCCCAGGCTGCAGCGCAGATGCCTCTTGTTGCACTATCGGCACATCAATGTCCTCCTCTAAAACAGGCACTTCATCCGCACTAAGAGTAGTTTCATCCGCACTGAGAGTAGCTTCATCTTCCGATGATTCCATTTGGAGGGAAAACTCACTGCCTGAATCTTCCACTCCCTCCTCTGCCTCAGATGCAGAGTCAGTCTCTGCACCATGGTCAGAGGAAGACTCAAAAAGCATACCAACAACCTGCTGAGCAGTATTCCAGCGGCTGGCCATTATCCTTACTAAGAAAGGAGACTGCACAAACAAGTCAACAACAACCAACACTGTGCAAAATAAGTAAGTTAAAAAAATGTGTGCCTTTATCACAAAGATCTATATACTCAAAACCTATACGATTCACTTGCAAGAGACAGCTACACTCACCAGCACCTACTCTGCAGAGAGACAGCAAAAACCAACGATATCCCACTAGAAAGAAAAAAACAAAACCAATTACTCACAAGACAACAAAATACACATCGAGCACAAATGCAAAAAGTTTTTGACACTCAAAAAACAGAAGCCAAACATACTGCTATTATTACACCATTTGCAAAAAACACATTCATGCAGAGAAATGAAACTCATTTACATTGTACAAAAAAAAGTCTCTTACCAAACACATGCAACTACACAAACAGCAGAACCACCAGTAACGAAACCGCAACCTGGAACAGTCTAAAGAGCAAAAGCCTTGAACTAGAACAAAAAGGGAGAAATAAAGCATTACAATTGCAATTCACAAGAAATAAAACAATTAACATTATAACACGCTATGTCACTACCCAAATGGTCAATCTGCCAGATGGGCCTTCAAATAGGGCTGAGAAAAATGGGGGGGATCTTGCCCAAGGGATCGGGTGAGGTTGTCTGCCAGGCCGATCTGTCCCCCAGGTGGGGCAGAAAACAGCAGACAAAAATGTGCCCCCCTTGCAAAAGAAATAAATCCCTGGTGCCTAGTAGGGTCTTCTGCCTCCCCCCTCCCGCCTAGGGCAGAAAGGCCAAAAAAAGAGGCAGATCTGTCCCTAGGAGGGGCAGAAAAAACATTAAGCAAATCTTACCCCCTTGGAAGCAACCATGTCGCCTCCATTACACACAAAACAAAATCCCTGGTGCCTAGTGGGGTTTTCTGCAACCCCCCCCCCCCCCGGGGGCAGAAAGGCCCAAAAAACAGGCCGATCTGCCCCAATGGGGGGGCAGGATAAACATATAAAAAAAATCTGCCCCCTGGAAGCGGCCCTTGCCCAAGGGGTTGCTTCCATTTTAATTTTAAAATTAGTCCCTGGTGTCTAGTGGGGTTTTCTGCCCCCCGGGGGACAGAAAGGCCCAAAAAACAGGCCGATCTGCCCCAAGGGGGGCAGATTACACATTAAAAAAAATATGCCCCCTGGAAGCGATCCATGCCCAAGGGGTCTCTTCCATTTGATTTTTTTTAACATCCCTGGCTCTAGTGGGCTTTTCTGTCCCCCCCCCCCCCCTGGGGCCAGAAACGCCAAAAAATGCAGGCGATCTGTCCCCAGCGGGGACAGAAAACTCTTAAAAATAATGTGCCCCCTAAGGAAGCGACCCTTGCCCAAGGGGTCGCTTCCTTTAAATAAATAAAGAACTCCCTGGTGTCTAGTGAGGTATCTGCCCCCAGAAATAAACGGGCCGATCTGCCCCCAGGGGGGGCAGAATACACATTAAAAAAAAATATGCCCCCTGGAAGCGACCCTTGCCCAAGGGGTCGCTTCCATTTTATTTTTTTTATGATCCCTGGCTCTAGTGGGCTTTTCTGCCCCCCCCCCCCCAGGGCCAGAAACGCCAAAAGAATGCAGGCGATCTGTCCCCAGGGGGGGGCAGAAAAGCCTTAAAAATAATGTGCCCCCTAAGGAAGCGACCCTTGCCCAAGGGGTTGCTTCCTTTAAATAAATAAAGAATCCCTGGTGCCTAGTGGGGGCATTCCTGCTGCACGATCGTGACGCTGTGCGCAATCGTTTAGCAGGAATGCCCTGCATTGAGACATCAGGGGAGAGGAAAAACTCTTTCCTCTCCCCCGATGCCTCAATGCATCACAAATTCCCCCCCCGCCCCACCGGAGCAAGGAAACTCACCTTGTTCCTCCGTGGACGCCTGGAAGCAAATGGCTTCCAGGTGTCCAGCGCTTCCTGATGACGTCGGCATGCGCTGTGCGCGCTGACGTCACAGGATCGCCGAGGGGGGTTCGGGGGTGGCAGCGGAAACTCTTCCGCTGCCATCCCTGCTTGGGGGTGTAGATGGGCTGCCCATGGGGGGAGCGCCAGCGCTTCCCCCATGGGTGGGTGCCATGACGGAGCGGTTCTGTCATGAGCACACGCCCACCGTTGCTCATGACGGAACCGCCCCGTCATGAGCATGGAAAGGGTTAAGCAAGATGCAAGATGCGAAAAGCGGCCTAGACGTGCATTAATTTTGTTTCTTTCATGCATTAGTTCACATTAGTGCATGCATGCGCAAAGCGGTTTCCCATGTAACTCATGTGATTTGCGTGTTAGTCTTCACTGCACACTGTTAGTAAGTATTATGGGGGAGTTAATTTGAGCAGGTTTCTTTTTGCGAAACCCTGTTCCATCACCCTTGAACACCATGCAGAGAGCAGGAAGTGAAAATGGATAGCACAGAGAAGAAAAAAGATATAGAGGGACAGGGGCCATTCCAAAGATGATGAAGAGATAAAAATATTCCACATAAAATATCAACGGAGGAGTAAAGAGGGAACAACATGTGACTATACTCTGGGTTCCATGTTTCACAGTAAACAACTTAATCATTGAAGCCATCTCCGAGTCCTCACACATAGGCCATGGTTCCCGTCTGCTCTTTCTTTACTGTTATGCTTTGGGTGGTACGTGTGAAGGAAGACAAAATAAGACAGTAAAGGAACTTGCTTGAACTTATATTTTACGAATTGGTGAGAGAGCGGTGGGGAGGAGGGTTGTGGACAAAAATATAACCTTTCTCAGGCACAAACTCCAGCACTCCAGCGCATATCTAACAAAGAACCTGTTTTTCACAGAGACGTGACGTTTCTAAGGAGAAGGCATGAAAGTGGGGTTAACATTAAAAACAAGGACAAATTCATTTTTTTAGGCACTGGCAGATTGCCGAGAATCACAGGATATTGAACGGACGGTTCCCTAGTTCCGAAGTTGGCAGCGCTTGCAGTTTACTCCTATAGTTGTGTAGTACACGGTGTATTTGTATTAATATGTAGAATGCATTAGGCCATTATTCCTGCACTGCACAGACACATAAAGGTTTTTGTTCTAAGTGACACTAATAGCCGAGTGCTTCTTACGGCTTGTACATACTCTATCCTTAAAGTTTAAAACAGTTTTATTGAAAAGGGCAGGGCGGTATACGCACGAGAGGTCAAATGGCGTAGGGAGAGTGAAAGTCGATACAGCACTGTCCAGAGGGGACAATCAGACCCTTTCCTAATTACTAACCTGCAGCTCTGACCCTGCTGCACAATCCGACCCCCTGCGGAGGTACCCCTTCGGCCCAAGTTACTGCAGTCCAACACTAACTCAGTCCTAACAGCGCCATCTCCCACTCCTCTTCTCGTAGCAGTACAACCAACGTGGCATGGCGGTGATGACGTCGGAGAAACATTAAAGGGACCAAGAATGGTGGAGCTTCGTTGCTACAATTGTAAATGCTTATTTGGGCACTGCGCATCCATGTTGGGGTCAGGCTCTGTCTATCACACGTTGTAAATGAATTCAGGGTGTTCAGCACTATGACGCTGCGCATTTGGCTTTACGTTAGCGCAGCAAATTGTGTAGTCTGACAATACGTTGACTGTATGAATGTGTCTGGCCCTTTATTCAGTTGTCAAAATAAAAGCAAAATTCAAACAACAGCACCTTTACGTCAGATATATACGTTTCAAGAGCGCTCAAATGACGTAGTTTCATGTTTGAATAACGCCACCCAGAGCAGATTTTACCATGCCCCGATACGCCAGCAGCTCATTGCATATATTGAACTAAGGACAATGAAGATTACCGAAAGGGGACAAGTCTTAACAAGCATTGGTTAATGCAAGAAAATGTTCTCCTGCCAATAGAACTGGAGGAAAAGTAAGTGGCCCGCCCAGGAACCAATGAAATGCCAGAAAAGAGAGGGGGCGGGATGCAAACCCTTTGCAGGCCATACCTAAAAAACAAGCCCAATCCCCCTTAAAAGAAAGCCCCAACCAAGCAAATATCCTACTAGAAAAAGCCCAAATGACGGTGGAGATCGAAAACTGTAAAAAGCCTAATTACAAATATAACCACAAAGAGGGAGGCATGGCGAAAAAAGTACCCCCAATACAACTGTGGAATTAGGAGGAGGTGGGAGGGAGGAAAACTATATTTAAATGTAATCAGCTATGGTGCCGAAACTACACACAGGCAAACAGAAACAGAGCAGAAAACAAAGAAATAAAGTAGTCCCCCAGAGAACAGACAAAGAACTGTAGGGTGATGAGACAGTACTTAGGGGCTGATTACGATGGCGGGCGGACTTGATCCGCCCACCATCGTAGCGGTGTTTGGAACCGACCACCATGCATGTGGCGGTCCCGCCTACCCGATTAGGATGGGACCGCCACCGCTGCGGTCTGATTCCGCACCGTTAACATTGCAGCGGTGGCTGCTGACAGCAGCACCGCCGCGATGTCTAAAAGAGCATGTCGTGCATTTCACTGCACTACGTGGCAGGCACTACACTGTGCCTGCCACATGGTGCAGTGAAATGCATGGTACCCCCCAGTGCACCCACACCTCCCCCCAACACAAGGGGGGCCCGCAACGGGCCCCCAAAACCAATCCCCGCCAGCCTTTCCATGGCGGCATCGCCGCCATGGAAAGGCCTCCTAAACCCACATCCTAATATGGCGGACGGTGCCTGCTAGGCACCGCCACCATATTAGTGGCCCTGCTCCACCCGCCAGGCAATCGGTGCGATTGCCACCAGCGGAAAAGTGGCGGACGGACTTTCTGTCCGCCACGATGCCCACCGCCATCCTAATATGGCGGTGGGTAAATCTCAGTTTGATGGCGGAACGATCGCCACCGCCGGCCCTACGGTGGCGATCGTTCCGCCATTGTAATGAGCCCCTTAGTCCCTGATGCATGGGAGGAACGGAAGAGAGAAAGAAGGGACAAAGAGGCAGGACTGACCACTGGCAAGCAAGGATTTTTGAAGGACACTGAAACAAACAAATCAAAAGCTGGGGGATGGCTTTAACCCAACATAAGAAATTACAATAGGTCTCAAATGCTCGACCTAAAAACTACACGTGAAACACCATAGAGAGTACACCCAAGCTCAATCACAAAGCAGAGGACCCCAAGCCTCAATTGTACCTCAATACAAACAACTTAAAGGCTCTGTCCATTATCAGTGCAGAATAAGCCAAGGAACTTTCCTATCACAATAGAGTATCCCATGTCTCAATAGTATTTTAATACACAGTACCTAAAGCCTGTATCTTATCTCAGTACAAAATGCTCAAAGACTTTGTCCAAGACATATTCATATTTCCAGATCGAGATCCCCAAGGCTCTATTGTATTTCATGAGTGAGCTTAAAGTTCAGGTAAATAAAGATAAGAAGTGTCACAGGGACTGCCCTATCCTAGCACTATATGGAATACCAAGCAGTTGTTGCCTGTTGCCACACTAGGTACCCAAAGTTCTATTCCATCACCATGTGGATTAACATACAGTTCTGGCTATTCATTATTTAGAGTACCCTATGGCAGGATCCTATCTCAATACCAGGTACCCAAAAGGTCATCCTATTCAGTCACCATGTAGAGTACATAGTGGATTTATCCTATCTTTACTGGAACATACCAAGGCGTTTTCCCATCATCGTACAAGGTACTCCACAGTTCTTTTCCATCACCATCTACAGGGCATGTTGCCACTTTACTAGTGTGTAGCAGAGGTTGGAAATGCTGGACAATGTTACCTTAATACTTGGGTCTCAATTTGGAATATAACAAAATTAGCCTATGTTTGTGCAAAACTCCCATTCTCCGCAGTGAACTGATTTAGGGAGTTTCACAACCACCACACTATCAATGTTTGTACATGTGGTAAAGCTGCATGGTTTTAGCACATGTGACCAAAAATATGCTTTTTGTGAATGACCAAAAACATTTTGGTTTTACGACTGTTTCAGTGACTGTGGTGTTCAGAAATAGACAAATTAACATCATCAGGAAATGAAGCGAGAGAACACAAAGTGAGCTCTTGTGTTACAAGGTCACTTTTTGCTGCATTGACAACCAAAAGCATATTATTACTACCAAAGCTGCTAGAAAACTTGCCCTAATGAACAGTATCATTTGGAAGGAAAAAAAACGTCCATGAACCTGAAGCATCCTCTACTTTCGTCAATGGTAAGGAGATGAAGACCAACGCACCTGTACCATTACAAACAATATTTTGTTGAAGACCTGACTAAGCTGAAGAGTTTGTAAAAACATATGTGCACCTTTTCAACAACCATGCAGGCAAACCCCCACCCCAGTCCAAGGATATTTTGGGATATACCTGCCAAGGTTATTGCCATCTCCACATAGCCCTGTGCCATTGAATGTCAGGTACAGCAGACTGATTTTTGTTATGGTTGTGATTCAGTCTACAAGGATCGGCGCCCCAATCGCAACCCCGAAGGGTCACCAGCCCAGTTGATTCTCAAGTCTCTGGGAGGGGATAATGCTCATCATTACAGATCTGACCATTTGTTTTATTGTCCATGGAACACATTGAGTTAGGTGGACTGTCCTGTTCAATAAACTATTAGTATCAAACAGAGTTAGAGGAGGTGGCACTGTAGTATGTTATAAGACTTCAGTATTTACCCAAAATAAGAAATTTGTTTGAGTATGATATAGGGACCAGATGTAACTTGTACACTTTTATGGATAGTCATTTGATAGGCGACTACAGTGAATTCTGCATTACGTTGCTGCCTTCTCCACAAACATGTTCCACAGTTATTAGATTTGCACTTAACAAGCCTTTTTTGATGGGATTCGTATACCGAATAGTTCTGAGAAATGCTCCTCATGAAGACCAACTCCTTGTCCACAGCAGCATACACATCCAATGCTTTTGCATATAAATCAGGTGCCAGATCCTCAAAAAGGTGGGGGATCCATAGGAGCATGTTAGAGAGGGGAAATATTTTGACCCACATAAAAGGCGGAGTGATGTGTAACTTTATTTTTTAACCCTGTGTTAGACATACATTTCCATCAATGATACATATTTGAAACTTGTTTCTATATAGCACTGTTTCTAAACACTGTAAATAGAATGTATTACAATTACTAAGCTTACTGGGCTCGGAATGATGAAAGACTGAGTCAGCCTTCTTTGAAATTTTAACTCATTACTGCAACTCTATTTGTTGTGTTAAATTCGTATAATTTGGGATTTTAGTGGTGCTTATGTGGGAAGAGTTTTTGTATTGTACATGAGATCCAGAGAGGTGTACTTTTCATGTCATAGTGAACATGTAGCTATGCTTTATCATCAAATGAAGTGTAGGTTGGGTTAGAAATAATTGTGTGTGCATAGCTGATTCTTCCTCTGCTTAGGTAGTCAAGATATGGTTTGGTGGTGTTCACAATAAGGGGGAAGTGTAAGCTTTTTGGTACCTCTTTGATTGCCAGGAGATGGTGAATATTTGTTAACTTTGCTGGCAGTAAATTCTTGGGATTGGATTTCTGAAGAGGCAGGGATGTGCCACCAATGCACATTTTCTTGAAGGGTGGAAGGGACAATGAGATGGTGGTCCAGACTTTCTATGGGAAATGTAGGAGAAAACAATGAGGCAGAGGGTTGGCATGATGAAGAAGGAACTTTCTGTAACTTTCTTTACTTGGGGCACTTGTGACAGGTCAGTGTTCATGATAACTCCCAGGTTTTTTGCATGTCATTGGAAGTGATCTGGTTCCTGAGGCCAGATGGTTGCAGGGTGGTCATTTTCTAATTTCCACAATTTTTGATAAGTTAAATTTCAGGCGGTTGGTTAGTATTATTTGTTGACGGCTTGGAGGCAGTGGTCTAGGATAGAGGAGAATAGGTCAGATTTTTGAGCTTCAGGGTGCAGTGGGTGTCTTCTGCATGAATGTAACAAGCAAGACCTCTGACCTCCCGTTCTGAGAACTGCTCTCTCCCCAGCAGCTCCGCTGTCTGTGCCTTCACCGCTGACCCCGCTTCACCTCCTCCCAGTAGGAGTTTGAGGCTGCCCAGTTCCGTGGTTGCGCCCTCTCTGCTGTTTTGCGGTTCTGTTCTGCCTTTCCACTGAGTTGTACTCTGTTGACTGTTGCCTGCGTCGGACTTTGTTTGTTTTAATTATTGTGCCTGTCTCTGTAATTCACTGTGTTGTTGCCTGCTTCGCTTTTTGTTTTTTAATTATTGTGCTCTGTTGACTGCTGCCTGCTTCGGTTTTTTGTGCCCGTTCTTATTGCTTTCTCCGTTTTCTCCCCGCTGCTGATGCCCCTGCGGCCCCTCCCCCCTGCCGGTTCCCGCTCCCGCCTCTCAGCTGCATGTCCCCCCACCCCTTCCCTATTTAATGGCGGCTGCTGCGTGGTCGCGCAGCCCGTATGCGTCCGTCCGCGACCAGCGCCAGGAACCCTGGATCTCCAACCATCCACCGCTTCGACGCAGCCGCCCTCCTCACACTCAACCCCGGAAGAACCAACAACTGCCAGCAGTCCACCCCGAAAACAACCCACAGCCAATTCTCCTGTCGCCACTGCCGCCAGACCTTCACCACCTCCCCGACCACCAACACCACCGACGCCCTGAAGAGATCCTGCTCAACGTGCGCTCCATGCACAGACACGCCATGGAGATCTAGAACCTCCTTGACACCCTCTTGTAGTGTAGTTCCTATTTCCCTAATAGGCTCTGCGCATTGGAATAATATACCCTATAGATTCGACATAGGACTGAGGTCAGTATGTCCCTATCGAGTATATTAAACTTAATTACTTTGTGCCAGCTAACTCAGAGGCCACTAGAAACTCCTTGTAAACAAGAAGGGAGTAGTTTCTGGCAACCGCATAAACATGACAACTTTGTTTCCCTTTAGAATCGGAACACTCTCAGAATCGTGGAAACAATAGATAACAGTTTCACTCAGCTAATCATGCATGCTTAGTTTCTTCAGAGTTACACAGAAAGAATAGACGGGCGTTTCAATAAAAGGATTTATTGAACAGTCTTGTTTCTCGTGTAAGAGATATGAGCTGTTATGATCACAAGACAGTATGCAAGATATATAATGTACAGCGTAAGCAGTAGAAAGAAATAATACTGCGCTAGCATTATCTTTTAGCTATGATACATATATTCACATACATAAATAACATGAGCTAAAAATGCGAGTACTCATACGATGCTTCTCTAAGCTAGTTCTACCCCAGTGTACCTAACCTAGTCTAGGTGTAGGGCAAGGTAAGAAGTAGGTGAAGTATTCTGTAGTAGGATATACTAAGAGTCTGGTATGCCAAGAGTCCCTCTAGGTTCTAGTCAGCTCCATACCTTGAGAATGAGCGAGGTGGGAATCTCCTTCCGGATCTCGAACTCTAACACCCCGCGAAGGGAGTCAGAACACTGGGAGCTGGATTATCTGCGAGCAGGGATGACAGCTTCTCTTCTCAGTGCGTCAGGCAGGGATACGGGCTCCTCTAAAGTCGAGGTCTCCTCTCACTTGCTTGGGCAAGGGAAGGTATATTTATACCTGGTAGATGCCTTGGAATGTTAGCATTGACGTGAAGTCGGACAGAGGAAGACGTCAGGAATGAACCCTTAAGGAATAGTGGTTCATGCATAATAGAGGAGTTCTTGGAGAAATCAATAATCCTGTGCTGGGCTTAGGGTTTGGTTTCTAAGAACTCGTTGTGACGTTAGGGTGGACGGATGTCGGTGACCATGCCTGTATTTGGAGTGCATGGCTAATGCCTAAATAAGGACTGGGATCTTATGCCTATATAAGGGCAATGCGAATTGTGCCTATATAAGGACATGTTTAGGAAAACCTATATACGGACACCTAAAGCGGAATACAACACCCACTCCACTTTCGAATGAACGATAATACTAAATGCTAAACATTAAACTTGAGTACCACATATTGCTAAAAACATTTCTAAAAGCATCTTAAAAGACGTTTTTTTTAAAAAGAACTGTTGCTAAAACATGTAATGCAATAGGTACTGTACATTTTAAAGCATTTTTTCATTCTAAGCAAATATTGGAAATAAATGCAACATGAATGAATAAACAGAAATATATACATATGACGAAATGGTTGACAAGTTTTCAAAAATCAAAGCCATTGCATATCATGGTACTAAATGAAATTGTGGTAAATAAGGTGACAATGTGTCCCTGGAAGTATTCAAAGTAGTCTGTTTTATATGAATAGTTCTACTGTGAGCAGATTGAGTTGCCATGTATTTTCAAAACATAAAGAAAAAGAAAAAGTTCAATTTTAGGAAGAGTTCCAAGTTTTGAAAATATGAAGGCCAAATTCATTGCGTCCCTGGCACACTGTGAGCCGAATCAAAGTCAGTGTATGGGTCTGGTGTAAACATGAAATCATCTATTTCTGTAGACAAAATATCGTCTACCGATGTTGGTGACATTTGGAACACCTCGTTCAGAAGGTTGACTGCACAGAGATGTGAAGTATCGCCCTCAGCATAGGATGCTGCAGCAATGTTCGCGTCCGTTGTTACCTGTGTGCCTGTTGATCCATCTCGTACCTCAGCAGCAGCAGGAAGCGTCTGTGAGATCTCAATGAATGCCGTCATCAGGATTGGTAGCCTTTGGGGACAACACAGAGCGTGGGCCGTTATCGGGTCCAGCAGAGTATCGATATCCATTGGCATGACAGATGGGAGTGTTAGACAGGTGTCTAGCACGCATTCTTCACCGCAAAGCAGGCAGCGTAGAACAGGTAAGATGCAATCTTGCCAGATTGGTCTAAATGACAGAAACCATGTTGTATTAAGTTCCCGTAGACGAGGTATGCCCAAAAGTTGCACTATGCGCTCACGGCACTGCCGTTCTAGGAGAGCTTTCTCCACATCGCTCGGAGTGATGTCGGTGGATAGGCTTGCCATAGCGTAATAGTAGGAATAGAAATAGGATTCCTGCAACAAGTGCTAGAATTAATGGCACACCACCAAACACCGAATGTGCGAAGTTTGGGATGATTCCGAGGACTGCCTGGAAGGGTGCTAACAGTCCTGAGCAGACGGTCTTAAATACATGTACAATCCCGCTCGTATCAGACATGTTTAAGATACGTCCCATCATTTCTACGAAATGTATAGGGCAGTTTGTACGAATTAAAGCCTGTATCTCAGCCGAAGTCCTTGCAATTTGTAAATCATAGATTTCTTTGGCCGAGGTCAAAGGCACGGTCTGTTGCAAAATACATGGCTTTCATTCTGCTTAAAGTATCAAAACGTATAAAAGAATCATTCAATGAAGGCCATAGAGGCGACTCCCTGACTGTGTCTATAGGGGGGAACAATACTTGCATACAACAAGTAACCCTGGAGTCGACCGTTACCAGATATGGGATGCCTGGCAACATGCCACAGCAACTCTGATCATTCAACATGAGGTAACTCCCGTTAGAAAGTTGGCCAAACGTTGGATTAATCACAGTAGCCGGTGTACCCTGCTGGTGGCAGGACAAGTTTGCCACAGAACCATTACAAACCCCGTGTAAAGAAATGTCCTGACATATGAGTGAACCGCTTAGTGCAATTTCACAGTGTGTACCGCTTAGAAACACTTCACGATCCCCACTCCAACATCTGTATTCGTAAGGCAAATCCCAGGATGTCTTAATGTATTCTTCACCCAACCTTTCATATTTGCCTGCTTGCATTTGTTTGAGGCAATACTGAAACTGAAAAGTAGTGACAGGCAGAGTGATTTTGCCATGGATAAGCCACTCTGTAGCTGGTTTTTCTGCTACCGTAAATGGTAATTTTTCCAGTTTTTCAATGCTCAGCACTGTATACTTTGCTCCCCTTTGTGCCAGTTCGATCTGTTTATCAGTTAGATTGTATTCTGCAAACCGAGACGACGTGTTGATAAAACGCCAAGGCACATAGCCCGCACGCAAAGATTGCAGCGTCCAGCTTAATAACATAATAGAACGTAACTGAGATTGGCCTTGTTGTAACATGGCTAAATCTTGTTCCAGTATGTCTATAGCAGAGGATACAATGTTGTCCAATGAATAAATTCTGGATGACAAAGTTGTTAACCCATTGTCGACCACAGAGAGAGTTTTCTCTAAGTTAATACGATCAAGTTCACGTATTCGTTCTGCGGCCTCTGCCTGTGAAACCTTCCACACTTCATTATAAGCAGCATAAATGCCGGCATATATGAAACATTTTTGACGCGGTTTTCTTGGTCCTAGCAAGAATTCCCTAAGGTCTGCGTCTTCTTTAAGTAAAGGTAAGTGTTGTTTCACTTCCTCAAGTGTAGATTTTTGTAGCCAGTCGAGGCACAATTTTCCTACACTGTATGTTGTTACTACCCCTGGATGTTGTCGTTGAACATATTGTGGGTCTGGCCTATGGATAGTAAAGCCCTGTCTTCTATTCAGGAACCTTTCTTGACAGATGTTTGTGTCTGTGGGCCAGAGTAACCATTTTTTCCAATCAGGATCAGTTCTGTTGTTTTTGTAGTATAGTGTCTACTGTAACCGCTCCCTGTGTAGTGTTATTACTTGCAGGTGTTGGTACAGAAGGTGTTTTCATGTTTTTGATCTTAGCTAAACCAAGGCAAGACGTTTGTTGCACAGTGTCATTCAAAAACATTATTTGCTGAGGGATGATACATGCTCTAAACAAAGCTTCTATCCCCAGTACTTGCCAATCTTTAGAACCCCAGACAGACTTTGTGTCTATTGTGTCTTTCCAAAAGTCAAATCCATGTCTAGACAGTTGGGTAATAAAGGCTGCAGAGTAAATCTGTTTTGTATTAGTTAACATAATTTTCTGTCCTGTTTTGTTTACATTTTTATAGTAAAATGTTTCTGGATCAGATATATTGTACCCTGAAAAACAGGAAAACTTTTAGCAAACTTTTTGAACTACCCTTGGTGGTGTAGGACAATGTTCCCATTGGTTAAACATAAACACATTTCTAGGTGTTGCAGATTTATGCAAGAAATGATGACCATAGTGGTTGTAACAAAAAAGCTGTTCATAGTCTGATGAACCCTCTAAGTATTCATTGTTAGAGAATGCAGCAGACCTTTCTAGATCAGACAACATGTCATTTACAGTCTCAAAGTCCCAATCATCAGAATAGGTACTGGAGGTTATAAAATCACTTAATGACATTTTAAATAAATGTGGAATGTTCAAAAGTTCCGTAGGGCCGAATATGTCGAAATCGATTTTGTCCCACACTATACCATCCTGTATAGGAACGGCTGTGATGTTCACTGCTGACAAGTCTCTTGCTTCACGAAGGGATGATTTGTGTGGTTTCAAAAGTAAGTTCACATTTTTACTTTCAGTGTCCATATGGATGTATCTGCCATTTATAAGCACGCTGATAGTCATAACCAAAGCTAGCCAAAGCAGAAAGAAAAATATTCCAGAAATAATCCATAGTTCAATCCATGGTGAAACCAGATAAGTCTCTTTCAGAAAATGAAAAAGGTCTTGTACTTGCTGTTTGAAAGTTTTTGATGCTGGCGTCGTTTCAGGTTCACTCGGTTCCTCAGAAAACGTATCAAAGTTAATGAAATAGCCAGAAGCAGTTCTGTCAATTGTTGGAATTGCATCAGGATTTGTTGAAATCGCTGGAACCAGTTGATCACTTGTTACGTTGCTCTAGACAGGTGTATCTGGACGAACTGTTACTTGAGTTTCAAGAGGGACGAGTTCCATAGCATTGTTGCTTAGTCCTTCATCTGTTACTGCTGAATTCTCGATTGTTATGAGTCTTTCAGTCTGAACCTCTTGGATAGTAGCGAGAGGAGTGCGTCTGCTACTAGGTCGGAGTCCACGAGGCCTACTATTTAGTATTGGCCACATACTGTGGTTTGATGAGGTCGATTGACACAAATCTTTTCTCCTTTTTTCCAGCAAGGGGCGGCAGAAGTACTGTTCTTGTTCCGTGGACGGCTAGGACAGGTACTGGTTGTCTGTAAGAAGATCCAAATTCCTTCTTGTCCGCAATCTTCTCTCTGACTAGATCCCCAACTTTTGGGATCCAGACAGGCCTTGCTGGGACTGCTGGTTTTTCCCCAGTGGTGGTTGGCTTCAGGAACACGTTGCTTTGTTTCGATCTTAGTTCATTTAGAGCCTGTAAAACAGACAAACGATCTTTGATATCAAAGGGTTTATTTTCCACCACTGTGCCTTTACATTCAAGATCAGGAACCCACATTCTTGTCCCAAATAGGACCTCATATGGAGTGACCCCCCCTAGAGAACTTCTTGGCAAAATATTTAATGAGCGTTGGACCCCATAAAGATGTTTGACCCACCCATCACCCGAATCTAATACTCTAGCTGTTATAGACTGCTTTATGTCCCGGTTTTTCCTTTCCACAACAGAATTTCCCTCAGGATGAAACGGAGAGGAGTGCCGCAATGCTACACCCAAACTGGCCATGGCTTCTTTGTAAGCCCGAGAGCTAAACGCAGGGCCCTGGTCAGAATGTAGTGTGCCAATTGCGTATGTGCCGATAAAGACTCGCAAATCTTTTATAACAGTTCGAGCGTCAGCCGAGCACTGAGGCCATATCCATAGGAACCTTGACTTAGTATTTGTGGGATTGCATTTGTCCAAAAGGACGCCTGCGCATAGATAGTCTAATGCTGTCTAACAATGGTGTCTGTACTGGGCAGGCTACTTCATAGTCTGGCGTCTGATGGCGTTCTGCAACACGCTCTCTATTGCAGTCTATGCAGTCATCGATGAGATGTGAATCTGTGTATTCATTCCAGGCCACCAGTACATCTCTTTTAATGTTAATATTGTTTTAGAGATCCCTTGATGTGACAGACCCTCCCCCAGATGTGCTTCATAAATCAAAGCTGCTCTACGTTCCATGTTTGGTATTACCCTATCCCCCACTCCAGGAATTCGAGCAAAAGGAACGTTGTTCGCATCAATTACATAAGAGTACTTGAGTGGAAATTTCTTTGGTAACGGTGCACCACTGCCTTTGCTTGAAGCATTGACAGCCAACAATATCTCACTGTCTATTCTCGTTTTTGAACGAGGGATCGCTGCTACGGAAGCCGTCTGAACAGCCCCCTTTGCGGCTTCATCAGCCAATGAATTACCTGCAAAGTGAACGCCATCACGTTGATGACTCAGCGTGTGTATCATGTGAGCCTTTGGTAGTTCGTTTTTCAACTGAACTACTTGTTCCCAAAGCATTTTATGCTTTATTGTGCCACCTTTTGCATCTTTGAACCCGTTTTCAAGCCAATTCTGTATATATTCATTATACGACTGAACACAGTAAAAAGAATCGCACACTATAAGTGTGGGGAATTCGCGATCTGTACTTTCAAGTGCCAGTTTGAATGCTTGTAGTTCATTTCGCTGAGCTGTACAATCTCCTAGAGATTGAGTTTTAGTGACCATTGGTCTGAAGTTACCATCTTGCATGCGACCTTTAACGATTGCGCACGCTGCACTGTAAGCTTGCTTACTCCCTGTAGTGGGTTGTGCGGATCCGTCAGTGTAAATTATAAATTCATACCTATCTAGAGGCAGAATTTCAGTGGGCAGAGGACATTCATGTTCATATTGCAGGAACGCTTGTGTTTTTAAATCAGGATCAAAAACATATTCAACATCTGTTGCAGCAAGAGAATTAACCCATTGTATCCATCTAGGATGTAAACCTTTTGCATTTGGAATGCTCGCTTTTGTGACCGCCTCTAAGGCTGGTACTGGAGTTACGACAATAATGCGTTTCCCTTGGGCTAGAGCTCTTTCTTTTGCTACAGCGGTTTGAACTGCTGTCAGTATTTTTTCTGTTGAAGTGAAGCGCATTTCTGCTTGTGTATACAAATGTGATTTGTATGCTATTGGTACTTTTCACCCTCATTAAATGTTAAATAGGTGAATCCGCATTGTCCCGAAATTATTCGGATCACTAAATTGCGTGTATTTACGAGTGTTTGTAAGTGATTTGTTGCTAACATGTTAGCTTGGAGTGAACGCAGGATTTCTGTGTGTTCCTGTGTCCAATGTTTTGTTGAAAAATCAGGTTTGATTAATTCGTAGAGAGGTTTAATCCTTTCTGCGTAATTTAGAATGTAAGTTCTTCCAAAATTTAGGAAACCCAAGATGGATTGTAAGTTTTCAGCGTTTTTGGAGGTTGGAGCAGCGCACACTTTTCTAAAAAGTTGGCTGCCAGGCTCTTGCCTTCACTTGAACGCTCATATACTAGGAAAAGGACATTGAGATGGGCAATTCTGGATTTTTTAAAGTTGAATTTATAGCCCTCTGAGGCGAAGCCCAATATAATGGTTCTCACCCTGTTCAAGTGCCTATCTAGGTCATCGTCTGTCAGATAGATGTCATCGACATATGACAATGCCTCATTATCATAAATTTGTAGTAACTCTGTTACCCTCGCTGAGAATAACCCCGGGCTGTTTTTGAACCCTTGTGGGAGTCTACAAAATTGACGCTGGGTCCCCATTATTGAGAAAGCTGTTAAGTACCTGCTTTCAGGTGCTATGTTTTGACAAAAGAAACCATTTGAAATGTCCAATGTGGTTTTATATTTTTTACGCACAATGTTATTCATTAATCCTGTACTATGTGCATTTTGCACTGCAAATGTTTTTAAACAAGTGTTCAAGTGTCTGTAATCCAAAACTAGACGATATGTATTGTCTGGTTTGGATACAGGAAACAAAGGATTGTTCATTGAGGAGGTGCATGTTTCAATCACCCCTTGGTATTCAAGTTGATCTAAGATCTCCCTGACCTGTTTTTTAGCTTCTTGCTTTATTGGGTACTGCCTTTGAGCAGTAGGTTCATTTTTTAACTGTATTTTGTGGTGAGGTGAGTCCTCATCCCATCCTACATGGTTTTTGTATAATGCTGGGGCCTGGGCAACTGCCCATTTCCTGGCATAAGTATATTTTAGGTGAATTGGAATATGGTTGGAGAAGGCAGGCATAATGATGTCCTCACCATGTGGGCACTCCCTGACAAATTGTGGTGGCCAGTCTTTTTCTGCTAGAAGTATATCATAACCCCTTGAAAGTTTCTCCCAAAAGAGTATTTTAACTTTTCTTGGTATGTCTCCCTCCATTCGGAGTGTTATTTCATATAACTTTTGTGGAGTACTAACCCTGGTGTCTACAGTCTCTACTGTGATGTACTCATTCAAGTCCACTATCTCCAGAAGTTCCTTCAGGTTCTGGTGAGCTATTGTGACTTCTGCTGCACTGTCCAGCATTGTCTGAGCCCATTCTCCGTTCTTGAGCTGTGTTCTCAGTATTCTCGGCATGTCTCAGACCTGCTACCTTCTTTTTTGTGAATTGAGGTTTTGATTTATTTTTCTGAACGTGTTTGTCGTCTTTGGATTTCACGCGTTCTTCTCTATGTTCTGACCGTCCTCTTCTTTCCGATGTCTGTGACGATATCTGAAAGGTACGAGAGGAACGTGTATCAGTATCTTGATACTTGTCAGGTTTTCTTAAATGATCCCTATTCCTGAGGTTATACCTCCTTTCAACGCCACCTCGGGATTGAGAACGTGTCTCTTTTGAATTTTGTTTATTAGTTTCCCACTTCTTTTTAGAAGATGTAGGAGTTTGTTTAATAGAGTCCTTCTCAGGACTTTCAGATAGTTTTAGCTTCAATGGTTTTCCACCCAAACTATCTCTGCCAAATTCTGCATAAGATTGTTCTATTATTCTGGGTAGTTCATGTTGATGTTCTGTTACATCAAATTCCGTTAAGCGTTGGCGGATCGCCACTGATGCTGCCTCCCCTTTAATATTAGATAATATTATTGTTGAGACCTGGTCGAAGTTTTTCAGTAATTTCATACCTAAATACAGAGCAGGTTCTGCCCCGTATTCGTTTTGAATTTGTTTCAGGACATCTGGTATTACTGCAATTGACGGAACACCATGTGTTTTAGTATAGATGGCAGCAAAGACTGGGCCCCAAGTGGTGCAATCTTCCAGTTGTGGTGTGATCCCCATTGGTAAACAGATTGTTAGGATTCTGTGTTTCTCATAAGGGCTAGTATTTGGAAATACTGCTTCGATTTGAGTAATTTTTTGAGCTATCCAGAATGGAATTTGCTCACGTTTTGTAGGCATTTTACCCATGACTGCTTATAAAGTCTGTGGAGTAATTTTTAGTGTATTCCCCTGTTGAGGGGTTTGATTTGGAATGGTCATTGGTGGTTGGACTGTGAAAGTCCGCATGACATATTGGACTAGTTGTCTGTAAATGTTTATTAACTCTTGTAGTTGAGTAAGTAATTCCTCGTCTGACATTACATCGATGTCAGGATGAGGTGTGTAGCCGGCTAGAATCGGCCATGTTGCTCCTGGTCTACCTAGTGGACCGAGCCTGATAATGTTTTTGTGATGTTTTAGGGCGCCTTTAATCCAGAGATGATGCTCCTGGTATGTGAGTGGAATTTCAATATCCTCGAAAGGAATATATTCCTCTGGTGGTTCATCTTCTTTAAAGAAGTGAAACACTCTTGTTACTGAATTTGATTCTGGGAATACTATCCATGAATAGAATACCTCTGTCTGAAAGGATTTGTGTGCCTCTATCACGAAAACTGCTCTACCTCCTCTTGGTGGTAGGCTGTGTTTTATAAGTTTTAGAGTGATGGCTCTCCTTAAGTTTGGAGGGATGTTTATAACACCCTCATCGGTTTCATTAAAACCGGTAAAGTTTAAAGCTGTTATGACTGGGTCAGCCGTATTTACACCGTTCTCGGTGCCATTGTCCCCGTGTTCGGACATTTGTTTTTTGAAAAATGCAGTACAAGTTTCAAGGAAACAAAAGATAAGGTGCACAATATTTTGGAACACTGTATCCTTCAACTTTGAACAAACCAAACAGCTAATCTATAGGTTTTTTGTCCTATTTAGCTTTGGCGGATATTTAACCCTACCCACTCCAGACGTCTTATGGAGTATGTGAGTAGGGGTCTCTGAGAGAAAAGCACGACTGAGTTACTCAGTATCTAGCGTTAAATTAGTGCCTTCCCAAACCGTTGGGCGCCATGTAGTGTAGTTCCTATTTCCTAATAGGCTCTGCGCATTGGAATAATATACCCTATAGATTCGACATAGGACTGAGGTCAGTATGTCCCTATCGAGTATATTAAACTTAATTACTTTGTGCCAGCTAACTCAGAGGCCACTAGAAACTCCTTGTAAACAAGAAGGGAGTAGTTTCTGGCAACCGCATAAACATGACAACTTTGTTTCCCTTTAGAATCGGAACACTCTCAGAATCGTGGAAACAATAGATAACAGTTTCACTCAGCTAATCGTGCATGCTTAGTTTCTTCAGAGTTACACAGAAAGAATAGACGGGCGTTTCAATAAAAAGGATTTATTGAACAGTCTTGTTTCTCGTGTAAGAGATATGAGCTGTTATGATCACAAGACAGTATGCAAGATATATAATGTACAGCGTAAGCAGTAGAAAGAAATAATATTGCGCTAGCATTATCTTTTAGCTATGATACATATATTCACATACATAAATAACATGAGCTAAAAATGCGAGTACTCATACAATGCTTCTCTAAGCTAGTTCTACCCCAGTGTACCTAACCTAGTCTAGGTGTAGGGCAAGGTAAGAAGTAGGTGAAGTATTCTGTAGTAGGGTATACTAAGAGTCTGGTATGCCAAGAGTCCCTCTAGGTTCTAGTCAGCTCCATACCTTGAGAATGAGAGAGGTGGGAATCTCCTTCCGGATCTCGAACTCTAACACCCCGCGAAGGGAGTCCGAACACTGGGAGCTGGATTCTCTGCGAGCAGGGATGACAGCGTCTCTTCTTAGTGCGTCAGGCCGGGATACAGGCTCCTCTAAAGTCGAGGTCTCCTCTCACTTGCTTGGGCAAGGGAAGGTATATTTATACCTGGTAGGTGCCTTGGAATGTTAGCATTGACGTGAAGTCGGACAGAGGAAGACGTCAGGAATGAATCCTTAAGGAATAGTGGTTCATGCATAATAGATGTGTTCTTGGAGAAATCAATAATCCTGTGCTGGGCTTAGGGTTTGGTTTCTAAGAACTCGTTGTGACGTTAGGGTGGACGGATGTCGGTGACCATGCCTGTATTTGGAGTGCTTGGCTAATGCCTAAATAAGGACTGGGATCTTATGCCTATATAAGTGCAATGCGAATTGTGCCTATATAAGGACATGTTTCAGGAAAACCTATATACGGACTCCTAAAGCGGAATACAACACTCTCACCAGACGTCGCCTTCTTCACAGAAACCTGGACCAACGCCTCCTCAGACCCCGACATCGCCATCGCCATCCCGAACAGATACAAGATCCAGAGGAAAGACCGCCCCAACCACCCGGGAGGAGGACTCGCCATCGCGCACAAAAACTCTCTCCGCCTCGAGCGACACCTTCCCCGCTGCCGAACACCTACACTTCCAGATCCAGACCAGCCCCAATTCCACACTCCGTGGCACCCTCACCTACAGACCCCCCGGACCCCGTGCCGCCTCCACCATCACGGACCTCATCGCACCCCACGCCATCGCCGCAATGGACTACATTCTCATCGGAGACCTGAACTTCCACCTTGACAACCCCAGCGACCACAACTCCACCACCCTCCTCGACAACCTCGCCAACTGAAACAACTCATCACCACGCCCACCCACAAGGCAGGACACACCCTCGACCCCATCTTCGCAGGGGGAAACAGAACCCACTTCAGCCACACCACGCAACCGCCATGGACTGACCACCACTGCGTACACTTCTTCATCAACAAATCCAAACCGCCCAAGCCTGCACAGCGCCCTCCGCGAAGAAACTGGAGCAGAGTCATCGAAGAGCAGCTCAACTCCACGCTCAACCGCGACACACCCATCGCCACAACCGACGCCAACCTCGCGGCCAGGGGACTCCAAACTTGGATCTCCAGCTGCCCAGACAAGCTCGCCCGCAACTCCGACAAACAGCGCCACAGGAAAGCCACCTGGCTCACCACCGGCCTCCAAGAAGCCAGACGCACCTGCAGACGCCTCGAGAAGAACTGGCAGAACAACAAGACATCCAAAACCCACACCACCTACAAAAACGCCATGACAGAATACCACCAAAACATCAGGACCACCAAAAGAACCTTCATCCGCAACAAAATCCTCACCAACGTCAGCAACTCCAAGGAACTCTTCTGCGTCATCCAGGAATTCACCAAACCCCCCAGCGAAACCACGGACATCACCCCCTCCCAGGACCTCTGTGACAATCTTGGATCTTACTTCCACCTAAAAATCATAATCCTCTACGCCAACTTCAGCGACCAAACACCTGACACTGCAACCACCGCACCCTGCAGCAACACCAACCAGCCCACCATCACCTCCTGGACTCCAGTCACGACTGAAGAGACCGCCTCCACCATGAAAGGCATCCACTCGGGGGCCCCCACGGACCCCTGCCCAGCCCACAGAGCCGCCACCACCATTGCACCAGAACTAAGACCCCTGCTCAAGAAACCCTCAGCAGATCCCACGGACCTCAAGAACTACCGACCCATCTCTCTCCTCCCCTTCACGGCAAAAGTCGCGGAGAAGACCGTAAATGCTCAACTAACCAAGTTCATTGAAGACAACTCCATCCTTGACCCCTCCCAATCCGGATTCCGCAGCAACCACAGCACTGAGACCGCCCTACTCGCCGACACAGATGACATCCGCACCCTCCTTGACCAAGGTCACACCGCAGCCCTGATCCTACTCGACCTGTCAGCAGCTTTCGACACTGTCTTCCACCACACACTCGCCGCCAGACTGCACGACGCCGGCATACAAGGAACCGCCCTCAACTGGATCCGCTCGTTCCTCACCGGCAGAAGCCAAAGAATAAGACTGCCACCTTTCCTCTCCGAACCCACGGAAACCAACTGCGGAGTATCCCAAGGATCATCACTCAGCCCAACTCTCTTCAACATTTACATGGCCTCCCTCGCCGCCATCGTCAGACAGCACGGCCTCAGCATAGTATCCTACGCCGACAACATCCAATTCATCCTCTCCCTCACCAAGGACCCCACCACCACCAGACTCAACTTCCAGGAAGGAATGCAGGACGTCGCATCCTGGATGAACAGCAGCTGCCTGAAGCTCAACACGGAGAAGACAGAAGTCCTCGTGCTCGGAACCACCCCATCAGCATAGAACAACTCCTGGTGGCCCACCGCACTCGGCAGCCCGCCAACCCCCACGGACCACGCCAGAAACCTCGGCATCGTACTCGACACCTCCCTCTCCATGAACAAGCAGGTCAACGCCGTCGCGTCAAGCTGTTTCAACACCCTTCGGATCCTCCGAAAGACCTTCAAATGGATCCCCCCTGAGTCAAGGAAGACAGTCACCCACGCACTCATAACCAGCAGATTGGACTACGGAAACCCCCTCTACGCCGGCATCAACAAGTCTCTACTCCGCAAGCTCCAGACGATACAGAACACATCAGCCAGACTCGTCCTCAGCATCCCCCGACACGAGCACATCAGCCAACACCTACGGAACCTCCACTGGCTCCCCGTCGAGAAGAGAGTCACTTTCAAGATCCTCACCCACGCCTACAAATGCCTCCACAACACAGGACCTCAATACCTCAACAAGAAAATCACCTTCCACGTACCCAAACGAAGCCTCTGCTCCACCAACCTCGCCCTCGCTGTAACCCCTCGCATCCGCAGAGCCAGAACAGGGGGAAAAGTCTTCTCCAACATCGCAGCCAAGACCTGGAACGGGCTCCTGATCGACATCAGACGCGCCCCCTCCCTAAACACATTCAGGAAGGCGCTCAAGACCTAGCTATTTGACTGAATGGAACTGCTGTCTCACCCCCCCAGCGCCTTGAGACCCTCACGGGTGAGTAGTGCGCTTATAATTCCCTGATTGATTGATTGAACAGGTCTGATTGAAGGATCAGATGAGTTCTAGTAGTTGGCTGATGTGTGGAGAGGTTATGAAATATTGGGGGACTCTCTATTTAGTGCAGAATGTATTTGAAGAGTATGCAATGAATTAATCACAGTGGATGGGTTTAGTAATGATAAGACAGTCCATACATTTCTGTCAACACTGGTCTTTCGACCATTCCAGAAAGTTGTTTGGTGAGAGAGGGTAGGTTTTTGTTCAAGTCTTCTGTGTTGATGAGTTTTCGAGGAATGGCCTCTTGCAGATTGGGTGCTAGTTGGTAGCTTGTGCTGGATTGAGGTTTTGTTTGTTGGTGATCGACTTGCTATAGGTGGCCATTAAGTTATTGGGATAGATGCATGCTCTTGGTGCCTGCATTAGAAGGCAACACAATGTTCTGCAGATTCAATGGCAAGAATTAAAAATGTGTAACTGAAAAATCAAGTTAGCAAAATCCAGACTTCTTTTTCCAGACAATAAATATATGTAGTACTCATTCCAATATGTCTGTCCGAAGGACTTGTTCCCTCAATAATTTTTCGGCATTATTTGTAATACTTTTTCCCTACAGTTGAGTATGCGTATGTAATGTGCATATATCAGAGCCCAAATTCAGACACACGGACAGTATTCCAGCATATTCTTGTATGGAATATATATATATATATATATATATATATATATATATACACAGAAAGAGTTGCCACTAGGTGGGATGCACTCCCAGGTGGAAATTACGCCAAAGCAAGGGCACACGCCATGAACAAAGTCCTTCTCTGGTTTACCTGCCAGACGCGTTTCGGGCCAATGCCCTCTTCAGTGGCAGACCATGTGACGTGCCGGCATGCGGCAACCACCAGTAATCCCCATAATAATAACGCTCAGGTGAATCACCTGAAGCAATGCTTCCTGGGACTGGTGGTTCAGTAAAACCCAAGTGGGTCACCGCCGGCACTCACAAAAAATGTCTTAAAAAGGATTGCCGATGTTCGCGCCGGCACCCCCACCTATAACAGGCACCTCCTGTTCCACAGTCAGCTGCCCCAATAAAGCAGCCGCGGACCCGCAAGTGTTTCGCGGTGGTGCAATCCCGCGACCAGGCAGGCCGCTGTACAAAATACAGAAAGAGTTGCCACTAGGTGGGATGCACTCCCAGGTGGAAATTACGCCAAAGCAAGGGCACACGCCATGAACAAAGTCCTTCTCTGGTTTACCTGCCAGACGCGTTTCGGGCCAATGCCCTCTTCAGTTGCAGACCATGTGACGTGCCGGCATGCGGCAACCACCAGTAATCCCCTTAATAATAACGCTCAGGTGAATCACCTGAAGCAATGCTTCCTGGGACTGGTGGTTCAGTAAAACCCAAGTGGGTCACCGCCGGCACTCACAAAAAATGTCTTAAAAAGGATTGCCGATGTTCGCGCCGGCACCCCCGCCTATAACAGGCACCTCCTGTTCCACAGTCAGCTGCCCCAATAAAGCAGCCGCGGACCCGCAAGTGTTTCGCGGTGGTGCATTCCCGCGACCAGGCAGGCCGCTGTACAAAATACAGAAAGAGTTGCCACTAGGTGGGATGCACTCCCAGGTGGAAATTACGCCAAAGCAAGGGCACACGCCATGAACAAAGTCCTTCTCTGGTTTACCTGCCAGACGCATTTCGGGCCAATGCCCTCTTCAGTGGCAGACCATGTGACGTGCCGGCATGCGGCAACCACCAGTAATCCCCATAATAATAACGCTCAGGTGAATCACCTGAAGCAATGCTTCCTGGGACTGGTGGTTCAGTAAAACCCAAGTGGGTCACCGCCGGCACTCACAAAAAATTTCTTAAAAAGGATTGCCGATGTTCGCGCCGGCACCCCCGCCTATAACAGGCACCTCCACAGTCAGCTGCCCCAATAAAGCAGCCGCGGACCCGCAAGTGTTTTGCGGTGGTGCAATCCCGCGACCAGGCAGGCCGCTGTACAAAATACAGAAAGAGTTGCCACTAGGTGGGATGCACTCCCAGGTGGAAATTACGCCAAAGCAAGGGCACACGCCATGAACAAAGTCCTTCTCTGGTTTACCTGCCAGACGCGTTTCGGGCCAATGCCCTCTTCAGTGGCAGACCATGTGACGTGCCGGCATGCGGCAACCACCAGTAATCCCCATAATAATAACGCTCAGGTGAATCACCTGAAGCAATGCTTCCTGGGACTGGTGGTTCAGTAAAACCCAAGTGGGTCACCGCCGGCACTCACAAAATATATATATATGTATATATCTATATATATACATATATATATACATATACGTATATATATATATATATATATATATGTGTATATATATATATACAAACACCATAACCTTTTGCTGAACAACAAACCGGCACCGACACGGGGAGATTTTCTGCCATAAAGTTGTTTATTCAACAATCACGCTACTATATGTATATATATATATATATATACAGTCTATCATATATGCACAGCATGCAGGCATCATGCATACTTATAATATGGAAACCTGAGGTACACAACAATATGAATGTCTCTGATACATGGCTAGTGCTCAAGTGTTAGATGTATAATAATATCTTACTCTTATATGTTGTTTCATACCCCATTTTTGAAGAACCTATGGGCTGTAAATAACACATGCTCCTATTACCCATCTTAATGGTAGTCATTTGATTGACTTGGGAAGGATGGGAAACTGACTTGGCCCTGCTGGGTTCAAATTTGTCACCTGCAGATCACAACAGATGCCAGGGGTGAGCGTTAACTCAATAAGTGATTTTATTCAATATATGCATCCTGGCTTTATGGTATTTTTTTTTTTTACATTTCCGTCTGTATTATTCATATTTATTTTTTGGTCATTTTATCTGTATATATCCATATTCTATTTTGTCGAAGCAAAAAAATACGCTTTAACTAGTATTTTTTCACATTTATTTAAATAGGCAATGCACGCTTGGTTGTTATAGGTTTAGATAGATTTGTGTGGATGGGTAAATTGGTTACTGCTGTTAACAAAGAGATCCTTTTGTTACTTGCAGTTAATAAATTGCAATCCTTCTAATATAGCACAGTGAGCTATGAAGGACCTTGTAACCCTCACTCAGGGCCGGACTGGCAGTAGCGGGCACCGGGCATTTCCCCGGTGGGCCGGAGGGGTGGCGGCCGGTTTTGTACCCGCAGGGGCCGGTTTTGTTACTGGGAGCCGTTTTCCAGCACTGCTGCAATATCGGCCCCCTGTAACAAAAACGGGAGCAGTGCTTCTCACTAGCACCCCCCAAAACCCCCTTTCTCTCTCGGGGCCGGTCCGAGCAGCAATCTGCCAGGGCTGGTTGCTGTTCCCAGTCCGGCCCTGCCCTCACTGTCTTATGTATCACATCCTACACATTGATTTACACACGCGATTTATTTTCAATGTATAATGTGTGATGTAAAGTGCTCTAACACCCTGCATCGGGATGAGTAGCACTATAGCGCTACAAAAGAAATAAAACAAAATAGTGGTATTTAAATTGTTATTTGTGTAAATACTTGGTCAGACCGACACATCTAACATTTCTACAGTGCATGCATATCTCGTGGATCCAGGGACTGAACTAAGTCAAAAGCATGCCTCTCTTAAGTACCTCTGAAATGATAAGCTGTGTGCATTTGTTTTCCCTCAAATACGTTAAGGTGTGCGTCCTAATTGGTGTTAGCCACAATTTCCGCATATTTTTTAATCAATGTCCTCAGTAGAATAATACCACAATTTAAATATTCAATAGAAAATGAAATGCTTAACACTATATCCGAAAAAATAACCCTTCATGTTGAAGTCCCCATACGTAGGACCACAATCAAGGTTGCTCCTGAACTCTTTACTATTTTTATGTTGTTTTCATCACAGGGTTAAGGCCCCCCTAAACCTATGCTCCTGGCTACGGGATGTTGATACTGAATCTGGCTGTCTTATGTAATGATTGCAGATGTCTGCCTTGGTGCTGTGTTGTGCACATGGTGGAAATAATGGTTGTGTTTAATTTCTACTGTTGGTGTAGGTTGAGATGTGGATATAACTTCATTTGTTCGTGCCAGTGAGTTGGCAAATCCTTAGCTAATTAGATGACTTGAAGCCATGCTGTACACATGATGGTGCCTTGAACTGCGTCTAATATGGACTATTGTAGTGTGATTTGTAAATGTAACTTTATCTGGATGTGTCACTGAAGTAAAAAACACGTAGTCAACTATTCGGTTTGAAGCCACCCTGTACATGTTGTTGTGCCAGGAGTTGCATCGGTGTACTGGGGAGTATGAGTAAAACCTGAATGGGTGTCTCATTAAAGTGCCAAACTCTTAGCCAGTTTTAGGGCTTTGAGCTTTGCTGTACACAACTTGGTGCTAGGACTTGCAACTTATGTTTATTGCTTTTTTAGGTTGATGTGTGAGTACAGCTTGATCATGATGAGCTGTTGAGGGGGACAACTCTCAGCCAGCTAAATGGCTTAGAGCTGCGTTTGTAGCATGATTGTGTCAGAAGTTGTGTCTAACATTTAAAGGAGGTGTGACGACACGGGTGTTCAGCCTATAAAGATCTACTCAGTGTAGGACCGTCCAGTGAGAGAGAAGAATAAGACCGGGCAGTGCAATCTCTACAGTTACAGATGCATAGATTGCATATCAGGCATGAGGTTAGGCTCAAGACATTACCTCATCGTCCCCCTCGCTTTACATAGTTACCGAATGAGGCAGTCCTGCCTTACCAGACAACCAATCTTAAGGGCGCTTGCCCAAATAAAAAGTCCCCTTCCTCCCCCCAACCTACTGTTCTTTCTTTTGTCTTAGCAGACTTATGGTGTCCGTATGCAGGGCAGCAGGCATGAAGACGCGTCGGAGGAACTTCATTAGAATAGGGGTTTGGGTGGCAGCCGACTGGAGGGAGGTCTGCCCCCCCGGGCAGATTGGGAGGGTGGTGCAGCCCATGGGACTGCTATTTTGTATTTACTTGGGCTACATCTGCGTAGCCCAAAAATTGCCCAAAGGTCATTTAGCGTAGGGGTTTTGGGCTCCCAGCCACCATTTTAGATTTGGTGACCTGGTGGCTGGTGGCAGGGAGTAGTGGTAGAGAAATTTTTAAGTAGGGGTAGAGAAAGTTTTAGTGCTAGTAAGTTTGCAGGTGTGAGGTTAGTAGCGTGCTGCAGGAGTAGTTAGCGAAGAGTAGTGAGCACAGTAGGGTGGTGACTTCTAAGGAGATAAATTACGCCTTACCTGATCATGAAAGACAAGAAAGTCCATGAGGCGATGCGACTCCTAAAAGAAGCAGACCAGATAGATCTCGTGGTGTATGAGGCCACGGAAGCGGCGCGCCATGCGCGACGGGCATCGGCGGGGGTGGCCACAGCGATTGCAGCGTGCTCCCCCGCCGCGAAAGATGAGGCCATCGAGTGGGGTCCAGGACTTTAGGGTAAGTGAGAGGGGCCGCTCGTATGTAAGGAGAGCAGCCCCTCAGGGAATGCGGCAAGCAGGGGCCGGATCGCGCTCTGTGGCTCCAGCTTCTTGTCTGGAGGCAGGTGGCGTGGTTGGGCCTCTGCTGGCAAGTGAGGAAGCCACGCACAACTGCGGGGCTGGGAGAACAGCAAGCGCGGCCCCAGGACGCGGTACGCGTCTGTACAGGCCCACGCATGGTTCAGCGGGAGGCACCCAGAGTGTCGACAGCGGCACCGTGGAGCCGCCAAGGCACAGAACATGGGCAGGGCCAAGCCCGGCGATCAGCCTCAAATGAGGAGCTCGCTAGGGCAGACGGCAGGCCTCTGAAAGGGTGGGGGGAGGGAGGGGAGAAAAGCAGTGAACCAGTGTGGTGCGAGCTGCCTAAAGAGGCTTCATGCATCACGGGCAAAGAGTCAGGAATGGAGGAAGGGTGGGGGTGGGAGCTTGAGATAGAGGGAGAGAGGAGCCCTGGGTTAAGATTCAGACAGGCAGAGGTTGGGGATGGAAGGAGGGAAGAGCAAGAGTGGGGGAAGGGGAAGAGGAAGATGTGCCTTGGGAGCAGGAATCGGCCTGGGGCCTAAAGCATGGGAGGGGTTGGATATATTTGAATCCTGCGGAGAAGAGGTTTCGGGGGGGAGACAGAGTGGCACAACTTGATGCCTATCTAGCAAAAGAAGGGTCCCTCCAATGGGACAGAGGAGCTTTAGTTCAGGAGGGGGAGCTAGGCGGGGGTAGGGAGTAGCGGTCCAAGTGAGCAGGTAAATGACGATGCAGGTTATTTCAAGGGCCTGCGTCTGCGTTCATTGCAGCAATATTAGAATGAAGTGGGGAGGCAGAGGGAGGGGAGGAGGCAGGTGATGAAGGTAGCGGTAGTGGAGGGCAGTAAGCAGGGGTAGTGGAGCAGGGTAGGAAGAGGAGAGCGAAGCGGGTAGGTCTGTGGCAGGGAACCAGCACACCAGTCCAGCCATTTGTTTTGCAGGGCAATGTTTGGCGCGGTACAGCCAACTCGGAAGAGCTGGGAGCGGGTCACGTGCACCGAGGTGAGATTCCGGCTGGGGAGCCTGTCACAGCTAGCACAAGTAGGCCCAGATTGTCCTCGCTGGCCCCAACGCCTGACGGGTCTCGCAAGACCTCTGTAGAGAAGGTGAAGGTCAGACGGTGTGTAAGGGTACCGGTGAGCCACGGAAGGTTACAGTCGCCCGTCCGGATACCCAGTGAAGGGTTACGGGTGGGGTGGCCATAAGGGCTCCACAGATAGAGGGAGTATGGGGGGCATGGAATGGCCCGAGGATTTTTCGCATACTGATGAAGTGTTGGATTTCGACGAGGAGAGCCTAAAAGAAGGCGAACTGCGGGATGATGATGAGAAAGAGGGCAGGGGGGGAAACTTTAATGTTTTGCCTAGTGTTTACAGGGACGAACAGAGAGGACTGCAAGGGCGTCATGGCCTGCGGCGAGGCCAGCAAGAGCGCTGGAAGTGTTGGGGCCCCTGGCGAGGGGGACTGCATCTTTACAGGCACCCTCCTTGGAGACAGGTAAGGCCAGGAGCATAAAGGGGAAGCCTATAATGTTAATGGTCTCCATTCGGGTGGGTGCGGGGGGAGCTGCAGGGTGAAGGGGGGGAGGTTAAGGAAAGGGAAATATGTGGCGGACGTAGGAGTGGGCACCAGTGAGACAGGGAGCACCGGAGGGGCTAAGGAGGAGGGTAGTGTGAGCAAAGGCAAAGATACAGTGGATGGGAATGAGAAAGGGAATAAGAAGAGGGCCCAGAGAGCAAAGAACTGAAGTTCAAGAAGTTTCCTCACTTGGGGGTGACGAAATCTCTGGGGGCACATCTTATTCTGGCCACCAAAGAGCGCATTTGGAAAGGGGAATACATAGAGATGCATAAACTCCTACATCGGGAGGTTAGGTCCAAGGAAGGATCCAAGGAGGAAGAATATGAGCTAGCCAAAAGCTGAAGGTGCCCCTTACAATTGAAAATTGGATGGCGGCATTCCTGATTTACACAAGCGTTTATTGAGAAAAGTACCCGGAGCGCTGTGTGGCGCTTTTTAAATATATGAATGTCATCAGGAAGGCTCAAATCACGGGTGGATATGCGTGGGCCCAGTATGATGAAGAGTTCAGGGGCGCTTGGTATGGGATCCCGAAGCCAAATGGGGGGGAACTAGATAGCGACCTGTTGCAACACATTATGGGGCCAGCGAAAGGGGGCAAGACAAGTTTCATGGCCAGTGGTTCGCAAATAGTTTACTGGCCCATTCAAGGGCGACCCACCTGGGGAGGGGTGAGGAGAACAGGAACGAGCCAGCCAGGAGCTGGGGGAAATTGCTGGGACTTCAATAAGGGGCTGTGCATGTGCGAGTATTGCAAGTTCTGCCATGAATGTTCAAAATGTGGGGGCGGCACCCCCTGGTTAATTGTTTTGAGGCGGGTGTGGTTATCACCATGGAGGAAGCCATTGGCAACAGCCTGGAGGAAATTCAGGGGGGACACCAGCAACATCATACTCCGGTTAAGATGGACAGGCTGGAGTTCTGGCTGGAGCACTATCAGCATCAGGAAGAGGCAAGGGTCTTGCGGGAGGGGTTTCGGTTGGGTTACACGGGACCGGGGGTCAGGAGGTGGGCGGATAATTTGTGCTCAGCCAAAGAACACAGACAGGCAGTATAGGACAAACTTGACAGGGAAGTGAGGGAAGGTAGGATGGCGGGCCCTTTCTATGATTGGCCCATGGAGAATTTGATTATATCTCCAATTGGGGTAGTTCCCAAAAAAGAGGAAAGCCAATTTAGATTGATCCAGCATTTGTCATGGCCGGAAGGAGGATCAGTCAATGATTTTATTGCCAAGGATCCGGAATCAAGATTGATTCTGTGAAAATAGAAGCACGCTTGCCTCAGGATAAGAAAGTCAAGATGCTGGCATTGTTGAGGGACATGCTGCCACGTCAAAACAGTCAAAGTCAAGGAGGTTCGGGTTCTGTTGGCGCTTGTAGAGTGGTCAGGGCGGGGAGGACTTTTTGCAGGAGGTTGTGACGCTCTTTGTTGGGAAAACAGTTACCTCACCATCACGTATGGTTATCAGCCGGGGCCAAGGAAGACTTGAGGATGTGGAGTGTATTTTTGCAGTCTTTCAATGGGGTTCTATTGGCAAGGGATGGAGACATGGAGTGGGGAGTTCATATTTTTTCTGATGCGGCGGGTAGCCTAGGTGTTGGTCTCTATTGGCAAGGGAGGTGGTGCGCTGAACCATGGCTGCCCCACTGGCTCAACGGCACCAGGAGCATTGCATTTCTGGAGCTCTTTCCCCTAGTGGTTGCAGTGACGCTCTGGGGGGAGAAATTGGAACACAAAAGAGTGCTGTTTCGGGTGGACAACATCGCTGTGGTTGAAATTGTCAATCAACAATCTGCCAGGGATGAGCAAGTGTTGAAACTGTTGAGAGTATTTGTGCTGGGTTGTCTACGTTACAACATTGCTTTCAAAGCTTTGCATGTACCAGGTGTGGACAATGACACTGCGGATGCTTTGTCTTGATCACAGTGGGGGAGATTCTGTGGGCTGGCCAAGGACACCGACAGGACCCCGACTCCCATACCTCAACATCTGTGGTATGTAGGCAACATAAGATGTTACAATTGGTGGTAGGGTCACTTGCGGAATCCACAAGGGTCACGTGCTTACTGGCCTGGAGAGAATTTTTGCATTCAGATGCACAGCGGCGGGAGGAATGGTTGTACTAGGCAAAGGACGTCATACGATATATATTCGATCTCATTGACAGAGATCTGTCGAGAGTTACCCTTGCTGGGAACTTAGTGGGGATTTCCTTTATGGGAAAGTTGTTATGGAGCTACTCCCCATCAGCAGGGGAACTGGGTCGTAGAATACTCACGGGGTTGGGCGCGGGAACAGGGCATGTCGGCGATGGCCAGGAAGCCAATTTTGGGGCAGTTATTGCGCCGTTTGGTAATGGTATTGCCGGAGGTGTGAAAGGACGAGGAAGAGACGTGTCTTTTCTCCACGCTGATGATGAGGATGTTTTTCGGGTCATTTCGAGTGTCATAGTTGTTGGGGACAAAAGTGTTGGGGGAGGTGTTTTGGGATGGCGTGGTCATGCACGATAGTCAGTTGCAAATATGTCGATCATAGACAGACCAGTGGGGACAGGGGAGATGGGTTGGTTTACAGGCTGTGGAGGCCCCAGGGTCCTGCCCTCGTTGGTGGGCATTGCAATGGTCAGGTTTTTGCATGATGTCGGGTGGAGTGGTGTTCAGACACAGGTCAGGGAGTAGAGTGACGGCATACCAGCTGTTAACACTTCTGCGGAAAGCTCTACAGTGACTTGGGGTGGATGGGGAAAAATATGTGACACACTCCTTCCGCATCGGTGCAGTGTCGGAGGCAGGCCACAAGGGCTGGGCTCAGAATGAAATTATGCAGCTTGGCTGCTGGTCGTCACAGTGCTACAGGCGTTACGTGAGGGGGTCGGGGGATGAAACGCGTGCGGTAGACAGTAATTTGTGAAATTCACTGCCTTTTTGTCTCTTGCAGGTTCAGTGTCTAGCCCAGAGGCAGAGGAGATGGCAATTTGGGTGGTTGGACACTTGTTTGTTAAATGGGCCCAAGTGCAAGCTTGCCAGAGTTATTTCGGTCAAAATTTAGGTTTCAATGAGCTTTTGTTCAAGATCACATGGAAAGGCAAAGGAGGCTGGTCCGTTGTTTGAATAAGATGCCGGTGGGCGGACGGTGTCCATATATATTAGTCCTGCACTTGGGAGAGAATGATCTTTGTAAGGAAAAAGGATTTGCGCTGATGACTAGCATGAAGAAAGATTTAGCTCTCATTAAAGAAAAGTGGGCAGGGTGTTTCGTCCTGAGGAGGGAGTCCATGCCCAGGAGGGCTTGGAGAGGTGTCGTAAAGCCAGGAGCAGTAGATAGAGCATGTAGAAAGGTTAATAGTGAAATGGCATGTTTTTGTAGGGGGATCGGATTTGGCAGGATTTGTCATTCTGATATTTGGTTCGACACAGTAGAGTTTTTTAGGGGCGACGGGGTTCACTTATCCAGACTGGGCATGGATCTTTACTTGTTGGAGATGAGGGAGGTGTTGGCTAGAACACTGAATGTACAGCAGTAGACTTTAGAGGATGTGACTCTTAGCAATAAAGGGGAGCAGAAAAAGGCTATGTGCCAGTTGCCAGGTTAATTTGTGGTAATGTGCACCTGTTTCAATAAAGCGGCCTTTTCACACATACTACGTGGTCGGTGTCTTGGCTGCACCCTCTCTACCAATCGTGGGAGTCACAGTAAGTGGCAGAGAGTTTCTGAGCATTGCCGGTCAGCCCGTTCCTTGACATATACCCAGCGGGAGCGCTGATTAGGTAGGCTACGGAGTAGCGTTGCTGGCGTTCTTCTCGTTCTCGGATCAGCTGTTTTGTAGTCCGGCTGGTCCATAAAGGTTGGGGCTGAGCTTCTGGGTGCAGTAAGGTTGCGTCCAGCAGTTTCAGGGAGGCCACAGCGTTACAGGTCAAGGCTCCCCTGCTATTAGAAGAGTGAGTCGCCCGCTTAGGCCCCTTTGGTGGCTGTTTATACTTGATCATGGCTTTCTACTCCCTTTCTGGATTGGGTGCTAAGGGGATTGATATGATTGGTTGTTCTGGTGGAGATTGGTCTGCCTGATTGGTAATTTTGTTAGATTACTTTCCCCTTACTTTATAAAGGTCACATATACTCTGGTTTTGGTGTTCTGTCACTATTGAAGGCAAGAACAATAAGAACAGGAGGGTGATTGCTTTTTCCTCGTCGAATGGTGAGGGGCCTATTCCTTCTAGGAGAGGAAGGTCTTCTTCATCTCCTCTTCAGCAGCGAGATCAGCCAGCCCTGTTTACCGCAGCAGAGGTGCAGAAAATAATTGACTCTACTGTGACTAAAGCCCTTAAAAGTAAGGAGGCAAATCCAAGGAAACAAATAGTCATTTTAAGTCTCAAGCCACTGTGTCTACGACTTCTTCTGATGATGATGAGGCTTCATCCACTTCTTTGGGGAATTATGTCAGGCGAGAGAAGGTCCCTGAGATCCTGAGCCACATCTGGCATTAGTTGGGGTTCTAGCCTTTCCCGGGGCTGAACAATGAGGCTGTTTTGTTTCCCCGGAATGTTAAACTTCTAGTCATGTCCAGGCCTCTTCATTCCAAAATTAAGGATTTAATTTTTGGAGAATGGAAGGAGCCTGATTGAGCAGCCGTACCTCGTTTTCTACAGAAGGTGTATACGCTTGAGGATGCTAATGACACTGAACCACAAACCCTGAAGGTAGATTCTATTCTTGTAACTCTGAGTGGGAGAATTTCCCTCATCCCAGAGGATTGCGATTCATCGTACGCCAAAGATAAAAAGGTGGACAGCTTCTTGAGCTTTTTCTGCTCAGAAATTGACATTAAGATCTTCAACCTACGCAGCATACTCAGCACCATCCTTGGTTAAAGACTTTGATGCTTTAGCCACGGCAATCCAGGAAGGGGTCGGATTGTTCAGAGATATTGGCAATCAATAAAAAAAAGGGGGGACTAGGAACAAATCAAGGTCCAGCACCCATGCTCCCATCCAGAAGCATACATACACAAGGGGGGTAGCTGCTCCTATAGAAAAGAGTAAAAGGGGAAGCACCATTGGAATGTAATATAAAGATAGAGCCCTCACACACCTAAATGAGTGTCATGCTTCATCATAGGGATTTGTTCCTCGTGGGGCCGGTGCTGCAATGCCCCATGGACCCCGTGAGAGGGCTCTTTGTCAGAGGCCTTCCCTTTTTGCCATTATGATGAGTGAGGGAATGTGGAGGTAGGGTATTGTGTCCAGTGATATGTGTTTTAAAACGACCTAAGGGGTACCGTTTGATTTTAATAAGGGGGTCCCCTTGGTAGGGCTAAACACGAAACTGTGATTACGATATTATGGACCGTGACAGTCTCACAGTGTATCTACTAAGGTCTACATGTTTCATGCCTGAGTGGTCCAGAAGGGATCCATGGCATTTATTCAGTACCGAAAGGTAATGTATCCCTACCCTACACCGAAGCGGGATATGTGACTGGATTTAAAATAATATTTAGAGATAGCTGATGTTCAGTATATTTATGTGTGTGTAGAATCCCTAGCTAGATCTCAAATTCCAGCCCTGCTGGTTGCTTGGTAAATGCACGTTAGATCAAGGCAGAGAACGGTTTCTTTAACTGCAGCTCATTGTGGTGCCATGCGGAATAGCGTTTGTGACCTACACCTTTCTGCCCCTCAGAGATTTTAACAGCCATGGAGCAGCAGGCCAAATATCTGGCGGATATATCTTCAAATATCCTGAGGGCAGCTCTGGTGGCGTCTCGGGCAATGTTGGCTGTTTGACATCATCTTTGGATGCGTGCGTGAATCAAAAGCAGAGGCATCGGAAAAGACTGCCTTATTAAAGCTCTAATTTGAAGCAAAGAAATTATTTGGAGAAAAGGAGTTCAATATGATATCTAAAGCTTTCAACTTGAGAGTGTTCAAGAGGGCTACCTCATCGATTTCCTGGATCGTCCACCCGAAACAGGTCTGATTTCTACTTCCACGTCAAAGAGTCATCTAAAGCGAGAAGCTCTTCTATCCGGTATTATGGATCTTCTACAAATGAGGACTATAGTCAGGGTTCCTCCTTCAAAGCAAGGAAAATGAGCATATTCCATTCTATTTCTCATACAAAAGACATCAGGTTCTTTCAGGCCGGTACTGGATCTGAAAGGGTGAACTTGTGGTCCGTATTGTACATTTCAACATGGTGACTCTTCAATCTGTTATTCCAATGTTGGAAGACAAGGTTTTTTTATACCACAATAGGTCTATGAGATGCCTATCTTCATATCCAGATTGCCTGAAAACATTAAAAGTACCTGAGGTTTGCAGTAGGAGGGCTCCATTTGCAGTTCTTTTTGGGTTAAAGTCGGCACCTCGGATGTTCACGAAATTGCTCGCTCTTCTGGAGGGTATATTCCTTCACCCGTATCTTTACGACTGGCTCAGTCATGCAGCACACCTTAAGAGTTCTTACCCTGTTGCAGAAACATGGATTTCTCATAAATTGGGGAAAGTCAGAATTGACTACATCATAGGACAGGCTCTTTATCGGAGCCCAGTTTCTTATGGCACAAGGGATAGTGACTCTTCCTCAAGTCAGGGTGGAGAAGATTCAGTCACACATCAGGTCCTTATTTCTTTAGTTGCCTCGCAAAATAGTTTCGTGCCTTCAGGTGAAGGGGGATCTGGCATCCACAGTTTTTCTTGTTCCTTGGGCAAGATTCCAACTTCAGCACCTCATGAGGCTCATTCTGTCAGTTGGAATTTAGAGGATTGTATTGTCTCAGGAAGTGTGTCATCATCTTCTGTGGTGGTGTCAGATCTTGCATCTCCTGGTGGGGGTCCCCTTCTGCCCTTCTCCTCCTATTATCATTACAACAGATGACAGCCCCTCAGGATGGGGGGCCTGACTGTGTCATCATCAGGTCCAGGGCAGATGGTTTCTGGCTCAGAGGAGGAGGTCCTCCAACTGAAGGCTGTTTGTCTCTCTTTGTTGGCATTCTCAAAACTGATTTCAGGAAAACAGGGTACTGATTCGAACAGACAATATGACAGCCAAGACATATTTGAACAAAAAGGGAGACATTAGGCTGGTTTTGTTGGCTCAAATTTCAGACAAAACCTTTCACTGGGCAGAAAGGAAGATCAAGTCAGTTTCAGTAATTCACATTCAGGGTCACTGAATGTGGTAGTGGACGACTCATTAAGGAGAAAAATTCCCTCTTCCACAGACTTTTGCCTTCACCCGGGGGTGTTTGCACAGATAGTTTAATAGGTGGGGTTCCCCGGTGATGGATCTTTTCACCACTTCTTCCGGTGCTCTGGTTCACAGGTTCTGCTCCTGGAACGAAGGAAGTTCACCCTTGTGGGATGTATGCTCTGTTCTGCAGGTGGCCTCCAGGTCTCCTGTATGTATTTCACCCTATTCCACTTATTCCACAATTTCTTCTGAGGATCAGGAGAGAGAACGTAACTGTGATTTTTATTGCACCAACTTGGGCACGCTCAAATTGGTTTCCTCTACTGACGTCTATGCTGGTGAGGAGAAAGCTTGCCAACCTCTCCACCTTCTTTGTTGTTTCAGATTCTCCAACAGGAGGTTCTAGTCATACTCAGGTTAGCAATCTGGAATTTTAGAGGGTAGGGTTGTCTAGGAGGGGGCTCCCTGATGCCCTATTGTCTACTCTTCGAGTTTCTAGAATATTTTCCTTTTTGAAAGCCTATTCAAGACATTGCAGATCTTTCAGTAATTGATGTGTGACTAAAGAGCTGGATCCTTCCACTGCAAGCATGTTCAAGGTCATGGCTTTCTTTACGGAGGGGGCTTCTTTGGTGCTGCTGATCTCTACTGTCAAGGTTCAGTGGGCATCAATAAAGGCTTTTTCGGCTTCTTGGGGTAACTTGCTGGATTCTATGGATTTGGTTCCCAGACTTTTTAGAGAATTATTGAATTTGCATCCTCCTCCACCTTTGTGTTTTCCCCTCATGGGATCTGCTGTTGGTATTGGAAGCATTTAAAATCCCACAATTTTAGCCTTTACAAGATATAGATGTTAGAACCTTGATTCTCAAGCCATTCTTCCTGGTGGCGATCACCTCTGCTAGAAGGCGTGGAGAATTGGAAGGTTCTGTCCTTCAGATACCCTTTTTGTCGAGCATTCAAGGCTAGAGTGGTACTGCGTCCTCTTCCTACCTTCTTACCCAAGATTAATTCTTTCTTCCATAGGGAAGAGGAGGTGGTTCTTCCACAGTGTTGTTCCTCTCCTTCTTCAGAGTAGTAGGTCTTCACAGCTAAGTCGTGAGGAGAGCTCTTCTCGTTTATCTTCAGAGGATGTCTTCCTTTAGAGTTTCAGGGTCTTTATTTGTCAATTTTGGCCCTGCTAAGAAAGGCTACAAGCCAGCTGTTTCAGCCACTGGGGTTGGTCCCTCATTTCCATGGCTTATTCCATTACTGACCTTTTTATTCCAGATGGCATCCAAGTCTACTCGGGGTATGTCTCCTCAGTAGCGGAGCTTCAGGGTGCTTCTATTTCTGAGATTTGTAGGGTGTCTACCAGGGCTTACTTGTACACTCTTGTAAATCACTGTCAAATTTTGCAGGAAATTGATGTGGAAGATGTTCTTGGTTAATGAGCATTGGCCTCTATGAAGCAATAGGGGTTGTTTACTGTATTCACTCTCTGTATGTTTGTTGGTTATTAAAATTTCACTGTGCATGGACGCATAACGGTTTTTGAGTGTTCTTTTGGATTTGTACTTCTCATTTAGTAAGTATCGAAAGCGAGGAGGGACGATGAGGTAGTGCCTCAATTACTCACCGGTACTTGCATTACTATGAGTCCTTCCTCTCGCTTTCCATACCTATGTTCCTCCCTGCCTTCCAGTTCTCCCAGGCCAACTACAAAAACATCATGGCTTGGTGCTTTTTAACGAACAGGAGATTGTGGGAGGGAGGGGCCTTTTAATTTGCAGCTTGCATGGTTAAGATTGGTTGTCTGGTGAGACGAGGCTGGACTGCCTCATTCAGTAACTATGGAAAGCAAGGGGAAGGCCTCAGAGTAATGGAATTGCTGGTAAGTAATTAAGGCATTAACAAACATGGAATAAGTAAAAGGTTTGACACAGATTGCCCTTCCTTTGACTGCAGTATATTCAGGGTAAGGAAAAGTGATATGTCCGACCAACCTGCCGACCAGTAGTGGAAAAGATCCCCTGCCTTTCGCAAGCACAGATGTCCTGTAGCTTTCCATCATTCTCATCTCTGCTGGGCAGCAGGGGTGCCAGAGACTTGCGCATTTTGGAGTGCAGCCGCCCCTGACCACTATTTAATTTGACTCAGGTACGGTGATCAGGTGACACCTTATGCATTATCTCAGGATATTGGGAATATGTAGGAATGAGACGTAGAAGGCATGAGAACAGAGGAAGAGAGGCAAGAGCATGGGGTAGAAAAGTACAGACAGTAATGTAACACGGTGACCCACACCTGTGCCTCATTACATCCCTTTCCCATATAGAGAACTCAGTTCACTGTGTGCTGAGACATCAGGGGCATAGTACAGAGCAGCAGTGGTGCCTCCTCCGCAATGGCAGAGGAGCATCGCCCCCTGCCAGGTGCAGAGCAAGCAAACGAAAAATAAAATTATGCTCTAGCATCCTTTTATTTGTTGTTTACCAGCTTGTGCATGGAGGGGCAGGGCATGGGTGGGTCGAGGAGTGTTAGTGCACTCCCTAAGTGCTCGTGTTTTTGGGCGGGGTCTCAGGCCGACCAAAACACATGGGCGCTTAGACTTCACCAGCCTGGCTACATTCAGCAGCCGGGCTGGAGAAACCCCCACAGACGCCCTGGTTTGAGCAGGGCGTCTTTTCCGCCTGCTCAAACCAGTTCTGTAGTATAGGGATTGGCTGGGAGTCTGTCCCAGGGGCTGCTGGGACCCAGGAAGCGATCAGCAGGAGCAACGCAACGGGGGGTGTCACTCCTCCCCCCCCCTGGCGCTCACTCTCCCGCCCTACCACCCTTTGTTAGTGGCAGCCACCACTGCAGAAAAGTGAGTGTACCGAATGGATTCCAAGTTGAATAGACCTCTCTTTGAAGCAGTTTGACATGAAAAAGAGGTGTAAAAAGGGAAGAGAGGAGGACAGAACAAAGGGCCTAGTAAGGTTCTCTAGGAAAGTGAGTAAAATCACATGACTAACATAAGAACAGAGAGATGAGATTGCAGCAGAGGTCACAGAGATGCTGCTACCCATGCATACAAAGTACAAGCAACCCTCTCCGTCCATTAGGTCACTTATGTCACCCTCCCAACATGAAGGAGGAACTGCAAGAGGAACGATCTAGACCCAGGCCAGTGGAGAACTGACTCTGCTGAGCAAGATCTTATGTGCACCATCAAGATGTCAACCTCACATTTCCATGATGGACTAACTTCCTACCAATAAAGGACCAGCTTACATTGATAAGGAACCAGTCTCATATCTAATAGCATATCACCCTTGCCACATGGTTAGGATAAGCTCGGTTAGAAACACCATCATTTTACATGCTCATGTTTCTGAAGTCATCTTCTTTCTTACACAGAGACTTTTGATATACATTTGCTTACGTGTCTGTGCAGGATAATATTCTCTGAAAATGCATTGCTTTCATTTCCACTTCGTAGGCACACTCTCACGACACCTTCAACATTCTTTACAAGGGATAACATTAATTTGTGCAAATATTGTTGCATTTTGTTGCCCAGAAGGCAACAAAGCTATCACATTAGGATAAACAATAGCGGCCTGACTGGGGCTTAGGCATGCAGCATGGGTGTTGGTATTATATATACAGCATTGCTTCCTTGTTTAAGGGAGAGGAGTATTTTGCTGACACTGCGAGGTTGCTGCATGATGGAATTTCAGCCCAGCTAATTGCTGTTTACCCCTGGAAAGAGGGATGTCCAGCTTATGACCAAGACGGACAACCTGATTACACTTACCCACAGGTAATGGGGACTTAGACCACCCGACAGGGATTTGGCAGATCACCCACCTTAGGGAAACTAGGCTAGGAAGCGCTAGGTAAGAGTACACTATAATACTGTACTTATATGTCATTATATATTCACTGTCCTAACTGTGGTGGAATTGTTCATCATTTTCACTATTCTCATAATGCTAATTACGCTATACTGTGTCATTCTACTGATTATTACAACACAAGATTTTAAACAAGAATCACAATGCTACAATAAATATTGAAACGGCTTGCTGAGTATTTCTTGTGTATTTCCTTGGGTATGGATGAGTAAACAAACAAAAGGGTTCTAGATCTGTTACAACGATATCCTTGGGGGATCAGGGTTGTCATGTTCTGAGGTTGCACACTCTAAGGCTAGTGGTGCAGGTGGTGCACTGTGAGCTAGCAGGGATATGGGCCAACATATCCTGAGGGTGTGCATGGAAGCAGTTTGGCACAATCCTGATGTTCATGTTGTCCAACAAACGCACAGTTTTACCGGAGAGGTACAAGCCGTACAACACCCTCATCATTAAACAACAGTCATCATGCTAATAATGGGCACCCCTTTGTTTATATTGGGCCAACTTCATATCAATAAGTGGCACATTTATTTTTCGATAAAGGAGAAATCAGCACATTAGTCAAGAATATGTACACATATCTAGAATGAGCAACACCATATCAGCCATATCAATATTGGATCCCTCGCATTCATCATCTACTACAGCAGCTACCAAGCAACATGCAACAAATATCACTCTTTCCATAGACCATTTTGTACCCTAATAACTAAGGTCTGTCCCAGTTAGTACCACATTCCTCCCGATGTAGCTTTGTCAATGCACCTGTGACATGAATTGCAGTCTCTCCACTGGCTCTTCCTGTACAAGAGCCCTCACGTGCGCCTCTGATAGTGTACTTGGGTTTTCACCAGAAGCTCTACTGATGCATCGCAATCCCACTATGCCCTTATTACAGTCCTCTTAAGCAACTCTACCATTGTGCCTTTATTGTAAACCTACCATCCCAGTACCATGCCAAGCAGAAATAGCTTTATCAGTACTCTTAATTCCTCAAGCCTGGCCACTACCAAACCAGTAGCTACATCCTCATAACATTACTGCCAATACACCTCAGTTTTTAACTGCAGTTCTGCCCCCTGCAAGTGTAGCACCAGAGGCCTCACCTTCAGCCATGCCAGTGCACTTCAGTCCTGACCAGCTGCTTCTCCACCTTGTAATTCATGGCTAAGGCCTGCAAAGGTAGCTCTACCTTTATACCTCAGCCATGAACTGCCTCAACTCTCCAGGTTACTCAAGTTCCCTTCGAAGCAGCTCAGCTACAGCATCTCAATCCAAACCTGCAATCCTGCTTGCTATTACCACAAGACCAGTTTGCTCACAATCAGCAACGCAGTCTGGCCCTGCATCACACATTCTACTACTCCACTCCTATGGCCTGAGCAACTGTATGTGCCAATGCATGTCAACCCTATTATCCAGTGCACCTCATGTGCCTCCAGAAAATGTCCCTCACAAGCAGCTCCGGCTCAGTATCCCTTAAAAATTACCTGCAATCCTTCCACCTCCTAAAGTAAGTCCATGACTGAATTGAGCAACCTTCTTAAAGCACCTTAGCCCCCGCTTTTATTCCAGCAGTACCACCTTCCTTGACCCATCCTCTCATCATCGCAACCAACACCCTTTACATATTCTTGTCTTCCCTAACCACTCCAATCCTTTCTTTACTGTGTTGCATGTTTCGCCCTCGTCAGTCCACCCGGAATCAAGCAAAAGGAGGCTGCACTGAGGGCTGCCAAATGGAGGCAACAGCAGTACCTGAAGTAAATACCATCCCAAACCCATCCTTGCCACATTGTGTCTATCGTCCACTACAATGACAGCGAGACAGCTTGTTAACGGTTGCCTTCGACCTCCCCAACCTCTTGAATCTCCATCCTTAAGGAGGCTTTATCAGCCACCCCACCCAGAAACCGACATAATCAATTCTGCAGACAAACGGGGGGCATGGCCAACCACCCAGCAAGATGGCAGCTTGCTGAAGCGGCTCCAGCACCCAAATCCCCAAACATCTGTCACTTAATCCGTTCCTGTGCCCATCCTGCTGCAGTAGATATTGCGGAAAGGAGAGAGGTGGACTGCCAGAGCAGAATGGATGACTAGGAGGCAGTGCGGAGCCCTTCCCTAGCACGAGCCTACTGCCGCGCTGCCATCCCCGACTCTGGGTGACGGTGCAGGGAGGGAAGGAGAAGAGAACGGTGCCTGCCATCCTGTATACTGAGAGACTCTGAGCATGGCCTTGGGTCATTAGGTGCAAAACGAGGGGTAGGCCTTGCCACATCGGGAAGAAAAGTAGAGCATGAGATGCGGCCTCCCAGGACAGGCCTACATGGCAGAGCAAGGAGCCACAAGAAGGCTGCCCACAAAAAATGAAGGGGCACCAGAGGGACGGAAGGAGGGCTCGGACCCAGACGACTAGCTACAGCGGATGAAGTCAGCAAAAACCTCCCGCAATAGGACAGAGGAGTGTGGTGCGTCCTTTGAGCCTAGTCGCTGAGGAAACACGGAGGTACCCGGGGCAGGGAGTGCATGTGCCAACATCAGGTCCCGGAATAGGAGTGCTCTTACCTAATGCCACTGCCAGAGATAGTGGGCAACCCGAGATGCCATGGGGCCCACCATGCTGAGAGAGGGAAGCCTTGGCATGCAGCGGTCACCACCTTTACACCTGAGAGCTCACAGGAGAGACCAGAAGGCCACGTTGACCATGCGCAAAGGGCTAGCAACAAATGAAACTGGACAGATATGCCCTACCCAAGGGGGCTAGTGAGGCCACAGCTTTAGTGGGGCCCCAGGAACCCAGTGTGGGCACCCACCGGGACACTAAAAGACATTATGGAGGTGATTCAAGGGGTCTGCGGCTCTCTGGGAGCCAAAATTGACTCTATCACTGTGGAAGTCATGCAACTCAGGGTTGATCAACATAAATTGGGTGAAAGGGTGACAGAGAACGAGGCATTAATTGCTGCGCTCCCAGAGGCTTAAAGAACAAGTAGACCGACTCCAAGTGTATGCGGTGGCTGTGAGGGCAAAGCTTGAGGACATCAGGGGCCAGTCCCTGAGGAACAACATTAGGGTCTGAGGGCCGAATCATGGACCTCATCCTGGAAGACCTTATCCTGAAGACCCTAAAACCGAACGGGCTGTTGAAGTTCTTCTCACTAGACCATGCCCACAGTGCCTCCATTCCACTGCCTTGGCTGGATACCCCACCACAAACTATCATTGCCCGCATCTTCAACCATCGAGACCTGGACATGCCATCCAGGCTGCCCGCCAAGGTTCACCAATATACTATGAAAATGCGGCTATCAGAATCTTCCCTGACTGTACACGCCAAGAACAAAAGCTACAATGTAGTTTTGACAAATCAAAAGGGTCTTGAGGCAGTGAGACCTTAAATACTCCAAGATGTTTCTGGCTAAATTGAGAGAGACTGTAGAGGGAAAGACATTGCACTTTGTGACCACGGAGGAGGCCTGGATCTGGCTTGAGGGATGGCGACCTGCAGGAGGACGATGGATGGAGTGGCTCCGCTGTGCTACCAACTACTAAGGCCCCGAAGGCTGATGGACCTCCGCAAGAGCCTGGGAAGAGCAGGCAGGAGGCACCGACACCAGAAGACCTGCAGGTATCCCTGATGAGGATGCCTGTGGGGGCTATATTGGCACTCCCCATTGATGCCCTGGAGAACAATCCCCTGGCAGAGCACACGACGAAGGCTACTGCTCTGACAGTGCTGGACTAAGGAAGACATTGACTGTGCCATGGGGTAGGGTTGCACCCCTGAAGTTAACAGGTACTCAATAGATAATGGTGAACAGTAAGCAAGAGGGGAATCAATCAATCAATCAATCAGGGGTTTGTTAAAGCGCGACTACTCACCCGTAAGGGTCTCAAGGCGCTAGGGGTGGGGGGGGGGTGCAGGTTCCATCCATCAAGGAGGGGGTCTGTCGAAGAGCCAGGTTTTGAGGTTTCTTGCGAAGATGGGGAGCGATGTTGTCTGTCTGAGGTGGAGTGGAAGGGCGTTCCATGCTTTGGCCGCGAGGAAGGAGAAGGAGCGGCCTCCCGATCTGGTCTTTCTGGTGCGGGGGACGACGGCGTAGGAGAGCTGGGCTGATCGTAGGGTCCTTTGGGGTGCGTGGAATTTGAATCGGCTGTTCAGGTATGCTGGTCCGGTGCCGTGGAGGGCCTTGTGTGCGTGGGTGAGCATCTTGAAGGTGATTCTCGCCTCGACAGGGAGCCAGTGGAGTGTGCGCAGGTGCTGGGAGATGTGGCAGTGTTTTGGCAGGTTGAGGACCAGTCTTGCGGCGGCGTTCTGGATGTTCTGTAGCTTGCGGGTGAGGTTTTTGTTTATTCCGGCGTAGAGTGCGTTGCCGTAGTCGAGTCTGCTGGTGACCAGGGCGTGAGTGACGGTCTTTCGGTGTTCGAGGGGATCCATTTGAAGGTCTTACGAAGGAGGCGGAGGGTGTGGAAGCAGGAAGACGAGACAGAGTTGATCTGGCGGTCCATTTTGAGCTCGGAGTCCAGGATGATTCCCAGGTTGCGTGCGTGGTCCGTGGGGGTTGGCGGGTTTCCGAGGGTGGGGGGCCACCAGGTGTCGCTCCAGGCATCGGGGTTTGGGCCCATGATGAGTACTTCTGTTTTGTTGGTGTTTAGTTGTAGGCAGCTGTTTTTCATCCATTTGGCGACGGCTTCCATGCCTTCTCGAAAGTTGCGTCTGGCGGTGTTGGGCTCGTTGGATAGGGAGAGGATGAGCTGGGTGTCGTCTGCGTATGACACGATGTTGAGTCCGTAGGTTCTGACGATGGGGGCGAGTGGAGCCATGTAGACGTTGAACAGCGTCGGGCTGAGGGAGGAGCCCTGGGGGACTCCGCAGGTGGTAGGTGTGGGGTCCGAGAGGAAAGGGGGAGTCTGACCCGCTGCGTCCTGCCGGAGAGGAAGGAGCGGGTCCAGTCGAGGGCCTTGTCCTGGATTCCTGCGTCGTGGAGTCTGCGTATTAGGGTGCGGTGGGAGACTGTGTCGAACGCCGCTGTTAGGTCGAGGAGGATGAGGGCTACTGTTTCTCCTTTGTCCAGTAGGGTGCGGATGTCGTCTGTTGCGGCGAGGAGGGCGGTTTCCGTACTGTGGTTTTTTCTGAAGCCGGATTGGGAGGAGTCGAGGATGTTGTGTTCTTCAATGAATGTGGCGAGTTGGCTGTTGATGGCTTTCTCGATGACTTTCGCTGGGAACGGGAGCAGGGAGATGGGTCTGTAGTTTTTGAGGTCGGTGGGGTCCGCTGAGGGTTTCTTTAGGAGGGGTTGACCTCGGCGTGTTTCCAGTCGTCGGGGAACGCAGGCGGTCGCCAGGGAGCGGTTGATGGTGTGGCGGAGCATGGGTGCGATGGTGTCGGCGGCTCTGTTGAAGATGTGGTGGGGGCAGGGGTCCGTGGGGGCCCCTGAGTGGATTGACTTCATTGTCTTCAGTGTGTCTTCGGTGGTGAGGGCTGTCCAGTCGTCAATCACTGGTTTCCGGGTGTCGGGGGTGGTTGGGGAGGGTTCAGTGTGTTGGTTGTCTTCGTCGAAGTTGTCGTAGATGCTCTTGATTTTGTGGTGGAAAAAGGTGCTGAGTTTGTTGCAGAGGTCTTGTGAGGAAGGGATGTCTGTAGACTCGCTAGTGGGTTGGCGAACTCCTTGATGATGCTGAAGAGTTCCTTGCTGTTGTGCGCGTGGGTGGAGATTCTGTCTTCAATCGCTTTTTTCCTCGTTTCTCTGATGAGTTGATGGTGGGCGTTGGTGGCGGCTCTGAAGTTGTCGTGGGCTTCTGTGGATTTGGTGTTCCTCCAGGCCTTTTCGAGGCGGCGGCATGTTCTTCTGGACTCTCGAAGTTCGGTGGTAAACCATCTGGCTTTCTTGGCGCGGGTATTGTTGTTTTTCTTGAGGGGGCTATGGTGTTGGTGCTGTCCGAGATCCATCTATGCAGGGTTCGGGCTGCGGTGTTGGGGTCGTCGTTTTCCGCGATGGTTGGGGTGGAGTTGTTGAGTGAGGAGGTGAGCTGGTCGTCGGTGATTTTGGTCCAGTTTCTTCGTGGAAGCAGGTGCTGGTGTCTGTGGATGGTGGGTGTTCTGAAGGTGAAGTGGACGCAACGATGGTCGGTCCATGGGAGTTCGGTGGTGTGGCTGAAGGTGATGGAGTTTCCTGTAGTGAAGAGGGGGTCGAGGGTGTGTCCTGCTGAGTGCGTGGGCTCGGTCACGATCTGGCGCTGTCCAATGTTGTGGAGGTTGTCCAGGAGGGATGTGGTGTTGGGGTCCAGTTGGTTGTCGAGGTGGAAGTTGAGGTCTTCCAGCAGGGTGTAGTTGGTGGATACGATGGCCTGCGGGGAGATAATGTCCGTGATGGAGTTGGCGAAGGGTCCGCGGGGTCCAGGGGGTCGGTAGATGAGGGTTCCTCGGAGGGTGGCGGTGGGGCTGGCCAGTATCTTGAAGTGAAGGTGTTCCATCAGTTCTGTGGGCTCGTCAGGGAGTGTGCTCAGGCGGAGGCTGGATTTGTGGACGATGGCGATTCCTCCTCCTGGGCAGGTGGGGCGGTCCTTCCTGGAGATCTTGAATCCTTGGGGGATGGCGATGGCGATGTCCGGTCCCGAGGTGGTGTTGGTCCAGGTTTCGGTGAAGAACGCTACGTCCGGGGTGGTGCTGTCGAGGAGGTCCCAGATTTCTGTGGCGTGTTTGTGGAGGGATCGGATGTTGAGGAGGATGCATTGCAGGGTCTTCGGTTCGGTTGTGGTCTTGTGGGCGGGTTGTGCTGGATCCGTGTTCTTGGCGGTGCTGCAGGTGTGCCGGCAGCGGTGACAGCTGAAGGGTCCGTGGGAGTCGGCTGGTGATGCTAGCTTGCAGTTGTTGTTGCGGCCTGGGTTGAGTGCGTGGAGTGCTGCTGGGTCGTAGCGTTGGCGGGGCGGAGGTCCAGGGTTCCTGGCGCTGGTCGCGGTCGGGTCAGCGGCGCGCCCGCTGCGCGGCCGCGCAGTGGCCGCCATTAAGTAGGGGTCGGGGAGGGCTGGACAGCTGGGAGGCGGGAGCGGGGAGGGGAGCTGGATTGGGCCGGTCGCGCTGGGGGGGAGGGGCCGCGGGGGCAGCAGCGGCGGGGAAAGGTAAAGGGAGGAAATAAGGGATAAAGAAAAAAGGGAAAATAGGCACAAATAAGGCACAAAAGAGCAGAGATGCAGAAAAGTGCAGAAAGGTGAAAGATAAAAGAGGGTAGAAAAACGAGTGAAAACGAGTGAAAGGGCAGAGCGAGAGGAAGGGAAAATGAGCAGAAATAAGGCACAAAAGAGCAGAGATGCAGAAAAGTGCAGAAAGGTGAAAGATAGAAAAGGGTAGAAAAACGAGTCAAAGAGCAGAGTGAGAGGAAGGAGACAGAGGTCACTGGACCACCAGGGATGAGGCGCAGGGAAACCTGCGGGCGGAGGAGGGCCTCGATCACCAACACTCGAGAGTGCAGGGGCAGGGGCAGGCCTCACTTAATGGTGGAGCTGCAAGGGTGGGAGAGCAATTTCACTGACAATGAGTCAGTGGTCTTGCTCGCCTGTCCCCGCAGTGGCCGCCATTAAGTAGGGGTCGGGGAGGGCTGGACAGCTGGGAGGCGGGAGCGGGGAGGGGAGCTGGATTGGGCCGGTCGCACTGGGGGGGAGGGGCCGCGGGGGCAGCAGCGGTGGGGAAAGGTAAAGGGAGGAAATAAGGGATAAGGAAAAAAGGGAAAATAGGCAGAAATAAGGCACAAAAGAGCAGAGATGCAGAAAAGTGCAGAAAGGTGAAAGATAAAAGAGGGTAGAAAAACGAGTGAAAACGAGTGAAAGGGCAGAAGCGAGAGGAAGGGAAAATGAGCAGAAATAAGGCACAAAAGAGCAGAGATGCAGAAAAGTGCAGAAAGGTGAAAGATAGATAAGGGTAGAAAAACGAGTGAAAGAGCAGAGTGAGAGGAAGGAGACAGAGGTCCACTGGACCACCAGGGATGAGGCGCAGGGAAACCTGCGGGTGGAGGAGGGCCTCGATCACCAACACTCGAGAGTGCAGGGGCAGGGGCAGGCCTCACTTAATGGTGGAGCTGCGAGGGTGGGAGAGCAAATTCACTGACAATGAGTCAGTGGTCTTGCTCGCCTGTCCCCGCAGTGGCCGCCATTAAGTAGGGGTCGAGGAGGGCTGGACAGCTGGGAGGCGGGAGCGGGGAGGGGAGCTGGATTGGGCCGGTCGCGCTGGGGGGAGGGGCCGCGGGGGCAGCAGCGGCGGGGAAAGGTAAAGGGAGGAAATAAGGGATAAAGAAAAAAGGGAAAATAGGCAGAAATAAGGCACAAAAGAGCAGAGATGCAGAAAAGTGCAGAAAGGTGAAAGATAAAAGAGGGTAGAAAAACGAGTGAAAACGAGTGAAAGGGCAGAGCGAGAGGAAGGGAAAATGAGCAGAAATAAGGCACAAAAGAGCAGAGATGCAGAAAAGTGCAGAAAGGTGAAAGATAGAAAAGGGTAGAAAAACGAGTCAAAGAGCAGAGTGAGAGGAAGGAGACAGAGGTCCACTGGACCACCAGGGATGAGGCGCAGGGAAACCTGCGGGTGGAGGAGGGCCTTGATTGATTGAAGAGCAGGCAGGAGGCACCAACACCAGAAGACCTGCAGGTATCCCTGATGAGGATGCCTGTGGGGGCTATATTGGCACTCCCCATTGATGCCCTGGAGAACAATCCCCTGGCAGAGCACACGACGAAGGCTACTGCTCTGACAGTGCTGGACTAAGGAAGACATTGACTGTGCCATGGGGTAGGGTTGCACCCCTGAAGTTAACAGGTACTCAATAGATAATGGTAAACAGTAAGCAAGAGGGGAACAGTGGTGCAGGGTTTGAGCATTTGTGTGGGCCAGCTAACCCTGTTTATATTTACAAATTGTTAGACGACAGACACTCCAGAAGTGTGGTGGTGGCAGGCAGTTTTAAGCCTACAATGTAGGGAGGGGGAAGTTTGTCGGGGAGGTTATTTTTACTAGATGCCTTTTTATTGATGGTATGAATACATTGTTGAGGTATGATAAGGAAGGAACACCATACAGCCCTGCACTGGCTGACCGTCGAGGCTCAGACATTTGGTAAACACCTGTCCGGGCTTCTGGGCCAAAACAGTAACAGTCTGTCATGGTCAGACCGTGTACATTGAAAATACTATTTTGGAATGTTAATGGACCGGGGGACAAGATAATAAGAGTGGTCCTTTAATGCTTGAAACAACACGCGGGGCGTGGTCTGGCCACAAATGAAGATTGCCGCTTAATCGCAGAGCTCCATGCCGTGAGGAGCCCCGAACGGCGGCGGGAGCTCCCTGGGAGCCTGTATCATGGTCGCATATAGCGGATGGATCGGGGGTGTCATGACAGCGACTCCAATGCCCCAAAGTGCCCCTGCACTCAAGCTTTCCAGCTGAGAACCGAGTGGGGCCTAGTGGCAGATGGCAGACCACGGCCCACAGTGAGAGGCATGGGCTGGTGAGACTGCCAGACAGAGGGACGTGGACCGAAGACACACACTTCCCACTGAGCTAACTCCAGAGCGGGCCCCGGCACCTTCCAGCAACACGGCATAGTGAGGTGTCCCGGCCCTGATCTGAACCCAGCAGAGAAGGATCAGACCCACGCTGTGATGGAGGGCCGTGGCTTGCAACCTAGTGGGTGGAGAAAGAGACCCGCCTGCTCTGGAATGCTGCACAGCGACCTGCACTGACACCCTCCCTCCTTATTCTGAGCCGGCGAGAGGGGGCCCTCAAGACGTAACAGCGAGTGAGGCCCCGCTCTCCTTTCCTTACCGCGGTGCAGGGGCGAAGTGGCCTACAGGAGCGATGGGATCCAGTGACATGCAGCGACCCCCGCCCGTCTGTTTGCTGCACGGTTCCGCGGTGGTACAGACGGGAGCAGCCCAGTGCCGCCGGACAAGGTCACCCGAGGCGGGGTCATTCGCCATAAGCAAGCGCCTCACGGACTACCATTCCCAGCCCAGACAGGCCAATAAGATGTCACCACCTGATCCTGGGCTAGCCGGCGGGACAGAGGGCCTTCGACATGCCGGAGAGGCGCAACATCTGATGTAGGCAGGCAATCACTGACTGGAGGATTTGCGTGGTGAGTGGCCCCTCCTCCAATTAACGTAGTGACTTGGGCTAGAGCCTTGAAGCTGCTCTCCCTTCCCCGGAACCAAAGAGTTTGCAAGCCAGTAGGAAGTGAGTGAAAACGCATACCACACAACAGCCCTGGTCCAACGGGCTCATCAACAACCTCCTCGAAGGGCCTTGCTTTTGATGGTAGTACCTGGGAAAGACTGACTACCAACGGGCTGCCTTGCGACCACGCAGATCGCCCATAGTGCGGCGCTACCCGAGTCTCCCTACCTTCACATACTCACAGCTACTGCATCCAAGCCTCATCGTCACACAGAGTGCCCTTACATCTCTGATTGCCACTACTGCTGCCAACGGCAGGCCCACACGGCGAGAGAGACGGCCTCCCCATAGGTCTGACTCCACTAGAACGGCTCAGGAGGTAGCCAAGGACCCCTCCAGGCGTTGTTACTTGCCAGCCTTTAGCGGCCCTTCTCGAGACAGGCCTCACCTCCAACCGGCAGCAAGACTGGACCTCTCCACAGGCACCCCTGGTGCAGAGTGCGGACCACCTGGTGTCCCCCAGAGGGAGACCTCTCTTCACCACTCCCACATCCTAGGTGTACACCCTTAGCCTTCTGCGATATATCTGCCAGATCCCCTCACCTAACTGGACCAATACCAGATGCAACCACGCATCAGGGCTGCAGCCACCACCACATGTGTGCTCTCCCCCTTGGGCGTTTCGCACCCACCTACGCCCACAGGCCACTGCATTAGAGATGCCTGCTGAGGGACACACCCATACGCTTGGAGAACGGCACGTACGAGCCGGGGATGCCTTCGGGCTAAGCGACAGGAAAGCCCGTAAGACAACTTCTTCTTACAGAAGCACTAAACAAGGGCCGTCCCATCTCAGGTGCACAAGGTGTCACCCCCCACCCCGACACCGAAGCCACCTAACCCTGAGATGGCAGCCTTATCAAACTCCACCATGAAGCGGATACTCCAGGAAATCTCCGGTGTGGGCCGATGCTGGAGGGGATCTGCTCTCACAACTGAGACTAAATCCATTCGCGCAGACATCGCCGGATTCCAGAGTAGGGTGGACTGTCTCACCGCACGTGTTACCGCAGTGGGGGACCGCTTCAGCACCATACCGGACCGGGACCAAGAACTTCTCTTCCTCCGAAGTAAAGTGGTGGACTTGGAAGGCAGTAGCAGCTGGGATAGCATCCACTTATTTGGATTTCCGGAAAGGATAGAAGGATCGGATGCCAAGTCCTTTCTTAGGGCCGCCCTCCCAAAACTCACTCGTCTCACTTTTGGCCCACCATTCGAGATGCAGAGAGCCCACCATATAGGACCACCCAGCGCAGGGAAGAATATGCGGCCACACCCGCTCATTGTTTGCTTCCTACGCCACGAACAAGCCCGCCAATTGCTCACGGCGGCTCACACCCATGGTTCGTACACCTTCGAGGGCCATGAGATCAGAATGGTGGTGGACTTTTCAAAGGCAACAAATGATCACCGCAAAGCCTTCCTCTTTCTTAGGCCTCGCCTGCGGCAGCTGGACATCAAGTATGGCCTCTTTCAGCCCGCACGTCTGCGGAGTCTCAAAAACGGAATCTCCAAAGAATTCTTTAATCCAGAAGATCTTCGCCATTTCCTGGACAGCCTTCCTCCTCAAAATATGGATTGTGCCACATCTCTCCCGGAGGACGAATCCCTATGCCCATTATCAATCTCTCCGACGCCCTCTAGTGGACTCCGGCGCAACTCAGGTCGATCCCAGAGTAGAGGTAGAGACCCAGACCGACCCGTCCACTCTCTGGGAGACAGAGTCCAGGCCCTACAAGCAGTGGCTGCCCTCATGCAGGAAAGGGACAGGGACAAGACACACTCCCCTCTAAAACCTGCTCTGGCCGTGGAGGGTGCGTCCTGATCTGTAGCAGAATGAACCTCACACAACTGATGAGAGGATTGGGTCCCGTCGCCCTGACGACTGCTGAAAGAGACGGCCGGGTTAGTACCCGCTTCCTTATTATGCACTTGTTATGCACTATTTCTTATGCACCGTTTCTCTCTCCCTGGTACCCTTCCCCCACCTCTCTTTTCTCTCAGACATGTGCACATGATAATGTCTAATTGCCACTATTGAGTTAAATAGTTTGTTCGATTGTATATTCATTGTTGCACACCATGCATGGTGCAAACAACCCCTCACATGCCCCATCTCTCTGGAGCCGCTCAACATGCTCATTCATAGAAAACAGAACCGGCATGGGTATTGCCGATTTGCACCACCAGACCCCCCCCTTTTCTTATACGCCACTGCCTGTGGGGACTTCACAACAGTTTTCCTCCCCCCCCACTCACGACCGGTAGTAGAGGCTGGACACTTGAACTCCCCACTTCCATTAGCACTGGGTCTACACAGCGTGTACTCCCCCCCTCTCTTTCAAGTCCTCCCTTGCTTTGGCTCACCCGTCCTGCTTCCATACCAGCCTTCCCCCCCTTTTTTACCTCAGAGCCATATCCACTCCCCTTTCCCCCGCTCTGGCTCCCTACTTCCCACTCTCCCTATCCAACTACCCCTCGCACAGTGGAACGGCCACTATCCTCAATATTTCCAACGTTACCAGCCTGGCACGTCTCCCAGACGGGCCTGCCGCTCAGAGGGGCTTCTCCGATACGCATAAGCTTAGACCCGCAGAGAACAGCCCTACACCCCCAGAGCAGCGCCTCCCTCGCGCAGCCCATCCAGTCTTCGCGGACCTCCCCACCCCCTCCAGTCTCCCTCGCTATTAGCCCCTCCCCCTCCCCACCTACCCTTCCATGCACAGACAAGTGTCCCTCTACCTCAACCTCCCAACCCACCAAGGGACACCCGAGAGTAGCTTTTCCCCCGTCTTTGGTCCCCTTGCCCGGATCTCCCCCGTTCCCTCTCCTTTTCCCCATCCCTGTATCGATCTGACCTTCACCCCTACCCAAATTTCTCCTCAGCACCTCCTCACCTGCACAACATTCGTATCTTTAAACACCCTCCTACCAATCAATCAATCAATCAATCAATCAAGCATTTGTATAGCGCGCTACTCACCCGGAGGGTCTCAAGGCGCTTGGGGGAGGGGGGTCCGCTACTGTTCGAACAGCCAGGTCTTGAGTTGCTTCCTGAAGGAGAGGTGGTCTTGGGTAAGGCGGAGGTGGATGGGTAGGGAGTTCCACGTCTTGGCAGCCAGGTAGGAGAAGGATCTTCCTCCCGTTGTGGCTCTTCGGATGCGGGGGACGGCGGCGAGGGCGTGGTTGGTCGATCGTAGCTGGCGGGTGGGAGTGTAGAAGGTCAGACGGTCGTTGAGGTAACTGGGGCCTTGGTTGTGGAGAGCTTTGTGTGCGTGGGTGAGGAGTCGGAACGTGATTCTCTTGCTGACGGGGAGCCAGTGCAGGTCTCTCAGGTGTCCGGCGATGTGGCTGTGTCGGGGGATGTCCAGGATGAGTCGAGCTGAGGCGTTCTGGATGCGTTGGAGTCTTTTTTGAAGTTTGGCTGTGGTTCCGGCGTAGAGGGAGTTGCCGTAGTCCAGTCGGCTGGTGACGAGGGCCTGGGTGACCGTCTTCCTGGTTTCGGTGGGGATCCACCGGAAGATCTTGCGCAGCATGCGTAGGATGTTGAAGCAAGACGAGGAGACGGCGTTGATTTGTCGGGTCATTGAGAGGGAGGAGTCCAGGATGAAGCCCAGGTTGCGTGCGTGGTCCGTTGGTTTGGGTGCGTTGCCCAGGGCAGGGGGCCACCAGGAGTCGTCCCAGGCGGAGGGTGATGATCCTAGGATGAGGACTTCCGTTTTATCTGAGTTCAGTTTCAGGCGGCTGTTCCTCATCCACTCGGCTACGTCCTTCATCCCTTCATGTAGGTTGGTTCTGGCGGTTGTGGGGTCGTTGGTGAGGGAGAGGATCAGCTGGGTGTCGTCGGCGTAGGAGATGATGTTGAGGTTGTGTTGGCGTGCGATGGCTGCGAGGGGGCTCATGTAGACGTTGAAGAGGGTGGGGCTGAGTGATGATCCTTGTGGTACGCCGCAGATGACTTCGGTGGCCTCGGAACTGAACGGGGGAGGCGGACTCTCTGGGTTCTTCCGGCGAGGAAGGAGATGATCCACTCCAGTGCCTTCTCTTGGATTCCGCCGTTGTTCAGGCGTTGCACTAGGGTGCGGTGGCAGACTGTGTCGAACGCTGCGGAGAGGTCCAGGAGGATGAGGGCCGCTGTTTCCCCGTTGTCGAGCAGGGCTCGGATGTCGTCGGTAGCTGCGATGAGGGCGGTCTCGGTGCTGTGGTTGGCCCGGAAGCCGGACTGCGAGTGGTCGAGGGATCCATTCGTCTCGAGGAAGGCGGCCAGTTGTCTGTTGACGGTCTTCTCGATGACTTTGGCAGGAAAAGGAAGGAGCGAGATGGGGCGGTAGTTTTTGAGGTCGGTGGGGTCTGCTGACGGTTTCTTCAGTAGGGCGCTGAGTTCGGCGTGCTTCCAGCTCTCTGGGAAGGTGGCGGTGACGAAGGAGGTGTTGATGATGTCCCGGAGGTGGGGTGCGATGACGGCGTCGGCCTTGTTGAAGACGTGGTGAGGGCAGGGGTCGGTTGGTGATCCGGAGTGGATGGAGTTCATCGTGCGGATAGTGTCTTCGGTGTTGATAGGGGTCCATACCCTTCCCTTTCTCCACAAACTAATGCCTCCCCCCCCCCCAATCGCCCAGCGACTAATCCCCTTTATCAATCTTCCGGTTGTAGATGGCAGCGACTACCCCCTCTCCCTCCTGTCCGCTACGCATTGTCTCATGGAATGTCAACGGCCTCACACACTATATCAAACGTAAGAAAGTGCTCTCCTACCTGCAAACGAAAAGAGCTGATGTCGATCTCCTACAAGAGACACATCTAGATGCTTTGGAATCTACCAAACTTCGTCGTGAATGGGTGGGCAAGGTTATCCATAGTGGCGTGATGACACAGACCTCTGCCGGGGAGAGCCATCCACAGAAATGCAGAGTGGCTAAACTTTTGCGCAAATCTCTGCCCGTGACAACTGTCAAAACATGGTTTGACCCAGACAACAGATATGTCTTCGCCAAGCTAAGATTGGGTGACAGATCCTTATGTGTTGGTTCAATGTACGCCCCAACGAGGGCCAAACGCTCCTTTTTCCTCCGCCTGAACCGCTTGCTAATGGAAATTGGGGTGCCTAGTTACATTATTGGCAGAGTCTGGAATCTTGTCCGTGACGCAGTCCTGGATAGGACGGGCCCCCTGGACAGGGGTGACGAGGGAGATAGAGCCCTACTAGGAGACATCAAATCTGACCATGGTCTAGTGGATCACTGGCGCCTTTGCCACCCCACGGTCAAGGAATATACTTTTCTCTCATCAGTCCACGGCACTCAGTCTAGGATAGACTATTTCTTTATATCCCATCCTGTAGTTGCACTCATCAGTGATTCCCATATACTGGAAGCCGCCCTCAACGACCACTCCCTGGTTTTACTTGCTCTCGATGTAGGTCTAGCCTCCCCAGGCCGTAAACCATGGCGGAGGAACATCCAGAGATACCGTTCGCCTCAAGGCAAGGCCCAACTGCGGTCTCACCTCTCCGTCTACCTAACCAACAACAAGACATCAGTTACCTCCAGTAGGACCATATGGGCGGCTGCAAAAGCAACCATCCGCGGGCAACTGATGAGGGATGCAGCAGAGGCCAACAAGAAGGCAACTTTCTGCCGTACCGGGCTTGAAGAACAGATTACCTCCCTTACGCGTCTGTACTCTTCCCACCCCACAGTGCCCAAATGAAGACGCCTGGAACTAGCCCGAATGGCCCACATTAGCCTATACACCTGCAAAGCTGAATATGCCCTTCAGCGTTTAAAAGGCAGACACTAGGAACAAGGTGAAAAAGCAGGCCGCATACTGGCAGCACAGTTGAGGCAACGTGAGGCAGCGATGGCCATCTCTGCCATTTGGACCGACTCAGGTGTGGCCCTCACTAAACCCCAAGAAATAGTCAACGCATTTGCATCATTCTATGAAGCACTCTACACCCCAGAAGCCCTGGCAACCGAAGACCAAATATCTACCTACCTCGCGGGTACTGAACTACCATGCCTCACAGACAAAGGCAGAGAGTTACTGGAGGGAGACATTAGTAAAGAAGAATTCACGACAGCCATTGCCAACCTACCCTACCACAAATCTCCGGGGGGAGGACGGATTCCCCGCAGAATACTATAAATGGTCTGGGGAAGAAGCAATAGATACCCTGTACGCTGCCCTACACGAGGCTAAACAGACTGCATCCCTCGGCCCTATCTCTAATAGGGCGATGATCGCGGCAATCCCCAAACCGGGCAAGGACCCACTCTCTTGTGGCAGCTATCACCTCATCTCCCTCATAAATGGTGAGGTTAAGATTTTGGGTAGCATGCTGGTGGCATGGCTGCGCAAGGTCATCCCATCCCTTATTCATCACATGCAGGTCGGCTTTGTCCCGGACCGCTCTTCTAGAAATCATCTCCATACGTTGTTTCACTCTCTGTGGGCTGCAAGGGACCTGCTGGAAGATGCGGTGGCACTCTCCCTGGATGCAGAAAAGACGCTCGATCGCATCGACTGGGGCTACCTCTTCGCTACCATGAAACGCTTTGACCTATGTGATCAGTTTATATCCAAGGTTCGCCTGCTCTATAACCTCGTAGCCCAGGTCAATTGCGGAGGATTTATATCAGATGCCTTTCAGATTCGAAGAGGTACCCATCAAGGCTGCCCATCTTCCCCCCCCTCTTATTCCTATTGGCCATTCGTCATTCAGCACGTATACCGGGCATACTCATTACAGGAGGCATGTCCAAACTATATCTCTACACTGACGATATCCTGCTCACCCTCAGAGACCTCCCGCATTACCTACCTGCCATGATAGAGATTATCGACGGGTTCACAGCCCTGTCCGGATACAAGGTGAGTTGGGATAAAAGAGAGGCCCTCGCACTCTCCTCAGGTACTATGAAGGCATCGATCCATGGCTACCCCTTCTGCTAAAAACCATCACGACTAAAGTATCTTGGAATTCTGGTTAATCGAGGCCTGGAAAGAATGGTCACATTATGACACAAATGGAAACATATTTTGATAAATGGTCTCTCTTGGGATTCTCTATGTGGGGTAGAGTGCAGGCCGTAAGAATGGTTGCACTACCCCACTTCATATACACCCTAGCAATGTTGCCGATTGTGGTGCCTCTGGCTACACTGCGCCACATAGACGCACGGATACAGGCCTTTGTCTGGGGCCCCACTCTCCCCCGTCTAGCCGCAGCCAAACTCATAGCCCACTGCTCCCACAGTGGCTTGGGTTTACCGTCTCTGGAACACTATTCCCTGGCCCTCCACCTTTCACAGTTGGCTTATTTACTACCTGGTACGCCGGATCCCCCACAGTGGGTCGCAATGGAACACTCACTCCTCGGCTGTGACGAAGGTCTCAACTTTCTTTAAGGTGACCATAGCCCTCAACTGTCCCCCCACATGCAGTGATGAAGGCTACCTCTAGGGCATGGCACCATGCACATCGCCTCTTGAGTGTAAACCATCGATTGCACTCCAAAGTCCCACTTTGAGGCAGTGATAGTATCCGAATAAACGGACAAACACTCCACTGGCCTAGTTGGAGAGTGAGAGGAATTCGGACACTGGATCAGATCCTACTAAATGGAGAGTTAAAGCCCTTCGCCCTGCTAAGGGAGGAATTCGGTTTCCCCCCGCAACAGCATGGCAACACTTACAACTACAACACTGCTTGAGATGCTGCCTCACCCCCCACCCTTGGATGCTGGAACCCTCATCGATATTGGAATATCTCCTAGTATGGGGACGACATAAGGGACTATATGGTGCCCTGACCACCCATTTATACTCACAACCACTCCTTAGTGGTCTTCGCAAGAGATGGTAAACAAGCCTACAAATCACCATTGAGGAAGAGGACTGGCCAGATATCCTAGAATCCCTAGATAAAGGTACCCGGGAAGCTCAATTGAAATTTTGCCTGTTTAAAAATTACATGACTGGTACTGGACACCTCTGAAGCTGCAACGAGCAGGGCTATTACCGCACTCCAAGTGCAGGAGATGCCCGAGAGTGAACTGTGCTGTTTATTCTGGTCCCAGTATGTCCCAGCGGATATACTGAGGAACACATAATGGGGCCCATATAGTTAGGGGAAGCCCAAATGGAGCACCAGCAGGCTCCATCAGCACAAACATGTAATGTGGCAGCTCAACCACCACAAGGTCACCAGGGCTTCTAATTGAGATTATTGCTTGTGATTACTTGTGCCATAAAGTATCTGAGCACCAAGCCCTACACATCCACTGGAATCTTGAGCAGTTACTTTGCTACTCTTGGTAATTGAAGTGGGGACAGAGTAAACTACTTGGTTATCTAACTGGAGCACATAGCTGAAGCGTTTGCGGCCTCCTACACCTAGGTATACTCCCCAGTGGTAACCAGAGCAATCAAGGACTCAGCTGCTTGACTGTAACTGGAGTGTAGTAACTGCAGAAGTCCTTGTGCGAGTGAACCATGGTACCCAGCACAGACACTGTTCTGTAAACATTGATTGCCCGAGGACCTATAGAAAAGATGACACACACATTCCCTGCGACACTTTTGGAGGTACTCAGCAGTGAGGGCTGCTGATCTTTGAAAGTGGTGAGGTGTAATACTAGCCCTAAATTGCAGTGAGCATGCAATGCAAGTAAGCCTGCTTTCTTCTAGGATGGTACGGCGGAGGCTCTCCCACCAGGAAAAGTTTGGAAAAAATGAGGTAAAATTGTGCATTTTAAAGCATAATTTTCCCAAAACTTTAAAGAAAAGTCATAGGCTCTGAAATGGAACTCATGAAACATTCTTTTAAAAGTGCTTTCATAGTGTGTCAGACCAATGTAGCCCAATGTACCCTAGGAGTTCAACCCATTTTTTCCAAAATGTGCAGTGGGTGCCCCTCCCCATATGCCATTAATTACCTCCATTACGCCAGGACAAGCAATTTGTCATGGGTGCCACCTATAAAATGGGTGCATCCTCATTCCAAGAATTACATGCAATGATCCAGTGCGAGAATTTTGCCGTTGATGGCATCTATAGGTCAACAATTACCTCTAGAATGTCAGGGACAGTATTTTGTAAATGTTGCCTGCATAGCCCAACCCAGCCTCATGCTCCATTAATGTCCTCGATAATGCCAGAAACAGCATTTTGACAAGGATGCATCATGTGCTAAGAATTACCTCTAGTGTGCCAGCGCTAATATTTTCCCACGGGCACCCCGTATGTCAAAAATTACCTTCAATATACAAGTACTAGCATTTTGCCATGGGTGCCCCTTATACCAAGCATTACATGCAATATGCCATAGCCAGCATTTTGCTGTGGCGACCCCATATGATATAAATTAACTCCAGTGTGCCTTGCAAGTATAACATAACACACCCACATTCTCTCTCTGTGACACATGCTCACTTACGTTCACTCACTTGCACATCACTCTCACTCACTTGCCCTGACTCACTCACTTGCACTCACTCTTTCTCACTTATTGTTGCTCACCCTAACTCACTCTCACTCAGTTTCACCTACTATCAGTCACTATCGCTCAATTCAGGCACACACATACCCTCATTGATGATCACTTACATTTGCTTACTAACACTGACTCACTTCCTCGTACTCACTGTCACTTTCATTCACTTGTACTCACTCTGGCACTCATTCAGTTTCCCTCACTGACACTCTAACGCATGCTCTCTTATATTCATTCTCACTTACACTCCTTCACTCATGCTAATTCATGCTCACCCACTCTCACTTACACTCAGTCTTACTCTCACTCTCAGTCTCCCAGTCCCACTCTGACTTATTCTCACAGTTTCACTCATGTCCCTGTCACTCACTCACTGTCACTCAAACACACCTGCTCACACATACACACGCTCTCTCTCGCATACTTTATCTCTATGTCTCTGTACACACAACATTTAGTAGATGTTTTTCAGTTACCTGGCTTTAGCTGCCTGTGCAGGGCCACTTCAGCTTGTCAGTTGCTGGTTCATGGATCCTTGGGTAGAAACACCGCTCCTTCCTGCCTCTGGCACGGAAGTAGAAAACTGAAAGCTGACATCTGCACAGTGAATATACCATTCACTGTGCAGACTTTAGCTTTCAGCTTCCTACTTATTCACCTCGCCCTCTCTCATTTCGTAACATGTATAGGTGGGGTCAGTGAGGCTCCTGTGATGTGAGAGGGTGAGATGATAACCTCTGATTGACAGACAATACAGGGCTAAAACTAGCACCCTGGCTATCTGTCTGCCTGATGCTGCAGCGCATCACAAATGGGGATGCCCTGAGGTGTAGCAGCCCCATGAGGCCAGAGTCTGGACTTCGCCTGAGCTGCACAGTGTCTATGTGCCTGCACCAGCCATCAGACAGATTCACTGCCTGCCTGACATTGCTGCTTGAGCCTCGCAGCAAGAGAAAGTTTATTTGTAATCACACCAATAGTGAATAATAGGCTAATATTCACTGTTAGGACAGGAAACAAGGAGGGCAGAGTCCGTATGCCCATAAGGGCAAGCCACCACTCCACTGAAGGTACTTATTTCGCAAGTACATCTCTTTGATGTATCAAAAAGTCATCAACGTCTTTACTCATATGATTGAAGCATTTTGAAAAATCCTGGTTCTAGGATGAGTTTGATCATTGTAAACAGCTGTATCAGTCTGCCTTAAATAACTCACACGAGAGAAGTGGGTAGATGAGCTCTAACCACACTCCACTTCTGGTTCAATAATTTCTCAAGCCCAGTGCCCAAACTGTAGCTGTCCAGTAAGAAAATCTGAAGGTACATCAGACAGTTTAGGCTCTTCAAGAAAGTGATGTACACACCTAAGAGTGAAATGGCTTGTGGCAGCAAAAATAAGCAGCAAAAACAGCTGTAAAAATGCTGAATGGGGTTCCCTTGGAGATGCAAATATTTTAACATTCATGTTAAGAAAACGGAGCATTTTTCAAAGTATCCTAAGATGAAAGGAACAAATGGATACCAAGGATAAAATGTGATTAGATACCAATGAATTAGAATCAATAATGACACACATACTCCATGCTGACCTGACAGGTAAAGGAAGAGGCCCAATTTCCACAGGCCATTAGATATCCAGTTAAACATCTATACAACCATTCACCACCAGCACCTCCAATTTGGCTGTATTGAGTGTTAAAAAAAATCTGTTCTTCCACTCCTAGATATACCTCATTCATCACTGAAAAGTAGCACCAATGGAGGAGATCAACTCCTAGCATCACTATTGAGTGTCATCATCTTATTTACAGAAGGCAATCCCTTCTGTAGTAGAGGAGTTTGACCAAAGGTCCAACATAAAAATTAAAGAGATATGGCAAATGTGCTGACCATTGCAGGACACCACTGTTAAGTGGAGATACTGTAAAGGCAAATGGGGGAGTGCACAATCACAGGGAGAACCTGGCTTGGCAATTCGGGCTGGACTGTTCCCATGAGGAGCAGGGTCAAGACTGATTTGCATATGGCTGGGTCCAAACTGGGGTGGCGTGGTGAGCAAAGAAATTGATGGATTACACCCAGATCTGTGACTGGGTGTGAATGGTTGCATTGTTCAGCATTCTGTCCATCATCTGTTCTTTTTGCCTTTATCACGGTAAGTGACACTGCATGACCTAAACGTCATTGATATCACAGAAAGTGATGTTACATGACTTTACCCTTGTGGACATCACAGAACATGACATTATTCAAATATAATAAATGGGTATTGCAAGGCCAATAAAAACACAATAAAGTTTCTGAAGCAGTTTAGTGTATTTTAGTTGCCACCAGTACTTAATTTAGTTCAGTGGTAGCAGGTGGGGCCCACCAGCACGCATTTCTCTGCGGACAGGAGCTTATCAGACATTCACCTTCAGCAAGAGGGAGTAAAACACAAAAAGGGCAAAGAAAGTTGAAGAGAAAGGCAGAAAACATCCACAAAGTGAGCAAGCAGGGATGAAAAAGAACTAGCAAGAATGATATGGGCAGGGTGTGTCTGGTGATGGATGAAAGAGGAATGTACGAGGTGGAATCAAGATTGCGTGGTCTCAGTATTCAACACTCCCAATATTCGTAGAGCCAGCTACAGGCTTCTAAGCAAAACTGTGGGCCCAGCACTTTTTGTTTTACAAATAAAGCACTGGTTGCCAACGCCTATATCAATTTGGGGTAAACCATAATATACCCTTACTTTCTTTATATTTTGGTAGCACAATGTTTCTGTTGTTGATATTTCAACATGCAATCCTGAGAAGGATGATGCCCTCAAAGTAAGAGAAGACTATGCTAAGTTTTGCTCATTGGCGTGTATTTCACAATTTTAATGTGGTCTTGTATCATATTTGTTTCTTAAGATAAATTTGTGACATGAAGTGGGGAGTCACATAAATCTAATTAAATTGTACACACGTAGAATTATGTGAGTTTTAATCACTTCAAGAAGGAGAAATAATGTTTCCTCCTTTTCCTTACGTGTTGCTTGTTAGGCCCTTATTTTAGTTGCTATGTAACGTAACCTGCATTTGCAATTCTGCACATTTGGAGAAAGTATCAATTTTGAATAATATTTTATTTTAATTTAAAATTAGCCTACATTTAACATGACAACTTCTTTACTCAAGTAGGAATCAATGCACAGTGCATTACAATCTTAAGTAAATCAAACAAAAAGTACATCTAGGCGAAACTGTAATTACGCCAGAGAACTTCATGAAATCAATTTTGCATTACGCAAAATTCATGGAATTTCTCGAAATGGCACATTACATGATTTCCCTTAATTTTTTTAACCCGAGCTCGTTTCTAGTGAGATACCAAAAGGTGACATTTCGCACAGAAAATGTCTTGCCGAGATAATTTTTTTACTCGAACCAGTCTTCTGCCAGTGTCTAACTAGACTTTTTAACGCAAGGTACACGCTGCGGTAAAAACTATGAAGCGAGATACCTGCAACTCATATTACACTACAAAATCATAATTCACAACATTTCATAGAATTATATAAAGTTGCTCGAAAATTTCATGTAATTATGTTAAATTATCCCAAAAAAGTATTTGATATTGTCGGACCCTAATAAAAAGACACTTTAAAAGACTACAGGCCTCATTTGTGGCATTTTTGCGCAGGGCAGCACACCAAGGCATCTTGCTCTGCTGCTCTATGCCAAAGTGAAAGGGCAGGAATGCACCGTATTTAAGCAATACAGTGCATTACCGTCCTTTCTGCGTGCGCTGGTGCCGTTTTGGCAGCTTAGCACCAATGTAGGCACATGGTGCAAGGGTGCCTCTGTTGCAGGCAGGATTGTTTTTGTGTAAGAAGGCAGTGGCGGCTGCTACTGAATGGGGGTGGCGGGAACAGGAAAAAGAAATTGCACTTACCTGAGTACTGCCACTGCCTCTCCTCTGTCCTTTTTCTACGATGAATGAGGAAGCACACAGGCTTCCAGACTTCCCAAGCCAATTATGACGCTGCTGTCATCAGACAGGGAGTGGGAGCCTGTGATGTTCTCCACCCAGGTTGTGCAATACAGCCGGGTGGAGAACATGCTAAGTGTGCATGACTGTTTGGCCAGCCCAAGACGGCCGACCAAACCGTCATGCACACTTATAAAGTGCCCACGACTCCACCCACCTCCTCCGGTGAGAGCCCAGCCCCACCCAACACCTAAGCCCATACGGAAAAATAAAATGACTGCGTTATTATCATTTTATTTTTCCTTTTTGAACTGCTCTGAGAGCAGTGGGGTGACGCTCCTCCGCCTTAGCGGAGGAGCCGCCGCTGCAAGAAGGGGCACCTCCCTGCACAAAAACAATCCTATGAGACGTTTTCCTCTTTTTATGTGTGCTGCAGAATTCAGCACACATGGAAAGAGGAAAAAATATTTCTCCTTTTTACGCCTCACATCGGGAGGAGTTTGGATTTGATGCTTGCCCAGATTTACATGACTTTGTAAATCTGGGGCAGCATCAAATTCTATGGGTATTGAGTGGGAAAACCCACCGCAACACCCCTGCTCAAGAAACCCTCAGCAGACCCCACGGACCTCAAGAATTACCGACCCATCTCTCTCCTCTCTTTCGCGGCCAAAGTCACTGAGAAGATCGTCAATGCCCAGCTAACAAAAATTTATCGAAGAAAATTCCATCCTCGACCCCTCCCAATCCGGATGCCACAGCAACCACAGCACCGAGACTGCCCTAGTCGCCGCCACAGATGACATCCGCACCCTCCTCGACCAAGGACACACCGCGGCCCTGATCCTACTCGACCTCTCGGCAGCTTTCGACACCGTCTCCCAAGCACACTCACCGCGAGACTCCACAAAGCCGGCATACAGGGAACCGCCCTCGACTGGATCCGCTCCTTCCTCACCGGCAGAACCCAAAGGATCAGCCTACCACCCTACCTCTCCGAACCCACGGACATAAACTGCGCAAGGATCATCGCTCAGCCCCACGCTCTTTAACATCTACATGGCCCCCCTCGCAGCCATCGTCAGACAGCATGGTCTCAGCATAGTATCTTACGCCGACGACACCCAGCTCATCCTCTCCCTCACCAAGGACACCATCACCACCAGACTCAACTTCCAGGAAGGAATGAAGGACGTCGCATCCTGGATGAGCAGCAGCTGCCTGAAGCTCAACTCGGAGAAGACAGAGGTCCTCATCCTCGGACCCTCCCCCTCTGCATGGGACAACACCTGGTGGACCACCCCCCTCGGCAACCTCCCCACCCCCACGGACCACGCCCAAAACCTTGTCAACATTCTCGACTCCTCCCTCTCCATGATCCATCAGGTCAACGCCGTCGCCTCCAGCTGCTTTCACACCCTCCGCATCCTCCGTAAGACCTTCAAATGGATCGCCCCCGAATCAAGGAAGACCGTCACCCACGCATTCATAACCAGCAGACTGGACTACGGAAATGCCCTCTACGCCAGGATCAACAAGTCTCTGCTCCACAAGCTTCAGACCATACAGAACACCGCAGCCAGACTCGTCCTTGGCATCCCTCGACAAGAACACATCACCCAACACCTGCGTAACCTCCACTGGCTCCCCGTCGAAAAGAGAGTCACTTTCTAGATGCTCACCCATGCCTACAAATGCCTCCACAACACCAGCCCCGATACCTCAACGAGAGAATTTCCTTCCACGCACCCAAGAGAAACCTCCGATCTGCCAACCTCGCCCTCGCCGACACCCCGCGCATCCGCAGGGCCAGAACAGGTGAAAGAGCTTTCTCCTACATCGCGGCCAAGACCTGGAATGAGCTCCCGATTAACATCAGACGTGCCCCCTCCCTGAACATCTTCAGGAAGACACTCAAGACCTGGCTTTTCGGCTGAGCGGAGCTACTCCCCCCACCCCCTCCCCAGCACCTTGAGACCCTCACGGGTGAGTAGCGCTCTTACAAATCCCTGATTGATTGATTGATTGATGGAACGCCTCCCACGTGCAGAGTAAGGTGAAGCGGCGATTTGCACTGCCTCGCTTTACTCATGATTTATGAGGCCACTGAAAGCCATGCAGGGTGGCTTTGCGTGGCTTCATTAATCTTTATGAGAGCCCTGCGGCATGCATGTACCATTTTACGTGGTGCAAAAGCCCCTATGTTTCAAAGAAAATCCAGAGACACATTTAAACATTTCTCTTCACTGACACTGCAGTCATTAGTGCACATATGTACTTTGCAGCTATGTATGCCCCCTCTGTCATAATCAGAGGGAGTGCAGGCTGTCTGCCCCTACAAGCACGCACTATGAAGAGACATGATAATCAGAGTGAATCAGTGATCCTGCTTCTACGGAAATGTAGGAAAGGACGCCGATAACAGAAAATAAGCAGGTCTCTTTGTAACGCCCCGTTATGGTCTTTTTCCTGACGCTGCTTTACCTGTGATAGCACGGGCTGCATGGACAGTGACATGGGAAAAGGCAAGCATTGAGGTAGCATCAGGTAACTCAAGAGAACCTCAACAGACTCCCCTGGGTCGGCGGTTACTGCCGCTTATCTAGTGTGGGCACTGGTGAGACAGGCCACCAATATTACTGTATACCAATTGGACATGTGTTGGACTTGGCCCTTTTTGGCTAAAGTTCCCTAAACTTTTTGCCTTCCCCCTAGACCTTTTTTCTGACATGGTGTTGTCAACTTAGATGCTTTGGGCACTTTGCCACTGCTGATCAGTGCGAAAGTTCAAGTGCTCCCTGTGTAAAGTGTAATGGTAATTGGTTGTCCCTAATTGGAATGTTTGCCTTACTAGTAAAGTCCCTAGTAAAGTGCACTATGTGTGCCAGGGCTGGTAATGCGAATGCTACTGGTGGGTCTGCAGCACTAATTGTGCCACCCACACAAGTAGCCTTAAAGAGAGATCTCAGGCCTGCCACTGCAGTGCCTGCGCGCAGTTTGCTAAACTGCCATGTTGTCCTGACAAGTGCACCCACTTGCCAGGCCTTACCCTTCCCTTTTATGCACATCAGACACCCCTATGGTATGCCCAAGGTGCCCCTGGGCAGGGTGCAGTGTATGTGAAAGGTAGGACATGTACTAAGGTGTGTACCATGTCCTGACAGTGAAATACTCTCCATTTCGTTTTTCACTGTTGCAAGGCCATCTTGCCCATAGGACAGAATGGGGGAGGATGTGTAATATGTTTCCAGCCTATCTTCCCATAGGCTTAAGATGGAGAGGTGAAGTTTAGTCTGCCTGAATTCACAATTTAATAAGGTGGTTTTTACATTGTGTGTTTAGAAACCACACATTTAGAAGTGGCTGGTTTTTTTGTTCTAACAATTCTGTGTGTCTCTGCCTGGTTGTGGATTGACTGTCTGGATTTGAATGTGATAGGATCTGGGAAATGTCCTGACCCAGGGGAGGAGGTGAGACAGCAACAGGCTGACCTGCATCTGGAGTGTAGGGGGGAGGAGGTGAAGAGGCCTGGGCTGCCACCATAAAACAATGGATCCATCTCCTGCTGAGTGATTGAAGACCCAGACCCCCACTATCAAAGGAAAAAGGTGTCACTGGCAGGGAGACACCCAGAACTGGTTTAGACAGGGGTCAGTGCCCCCTGAACACAAAGACTTCAAAGACATTTAGGGGTATAACTATGAGAGCTGAAACCCCTGAACGTTGGACTGATCAAGACTGAAAAGGATTGAAACTACTTTGTGGTCAAGAGGAACCTCTGCCAAGGAAGAAACAGCTGAAGAGACTGAAGGAAAGGACTGACCCTTGCTGTGTGTTCTGGGGCTGGCCTGCAGTTTGCTGATTTAACCAAGGAGAGGCTAAGGGACTTTGCTGTGTGCTGTGTCCCCCTGCTTGAGAGGACTTTGCTGTGTGCTGTGTCCTGAAGTAACTTGTCCCCAAGGGCCCAAGGAGAGCTGGCTCCCTGTGGCGAAACTCAGGAACATAAAAGTTTCCAGGTGGGTCTCAGCGACGCTGTATGTGCTTCGTGCAGCCTGAGACCTGCGTAAGAACTGCCCCGTGATCGTGTGCACACGGAGTCCAAGTGAGTCTCAGCGACGCTGTGTGCATGTGCTTCATGCAGCCTGAGACTTTCGTGAGGATTGCCCTTTGATCGTGTGCACCCGGAGTCCAAGTGAGTCTCAGCGACGCTGTGTGCGTGTGCTTGGTGCAGCCTGAGACCTTCGTGAGGATTGCCCTGTGATCGTGTGCACCCGGAGTCCAAGTGAGTCTCAGCGATGCTGTGTGCGTGTGCTTCGTGCAGCCTGCGACCTTCGTGAGGATTGCCCTGTGATCGTGTGCACCCGGAGCTCAAGTGAGTCTCAGCGACGCTGTGTGCGTGTGCCCTGTTGCAGCCTGAGACCTTCGTGAGAATTGCCCCTTGACGGTGTGTCCCAGAGCAGTCTTATTCTCTGCGTCGATCGAGCAGCATGACCAGAGCTGCTGTGCTCGTCATTGCCATCGGCCCGAACCGGCATCCCCAGAGGAGCTGTGCCGCCAGCCCGAGCCTGCCTTTGCCAAAGAGAGACCTCGAACAATCATCGTCGGGGGTCCGAGATCCACTGCACAAGATCAACGAAGTCGCACCGGAGGCCCAAGTCGCGAGGAGAGGAGAGTGAGATCGCACCCCCCAGGTAACGCTCAGCGAGCGTGCATGTGTCGCCGCCTGGGGTGGGGTGCGGGCTCCGAGAGAAACGCTCTCGGCCTTTCCCATCTTTGCAGCGCGAGCCTCCGCTCAAGACTGTATCGCAGCCCGTACTTGCCGAGGAGTGGCAGTACCGGGCCGGAGTGTGGAGCTGCACTTGTTTTCCATCATAACAGTGTTGGGGGCATGTTTTGGCAGTAGCTGACCGCGAGTCAGTAAGAGTGGCATAGAGACCGTGCAGAGCACCGCGATCGGTGCTGAAGTATCTTATTTTTGCATTACGAACTGCCTGATTGTTGCATTACGAAGTGCCCTATTTTTGCATTACGAACTGCCTGATTGTTGCATTACGAAGTGCCTTATTTTTTGCATTACGAACTGCCTGGTTGTTGCATTACAAATTGCATTATTGTCGCATTACGAACTGCCTGATTGGTGCATTACGAATTGCCTGATTCTTGCATTACGAACTGCAAAGCATTGCATTAGGACTGCATTAGATCATTGAGAATTGCTCATTAATACTGCAAGAACCTACCAGTGCTTGCTGGCCTAATAACCGGCAAGGTGAAATATTACAAATACGCATATGTTGGATTTTTATCGTGTGGTCTCATCGCATATCTTTTTTCTTATAAACTTATACTTGTTTTTTCATGAAACTCGTGTGGAGTCAATTTGTGGTGTTATCCCTGTGTCACTGAGAGCGTGGTTGCAAATACTTTACACATTTGCCTTGGAGATAAGCCTGGCTGCTCGTGCCAAGCTACCAAGGGGGTGAGCAGGGGCTATCTGAGAAGGTGTCCTTCCTTTCCCTGACTTAGAAGCAAGGGTCCGTATTTGGCCGAAGGCACCTACCTCAGCCAACTAGAGACCCCCAGTTCTAACAACAACCAATATACTTTTTTCGGGCACGTGATTCTCTATAGGTAGCAAACTAGAGGACTTCTAGCTTCTTCTAGCTTCTTGCAGAGGTGAGAATGTGAGATACTATGACACAATACATAACAATCTATAGATGCCATATGCTTTTGGTGTTCCAAGATCTCAGAAGAAGAGTATGCTTTCTCTTACGAGGCAAATAAGAACACCTACAATTACTATTTATCGAAAAAACCAGAACCACCTTCTGGTGCAGAGGTCGAAGTGCATAAAGAAAAGTATGCGAACAGTGCTCCTCCTGGGTGCAATGGGGCATTGTCAGCGAGTGCTGGGGGCGGGGTCCGATATATGGCTAAAAATAACAAAATATTCTGTAGCATTTTTGGCGGCCTTTCACCTACATGTAATTGTATATAAAATATAATGAACACGTCTTAAATGAAAAATAAATGCAACTTAAATTTATCTGTGGAAAATACTTTTTCAAGTATGACAGCTCGCTGGTTAATGCAATCACTCCACATGTCAGTGGGTGTAGCAGTATGGTCAATAATTTTAATCCTGGTAGTGGACCGGGGAAATAGTGACATGTACTTATAATGCTTAGTAGTCCAAGCCTGTGACAGAAAGCACTGGGAGTTTTAGTTAAAAAAATTATTATATACAAGATAGGTTTCACACAGTGTAAATAGGCTGTGGCAAAATGTGCAAAAAGATTTTTTAAACGTTTACAGTGCTTTCAAAAGGTATGTTTTTAGTAATATGCAGACTGGACAAATTTCAAATTCTATCAATTAAAGCTTATACTGGCTCCCAGGTAGTCTTCATATTTGCCCATTATGCAGTTGCATATATTTACATTTCTGTCAGGTAGCAGGCATCATGGAGAGAAGGCATGTTTCTTCTTTAGTAGCGGAGGCTCCTCCGATAAGGTGGAGGAGCGGCACCCCACTGCTTTAAAGCAGTGCAAAGGAAAAAATAAATCATAATAACAGAACGTTATCATCATTTTATTTTTTGTATTGCAGTTGCCTCCAGATTAGGGCAGAGCGGGGCTGTGCTCCCCGCGTCACAGGGAGGAGGAGTGGCTGATGCTGCACCTAAAGTGCGCATGACTGTTTGGCCGGCCGTCTCGGGCTGGCCAAACAGTCATGCGCACTTTGCATGTTCTCCGCCCAGGCTGTATTGCAACCTGGGTGGAGAACCAGGCATCCACTCCTAATGCACTCACCCAAGTAAAAGAAAGTGATGGATTAGAGTGCCAAGTGTCTCTGTGTCACGTTCTACTGGACTACTTTGGATCCAGTAGTCGATGTACAGTCGGGACACAGTTTAGGATACATGTGATTTCCATATTCTCAGTTTTTTCTCAGTGGGGACAGCCGTGGGTCAGCATCCACACATGGGAACTCCAAATTCTAAGGGCCTCATTTACAAGCCCATTGCACCGCTGGTGCGTCACTTTTTTAGATGGACCGGTGGCGCAGTGTGCCTGCTCATATTTACAAGGCCCCGTAAAGTCACCCTGCATGACTTTTCATGGCCTTGTAAATATGGGCGCCTTTCACGCATTACCCTGATTGAAAGGGGCGTTCCATGGGTGTTGCTGTGGGTGTTACTACACAACATCCATGGAATCTGACACATTCCCAGATTTACAAAGTGTCATGAACCTGGGAATGCGTCAGAATTCTCCGCCTCAAGACACGATACAGGTACGCTGATCGTTTGCCGGTGTTACACAAAGCAATTAAAGACACGCGACGAATTGCGCTGTAAACAGAATAACTCGCTGATTGTAGATACGGCGTTTGAATGGTAACAACATACGGAGACACTAACCCCAAGTATCTATATACAACAAGAGCTACAAGTGTTTTGATTGATCTACTTATCAAAGGGCCTTTGTTCTTCATGTGAATTTAATGTCCTGAAGATGGTCTTATAGATGGACAACGTAAAAGACAGAAACGTCGATGCATCAACCCATTTTCTATTTTGCAGAAGAAATTTTGTGTGTAGGGAATCTATGTCCTATGTATAGGTCAGTTTCCTTGAAGGCCATTTTCTGAAATGGGTTATAGTACATCGGTGACAAGAACAAAATGTTTCATGTAATTGTGGATTTCTGTCACCCCTGTACATGATATAAGTTTGCACCTTTAATCTTGTACTTCTGATTATAAATGTAAACAAAAGGAATACACCCGGCTTTGTTTTTTTATTTTTTTTAATATGTTTTTATTTACAATATAGGATAACAAGATCATCCAGAAGTAATAACATATATAATTACAGCGCCGGGACACCTCTGCTTGAGGTAGCTGTTGCGCTATATAAGCTCCAGTATTATTATTATTATTATTATTATAAATATATGAAGGTTGCACACATAATAGAGTGTCATGATGTACATAACTTGGCTTAACAAATATATCCTGTGTAGCAAGGAACCATTCGTGTAACTGGTCCATTGACAATCAGGGAAGGTTGAGGGTAGGGGAAAGTAATAGGAGAGGGAAAAAGGGTGATGGGGGCATAGGAACAACAATAGAACAGTGTGAGAGCTCTGTGATACATGATACTTGTAAGTGAAAAACTGAAGATCATCTTAACCAAGTATCCTAACATTCGAAAGGGGGTACATCGCAGTGTGGCATGAGGAAAGGGTGACACCCACCGGCTGGGGCAAAGAAAAAGATGTGACAGGCATCGATCCCGTCATGGGAAGAGGGAGAGCGGGCAGGCCGGATAAGCAGAGGACGGCAAGGAGGGAAGCAGAGAGTAGCTCAACGAGGTGGAATTTTGTCCGATTGTGCGCGAATATAGTGTTGGGGAAGTTGGTGACGAGCATGGAGGATAGCAGCATTGGGTTCAGCTAAGCGTAACTCAGTAGTGGTAAGTATGTATGGATGGTCATTGTATGGGGATTCATGGTGGACGTTCGCCATTTTTAGATTCATCCGCTGTTAAGAACGTCTCCCATATCTCGCCTCCCGTGCGGGCATCACCCTTCATGCGGATCAGCCTGAGAGTATGTGCCTCCACCCGAGTCCATGTCAGCAGTACATGAAGCCATGTACGGACCTCAGGGGGGGCAGGGAACTACCACGCCATGTCAATATTTTTTCAATGTACAGAATGAAAGCTAAATCATTAAAACAATGCAAGTGTTTGTCACCTTTTGCGAGCAGCCGCAGCCCCAATAAACAAGATTTAGGAGAAGGGGTGAGAGGGTGTGTGGACAGTTCTGCCACCAATGAAGCCACCTCTGTCCACGTACGCAACAATGGGGCACAAGTCCATACCATATGTAAAACGTTAGCGTTCTGTAGCCTGCAAAATGGGCATTCCGGATAACTGGCTGGGAACATGCGCAGGATGCGGAGTGGGGAGAGGTTAGTATGGTGTATGTAATTGAATTGGGTAAAATGAAACCTGGGATTATGGGAGACTTCCTTAGTTAGTCGCAAGGCATGGGCCCATCCTGTATCAGTTAGGAGCTGGTAAAGAACCGCATCCCATCTGGTGTGGGCCTTTATGGTGTGAGCAAGAGGAGTAGTGTTAAGGGCAGAATACAAGAACGTGACAGCATAGCATGTGGAGTCAGATGTCAATAATAGGGACAGAGACTGGGTTGAAGGCGGTTCGGACTCTCCGGTGCCCCACGTCTCATGAACGACCCGACGTAGTACATGGTAGGATAAAAACAGTCTCACCTGCAGTCCATACATCTTGGTCAGTTCCAGGAAAAGCATAAATGTGACTTTGTTATAAAGATCCCCTGCTTGGATAACAGCAGCGTCGATCCATGGGCGCGAGTCAACTCGCCTTGGTGTCCGAAGTAATAGGGGCAAATCCCAAATGGGAATAGAGGGTGAAAATGGTAGTGTAGAGCCCTTAGGATGCAAGTAGCGATGGCAACGAGTGCGGGCCACCATCATTAGTCGGAATTTATGCATAGGATGAATAGTAGGGTCAGATAGCCAAGTATAAAGTGCAATTCCCTGTAGGACTGTGTGAACGAGTGAGGATTCTGGGCACACCGGGGTCCTCAACCAGGAGATAGGCCACTGGAGCTGTGCAGCAGCGTAGTACACTTTAAAATTGGGAGCTCCCAGCCCTCCATCCATGAGTGTGCGCTGTAGAGTCGACAGAGCCACCTGCCGGCGGACCGAGCTCCAATTTAATTCCAGTAACAATCTGTCCAAATCGCGGAAGACGGATCTAGGGAGCACAAGCGGTAGAGCAGAGAAATAATAGAACAGGCGGGGTAATATTAGCATTTTAGAAATCGTGGGCCTAGGTCAGCGGAGACAGCGGAAGCAAACACCAAGAGGGGAGCGAGCGGTGTATGGAACCAATGGCCTTTTCTAGGTTGCTCTTACGGAGATCACAATCAGAGTGATAAATTTGTATGCTTAGATACTTGAAGGTATCGTAGCACCTACATAGGCGTGAATCTTGGTGGGGCAAGCGGTCAGTAATCGGTATGTGTGAATATGCATTAACACAAGGAGAGGGGAGACCCGGTTATTTGTGACAGTGTCTCTCTTGCCTGTATCCGAGACAAGTGGGCGTAATGCACCCAGGTAAATCAGTGCTTGCTTCACAATTTCTCAGACAGTAAACTTTTTCTGAGATGGTGTGAAAAATTAAACTATTTATATATATATGGTCTTATGCTTGAGTCCCCATCCAGGGAGGATACTTTTCGCGTGGGCATCCTCACAGGGGCACCTCTGGTTGTTGGATATATATATATATATATATATATATATATATATATATATATATATATATATATATATATATATATATACATACATATATATATATATATATATATATATATATATATATATATATAGGGTCCTCACATACAGGTACCACCTGTGGCATGCTTCATCATTGGACCTTCACCCAGACACTGAACGTGAATGGGTGGGCTCGACACGTTTGTAAGTGGAGCTCATTGAGTGGTAGCAGTGAGTGCAGGCAGGGTTGAGTGAGTGTGTTAAAATAACCTTTAAATCCTTTGTAACAAATTTATTATTCTGGGATCTAGGGCTCACTTAAAATAGATCAGCATGATGCTTTTAGGAATTAATGTTCCCAGGCATCTGATAGGTCAACATGTTTCAACCTTTATATAGCCCGTGAAAAGTCAGTAGGCTTTCCTCAGGACCTCGTTTTTACCCTGCTTTTTGCGATTGCTAATTTTCTGTGCAATTAAATAGTAATAAACAGGCACGTTACCATACAGACCATATTTATAGGACCTTTTCCTTGCATGGTTGTAAATGACTTGTTTTTTTAACAGACATCATAGGGGTACCAGGGGGGACGGACTCTGTAGTCACACATTCATCAAGAGTACGCATCTGCTCGGGCTCATAGCGTCTCCCTGTGTCCCTGCATGTTAGTGGGAATACACAGGATTTGGGCCAATTGACCCTCATACAGGATAGCGAGCCAAAATCTTCCAGAATCCGCATTATGCCAGGAAGAGATATTTTCACATCTCGTAGGAAAATAAGGGCGTCATCAGCGTATAACGAGAATATGTGGTGGGAGTCGCATTTGCGCATGCCCCAATCCGCTGTGTGGCAGTGGAGTAAGCAGGCCAATGGGAAGATGAATACTTACTCATTACTCTGGATGTGATCTCCTTACATACATCGATCAAACACAAAGATGGTCTTAGAGCTGTGCAATATTATCTTGCACGTAGGGGTATTGAGTACATGGAACATACCAACATGTTAATCAACATGATAGAGAGCTGCCTAACTAGCAATATCTTTTTGTTCCAAAATACTTATTTTCAGCAGGCAAGAGGAGTCGCCATGGGAGCCAGCTTCTCCCCCAGCTATGCATGTTTGCATATGGGCTGGTGGGAGGAGCTGGTTCTCATGAAAGAACATATAGAGACCATGACAAATAAGGTAAAAACATGGTGGAGGTTCATTGATGACCTCTTTCTAGTCTGGCATGGCACACGAACTGAAGCAGAAAGTTTTATTGCGCAAATTAATAAAAACCAACTCAATCTAAACTTCAGTGCCTGTATAAGTGATAAATCAGTTAATTTTTTGGACATAGAAGTTTACATTGACAATAATAAAATGGAAACACGACTTCATAGAAAACCCACAGCGGGTAATGCCATCCTGCATGCCAGCAGTGCCCATCCAGGGCATCTTATACAAAGTATACCTTATGGTGAGCTATTGCGGCTAAAGCGAATTTGTAGCAATGAGCAGGACCTACTCAAGGCTCAGGGTGAATGCATAAAGAGATTCCGGGAGAGGGGATACAGCAAGAAATGTTTGGATAATGCACTCACCAATAGTAACCAGGGAACAAGAGCAGCTCTCTTAAAAACCAAATTCAAAAGCAAAAAGAGAACCGATACATTAGATGAATTTAGATTCATCTTGAAATTTAACCAACAAGAGGGTGCTGTGCGAAAAATAATTAGGAAAAACTGGCACTTGGTCAGACAGGACCCAGTCATTGGCTCTACGGTCCCTAAACAACCCGCAATAACATACCGCAGGGGTAAATCAATGAAAGACATCCTGGTCAAAAACGACCCATGCGGCCCTCCAATTAAAAGCACTTGGCTATCACAACGGTTGGGCTTCCATAGGTGCAAAACATGTAAAGCCTGCCAACATGGCATATCCATGACTTAATATAAGACCCCATTCGGTGAAAAAGAAATACCTATAGACAAGGTGTTAAATTGTAAAACTGAATTTGTAGTGTATGTGCTGGAGTGCCCTTGTAAATTGAAATATGTTGGCAGTACTATTCTGCAAGGACACAAAAGGGTACTCCAGCACATACGAGCAATCAGGAATAATGATCTGGCATATCCAGTGGCTCGCCACTTCAATGAGAAACATGACGGCAACCCCAAGGAACTACAATATTATCTAATAGATTCCATTCCCATGAACAAAAGGGGTGGGGATCGTGAGAAAGCACTCCGGAAATTGGAGATGTATTATATTCTAAATCTCGATACAAAACACCCCAGTGGGTTGAACGCCACTGAGGAATTGCATGCCAATCTTTATATTTAAACACGTGGGGTCTGGCCTTTACTAACGCTGTAACCTGAGCGATCTAATGATTTAAAATTTTGCACCATCAATGGATATCACAACATTTTGATACTGTGTAATCATATAACTTTTTTATGGAAATGCCAACCAGATTTATATCTATATATTTATATATTTATTACATTTTAGGTATATATTTGTATATATTTATATGGTTACAGAGCTTCAATGATGTATTTAATTGGCTCCTTTTTCTTCTCCTTTCAATAAAACAATTAAAAAAAACAAATTAAAAAAACAAATTAATAATAATAATAAATAAAAAATAGAATTATATTTAAACAGTTTTTCAATTAATACACTAATATGTAGCCAAACCGCTCACAAAGACTCTATATAGGAATGTTTTCTTATATGTAAAAAAATGTTTTATTCGGTTTTTAAGCACAGTTATCATTTATCACTTTTAACACATAAAAATTTTCTTTTGGGTGGAGCATGATGGTACAGGCAAATAACAGTGTAAATAGGAAGAATATTGTAAATGGATGAAATCAATCAGGGGCATTTATAACTATTTTCAGATCTAGCTTACAGACAGAGTTTTTAGGTAGTTGTCAGGTATTAAAACTAGGATTAAATTACATCAAAAAACAGATTTATCTGTTTATTTCTGCAAATGCAGCGGATATTTATGGGCGTATATATTTTTATATGTATTTATTATATATATTTTTATATATATTTATATTGATGTATTAATTGTGTGTTTAAATATGTTTCTTAAACAACTTTCAGTTTTTATAAAACTTGCATTTATGCAGAAATAATTCATGTCGACAAAAGTTTACATTATACATGCAATTGAATGACAGTAAATGTAGACAACTATGCTCTAAACAATTGTCAGCAAATCAAATATTAATCAATTTGCCTGCCACTTTGTTCAAATCGCACTGTCACTTTAAGATGTTAATCACAAAAAAAATGAGGAAAAAGTATTTAATTGGACTGTCATGGCCGATAGCGCGTCATGTGATCAAGTCCCCTGTGAGGGACGAAACGCGTCATGGCTGCTGCACTTCTTGGGGAGTTTGATTAAAATTGCAGTTGACGAACCACGGTGGTCCGCGCTCTTTCCTGGTGCCTTAGCAGATTGGCCAAGCGAGAAGGAGTTTATTTGGATATATATATATATATATATATATATATATATATAGGGTCCTCACATACAGGTACCACCCAAGGCATGCTTCATCATTGGACCCTCACCCAGACACTGAACGTGAATGGGTGGGCTCGACACATTTGTAAGTGGAGCTCATTGAGTGGTAGCAGTGAGTGCAGGCAGGGTTGAGTGAGTGTGTTAAAATAACCTTTAAATCCTTTGTAACAAATTTATTATTCTGGGATCTAGGGCTCACTTAAAATAGATCAGCATGATGCTTTTAGGAATCAATGTTCCCAGGCATCTGATAGGTCAACATGTTTCAACCTTTATATAGCCCGTGAAGGGTCAGTAGGCTTTCCTCAGGACCTCGTTTTTACCCTGCTTTTTGCGATTGCTAATTTTCTGTGCAATTAAATAGTAATAAACATGCACGTTACCATACAGACCATATTTATAGGACCTTTTCCTTGCGTGGTTGTAAATGACTTGTTTTTTTAACAGACATCATAGGGGTACCAGGGAAGGACGGACTCTGTAGTCACACATTCATCAAGAGTACGCATCTGCTCGGGCTCATAGCGTCTCCCTGTGTCCCTGCATGTTAGTGGGAATACACAGGATTTGGGCCAATTGACCCTCATACAGGATAGCGAGCCAAAATCTTCCAGAATCCGCATTATGCCAGGAAGAGATATTTTCACATCTCGTAGGAAAATAAGGGCATCATCAGCGTATAACGAGAATATGTGGTGGGAGTCGCATTTGCGTATGCCCCAATCCGCTGTGTGGCAGTGGAGTAAGCAGGCCAAGGGTTCCATGGCGAGGGCGAAGATGAGGGGGGACAGAGAGCAAACTTGTCTCGTTCCCCTCTGAATTGAGAATTTTGCGGAGATCACTTGTCCTGTTTTAACACACGCTACTTGGGCAGCGTAAAGGGTTCGCACCCAGTCCAGGAATCCCGGGCTGAACCCCATTCTAGTGAGGATTGTGAATAAATAGTCCCAGGATAGCGTATCAAACACCTTCTCAATGTCCAGCAACACCGCTGCTTGATTGTGAGTGTCTGGTGCAGTATTTTGCAGAAGACGCAGGAGACGACAGGCATTTAGGAAAGTGCTTCTGCCCGGGATGAACCCATACTGGTCCGGGTGTATTAGTGAATGTATAATAGGAAGAAGGCAGTTGGCCAGGATCTTACCCAGTATCTTGCAGTCTAGATTAAGTAGGGATAATGGACGGTAGGAGCGGACATCGAGGGGATCTCTGCCTGGCTTAGGTAGTACCACGATTAAAGCTTCGCAGAGTGTATCAGGTAAGTGGCCACGGCTTCTGGCCTCGTTAAAGACATCCCAAAGGTGTTGTGTGGTCTGAGCAGGGAACGTGGCATAATACTCAACCGGTAGTCCATCAGGGCCCAGGGTTTTGTCACAGGGAAATCTGGGACACAGCAGCGTGCACTTCATCTAAGCTCAGTGGGTATTCCAGGTCAGCATGTTGTAGTGCGGTTAAGCGCAGTAAGTTTAGTGCGTTAAGAAAGCCACTCAGGGTGCAGTTCTGTGTCATAGCCAGATTGGAATAAAGCTCACTGTAGTAACCGTGAAAGGCTCCATTGATATCCACCTGTGTGGACAGCAATGTGCCATCTGTTAACTTTATTGTGGCTATAGGGGCCCTCTGTTGATCTTTGCGTACCAGCCACGCCAGCAACCTCCCAGCGCGATCCCCCTTGGCGTGTTGCAAGGCTAAACGTTGCTTATAATCAAACTTGCAGAAAATCTGTTCGGCTTCAGATCGGCACTTGCGTAGTTGTGTGAGCTGTTGACTAGCTGCACCTCTAATAGGTGAAGATCGCGTTCAATGAACAAGAGATTCTAAGTGAGTCTCCTGCTTATGCCCCACGTGGTCGAGAGGCAATAACCTCTGATCGTGGATTTGTGAGTATCCCATTCAATAGCACGTTAATATGCAGTATTAGTATTAAGTGAAAAATATTGGTCTATACATTGGGCGAGGTCAGCCCGGAATACTGGATCAGATAACGCCTCTGGTTGGAGTCGCCATGTGGGAATGAGGGGGAGGAAGCGCCCCCCACCGGACAGTGAGTAATAGAGGGGAATGATCAGATAAAGTATGCTCTAGATATTCCACATCAGTCAGTTGGGCACCGAGGTGAGATGTGCAAACTAGGAGATCAATCCTGGTGTGAACATTATGCACAGGAGAATAAAAAGAGTACTCACGATCTGCTGGCTGTATGAGACAACATGCATCATATAGATGCATGTGGGATGCCCATCTACAGAAATAACGCGAGGCGCGTTCAGACGGTGTCGCATGGAGCGGTGGTATGGAGCAGTCCATAGTCACATCTAGAACACAATTAAAATCACCACCCCAGAAAGGGGAAGAGGTCGGGCCGCAGACAAATGCCGGGGTTAGGGTGTCAAAAAATTCACATTGCCACGCACTGGGGGGTATATCGCAGCTAAAACCAAGGGGGAGTCACCCAAGTCTCCTTCAAGTACTACGTATCTACCCTCCGTGTCCACCCTCTGAGTAGTCCCCACATATGGAACACCCGGTGCTATCCAGATAAGAACCCCACAGGCAAAGGAGGAGGACCTAGTGCCATGTACCTATCTGCGCCAACATGTCCGGAGGGTTTGTATTTCAGTAGCGGTAAGGTGTTTTTCCTGAAGCATAGCTATGTGGACATGGCGTCTTTTATATTCAGTGGTGTTTCAGTGGTATTGCCATGTCACGCACATTCCAGGTCATCAAATGATAGAGGGGACGCTGTGCGTTAGTCTGGGGATCAGGCATAGGTAAGGTAGCAGGCATCAGGTAGGTTGAAATGTATGTGGGTTCCCACCCACCCGTCTATCCCCCAATGCGTGCACAGCGTTAAGTAGACCCATTGCTCGGTGGTAAGTGTCACAGAATAAATCAGTTCCAAACAGAGCTTCTCGCAAGAAAAGAACAATAACATTAAAACAAAACCCCCCCAGGAAAATTGCCATAAAGGCCTCGTCCAGCTAAACATCCCCAAGGCAAGCAACTTAAACAAGGTAAGGAACAGAAACAAAAGTGGCGTTACATGAGAGCGTAAAGTCCATGTAGGAGCTTGCAGGAGACGTGGATACAAGTAAAGGAGTATACGCAGCAGTGTTGCTGTGTCAGCAATGTCTGTTGGAGCAGTGGTGTGGGCCAGTATGAGAAACAGCTCACAGTCCCATGCACATTGTGTACCACTCACAGATCATCAGTGAGCAGTGTAGGGGGGGTGCCAATTAACATCAGGGCCTTGGCGCAGCTCTGCAGCAGTACTTACAGATCATCCGCCGAGGGATTCACCTTCGGTTCTCTAAGACCCCCATCCAGCAGACAGCGAGTGTCACCCGAGTCCGATCCCGACTCCAAGGGGTGAGTATCTCGTAAAGGTGCAAAAGGATTTGCACTGTGGAGGGTGGCATCGGCCACCACACAGCCTGTTCCTCTGCTGCCTGGACCCTAGAAAGGCACGTCCCAGGTGGGCGGCGCCTGCAACAACGTGGCTTAAGGTCTGTCCAGGGATCTTCGGAGTGCTCTGTGAGAAGTGTTTTCAGCAAGTCTTTCGCATGGAGCCATGTCCAGGCATCCTCTGGGGAGTGAAAAAAGTGATTCTTGTCGTCTTCAATAACTCGCAGTTTTGCAGGAAATAAAAGTGCATATTTGATGTCCAGCTCCCGCAAACATTGTTTGACCCATAGGAATGACCCACGGTGACATTGGACTTCCAATGTGAAATCAGGATAAGCCGATATTTGAGCATTATCAAATGTCCATGGGCCTTTGGTACAAAAACACTGTAGTAGCAGGTCATGGTCTCGATAGTTGATAAGGCGTGCTATGATGGGACGGAGGGCGCCAGGCAGAGGAGGGCGACCCGGAGTGCGGTGCGCCCTTTCTATTGAGAAGAAATTCAGCGCTTTCCCGTCCAGTGCAGTTTTCACCAGCCATTCCTCAAGGAACAGTTCTACGCAGGGCCCCTCCGAGCGTTCCGGGAAGCCCAACAAGCGGATGTTATTGCATCTAGACCTGCCTTCGGCATCGGCCGCTCTGTTATGTAAGAGGGTGACCTCCACTTCCACCTTCTTCAGGCACTCCTGCAGGTCCTTATTGGAAGGGTGAAGGATCGCCAGCGCAGATTCGGTTTCGTCCACCCGGGCCGAAAGCTTGCAGTGGTCAGCACGCAATAAATTCACCTCAATCGATGCTGTGTCAATGCGGGCTTCCAGGGAGGTGTTGGTAACCAGGATAGCTTGGAGCACCTTGTCAAATTGCGCTGGGTGTGTCTGCAGGGTCTGCTCCAGATGGTGAAGGCTGGATAGGGTCCTGTCGTCGCGTGCTGATTCCATTGCGTCAGCTCCCATTGGTATGTGCTGTGGTTTGGCAGGTTTGAGCTTACCCACTATCATAAGGTAGTTCGAATTCTAAGGTGGATTGTTGCAGACAGGGTCCACCGCCACAAAACGGGACGACGTCTAGCTATTAAAGATGAGGAAGGATTGAGTAAGACGGCACAGTTAGGCACCAGGCAACTAGTAATGTTAGTGTTTCAGCCAGGAATTGCATGAGTCCCAGTGACCATAATCAGATGGCGGGAGTCAACAGGCCAGAAGATGTGGCATGAACAAAGTCAATTCAGGTTCAGGACTCCACCAGTAACCCGGGGTCCGAGGTCCCCAGACAGGCGACCCCTCAATGCAACTCCAGGACACAAGTGTGCAGCAGGCAGTAATGTTAAGCCCATCAGGAAAGCTCCATATCACAGGATCCACAGTTCTGTGCAGGTATCCCAATCCAGGCAGGGTCACCCAGGATCACAGAGCTCACTCAGGGACAGGGGCCAAGGACAGCGCTGACCACCAAGCCGGACGGGGCAGTTATGCCAGTGACGTATAGGAATGCAAATGCAGCATACCTGCAAGGTACCATGACCAGGTTCGACGGGCGGTAATATGAGGGACACCAAGGTGCCATGCTGGTCGCTCAGTGGGTCGTCTGCTGTATAAGGTCGTGTGTATGTACTCGTATCACTGAGGTAACACAGGAAAGAAGCAGGTGTGTCCCATATATGCCTCTCAGTAGCGCCTGGTCAATGGCAGGTTCCACCAACCAGCAGGCCTCATGGTCCGGGCCCCACCACACATCAGCCAGTGACCAGAGAATTCACAATAATATTTGCGGGGGGTATCACCAGTGGCAGGGGGGGGAAGTATGCACGCACCAGCATTGTGGCTTTTCCCCGGGCACCAATAGAAGTCACAGGCCAGTCACGGGTCCCTGCGGGGTTCAGGCGCCACAAGTGCATTCCAGGCCTGAGGGCAACGGTGGAGTAGAGCACTCCGGACTCTCAGCAAGGGTGTGAAATATGCCGAGCAGTTTTGACTCCGCGTGTGTCATCAGCGAGTCTCAAGCAGCTTCAGGGAACGGCAGCCATCGGATCTCGCCTCACTTGGGACCCCAACTGGATCACCCGGTCCCACAGCGTCCACGAGCTTCAGCCGGTCATATCCAGCCCCACGCTCGGCCAGGGGCCAGGTACTCACGGCTTGTGGGGAGACTCCGCCTAGAAGAGGGAAATCGGCAGCAGGCAACCCGTTAAGCTCTCATGGGTAGCTGCCTCGAGATCCGGCATCCGCCTCGGGCCAACAGCGGGCGCTGCGTAGTCAGGCCTGGCCAGGCCTCGGCGACCAGATACAGCTCCCCTCGCAGTCATCTCCGCTGCCGGCGTCAGAGTCCCAGGAGTCAGGTCAGGGACAAAGGGAGATGGCTCAGCAAGCCCACCACCCGTCATGCTTGAGATGTAGGGAGTAATAGCCGGATGATTGTCAGGCCCACTGCGGGGCTCTAGACTACACGTCCTGATCTGTCGCCATCTTGGCCACACCCCACACCCAGCTTTGTTGATATTTATTCGCTTTGGATTTTTTTGAATTTATGTTGAGAATGTACATTTTTTTAGTAAACATTTTTATTCTTTTGAAACATAACAAATCAGGAGCATGTATACCCCACAATTTATATCGACAGAATCATCTTTTTACCACACAATGCTTGGACATCCCACCCACCTGAATTTACCTTTTTGATGCTACCATTAGGGCATTCACTAGTAATGTTGTAATGGAATGTAGGCATCTTTACTCAATAGTTTGTTGTAGATACGGAGCATTCTGGCCCTTTTCTTTTGACGTACTGCAGCGCATCAGAAAGTCTTGCTGTCAAGCGTCAAAATATAGTAAATGAGGCCCTAAATGTCTGTACCCTGAAAAGGCCAATCATGAGCAAAATTCCAGATGTTCAGAGGATTGTCCTTAGGCATACAACCAATCCCATCTGTGAACTAGTATACCGATTTAGGATCTCAAACAATTCAGTTTCATTCTGTTTCACAAGGACTCAGTTTCTTTTGGTTGCTGCCATTCAATTGCTTCAAACTGTGGAATCCCTGAAACAGTGTGGATATAAGGATGGTTCAAACAGATACAGAATAAGGGCAACTGACCATAGACAACGGGACACCACCCAAAAAATACATACAAAGAGAAAATTCCTTTGTGACCCTCCAGGACTGAAAAGGAACTGAGAGGGCATCCCACTGATATGGCATGGGTAAGGGTTGTGCAGGATTACCCAAGTGACTCTACAAACTTAGACCCCTATTGTATTTCTCACATTGCCACCCGAAGCCCTTGCTTGTGTCTTTATTTTCTTCGATTTGTCACATGCCTCTTCAGGACCTTGATCACTGTGGTCTCTTGCTTACCTCCCCATCAGAAACCCTTCCTTGTGACATTTTCTCACCCGTTGCCTGGGCCTGGAATCCCACTTTGGCCTGCCCATGATACGAATTCCAGTACTCTCAGATTGTGTAATTTATTCCCTCTCCCCCAGGAGCTACCTGGCCTTGCGCCCTTCAGCCTGTCCTTTCCCTATCCAGCCATACCTCTTCTTTGCTTGTTTGGTTCTCCAGCCCATAAGGTCCATGACTTTTGTTATCTGTCCCTCCATTTCTTGACAGCACATGTTAATGTTATGTTAATAATATTTTGCTATAGCGCACGTCTCACCCGGGGGCATCTCGGCGCTGTTGCGGATACTGACAGGAAGTGCGTACCAGGGAAAATCAGAATAAGTAGGCTTTTAGTGATTTCCTAAATTTGCAGTATGAGGGTGTCTCTCGCAGGGTTAGAGGGAGTTTGTTCCAATATCCTGGGGCGAGATAGGAGAAAGCCTTTTCCCCAGTGCGAATTAGTCGAATCCGAGGCACACACAGTAGTGCTTTGTTACTGGATCTGAGATTGCGGCTAGGGACATAAGCCATTAGTTTATTTTGGAGATATAGCGGGCCTTTGCCTTTTAAGGCGTTGTACGTAAGGCAACAAATTTTGAAACGGGAGCGCTTCTTCACTGGTAGCCAATGAAGTTCTTTCAGCAAAGGTGCTGAGGGGGTACCTGCAGGACGGTTCAGTATAAGTCTGGCCGCGGTGTTCTGGACCACCTGGAGCTTGAAGAGCAGAGTATCGCTGACTTCTGCCAAGAGAGCATTTCCATAGTCTAGTCTGCTTATCACCATTGCCTGAACCAGTGTTCTGCGGACATTCGTAGGGAGAAAAGGGAAGATGTTGCGCAAAAGGCGCAGGTTGTAGTAGCAGGCGGTTGTAGTTGCTGCAACCTGATCTTTCATCGTCAATGCTTGATCTAATTTCATCCCCAGGTTTCTTACAGTTTGTTTGGGTACGGGGATGGCACCCAATTTGTGGGGCCACCAGTCGTCCGACCAGATGGCGGGGGCATTTCCAAGCAACATAATCTCCGTCTTTTCTGGGTTTAACTGTAGGCAGTTCTCAGTCATCTAATTGGAAATTGCTAGCATTCCTGAAGCAAACGCTGTTTTTCTGTTTTCAGGTCTTGGCCTATAGTAAACATCAGCTGGGTGTCATCGGCGTATGATATGATCTCAAAGCCGAAGTGCTCGGCGATCTTTGCTAATTGGGCCATATAAATATTGAACAAGGTGGGACTCAAGCATGAGCCCTGTGGTACACCCTTGTCCAAGCGCATTTTACATGAAGAATATGGGCCCAGTATGACCGTCTGCTGTCTATCTGACAGGAAGTGTTGCAGCCATTTTAGTGCCGTCCCCTGAACACCTATTGCCTGCAGTCTTTTCAAGAGCCTTGAATGAGAGATGGTATCAAAGGCTGCCGACAAGTCTAATAGTATCAGTACCACGGGTCTTCCTGAATCCATCCCCTGTCTCAGTGAATCGGTCACGTCCAGGAGTGCAGTCTCTGTACTGTACCCGGGTCGGAACCCAGATTGAGAGGGATCTTGGATGTGATTGTGTTCAAGGTAGGATCCCAACTGCTTATTTATTAGGCCTTCAAGTTGTTTACCCAGAAGAGGGAGCAGGGAGATCGGGCGATAGTTGCTGAGTGATTGTGGGTCCAGCGTTGCTTTTTAAAAAATGGGCCGTACACATTCTTCCTTCCACTCTGCCGGGACAGTGCCTGGTTTTATAGAGCAGTTAAAGATATCTCGGATCACGGGGGCGCAACAGAAGGCAAGAAGAGGTATTATCTTGGGTGGGCATAGATCCCGGGGGGACCCGGACTTGGCTGCGACCAAGGAGTTGTGTATTTCCTCTAAGGAGAAAGGCTGGAAGCTGGCTAGAGTACAGGGGATTACTTTTCCCTGCACTCCTTTCAGGATGATTGTCTCTGTGTCCTGCAGAGGGGCAGCTGGAAATTTAGAGTAGATGTGGGATATTTTTTCCTGAAAGAAGTTAGCCAGCGAGTCGCAGAGCTCCTGGGATTCCACGGGAGATCGGCTGCATGCTTGTGGGGAGGTAAAATCATGTACTATACTGAAAAGGACTTTTGGGGAATTGTTGGCTTGTTTGATTTGGTTGATGATAAAAGTCCATCTGGCAGATTTAATATTCCGATGGTATCGGGACAGAGCTTGTTTGTACTGTTCCTTATCTTGGGGCTCTTTCCTTCTACGCCAGAATCTCTCTAGAGTCTTACATTTAGTTTTTTCTACTTTTAGTTCTGGTGTAAACCATGGAGCTGATGGTTGCCGATATGTGGCGCCATGATTTTTAAAGGGAATCGTTGCGTCCAGAGCCCCCTTGAGGGCAGCATTAAAGGAGTTAAAAAATTCAGCGACCTCAGGATTCTTGCTAGGTTGCTTGGGGTAAAAGACATCGCTAAAAGCTTCCGGAGTAAGTTTATGCCAAGGTCTGCGCGCATCATGTCGCCGTCTGTTGTTTGTAATAATACCCTGAGCGTGAGGGAGTTGGATGTCAAACGTAATTACAAAATGATCAGTACAGGTGAGGGGAAGAGGGGTCTTCCAGTCCAACTGATCTATGTTGGAAAAGATTAGGTCCAATGTGTGGCCGGCAGAATGTGTCGGGCCGTTTACTCTTTGGACGAGGCCTAATAATTCTAGATCTGTTAAGAGTTTCCCGACTTCCGGGTTATAATGTTCTTCCCCATGGAAATTAAAATCTCCTAGCAGGAGAAATGTATTAGAGGCTAGGACATGCGTGGCTATCTGTTCTGTCAGTAGGTCGCTAAAATTAGTCTTTGGCCCCGGGGGAGGGTAGATCAGTGCTCCGTACCAGCTGTCCGTAGCAGATACACTTATCTTAAAAATACCTAGCTCTACAGAGTTATTGCTTATGGTTGAGACCCATGTCACATTTAAATTGTTTTTGAAAGCTATAGCAATGCCACCGCCCGTTTTTCCTCCTCTATCGAGATGGATTAGTTTATAGTTATCAGGGATAGCTATTTCGATAGTTGGGTGATTGGCGGGGTTTAGCCAAGTCTCTGTTAGAAAGCAGATATCCGGGGACAGGGAGGAAATCATGTCCCATATCTCGGTCGAGTACTTGGCAAGTGACCTAACGTTGCAAAGAAGACCGTTTAGGCCGTGTTTTGGTAAATAGGGTCTATTTGCTTTCCCTGGTGATGTGCCCGTTTCGTAGTCACATTGAAATTGAAATTGACAGTTATAACAGGCCACCGGGCCTTCAAGGGTATGCAGGTACCGGTTAGGACAGGTAAGCTGTGGTGGACTGTTAACATTTTTCTGTACTCTAAGCCGGTGTAGGGATTCTGCTGAGTAGTGCAGGCGGTGGGGAATTGGGGTTTTTACCACTAAAGATCCAGGATTCCTGGCTCCTGGCGACGATCGGGCGCGGACGGGTGCAGACGGGCGCAGATGGGCTTGCCTTTGGCGCGCCGGCAGCACGCCCGATGCGCGTCCGTCCCGGCATCAGCTTTTATGGCCGTATATGCCGCTACCGCTAGAGCGTTGACCGCGCCACATCTACAGTCTGTTCCTCTCCTTCCCTTCCAACTCTGGCCACTTGATTAAACAATTTTCTCCCTTTGGCATTAGCAGGTCAGGACCCCTGAGGTGTGTCCCTTCCCTTTTCTTCTGTGCCCCTTCCTTGTATTATGTTTCCCACTTTCCCCCACTATATTGGATCTTAACCTGGCTGGGACGCGATCCTCCATTTTGCTCCTCACTTCTGTCAAGCATCATCCTGAAGGTAGCTAATGGACATGTGAGTATAATTTCATAAGTAGAATGATTTCCTTATCATCTGCCAAACCTCCCCTTCTTGCAGTCTGGTGCCTTTGCCCTATCAGGTCTACCCACTGACCCATCAGGCCATAACCCTAAAGCTCTGTGGTTTCCCAGCCTTGCGTGTACTGTCCATTATTTTGCTTTTACCTTTTCGTCCCCCTGGGGCCCACCATAGCAGCCTTATACTCGATGATCTGTCCCCCTCTTTCTTTCCTGTCCTTGTTTCCTCCCTCAAGCACATTACGAAGGGCCTGGACATTTACAGACAGTGTTGTCTATTTCCACCTGTTTCCTTTTCTTGTTGTATCCCCTGTTGTGCTCTTTGAGGGTTCTTTTATCGCTTTCCTGGCTACCTTCCTAAGTGTATTCCCTCACAAGTTGGACTCGACTTTTTCCTTTATGACTAAAGAATGACAGCCACACTTTTGCTTATCTACCCTGTGTGCCACATGCCTTTTGCTTTGAGACCAAGAGGTGAGCGTCAGCCATTAAATCCATCTCTACGTTTTTTTAATGGATTTCCTTGTCTCTACCTGTTTTCCACCCTAGGTTTTGAGGTATGCCATGCTTTAATCATTGAGAGTTCATCGATTCTTTGTTCCTTTTTCGAAAAACTTCCCTGTGATGTTTCCCACCGGGGCACCTTTTTACATGCCTAGAGGGAGAGCTAACTTTTCTCCCTTTCCCCATCCCCTTCCACAGTGCATGTCCCACACTCACCCTGTTTTTGTGGTATCATTTACTGTGGTTAATTCCTGTTTGTACTGCTTGATGTTTACCAGTTCCCCTTTCTTTCCCACCCACATCTTGTGGTGCAGTTCCTTTCCCTATTTTAATGATTGCCAGAAATTCCCTTGTACAGGCTTTCTCTGTACCTTGAGGTCTCACAGAGGACCACGCTTCACATGTGATGGGTAGAGGGAACACCCAGACCTAACCCAAAACTATGCTCCAATGAGGCTCATGCCGGGATTTCCAGATCCGAACAGCGAGGGCTTCCCTCATAACAAGAACTTTGCAGGTGCTTGGTAAAGCTGGGCCCAAGAGAACCATGGAATGTGAACATGAAAGCCTCTCCTCATCTGACTATTTCTCATATGAAAGAACTTGCAAGATACATCTTATTTACTCCAAAGTTTTATCGATATCGCAATGTCTTCTGTGTGTATAAGATTGTAAGGTTTACATTGCTTGAACTTGTTTGTCTCTGAGGGTAGCCCAAAAGGCAAATTAGATAAAACATCTTGTGTAGATCTAACGCAGCATACTTAGATATGTCTTCCAAAAAGCTAACACAATGTTTCCAACATCGTGAAACACCAAAAAATGCCACAAATGCCAAATAACAGTCCCCAAAATCAGAAACATGGAACATTCATCCTGGTCCGGGTCCGGGTCCGGGTCCTGGTCAGTGTCACTGCTCTCTCCCACGCAGCTCCACCGTTAAGGCTCTGCCCTCGAGCCTGAGCTCCTTCCAGGTAGGAGTTCAAGGCCCTCCTCCACCCGCAGGCTCCTGCCTGGCCTCATCCCTGGTGGTCTAGTGGAAGAGCACCCTGCTCTTCTGCTATTCCACTCTGTGTCCTCTGCTCTTTTTGCGTCTTTTTCTTTTTGCCCTCTCTCCTGCATCTTTTCTCTTTATTTTGCCTCTTTTTCTTTATTTGCCTCTTTTTTCTTTATGTGCCTCTTTCTTCTTATGTGCCTCTTTTTCTCTTCATTTGCCTCTTTTCTTTTCTCTTCCTCTATATTTGCCTCTTTTCCCTTCTTTTACTGCTCTTTTCACTCTGCTTGCCCCCTTCCCGTGCTCCCTGTAGCTGCTGCCCCTGCAGCCCCTCCCCCCAGAGTGTCACTCCCGCCTCCCAGCTGATCGCCCTCCCCCAACTCCTACTTAAAGGTGGCTGCTGCGCGGCAAGAAGAGCAGGACCTCTGACCTTCCTGGTCAGTGTCACTGCTTTCCCCGCGCAGCTCCACAGTTAAGGCTCTGCCCTCAAGCACACGCTCCTTCCAGATAGGTGTTTGAGGCCCTCTCCACCTGCAGGCTCCTGCCTGTGCCTCATCCCTGGTGACACAACAGGACACACACTCGACCCCATCTTCGCCAGAGGAAACAACATTCTCTTCAGCCACACAACGGAAGTGCTCTGGACAGACCACCACTGCATCCACTTCTCCTTTACGAAATCCACCGTATAGAAGCACACATGCCGCCTCCCACGCAGATGCTGTAACAAAGTCTCCAAAGAACACCTCACCTCTGCCCTCACCTGCACTCCTCCCCCAACTACAACAGACGCCAACACAGTGGCAAGCAACCTCCACCAATGGATCGCCAACAGCGCCAACACTCTCGTCCCCCTCCAGAACACCACAAGACAACACAACAAGATAGTCAACTGGTTCACCACGGATCGCCAAGAATCCAAGCGCTCCTGCCGACGACTGGAGAAGACGTGGAGAAACAGCAAAACCCCTGAAGCACGCTCCGCCTACAAAACAGCCATCACAGCACACCACCAACTCATCAAATCAACAAAGAAAAACTTCATCCAAGACAGAATCCTCTCCAACTCCCACAACTCCAAGGAACTCTTCACCATCATACAGGAATTCGCCAAACCCAACAGCGAAGCAACCGACGTCCCGCCCTCCCAGGACCTCTGCAACAAACTCAGTGCCTTCTTTCACCTCAAGATGAAGACACTCTATGACAACTTCGACGACCAAGACCATGCCACCACCGCAACTCCCTCCCCCAACGATGCCATCCAACAGACCCTTCTCACCTGGACCCCCTCACCACAGAAGACACCTTAAAGACAATGAAGAACATCCACTCTGGAGCACCTTCTGACCCCTGCCCGCTGCACATCTTCCACAGAGCCACGACTGCCATCGCACCCGAGCTACGCCGAACTATCAACTGCTCCCTCGAGACCACCACATTCCCGACAACTGGAAGTGCACCAAAGTCAATGCCCTCCTAAAGAAGCCCTCCGCAGACCCGATGGACCTTAAGAACTTCAGGCCCATCTCACTGGTTCCTTTTGCCACCAAAGTCATCGAAAAGGCCGTCAACACCCAGCTAGCAGACTTCATAGAAACCAACAGCATCCTAGACACCTCTCAATCCGGATTCCGCAGCAACCACAGCACTGAGACCGCCCTCCTCGCTGCCACCGACGACATCGGCGCCCTCCTCGGCCAAGGCCACACGGCAGCCCTCATCCTCCTAGACCTATCGGCAGCCTTCGACACCATCTCCCACTGCACACTAGCCACCAGACTCCACGACGCCGGCATCCAAGGAAAAGCCTTAGACTGGATATGATCTTTCCTCTCAGGCAGAACACAGAGAATAAGACTCCCGCAAGAGATTAGATACGGAGTACCCCAAGGATCCTCCCTCAACCCCACTCTCTTGAATGTTTACATGGCCCCCCTCACAACCATCGTCAGAAACCACGGGCTCAACATCGTCTCCTATGCCGACGACACCCAGCTCATCCTCTCCCTCACCAAGGAAACCGACATCACCAGGCGCAACTTCCAAGAAGGGATAAAAGCCGTTGACACCTGGATGAGCAACAGCTGCCTGAAGCTCAACTCGGAAAAAACAGAAGTCTTCATCCTCAGCTCCACCCCATCCGCATGGGACAACACCTGGTGGCCCCCCTCCCTCGGAAACCCACCCACCCCAATGGACCATGCACACAACCTCGGCATCATTTTCGACTCTTCACTCACCATGAATCGCCATATCAACGCCGTATCCTCTGCATGCTTCAACACCCTCTGCATACTTCACAAGATGTTCAAGTGGACCCCCCCCCGATTGCAGAAAAACCATCACCCACGCACTCATCACCAGCAGACTGGACTACGGAAACGCTCTCTACGCCGGAATCAACAAAAAACTCTTCTGCAAACTCCAGACCGTCCAAAACGCCGCAGCCAGACTTATCCTCAACATCCCACGACACAACCACTTCACCCAACACCTCAGTGACACTCCACGAAAGAAGAATAACCTTCAAGCTGCTCACACACGCCCACAACACCGGACCCCAATACCTCAACAACCGAATCTCCGTCCACGCCCCCAAGAGAAACCTACCTCAGCCGACCTCACCCTAGCCACCGTCCCCCATTTCTACAGGACCAGAGCAGGTGGAAGATCCTTCTCCTACCTCGCAGCCAAGACCTGGAACGAACTCCCCCTTCACCTTCGACAAAGCCCAACACTGCACCAATTCAGAAAAGACCTCAAGACCTGACTCTTCGAATGGCCCTAAGGGAGCTTCTCACACTTTGCCCCCCCCCCCTCCCCAGTGCCTTGAGACCCTCACAGGTGAGTAGTGCGCTCCACAAACCCTGATTGATTGGTTGATTCATTCATTCAACATAGCATTAAAAAACATGGAATCGTTAATCATGAAACTTCCAAGGGCAATTAACACTTATATAATAGTCTATCTTATTCAATCATGTCCAGATATATTTAGGATTCACTGTACTGCAACAGGACAAAGCATTGCCACCTCAACAGCACATGTAGCCAATCACACCAAATTAAATCTCACAACCATTCAAAACTCTTTAGTGTAACCATGTAGGCTAAAACTGCTGCTCAGTTTTCTCAGTCCAGACGATGCACAGACGTGCAAAATGGAATAAACTTATTGTTAAAGACTTTCAGTCAATGTATCCATACACTTATTACTCTAAAACCATTTTGGCAGGATCTGACACATTTTTCTCTTCCAATTAACCAATGCAAACCGCTACTAATCCATATACTGACAAACCGATAGCCTCCTTGATTCTGTCATTATATGGAAGCCATATAATTGGGTAATCAATGCTGCTCAACCAAATATAGATCTCAGGTTGGGCAAAGAAGGACTGTTCACTCTGAAGCAAAAGTCCTGCAGCCCATGTACCCAGACACACAGTAGAGTACAGAGGTTCATGATAGCATTTGACGCATCTTATTGTTCCCTTTAATCTCTAGAAACAATTATAAAGCAATACATTGGGCAGCCCGATCTTCACTGCCCAAACACAGACCCACCAGAGTACTATGACTTAGGACAATGAGAAATCCCAGAGCCAACTGGAAACGGTGGCAGTCTCTAAAACATTAGGAACCCATACAAACGGTAGAAATACAGTTTAGAAATGCTGATAACATAACATATGAAGTTTCAGCAGACATTGAAGCTACCATGGTTAGCTCTGCGTGTGTGTGTGTTGTTATTTGCCATCTTTTTCTATTTGTACATGCGCTCATTACATGCTGCTTTGCAGTGCAGGTTATTGGTTGTATCATAGAAGCCGGGCATGTTGCTTTAATCTGGGGTCACAGCTTGGTACCTTCAGTTCTGATTTACATGTAATGGGTTTTCTGTGGGGGTAGGAAAATTGCGGCTTTGGGCAACAGGTCCGTGACTCAAACACAAACCATATTTCTTAAGATCAATCATTAAAGATGCATGCTCTGGTTCAACATCATCGCCAATGTCCTTCATATTAAATTTGCTTTCTACCTTATTCTACTTTCACATAGCATATTTTCGTGGTGCTGCATGGACATTTAAAGAGGCGTATTGTTTACTATTCAGTGGGCTTACACCCCACCCACAGCATACCATTACTTGTTTTCAATGTCACTCTTATTTGCAATTTTTCCATTGCTTAGCTTCCCGTAGGCTGCATGGGCCAAGCATATGTGTTTTTCGTCGGCTTTATTCTTCCTCATCTTTTTGCAACACTTTTTTTTTAAGCATTTCAGTATTATTCAAGGATGTGCAATGTGCTTTCCTACTTTTTACATAGGTATATGGCTTCTTATTTTTGTTGTTTTCACCCTAACTGCCCTCTTTATCGACACTTTAGTTACTTACACCCACAACTGTACAACTATATGCCACTCTTCTTCACTCCTCACCAATGCACTCTACCCCACACCATTCTACAACACTCTACTTTATGCCACTCCGCTCTACTCCACGGTACTCCACCCCACTCTTTTCCATTCTACTCTATGCCACTGTACTCTACGCTACTTTACTCCACTCTATGCAACTCTATGCCACTCCACTCTATCCACTCCACTATGTCACTCTACTCTACTCTACGCCACTCCACTCTACTCCACTATTCGCTATGCCACTCCATTCTACTTGAAGACACTCCACTCTACTCAAAGCCACTCCATGCTACTCTATGCCACTCCACTCCCTTCTACGACCCTCCACTCTCCTTTACACCACACCACTAACTTTTAGCCAGCCTGAACAGTAGCCATGCTGCTGTACATCATGGTTAAAAATCATTGGCAAAGCCAGTAGCACTCACATAGGCTAGGCTTATTGGTTTTGCCAATGCTTTTTTTCTAATGAGAGCATGGCTTTAAAATGGCCAAAGAAAAACAAAAGTGTATTGTTTATCCTCTAATTTAAAAATGCATCTTAGTGCATCATTTTTAGAATGTTACATGCCTAAATTTACTCCCAGTCATATATTGCGCAGATGTAAATGAATAGACTGTATTGTATCGGGGACCCATGGAGATTCATCTATCCCTGTCTGAAATGCATGGCGATTTTACCCGTGCACAATGACAGTACCGTGCTGAAGCTGCTGTGCCATAGGGGCTGCATGGGAGGTGCTACAACCTGATAAAATCCTTAGTTTTGACCCTTCTGTGCTGCCCCCTTGTCCCGTTCCCTGGAACTCTAGACCTGACCATGAGTCGAGAACTAGAGATATCTGACCAACCTATTGGCACCTCAAGTAGGGAATGCTGATAAGATATTGATTTGTTTACTTCTTTGTTGGCAGATAGCTGGCAAGGAGGGAAAGATGATTAAAAGTAGGCTCTTACATCGAGGGCCCTGCCCTTCAGCTCTCGCCCGGGCACTGCAGGCAACTTGCATCCTGGGAAGAGGAAGGACATACATGCTGCAATCTATCAAGGTCCGCTCTGACGTCTTCAGATAATTCCAGCAGCCTGCTGGGGAGGAAGGCGCTGCATGCCGCCGTAAGGTGCTGTTTTTTTCAAACCCCTTTTGTACACAAACTTTGCTCTTAATACCTGGTCTCTAACATCGCATGACGTTACAAAGCAACTGCCCATGCAGAAGGCAGATTCTCAAGTTCTCTCTACCCCGAGGGTAAGAGCACCAGCTCCTAAAATCTTCTTTTGTAAACAAGCTGCGTTCCTTCCTGTGAAAGGTTAGAAGGTGTTGAGTTATGTTACCAAAGTGGCACTGTTCTTTTAAAAGTAATGTGTCGTAGCTATCTACGGCCGCAGCTCCCTAGCCTCTTGTTAATAGATTACTGCCACAGCCACACCTTCCCTTACCTTTCACTTGAAGCCCACCAGCATCCCTTATGCTCTTTTTCTTAATTCCTTTTAAATATGGAGCATGGGTTTAGCTGTCACTGTGCAGTACGTGCAGTGGCACACGAGCCCAGGCGAACGAGGAGCGCACCGCACCCCCAATTGTGGCTGTGGGCGGTAGGGGCATTTTAACTGCTAGCATTAGGGTCTATGGCAGCCTTGCTGCCCACTCATCTGGGATAGGCCTGACCGTGTACACTATGTGTATTGTCCATCTTTTTAGTGACACATTTATGCTTGTCTATTTTTTTTAACCCAAAACCAGAGGAATATACAGGAATTTTCCACAAGAGCAGTTCAAACATGAATGGCACAATATCCTAGTTTGCAAATGTTTTCTATATAATTATGGCTTTGCCATATTTGCCACATAATACAACATCTGCTGCATAATCTGACAATTTTAACTAATAAATTGTTTGTAGCTCAAACGGATCAAAAGTTACTAAAAAATGTGATTTGTGTTGCTGCGAAGTGGCCAGCCCTTTGCAAAGGTTGACTGATCACCTTTCTCACTGCTGCATTTGTATGTTACAAAGCAAAATCTTTCCTGAGACTGTTAACATGTGTAGAAATGTCAAAATAAAGTATCAGAAAATATACTGCTTTACGCTGCAGCCTTTTTTGCTGCATAATTTAGTCAACACTGCAGCTTCATTTTGTCCTCCTTTGCTACATAATTCCAGTGGCCCCAAAGCAGGCAGCACATGTTAAAAGTGCTTGTGCATGAAGCTGAGAGACTGTAAAGTTTGCAAACTTAGGGCCTTATTTATGAGAAGTGTTGCATCGCTGCGACAAAGCAGCAATGCAACACTTCTCAGTGCGCCCTCATTGCGACAACAAGGATGCGCCGTATTTACAGTACGGCACATCATGTCGCAAGGAGTTACAGATACGTCAGTATAACTGACATATCTGTAGGCACAAAAGTGATGCATTGTGGCCTGGGGGTCCAACATGGCAGATGCGCCTTAAGGTAGCTCCCGTAGCCCCACAAAATCCTTTATTAATCCTGCCGCACCGGCGTGCCTATTTCCATCTGGCACCCTCTACGGCTCTTCGTGGTGCCCCGCTGCCGCCTGGGCCTCTCTCAGAGACACTCATCGATGCTTGCTGCACAGCCCACGGCCGCGGGTAGATTAAGACCTGGAGCGCCGGCCTTGACGTGAATGCGGCCCCCGGGGGAAGTGAAGGTCGCAGACCAGTCTTCCCCCGGGGTATTCGCGCAATGGCCGGAAGGGCAAGGTGGGGGTGGGATTAGAGGGGTTAAAGGAAGGGGCGGGAGCTTGGAGGGCATATAAGGTGTCAGGAGAGGAAGATCCGGCCTCTTTCTGACACCTGAGCACCACCGGGGGGAGGTAGAAAAGTTTGTAGTCGGTTGGAGGGTGGTGGGGGGCAGGTGGCTGATTTGTCGATCAGTGGGGGTTTATGCATCAGCAGTATGTCAGGGCAGGGTTAGGGAGAGTGTCTTCGTTTGCTGTGCCTGATGGAGACATCCGACGCGGCGGCTGGCTTAGCCGCGCTGCATGCGCGTGACCGAGCGGGCCGGGAGGAGCGGTCACGGCCGGGCGTGTGCAGCAGGCGCCGGCCTGGATGGCCTGCGTGCACGGGAGGACGACGGTGAAGGTGCTGCTGCGGTGGTGGCTTGTGAGGAAGAGCCACCACCGGGAGTGAAGGCTACGGCAGGTAGGGGGGGGCAACCTGTTACTGGTGACCGGGAGGAGAGGGGGCAGGAGGCGGAGCCTCGTCACGCGCCTGCGCGCTGCCGCTTTACAGGCTGGTATAAATGCCGCCATCACCCACATGGGAGGGGGTGGGCGGGAGTCCAGAGTGCGCGGCAGGGGAGGAGGCCCAGTATCGATCGGAGGCGTGGGAGTGAGGGCGGGGCTTCCGCGCAGCTACACGCCTGGCCACGGAGGCAGGCAGTAAGTGGAGGGGAGGGTCGGGTCGGGGCGCCGGCGGCGAGGTGGGAGGGGGAACAGGTGTTGCCCCTGCTCGGTACTGGTAGGGAGTTGGCCGGCCGTCAGGGTTGGGGGGGGAGTTGCGAGCGCTGCAGGGCATTGTGGATCCATTGGACCTTGCATGGCACCCCGGGTGGGGGCTCAAACAGTCTTTGTGGGCCTTTTGGGGCCTCCCTTCCGGCGGACTCGCAACCCATAAGGGGGGGGAGGCCTGGGGGTCTCTGGGGGTGGGCTGGTGCGCCGGGGGGGCCCAGTAAGGGAGAGCGAGACCGGGCCCTGTCCGGGGGTTACTGCCTGGGAGGGAGGTGGGGAGGGGCGGGTCCAGGGATGCTGTCGGGCTTGCAGGCGGCACTTTTAGGGGAACAGCATCTCCTGGTCAAACGGAGGAGGCCCTGATGGACACTCAGGCACAGGTTTACGGCTGAGGCCTTGCGGCGGGGGAAAGCGGGGGGAACGTAGGGACTTCGGCTGGTCGGCCGGGTATGTAACGGTGTGAGGGATGTGGCAGAGATACAAGTGCTGCTGCGGCAGGCTGGCTGCAGGAGAACTGATTGAAACCAAGCGATGGGTAGGCTTGGGTCCGAACGGACAATATGGTAACCAGGGGACAGTAGAGAGACGACACGGGGTCACTGATCACGATCTGTTCGACACATGGTGCCGGAGGTGCCGGTTGGCACGCAAGCGGTCATTGGTATCAAAAACATTGGGGCAGCATATGATGGTGGGGTTCAGGGGCCGGGCACTTTCCCCGGTGGCAGATGGGGAGCACAGTGGACGGGCGAGAGGACTGAGGGTTTTTTTCCACTGGGCTACGACAGGTGGGAGACGGGTCTAGGTTGGTTCGAACTTGGCGAAGCCAGGGGGGGCGTCAAGCAATATACAGACACTACCCGCAGCTGGGGCGTGCTAGCGATTTTGGCGGCATTACGTGGGCTCACTTCAGAAGCGGAGACGGGGGCAGAGAAGATGGATCCGGGGGGGGGGGATTCAGGGGTTTTTTTGTGGGCCGATATATACCTGATAGGTCACTCCGGGGACAGGGGGACCGGATCTTAATGACGTTACGCAGGAGGATACGGGGGGATGTCTGGGCCAAGAGGTCCTTCCCGGTTAGCTGGAGGCCATGGGTCCATGGCGCTCGATGTCTCCCGAGAGGAAGACGGGCCTCCGGCGATGACGTAGGAGGTTGCATGCTTCGCATCACGGCTTATCGATTGCGTGGGGCGGGCTTGACTGATAGGCTGTCCAAACTTGGGGGGGGGCTGGGGTTGCGAGCGCTATATAACAGATGGTATAGGGGTTAGTATCAGGGACTTGTTGCATGGCAGTTTCTCTATGAGGGCGGAGGGACACTCGAGCCAAGTGCGGGTTGGATGGCAAGGTCTACGGCAGCGAATAAAGGGTTGGAAAGTGCTACGCAAGGGGTACGTGGGGAGAAGGTACCAGGGGGACAGGCGGCAGATGCACAGGCATGGCCGGGGCAGGTTTGCGGTACAGTAGGGGGTGGGGTTTTAGGCGGGGGAACAGGGGGGATACGAAAGGCGCGAGGCATGAGTGCACGGGTGCATGAGGAGGCTCGGTGAGGGACGTTGTTTGACAGGTGCAAATGGTGCGGCAAGGGCGAGTGAGGTAGGGTATGTGCGGGGATGGCCGAGAAGGTAGGGAACAGGAAGCCGTAACACTGTGGTAGTGTCGTAAGACGCTGACAATATGATATATTTCAAGGGTTTCGTTGAACTGGGAGTATGGTAGTGCAGACCCTGGAGACGGGATGTTATGGTCCAGGGGGAGCAGCAGACAAGGGGGCGGTGGCGGAGGTGACAGGCTATGTAGCGCCTGGCGTTTGGGGTTGGAAAAAATGGGGCACAGGATTTTTCGAGCAGAGCAGCGTCGGTGCAGTGAGGCGCAGATGAGAACGAGGTGTGCCCGGGCATAGGGCAGTTGGGGTGGGTGTAGCGGCTCTGTTGGTGGCAGTTTTCGGGGGCAGGTAGAGCGTGTGTCCGAATAGCAAGGGGAGGCCAGGAGAGGGCATGAGGCAACGGTGATTGGAAGAGAGTGAAGGCCGATGGCTGGGGGACTTTGTTGTTTCCGAATGTGGAAGGTCAGTTCTACAGGTCATTATTGGTCTCATACGAAGGCCGGGCTTTTGTGGTGGGGGCTATCTTATGGAGCCGTACGGTTCTTACGGTTTGGGGGCTGTAACAGCTGTGGCGTCAGGGGGGCCCTGGGAGTGTTCTGTGACGATATAGGTACTGGACATGGGGTCCTTCGGATGGATTTGGGACGACTGCCGAACGAGGGCTAAGGGAAAAAGGACGTAATTATTGCAGGACAAATTATTCTTTTTCTACCACAGGACCTGGGAGTAGATCGGGATCCAGGGAGGTCGCCTGGATGGGTGGCCATTCTTCCGGCATTGGACAGCACAGGAGGCAAACTAGCGGGTGTACAGACGTCACCGGGCGGGGACTACGGTCATCGGGCTGTGAGATGTGTGGGTGAAACAGTGGAATGAAAATGGGGGGGTGCTGTTGCCAATACGGCTGACATTGTGTCACAAGAAATAAGAGGTTGCCCCGATATGAGGGTACATGCGGGGGAAAAGTATTTTGGGATAGGTCAGGACTGGCGTTACCCTATGATGCATGGAAGGGGATATGGTTCAAGGAAACGGAGCGTGGGGGCAACTTGGTCACGTGAATGAATTGTGCATTGCAGGAGAAGGGATCGGGGGGTTATTGAACTGGCCTGACAGGTCATGGCACGCTGGTGATGAGACTGTTTCAAGGAGAAACAGGTGGTCTTGTTTCAAAGGGGGCGCCTTTCACGGACACGGATTGGCCCGGAATTGTTAGTTATTCACATTGGGACACAGGTTTAAGTGGTGGATGGTCGTCCACCGGGACGGGGGCGCCTCTCATTGGACAAAGATGGGCCCGAACAGGTTACGTGTTTACATGGGACGCAGGTCCAGGGGGTGAATGGTCGTTCACTGCGTTGGGGGCACCTTTTACGGACAAGGATTGGCCCGAAAATGTTACTTGTTTACACGGGACGCAGGTCCAGGAGGTGGATGGTCGTTCACCACGAAGGGGGCACCTTTTTTTGGACAAGGATTGGCCCAAAGATGTTGCTTGTTTACTCGGGACGCAGGTCCGGGTGGTGAATGGTCGTTCACTGCGATGGGGGCACCTTTTTTACGGACAGGGATTGGCCCGAAAATGTTACTTGTTTACACGGGACGCAGGTCCAGGTGGTGGATGGTCGTTCACCGCGAGTGGGGCACCTTTTTTGGATAAGGATTGGCCCAAAATGTTGCTTGTTTACACGGGCCGCAGGTCCAGGTGGTGGATGGTCGTTCACCGTGAAGGGGGCACCTTTTTACGGCAAGGAGTGGCCCATAAAATGTTACTTGTTTACGCGGGACGCAGGTCCAGGTGGTGGATGGTCGTTCACCGCGATGTGGGCACCTTTCACGTTTGAGGTTTGGCCCGGAAATGTTACTTGTGTACACGGGACGCACGTTGAGGTGGTGGATGGTCATTCACCGGGTGCTGCAGAGTGGGGAAGAGTTTAGGTGCACAGGAACTGAAGGAGCAAGTGGTCCCACTTAGGATGGGCACCTTTCGCGATCAACGACTGTCCCAACAATAGTATTTTTCTACGGGATGCACGTGGAGGTGGTGGATCGGTCGTCCACTGGGTGCCGCAGGGTCGGCTGACGGGAGGCAAAAGGTGCCCAGGAACTTGGGGGGTGGGGCAGGGAACCGGGGGTTCCCTGGTTGGCAGTACTTTGGAGGGGTGGTGAGTCAAATACGGGTGGATCCACCCCTCGGGGGGGGGAGAACGGTACACAGGTGACTGATAGTGGGGCACGGGAGGCAATGAGCAATGAAGGAAAGTCAACAGAGGATGCTTGGAGGGCAAGTGAAGGTGAGAATGGGGAAAGGAAGGAGGTTATCGAGTGAATGGGGAAGAGTCAAACAGGTGAGATGGTTTTGAGAAGGCTGAATGGAGAATGTGTGGGTATGGGATGGGAAAAGTATATTTCTTGCATTTATGTACTGTTAATAAAGTCTAAATGATTGCAACCTTGTCCTAATAAAATGGCCTTTTACGCTTCAAGTAACAGCGTGGAGTGTAGTTATTGCGCGATGCGTCCCCCGGGGGAAGTGAAGGTCGCAGACTAGTCTTCCCCCGGGGTATTCGCGCAATGGCCGGAAGGACAAGGTGTTGTATTCCTCTTAGGGTGTCCATAAACGGGCTTTCCAGTATCATGTCCTTATATAGGCACAATTCGCCCTGCCCTTATATAGCCATAAAATCCCAGCCCTTATTTAGGCATTAAACCGTGCACTCCAAATACAGGCATGGTCTCTGACATCCGTCCACCCTAACGTCACAACGAGTTCTTGAAGAACAGACCCTTAGGCTGCGGGAGTTTCCCTAGTCCAGGACTATTGATTTCTTCGAGGACTCATATATTATGCATGAACCATTATTCCTTAGGGGTTCATTTATGACGTCTTCCGCTATCCGACTCACGTCAACGCTAACATTCTGAGGTAATTCTCAGGTATAAATATACCTTCCCTAGCCCCTGTAAATCAGAGGAGACCTCGACTTCAGAGGAGCCCGTTTCCCGACCTGACGCACTGAGAAGACGCTGTCATCCCTGCACGCAGAGAGTCCAGCTTCCAGTGATCTGACTTCCCTTGCGGGGTGTTGGAGTTCTTCAGGTATGGAGCAGACTAGAACCTAGAGGGACTCTTGGCATACTAGGCATACTGGGGTTAGCGTACTCTTAGTATACCATAGTAAGGAATACTTCACCTACTTCATACCTCGTCCTATACCTAGGTTAGGTTAGGTACATTGGGGTAGAACTAGATTAGAAACGCATCGTATGAGTACTCGCATTTTTAGTCTGTGTTATTTATGTAAAACATATGTACTAAAAGATAATGTTCTCGCAGTATTATTTATTTCTACTGCTCACACTGTACATTATTTATCTCGCATACTGTCTTGTGATCGTAACAGCACATTTTACTTACACCAGAAACAAGACTGTTCAATAAATCTTTTATTGAAACGCCCGTCTATTTCTTTTTGTGTAACTTGGAGAAAACTAAGCATGCACGACTGAGCTGAGTGAAATAGTTATCTATTGTTTCCACGACTCTGGGACACGTTCTGATTCTAAAGGGAAACACAGTGGTCATGTTTTGCGGCTGCCAGAAACTACTCCCTTCTTGTTGTCAAGGAATTTCTAGTGGCCTCTGAGCTAGCTGGCACAAGTAATTAAGTTTAATATACTCGATAGGGACATACTGACCTTAGTCCTATGTCAAACCTATAGGATATATTATTCCAATGCGCAGAGCCTATTAGGGAAATAGGAGCTACACTACATGGCGCCCAACGTTTTGGTAAGGCAGTAATTCAACGTTAGTTACTGAGTAACTCAGCCGTGCTTTTTCTCTCAAGAGACACCCTACCCATATACTCCAAAAGACATCTGGAGTGGGCAGGGTTAGGTATCCGCCACGGCTACATAGGGCAGTACCCTATATATTAGCTGTTTGGTTTGCTCAACGTTGAAGGATACAGTGTTCCAAAATATTGTGCACCTTGTCTTTGTTTCCTTGAAACTTGTTCTACATCTTTTCAAACAACAAAATGGCTGGCTCCGACACTGAGACCGGAAACGGTGGAGCTGCGGCTGATCCAGCCCAAGCAGCAGCTTTTAACATTACAGGTTTAAATGAAACCGAGGAGGGTGTTATAGACATCGCTCCAAACTTAAGAAGAGCCATCACTCTAAAACTCATAAAACATGGCCTACCCCCAAGAGGCGGTAGAGCAGTTTTCGTGATAGAGGCACATGAATCCTTTCAGACAGAGGTATTCTATTCATGGGTAATATTTCCTGAATCCAATTCAGTAACACACATGTTTCACTTCTACAAAGAAGATGATCCACCAGAGGAATACATTCCATTCGAGGATATAGAAATTCCATTAACATACCAGGAGCATCAGCTCTGGTTTAAAGGCGCCCTAAAACATCACAGAAACATTACCAGGCTCGGTCCACTAGGTAGACCAGGAGCAACATGGCCGATTCTAGCCGGCTACACACCTCATCCTGAACTGGATATAATGTCAGATGAGGACTTACTTGTTCAAATACAAGAATTAATAAAAATCTACAGACAATTGGTCCAATATGTCATGCAGACTTTTACAGTCCAGCAACCATTAACACTTCCAAATCCAACTCCCCAACAGGGGAATACACTAAAAATTACACCACAGACTCTATACGCAGTCATGGGTAAAATGCCCACAAAACGTGAGCAAATTCCATTCTGGATAGCTCAAAAAATTACTCAAATCGAAGCAGTATTTCCAAATACTAGCCCGTATGAGAAACACAGAATACTGACAATCAGTTTACCAATGGGGATCACACCACAACTGGAAGACTGCACCACTTGGGGCTCAGTCTTTGCTGCCATCTATACCAAAACACATGGCATTCCGTCAATTGCGGTAATACCTGATGTCCTGAAACAAATTCAAAACGAATACGGGGCAGAGCCTGCTCTAAATTTAGGTATGAAATTACTGAAAAATTTCGACCAGGTCTCAACAATAATATTATCTAATATTAAAGGGGAGGCAGCAGCAGTGGCGATCCGCCAAAAATTAAGGGAATTTGATGTTACAGAACATCAAACTGAGCTACCAGAATTATAGAACAATCTTATGCAGAATTAGGCAGAGATAGTTTGGGTGGAAGACCAGTGAAGCCGAAGCTATCTGAAAGTCCTGAGAAGGACTCAATTAAACAAACTCCTACATCTTCTAAAAGAAGTGGGAGTCTACTAAACAAAAATCAAACGAGAAACGTTCTCAATCCCGAGGTAGGTCTCCTCAAAGGAGCCCTCTGAAAGGAGGTATAACCTCAGGAATAGGGATAATTTGAGAAAACCTGATAGGTATCAAGATACTGATACACGTTCCTCTCGTCCCTTTCAGATCTCATCACAGACTTCGGAAAGAAGAGGACGATTGGAACATAGAGAAGAACGCGTGAAATCGAAAGACGACAAACATGCTCCAAAAACCAAAGTAAAACCTCAATTCTCCAAAAGAAAGTAGCAGGTCTAAAGATCAGACATGCCGAGAATACTGAGAACACAACTCAAGAACGGAGAATGGGCTCAGACAATGCTGGACAGTGCAGCAGAAGTCACAATAGCTCGCCAGAACCTGAAGGAACTTCTGGAGATAGTGGACTTGAATGAGTACATCACGGTTGAGACTGTAGACACCAGGGTTAGTACTCCACAAAAGTTATATGACATAACACTCCGGATGGAGGGAGACAAACCTAGACAGGTGAAAGCACTTTTTTGGGAAAGACTATCAAAGGGCTATGACATACTTCTAGCAGAAAGGGACTGGCCACCACAATTTGTCAGGGAGTGCCCACATGGCGAGGACATAATTATGCCTGCCTTCTCCAACCATATACCAATGCATCTAAGATATACATATGCCAGGAAATGGGCAGTGGCCCAGGCCCCAGCATTATATAAAAATCATGTAGGATGGGATGAGGATTCACCTCACCATAAAATACATCTGAAACATGAACCAACTGCACGAACGGCAGTATCCAATAAAGCAAGAAGCTAAAAAACAGGTCAGGGAGATCTTAGATCAACTTGAATATCAAGGGGTGATTGAAACATGCACCTCCTCAATGAACAATCCTTTGTTTCCTGTCTCCAAACCAGACAATACATATCGTCTAGTTTTGGACTACAGACACCTAAACACTTGTTCAAAAACTTTTGCAGTGCAAAATGCACATAGCACAGCATTAATGAATAACATTGTGCGTAAAAAATATAAAACAACATTAGACATCTCAAATGGTTTCTTTTGTCAAAACATAGCACCTGAAAGCAGGTACTTAACAGCATTCTCCATAATGGGGACCCAGCGTCACTTTTGTCGACTCCCACAAGGGTTCAAGAACAGCCCAGGTTTATTCTCAGCGAGGGTAACGGAGTTACTACAAATTTATGACAATGAGGCATTGTCCTATGTCGATGACATCTATCTGACAGACGATGACCTGGAAAAACACTTGAACAGGGTGAGCACCATTATACTGGGTTTTGCCTCTGAGGGCTACAAGTTCAACTTTAAAAAGTCCAGAATTGCCCATCTCAATGTCCTATTTCTGGGATATGAGCTTTCAAGTGAAGGCAAGAGCTTGGCAGCTAACTTTCTAGAGAAATGTGCGCTGCTCCAACCTCCAAAAACGCTAAAAAACTTACAATCCATCCTGGGTTTCCTAAATTTTGGAAGAACATACATTCTAAATTACGCAGAAAGGGTTAAGCCTCTCTACGCATTAATCAAACCTGATTTTTCGATCAGAAACTGGACACAGGAACACACAGAAATCTTGCGTTCACTCCAGGCTAACATGTTAGCAACAAATCACTTACAAACACGCATAAATCAACGCAATTTGGTGATCCGAATAATTTCGGGTCAATGTGGATTCACCTACTTAACCTTCAATGAGGGTGAGAAAATACCAATCGCATACAAATCACATTTGTACACACAAGCGGAAATGCGCTTCAGTTCAACTGAAAAAATTCTAACAGCAGTTCAAACCGCTGTAGCAAAAGAAAGAGCCTTAGCCCAAGGGAAACGCATTATTGTCGTAACCCCAGTACCGGCTTTAGAAGCGGTCACAAAAGCAAGCATTCCAAATGCTAAAGCATTACATCCAAGATGGATACAATGGGTTAATTCTCTTGCTGCAACAGATGTTGAATATGTTTTTGATCCAGATTTAAAAACACAAGCATTCCTGCAATATGAACATGAATGTCCTCTGCCTACTGAAATTCTGCCTCTCGATCAGTACGAATTCATAATTTACACTGACGGATCCGCACAACCCGCAACAGGGAGTAAGCAAGCTTACAGTGCAGCGTGTGCAATCGTTAAAGGTCGCATGCGAAATGGCATCTTCAGACCTATGGTCACAAAAACTCAGTCTCTAGGAGATTGTACAGCTCAGCGAGCTGAACTACAAGCATTCAAACTGGCACTTGAAAGTACAGATCGAGAATTCCCCACACTAATAGTGTGCGATTCCTTTTACTGTGTTCAGTCGTATAATGACTATATACAAAACTGGCTTGAAAATGGTTTCAAAGATGCGAAACCCTCACTTGACCCGGCAAAGCTGGAAAACTTTCGGCCAATATCGCTCCTTCCTTGGGTAGCTAAGATTGCTGAGGCCCATGTTAACAACATTTTAATGAAATATGTTACTATCAATAACATCTTGGATCCTTCTCAAAATGGTTTCCGCCCTGGTCACAGTACAGAGACGGCTCTTCTGGCTGTGACAGAACATCTGCGGACCATTCTCGATTCCGGTCATACAGCGGCACTGATTCTACTTGATCTGAGTGCCGCATTTGACACGGTTTCACATGAAATTCTGTTACAGCGTTTGGAGGATGCTGGGGTTGTGGGCCTAGCACTAGAATGGTTTAGATCATTCCTGAAAGAGAGATCTTTTCGAGTTTCGGCCCCCCGTTTCTTTCTTAGGCTCATTCTATCGGGCAGGGGGTACCCCAGGGCTCTGCATTGAGCCCCATATTGTTCAATCTTTATGTTCAGCCTCTTGCTAAGGTGGCTAGGAATATGGGCCTCACCATGGTCTCGTATGCAGATGATACACAGCTGGTGGTGGCCCTGTCCGATGGTTCCACTCAGGATGCCTCTAGGTTTCGGAGCGGCCTGGCCGCTGTGGCAGAGTGGATGACTTTAAATTGTCTCCAGTTGAATGCGACTAAAACAGAGTTACTGTTGGTGGGGAGGGACAGGAGCCTCTGGAGTGAACAATGGTGGCCTAACGTACTTGGTAGTACCCCCACCCCTAAGTTGGTGGTAAAAAACTTGGGGGTATGGATGGATGCTACCCTTAGCTTTCAAGAACATACCAAAAGAGTTGCGGGTACCTGTTTTGGCCTCCTGCAGGGACTTAGGCCCCTGCTGAAATTTTTTGATTCATCTACGCGCCAACTGATTGTTCAATCAGCCATTCTATCCAGACTAGATTATGCTAATTCGCTCCTGTTGGGAGCTAATCAGGCTGAGGTATTGCGACTGCAGCGTGTTCAAAACGCTGCCGCCAGAGCCCTGTTAGGGCTCCCACGTAACTGTCCTTCTACTGGGGCCATCCGGAGGTTACATTGGCTTCCAGTGGCCAAAAAGGATCCAATTTAAGGCTCTTTGCTTATCTTTTAAGATCTTGAAACTTGGCTCGCCCAGTCTCCTGGCTAACTTTCTAGCCCCGTATGCCCCCACTCGCCAGCTGCGCTCCCTGGGACAGCATTTGGTAATTGTCCCCCGTGTGAAGCGCCTTCGGGTCGGAGGTCGATCTTTCCGTTACTTAGCTGCCAAGCTATGGAATTCCCTGCCTCCTCAGATTCGCAGCTTGGATCGCATGGTGGACTTCAGGAAAGCAATTAAAACTTTCCTTTTTCCCTCTGCTTAGTCCTTTTTGTCTTCTGTATATTCCTTACGCCTACCTGTTGTGTTCTTAGCCCTGTTCCTTCTGACGCTGGCAGCGCCGGGACGCCTCTTTGCTGGGGCAGCTGTGCGCTATATAAACTCAGATAACATAACATAACATAACAATAAAGCACAAAATGCTTTGGGAACAAGTAGTTCAGTTGAAAAATGAACTACCAAAGGCTCACGTGATCCACACACTGAGTCATCAACGTGATGGCGTTCACATTGCAGGGAATTCATTGGCTGACGAAGCCGCAAAGGGGGCTGTTCAGACGGCTTCCGTAGCTGCGATCACTCGTTCAAAAACAAAAATAGATGGTGAGATAATGTTGGCTGTCAATGCTTCAAGCAAAGGCAGCAGTGCAGCGTTACCAAAAAAGTTTCCACTCAAGTACTCTTATGTAATTGATGCGAACAACGTTCCTTTTGCTCGAATCCCTGGAGTGGGGGATAGGGTAATTCCAAACATGGAACGTAGAGCAGCCTTGATTTATGAAACACATTTGGGGGAGGGTCTGTCACATCAAGGGATTTCTAAAACAATTTTGAAGTTAAAAGAAATGTACTGGTGGCCTGGAATGAATACAGAAATTCACATATTCATCAACAACTGCTTAGACTGTAAATTACAGCGAGAGAGCCACCAGACACCATGCTGCGAATGCGGCAACCCAATACAGACACCATTGTTAGACAGCATTAGACTATCTACGCGCCTGAGTCCTACTGGATAAAGGCATTCCCACAAATACTGAATCTAGGTTCCTATGGTTATGGCCTCAGCGCTCGGCTGACGCTCGAACTGTTATAAAAGATTTGCGAGTCTTTATCGGCATATACGCAATAGGCACGCTACATTCTGACCAGGGTCCTGCGTTTAGCTCTCGGGCTTACAAAGAAGCCATGGCCATGGGCGTTGCATTGCGGTACTCCTCTCCATTCCATCCTGAGGGAAATTCTGTTGTGGAAAGGAAAAACCGGGACATAAAGCAGTCTATAACAGCTAGGGTATTAGGTTCGGGTGATGGGTGGGTCAAACACCTTAGTGGGGTTCAACGCTCTTTGAATAATCTGCCAAGAAGTTCTCTAGGGGGGGTCACTCCGTATGAGGTCCTATTTGGGACAAGAATGTGGGTACCAGACCTTGAACACGTAGGCACAGTGGTGGACAATAAACCGTTTGATATCAAAGATCGTTTGGCTGTTTTACAGGAACTCAATAAATTAAGAACGCAACAAAGCAACGTATTCCTACAGCCAACCACCACTGGGGAAAAATCGGCGGTCCCAGCAAGGCCTGTCTAGATTCCAAAAGTTGGGGATCTAGTCAGAGAAAAGATTGCGGACAAGAAGGAATTTGGACCTTCTTACAGACAACCAGTACCTGTCCTAGCAGTTCAAGGAACAAGAACAGTACTTCTGCCGCCCCTTGCTGGAAGAAAGGAGAAAAGATTTGTGTCCATCGACCTCATCAAACCACAGTATGTGGCCAATACTAAATAGTAGGCCTCGTGGACTCCGACCTAGTAGCAGACGCACTCCTCTCGCTACTATCCAAGAGGTTCAGACTGAAAGACTGATAACGATCGAGAATTCAGCTGTAACTGATGGAGGACTAAGCAACAACGCTATGGAACTCATCCCTCTTGACAACCAAGTAACAGTTCGTCCAAATACACCTGTCTACACCAACGTGGCAAGTGATGAACTGGTTCCAGTGATTTCTACAAATCCTGATGCAATTCCAACAATTGATAGAACTGCTTCTGGCTATTTCATTAACTTTGATACGTTCTCAGAAGATCCGAGTGAACCTGAAACGACGCCAGCATCATTCAAATTCAAGCAGCAAGTACAAGACTTTCTTCATTTTGTGAAAACAACTTATTTGGTTTCTCCATGGATTGAACTCTGGATTACATCTGGTCTTTTTGTTTTCCTGCTCTGGCTAGCTTTGGTTACAACTGTGAGCATGCTTATAAGTGGCAGATACATCCATGTGAATAATGAAGGAAAAGGCGTGAACGTACTTTTGAAACCTCATAAATCTTCCCATCGTGAAGCAAGAGACTTGTCATCAGTGAACATCACAGCTGTTCCTATACAGGATGGTATAGTGTGGGACAAAACAGATTTTGAAATCTTCGGTCCGACGGAACAATTGAACATTCCACATTTGTTTAAAATTTCACTAAGTGATCTAATTACGTCCAGTACCCATTCAGATGATTGGGACTTTGAGACTGTGAATGACATAACGTTTGACCTAGAAAAATCTGCTGCATTTTCTAAACATGAATATTTAGAGGGTTCATCAGACTATGAACAAATGTATTGTTATAACCACTATGGTCATCATTATTTGCATAAATCTGCATATCCAAGAAATGTGTTTATGTTTAACCAATGGGAACATTGTCCTACACCACCTAAAGGTAGTTCAAAAACATTTGCTAGTAAGTTTCCATATTTTTCAGGATACAATACAGCTGAACCAGAAATGTTTTACTATAAAAATGTAAACAAGACAGGGCTGAAAATTATGTTAACAAATACAAAACAGATTTACTCTGAATTATTTAATGCCCAACTGTCTAGACAGGGTTTCGACTTTTGGAAAGACACAATAGACACAAAAACTGTCTGGGGTACTAAAGAATGGCAAGTGCAGGGGATAGAAGCTTTATTTAGAGCCTGCATCATCCCTGAACAAATAATGTTTTTGAATGAAACCATCCAACAAACGTCTTGTCTTGGATTAGCCAAGATCAAAGAAATGAACACACCTTCTGTACCAACATCTGCCAGAGATAACGATACACAGGCAGTGGTGACAGTTGACAATATACTACAACTCAACAGATCTAATCCTGATTGGAAAAAATGGTTGATCTGGCCCACAGACACGAATAACTGTCATGAAAGATTCCTGAATAAAACTCAGGGCTTTTCTATTAATAGGCCAGACCCAAGATATGTCCAAAGACAACATCCGGGGGTAGTAACAACATACAGTGTAGGAAAATTATGCCTCGATTGGCTGCATAAGTCTACACTACAGGATGTGAAACAACACTTATCCTTACTTAAAAAGGACGCAGACCTTAGGGAATTCTTGCTTGGACCAAGAAAACTGCGTCAACAACGTTTCATATATGCCGGCATTTATGCTGCCTATAATGAAGCATGGAAAGTGTCACAGATGGAGGCCGCAGAACGAATACGTGAACTTGATCGTATTAATTTAGAGAAAACACTCTCTGTGGTCGACAATGGGTTAACAACTTTGTCCTCCAGAATATATTCATTGGATGGCATTGTATCCTCTGCTATTGACATACTAGAACAAGATTTGGCGATGTTACAGCAAGGGCATGTCTCAATTACGTTCTATTATGTTATTAAGCTGGACGCTGCAATCTTTGCGAGCGGGCTATGTGCCTTGGCGTTTCATCAACACATCGGCTCTGTTTGCAGAATACAATCTAACTGATAAACAGATCGAACTGGCACAAAGAGGAGCAAGGTATACAGTGCTGAGCATTGAAAAACTGGAAAAGTTACCATTCACAGTGGCAGAAAAACCAGCTACAGAATGGCTAATTCATGGCAAAATAACATTACCTGTGAGTACTTTTCAGTTTCAGTATTGCCTCAGACAAATGCAAGCAGGCAAATATGAAAGGTTGGGTAAGGAATACATTAAGACATCTTGGAATTTACCGTATACATATAGATGTTGGAGTGGGGATCGTGAAGTGTTTTTAAGCGGTACACACTGTAAACTTGCACTGAGCGGTTCGCTTATATGTCAGGACATTTCTTTACACAGGGCTTGTAATGGTTCTGTGGCAAATTTGTCTTGCCATCAGCAGGGTACACCAGCTGCTGTGATTAATCCAACGTTTGGACAACTTTCTAATGGGAGTTACCTCATGTTGAATGATCAGAGTTGCTGCGGCATGCTGCCAGTCATCCCATATCTAGTAACGGTCAACTCCAGGGTCACTTGCTGTATGCAAGTATTGTTTGCCCCAATAGACACAGTCAGGAGTCGCCTCTATGGCCTTCGCTGAACGTCTCTTTTATAAGATTTGATACTTTGAGCAGAATGAAAGCCATGCTTTTACAGCAAACAGTGCTTTTGACCTCGGCCAAAGAAACCTATGATCTACAAGTGGCAAGGACTTCGGCTGAGATACAGACTTTAATACGTACAAACTGCCCTATACATTTCGTAGAAATGATATCACGTATCTTCAACATGTCTGATACAAGTGGAATTATACATGTATTTAAGAGCATCTGTACCGGTCTGTTAGCACCTTTCCAGGCAATACTCGGAATCATCCCGAACTTTGCACATTCGGTGTTTGGTGGCATACCATTAATTCTAGCACTTGTTGCCGGAATTCTATTTCTCTTCCTGCTATTGCGCTATGGCCAGCCTATTCGCAGACATCACTCCGAGCGAAATGGAGAAAGCTCTCCTTGAACGAAAGTGCCGTGAGCAAATAGTACAGCTATTGGGCATGACTCGTCTACGGGACCTTAATACAACGTGGTTCCTGTCATTCAGACCAATCTGGCAAGATTGCATCTTACCTGTTCTACGATGCCTGCTATGCGGTGAAGAATGCGTGTTGGACACCTGTCTAACATTTCCATCAGCTACGCCAACGGATGTCGATACTCTGCTGGTCCCGATAACGGCCCATGCTCTGTGTTGTCCCCAGAGGCTACCAATCCTGATGTCAGCATTCATTGAGATCTCACAGACGCTTCCGGCTGCTGCTGAGGTACGAGAAAGATCTACAGGCACACAGGTAACAACGGACGCGAACTTTGCTGCGGCACCCTATGCTGGAAGCGAAGCTTCACATCTCTGTGCAATTAATCTGCTACACGAGGTGTTCCAACTGACACCAACTACAGTGGACGATGTTTTGTCTATAGAAGTGGATGATCTCATGTTTACACCAGACCCGTAAACTGACTCTGATTCAGCATACAGTGTTCCAGAGATGCAGTAACAATTTGGCCTTCATTTTTCAAAACAACTTGGAACTCTACCAAAATTGAACTTTTTCCCATTTTTCGAACGAAAATGGCACTTCAATCTGCTTAAAGTAGAACTAGCCTTATAATACAGACTTCAAGGTACTTCCACGGACACTTAGTCAGCTTGTGTGTCTAAAAGAGTTCATTAATTTTCATGACATGAAATGACTTTGATTTTTGAACAACTTATCGATCATTTTCTGTCACTTGTAAATATTACTGCTTATTTCATTCCAATTGCATTTATTTTCGAACTTTATGCCTGAAATGAAAAGCATTTGCTTCAAATGTACAGTACCTTTTGCATTTTTTACTATGTTTTTTAATGCTTTTAAGAAATATTTTTAAATATGCGGTACTCCATTTAATGTTTAGCATTTTAAATGTTTAGCATTTTAGTGTTATCGTACACACGAAAGTAGAGTGGGTGTTGTATTCCTCTTAGGGTGTCCATAAACGGGCTTTCCAGTATCATGTCCTTATATAGGCACAATTCGCCCTGCCCTTATATAGCCATAAAATTCCAGCCCTTATTTAGGCATTAAACCGTGCACTCCAAATACAGGCATGGTCTCTGACATCCGTCCACCCTAACGTCACAACGAGTTCTTGAAGAACAGACCCTTAGGCTGCGGGAGTTTCCCTAGTCCAGGACTATTGATTTCTTCAAGGACTCATATATTATGCATGAACCATTATTCCTTAGTGGTTCATTCATGACGTCTTCCGCTGTCCGACTCACGTCAATGCTAACATTCTGAGGTAATTCTCAGGTATAAATATACCTTCCCTAGCCCCTGTAAATCAGAGGAGACCTCGACTTCAGAGGAGCCCGTTTCCCGGCCTGACGCACTGAGAAGACGCTGTCATCCCTGCACGCAGAGAGTCCAGCTTCCAGTGATCTGACTTCCCTTGCGGGGTGTTGGAGTTCGAGTCTGGCAAAGAGATTCCTACCTCTCTCATTCTTCAGGTATGGAGCAGACTAGAACCTAGAGGGACTCTTGGCATACTAGGCATACTGGGGTTAGCGTACTCTTAGTATACCATAGTAAGGAATACTTCACCTACTTCATACCTCGTCCTATACCTAGGTTAGGTTAGGTACATTGGGGTAGAACTAGATTAGAAACGCATCGTATGAGTACTCGCATTTTTAGTCTGTATTATTTATGTAAAACATATGTACTAAAAGATAATGCTCTCGCAGTATTATTTATTTCTACTGCTCACACTGTACATTATTTATCTCGCATACTGTCTTGTGATCGTAACAGCACATTTTACTTACACCAGAAACAAGACTGTTCAATAAATCTTTTATTGAAACGCCCGTCTATTTCTTTCTGTGTAACTTGGAGAAAACTAAGCATGCACGACTGAGCTGAGTGAAACAGTTATCTATTGTTTCCACGACTCTGGGACACGTTCTGATTCTAAAGGGAAACACAGTGGTCATGTTTTGCGGCTGCCAGAAACTACTCCCTTCTTGTTGTCAAGGAGTTTCTAGTGGCCTCTGAGCTAGCTGGCACAAGTAATTAAGTTTAATATACTCGATAGGGACATACTGACCTTAGTCCTATGTCAAACCTATAGGATATATTATTCCAATGCGCAGAGCCTATTAGGGAAATAGGAGCTACACTACAAAGGTGGGGGTGGGATTAGAGGGGTTAAAGGAAGGGGCGGGAGCTGGGAGGGCATATAAGGTGTCAGGAGAGGAAGATCCGGCCTCTTCCTGACACCTGAGCACCACCGGGGGGAGGTAGAAAAGTTTGTCCACCCACCCACCCTACAGGTCTTAAGCAAAGGGCATGGGGTGGTCTTTTGGGTCTGAGAGTGCCAGTTTAGGGCAGGTTGCGGAGCAGAGACGTTACGGTACTTTGGAGGGGTGGTGAGTCACATACGGGCGGATCCACCCCTCAGGGGGGGAGAACGGTACACAGGTGACTGATAGCAGGGCGAGGGAGGCAATGAGCAATGAAGGAAAGTCAACAGAGGATGCTTGGAGGGCAAGTGAAGGTGAGAATGGGGAAAGGAAGGAGGTTACCGAGTGAATGGGGAAGAGTCAAACAGGTGAGATGGTTTTGAGAAGGCTGAATGGAGAATGTGTGCGTATGGGATGGGAAAAGTATATTTCTTGCATTTATGTACTGTTAATAAAGTCTAAATGATTGCAACCTTGTCCTAATAAAATGGCCTTTTACGCTTCAAGTAACAGCGTGGAGTGTAGTTATTGCGTGACAACGTGCTGGAGTGAGCGACACGCTGCCGGGCGGGCCGAGGTGCGCCCCAGAGGCGATCGAGGCTGCTCTCTGCCCCTGGCGGAGGGGGGAGACCCTCCTACAGTGGTGTGGCGCGCTGCGGGACTGGAGGCGCTGCATCCCACTGTCCTCATCGGCGCCTCGGCCTGGGTCTTGGCGGCCATATCGGGCCGCAGCGTGTGTGCGGTCTGACCGCTCCGGGGTGTGCATAGCGGTGAGTGAGGGGTGTGATCCCCCCAGCCACGGTCTCCCTGCGGGGGACTTTGTTGGCACTGGGGTCTCTGCCCGACGGGATCCGCGGCTGGCTGGAGGCACAGATGGCTAGACCGGAGCTGTGAGTTCCTCGCCCTGAGTGGCGCTGGATACCCGGACTTCGGCAGCCATATCAGGCCGCTGCGCCCCCTGCCCTGTGACATGCGCTGCTGTGGGAGTTTGAAGGGGGAGCCCCGGCCGCTGCTACATTGTTGAACCTGCTGCGGCGCATCCCTGACGGGGCAGACCCCGGGCCGGACTTGCGTGGATTGGTGTGGCCTGGTCTGGGACCGTGCTGATGGGAGACCGGGGGGTGAGTGCTCTATGTCCCCTTCCTCTGCCCTCTCGCTCCCCTCCAGGCACAGCTCCGATTAAAGTCGGCGGATTGGGGGGCCTGCGCTGCCATGGCGAGGTGCCCCGTCTGATCTTGGGGGTGCTATGGGAGGAAGAATTTGGACCTTTTATGATCACCCCCTCAGAATTCTACTATACATCTCCACAGCTCTGGCCCCAACAATTGGCTCTACCGGCTATTCGGTGTGGATTGCGCGGGGCACTGGTGGCGGTGGGCTGGTGAGTGCTGGGTGACCCTGCACCACCCCTGTTCATACGGGCTCTGCTGCGGGACGTAGCGCCCCTGCGGGGAGGTCAAGCGGCGGATTTTCGCCTGGCGGCAGCGAGAACCCCCGGCTGCAGGTGTGGTGTCAAGAAGCCCTGGCGAGGGTGTCCTTGGGCCACATTGACCACGCTCTGCTCGTCCGCCTCGGGGCCCGTGGCTGGAAGCCCCTGAACTGACCATAAGGGGAGACTACGATCCTCTGTGGAGCTGAAGCACAGGAGTGGGCAACAGTACCTGCTGGGGGGGGGGGTGCCCACTCTTGGAGGCGGCTGGGCTAGGTCTCGGTGCGGCTTGTGGGTGTGATGCCCTTCCCCGACTGTCGTTTCCGGCCACCTCATCGGCGTGGTCCAGCTGGAGTCATCGGTCCCACGACTGCCTTGAAGCACTGGTGTGCACCTAGATATACGCCCAGAGGCGACCCACGTACGTACCCAGACAAAATGGTAAAGGATAAATTGCCTGGCGCCAATTCAAAACAATCTACAATGGATAAATACACCGGCGCTGTGGCCCAGCCACCCGACCCTGGGAACCTGGCAACAGCTATACCAGATAATGCAGCGTTGCTCGCAGCAATCACACAATCCAGAGACATGCTGGAGGCTAAGATCGGCGCCGTCGGCTCAGATGTTACCTTACTCCGGCAGGACGCCCAAAACGCGGTACAGCGTATTACCGAATCGGAGTCTCGAATTTCGACAGTGGAAGACACGGTAACCACCCTTCAAAAGAAAGTATCCACTCTAGAGACACCCACAAAGGGCCTTGCGACGTGGGTGGAGGATGCGGAGGGATGTGCCCGAAGGAACAACCTGCGCTTTGTGGGATTTCCTGAGGGTTGCAAAGGTAATAATATGGAGGACTTCCTTACCAAATGGCTTACAGACTGGCTTCCATCTAACTCAATGTCTCCATGCTTCATAATTGAACATGCACAACGGGCTTTATTGCAGAAACCACCACCCGGAGCCTGTCCTCGACCAATTATTGCTAGATTCCTTAACTATAAGGATAGGGATGTCATTCTACAGCAGGCCAGGCTGAAGGAAACCCTGCCCTACACCTCCCACCATATTATGATTTTCCCGGACTACACTAAGATGGTTAAACAGCGCCGACAGTCTTTTGCCGAAGCTGAAGCCCGCCTGCGGGGCCTGAAGATTCAGTATTCCCTGTTTTTCCCGGCCCGCTTGAGGGTGTCCTATCAATCATGGACACACTTCTTCGTGACACCTAAGGAGGTGTTTAATTGGACAGATGAAGCTGTGAAACTTAAGCCCCACACTCCACCTAGGATAGACTCAGACACTTCATCTCGGGGTCCCGGTCCTGATCTCCCCAGGATCAGCGACAAGCAACGTCGTCGGTCGCACTCTAAGAGACGATCCAAAACTCGTAGTAAATGCTGTAAGGCTCGATGGAGGGTCAGCTGGCGCCGACAACATCCTAACCAACATCTGCAGAGCTATATATGGACACTTAATAACCTCGACAGCAAGAATACAAGGGCTACCTTTGTACATATATCTCATTGGTTCTCAGACGCTTTAATGGACAAGGGATGTTCATCGGGGATCCATTGGCAGGGAGTTCAGCTTAGCCCCCATTGGGGGCGGTATGCTCACCGTGCCACGATAGATGCTTCAACGTTTTTGAGGTATTGGGGTGGGAGGGAGGGTAAGGGGGTTTATGGGAAGGTATTGTTTGTTCCCAGAGTCATTATCGTTCATTACATCCATAGTTCCCAGTTGGACCATACCACCCATGCGTCAGCTCACATCTACATGTCCCACCACCACACAAGCCGTCTGCCATGACAGAATCCAGGGGACGGAGACTTCATATTATTAGCTGGAATGTCCATGGCCTTTTAGATAAGATTAAACGTGGGGCCATACTTCGCCAAGCTAAGCGCTACAAAGCTGATGTCCTGCTCCTACAAGAAACCCACCTGTTAGGCAACAAGACGCCGTGCTTGGCACGGTTTGGATACCTCCAGACCTTTCATTCTGGGTTTACTAAGGGCTCCCGCAGCGTGGCGATCCTCATTCACCGTAACGTTCCATATGTTTATGACAAGACATGGTCAGATCCTCAGGGCAGATACATTGTAGTGTCAGGTACACTATATGGCGAACGCCTTATTCTCTGTAGCGTATATGCCCCGCCACCCCTAGCATGGAACCTTGTAGAGCACCTAATGACACTCTGGACGCAGATCCCCCAGGGCCTGATGATAGCTGGGGGAGACTGGAATGATGTACTGTGCCCATTGAACGATAAATGGCGTAGTATGTGGTGATGGGTGGACACGCGGGAATCGAGGCTACAGTCACTGACTCAGGGGATGGGATGGGTGGACACTTGGCAGAGACTCCACCCAACAGACCACGGCTTCACACACTTCTTTGGTGTTCACAAGTCCTTCTCTCGCCTTGAATATATCTTCATATCTACACCCCATTTCCACAGACTTGAGACAACAGAAATCCTGCCTAGAGGCCTATTTGACCATACCCCTGTCTCGCTACAGTTGCGTTTAGATCCCAGACGCTCTCCATTTCGCTGGCGGCTTTCGCCATGGCATCTGCAAAATGAGCAGTACAGATTACACATGCACAAAGCTATTTCAGAATATTTCTCCCACAATACAGGCACGGTTGAGTCCCCTGAAACTCTATGGGAGGCTATGAAACCTGCACTCAGGGGGGTCGATATCGCATTCTGCACTGCACAGTGTAAGCAGCGCCGTGAGAAGCTGATACGGACAGAGGCCCAACTCATTGATTGATTGGTACGCCGACAATTGCTTACTACACAACAAACATATGCCAGTAAACTGTTGGACGAGGCCAAAACGTTTTGGCTCGCTACCCGTAGTCGGATATATCAATGGGGCGATTAATCCAGCGCCCTCCTTCACCGCCTTTGTCAACAGACACTCTGCCCCTTCACTATCCCAGGTATACATGGCCCTGCTGGGGAGGTACTCACTGACCCAGCACAAATTGCAGCAAGCTTTGCCAAATATTTTACAGACTTATATGCTCGTAGGGAGATCCTCATGGAGGGCACTATTCACCAGTTTCTGGCTGACTTGCCTCAGTGGTCCCTGTCTGATTCGGTGAGGGAGGATCTAGACGCTCCACTGACAATTGAGGAGATTCAAGGTGCCTTGTCTGGCATGCGCTCGGGTAAGGCGCCTGGTCCGAACGGCTTCCCATGTGAGTTTCATAAAAAGTATCAATCTCAATTGACTGCTCCATATTTAGCAGCACTTAATGCCGCTGTAGATATGGGGTGCCTTCCACCTGACTGGCGCCATGCAGAAATAGTTGTCTTTTTAAAACCAGGTCGACCCCCGGAACTCCACACCTCATACCGCCCAATTTCTCTTAATGTCGAGGCTAAACTCCTGGCAAAATCATCACCAATCGTATTGTCCCACATATTACAGAGTTAATTCACCCTGATCAAGCTGGCTTTATGCCAGGTCACGCCACACGACATAATATTCGCTGTGCACACAATGCTAGTGCGACCGTGGACCGGCTGGATGAACCGGCGGCGCTTCTCCTAGCAGACATTGATAAGGCCTTTGACTCGCTTAGTTGGACATACCTCTTCGCACTCCTGAGTCACCTGAATATTGACCCCGCCTCCTCACATATATCCACCTCCTCTACACCAACATTACTGCTTCTGTCCGCGTGGCAGACTCGACCTCGCAGACCTTCTCCATCGGGCGGGAAACCAGACAGGGATGTCCCCTGTCCCCCTACCTTTTTGCATTAGCCATGGAGCCACTCGCAGCGTGATTGATGCCCAGGTTCATGACTTTGAGTGGTCACGGGAAGTCTCAGACCGCATAGCGCTATATGCGGATGATGTACTGTTCTTCTTTACACTTCCTAATAGATCGGGCCCGCAGTTACTAAGGATAATGCAAATCTTTGGTGAGACCTCTGGTCTCTATATGATTGCCCGTAAATCCTTCCTATGGCCACTACGGGGGGAGACCAATTGGGTGAATGGACATGAGAGGTGACAGTGGTCCCAGATGGGTTTAAATATCTTGGGGTGTTCCTGTCAGCCTCCCAGCCCAATTCATGGGATAGGAATCTAGCCCCATTATGGACACAGGTCAAGGAACAGGTGCGTTCTTGGTCGCACTTACCACTATCTCTGTTTGACAGATCTGCCATTTTTAAGATGGTTTCCCTGCCTCACCTCCTCTATCAGCTTCAAAATCACCCCTACCCAATACTTCCCACCTAGTTTAGACAACTAAACGCAATCCTCTGTCACTTCCTTTAGGGGGGGCTCAGCACACGTGGCTCTATGAACCTGTTTCCAATCTACATATTGCGGAGGTATGGCGACTCCAGATGTCCAGGCATACCATGTCACTTCACATCTTCTTATCCTTAATGACTGGTGGTATGGCGACATACGAGATCTAGCTTATGCGGTCAAACGTTGGTTAATGGACACTACGTCACTACATATGATCCTATATTCGGGTCCGACACTTAAAACGCTACCGCCCGCAACCAGGATGGTTTTTGTGGCATGGCGGCAAGCGCTCCACAAGATGGGGTGGTGGGGTAGATTGACGAAGGAGACCCCTCTTTGGCATAATGGCCTACTGCCACATTTCTCCATGTTGTCCGGATTCACGGGCTGGGAGGCCATTGGTATCTCTACGGTTGGGGAGGTTATACATGGTCGGACCTTAAAGTCCTTCCAGGAGCTCCAAACAGAATTTGACATGTCCAGCTCGCAGTTTTACAGATACCTTCAATTCCACCATGCATTCTCCCCTATATAGCACACCAAGAAGACATACCCGACTTCCATCCCATCAAGGCCAAAGTCTTTATGGGGGAATTGGGTGACCACAAAATTACTGCGATATACCGTACACTTGTGACCAATAGCCCCACTACACTCAACACAACACGGGATGCCTGGCAAAAAAATCTTGGCCCTATAGATGACGATGATTGGGCCGAGGCGCTGGAGTCCCCGTGCAGCTCGGCCATCGCGGCACGCCTCCGCCTTGTACAATTTAAATATCTCCACTGGGTCTATTTCACTAGACGCAGGCTCTGGTGGGCGGGACTGATCGCCTCCCCCCATTGCCTGCGCTGCAAGGTCGCAGAGGGCACTATCATGCACACCGTCTGGCAATGCGTGGCATTATCAAGGTTTTGGTGGGGGTGATCGCTGGCCTCTCGGAAGTACTGGGATGGGATATTCCACAATCACCACGTCTGGCTATGCTACATATCACAGAAGGAATAGGGGGCAATAGGTATAAGCACCATTTATTATTTCTTGGACTCACACTGGCAAAGCGAGATATTGCCAGGGCATGGAAGGATGCGTCCCTGCCATCGGTGGAGGTTTGGAAGAGGGGTCGTGATTTCTCTATGGGGCTGGAGATACCAATCTTCAAGGTGAGGGGGTGCCCCCAGAAACACCCTAAGATATGGAAGAGGTGGGCGGACTATGGGGGACTCTATTTGGAGCCCATTCCCCCGCATCAAATATTGAGGAATTGGTGTGATGATAAGCTGATGAGCAACAGATTGGATTATAGCTATGCATTTATTCAACCTGGGTGGTTGGGAACTACATGCGTTAGACTACATATTGGGAATATGGCACTGTTGTTTATTGTTTGGGTTTTAACTCAGCTATCCTTAACTTCTACACTGTTAAATATTGATACTGTAAATGTTGACATCACTATTACTACTATGTCTATTGTAATATTGGTAACCCTGGTTACACCAGGGCTGATTCATCTGTCGACAATAGAATTTTGTTGTGGAAAAAAAAAGTGATGCATTGCTGGGGTGTGTCTGAAAACAGACGCAACTCCAGCAATGTGTCCTTTCACATGGGCAAGCCCCATGTGAAAGGGCCTGTGTCACCCTTACGCCTGCCATGAGGCAGGCATAAGGTTTTGACGCAATGCCGTCCTAGAAGTGGCGCACTGAAATCTTATAGATTTCAATGCGCCACTTCTATTAGGCTTTGATGCAGGGGAACGCCCACCCTGCATACATTGCACGTGATGCAGGTATAATGTAGCGCAGGGGTTTACGAAGTGACGCAACTGCCTAGATGCGTCACTTCGTAAATATGGAGCAACGTGGCGCATTATTTATGCCGCAGCAGCGTCACAAAAAGTGACGCAACGGCAGCGTAAATGTGACGCAGGGCTCCATAAGTAAGGCCCTTAGTTTGGTGGGCATGCAAATCCTGCTGGTGAGTTGTAGCTACTACTGCTGAAACAAGGCCAATGGAGGTACCAATGGGTGAGGCGGACTGGCCTCAAAGGCAGTGCCGGCTTTAACGCTGAAGGCTCCCTGTGCAACAATGTTTGTTGGTGCCCCCCAATGACCACCTCCGCAACGGATTGCCTCACTACCACCCTTTAACAGTGCCCCTCAAGTCTCCATAACCACACTCTCTCTCAGATGCATTCAATATGATTTACAGCACCATTCATACCAGTGTAGGGTGTCAGAGCATTTTACATCACACACATTACACAGAGATAATCAATTATAAGTGTGTAAATCACTGTATAGGAAATGTTACATAAGACTAAAGACTACAAGGTGTAGGAGTCACATGACAACCATACTAGTAGGTAGTATAGTTTAATAGTGATTGATCTGGAGAAACACAAACTCAGAATTTCAATCATAATACCATGGTTGGGGGTTCTCTTTAATAATCAGAATTGATTTCTATCCAACTGAACACTTTTTGCAACATTAGGATAATCAAAGATTGGGAGTAAAAACCATAACGCTCTCATTTTTACCATGCAGTTTGTATGCAGCTCTTAGATGACAGTTAATAGCTCACTGTTCTATGTTAGGAATTTAACTTATAAACTGCAAGTGACAAAAGGATCTCTCTGTCAAAAGCAGTAACCCACTGACCTATTTACATTATGTGCACCTTGTGATTTGCATGGTACGTGTTCTTTGCAGCAGGCACATTAACCTTCTGCGCTATCTTTCTATGAGCCAAAACTTCCACTAGACAAAACTCTGACTGCTCTCTAGGAAGAACATTAATCACCAGAGTTATCATTACATTTTTATTGTTGCTGACGCCCCACCTAAAGTCAGCGTCCAGTGCGGTCACACCGGTCGCACTGCCCTAAAGCCGGCCCTTCTCAAGGGTCCTGTGACCTCAGTGACAGAGTCACTGTCACTCAAGGGTGTGCTGCTTCATAGCCTGTCCGCTAGACTGGAGGTGAACTTCAGTATGGATTGTGGTGGACAAGCCTTCAAGGTTAAACCACACTTGCCATTGCTAGGGTCCATCTACTGGTGCTAAGAAACCATGGCTTCTAAGGCCTTGTGGGGCCTTCTAAGGTCTAGCATGGGAATGTACTTCCTCAGGGGAGTGGTCTGGTCATGAAGGCTGAACCTGGTTCCCCAGTTCTAAATTCGGCTACTCTGACTATAGTGCCACGTCCGCTCCCCCACTGAACACCATACTGCTCCACTAAAAGAAACTCACATTGCCTTCAACTACAACCCAATTGTGCCCCTCTATAAACACCTGGAAGCGACTGGATACAAATTATGCACTATGCAAGAGTAATATGCTGACTAAAAAAAATAAAAGTAACAACATCATGGAAAAAGCAAACACTCATAGGGAATGCACGATTAAGTAAATCATGTGAAATTGTAAGCAGGAACAACATGGTTACCTTAACGCTTTTACACTCATTAATCAGAAAGCAGTGAGTGTTTTTGCCTGAAAAGTTAAGGGCAGGAAGGGACCCGTTTTAATGTCCATTGCTTTTAAAAAGACCACATCCATGAACACAGATCTGCGGTACACATTTTGTTTTCCAATCCGCTCATCAATCAAGCATTGCAGTACCTCCAGGATTGGTGCACTTCCTCACCTGGGTAAAACAATGCTGTTCAAATAAAGACAAGAAAATAAAACTAGCACTTCATGGCAAACTCTGTCAAGTGATGCTGATATGTTTGGGTGTGCATAAAATCAATCTGGCCACTTTGCGTCCACTGTGTCTTGCTTTATTTAGTTATTTATTTTTCATATTTTGGACCTTTTATTCCCAAGGCTGCACTTTGGAATAGAAAAATGTAAAAAAAAGACAACATTTCCAGCAAAAGTGTTTTTCTTTTTTGGATCCATTTCACAGGAGAACAAATAAACGACAGGAGGAAAGAGAGGTTGAGAACCATTTCTTGAAGTCATGGTTTTCAGTAAGTGAGGAGGAGCTCGACAGAAAGAGAGGGAATAAGAGGAAGAAAGAAAGGGGGGGTCTCAAAACAACATGGCGACCCAATTATCGCTGTGCTGATATATACCGTACTGATTATCCTAAGTTTAAAACTCGGGGTAATCTCAGATTCCTCTTCCCAAACCTGAGGGGCACTGTCCTGATGATGACTTCATGCAAATACTGACAGTTCAGTTAAGAAATGTCGACAAACTTATTAACATGACAATCTTCTCACTTTGAATAGTTCTTCTGAACATGCATGTATATAGAGCAGTCAGTTCCTTGTGAGCATGTACAGGTTAGCTGATCCGATTTTTTTTATTGCATATATAATTTTTCTAGCACTTACTGACTTTTCATTGTGTTATATGTAGGCCTGGGAAGAACTCACAGAGTTTTGCTCCACGGAAAAAAACTCTGTGAGATTCTGCATAAGTCCGCGAATGGGTTGAAGCATGCGCGTCCGCACATTCGTGCTACTTTTTCAGGCCAGTAGCGCATTGCGCGCTGAAAAATTAGTGCAAACGGCACCAAGCGGTGTTCTCTGCATGGTGCTGGGCCTGATTTTTGTATCCCTTTAATATCTATTTAATCCTCCCCCAGCCCACTCATCCACTCCTCATTTATCTTATTTTTATCAGTATGTGTCTTTGTGTTTGTGTCTTTGATGTTTGTCTTTTTTTTAAAACTTTTTCTGTGACGTTTTGTACTTTTTTGTTTTCCCTTTCTACTTTCTTAGTTCTTCCTTTCTGCTTCTCTGTTCTCTTACTTTCTTCCTACTGCCTATTCCTACCAAGCGCCATGTCAGAGGAGCAGCAACAGACAGCAAGTGGCAAAGCCAGTGTGGCTGCTACAAGCCGCACACCTTACGGTCACCGACATCACCAAGGGGTGCAGCCTCACCAAATTGTTTCCGAGGCAGAGGTGGTCGCGCTTGTTTTTTATTTGCAGCACCACCTCCCCTCCATACTGGCAGCAGGCAGCAGGCCTGAGAGGGAGTGTGACCTGCGGGAGCGTCAGCTGCCGTGGGGGAGTCCGCTCGGCCAACATACTGATTAAGGAACAGGACCTGCTCTACCTGCTCTGGCGTCGAGTTTGCTGGGCTTGGTGCGTACTTATTTATTTTGTGTTCTACAATGCTAATATTTTATTTTCAAATAGCATACTGCTCACACTCAGAGGTAAGTTAAGTTTACGTTACAAATATTATGTGATCCAGCTTGAGCTAGTCAGGTGCTCGGCCATACCTAATCGTACTCGTCGGCGCCCGCTTCGGCTAATTATTTAAGAAGTCATGCAGACTCCTCTGTCCTGTCACTAAGATAATGGTAGTAGTATTATCAGTGAGTTAGCGTTCTGTGTACCTTTCTTTATGTAGCTCATACAGTCCCAATCTCCCAGTGATGTGCAGTATGCATCTGTGCAGTGAAAACGGAGCGTTGGCTCATCAAAGGGGGTTGCGAAGCAAAAATCATTTATTGCAATCCATTAGTAGTTCCAAATGTAGTTTAGGTTTAGGAAATTAGGAATCGGGCTTAGGTTTAGGAAATTAGGAATATGTCAACTCGATACTGGTACTATAGGCGATCTGATTCCAAAAAGTACAATGCTACGGCGTCTGCCTGTCAAAATAGTTTTTGGGAGATTAACTGTACCACTAATCTATTTTTTATATCTTCTTTATTTCTTACATCAGCACCCAAGGGAAAGAGGGCATCGTCTTAGGTGGGTGAAGGTGAAGGAGCTCCCACCACCAGTGCAGTGGCGGATGGAACTACCACCACCAGTGCCGCGGCCAATGGTTCTACTGGCCCCAAGAAGTCCTGTTATTATTATTATTATTTACATAACTTTTACCTCCCCCCACTAACAGAATAATTTTGCCTTATTTATTTTTTTATACTGTGTCCTTTTTTCCCAACTCCTCTTCTATCTAATGTGTGTTAAAATGTTGTTATCCCTGCATTATCCTTTTTCCCATATTTCGTGTTTCGGTATCTGACTTCCTCCTGTCTCTACTAGTCGGTAGCTTTCTTCTGCTTTGTTAGTAAGCTTTCCCTGTCCCATTATATATCTGGTGGACTGGCACTGTAAGACTAAGAGATCAGATTTGTGGTACTCTACTGTGAAGATTGATGAAGGTTGCAGTCCCAAGTAAGCTATTATTCACCAGGCATGTTTGTTTAGAAGGCTTTATTTTTTCATGCTCAAACAGTTAAAACAAGAGAGTGGCCATGGTCATGGTGGACCCCCTCAATGGTGTGTTATCATTCATTTATACAGTATACCAGCAGTTTCCATGACAGTGCAGCATAGTAGGAAAGTATGAGGTCCCATTCCATTTGCCAACCAAGACCATACGTCCTTCATTGACCAATTTATTCCACTCCTTCATTTCGCATCAATGACTCAGAGTCATCATAGCTCTGCCCCTCAATTATGTAAAGTTTTTGGTTGGTTGGCTGGCTTTTCTAACATTGTTAACCAACAAAATGCCCAAAGTTATGATAATAAGTTGGAGAGGGAGTCCCAGCGGTGACAGGGACGGTTGGTGGTAAGTCACATTTCTTACTTTTTGAAAAATTAAGTATACTCACTGTATGTGTTAAGTGAGGCAGATATCCCATCCATTATCATTCATCACCTTCCTGCACATAGCATTTCGCAACCCATGACCTAACTGCAGCATGATTCAATTTTGCACAGCAGTGTTGGCTGTGCAATGTGCATCTGCTTCAGTTGATGCAGTATTTACAAAGTTTTCAATGCACTGTGAACCGAAAACAAGGTGTGTTTCCCAGTGCCCACTCAGTCACCTCCTAGTACTTCACTTCTTTATTCTTTCTTAAGTTCTGTCACAGCCTACCAAAAAAATTGAAAAAATCCATTCTTGGCATGTGCCAAATTTTTCTGGGCTAGTGATTTATGTACATATATTTCATGGCTTCCATAACGGATTTATGCCTGTTCAAATGTTTCCCTTTCAACATTTGTCAAATACAGTGACTGTCTAAGTCAAAGCTTAGCACAGGGGTATTCACACACATTTTCCAAGGGCCACAAAGTTTGGGATGTGATGTTCCTGGGGGGAATGGGGCGGTAAGGTGGGTATGGAACGGTAAGGTGGGTATAGGGGAAGTGAAGCATACATTTAGTGGATGAATTGGACAATGTGAAGCCAGAAAACGTGGGATTAACCCAACATCTCCACTTTACTAAATTGTGTGATCCTAAGCAGTTCTTTTATTTCGCTTTTCCTTCTTTCGTTTCATTGTCACATTTAAGAGGAGCTCAAAATACGTGACTTCAGGATATGTGTTGTACAAAACCTTCTCCTGCTTTTGATTTTAATAAACTATAATGTTGTTCATGTATAATAGGAACCCAGCCCACCCAAAGATTGCACATAACAATGGACTTGACTCTTAGTTCACTATTGGCATTGTTGTCAGTGTGGGGAGAAAATAAATTCTTCTAAATTCAGATTTGAAAACTATCACTTTAAAAAAATACTTCTCAATGCACTGATATAATCTGATGTACGAAGGTAAAATGGTTCTGTATGTTAATGAAATACACATTGTTTGAATTTAGAGAGACCTAATCACATATTTACACCTTTGATGGCTTTGAAAATGAAGGTGTCCCTAAAGTTAAGTGGTGCAGGACAACCTAGTTACTTCCTTACTTTAACTTCAGTTGACCTTTAAATATAGGCTTGCCTGTTTATTCAACATCTTTTTAATATTAGTGCTGAGTCAAGTGAACAGCAGCCCAGAGGTGCTCTTGACCAGGGGGCTTCATGTAAAGGTCAGGAGGGCCTCATGCACCCCCCGGGCCGCACTTTGAGTATCACTGCTCAGCACATGATGATCAGTGATACCCCACTATTCTATAGCAATACCCCTACCTTTTGGGGCTAATGCCTCTAACTTACCCTACAGTAGATTAAGTTAAATTTCCTTACTGCGAAAGAAAGGTATTTGTTGGAAATAATTTGTGGTGGAGGGCGAGGCCAGGCAGTAAAGTGGGACTAAGTGCCTGATTTCGAGTTTGGAGGATGGGATACTCTGCGACAAATATGCCCAATAAAATCTATATCCCGTTCCTTTCCCTGTACTGCAGTGCATCATTTTTCCCACTGTCTACATAATTCAGACAGGATGTCCATGTTTTATATGTGACGTGTGTGGGGTAGTATTATTATTATTATTCATGAGCCTCTTTGGAGTCAGGGTAGAATTGAAAGGCAGTCGGAGAAGAGGAGGGACATTGGAATTAAAGTGAGATAATTGTCCATTACAGCTGCCCCAGCTGCAGAATGCAGAGAGTAGCAAAGTACCCGGCGCACTAGTATGCCTCATTAATTTAGCAAAACAAGAATACTTATGCTGCATAGTGCATAGCCTTACTCATTAATGAGAGGTAATTTATTTTTCTTTCTTAGATACTAAGGACCTTATTACGATGTTGGTCGGACTTGCGTCTGACCAACATCGTTGCGGAATGGAACCGCCCAACCGTAGGTTGGTGGTTCCACCCGCAGAATTTGGACGGAAACATCCATTTTTCAATGGCAGAAAAGGGCCGCAGCACAAGCTATAATTGAAAAATGGATTTTGTAAACATCCCTACACCGTGTGGCAAGCACCATGCGGTGCCTGCCACACGGTGCAGGGATGTTTAGGGGGGCAGGCCCCATAGCGGAGGGCCAGAGGTTAAGAGTCACTTCCTGCCGGCCTTTTTATGGCAGGCGAGCCGCCATGAAAGGGCAGGCGGAAACCGACATCATAATCCCGACGGTGGACCGAGGCTGACTCTGCCGTCATTATGGGATTATCATTCCACTCACCATCACGAAGGGATCTGTGAGCTCGTCAGAAGTGGAGTGGAATCCCCCTGTCGGTTTCCCTCCAACTGCATGCATTGTAATGCGGCGGTCGGAGGGACACCATCGCTGTGGGATGGAAAGCCTCCGACTAGCTATCGGATGGCTTTCCGCCCAACATCGAAATCGGGTCCAAAGTGTCTATTTAGGTTTTTTACTAGGAAATCCTTTAAAAGAAAAAATACTTAGGGGGCCAATTACGATGTCGTCAGGAAAGGCTCCGAACTGGATTCGGATTCTGCGAATCCGATTCGCGACCTATGTTCCCGACCGAATCGGTCACCTTTCCGGACGACTGAGTACGATGCAAGGAAGCTGTCTGGGCCGTCCGAATCGGTTCCGAGCGGGATTCAGGCAGCTCGAGTCGTTCGGAGCCGAATCGTACAGCCCAATGGAGACGGTTTCCGAACAAGCGAGTACGATGAACGATTCGGACAGTCGTTCCGAATCGGTTTGGCCGAGACGAAACAGCTGTGGGAATCAGACTTTGGGGGCCCGTAGCAGGACCCCCTTTACCCGAAGGCCTCCGGATGGGGCCTGTGGGGGTACCCAAGGGACCCCTCTTCCCAACCATGCACAGTGTGGCAGGCACCATGGGATGCCCGCCACAGTGCACAAGGTTTTCCCCACCCACCCCTTTTTTCAAAGGGAGCCTGTGTTCTCTTTCAGAACACAGGCTGCCATTGAAGTCAATGGGAGTCCGACCAAACCGAGTCTGTAACAATCCGGACACATCGTAATCGGTCGGTAGGACTCCCCGAATATGAATCGTTCAGAAAGCATTCCTAACCTGATTCGGTGGGAATGCTTTCCTGACGACATCGTAATCGGCCCCTTAGTTTTAATCTCGTGGTATTCTGGCTTAATTCCTTTCAGCCAGTCAGTGCTTTTATGTGAGGCATGTGTGGGTAAAACCTGGCCCTGTGACTAATCGCATGAAAAATTCCAATGGCCCTAGGGGACCAGCAATGTACTGCTATGTGTCACTAAATAAACAAGTGTTTGCGCAGAGCATTGTTTACAATTTGTCTTTTTTCTTTTTTTTCTTTCTTGATACAGCTACTCTTGCTGGTCCACCACCACCCAGTAGTGGCCTGGTGGACCCCAAAAGTGGTGGGAAGAAGTCCCAGACCCGAGTGGGACCCACGCACAAACCCAGTACACGGATTCCACATGTGCACATGCATACAGATCCACACACACTTAGTCTACAAGAAATCTTTAAAAAAACACCATTACCCATGCAGAGAAACCCCCACGTTCAGCCACACACACCAAATCCTGTGCACACCCACTACACAGACATCCAGGCACACCAGAGGGTACTGAGCAAACAGCACAAACTCTGACCCCACAGACATGCCCCCACCGCACATGACAGACAGCAATGCAATGCAGCCCGAGGAAGAAGAGGTGGGCGAGCCAACAAATAAACATAGAGAGCCAAGCCAAGAGCCCCGCCCTACTGCTAGGACCCATGCTCGAGCCGGTGTCCAAAAACGCACCATGCAAAACACACAGCCTCGCCCAAAATACAACAAAGACCCCCAAAGTCTGAAAACTGCACTTCTCCATCACTCCGAAGACCCGACACTACCATCTCACACAATATCAGTGAAGTGAGAGACATCCATACATGGAACAGAAGACAGAGGCCGAACCTACTTTGAAGTTCAGGCCCGGAGTGTAAAGTTCTAGTTTAGGATGCCTCCGTGGACTCAGAGAATCCATCCTCTGCAGTGGCAGCTGGCCCAGGCTGATAGCAGTAGTTGCCTCTCTTGAGCCAATCCAGACGCTGCTCCCATCAGCATGAGAGCAGCACCCGGATTGGCTTGAGCAGGCCAAACCAGCGCTGCTTATGAGACCAAGGAGGCTGCGGTTGCAATCCCCAGCTCTCTAGGTGTTCAGGTAGGAGAGGCCACAAGTGTGCATGTCAGGTTGGTCATCGAAAGACACCCATGCAACCTGACATGTGCACTAACACTGCACTAAAGTGCAGACCCAGCCAGCTTGTCTGCTGCCATAATTAGGCCCCACCTCTGCCTGCAGAGCGCACACTCATGATTGGCATCTGCCTACAGTGTGCACCCGAACCGCCCGTGGCAGGGCAACTGAAATAGAAAATGGATTGTGGCCTGGGTGAAGAAACCTTTAGACTCATAATGGTATTTAACATTTTTAATATGGGGGTCAGGGGCAACAAATATAGGGGGCGATGCCCTTATGCACTCATGGAGGACCTGCCCCTGCTACCATCTCAGCAGGAGATAACAGTCCAGCTGTGGCGGCACCGATGTAGGCCATCCAGACCGAATATCATTGACTGGTGGCTCTCGAGGAGGAGGAGACAGAGGCATCTGCCACTGCCCTGGGCCCCAGCTCCTCCAGCCAGCCACCAATGCCTCCATCCTGGCCACAACATTGCCAGTGCCGCCAGCAGCTGGGATCTGCCCGAACCACCACTGCTGCCCCCCCACAAAGACTGCTTCCAATGCTGTGTGCTTCGAGAACTGGCGCCGCTCTGCCAGGAGGTGGCACACCTTCGCCAGGAGTTGGGATGCCTTTAGACCCACATACATGAGGCCCCTGAAGCCCTTTTTTAATTTTTTGGCTTTGGTGGGAGGAACTTTTGTTGTGGGTGGGGAGGGTGGGAATTGACAAGGGAACCGGACATTGCATTGGACTTTTCTTTGGACATTTTGGACATTGGTTGGGGAAGGGGTGATTTATTTGGGGAGAAGGGTGGCCCTGTTGTGGGTGAAGAGGGTGGGCTTTATTTATATTGAGAAAAATTAAAGGAAAAAATTATGCCTGAAATCTTGTTTTACTTTTACCTTGCACTACTGCCTTTTAGCGCAGCCTGTTTTTTTAATCTGCTTAAAAGTATATACCAGATAATTATACTCTTGTCCTACTACCCTCTGTAACTATATTTAACAATAGGGGGGCATGCTGCCATTACCTACGCCTATATTGCCTACAACAACCTAGATAAACAACATCTTCTTCTTAATCTTTAGTAGACGTTAGTTACTCACTAAACTAGTTCAGTTCACTTCATAGTTCTCTTACCTGAATAGATGAAACAATGGCTGATACCTCTCTCAATCTTCAAAAACCCTATTATAGCATTTCCCCAGGTGCCATCTTAATGGTGGTGGTAGTAGTAGCAGGCTAGCGCACTAACAGGGAAGGAATCACAAGCAAGGTCCTACTCCAGTACTACCTAGGTGAACTTCTACTGTAAGACTAATCAACATGATTATCCATCAACTAGACTGAAATAGAACACAGAGTTAGTGAGTTATATTGATACCATAACTTTACAAAGACCCTGACCGGACTACCACCATAACACAGAGACCTGGTATTATAACAAAAAACTAGCAATAGTAACTTCTTCTGAGCAATGGAGAGCTAGTGTTTAAACTAAACTTATGAAATCCTCGAGTCAGAACAGGTAGACTCAGAGTAAGAAGTGGCCAATCCTAGGATACCATATCATCCCTCCATCCCTGTCCCACACCTCCAGCACAGTATTCTATGTCAATCCAATATAGCGCCATCAAGTTTTTTCTGTGAAGAGCTCTTTTGAGTGCCTCAACTTCATCCCTAGCCAGTGTCCTTTCCACAAAAATACCAAAAATTAGTCACTTCTGCGTTGGCTCCAGATGCCTGGGCTTTTCCTTTATTCAGTGGACCGCGGCTGACCCAGCACAGATGCAGTGCGACAGCTAATTATCAGATGCAGATATTCCTCCCCACGTCTTCTTTCCCAGAAACTGAGTCAAGCACTAATAAGAACAACAAACACTTCCATTCACTCTGGCCACCAACCTCACCCTCAAGGAACACATTGCCAAAAAAGCAAAGATGAACCAGTACCAGCTCTCTCTTCTAAAGAAAGTGAAACCTTTTCTTCCAGACAATGACATAAGAACTGCATTTTAAGCCCTTGTACTCTTGCATCTGTATGGCAGTAACGTCATGCTCCATGCCTTCCCAGACGCTACACTAGCACCCCTTAAAGGCATCCTATGTGCCGTAGCAGGTCTCATCCAGAGCCTGAGGATATATGATTAACATCATCCCCATCCTGATGGAGCTCCATTGGCTCCCCTTGCTGACCCACATCCACTATGACCAGCACCTCCACTTGACTTGCAGAAAGCTTACCTGTTCAAGTGGTTCTCGGCACACATACAGCCAGGACACTATCAGTGTTCATGCTAAGAAGTGTAAAAAAGAAAACACACAGTGCAGCAGGCCTTTTCCATGTATGCACCTAGGACCTGGAACAACATTCCAGAATCCATCAGTACTGCCCCAATGTTGCTCCAATTTAAAAAAGAGTTGAAGGCTCACCTCTCCCTCTAAAGCATTCACATAAGCAAGGAAAACATTAAACCAAGGCCACAATCCATGCAAAGGTCATTTAGACTATGCAGGAAGGGGGGAGGAGGAACAATGCTTTGACATATTGCTGGCTAAGTTGACTGACAAAAAACAGGCAATATGTGTGTACAAGTTGGGACAGAATATGAAATTGTGGATGAGTACAACTAATAGGTGTTACACTGTCCAATAAACAAGTGTAAGCATATAACAGGGGAAAACTGGTCAAGGACATTCGAAATAATTGTGGGGACTGTCACGTTAATTTAACAATATATGTACCAGTACCATAGGTGTGCCTGTGATGGTCCAAGTGGGTAGGTATGTGTGTCACCATAGAATGGCACAAAGAGGTGGCAAGCACATGGTAAAAGCACTGGCTATCACGAGATTTCCAAAGTAAGAGTGGAGTTGATATCCTGACATTGTACAATAAAGGCCAAGACAGCCAGGCAAAGTCCTTTCATTCTGAAAGGAAAGTGAAGCAAAACAAAATGGCAACCAAAACGTTGTCACATAGCATGGCCCAGGTGGAAGTTATTGAGGCAATACAGGTGATTCCATCTCGTAGTCGGCACACAACATGTACATGCCACATAGTGTGCTCGCACGTTCTTCCAGTCGGAAGATGTACAGGCGCAACATAAGAACACGCCGCAGGGATCTTTGCATTGCTCGTGACCTTGGGCATGAGGCACATGAATGGCCCATGCTGGAGTGCCAGACAAATCCCCAAGCTGTCACATACTATGAACCGGACAATGCTGAGTCACACACTGGCAAATTAAAAATGGATGGAGTCAGGTGGCTAGCATGAAATCCAAAATGTTAGGCTTCGGTACTGGTTTCACCTGCGTTACTCATGACCAACTGCTCGTCGTCAGTATAACGAAGTTGGAAAGATGACGGAGGCATGCTTTAAATCCTTGCTAGTGTTTATTGAAGAAGTTACAGCATTAAATGAGGAGAGCAAGAGAAAGGCTCCCACCCAGGTAAGTGTGACCACCAACTGCCTCCCACAACGTTCTACCATTCAAAACCCTCCTAACACACCAGACAGATAGACACTTCAGAACACTCCATGCATTTCAGACTGTCCACCTCATGCAACATTTCACCACCAGCACTACCACACTACCTAAAAAACATCCAACCTTGAGATAGGGTGAGGTTGGTGACCAGGGTGAATGCCCATATTTTGTGCTATGTTAATTATACCCTGTTTTTCATGCAGCTTTCTCACCCCAAATGTTGCTTAGCCCTAAGTCTGGTAGAATGTTTTTAGGACATCTGTGAATCTTTAGTGTATTTGTACAGGGTCATGTTGTGGCTCTATCAAGAGTGGTCTCTATAATAGAATTAAAATCTCCCCCTATTATCACCGGCAAGGAAAATTGCAAACATTTATAAACAAGCATTGGTAAATGCATTAGGTTTCGCCCATGTGATCAATAATAAGCTGTTTTTTGTTGTAAGTTGTAGCTTGCTGTATAGTTGTACAATTTAAGTTACAGAAAATCTATTAAAGTGTTATGACTTGTTTATGTACAAAAAAGCAATATATTGTGCTGTTACTAGTGGTAGTGCCGGTAAGTAACAACAACATTTTGAAAAATTAAATGAAAGAGGGAAAAAATAGAATTAATTGATTTAATAGCAATATTATGTGTTTAGAGGAGTTCTGACCATGTTTAGGCCCAGTACCACTGCACCTTCTGCACCATTCAAATCAGGCCCCTACTGCCTCCAAGATAACTGCATTTGTGACTGCCTGTTTAGTAGTAAAATATAGCAATATTTGGTGTTTAAAGGAGTTATGACAACTTTTGGCCCCGGTGCCACTGCCCCTGCTGCACCATTCAAATCATGACCCTATTGCCTGTAAGGTAGCAGCACTTGTGACTGCCTGTTTAGTAGAAAAATATTGCAATATTTGGTGTTTAGAGGGGTTCCTAGAGCTTTGGGCCCCAGTTTCACTGCACCTGCTGACTCTAGTGACTGCAAGGTAACTGCACTTGTGACTGCTTATTTAGTAGTTAAATATAGCAATATTTGGTGTTTAGAGGAGTTCTGACAACGTTTGGTCCCAGTGCCACTGCACCTGCAGCACCATTGAAATCATGGCCCTAGTGCCTGCTAAATAACTGCACTTGTGACTGCCTGTTTAGTAGTAAAATTGAGCAATATTCTGCGTTTAGTGGGGTCCTTATAGCTTTTGGCTGCGGTGCCACTGCACTTGCTGCACCATTCAAATCAAGCCCCTTTTAACTGCAAGATAACTGCAATTGTGTCCACCTGTATAGTAGTAAAATATAGCAATGTTAGGTTTTTAGAGGAGTACTGACAACTTTTGGGCTGGTGCCACTATACTTGCTGCACCATTGAAATCATGACCCTGTTGTCTGCAAGGTAACTGTACTTGTGACTTCCTGTTTAGTAGTAAAATATAGTAATATTAGATGTTTAAAGGAGTTCTGATAGCTTTTTGGCCTGGTGCCACTGCACCTGCTGCACCATTCAAGTCATGACCCTAACGCCTGAAAGATAACTGCACTTGTGACTGCCTGTTTAGTTGTAAAATATAGCAATAATATGTGTTTAGTGGAGTGCCTTGAGCTTTTGGTCCTGATGCAACTGCACCTTCTGCACTATTGAAATCATGGCTCTAGCGCTTGTTAGATAACTGCACTTGTGACTGCCTGTTTAACTTTAAAATATAGCAATATTAGGTATTTAGAGGAGTCTGATCAATTTTGGGCCCGGTGCCACTGCACCTGCTGCACCCTTCAAATAATGACCCTGTTGCCTGCAAGGTAATTGCACTTGTGACTGCCTGTTTAGCAGTAAAATATAGCAATATTTGGTGTTTAGAGAAGTTATGACAACGTTTGGCCCTGGTGCCACTGCACCTGCTGCACCAATTAAATCAAGCACCTTTTAACTGCAAGGTAACAGCAAATGTGACTCCCTGTATAATAGAAAAAGTTAGCAATATTAAGTGTTTAAAGGAGTTCTGTCAACTTTTGGGCTGGTGCCACTGCACCTGTTGCACCATTTAAATCATGACCTTGTTCTCTGCAAGGTAACTGCACTTGTGACTGCCTGTTTAGTTTAAAATTTTAGCAATAATTTGGGTTTAGTGGAGTCCCTAGAGCTTGTAACCCCAGTACCACTGTACCTGCTGCACCATTAAAATCAAGTCTCTTTTAACTGCAAGGTAACTGCAATTGTGACTGCCTGTTTAGTAGTCAAGAATAGCAGTATTATGTGTTTACAGGAGTTCTGAAAACTTTTGGGCCCGGTGCTACTGACCTGCTGCACCATTCAAATCATGACCCTGTTGTTTGAAAGGTAACTGCACTTGTGGCTGCCTGTTTAGTAGTAAAATATGGCATAGCTCTTGTATATTAATTTTATTTTTAATGCGCAATGTTTATTATAACATTTAGAATTTGATCATAATGACCAAATAGATTAAGTTGAAAAAATCGATCCGAAAATGCCTACAAAGTGCAAAGAAAGGTACTGAGGCATGACTAGGAAATGCCACAAATGTTCTAAGGCTAAAGCATCTGCTTTACACAACTAAGTAATGAAAAGCAAGCATTCCAGCATAGAAGCTGACTGACTTTTCTATGGGAAGAAATCTTATCTTGACAGTAAATGGGGCTTAAACAATGTGAACAGCTTTAGTAGAAGTATCGTAAATGCGTGCAGCCAGGGGAAGTTAAAAAAAAAGGTTCCACACAAAAGCGAATGAACACAGTACTTCGGGTATGGGAACTGATATGAGCCCCCTTTTAGGATATATTAAATACAAGAGATTTCACAAGCACAGTGCAAATGCTGTGCAGGCGAAACCTAAAAAGTATCTGCAATGGTTCAGGATCATCAATACTTAGAGTGCAGAAGCTTGCACAGATGTTGCTTGATTTAAATTTTACCTATGATCCATAGGCCGGAAATATCCATTTTCATCTCTAGGATTCTCCATACTTAAATGCTACCTATTCCTAATAGGTACCCCTTAACAGAAACAAATATGGTTGGAAGAAACTGCTTGACGAATCCTTCTTCACCCTTAGAAGAAAGGCTTGGCCTTGATGCTTATTAGATGTGTTTCCTGTTCCTGCAGCAAGATTGGTTGTGAGTTGCATTCCTTTAAGTATTCTAGAGTAATTCTTTGTTTCCTCTTTGTGCATATCCCATTAACTTTCCATGTTAAGAACGTTAGGGCCTGATTTACGAACTTTCGATGCAAAACGTGGTACCAAATTGTGCACCAACTTATTGAGAATGCAAAGCAATATTGCAAACTGACCTATGTACTAATAGGTCAAATCACAAAAATCAAAATCGCAGTGGGTTGAATTCTGCTTATGCGAGTGGCTCACTGAGCACGGCATGTATGTCTGGGCATACCCTTACCACTTAGGGCGCTAAAGGTGAAAGGATAGATCGCTGTACTAAGTCTAACCACTGGCAATCGCTCTGTTACCCAACATGTCACCTCAGATTAGACAGAGCCATAAGTAAATCAGTCTTGGTCCTACTCCAATAGGAACAGTGCAGCCCGAACTGACAAATCAGGTTCTCTCCGAACCAAAACAAAAATAACCTCAGCCCAGTTTCACCCCGATTGGGGCTCCTCAGTGGGGTGTAGCTTGGTTCCAGTGGCACAGAGAGCATGGGTTCAACATCTGGGCATACCCTTGCCACTTAGGGCATTACATCAATACACACAAAAAGTGATGGGAGGAATGCTCGCAATAAATCTAACCACTGGCAATCGCTTAAAGTAGCATTCCAACCCATCGTTCTTTTGCCCACCATGCCACCTCAGGTTAGATCCAGGCTTCATATTGATGCCCTAAGTGAAACAGATATGCCCAGATGTGGGTCCTCTGCACACTATACAAATGGAACCAAGTTGTACCCAACTGATGAGCCACAATCAGAGGGAAACCAGTCTTGGGTTGCTTGAATTCCAGTTTAGGGAGGACCTGGCCTGGCAGTTGGGACTGGACTCTCCCTTTTGGAGCAGGGACAAGACTGATTTGCATTTAGCTAGGTCCCAACTAAGGTGGCATGGTCTACAAAATAACAATGGATTGGGATGCTGGCCAGAGTAATTACCAGTGGCTGAGATTAATTCAAGCATTCCATCCATCACATTTTTGTTGTATACTTCAGTACAGTACTGCCTAGCGACATGCTTAATATGCAATGCCCTTCCTAACTGGTCCCTATTTACGTCCGGGCATGTCAAGTTCTAAGACCCATATTAACACGCTATCTTTATTGGCCATACCATGAGACAATGATGCTGGATCTTACTGTAGACTACAAGTTGATTGTGAATCAGTAGCCTCTTTCAGTTATCTTCATGACTTTTCATTTACGTCGACCTCCCCACACAGAATTTATAAAACATAACTGTGAAAACTAGTACCACGCTTGTGGCATGTTGGGTTTGTATCTCATCAAAAACTACTGAATAAAATTACACCAAATACGGTAGGAAACTAGAACTTGGTCCACAGATTGTGCTTTTTGTGATTTGGTGTACATTAGTTCAATAGTTTTTTGAGACATTATGGGTCAAAAATAATTGTATATTTTGGCAATTGGGCTTGCGAGAGTCTTGTGGACGTCCTGCAAGAGCACAAAATAAAAAATTGAGGCCTGCAATTGGTCAAGAGGCCAATTTTTCCCATGAACCGTCACGCTCTCGCGGAAGTGAGGGGCTCCCGTGAGTCTTGCTAGAGTCAGTGCTTTGATTGGCTGGCTGTTGGAATGTTAGAAATTAAATAGCCACCATTACTGTTTACTGTGAGAAATTGGAGGTATTGTGGAAATGAAATAAAAAAGCTACATAAGAGGGCAGCAGAAAGTCATGCTGTCTCCCTAGATTTAGAGAAGAGGTGTCTGCAGGATAACTACTGTGAAGAAAATAAATGTATATTGTTTTTAACTCATTTTTAAGCTCTTGTGGGTCTCTTGCAGGATCACGAATAGTAAAAAGGAGTAGATGAGTTCTCAATACACTCCATTAGTAGGAATGCATATTGTGGTTGTTGTTTTTGAGAGGAAGCGTGTAAGAGATAAGTACTGTGATGATTAGAACCGATTTCATGTCCCCGTTGCTTCTCAATCTGAAATCTTTAAAATGGCCGCCCCCTGCTCCTCACTATAATAACAAGTCTGATTGCATGACCCCAATACCGCAAAATCCTGAACTCCTTCTCTAAAATGGCCGCTCCCTGCTCATCATTGTTATAGCTGGGCCGATTTCATGACCCCAGTTCCATTTAATCCTGAACACTACTATAACGGGGCCGAGCTCATGACCCCGATACAGCAAAATCCTGAACTCTCTAAAGGGTTGCTCCCTGGACACAAGTGCAGACGCTGACCCTAAGACCTCCGCAGAGACATCACTCTCCTGCTGAGCTCCGGCTGAGCTCCATCATTATGTTAACTTTGTTAGAAAATTGCTAAGACGATAACTTTGTGAAAAAATTTGCTAAAATGGCTGCTCCCTGACCAAAGGCGCAACCGCAGGCCATATGACCATTTATGACCAAAGATGCAACCACAGGCCATATGACCTCCCTGGAGACCTCACCTTCCCGCTGAGCTCCCGTTGAGCCCCATCTTCTTGGCTATCATGAATGCATGACCACGTTTTATCCCACAACTTGATTTATGTTAACCTTGTTAGAAAATTGCTAATACACTTTGTGTGATAATTGCTATAATCGCCGCTCCTTGACCAAAGGTGCAACCGCAGGCCATATTAGTAGACCGCTCTCTCCCGCTGAGCTCCAACAGTGTGATATCATGAAGGCATGACCATGTGTTACCTCACAACTTGAATTAGCTGAAATGACCGCGCCTGAACAACGGTGCATCCGCAAGCCACACCCTCAGGGAGGAGTACACACTGGAATCCTGCTCACTCCGACCTCTCAGCTATACCGCACATCCTAAGCTCTCTCCATCATGACCGCCCTTACTCAGTGCAGAATGGACTCCTGACTAGAAAAGTTTGGCACTAATAGCTACACAATTAACTATCCGACCAACCTCTCCAAAAATGCAACTAAATCTTTGAAACACAGACTACTCAAAGCTAACCCAGAAACCCTTATCTCTGACCCCTACTTCTGCCCAAAAAAAGGTGCTATTACTAGCAACCTGATCTTTTATACTAAAAGAATGGCTCAGTGGAGATCGGCGTTCCACTCTTTACTCAGAATCGGCTCGGCCAAAAAGTTTCCTCACGGTCTTAGACTCTTGGCTACGACGTCTGCCACATTTAGAGCAAATGCTACTATATCCATCTACAACAATGGGAATATACTAGTTCAGGCCACCGATCGCAACCTGGACATCTTTGATGACAGATTTGCCCTCCTTAAAAGATCGTTGGACACTAGCGACACCCCTATTCACTCTAGGAATGTGCTTCCCCTTACCCCGTCTCAGGACCACCCTGATCCCTCTCCAATGGGCCATAACCACTTGAGGACTGCCCCACATACCTCGATCAACACACACAGGACCATAGCTCCACCAAACCTAGGCTCCTCAAACTCACCCACCGTGCCCCGACTTAACCAACCACATGCCCGTAATTCTGGAGCAGTTATTATCCCTTGCTCCGACCACCTCTCCGACACCTCCCCCATTCCCTCTCCCACTAGCTCTATCCTACATAATTCCCTTACTCAACAGCTGGCTCGCCCACTCTCCACCAGGAAGTCAGCTAACCTCCCTTCCCCTAACCTCCCTTCCAGCGCCCACTCACCTTGCTCTCCCGTTCATCAGAGAGGGAACTCTCCCTCATAGAGCGCCCAGACTCAACGCCAATGCCTTAAACATTAATAACCTCATGCAGATCCCCACTACACAGCCCGCGCTCACTGCCCACAAATCACACCTGAAATGCATGTTACTTAACTGTAGATCAGCAGTGAAACATGCCACAGACCTTGCAGATCTCATCCTTGCCCAAGAACCTGACCTCCTTATCCTCACCGAAACTTGGCTCACCGACTCCTCAGGCCCCATCCTTGACATTCTAGTCCCTCCCAGCCACAACATTATCATACTCGAACGAGTTAGAAAACGCGAGGTGGCATAGCCTGTATCTACCGCAACTCTCTCTCAGCAAAACAGTCCCCTTCAGCTAATCTCTCATCCTGTGAATACTTATGCTTATACATCACTAGCACACACAGACCCTTATGCAGCCTGCACATCTTCTACCACCCCCCAGGAGATAACCTCCCTCTTATTGAACAAACTATGGAAACCATCTCCTCCAACCTGGGCCGACACTGCCCCCAGATCTTCCTTGGTGACTTCAATCTCCATTGGAATGACCCGCATGATCAGGTGGTTAACACTCTCAAAAGCATCCTAACTGACCTCTCCTTGACTCAATTCTGTGACAGTCCCACACACAACTTAGGCTCGACCCTAGATCTAATCATCTCCAACCCCAACTCCATCCATCTCGAATCTATTCTCCCTTGTGACTGGTCGGACCATCACTATATTAACTTCCTTATCCTTGAAAGGTGGAACTCCAAAAGTGCACAACCACTAAAACTAAAACAGTGGAAAAGATCGCTCCATAGTACAAGCGTAAATGAGCTCATATCTCGCTGCAATTTCTCCCTACCGCCGCCTGCAAACATGAACGACGTTCACGACCTCACTGAGCACTATAACAACGCCATGATGTCTGCCCTGAATGCAACGGCCCCCCTTCAACTTAAAAGAATACCCATCAAAGACTCCAAACCATGGTTCAATGACAGCCTAAATGCTGACAGACGCAGCTTAAGACTAGCTGAACGCAACTGGAGACCCACTCCATCCACTGATCTTCTAAAAACTCTAAGACTAAAAAGAAGTAGATACAACAAACTCATTAGAACTGCGAAAGTTACCTTCTTCAAAGCCCAACTTAACAAAGCCAAAAATCGCCCAAAATGGCTTTGAGCTGATTAAAATACAATCCAACACCTCTACCCAATCTCAGCACATCTCTCGCCCTCAGCCAAACTACGATGCTGTTGCTGACTTCTTCCTCGAAAATGCGAATCAGATCTAAAGTCTGCCTCACTCAAACTCTCACCCTCTCCTGTCTCCTCTTTACCCACGCCCGTTCCCACGCCTCACGATCTCTCCCCCAAAAACAATGCCTCTTGGAGTCAATTCACACCCCTCAATGACATTGCCATCCTCAACATACTCTCAACTTTGAAACCCTCAAATCACTTCAATGACCCCCTTCCCCCCAACTTCTTTAAAGAAATGATAGGATCACTAGTTCCGCTCTGGTCCAAGATCATCAACGCCTCTCTTCTTCAAGGTGAGATCACGGACTGCCTGAAGGCTGGCCTTGTGCTCCCTATTCTCAAAAAACCCTCGGCTGACCCTGAAGACTTGAATAACTACTGACCAATCACAAACATCCCTACCCTTGCAAAACTACTGGAGAAATGTGTACATGAACAACTGCGCAAACACATTGAGCAATTCCAGCTTCTCGACCAATTCCAATCGGGCTTCCGCACTGGTCACAGCACCGAAACGGCCATCACTCATATAGTGGACGACGCTCTCACTTTGCTTGACCAGAAAGAAGCTTGCCTATTAATTCTCCTCGATCTCTCATCTGCATTCAACACTGTCAAACATGACAATCTACTCAACCTCTTGAAATGCAGGATGGGGCTCTCAGGCAGGGTCCTTAAATGGTTTGCCTCTTTCCTCAACAACAGAACACAAAGAGTCAAATCCAATCAGACTCTATCCAACCCCAGTCCCTGCACGCTGGGTGTCCCCCAAGGGTCCTCACTATCCCCCACGCTCTTTAACCTATTCATGGAACCACTGACTGTAATCCTCAAAGCCTCCAACATCCAATATCACATGTATGCAGATGACACCCAACTTTACATGAAAATATCCTCCCCCGAAGACATCAAGTCTCTCAACTGAACCCTGCTCAAAACCCTAAACTGGCTAACTTCCAACCATCTCAAAGTAAATACCCTCAAAACGGAATTCCTCCTCATTTCACCCACTAGGCAAACCCCCACTGTTGTGAAATATCTATGTAACCTCACAACTCTCAACTGCACATCACACATCATTGACTCCACGAAATCACTGGGAGTTGTGCTAGATAAGAACCTTAACATGCAAGATCACATCAGAGCATCTACCAAAGGAGCGAACTTCCAACTGAGCATCCTAAGAAAACTCAAACCCTACCTTCCCCAAGAAGACTTCAAATCGACGGTACAAGCCCTAGTCATCTCTAGACTACAATACGGCAGTGCTACTCTATGCGGACTGCCGAAAATCAGTTTAGCCCCCATCAGAGCATCTCTAAATGCTGCTACTAGACTCATCACGGGTTCCAAGAAGACCAACCACATCTCGCCGGACCTGAAATCGCTCAACTGGCTTCCTTTGGAGGCAAGGATCCAGCTAAAGATTGCTTGTATGACTTATAGAGCACTACACTTCAATACCCCACACTACCTGACAAATAAGCTGGAACTCTCTGGTGGCACCCGGCCCTCAAGGAGCACCAGCACACTGCAGCTTAACTTAAGCCAAAGAAATTTCAAAAAGCTTAAAACCTACAATCGTACATTCTCTGGCATTGCCCCGAGAATCTGGAACTCCCTACCAGTGGAAACAAGACTGATTCCCTCAACATCTGCCTTCAAAAGGGTGGTTAAAGCTCTACTAATGAACAATGCACTGAACTAGAAGCTTTTCTCCTCTTGCCTCGATCTTGTTTAGCTGTTTTACCTATCTCATGTCATTTGTTGCGACCCATTGTCGCCTGCCATAATGTCATTTTTGTTCTTGATGTATATTGCCCTACTTTTTCTTTTCTCCCTTAGCTTTCTTCCTATGTCCGCCATAATTTCATTGTTGTTCTTGTTGTATATTGCCCTACTTTTACTTTTCTCCCTCAGCTATCTTCCTATGTCTTCCTCAACAGTATGTAAAGCGCTCTGATACCCACTTGGGTCATGTTCGCGCTATACAAAACTTTAAATAAATAAATAAAAATTAGAAGGTTAAATTATTTTAAAACATTTTTTACGATCTAGCGAGACTCTCGCATGATAGTGAAAAGTAGGGAGGAGTAGGTTATGTTTGAATACACTCTGCTATGTACACATGTTGTTGTATGAAGGAGTCCTACTGGAGAAGGTGTTTATCAGACTCTATTTTTTATGCTCATTGGTATGAGAAGAGTTGTGAGTAGAGTTAAGGCTCATCCAAACACCCTACTATGCACACTAATCATCTGAGATAGAGGTTTGAAAGGAGAGCCCACTCATTCCTAACACCCTACAACACATACCCGTCATCTCAGTGAGAGGTCTTAAAGGAGAGGCCAGTCCCTCCCGACTCAGTATTACTCACACCCGTCATCTGAGAGTGAGGTCTCATAGGAGAGGCCAGTTGCTCCCCATACACCCTATTATGCACATCCATCATTTGAGAGAAAGGTCTCAAAGGAGAGGCCTGTACATCCACACACCCTACTATGCACACCTATCATCTAAGAGAGAGGTCTGAAAGGAGAGGTTAGTCCCTTTCCACACCCTACTACGCACACCCATCATTACAGAGAGAGGTCTCAGCATAGAGGCCCATCCATCTCCACACCCTACTATGCACACCCGTCATCTGAGAGAGAGATCTGAAAGGAAACGCCAGTCCTTCGACAGACTCTACTACGCACACTCGTCATCTGAGAGGTCTAAAAGGAGAGAGAAGTCCCTCCCCACACCCTACTATGCACACCTATTATTACAGAGTGAGGTCTCAGCTGAGAGGCCAGTCCCTCCACACATTCTACTATGCACACCTGTCACAGAGAGAGAGGTCTGAAAGGATAGGGCAGTCCCTCCCCACACCCTACTATACACACCCGTCATCTGAGACAGAGGTCTAAAAAGAGAGCCAGTCGCTCCCCACAACCTACTATGCACACCAATTATTACAAAGAGAGATCTCAAGAAAAAAGATAAGTCCCTCCACACATCCTACTATGCCCATCTGTCATCTGAGATAGAGGTCTGAAATTAGAGGCCAGTCCCTCCACACACCCTACTACGCACAACCATCATCTGAGAGATAGGGCTGAAAGGATATGCTAGTCCATCAATACACCCTACTACGCACACCCGTTATCTGAGAGAGAGGTCTCAAAGGAGAGTCCAGTCCCTCCCCACATCCTACTACCCACACCTGTCATCTGAGAGAGAGGTTTGAAAGGAGAGGCCAGTCTCTCCACAGGCCCTACTACGCACACTAATCATCTGAGAGGTCTAAAAGGAGAGGGCAGTCTCCCCCCACACACATCTGTCATCTGAGAGAGAGGTCTAAAAGGAGAGATTAGTCTCTCCCCACACCCTACTACGCACACTTATCATTACAGAGAGAGGTCTCAGCAGAGAGACCAGTCCCTCCACACACCCTACTACACACACACAGCCATCTGAGAGAGAGGTCTGAAACAAGAGGACGGCCCCTCTCCACACCCTACTATGCACACCCATCATTACAGAGAGAGGTCTCACAAGCAAGGCCACTCACTCCACACACCATGCTCCACACTACCGTCATCTGAGAGAGAAGTCTAAAACAAGAACCCAGTCCCTCCCCACACCATACTAGGCACGCATATCATTAGAGACATGGGTCTCAGCAGAGAGGCCAGTCCCTCCAAACACCATACTGCGCACACCCGTCATCTGAGAGAGAGGTCCAAAAGGAGAGGGCAGTCCCTCCCTACACCCTACTACACAAACCCATCATCTGAGAGAGATGTCTAAAAGGAGAGCCCAGTTCCTCCCCACACCATACCATGCACACCTATCATTAGAGAGAGAGGTCTCAGCAGAGAGGCCAGTCCCTCCAAACACCATACAACGCACACCCGTCATCTGAGAGAGAGGTCTGAAAGGAGAGTGAGGTCCCTCCCCACACCCTACTATGCACACCCAACATCTGAGGCATAAGTCTAAAAAGAGAGGCCAGTCTCTCCCCACACTCTACTACGCACAGCCAATATTACAAAGAGAGGTCTCAGCAAAGAGACCAGTCCCTCTACACATCCTACTATGCACATCTGTCATCTGAGAGAGAGTTCTGAAAGGAGAGACCACTTCCTCCACTCACGCTACTACACACACCCATCATCAGAGAAAGAGGGCTCAAAGGAGAGGCTAGTCCATCCATACACCCTACTACGCACACCCATCATCTGAGAAATGTCTAAAAGGAGAACCCAGTCCCTCCCCAAACCCTATTATGCACACCTATTAATTCAGAGAGATGTCTCATCAGAGAGGCCAGTCCCTCCACAAACCCTACTCTGCACATACGCCATCTGAGAGAGGTCTAAAAGGAAAGGACAGTCCCTCCCCACACCCCACTACACACACCTGTCATCTGAGAGAGATGTCTGAAGCAAGAGGCCGGTCCCTCTCCACACCCTACTACACACCTGTCATCTGAGAGAGAGGTCTGAAAGGAGATGGCAGTCCCTCCCACACCTTACTATGCACACCCGTCATCTGAATGAGGGATCTAAATGGAGAGACCAGTCCCTCCACACACCCTACTACGCACACCTGTCATCTGAGAGAGAGGTCTCAAAGGAGATAGCAGTCCCTCCCCATGCTCTACTACACAAACCTGTCATATGAGAGAGAGGTCTCACCAGAGATGCCAGTCCCTCCCCGCACCGTACTACGCACAGCCGTCATCTGAAAAGTGAGCCTAGTCCCTGCCCACACCCTACTATGCACACCCATCATCTGATAGAGGTCTAAAAGGAGAGGCCAGTCCCTCCCTTCACCCTATTATGCACACCCGTCATCTGAGATAGGGATCCGACAGTAGAGGCCAGTCCCTCCACACACCCTACTATGCACACCCATCATCTGAAATAGAGGTCTCAAAGGAGTGGCTAGTCCATCCCTACAACCTACTACGCACAACCGTCATCTGAGAAAGGGGTCTGAAAGGAGAAGCCACTCTCTCCACACACCCTACTACGGACAACACATCATCTGAGAGAGAGGCCTCAAAGGAGAGGCTAGTCCATCCATACACCCTACCATGAACAACCGTTATCTGAGAGAAAGGTTTCAAAGGAGAGGCCAGTCCATTCATACACCCTCCTATGCACACCAGTCATCTGAGAGAGAGGTCTGAAAGGAGATCTCAGTCCCTCTCCATACCCTACTATGGACACCCATCATTACAGAGAGAGGTCTCAGCAGAGAGGCCAGTCCATCCACACAGCATACTATGCACACCCGTCATCTGAGAGAGAGTTCTGAAAGGAGAACCCAGTCCATCCACACACCCTACTATGCACACCTATCATTAGAGAGAGAGGTCTCAGCAGAGAGGCCATTCCCTCCACACACCCTAATACCCACACCCGTCATCTGAGAGAGAAGTCAAAAGTAGAGGGCACTCTCTCCCCACAACCTACTACGCACATCTGTCATCTGAGAGAGAGGTCTGAATGGGCCACTTCCTCCACACACCATACTATGCACACCCATCATCTGAGAGAGAGGTCTGAAAGGAGAGACCAGTCCCTCCACACACCCTACTATGCGCACCTATCATCAGAGAGAGAGAGGTCTGAAAGGAGAGACCAGTCCCTCCACACACCCTACTACGCGCACCCCTCATCTGAGAGAGAGGTCTGAAAGGAGAAGCCTGTCCCTCCCCACACCCAATTATGTACAACTGTCATTTGAGAGAGGTCTGAAAGGAGAGGCCAGTCCCTCTCCACACCCTTCTACGCACACCCGTCATTGTGAGAGTAATGACACCTCAAAAAAAGATTTCTGTTGTCATGTCTTGATATCAGAATTACAATAGCTCAACAAATAAACAATTTCTATTGAATATTTATCTGCCTAATACTTATTCACCTTTTTACAAAGATGTTGCAAACTGTCAGCCATATCCTGTTTTGTTACAATTACAAAAAACATTCTTTTACTAAAATAATGTTAGAACAAAACATATATATCATAAAGTCATTCTACCATACATACACATACAAAAATAATTCATTTACTTAAAACAAAAGCACTAGAAAGTCACTTAAAAAAACAAAGGTTAAAGTAACATTATAGTTAGGTGAATTTGTCACTACGAACATTAACCGTTTTGAACTAAACAAAACACAGAACTTCCACAGTTATAGTTAGCAGTGTTAACTATAATTTGCGCCCCGCTATGCACTGCTTATGACCTCACATATGACATCACTCATGACATGTTCTATGGCATCATTTATTACATCACTGATGACATCTCAAATAACATAATTGATGGCAATACTAATTTCAAATCTACAGTGCAGTATCTTTGTTGCAAAAAAGTGTTGAAGGTGTATATACAGGAAGAAATAAGGCATTGTATTAATACCCCTTGATGGAAATGCTATTGTGACTGACCTGCACATCTGTTATAGAAAAAGTCCCTGAGGTGCAACACACATGTGCGCTTACCTTTTGCAAGTCACAGCCTCCTAGGAAATACAGAAGCAACCACAGATTCTTGCTCTGCATGTTCTGTAACACAGATTGCACCAGCACTATCTCAAAGTGGTGGTCCTTCATTTATGGCCTCATGATAATGAGCGAATTCTTTGCGTTTACACCCACGTCATATTACAGACGAGGGCAGAGAGGTAAAGAAGCACACAAAGTTGGCTCTCAATCAGAACACTCTCAAAGGATGTCCTGGGGGAGGGACCACCAAGGCATCCCCCTTCAGGTATGTACAATTACTCACCTCACCCTTTTGCAGGTGAAGCTCTGCCTCCCTTTCAAATACAGTCTAAGTTACCACCTGCACAGTGAAAGTCAAACCGGTGGATTCAAACAGCCGGTTCACTCTCAGTAATACTCTGTTCCCAGTGTATGCACATTTACTATGATACGGTGCACTGTCCCACTGCCCTCACTGCACAGTGGTGCAGATTGGGACAATGCATCATATCTGTAATACTGCAGCTTGAGTGCAAATAGCCTAGACGTTGATCATAAATATAGAGGTGCTTTGTCATGTTTTCAGGTTTGATAACACTACCCACAGATGTCTCACATCAGCTGTGACAGGACGCTGGCTGAATGTGACAAGTGCCCCCAAAGTGTGATCTAAAGGCTGGGGATGTAAACAGCAGAAGGCCACAGTGAATATTGGTTATCAGTCACAATCTAAGATGACTACTTCCATTTATTGTGGATGAAGAGCATAGTGAATGTTGGTTATCAGAGTCACAATTGTAAGATGATTACTGCCATTCATGTTGGATAATCGCTTGTCATCAAATATCCTGTTCCAACAAGTAAATATTAGTGTGCTTGCACCCCACAATTCACCTGCATATCTGCAGCATAATTTGTACTCTGAGGGCCTGATTACGGGTTTGGCAGTGTGGGAGTGGGTCTGCCAAGCCGGCGCCAGCACCGCCAAACCCGTGTGCGTACCACCCACCAGATTATTACTTTTTCAGTCACTGGCAGGCTGTTCTTTGGTGTTCCCACTTTGGTGCCTATGAAATAGACACCGCAATGGGAACGTCAAAGGCAGTACCTGCAAGGCATGGACTGGTGCAGTCCATGCCGTGCAGGTACTGAGGTGCATGCACACAGGGGGGCTCAACATGTGCCCCTCTGCCTGCACTTCATGGCCCTGAGGCAACAGGGGGCCCTGTAGGGCCCTCTTAGTTTCCTCTCTGCCACAGTTTTCATGGAGGAACAGCCATGAAAACCGTGGAAGAGAGGAAATTCGTAATATGCTTGGCGGGACCGCGGTGGTCCCGCCAAGCATATTGCGGCCTCAAGACAGCTGTGCCACTGCCAGGGATCTCTGATCCCTGTCTGCTGCAGCGGTGCAATGGCGGTCCGACCACCCAACTTGTAATGGGGCGGTCAGACCGCCGGTGTGGCAGTGGCTAGACCACCACTGCTGCACCACCAGACTCATAATCAGGCCCCAAGTGTCAAACTGTATAGAAATGGGATGTTTTCCTGAGTAAAGTGCCCAAGTGTAGGGCCCCCCTCCCAGTTCCTCAGTGAAGCCTCGGGGACCCCATTCCCAAAGGCCTAGTATATAATTTAGAAGAGGGGGCATGCGGACCTCTTCCACGTGCCTCATTGAGGCCACAAAGACCTCATCTCCTAGGGCCCGGGTGGCACCCAATTTTTTTTTTAAACCTGAAAAAATAATATTACATTAAATCCAGCAAGGGGCATATTTTTAAGATCCTGGTGGTGCCCCTAGAAGAGAAAGGGGCACCCACCAAGAATTTGTTTTTTAATGTTCTGGAGGCTGCTGGAAGTACAAAAGTCCCTCAGCAACATTAAAGAAAACAGTCTGGGGCCGATTACGAGTCTGGCGGTCTACGGACCGCCAGGCTCCTGGGGGCACGGCGGTCTACCGACGGCCCTATTACCGCCATTGCCCCGCCACAGCTGCCAGGGAACCACCGTTCCCTGGTGGTGTTGAGGCCGTCAGGAGGCATCTATATGCTTGGCGGGACCACGGCGGTCAAGCCAAGCATATTAGGCGTTTCCTCTCCGCCATTTCCTTCCTTCATGAAAACCCTGGCGGAGAGGAAACAAAGGTGGGCCTACAGGGCCCCCTTGTGCCTCTGCACTCTGGGGTGCATGCAGGGGGGCACAATGTGTGCCCCCCTGTGTACATGCACCCTAGTTCCTGCACGGCATGGACTTTTCAGTCCATGCCGAGCAGGAACTGATTTTGGCGTTCCACTTGCGGTGCCCATTTTTAGACGCTGTGGGAATGCCAAAAAAAAGACCCCTGGACAGGAGGAAACTCTTAATCTGACCCGCAGCCTGACCACGACTTTGGGGGTGCAGCGGCGGGACGGACCCAGCGCTGCACAGCTATAGTCGTAATCAGGCCCTAAGTCTGAGGGACTTTGAATCATGACCCCAGAAGAGCCTAGCATATTTTCTTTAAGCGATCCAGCTTGGAGTGCAGCTTGGTTCTACGGCTGCACTAGTGGGATGAATTTTCTTTCTTTTTTTAAAAGACTCAGAGACGTGAATGTTTTTATTTAAAAAATGCTTTATTGAAAACATGTTGTGACAATAACCATTATTAAACATTCCAATGTGAGTTTATAAAATATACATTTAATTATAGTTAAAGCTCTATATGTGTTGATCTGCTGACCCCTTGATAAAGCTAACAGGAACCCTGCTCCATTTTAGTGTTTTGACCCTTTGCAAAGCCAGTAGGTCTGTCTTACTTAAATTTACACCGTTTATTGCCAGTGGGGGTTGTGCACAGGGCCTAGACCAATTTAGGTGTATATAGACGTTTTGTTTGTTAGGTAGGTGCATACCAGTAAAAAGAGAGTAACATCCATGTGGGTGACTTCACAGATATGCTATATGTCCAGCATGCTGACAAAGGTTATGTCCATTATCATGTGATTGGTGATAAAAATTGGCAACAGGTTTAGAGTGCTGAATGACTTCAAGTCAACAAACCCTACAGGATGCTGTCATAATGACTAGATGATGTCATCAGTGATGTCATCAATGATGTTATTTAACATGCCATGAGTGATTTAATATGTGAGGTCATAAGCAGTGCATGATCGGGGCTCAAGATATAGTTAGGTTACCAAGCTATAACAGGTGTGTTTCAGTGGTTCCTCATTCTCTTATTCTAACAACTAAACATAATATCACTTTAAAATATGATTTTTATTTTAAACATATAAAATACAGTAGCAGTTGTCACTGTGTAATTATAGTTAGGTCACTGTGTTTTTTGTTTTGGTAATAACTTTGACACGGTTTGAACAATCCTCACAAAACTTTCCGAAACGAAAGTTCATCCATTTCAGCGCCTTCCTGAAAAGTTGTGGGTGAGAAAAAGCAGGGGAGGAGGTGAATAAACCAAAAAGATCGTGTTCCCATGTTCAATTTCACTTCAATTCAAAATATTTTTATTCGGTTTCATGTTTGATAAAACCATAAAAGCACAATAAAAACAAAATAAACTAAGGTATAGTTCACAAGGGCGAACCAGGTGTAAACAAATTGACAATTCATCTTGTATGTACATATTGCAACTGAAGTCCCGGACACCTGGAGCAACATATCACATCCACTAAAAGTAATAGTATAAAACACATTAAGTGGTGCGTTAAAACCATTGAATGAGTCAGCAAACTGTTGGCTGATTGAATACATGAAACCATGTTATTTTCCTTAGTAAATATTTGGAAGTGATACAGAAAAAATGGCTAAGCAGAATTACAACAAATTTGTCACAAAGTTAGAACTTTACTCAAGAACCGTGCTTATGATTATCTGGTGTAAATTCATTCAGCCATTACGAGAAATGTGCATTTGAAGACATGGTTGGCGTGATCTCGAAAGGGTTAAAGAAATAGGCATATGTGGACGGTTGGTCAGGTGGGAGTCGCGTTGGATGGCTGCACTTTTGCAAATGTAAAAAATATAGTTATCTGATTGGCTCACAGAAATCTTTTTCCTGTTGGTCATTTAGATCCCATAAGATGAGTGATCTTATTGGCTTGCTGCAACAGGAAGAAAAATGTTGCAGCCGCCATTAGAGCGCTCGGGGATTTGGTTCCTGTCTCATGAGGTTCAAAATAAAATAGGATATAAAGGGGCAGAATAGGGGTACCTGACACACTTCACTTCTGGGGGGAAGGGGGGCCCAAAGGGATCCCCAAGGGCCAAAAAGTTTAAAAGAATTGAACCATGGGTCCCACAGTAATCTTGAGGGACCCAGCACGGCCTCTGTGAAGTATTGTGAGAATCTTGCAGGAGCCGTGGTACTACAAGACCACTCAAGCTTGAACAAGTGATGCTTGTGCAGGCTTGTGGTACAGCAGATGACACTGAAGCTGCATTACGACAAAAAAATTAAAATAAATAAATTAACAAGAAAAATGGGGGTGGCGGTCTGTGGGGTGTGGGGAGCAGGGTGGGCTTAGGCCATGGTCTGCAGCCAAACCTCCTAGCTACGCACAGTCAAACGCTATGCTCAGTTGGAGAGTTGGGTGAATATTATCAACAACCCCAGAAATTCACTTAAACTCGGGAACTACCCAGAGTTCCCTGTTTCCTCTTTTTCATAATTTATGTGGCACTCTAAGCTTGAAAGGGTATGGTATTGACTTATACTGGGTGCTCCATTGTGTCTGGGCAAAGAAATACCTCTCTGATGAGCTCTAACTAGAGCAAACCACGTGTCAGAGTTTGCTTTTATTAATTTCAGGTTGGCTTGGATTTTATTTTACCAATCAAAAGCTGTACTAATGTGCCTGGAGTGGTATAAGGCTCAACAGATTAGAAGACTCTAGACCATACAAAACGCAGCAGCTCACCCTCATTCTCAAACTCCTACCCTGCACTCACATCACCCCACAGATCTCCAAATAGCTACCAATCCACAAATAAGCAATCTTCAACATACACATACACAAAAATGGCCCCATGTACCTCAACAACCGCATAAAGTTCCACAAATCTGGCAGATACTTCAGCTCAGTCGCACTCCTACTTGCATACACCCCCCACTCACACAGAACCAGATCCTGTAGTCATGCCTTCTACCTCACTCCTAAAGCCTAGAACTACCTGTCCCTGCATATCAGAGCCATCTTTTCAGTCCACAAGAAACTGAAGACCTAGCTTTTCACCTAGCCCTGACCCTGTCTCAGCCAATACAGCCCCTGCTTCAGCTGCAGCATACCCTCACGGGTGAATTGTTCGCTATACAAATACAGATAATGCGGCAGCCCCCCCGCATTACGAATAGTTGGGTTTGGACAGTGAGGACCTCCCCAACAGGGGGCCAGGGGTCTAGCGGCTTGCGTGCTGCCCCAACCCATGAACAACTGGGCACAGACTGTGGCTGCTCGTGCCGGCTTGGGGGGTGATGCCTGGATCCCACCCCCTGAGCGCCTGATGGGCCGCTATTACTAGGGACCACCTGCTCAGTGCCTGAGTCGCCCGCAGGGGACAAAGGAGGAGAGTGCCTCCTCAGAACCAGACGTGCGGTGAATAGGTACGTGGGTTTCGCCCACCTTTCAGCATCCTGGAGACAGGCAACCCCGACCTGAGCTGCTGGGGTAACCCTGGAGGTCTCGACGACGGCAGGGTTCAGGCGGTGTGCTGTCTCCCACAGATGCAGTGATGCCCTTGACTAGGCAAACGTTGGGGCATCATGTGATCCAGCAGGCACGCTGAAGGTGGGGTTGACCTCCGTATCGGCAGGCACAGGTGGTGTCTTTTCTCCCACATGGGAGCGCAGATGAACTGCTCTGCGCCCCCACACTGGGCTACAAGCCCAGGAGGCCCTGAGAGATGCTGGAGGCACGCATTTATTTTCATGTTTATTTTCCTCTCTTCACTGGCTGATTGTGACCCATGTGGTACGGCCTGGGCCTTCGGGCCTCTGATGATAAAGCCACGTTGCCTCTGCTGCCCTCCCCTTGCAGGCGGATGATGATGGATGGCACCCTGAGGTGGGGGTGCACTTGTTGCTGTTTTGCTTTTGAGAGCTGTACCTCTTATTGGTGAGGCAGACAGGTGACTTTGGGGGGCCCTCCTTTATCAAACGTTGGCTGCACAGTCAACCTTGGCCTGCTATGTTGGGCCTCCTGGCGCTATCCCGCTTTCCCCCTTGCTGGAGTGGATATATTGCACCCCACACATTTGGCAGAGGGCGTGTGGAGTGGTGGGCACCGTGCTGACTCCCTTGGTGTTGTGATTGGCTGCCCAGGCTGGGGGCCCACCACTCTAGAATGAGTGGCACCGGACGTGCTGGAGTGACAGAGGTTACGGGACCTGTGACTGCTGCCACCCACCTTGTCCACACCCCCCTGGACTGCTACCTCTGCTGCTTGGACCCTCTGAGCGGGAGGATGCGTGAGTATTGTGTGTGACACTCTTACGGAGCTTCTTGGGGGCTTCGTTCCGAGGGTGAGACCTAAGCATTCTTCCATGTTTGGCCACTTCGCTACCCAGTATTGCTCTAAATGTTGGTGCCTATCTTCTCTACCATGGTCAAGCAGTGCGGTTTGAAAGGGGGCCCGGAGAGTGGGGGGGGGGTCTTCTACCCCCCCCCCCACCGGCTGCCATGCTGCCAGGGACTGGGGGGGACCACCGGGTTTGCTCATGGGCACTTCTTTGCGGACAGGCTCGATGAGCTTCTGGGTGCTATTAAGGATGTTAAAGCTATATTGGATGCCCGAACAGTCAAAATAAGGCCAAGTTGAGAGATAGGGTGGAATCTAATGGGACACGGTCGTATCACAGCGGCCTCAGCCACGCGTGCCCAAACAACGCTAGCGCAACCACGCTTGCCTTAACCACGCATATGCAAGGTTAAGGCATATGCGTGGTCTAGATGTCTGGAATGGTCGGGCCCAGGAAGAGGAAGGATCGGGAGAGGACACGGTGAGGTAAGTGGCACTGTGGCCAGGTTTTGGGGTTGTGGGGGGTAGTTTTCAGGGCTGGGGGGGTCAGGGGAAGTGTTTAGGGCTCAGGGGGGTTGGGGAAGATTTTAGGGCTGGAAGGTAGGGGTTGTTTTTAGGGTTTAGAGGGAGTAGGGGAAGTTTTTAGGGCTTGGGGTTGGATTTCAGGAGAGAGGGGGTAGTTTTAGGTCTCAGGGTGGGGAGGAAGGGGATGTTTTTTGGCCTGGGGCCGTTTGAGGGCTCAGGGCTGGAGTCAGGAATGGGATAGTTGTTTGGACTTGGGAGGCTCTTTTAGGGCTGAGAACAGGGGAGCTAGGGTCAGGGTAGATATCTGCCTTGAGGGCGTTTTAGGGCTCAGGGCGTAAGGCAGGGGTTAGACAAGGGAGCTGGGGTCAGAGTAGATTTTTATTTTTGCCCTGGGACATTTTAGGGCATATGTGGGGTTAAGACTTGAGCGGTTAAGACCACGTGGAACCGGCATAGGTGGTAATGGCATGCATGGTTCAGTCACACAACCAAATCTAATGAATCTGCGTTGACTGGCCTGTGCCCCTTGATGCTGGACATGTGTTCTCTATTGAAGGTTCTCCTGGTGGAGGTGACTCTGTTGAGCAGCCGGGCGAATGATGTCAAGGGTCGCTCAAGAGACAGCTATATCCGCATTGTGGGGCTCCCGGAGGGAGCAGAGGGCCCCAACATGGACCTTTTTCATGATTACTGGCAGCTTAATACAGTGCTTGATGGATGGAGGTTCACTTTCTTCTCAGTGGAGTGCACACACAGGGTCCCCAATACACCGCCTCCCTCTGGGGCCTCGCCTCAGCTGGTAGTGGCGCAACTCTTCAATTCAATCACATTGCAATGCCCCTGGCAGGTGGAGAACAGTCCTGTGAATATATCCACAGACTACATGGCTGATGTGCAGTCCCAGCGCAATCCTTCATGCCAGTCAACCAACAGCTTAGTCACATGGACTTCCGCTACTCCTTGGTGTTCCCGGACAAGCTGCGATCATGGATTCTGGAACTTCCCATTTCTTTGCATCCCTGGCTGAAGCCTGGGAATGGTTGGGGTCTAACCGAGTATCACCACTGTCATGAGGCACAGCAGATGTTGGTGGTCAGCACTAGCGGCGCACTAGTTGGCATCGCAATAGCTCACCCAGGGGCAGACTTACGGAGGAGCAGGCTGCGAGGGAGCGGGCTATGGTGATTGCTGAACTAGAGTCTTCCTGCTCGGTCTCTATCCTTGTTGAAGGGGGAACAGGCACGCACCTTCATTGGCATTCTTTCTGCGCTGCGGGCTGGCCCTGCTCTTACCCCGATGACTGTGGACCAAGTGATTTGACTGGGATCCTAGATCCTTTGTTGTGGCTTTTGGTACAATGGTTTTCTGTGCCTCTCTGTGAATGGGATTCTCACCTGACTGGTGTGGCAGGCAGGCCTGGCCCCCAGACTCTTATTACTGCTGGATTTTCTGCCCCTCGACCTTAGTGGACTTTGTTGATTTTATTTTGCTTTAAGGCTTGTTACTGGTCTGGGGTTTGTTTTTGCTTTGCCCCAGGGAGCGGAGTTGGGGTTTGTGTTACTGTGTTTGCCTTATTTTGTTTCTTTGTTTGTGAATGATCGCTAGTATGTTATCGGAGGATGGTGGGTCAGGGAAGTGGGCGGCTCGAGGGTGTGGTGGGGGGCACTCAGACGACTTACTAATGGCTTTGTGAATTGCTGATTCCTCCTACCTACAACTTTCTATCCCAGGCGTTGCCACGAGGTGTACTCGTATTTAAAGCGCAGGCACATTCACAAAGCATACCTCCAAGAGAAGCACATATCAGCGGAGTTGCTTCACGTGCAGCGCCACTGGAGGGGACAGATTGTGAGTACTGCCTAGTCAGTGTAGCTAGGGGAGTGTTGTTTTGGGTGGTACCTACGGTGCCACTTCAGTTCATGCACTGGAGGGTAGACCCTGGCCGGCGACATGTGGTGGTTGAAGTGCAGTTGCACAGCGCGCCTATTGCTCTACACAGGTCAGTCCCATTTCCTGGATACCCTCTCACCAGTGATGATCCATGACCTCAATGCACCGAGCATTGGGGGGGATTTGAATTGTGTTCACAACACTGACATCGATAGGTCCAGTCCCCTGTTACACGGCACACAGGTGGCCCGGTCCGCGCACTCTTTCGTGAATGTGTTGACACATAGTAGACTCCAAGATGTTTGGTGCTCCCTGAATCCATTTGTGTGAGACTATTCCCACTTGTCCTAGGTTTATCAGCTCCATACAAGAATTGATATCTTTCTAAGCAATGCTGCAATGACCTCCTTTGTTTGATCCGCTGAATGTTTGGACTGCACGTTGTTGGACCTTTACCCTGTCCTTGTGGCATTGTGTTGAGGTAGGCAACAGACTTCAATCCACATGTGGAGAATCCCAACTCGGGCACTCCAGAATGATGTGTTTCACGAAACAATCGGCACACATGTTCTCCAGTACTTTGAGTTTAATGAGGATACTGCATCCAACAGGGGGGTGGAGTGGAGGCTGCCATCCAGGAGGCAGAGATTCGGGCGAGGGCTGGCCAGTCGGACAAACTTACTTCCCTCAGGGCAGATTATTGAGCCTTAGTAGACAGACTGGGGAAGGCTAGACCATGCAGACTATGTTGCCAAACAGCATGCGGAGGGTGACAGGGTGGAACATGTCTTGGCATGGTTGCTGTACTCTGAGGTTGAGAGGCCAGACTGACCGCTATTAGGTCCCCGGCAGGTGACATACTCACTACACAGTGACATTAACGCTGTATTTTTTGATTATTATAGCTCCCTTTATAGAGAGGATGTCCGGTTTGGGGAGCCCACTGTCTCAGCATACCTAGATAGTTTGCCAATCCCATGCCTGGACCCTCTCCACCTTTGTGCCCTAGATGAGCCATTGACGCTTACTGAGGTTTGCCTGGCATTGGGCCAGATGGCACACAATAAGACCCCATGACGGATGAGCTCCCGGTAAAGTTTTATTCGATGTATCGGGCTATGCTCGCCCTGAAGCTCCTGCAGCTGTTTCAGTCGCCTCAGACCAGGGGTGTCATTCCACCATCTTTGAGAGAGACCCTGACTGTGGTTCTCCTCAAGCCGTATAGAGATCTGTTGGAGGTGCGCTCCTATCGGCCGCTCTCTCTGCTCAACACAAACTGTAATGTCCTTGGGAAGACCACCCGGACCAGAATAGCTTAATTCCTGAGAGAAATACATTACTCAATCTCTGCCATTTGTTTTGCCTCATGGATGAACAACTACCCAAGGCGCCCCCAGGTGTGGCCCTTTTTTTGGATATTGAAAAGGCCTTTGATACCCTAGGTTAGCCTGTGTGCAGTGCAATGGTGCATGGCTTTGGGCCTGGCGATATTGCGGTGGATCGATCTCCTGTATATGGAGCCAGTCGCTGGAGTGCGCACTGGCAGGGAAATCACAGCACCATTTTGGGTGCACAGGGGCCCCCAACAAGGTTGTCTGCTCTCCCGGCTCATCTTCGCTTTGGCCCTGGAGCCGCTGGCAGATCTGTCTCATCATCAAGGGCCACAGTGGGGCATACAGAGTAGTGCTTCCTGGGATGTGGCTTTGCTTTATGCGGCCGATGCGTTAATATATCTCTTGGATTTCTGCAGGGACTTACCTGGGGTAATGGAGGCATTAGATGCTTTTGGTGGGGCCTCTGGCTTGCAGCTGAACTGGACTAAGTCCTGTCATTTCCCCTTATGCAGAGTCTCTGACTCGGAACGGGAGGGTCCACTCCACTTTGGTCTGCTTTGACAATATGACACCCTCTGTTACCTCGGAGTGAATGTTTACCATACGGAATGGGATCTAATTGATGGCAATCTGGGTAGGGCTTTGTCAGGAGTGCACTGTTCCCTGACGTTCTGGAAGTCCTTACCGCTCTCCCCAATGGATAGGGTTCCATTGCAAAAATGCTGGTATTGCCCCGTTTGATTTACCATTTCTCGGCCTTGCCTGTCCTTCTACACCAGCGCTTTTTCCGAGAATTGAACACACTCCTCTTTGATTTGATTTGGGGTATCAGGAGGAAAAGAGTGGCTTTACACAAGTTGCTCACCCCTCTGGATAAGGGGGGCTTGGGAGCGCCGCACTATGAACTGTACTATGCCAGAGTGGCTCAGTATTGTTGGGATAAATACGTGACCCTGCGGCGCAGCCCAGCACCATATGCGCCCATGGGTTCTCCTGGCATTTCATGAGGTTGCGAGCCTTCACGGCACGGGCTGTTGGACGGAGGTAGGTGTTCTCACGTTGGAGAACATGTGCGAGCATCAACTGCTGATGTCCTTTCAGGACCTCATGGAGCTCTATGAGATTCATGAGGGCCAGTTCTTGACTTACAATATCTTGGTAGCGGCTGTTGGGGTTATGTGGGGGGCCAGAGCGTACTGAGCCTGCCACATCCTCTGAATTACGGATACCGTTGGGGCACGGTATACGTAGGCGCAATGTAAAACTGCTATACAGCGGGTTGTTGGAACTTCGCATTGCAACCCTCCAAGCTTTGAGGGATAAGTAGGCTCTATCTCTTGGCCAGGACCTTGCAGACAGACAGTGGTCCTGCGTTTTGGAGTGGGTATGGTGTGTTTCCAGGAAGTCCTGCCTGAAATATACCCATCAGACTTATCCGACCCCTATGGGACTTTATTGTAGGCCTGGGCGGTAAATTCCGTTCCGCTTGCAGAATTTGCGGAATTTGGGTAATTTCGCGTTCCGCAGAGAATGCGAAATTGCCAAAAATTTCGCGATCCGCGGCCTCCCGGAACTTTTTGCTTGTTCGCGCTTTCAAAATGCGTGCTCGCAAGATATTTCTGCCCGAACACGCAAACAGCGTTTGCGAACAGGAAAAAAGCATCGCGAACGGGCGGAACAAGCAATTCCGCGTGTTCGCTGAACTCTTGCGTGCTCGTGGAGATTTTTTACCGTTTTGCGGAGCTTTGCGTAGCGCGACTACGCAAATTCCGCCCACCCTATTGTATCATTCCGGGGGTTACTCCAGGATGCGCCAGTACTCCTGTCTTGAGGTCGACTTTTACCATATGGTACGGGCATGCCCAGAGATTGGCCACTATTGGTGGGAAGCTGTTTGGATCCTGTCTGAAATTGTGGGCCGTCCTCTACAGTTCCATTCTCTCCATTGCCTCCTCGGGCTGACTGCTCATCCATGTAAGAACAGATATGATGTCAGGTTCATCGACTTGGCCTTTGTTTTCCTGAAACGCCCTATAGCCATGGCCTGGAAATCTGTGGTGGAACCTTCGCAGACACTCTGGTTAAAGGTCTTTCTTAAAGGGGAATCTGCTGAGACAACAATGTGGAGGTCGCTACCCTTGTAGCGTGGAGCGGTACTGTCGCTGGATGCTTGGGATGCGTAGCTTGACAAATTGTCAGTTCGGACATATGAGAGACACCCCCCCCCCCGAGACTGAGCATTTCCTGTACGGTACTCACTGGCCTGCTGGGGGTCACTGGTTGGCGGGTTCCTTTATATAGATGCTTACTAGGCTTTGGACATCGGGGCTGGTTCCCTGTTCCAGCTTCATCTTTTCCGCGCTCCCCCCCCCCACACTGTGACACCTAGGGTATTTTGTTTTGTACCTCCGCATGTGGAGCTGGTCGTTGCCCCCACTCCAACAATAGCTAGTACACAAAATACTATGGCACTCGCTTAGAGAGCTCTACTGGGCGATACATACTCCACAGACATTATTAGTTATTTACCACATTTGGCTGCTGCAATCATGTTTCAGCTCCTCTCTTGGTGCACCTGACCATCTGGGGGTGCCCCGAAGCCCATAGAAGCAAGGCTTCTAAACTACTGTGCTCATCACCACATACGCCTGAGAGCATCCTTTCTGGAAGTTAAGAAACACCTGTGGGAGCTTGTTTATGAATACGCCCTCCTCTTCCTAACCAAATTAAAAGTTCTGGCCTCTAGGTGCACCTTCTTCTTCACAACTCTGGCGGAGGCCTGGGCCGAGGAACAACAGAGTGCGCTCGGGTGGTAGAATTAGGGGGGGGGGAGAGCGCGGGCTGGTGTGGCTGTGACCGGCAGGTAGTGCCACCCCCAGCGGGTCTGCAACAGGGCAACCAAGGCAATCCCCTCAACTGACCAAATACGGGGTTGCAAATCAGTGGCTCTGGAGTCAGTGCCTTGGGACCCGGTCCCGTCTATCCCACGGATGCCTCAGCGGAAGGTTCAGGGGACACTAGCTCTGATTTCCGGTGGCGACACCGCAAACAGCAGATGAATTTCTCTGACATACACCATTGCTCAGTGGACATTGCAGATACCAATCCCACCTAAGCGGGGGGGACAGCTAAGTACAGATCCATAAGAACGATCTCTCAGTTATACACGTATGACTACACTAGTGAGGAAAAGTGTTCTTCTGATCGGTATCATTTGTACCAGGACTCCATTGTTTTTTCATTGCCATTTCGTGTCAAACACTTCCACACGACCCACCTGGTCGTTTCTGCTGATGCCTGAGGAAATTCTAACTAACACGACAAAAACCATCTTGCAGCCTGCATTTCTGCCCAGGAACTGTCGCACACCCAACCCCCCCTGTTCTTTGCAGTTCGACAGAAAACCATGAGACACTCACGCCCTGTGTAAATGATTTGTTTCCCATCTCCTGCTCCCTGCCTGGTAAACATCCTTGACACCGTGATCAGGTTATCTGGACAATGGTCTGACTGCTGGGCCTTGATCAGGGTGATTGGACAATGGTTTGAATGACCGAGCTTTGATCAAGCTGATCGAACAATGACCTGAATGACCGTGCTTTGATCAAGCTGAGTGAACAATAATTTGAGTACCAAGCCTTGATCAGGTCACCAACTACAAACACCGTCTGGATCTGGTTATCAACTGCAAACACTGCCCTGATTGAACAATGGACTAACAGCCAAAAGACTGGAATGAAAAAGTATAAAAGGCTTGTAAGCTGCGGAGTAAAGCAGCAGCCTCCTCTGTCTTGTTTCTAACGAGCTTGGGACTCTGTTCCATAGCCCGGCCTATTTGAATAAATCTGGGTTCCTCCTGCAGACGAAGGCTCCTGTGTCTCCTTTTACTACGTATGAAGGGTATGGAAGACTTGGGCAATTCCCCCGCCGCCGAGACCCAGTGAGTGGGTTATTCCGGTTCTTCAAATGGCGCCCGAACAGGGACTCCACGAGTACGAAGGTCAGGCCCGGTGGATGTGAGGAGGTGCACGGAGAGACTCCGACGGAGGCGCCCTACCCGAGGATTCTTGCAATCCGGTAAGCCGAACGACTCGCCCGCTGTTCCTCCCCACCCGGTCTGGGCCACATGACCGCGTCCTCGCTGGAGTCCCCTAGCAAATAATTTCTGGAGCAGGACACAGCCCTACGTCTGCAGAAGAGAACTACCCCTGTAAGGTAAGGGTGGACTGATCACCCACCAAGTCTGTATGATTCTGCTGTTATTGACCTTTGCAAAAGCCAAGCAGGCGAGGTGAATTTTAAAACCCGCCGGTGTCTGTTACCTATTTACAAGCATGCCAGTCAGTAGTAAGTTCAAGAAATTATGTTGTTGTATGTGTACGCAGGACTCCCAGCTGGAGGCGGCTTGTCCGCTTCCTCCAGAAGGGACCCCTGGCCATACGATGTATGTTAAACATGGCCCTTCTGCCATAATGTTTTCCTCATTCTGGGTAAAATATACGAAACAAAATAACGCGGAATTACAGTGGCCACTTTTCGGCTCCTTTAATTCCCAAGTTCTCACCAACTTAGAGGAACAATTAATTAAAAGAAAAACGCGCTCGTCTATGTTTGAATCTGTCCGATTTTGGAGGAAAGAGATAGAGCAGAGAGCTAGAAAGCAGAAGGCTCAAGAAAGAAAACAGGAACGCATGTCAATGGCCGACCACGCCAGAGTAAATTTACAAAATCAAATGACAAAATCGGTAGAAATAGCCAACAGGGAGCATGGGGCCCGGGTACAAAAATGCTATCCAGCTTGTGAGGAGAAAAGAAAGGGCCATATGGATGGGGGAGAAGAAGGTGATTCCTTGCTTGATACCATGCTAGAAAGCCCTCCTGCCTATGCCCCAATGTACCCTGCCCTGACGCCTCACACCCCACATGTCCCCCCGCCACCGCCCACTCCTGCCCCCACTGCCCCTCCTACTGTTCTTCCTGACACACCAACCCTCCCGATTTTTCCTATGACACCGACCACGCCCGCTAACCCTGTCCTCACTACGGGAATGACAACAAGTCTCCATCCGCCCAACCCCTGCGGCTTTACCCCTACCCGCCCTTTTCCTACTTCCCCGTGGTCTACAGTTAAGCAGGATTTATATAAAATTTTCAATTCCCCCCGACTGGCCTCCTTGCGCTCTGCAGTCAGCTTTCCGTCCCTTCGAGAAAATGACCTACAGAAGCAACAGTGTGAATGTTGGATAAAGAACAGGAATATTTATGCCTTTAAAGACATATGGTCCACCTTTTCCCAGTGGACGATTATGGAACAGACCACCTGGGCTGAATACATGTGTACGCTGGTCATGCAAAAATTTGAGAATGCGCTTATGCAGATACCCACTGGATTAATGGACCTTAGGTCACCAATAAGAAGAGGCGATGTTCAGGGAGAGGGGATGTTTGGTGCTGTGTCTGCTTTAATGGCTTACCGTGATATGACCGCTTTTTCCAACACCCCTCTAGAGACAGCTATGCCAATGAGAGAGGCGGCCCCTGTCTTTGTTAACGCACTTACCGATGCCCAAAATAATGGCCGAGGGGCTGTTGAGGCACACTGGCGCAGGCTTTGGGTTCATGTTCCTTGGAAAAGGTCAGAAGTAATGCAGTTAAAAGAACAATTACCAGATCCCCGGAAGAATCCGGCTGCCTTTTACAGAGAATTAGGTCAGATTATATCTGCAGGTACTCTCGTTCTTGAGGATATAGATTTACTTTTTGGTACGGTTGTTCCCACTGAAATTTGGGACAAGATTCGACATACTGATCATGAAGTGGCGTTGGGAGGTAAATGGGCTGACCTAGAGGCTATGGAAGAAGCAAGGGTAGGAGGGACTAAACAAGAAGCTGCCATCCTGACTTTGGCCGGTAAAATAATAACGTTTATGAAAACACTTTTGCCGGAAACTGTCATTAACTGGGATAAAATAAACGCCTGTAGGCAGCGAAAAGATGAGAATGTGGCGGACTTCTTTACCCGTTTTGAGACAGAATACAAGGGACATAGTGGTTTGGATCCCCGGACCCCAGGTTCTGGCCCAGTGTTTGTCGATAAGTTTGTCAGCAACTTGCTTCCTGAGATTTCCACCAGGCTTAAGAAAGTTGAAAGTACGTGGTCTGCCCAAACTATCACTGGTATCTTGGCTATGGCACAATATCATGAGAATAGGGAGAATGAAGATAGAGACAAGGAAAGTAAGAAGGTTAGGGATCTTAAGACTAAGGCACTTCTGCAGCAGGCTTACCCTCCCTGAGGTCCCGATGCCCGCGGGAATTTCAGACCTCAACCCCAACACCCTCCGAGGGCTCGCCAGTCTACCCCTCCAGCCCTCAACATACGGGAGCCCTCCAAACAGATCAGTGTGCTTATTGTAAGGGGTACGGCCATTGGATAGATGAGTGTCCCGTGTTAGCTGAAAACATCCGAACAGGGAAGACTCAGCCTCGCGCTCCCAGGGAGGGAAGGCCGACTAGGGACCATGGCCCGCCCCATCCACAGGATAAAGAACGTAGGCCCAGGGATCACGTTCCCGTCCGCCCGCGCCCGGCCAATAGGTTTTATGGGTACGAAGCAACACGCACTTATTACAATGATGATTATGACGAAGTTGATGAGATAGGGTCCTACCAAGCATAGGACAGCCAGGAAAGGGGTATTACCAGAGTGCAAATTCCAGTGGATCAAAGGGGCCCGTATGTTCAAATGTCAGTTGTGGGGAACGATCAGAATTTTCTTTTGGATACTGGGGCCACCAGGTCTTCTATTGCACGTCTGTCAGTCCCGGAGGCACCCCTTTCTGGCAAAATAAATGTCTCCGTGGGTTTTGCAGGAACACCTGTGACGAGCCCTGTCTCTGAACCCCTCCCTCTCGATATTGGCCCTGCACATGTTGACGCTCCCTTGGTCCTTACTACAGGTTGCAGTGAAAACTTGTTAGGCATGGATTTACTGAAAGCTCTGTATGCGACCATATCATGTAGTCCCCAAGGTGTATCCCTAACAATTTCTCCCACCGCAGCTTCCTATATGTATCTGTCTGGTCCCCTCCCACCAGAATTGCAGTTTTTACCTTCCTCCCTCTGGGCATCATCAGACACTGATGTAGGGTGTCTCAACATATCCCCTCATGTGGTACGCATCCAGCCAGGTGCACTTCTCCCCCGCCTCCGGCAGTATCGACTACCCGCGGAAGGAGAAATGGCCCTTTTAACAATAATATCTGAATTAATGGACAAGGGCGTAGTGGAGGAAACACGTGGCAATATCTGTAACAGTCCCATTATTCCCGTTCTTAAAAAGACCAATGGAGATGCTCTCTCCCCTAAAATATACAGATTCAGTGATTGACCTGAGAGCCCTTAACAAAATAACAATCTCCCAATATCCTGTTGTCCCCGACATTACAGCCCTCTTAACGATGGTCCCTTCTGACGCAACGCACTTTTCTGTCATAGACCTGAAGAATGCTTTTTCAGCATTCCTATACATCCTGACAGCAGACATTTTTTTGGTTTCTCCCTTGGTGGGCGAAGCTTTAGATTCTGCCGCGCCCCTCAAGGTTTCACCGAGAGCCCCAGTATCTATAGTCAAGCCCTCAAAAGTCAACTAGATTCCTTGGAACTCCTGATAACTCCACACTATTACAACATGTAGATGACCTCCTCATTGCTGCAAATTCTGCCCCATCATGTAAAGAAGCTACTCTCTGTTTGTTACGCCACCTTGCCCTCCATAATCACAAAGTCTCTTTAAAAAAGCTTCAGTTTTGTCAAGAGAAGGTGACCTATTTAGGTCATCTCCTCTCGAAGGAGGGAAGGCAGCTCACCGCTGATCGTGTAGCCATTATCAATGCTATGACGGCCCCACGAACACAAAAGCAGGTGCGAGCCTTCATAGGCCTAACCTCATACTGTAGACAGTGGATTTCCAACTTTTCGGCCATGGTCAAACCTCTTCTTGCCCTCACCACTAAAGACATATCAGACAGTTCCTTTCCATGGTTTAGAGAGCATGCGCAGGCCTTCCAAGATTTAAAGAGGGCTCTGTGTACTGCTCCAGTCCTCGGTACTCCTGATTATAGCAAGCAATTTTTTCTTTTTGTACATGAGACAGACGGCTGTGCATGCGCTGTCTTGACCCAGATGTTCGGAGGTCACCATCGGCCATGTGCCTATTTTTCAGCCACCTTAGATCCTGTTGCAAGGGCTCTCCCAGGATGCCTACAGGCGACCGCTGCGGCCGCCCTCATGGTCCGTCAGAGTGCGGGGATCGTCATGAACTCCCCCCTGACTCTGATGGTCCCCCATTCTGTAGATACCCTCCTTAATAACACCAAGACACAGTACCTCACTAGCGCACGACTCACAGGATATGAACTGACACTCTTTTCCAGCCACATTAACATCAAGAGATGCACTGTACTGAACCCCGCAACATTACTCCCACTGGATACTCAGGATGCCCGCTTAGACCCACATGGCTGCATATTAAGGACAGAGGAGGAGACGAAGGGACGGGTTGACTTACAGGATACCCCGATAGCAGAACCAGAAGGTACACTATATGTGGACGGATCATGTCTCAGAGGGCCAGATGGTAACACCTCAGCCGCCTATGCCCTCACAACATTAGGACAAGTAGTAGAAACAGCTCAGATTCCGCAGTGCTCTGCTCAAGCAGCAGAATTAGTGGCCCTCACTAGAGCCTGTGAGTTAAGCAAAGGGATGACGGTAAATATTTATACTGACAGCCAATATTCCTTCGGGGTGGCCCACAACTTCGGGAGGTTATGGAAAGAAAGGAATTTCCTTACTTCCCATGGGACCAAGATTCAACATGGCCCCCTAATTCACCGATTGTTAGACTCCTGACACTCCCCAGAAAGGTGGCCATTATAAAATGTAAGGCCCATAAGAAAGTGACAGATGATGTTGGGAAAGGCAATGCCCTGGCTGACCAGACGGCCAGACAAACAGCTCTTAGAAAAAGGGAGGGAATGTATGTAGGAGGTCCCGCTAGGTGGGTGGCAGACGAGGGCATGGTTGAAAACACAGTACAGAGTGTGATCGATATTCAGTCCCATACTACTCCTGAGGAACTACGGGTGTGGAAGGAGCAATTAGCAAAGGAGGGAATTGATGGTTGCTGGGTCCGCACGACTATGGAAAGACAATGGATGTTACCTGACAGTCATGTGCTACCAGTAGTTACGATGGCCCATGGTCCTGCTCACATTAGTGCAAAAGGGATATGTAAACTGTTGGAACCTACATGGTACAACTCTAAGATACCAACATATGCTGAAAAGCTGGTTAAAACATGCATGATTTGCCTAATGTATAACCCAGGAAAAGGCACAGTTACTCCTAAGGGAGGATTCTCTCCTCCTACCTTCCCTTTTGAAGTCCTCCAAATAGATTACATCCAGATGGACCGATGTAACAATTTAAAATATGTCCTAGTGGTGGTCTGTACCTTCAGCCGATGGGTGGAGGCCTACCCCGTCAAAGACTGCACCGCTATCACTACCGCCAAAATGCTATTAAAGAGTACCTCCCACGATTCGGTTTGCCCCGCTTGGTCTGGAGTGACAACGGGACACACTTTACGGCTCAAATTATGGAATATATCTGTACAGCATTGGGTATAAAACAAAAATTTCATGCAGCTAACCACCCCCAGTCAGCAGGTCTAGTGGAGGTGTACCATGGCATCCTAAAAACTAAAATGGCCAAAATAGTAGCCGAGACAGGTGTCACTTGGGTTGATGCTCTGCCCTTGGCCCTATTGTCTCACAAGAACAACAGCCCACACCAGGATAGGGCTATCCCCCATGAGATTGTGTTCGGGAGGCCTGCCAATGTATGGGGTGTCCCGCGGCCTAAGAAACTGTCTGATGTTGAATACCCTGTATTAACTGATTATCTGTACAGTCTAACTAATACCTTTCGTACTCTTTATCACCAGGTGCATGAGGCCATACCTGACAAAAGCGAGGGCCCAGGACACGTTATCCAACCTGGTGATTGGGTCTTAGTAAGAAATTTTCAACGTACTAAGAGCCTTGAACCCCGCTGGACACAGCCCCGTCAGGTGTTGCTGGCCACCCGCACCGCCGTGAAAGTAGAAGGTCGGAAGAATTGGGTGCATTCGTCCCACTGTAGGCGTGTGCCTCTGCCCCTCCCTACGATCAGTGGGTGAGGGAAGGACAAGGAGACTCAGAAACAGAAACAGTCCCGACGTTTGTCCCATTCAGCGATGCCAGACTGCATTTTACATCTACGGAAGCAGAGAGTGACAGCATACTGAAAGGAAGGGTGGAACCCTCCCTTAACTCTGCTCAACGTCCAGAACAATTGTTTCCCGACCATACTGACCCTACTTCCGACCGATATAACTTGCGCCCCGAGGAAGGCTTGCCTTTGACTTCGCCAAGTGCCTATAGGCTGTAGGGCTGTGATCTCCCCGGCCGAGAGTAGTGCTGGTGTGTCAGACTAAGGTACGCCATAGGGCTCTTGGCACCTGCGCCCAGTGAAGCAACCACCAATCACAGACAGCCACTAGAGGTCCCTGGCTTAGCACAATGGCTGCCATCCAAAACACTCGAATCCAGAAACAATATGTCAGTCTCCGACATAGTAAATGCTTCATGGCCACCGTGGTGACGCTGTTTGTCTCCCTCATCCTGTCTATTCTTGGTTGGCTGTTACTAATCTACCATCCTGTTACCTCACCAACCCCTACCCCAACTCCTACAGAGCCCCAGTATTACACACTACCAGCCCACGAGTTACCCCGCCGTGCAGAATTCTTCAATAACACCTTCATCCAAATGTTGCATCATCATCAGCTGATCATGAACATTTCCAACTGCTGGGTTTGCGGACTGATGCCGCATTCCATGATACACCCTGTCCCATTCTTTCCCTACCCCTTTTCCATCTCTGGGTCTTGTCTTGCATGGTGGATGTTGATACAGGAGGCCTACACTGTCAATGGTACTGCCAATTCTGCCCTTGGAACATTTCAGGATGACTTCTGGCGGAACAGATCTGGCCATGCCAATGCTCCTTTTGCCCGACCAGCTCATCCACATCGCTACTATCACCAGATGAACTCGGTGAGATGGTAGTATTCAACTCAACCACTCGACGAACATTTTCCAGATTCCGCACAAAGAAGGATACTGCCCGATGAACGAGACACTGTGAATGTCATAAATGTGCAAGGCCGTGTCTGCATCCATGGCCTAGGGACTAAGAAAGTTGGTACCAGTACTTGTAATATCACAAAATCTTTAAACTCTACAACTCCTCCGAAGCTGGTGGCATCCCCCAACACCTATTTTATCTGTGGCACTGCCGCCTACACTTGGCTCCCCCGTAACTGGTCTGGTACCTGCTATCTGGCCTTCCTCCTTCCGCCAACGTATTCTACCCATGGGAGTTACCACCTGTTGATGAAGGGCGCTCTGCGTCGCTCACGTAGGGCGTCATATCAGCCGAGGATACAGCAGGCCAGGAAACCGGGGACTTCCTTAAAGGTTTCCTTCCATTCTGGGGCCCCATGGCAAACAGTCGGGCTGTACGAGGACTGACCAGGGTCCTTGAAGCCACCATCACAGTAACAGCTGGTGCCCTCTCCAACATCACTGCAGAACTACAGGCGGACCGCCTTATAACACTGCAGAACCGCATGGTCCTAGACGTCCTCCTTGCTGATCGTGGTGGTGTGTGTAAATTGATCGGCTCCAGCTGCTGCGTGTACATCCCAGACAACGCACCTTCAGTGTACTATGCCATCCAACGTCTGCATCGCCTTTCTTCCGAAATTCATCTGGATAAAGGCAACTGGTCCCTCACAGGCTGGATCTGGGGCCTCCTTTCCCAGTGGGGGTGGAGGGTCCTCATCTTCCTTGCCTTGGGAATAACTGTCCTGGTCTCCTGCTGTTTGTGCTTTCAGTGCCTGCCAGTGCTCTGTACAATGTGTGTCCAGACCATCCAGCCTCCACCCTCCAACATTCACAACACCAATATGATGATGATGCTCCAACAAGAAACCGATGGCCTTATGAACATTGACATTTCTTAAAGTATTTGCCACTCAATGGCAAAAGGAGGGTCTGAGGAAAAGTGTTCTTCTGATCGGTATCATTTGTACCAGGACTCCATTGTTTTTTCATTGCCATTTCGTGTCAAACACTTCCACACGACCCACCTGGTCATTTCTGCTGATGCCTGAGGAAATTCTAACTAACACGACAAAAACCATCTTGCAGCCTGCATTTCTGCCCAGGAACTGTCGCACACCCAACCCCCTGTTCTTTGCAGTTCGACAGAAAACCATGAGACACTCACGCCCTGTGTAAATGATTTGTTTCCCATCTCCTGCTCCCTGCCTGGTAAACATCCTTGACACCGTGATCAGGTTATCTGGACAATGGTCTGACTGCTGGGCCTTGATCAGGGTGATTGGACAATGGTTTGAATGACCGAGCTTTGATCAAGCTGATCGAACAATGACCTGAATGACCGTGCTTTGATCAAGCTGAGTGAACAATAATTTGAGTACCAAGCCTTGATCAGGTCACCAACTACAAACACCGTCTGGATCTGGTTATCAACTGCAAACACTGCCCTGATTGAACAATGGACTAACAGCCAAAAGACTGGAATGAAAAAGTATAAAAGGCTTGTAAGCTGCGGAGTAAAGCAGCAGCCTCCTCTGTCTTGTTTCTAACGAGCTTGGGACTCTGTTCCATAGCCCGGGCTATTTGAATAAATCTGGGTTCCTCCTGCAGACGAAGGCTCCTGTGTCTCCTTTTACTACGTATGAAGGGTATGGAAGACTTGGGCAATTCCCCCGCCGCCGAGACCCAGTGAGTGGGTTATTCCGGTTTTTCACTAGTATACGACGCAATTGCTGGGTGCCATAGGGAGCTGATCAGACACCTTCCCGATGGTAATCGCCCCACTACAGTACAAACGCCCGGATGTCAAGGGGTTCCAGTTAGATGTTATACAATGGGGCTATCAAGTTGTTGGTCGGAGTGCCCGCTAGAGCCTGACCAGGAGTTGGGGGGATGTTTTTTTATTCGATATTGGGGGAGCGAGACATTCAGAAACACTCATCATCCTGGCCGGATCCACCAAGACAGCTTCACTTGTAATCAATCAATCAATCACAGAATTTGTAGAGCGCACTACTTACCCGCGAGGGTCTCAAGGCGCTGGGGAAAAAAGGGGGGGTACATTAAGGCACAGCGGGTTCACTCTCACGCAGCCCCTGCGTTATTTATTTAAATGCTGCAATGCGTAGTACAGCAACACAAGGGTAAATACCAATTCATCCCCTGTAATGTCAAAGGCTTGGGCAAAAGGGTTAAAAGATACTAGTGCAGCTTAAGTGACAGGGCATACATATTGTATTCCTATAAGAGACGCACTTAACAGAGCTCCAAAGTGAAAAACTGCAACACAAATGGAGGGGGCACAAGTTCAGTACAGTGTGTTCGGCCTTCACCAGCAGCACAGCGGTTTGGTTACAAGCAGGGGACACACAAGTCAACCCCAATAGGCAGTACGTGCTGCTCAGGGGGAAAGTCGATGGTCATTTCTTAGTGATTGGCAGCATCTATTCACCTAGTGTCCACCAGCACCTGTTCCTTGAGGCACCGTCAAGCATGCTCGCGGACTCGGTGTCAGTCCTATTGATATTTGGGGGGATTTCAACACTGTCCTGCACACTGACATTGACCGGTCACATCCACCTCTTCCTAGTGCCCCCACTGTACTTGACACCAAAGAATTGTCAGTGTGGTTCTGGATTGGGAGCTGACGGACGTCTGGCGAGCAAAGAACCCAGGTATGAGGGAATATTAATTCTACTCCCCTCCTCACAACTTGCATGTTAGACTAGACTGCACTGTCTGTACCTTTGCCTTACAACAGCAGATGTACCATATCACTTATATGGGTAAGACCCTATCCGATCATAACCCATTAGAGATGGGCATTGAGTGGGGATGAATCCCTACACCAATTCCATCTTGGAAATTTCAGTCTCCTTTGCTAGAAGACCCTGCGATTAGAGAGGAACTTAGACAAACAGTCAGTGACTACTTCCAAAATAATTATAATACTGCCTCCTTGCCGTTGCCGAAGTGGGAAGCCTTCAAGGTGGTACTACGAAGACACTGTATCAACACCACTGTAGGAGCCGGAGGTGGAAACCGTAACAAGCTTGAGGGGGTTGAGGGCTCCCTCCTCTCTCTAGCTTTGCTATGAAGGGGGTATGCCCTATTACTCCACCCGCATCTGGGCAAAGAAACAATGGGGAAACAACAATGATGCAGCGGAATAAATAAAAAAAGAGAAATTATTTCTGGAGGGAAATGAATTAATCCCTCTCAAGGACTTAAATTAATGTCCAATTACTTATTTTACTGAAGAAACCCACTCTCAGGAGTAGTCCAAAACAAATATTTTTATATATATACTTTTTTTTCTAATAGGACAATACAAACAATTATATATACACAAATTATATATACAAAAAACGACAAAAACAATACATATATCTGAAAAAAGACATCATTCCTTATTACCCTTATTTGATATTTACGGATGAGGAAAAATTCCAAACAATAATAAATGATAGCAATCCGTAAGAAAAAGAAGATAGCCCTAAAAGATAATACACAACCGAGGAAACTTTTTAAAACCTCTCTCTAAATAGAGATGTGTAATAGTTTCTTTTCAATCCATTTAAACTTTTGCAGGGCTTCTCCAGATTGTGGAGTCGACGCGTTTCAGCCCATCTATTTTTGGGGAATTTTTGCCGCATCCGTAAATATCAAATAAGGGTAACAAGGAATGATGTCTTTGTTCAGATATATGTATTGTTTTTGTCGTTTTTGTATATATAATTTGTGTATATATAATTGTTTATATTGTCTTATTCAAAAAAGTATATATATAAAAATATTTGTTTTGGACTACTCCTGAGAGTGGGTTTCTTTAGTAAAATAAGTAATTGGACATTAATTTAAGTCCTTGAGAGGGATTAATTCATTTCTCCCTCCAGAAATAATTTCTCTTTTTTTGATTTATTCCGCTGCATCATTGTTGTTTCCCCTCCTCTCTCTAGAGCATGCTGCTGTGAATGATCCCAAGCAGATTCCCCACCTGCTAGAAGCCTGTAAAAACCATACAGTAAGGCTGCATTGTTTAATCCGAGCAGCATATGCAGAAAGGGCCCATGAGGAGGGGAACAAATCAGGTTGCCTACTAGCTTGGCTCACTAGACCAGCCGGCCCGCAGCACCCTATTGCAGCGATAAAAACCCAAGATGAGTGGATAGTGCATACGCAGAATGAAATCAACGCTGCATTTAAAGCATACTATGAGTGGCTATACACAGAGTCGACAGTTATAGATTGCTTCCTGGTAGGGATCTCAAACCCCCTGCCTCCATGGGAAGTGGCAGAGACTTGGGGGCCCTGATTTCTCAACAAGAAGTATGGCAAGCTATCAGAGCCTAGGCTACGGACAAAACACTGGGCTCTGATGGATTGCTGAGCACATTTTACATGGCGTATGAACCAGTTGTAGTACCCAAATTACTCAAACCCTTCTATGCTGCAAAAGAGATTGGCTAACTCCCCTCCATTACAGCTGCGGGCATGGTCACCTCCATCCCTTAGCCTGGACGTAACCTGATATTGTCGAGCTCATACAGACCACTCTCCAAACTCAACACTGACTATAAAATTTTGAGTATCCCTCGTCGGAATACACCAATCAATATCAGGTGGTTATATCAGCTCTTGGAGGCCGCCGCAGTAGACTGGCCCAGTGCAGCTTGCATAGCCCTGAACCTCCAACAGGCTTTTGACATCTTGAGTTGATTGTATCTACTCCGCGTGCTCGGGATCTTTGGACTTGGGAACCAGATGATATCTTTGATCTAACTGTTATGTATGAACCCCAAAGCCAGAGCAAAAACAGGCAGACACATCTCGGAGCAATACGCCGTCACCTGGGGCACCAAGCAAGGCTGTGCATTATCCCCCTTACTGTTAGCCCGGCCCATGCAGCCAAACATCATAGGCTTCAAGGCCGGAACTGGGGCATTCGGGGTTAGGGGGCAAACATGCAAGATCATTATATGCAGATGACCTGGTCCTGTATGTCCGAGATATCACAGTGTACCTCACCACTATAATAAACAAACTACACCAATTCCATAATGAATCAGGGTTGTGAGTCAATCCGTCAAAATATCAGCTGTTCCTGCTCAGGGGCTCGGCCCGGAGCGACGAGTAGCACTAGGTGGGAGAATGCTGCAGTGGGGCCCCCACACCTTCCGATATCTGGGGATTAATATTTATACTTACCAGCGGACTTATTGGAGGGAAAACCTGAGCAAAGTCCTACGATCCCTTAGAGCACAGATCCTCTTCTGGACATCACTGCCGCTTGCCGTCCCGGGTCAAATAGCGTTTGCGAAAATGGTGATGCTATCCCGCCTGCTCTACTACTTTGCTAACCTCCCCATCTTAATAACATCACAGTACTTCAGACACATGGAATCCACTCTGGTCGACCTTATCTGGGACAGTGGCTGCCATAGAATTAGCTTGGCTAAACTGCACCTCCCACATAATAGAGTGGGCCTTGGTGCTCCTAAATTTCACAGATACTATTTCCCATCTCAGCTGCAATGGGCAGCGTACTGGATGGCAGGACACAGTCTATCAGAGTCGGCGATCTCAGAAGAACTACTCCGCAGTGGCATCCTGTATGGCCTAATGTTTCCAGGAACAACACTCCCTAAAACACTGGCAATCTTGGTGCAGACGGTGGTCATGATGCTTCACGGATGCCTCCAGTATACACAGGCGAGTGAGCCCTACACCCCGGCTCTCCCGCTGGAGGGTCTGCTGAGCCCCGCTGGCCCTATGACCGCCAGGGAATTAACCCCATGGGAGGAGGTGGGTATACAAATAGTGGGTGACTTATACTCCCGACGGTATTATCATGACCTTCACCACGCTGGTCGTGGAACACGCACTGGGCGAGGGCCAATTTCTGACATATGGTAAAATAATAAATACATTGAAGATGCGTTAGAATGCTGACATGACATAGCTGGATACGTATGCAGTACTGCACACTATCCAAACGATGGGGTATGGGAGTAGGCCAATAACATGGATGCACAGGGCAATACAGGAACAAATAGGAATGTCAGAGAAGGCTTGCAGCGCACCTATAATGAGACAGACTGGAAGAGGGCCCTAGAATATTCTCAAAAGGTATTGAGAAACGCCAATTTCCTATTTAAACAATATAACATTTACACAGAGCTTATCCCATACCCTGAAGACTGCACAGGATATTCACCGGCACACCTGCCGACTGTTCTAGATGCCAGACTGTCAGCCAAATCTTTACCATATGCTCTGGGCATGCCAGGTGTCAGAGAACTATTGGAGAGAAGTTATGATATGTATAGCAGAAATCACAGCTAAGCTACGACTCAACACTGTCGAGGCTTGTTTATTTGGCAGCTACCCACGGACACTAAATGCAAAAGTCACTATAGAATTCACTCATCTGGCGTTTATACTGGCCAAACGAGCGATAACCATGCGCTGGAAATACCCACATCCACCACAGTAAGTACATGGCGAGATTGTATGATGGTAAACGCATGCCTAAACCACGCGGTCTCAACCACGACTGTGGCTTTACCACGCATGTCTTTAACACGCAGTTTTGTGGTAAAGACATAATTGGTAAAGGGACATGTGTGGTAAAGATCACACCCCTGCCCCCAGCCTTGAAAACTGTCCCTTTGCCCCTGCCCCACGCCCTAAAAATTTACCCCATGCCCTAAAAACGACCCCAACCCTAGCTCCCCGCTCTGAGCCCTAAAAACTGTCCCCTATACCAGTAAACTTCCCCGACCCAGTCCCCCCCGCCCTGAGGCCTAAAACTGCCCCCAGCGCTGATAACTGTCCCTTCCCCGCCCAGCTCTGAGCCATAAAAACTGTCCCCTTGCCCTAAAAACTAAGCCCCAAAAACTGACCTGTACCCTTGTCTGTATACCACCATGATCCAGCCACCCCATGTCCTGAGGCCTAAAACATTCCCCAGCCCTGAAAACTGTCCCGCTAATGGCGGCCCCATGACCTGACTTTCAGGACTGGAGCCTGGTTAATCATTGCTTGTAACTAAAAATATGTACTCATCTTCATTGTTATTACCCTTGCTAGAGTGCTCTCTCCAGTTGTTAAACAAAATGTTAATTTACAAAAAACGAAGGGCTGTTGTAGTGTTCCAGTCTTGGACTATCTTTGCCAGTTAGGATTCACTCTTTGCAGCTGCATCCTCAATAGGATCCTTTGCTTGAATAAGCCTCTACTATTTTCCACTGATTCCTCTTTACCAATTTGGCAACAAGTTTTCTTCTTGTTGCTGGTGTGTGGAGCCCATCAAGAGGTTTCCATCTTCTCTGGATCTTTCAGCTCCCATGTTGGCCTGCTCTCAACATTGAGCAGGTGCTGTTGTACAACTTGGTAGTCTGTTGTCATAGATTACTCCATTGCTGATTTGGGTCAGCAGCTGCGGGAACTTCACAGTTTGTCAGCACCAGTCATAACAGGCATTAGCATAACATTTTGTATTTTTCCAATTGATATTCTCGGTGCTTGTGCTCTCCTGGCTGTATGTGTATCCCATGAATGATAACAAATGTTTGCCTTTCCGTGAGGTGATATAAGTGGCACTTTCTGTCATTTTATCTGAAAACCTTTGAGGTATACATTTGTTACTTTGTATTAAAAATATAATTGTATTTATTGTTAACATTTTTAAATGTATTTATACATTTTACATCTCATACTTACATATCTGCTGTTCCTTTAACATGCTGTTTCTTATCTTCGGTTTCTGATTAATTCAGTCGAGATGTACCCCAGGTCTTTCCCTGTTGGATAGAAATTGTTTATTTTACTTATCTGTTTAAAATAGTTTTGCTTAGTTTTGGGGTAGTTTGGGTGTTACTATTATTTTTAACATTTAGCAGTTGTTTTTTCTTTCTTATTTGTAGTTTTTAAATGGAAGCTAAAGTTTGCAGATATAAAGAGAAAGGTAGGTTTTAGTTGTATATTTTAAGTTAAGGGGTAAGCAGTTGTTTTAGAGTATTTTTAAGTTTTCTGGAAATATTACTTACTTTTAGTGGTGGCTGGTCAGTTTTGTGAAGAGTTGCTCCTGGGATTTTTCTTTGGAATCCGCAGCATGTCGCTTTCTTGCAGTTGTAGTGTTGTGCTGCAAAGCTTAGCTGCTGTTTATGTTCTTTTCATACTGTTAATTTAATTAGTTAAAGAGTTCTATTGGTTAGTTTTTATGCCTGAAAACAAAAAGAGGGAGAAAGGGGAAAGTAATCAGTGGGAGCTACCTCAGCACAGAATCAACATAAAAAGGAGGACAACTCCACCACATTGTGGGGATTACAAATTGTCACAGGACATCACCCAGGTGATAATTACAATGTATGTTCCCTAACAAAAGCTTCATAAGCCCTAGACTTGAGTCTAGGTAAAGTTTGGGTCCAAATGGACATGTACTAGTGTAATTCAACCAATGTAATAAATCTCATAACCTGGCCCTGTGGATTACGTTACATAGGGATGACATCCAGGAAGATTAAAACATAGACTGGCAAGCATCGAAGCACTTGAGATGTAGGAGGGCTTCTATAAAAATGGCCAATCAGTGCATTACACAAGGAGAGAAAGTTGATGATTTCAACTGGAATGTGTGGGAACAACTGAAGGTACATGAAAGTGGGATCCACCGCTCGCCAGAGATGTATTTATAAATTGTCCACAAACGTGAGGGGCTAATTGATGACACTGCATTGCTGATTTTGAACGACAGTAACAACTCCAGCCCCCTTTTTTTTAGACCACTCTGTCTACTGACGACTAAGGATGGCTGTGGCTAATACATAAAAATCCCCCACCTCCCACCCAGAACATAGTAACCTAGCGTAATTGTTCCTGGTGATTAACAGTTTGTTCTAAAGGGTGATACTGGGAGTACAAAAATATTAGTGGGCATCAGGCGAGATACAGGCCAAATTATAGATGCGGGACCTACTCCCGTTTTTGGCCCTTTCTGGATATCATACACATATGCTTACAATTTCTACAAAGCTTTTTGTATTTTAAATAACTTAATTGTAATCCCCCAAAAATGTTTTCTAGATATCTAATTGTACATACACAAGGGTATGAATTGAACCCAGTGGGATCTACTTTTAACCTTTGACTCAAGGATCTAAGATGGCCGCCGAATGTCCCTACCTGCACTCAGGGACGATCTCTTAGTTGTCAATAGCTTCTTACATCATCACTTGCGCTACGCGTTGATGGCAGGTTCTGAGTAAGTGTAAATAAGAGGGCTCCACATCAAAACTCTACCATTCAAGAGTCATTGTATCAGACTAGGTGCCGAGCCAGGTTACCTTCCCGATATAATATGTAATATGACAATGTCTTTACTTCTCCGTCCTTTTACCTGTGATTTCTCAGTCTTCACAGAAATCTCTGTTACATGGTTATACTGTAAGGCCTTGGAGTAACCTGAAGTGAGGTCCTATGGGGCCACAAGGTACGTTCTTTCTTAAGTAGATGGAAAATGACATGAAAGGGGTCCGTCCCTCTCTAGAGTAATGACAAATATGATCTAGTTTACAGTACTAATTTTTTCTTATTATTGCATATTAAGTCAGTAGGTGTGTGCTGTTATGTGTTTAGTAATTCAAAGCTCATGCCCACCCAGTGCGGTATGTTTGACACAATACACAATGTGTATAATGCAAGAGATACTTGTTTGAAACACGAGTAGTGTAACACAAATTTCACAAGGTGTGGGGTAATGTCGTAATGTGGCATTCGCTCTAACATCCATCATCTCCTGTTTTTCAGATATTCATGGCCCAAGAATTTCAAGGTCCTAAATTAGTTGGGTGATATCGAGAAATTTGGTATCAGTATGTAGCATGAATGGATGCATGGTATGCGTGGGCTACACAAACCTACAGTAATAATAATCAGGATTAGACATACCATCAAGTATAGTGGGAGTCGGTTGCTCTTGATGAAAGCTGGACGATCAGTTAGGCAATACAGTAACATGTTCACCTGGGGACTTGGAAACCATCAAGCTATCCATAGATGTCCCCATTCTGTTTTTATTTGTGCCCTGGGTGTGTTTATTCTAATAAAATTGGGATATACAGATGTTCACACTTAGGCATTTTTAAACTAATTTTTCTTGGTCCGTGGACTAAATTTGGAGGTAACAACAAAGTTAAAAGTAAAGAGCGGGTGCCGTGATTATATCAAAAGTAAAGAAATAGATGTTTTTTTCTATTTGTTTACTTTTGCTATAATCGCGCCACCCGCGCTTTACTTTTAACGTTAAAAGTAAAGCGCCGGTGCCGCGAATATAGCAAAAGTAAAGAAATAGAAAAAAACATCTATTTCTTTACTTTTGATATAATCGCGGCACCCGCGCTTCACTTTTAATGTTAAAAGTAAAGAGCGGGTGCCGCGATTATAGCAAAAGTAAAGAAATAAAGTCAGGCAGATGGCGGCTGCGCACGTGCACGCGCGCGTAAACGCATGCTGGTAGCCAGCAAAGTAGCACTTCCAAAAGCCCCTTACTAAAGGTCTCGCAGAGCAGCGCATGCGCTGGCTCAGCGAGACCTAAAAATAGGAGTCCTTCCCCTCCTCCTAAATATGAGGGACAAAAGTTTGGAAGTTGCCTCTCTTTTGGTATTACTTTGTTTTATGTTCAAATGTATTGGTAGCTTTGTGTGTAGTTTGATTTTTTTCAGTATGCTCTTTATTTGTTGGATGCTAATTAAGATTTATGTTTAAGTGTCATATATATTTTTAAAGATTATTTTTAAATGTATAATTTTTAAATGATTTTAATAGTTACTAATTTGTATATTGTATGAGAGTATTTTATATTATTGTAACGTGTCTAGTTGGTTAAGTTGTATTTTAATTATAGATGTGTTTTGAGTAGATATACTTTAATAAATAGTTTTAGTATTTTTGGCTTATAAGATGTATAATTTTTTTATATTTTATTTGTGTTAGGTGAATTTATGGGTTGAAAAGGGCAATGATAAATGATTTGTTAAAATTTATATTTTTTAACTAGTTTTAGCGATATCATTGTAGTCAATAAGGGAAACAGCGTTTACAACGCTGTTTCCACAACGCATGGCTTTACAACGCGGTCGTTACAACGACCGCGTTGTTACCATGCGTGCCATTACATCGCAAGTTGTATCAACGACTTGCTGCAGGGGGCGTGCAACACCAGGGAATATGTTGGATATTAGATCCAACACCTTCCCTGCTGTTGTGCAAACTGGAGTAGGAATAGTAATTAATACTATTCCTAAGTCCAGTGCACCCCCTGCAGCAAGTCGTTGATGCGACTTGCGATGTAATGGCTTGCGTTGTAACAACGCGGTCATTGTAATGACCGCGTTGTAAAGCCATGCGTGGTGAATGTATGCGTAGGAACGCCATACATTCACTCAATAATATAGATTCTGAGATTTTGATTATTTTCTTTATATTTAATGGCTTGACGATATTTTGTTTCTCAATAATTTTGTGTTTGATATCATGTATCTTAGATATTTTTACAATGGTATTTTTGTTAGCGATGCTTGTGTATTTCTTGTTTAAATATTTTGGGAACAATATTTTTTGGGCGATATGGTGGTAATTCAATATTGTGTTGGTCGATATTGTGTCATATAAGCCAATGAAGAGCACAGTCTGGCCTTCATTTTACATGCTGTTAGGGGATTCAGAATACTATTACAGCACTGTTGAATGCAAAGCTTTGCTTAGCCTGTGATAAGGTTAAAAACCTATCTTCAGGTTTCCAATTTGACGTTGTCAGAGATCATAAACGGCAGCAGTCGCGGTCCGTGTAGGAGTGCCGGTCGGGCGGTGACGTGGGGCGGGGGAGGGGCAGGGTAGGGGGTAGCAAAGTACGGATTACGGACCAATACAGGTAAGTAAACATTTAAATCAATAAAACGAATTTCGTTGTGAGCGCTGCAACGCCAAATGCGATGCAGTGCGCGCAACGAAATTCGTTTCATTGATTTAAATGTTTACTTACCTGTATTGGTCCGTAATCCGTACTTTGCTACCCCCCACCCTGCCCCTCCCCCGCCCCACGTCAGCGCCCGGCCGGCACTCCTACACGGACCGCGACTGAACGGCACATCTATATAATGCACAGTAATAGCCCGGGGAATACATATGTTCGTTTGCTTAGGTTAATATCTATCTTACAGGAGTACAATTGTAACATAAAGTACATTACTGGTGGTAGAAATTGCAGAGCGGACTTCTTTTCCAAATTGGCAGTGCTTTTAGAAGATGCGACACTTTTTGAAGCTCATGAGGGTACTGCTGCTATTGATGTTGTGCATGAGCATATCACTGTGGTGTGTCACAATGAGAAGAACAAAGCATGGAATGAAGATCCCATTTTGTGTCAAGTGAAAGATCACATCCTCTATGGATGGCCATGGGATACAGAGTTAGATAAAAATCTGTGTGACTTTACTCAGGTAGCATATGAATTATCTATTTCAATGAGGAGGTTGCATGGAAGGATTTGTTTGTTTATTCCGACTGAGAAAGTGTGTCATGGGCTTATACAAATTGCTCATGTTGGCCAACTAGGCATCACGCCACTAAGGGCTTGCTGAGAAAGTTTTATTGGTGGCCTTCCAGGGATGCACAAATGGAAAGTCACTTTGCTGTCTGAGGATATGAGATACCCTATTGAGGTTTTTGACTACATCTCAAAGTGAATTTACTATGGATTTATGGCTAAAACCACTAATGAAGTTGTCATTTTTGCTCAGTTCTTTTGAGCAACTTGTTCACCTTGGAAGTACTATAAAAATTCTGGTCTCCATCAATGGTTCTCAATTTATTTCCAACAAAATGGTCATATTTAGTAATAACGTAAAACAATGTAATGTGGCATTGTATAATCTATCTTCAAACAGCCAGAAGTAAAGGGATAATTGTCTTTTGAGAGAATGTATGCAAGCAGCATTGAGAACTAGACTGGACATGACATAGCACATTTGGGAAACGTTTTGGAGCTTTGTGAATACACCAATATCTGACAAGTTTTCAGCTAGCTTATGTGTAACATATCAATTAGTTTAGTTTCAGTGTGCGTATGAGTAACATTCCACTGCCAAATAGATGAGACTTTGAGTGACATTTTCTCGTAAGCAAATTAAAGCAATGACCAATATTTGGGTGCTTCTCTGTTAGTTTTTCTATTATTGTACCTATACATAATACAACAATGAAAATACCCCTAAAACAAGCCAGACCTGCTGGTATTGACAGTGCCTGCAAGCAGTATCAGATGAATAAGTGATAACAAATATTTTGTTTCATGTAATTTCAATTAAAAAATGTTTCAGCTCTGAAAATATTAGACAGTCAATTAAACATTACTGGGGTCTCTGGAAGGGCAGTGGTCTTCAGAATATCTCAATCACTACCGTTCTCTCCCCTACATACCATTTTCCTCCACAGTCTCTCACTCCATTAAATACTTACCCCTTTTCTCCCCCATTTTTCAGAAATTCTCCATCTGCATATCTCACGTCATATCCTTCCCTTTCATCACTGTCTTTTCACTATGTCCTTTTTGCATGTACTTTCATTTGTCGCCCCCTAAGTATACTCTCAGTCACACACATCTTCTCTCTCTCTTTCTTCACCTGTAGCCACAGCATTTTCTTTCTCTTTTGAGCTGTCAATAATTCAACAGCTGCGTATACGTCCTTGACACATTTTCATGTAAAATGCTAATAACAATGAGCACATATGTGACAATCCAGTCACTCTGTAAACTCTGCAGACAGAACAAAGACTGGATGAGCATTTTGTCTTAACATCTTTATAATCCATCAATAGGGTCTTTTGGAATCTCACACTGTCATTAGCCTCAACTCCGGAACTCGCAATGATGTTAGTTTATAAACACCCATCCACAACCTGAACTCACTCAGACCCATAGAGGCAACTTTGTACGCACTATTTAAGAACCATATGTTACATGAAAAAAATACATAAACACAGCATCTTGCAGGCATATATTCTTAGGGAATGAAAGATAAAGAAAAATGTGAATTGTAAATAGAGGCTGCATCATTGACATGAAGGTCTGCATCGCCGGAATATATTTACTGCCAATAACTACTTAAACAAGCATTGGCAAAGCCAATAGGTCTCACCTTTTGGCTTTGCCAATGGTTTTAGCTGACTCTGTTCAGCATTTAAACACAGTGACGTGCCTTACCTCACGGGACACCGCAAGTGAAGGGGCGAGGGTGAGAGCAGTAGAATTGGCGCCTCCTCCGAGTAGGTTGCGGCACCTGTGGACCACCCGCTTGCGACCGGCCCTCCGTGGGCTATAATTGACGACGCAGCGGGGAGACCAGCAGAAAAAGTACAACCAAAAGTACGGCGTGAGGGGGGGGGGGGAGAAAAACAACATGGACAACGGGAGGGGGGCGGGAGCATGTTGAACACGGACAACAGGAGGGGGGCGGGAACAAAAGTAGTAAAGTGTGAGAAAATCCTCTCGAAATCCTCTGTGGAGCTCTAACGTGGAATGACTTCAACCTACACGTCAGTTCTAGTAAGAACAATGCAGCTTACAAACGCATCGGGTGTTTTAAGAGCACAACAGTCAACTACAGCTGCGTTTCTGAGCTGGCAGTGCACGAGCCACAGCCATCACAGGAACTGCAACCAAGCTCAGAAACCCCAACCGAGCTTGTAAGCAAATTACAAGTACAACCAGGTTTGTTATTAGTCATTAGAGCCCATCGCAAGCACACCCATTACATTCGAGCTTCTGAGGACACACATCGCTGCACAGCGCCGGCGCACAGAAACCGCAGCCGCACTGTTTATTACAGGAACGAAATGCAAACGAGGTTCCAAGGCTGCGGCAGTGAAACAGCAAAAGTGGCAAGGCACGCAACAACTGGCAAGCTTCGGCTCACGCAAGCCCCGGCAAAGTTTCCAGTCTGGAACAGTATATGGGTTAAATCAAAGCGCACGACTCACAGCCCAGGGCTCCGGGCTAATACGGGTCACAGTCAAAAATGCCCATCGAACATAAGCCCCAACCAGTTTTTTAAACACGCGAACTGCAGCTAGGCGAAGCCTTAAAGCACTTGAAAGTCAAACTGCAGCCACCCGAAGAGCGGCCACGATTGTCTCCGTTTTATCTCCCAGAGGCTACCGTGCCTGGGAAGGTTCATTCACTCTTTCGCCTTGATCACAGGCGTGCTGATATTCGGGCCCCCATGTCGGGTGCTGGCTCTGGCAGCCTTGCTGCCGTCAGATAGTGCATATTTTGCAGAAACGCCCACCCTCTGGTTTGGGCACTCTCCTCCCAGGAAGCGCAGCCTGGCTCCGAGCGCTTTCATGTATCACTCAAGGGGGCGCAGGGCGCCTCTTCGGGGGAGAGGATGAGAAACACGAGCAGGCACTGACGCACGGCGCTTTGAAACAGTCATATGCGCTGCAATCAAACCCGGTGAATGGCAGTGTACAGAAACGGTGCGCATCTCTGCACTTCACACGATCCGTCAAACGCGGCTGCGCTGGCAGGCAAGCGAGGGCTTCCAAAATAGGATCTCTCTGGCTAGAAAAGTGTCTGACAGTGTGAGAACTCAGTGCGCCAATCCATCTACGTAAAGCGAAAGCACGACCCACGAGGAATGCAGCTGCCACCCTGCGCGCAGCTGCTCGCTCCCGCAAGCAAACCGCTGTGGGAGTGAACATTTGCCAAAAAGGTGGGACATGCGCCCGCCTTTAGCCATTTGCAGGCTACAAAAACAAAATGACACAGGCAACAGCCAACCAAATGCGTGGGGGGAGTCAGACCCACACAGAAAAGTTTTGAGTGATTACAAGAAGCCTCGCAGAGCAACGCATGCGTGCTGGCTCAGGCTCGACCTACAAAGCACCCTGTAGCCCTATTATAGCATAGAGAGTCAGTTGCCATGTTGGAAGGTGGCCAGAGGCAGCCTGGCTCTGGTTGTGTTACTGTAAATGTCTTTGGGATATTAAGGAACATTGCCGGGCCCAGGCCGAGATGACTTTGTATCCATGGCAACCAGTCAGTTCACCTCGACCCTTGGCGCGGCTCAGACTCCAACTGCCTTCGACACTACACTCATCAGAAAATAAGGGCCTCCAGCAATTTACACAGGCAGCTGAAATGCGTGACTTTGCATTTTAGTGTGGCAATGCAGGGACAGGCAATAAATATGTCATGCTAACCCATGATGCGTGGCACTTGGCAGGGCTGTTCACCACATTCCACTACAGCCTTTCCATGTTTATTGCTGTGTGAGAGGATGGCCAGAATGAAACTATCACCTACTTGGGTTGGTGTCACTCAACGGTGTGGTTTAAATTGTGAGAAACGTCCATCTGTGAAAGGCAGAGTGCGGTGTAGACAGCGGCATAGTAAGGTTTACCATAATATGGGAAAGAGGGTTTTTTGTGTGGGGGACTGGGTTATCGTTAGAAAACCTAGTAAGGTTGTTAATAAGGGCAGATCTACATTTTTTGCTCTAGTCAAAATGCAGAAAGTTGCCAGAAATGCGGTTCTTCTAAAAGATAAGGCTTGGTTAAACAAAAGAAGCGTAATTAAGTTGTAGGAATCAGATTGGAATTCTCCATAAAAATATGCAGATCGATCCCACTATAATTGGACAGATCAAAGCAGAGTGGGGAACTTCTCTACAGGTGCATGTAGCAATGTGAAGGGAGATCATGAAGAGGTATTTCCTGGTGATGATTCCGTGTGTGGCTCATTTGATGAGATCAATTTTGAAACCTCAAGTAACTTGTTGCATGACCACTTGGCTTGTGTGCATGGTAACACCAGTGACTTAGAGAATGTGACTTGTGAAGTGTTAAGTTCTAGACACAAGCTCAAAGTTTTCTCAGCGTTCAGTAACTATGGGCCTGGTTTTAGAGGAAGGAGTATTGTCCGTCAGGGCAATGGATTACATTACTCTGTCACCCTGACAGGCATCTCGGCCCATAAATTTAGAGATGTCCACTGGCCTAGTGGACATGTCTTCACATTGGCAGGAACCGCTGTAATGTTGTAAAAGTTTGAAGCATGGCCCCGTCAAACATTATAGCTGGCCTTTAAACTTTTACTAAGTTTAAAACTAATGAAACCCACACCATGGTAGTTTCTTGCATGGTATGGAGGTAATTTTTTTTTTACTGTCCCAATTTTTGCCTGACAGTGAGGGACAGTAAAAAAATGGCATCCGGCTGCCCACTCTATGTTGGGCAAACGGGTAGATGGCTAACCTCAGGCAGCCAGTACTGTGTCAGACCATCAGAGGAGTATATCGCGGACAGAGCAGGAGTAGTCTCTGTCGTTGACATGGCGTTTGTCCACCCATGTCTTAATCGGGCCGGCAGATCAGGATTTTGGCAGAGAGGGTACTCCTTTGGGGTTGCAACGGAGTACTCTCTTTGCAAAACTCTAAATCATCCCTTATGTCTTGTATTAACTGTGTTTATTTTCAAAATATTTTTGAAAGGGCACTGCAATGGGAACACCAAAGCCTGTTCCTGCATGGCATGGACTGTGCAGTTCATGCCGTGCAAATAAGGGGGTGCATGCACACAGAGGGGCACACTATGTGCTCCCCTGCATGCATCCTCAGGCCATGAGGAAACAGGGGGCCCTGTAGGTTTTCCTTAGTTTCCTCACCCTCACAAGTTTCATAGCGGCTCACCACCATGAAATCTGTGGCGGTGAGGAAATGTGTAATTTGCTTGGCGGTGCTGCAGCAGCACCGACAGCTTAATGCGGACCTCAGACTGCAGCGCCACCACAAGGGATCATGGATGCCTGGTGGTTGCGGCAGTCCTATGGCAGTCCAACTGCCATAGTTGTAATACGGCGGTCAGACCACTGGTGCGGCGGTCCCTGACCACCACCGCACCTCCACCACAAGATTGGCAGTCCTATGGAGCGCCAAACTTGGAATTAGGCCCTAAGAGTAGGGACGCTAAAAAATGTATGTTGTCATTATTGCTACCCTTCCAATTTTGGTAGATCGAGGTCAATGATGGCTAATGTATACTGGTATATCACGAAGGCTGTAGGTTTGTGCAACACTCTGTTTGTCTTGTTACAATATTTACATCTTTAAATTGGGTAGGGGCACGTGACAAGGATGCCCCTTATCACCCATGATCTTTGCCCTTGCCCTACAGCCTCTGGCGGCCTGGGTCCGAGGAGGCCCCCTAATCTATGGAATCACGGTGGAGAAGGACTGAGAGGAAAAGATATCCCTATACATGGACAACATCCTGCTATATGTGACACAGCCCAGTTTCTCGATACCGAGAATCCTTCACATCTTTGACCTCTTCAGGAGCTACGCTGGCTACCAAATTAACTGGGATGAATCCCTGATCTTCCCACTCTTGACGGGTGAGATGACCCGATGCCCACTGCCCAGCCCCGGTGGTGCCGGACGGGTTCAGATACCTAGGGTTCCACATAACCAGGGAGCAGAAAGACTTCCTAGATTACAACCTGCTCCCCCAAATAGAACACTTCCAAGCAGACATGACACACTGGCGCACATTACCCCTTTTGTTGATGGGAAGGGCTGTGCGCTTCAAAATAATGACCCTCCCACGCATGCTCTACATACTACAAAACACACCATACAAAATCCTTGACACATACTTCTGCAAAATTAACAGCAAACTGAGGTTACTATTATGGGACGGAGGCGCGGCACAAATCTCCTTAATGAAACTACAACGCGGAGTCTTTGATGGTGGACTAGCGGTCCCAGACCTCTGTGCCTACTATTGGGCGACCCAACTGGTAGTGGTGAACGAATGGGTATTAGGAGAGGGAGACGAACCAGCACACAGGGTCGACCGTCGGGCCATAGGGACCAGGGGATACCCGGCGCTCCTCTGTGCGAGGACAAAGAAAGGATCGCTTCCATCCCCCATCCAGGCGGAATTGCAAGCGTGGAAAGCAACCAATCTTACAGCAGAAATCCGACTATGGGATCACGACAGCCTGAGTGAGGTGAATAAGTTGCGTACGCACACAAGATGGCACACAATAGGGATAAACAAACTGCAAACAGGGAGATGTCTGGAGAGGGGGCAAAATGGTATTGTTCAGTGAACTACAGCCCGAGTATGAATTAGCGCAGGGGGAGATCTTCCGGTACTGGTAGCTGAAGCACGCCGTGATATGCCATTTGCCAGAGGGGGAACAAATCCCAGATTTCTCCCCCATGGAGGACCGACTGATCCTAGACCCTATGCCCACCAAGGCAGTCTCCCTAATATATAAAAAGATAATAAATAACACACCAGATATTCTTATCCCGCTTAGAGAGGCCTGGACAGAAAATGTGGGCCCCTTGGCGGATGACGAGTGGAGTGAGGCGTTACAGAGTCCTAGAGAGATAGCCATACGAGCATGATCCGCCTGGTGCAGCTTCGGATATTACATAGGTCATACCTCCCCAGATCCAGAATACACAAAATGGGCAGCAGCGAATCGGCTGATTGCACCAGGGGTTGCGACAACATAGGCACGTTTTATCACACACTTTGGACCTGCCCACTGATCCTAACTTTCTGGGCAGGATAGAAGTGATGAAGGAGGTAACAGGCCTATCGATCCCACTCAAGGCCAAGTGGCTGCTACTGGGCATAACGGGGGTGGAGAAATGGCCCAAACACTCACACACCTGGTTAAACATGGCCGCAGGGTTGGCGAAGCGCAACCTTGCTAGACTTTGGGGAGCGAATAGGCCTCCCATTGTCGGGGACTGGGAGGAAGACCTTTACTGGTGCCAACTAGCTGAGTGCACATCATATCGGTCCCAGGCTGCCCTCGCAAATTCAAAAAGATCTGGGGACTATGGATGCAATACAGGGGTACCAACATATTGGGAGGGAAAGGGAGGTAGGAGGGGAACTGGGTCAGGGCGGCAATCAGATGACGAGTCAACAACCCGCCACACTACGCAATGTGTCACCCTAGGGGATAGGGACTGGGTACGCACTGATAATTATCGATGTTCTGGACCCCTGCGAGCAGCCCACAGTGTTTTCACTAAACTGTTTGCTGACCATCTGTGATTCTCAAATAACTGCTCAATAAAAAGATTATATAATAATAAATACGTTATATTTAGTTTAATGTCTTATTTAGTACCTTGTCCGGCCTTTGCAGACTCTTAAAACATCATGAAATGGCCGGTATTTTTCTCTAGGAAAGGAGGCAACCTTACTACGGCTCCCCTGCAATCCACACCAGACCATGCTGCAGCGCAGCCCCTATGCAGAGGGTCACAAACAGCAATCGGCTGTGAGGGTCTGGCCTGCCATGTTGAACTGAACTGGCGTCTCTGTCCCAGGCAGCGCATCCCGCCTGAGCGCGGACCTCAAGTTCACAACAAGGCCTGATTCCTATGCTGTGAGCAGCATTGTAAAAGAGAAGCGTAAGGCCTATTAAGAAAATAATTCAACACAGCCTAAATTGTTGCCTTTCTTCCATGCAGCCCCAGAGCTGCAAGACACATTTTGGAGACTACAGGTGGAATAGCGTGATAAATCATTTGGCTGCTACACTCTCCCACACAAGCATTTTCTCTTCTTTGTGAGGTAGGACATGTGCATGTTTCAGGCCCTCTCTACACAGAGCTCACTCATCCTGCTAGGCCAGCGCCAATAAACTACTTTGACCTCACTGACCCATTACCAAGAGTGCATAATAAGGTACATACTCTATTTGCTATTGATATTATTCTCAACCCACACTACAATTATTGAATCGAGGTTATTCCCATAACATTGGAGCTATGAAGTTTGATCTCTCAATTTTCTTCACATTGTGCTGGATGACACACCATGAGGAGCAGCAATGATTGGGACATGTTCTCTGAGATCCTTCCATTGCCCAGCTCAGAGCACAGCTGAATTGTATGATCACAGACCTTCTTGCACCCCTGGAAATTGCTCATCGCTCTCCGTCCCCTTTCAGTGCCACAGGAATGTAGCCATTGCTATTGGCCTATGGACCTACAGTGCCACTGCTAATTGCAAAATATTCTAATAATCGTTGCTTGTCTGGATCACTGCTAAAGAACTGAGCTGCTCGTACTGGTCAGATCCACAGTACATGCCTCAAGCTTGTGGTCTTGAACAAGGGGGCCCACGATTACTTCACCAACCCTTTTTGATTGCATCCCTGCGATCGTCCTTGACACAGAAAACGTACAGACTGAGTGACACAATCGGAGCTAACACTGCAAGATCTGCAGTCACAAACCACACTATTGCAGCAACAGATGAAAAACCTCGCTGACCAAATGCATGTACTTGAGGTCAGAGCTGAGGATATCAAAGGCGGAGCCCAGAGGAATAATATTAGAGTGGTTGGTCCCCTAGAGGGCTCAGAGGGAACAAGATATGGCTGAATTGAAAGATTGGATTAAGAGCTTTGTGCAACTTTCCTGCTTCTTTTCCCTTGAACGAGCCCACCGGGTTCCTGCTTGCAGGCCCTCTCTGGGATTTGCATCATGCCATGTAGAAGCTCAGATATTGTACTACAAAGACCACAAAACTGCTCTCTGCACAGCAAGAGATGCAACCTCACTATGGTTTACAAACCACAGATGATAAGTGTTCCCAGATAATATCCTAGCTTTTTTTAATCAAAGAGCTTCATTCTTAGGAATCAAACATCATCTTCGTAAAATGGGTCTCCAATGCTTTCTCTAATTCCGGGCTAAACTTAGGATAATTCATGAGCAGAAACATATTTCTTCACTGACCTGGCCAGGATGGGGTAGAACAACATGATTAAAACTGAGCTTCAACCTAAGCGCCGATGTCGATGCGCCGGAAAAGGCAACTGTCTGTCAGAGAGCAATCATGTCTAAGACACAAGTGTTGGACAAATGCAGGGTGGCCTTGGAGGTCGCTGTGGCATTCAAGTGGCCTAATCAGTTCTTGGAATTAGAACGTCCTAATTAAGTCTGGCGGTGAACTCCGCTCCGCGAGTTTGCTGAGTTTTCCACACTCCGCGTTACGCGGAGCTCGCGGAGTTCCGAAAAGCGGAGCGTATTTTTTTTCCTCTCGCGTTCGTCAATGTGAAGTTGGTGAGCGCGAGCGAGGAAAATCCACCTCCCGGCGAGATTTTTCCTCGTTCGTGATCGTCAACATCAAGTTGGCGAGCGTGGAAAATCAACCTCCCGGTGAGATTTCTCAAAGCGGGCGGTCAGATTTCTCATTGCGAGGGGTCGCGTATGCTCGCGACGGCTCACGTTGAGAAACTGTCCGTTTGCGTTGAGAAAGCTGCCGCTCGAGTAAAAATCTACTTGAGTGGCAGAAAGGAATCAGCGCCCGCTTGCGCTGTGCATGGTGACGTTCGCGATGATTGCACAGTGCGGACAAGCACCTGGCACTGAAAATCACAGCGAACGGCATTTATCTAATGCACTCTGCTGCTCGCGGAGCTCTGCGTAGCGCGGCAGAGTTTTTTTGCACTTCGCGGAGTTCCGCGTAGCGGAACTCCGCGAACTCCGCCCAGGCTTAGTCCTAATACTTCAAGTGGGGATGAATCTGTTTCACTCCAGCCCTCGCCATCTGGGTCACCAATGGTTCCGCTAATAACCACAAAGACTGCAGATAAGCTTCTTTGAAACACTACTCTGATTTTGTACGTTTGATGAGTATCCTGATACCTATCAGGCTGTTTAATTGTTTCACTGTTATTCAAGATATAGCGCTTTACAGAAGATTCCTGTGGAGGACATCCACCCTGTGATTTATTATTTTCTTTATTTTTCTTATTGTCCCAGCGTTTTTAAGAAGACTCTGGAGCCTGTTTTAAGGTATTTTTCAGAATTGCCATTAAGCTGTGGTTTGTTAGGTCTGGCCCACAAATTATCTCAACCTATTGATGTATAGGTTTCAGCAATAATTTTAGGTAGTTCATGCACTTGGTCCACCAGATCGATCTGCGCAAGACATTGACATACTGCCAATGCTGCTCCTTCCCCTTTTATATTACTTAATATCATTGAGGATACTGTAGTAAAATTGCCCATTAATTTCATCCTCAAATCCATGGCAGGAGTTGCCCCATATTAATTTTGAATCTTTTTAAGCACATGTGGCAAAACAGCTAATGATGGTGTACCATGCATTATGGTATAGATCGCAGAAAATACTGTGCCCCATGTGGCACAGTCCTCTACCGGGGGAACCAACCCCAAAGGAAGGCACATTGTGAGAAATCTATTTTTTATATGGTATCCTGTATGGGGAAACACTCCTTCAAGCCGATTTGTTTTTTGTGCACTCCAGAATGGAATCTCATCCTGTCTTACAGGAACCTTACCCATAATTGCATTTATAGTCACTGCACTAATTTCGGCCATTGCCAATTCTGGATGTGCAGCTTGAACAGCCCTTGCTGGGGTTGCTGTTATGGTTTGCATAACAAATTGTATTAGTTGTCTGTATAGTGAAACTATACCTGTTTATAGTATACGAAGTTCTGCTACTGTGAGAATTCTTATTGGCGGATATGGTGTACAGCCGGCTAGGACTGGGCATGTTGCCCCCTCAATACTGAGGGGACCCAGTCTGACATTTTCTAATGTATGTGGTATTGCACCTAGTTGGTTGGTACTGCTGCTTCATGTATGTGTCAAAATTCCCTGTGTTTGCATTTACTGCTGGGAATGTGACCTATGAATAGAATACCTCTGTTCTATACGCTTTGTGGGCCTCTACCACAAAGGTAACATCCCCTCCGGCTTGAGGGAGCCCATGTTGTATTAGCATTTGTGTTAAAGTATGTCTGCAGTTAAGTGGTAAAACTACATGTGATGGATTAACCATTTGAATATGTGGGATTCAGAGAGGGTAACTATCCTGGGGTAATCCTTTTTTAAAGGTTCAAGCTTGAACAACCTACAGGCAAAATAGGGGTTTTCTACTTAGCTGAGGAGGATTTTTCCCTAACACCACGGATGTCTCTGGTTAATTGGTGAGTAGAGCTTTTAGGCACATTTAAGAAAACTACTAGGGAGACCCATTAAATAAGTACCCAAACTACAACATTGGTGGTGCATGTCGTATGGCTACTACTATTTAAGTAAGACTCTGCGTTTGGGCCACATTAGCGTCAAAACTTTATGGGACTAAGTCCGTGCACACCATCAGAATATGTTGATCTAAGTCCTGGCTAGCTCATAGAGCGCCATCTGGACCTCTAAACCTTATAAGGTATCGGATTCTGTCTGCAACCTCAGAACATGACAATACTGACTCCCCAAGGAAATCGTTAGAAACTTAGGTATGCCCAAACGGAGACAGAAGCAATACTCAAATTGGCATTTCAAACATTTTTTGAAGCAATAAGATTTTTGTGTAAAATACATGCACTGCAATGATTAATACAAGGAAATAAAACAGAGTAATCAGCATTACAAGAATGGTAAATAAAATAAACAGTTCAGTATGATTATATTAATACATATAATTATATCTATACTCCTACCTAGCGCTTACTATCCTAATATGCATAGGGTGTGCGGATATGCCAGAACACCTTAGAGTGGTCTTACTCCCCATTTACCTGTGGATATGTGTCATCTGGGAGCCCGGCTTGATGTAGCTGCACTAGATATTTGTATAAAATACGCTGACAAGTAAACTTCTATAAAGATATAAAACACCTGAAACTATGACAAAAACAGTTAAAATATTATATTGATTAAAAACCACAGCAAAATCAAGAGTCGGGGCAATTGCTAGCAACACAAACCAAAGATTACTTACGTATGGACCATGAAGAATATTAAAATTTAGCAACACTGATGACAATCACATCCCTAGTGTCAGATCCCAGGATTCTTAATGCAATTTCGTATTGTCTAATTACCCTGAGCTGACACACAGGTTTGATCCACTGCCCACGCGGAAGTGCATATGTGATGCAAAAGAAAAAATAGTGATGCAGTGTTTCAGACTCTAATTTGCACGATGGGCATAAAGTGCTAGTACAATGCCTCGCTCCCCAGTTAATACAAAATTCTAAATGGGTATAATCCCATATCTAAATTTTATATATAACTGCTTAGCTGAAAGGCCAGGAAATTTGTCAAGGAATGATTCATATGAAGGAATGGCTTTGTGGTCTAAAAATCTATCAGTCAGAATACCCGACTTGCATTTCTTTACTTCCTCTTCTCGTAGGTGCACCCTTAGCTTTTCCTCAATTAATGATTTCAAAACCCAGCTGGCTTTAGCTGGAGATTCCCAGAGAATGTGAAGGTCTAGTTTGAATAACATGCTTTTAATATCAGCTAACCAGGGGATTTTTAGATAACCGTTTGTACTTAATAGTTCCCTTAACGATGGCTTATATGCCTCTAATTCATCAGTAGACCATAGTCTGTGTCAGTACGGTAAGGGTCTTAGTTTCAAGGTGGAAGTAATCGGAAACACACCTACATCCAGAAACTGGGGAAGGCGAGGGGTACTCTGAAGGAAATTTAGTTGAGTCCTAATAAACCTATTTTCAGGTGGAGCAAGCCCATTATCCTTCAAATGGCCCCATAGCTCTAAGTCATATAGGTCCGAACCTTTAACTTTAACATTTTAAATTTTTACAGCTAGATTTCGTTTTCTTTACTAGCTTGATGACAGACCCTGATTCCTGTTTAGCTTTAAGAGGCTTTCACTAATTTGCAGAGACCAGTTAAGTTTATTGTACAATCTAACTCCTAAGTAGATGAAATCTTGTACTTGTTCAAGAGGTTCTTTCTGTACACTAATGCAGGTTCTCATGGCTTTGTAGTGGTTATATGTCATGAACTTACTGATGTTTAGTTTGAGCCTCCTTTTGATACAGAAGGTTAAAAACGATCAACTCTAGCCTGTAGCCCTGCAGGGGTTATAGAGATAAGGAGAGTGTCATCTGTAAACAAGAGCGTGGGAATTTTTAGAGCACCCAATTTCGGGACGTCATTACCAGGGAAGTCTAAAAATTGGACTAAGTCATGTATGTATAATGTAAAGAGAGTTGGACCCAGAACACAGCCCTGACGAACTCTGTTCTCAATCCTAAAGGAGCCAGATAGCTCACCGATGTTTCCAAAACTGACACAAGCATAATTAGTTTCATGGAGTTTTATTAGAGCCAATAGAATGTTGTCTGGGACTCCTATGTGACCTAAAACACCCCAAAGATTTTGGCAGGGAATCAAATCAAAAGCTGATTTTAGGTCAACCAAGACCACATACAAATTACTTTTCTCCAGCACAACACTTTTCCCAATAGATAGTACAAAAACAAAATGTTTGGCCAATTGTGCTAGTCTTTTGATGGAAGCCTGCTTGGAGATCTGACAAAATATAATTTTCTGAGGCCTACTCAGACAATTTCCCCAATAATTGGTGACAAAATAGTTTCTGCAGACCATCAATCAGACTGTTGGGCGTATTCTTACAAGGATCGTCCCAAGAGCTTTGGTGTCTATTCTAAAGGTGTGGAATTTGTTGTTGGAAATATCCCTGAGAAGGACAAGTTACTTAAATTTGATAACACTCTTTCTGGTGGATACTCTGTGTAACTGCAAGTTCCTCACTGGCCTTCTCTCTCTCCCTTCTGTGAAATGCTCGCTTTTCCCATCTAAAGAGGTCCCAACTAGAGATCTGCTCACTGGTACTTCTGATTATTGTTTAGCTCCATGTCCGAAGAAAGAAACTGAATTAGACGCACAGGGGGTGGTGTTTATATGTGGCTTCATCTTCACTTTCAGGGTGGAAGTCAGTTAATGCAGAGCAGCACAACACTACCTACTAGTGTGCAGGATCAATGTTGTTTAAACCTTTAGGATCCAGTCTGGCGCCTTGGGAAATTCTAAAGGTGAAGAATCTGCAGTTAGATAGAGTATCGAACAGAAAGACCTTTACCAAAGGTAAGTAACTTGTTCTTAGATTCGCCTTTGATGCGTCAAGACACCACACCATAGCACCTTGAAAAGTTTTCGTAAACCATAGAGGATACAATACAAAATGGAAAATAGCCACATATGTTTATCAAAGATAGTGGAGTGCTCAACAACTGGTATCATCTTGGTTAGAAGACAGATCCAACAGACAGTAAGAACCATAAACCCATTCATCCCTGTGACCATGTGAGAGATGTGAACCCTAGTTACAAGCTCAGCAGAAAAGTTCTTGAAGTATAAAACTAGAGGAACTCATCCTTCCATCTTCTACCCCACACTTTTTGCGGAGCCCGAGCAACTTGGCCGATGCCCGGTTGAGCTGTTTATGCAGCTATAGAGGAGATTGGCTTCGGTTTCACCCCCGCGGCCGTCACCTACCCAGCCGGACATTGGACATAGTTTTTCCTCGTCTCTCCGCTGTGTTTCTTTTCCCCCCGCCTCCTCCCTCCATGTTCCTGTGGCTACCTCCCTCTCCCAGCCCTGCGTGGATCCGTAGAATCAGTTACCCTATGGTTTTTGTATTGATTTTTGTATATCCCGCCATTTTGGAATAATGCTATCGGTTCCCGTGACCTGGGTCCTCCACCTTGGCGGTTTTCGTCCGATCCTCATCGCTGCTGGACTACTCCTTTATTCTCCTTTACTGACCTTCTCCCCTAGTCAACCCCCCCCCCCTTAGGTCTCCTTTTTACCTTTCCCCCTCCACCTTCTATGCCCCATTGGACGTGTGTCTTGGCTGTGCTATGCGCTAACTAACTCATGTTATTGTTTAATCACTGTTTTTCTCCTATGTTATACTTGCTCCTGTAACTGATGTAATTTTGTAACTTGTAACTCGCTGATCCTCATGTAAAGCGCTCTGATACCTCCGGGTCTAGCCAGCGCTATATAAAACTCTGCAAATAAAATAAATAAAAATAAATAAGAGCCCTTTTTAGGTCTCGCCTACGCAGCGCGCATGCTCTGCATAGGAAAAAAGACCTTTTGCAATCGATTCGGCTTTTCAGCCAAAAACGTGCACGCGTTCCATTGCCTTCAATGGCAACGCGTTCACGTTTGGCGATTCACTTGCGGGAGCGAGCAGCTGGCGCCATATGGTAGCAATTATCGCTCCTGGCGCCGCTCGCTCCCGCAAGTGAATCGCGCAGGCTCCCTCCTCTCCCCCCTCCCCCTGCTGCCGTGCGAGGCGCGCACGCTTGTTTTTTTAGCTCTGCTGAAGGGTATACAGGAAAGGCGCCAAAGATATTGAATTTTGAGAGGTACAACTGTAATATGTACTCATAATACATGGATCTCTGGCGCTGCTTCAAAAACACCGACTAATTTGTTTCACAGCAGATATATGAGATTCAGACAGTCAGGCTTTATTGAGCTATCGCGCGCTGGATGCTGCTCGCTTCTGTATCAGATTTGCTTGCGCTTTGTGAAATTAGAATTGCTGTTGCTTGCTTAAGCATAAAAGATACGACGGTTCCCACACTCACGGGGCAGTCATGTATGTAAATTGTTGTATAATGCAGCCCACATTAAGCCGGCGATGACGGGCTCGGTTGCACTGTTGTCAGATCGCTGTAGCTCCCCGCGCGAGGCGCCTGGTCGGAACAAGTGTTCGCATAATTTATGCAGCTGATAAGTGAGTTGAGCTCGCGCGTTATTGATAAGCCACTTAGGCAGAGCTTCCCCGCTTGATGCCTTGTGACATCACACCGAGCGCCGCGCGCGGATCCCGTGGGCCGCGGTCGTTAAAGATAGACTTTGTCTTTCCGTTGCAGGGGCCAGAGGAAGCGCTGCACAGCCCGACACAGTCCCTGGCGACCAGCATCAGCCCGGCCACTCGCACCCAGGATTCCCAGTTGGGCCTCAGGTGAGTGCACGGCCGCTCCATTTAAGGAAGGCAACTTTTTAGTGGGGTTCTGTAACTATGCACCTTCAATGAATGGATGATGTTTGGTGAGCATCAAGCCAATTTAGTTGTGGCGGAGTCTGCGTTGTCGTGCTGTACCTTTCGATCAAATGACAAAACATTTTTCAGCAGAAAATGGTTTTCAAGGCAAAGTTGAGGGAGGACCGCATGTTCGGGGTCACTGGTGTGATACGATTACATTCTTGACCTCTGTGGCAAACGTTTTTATAAATCTTGGGAGTAATTTAATGTAAGAAAAAGTGAATGCAATTTTTAATGCTACTTCGGGTTATTGAGGTTGACAAAACTGTATGCTGAGCAAAAAAACTGTGGCGTTTATAGAGCAATATGTTTGTAATTGTTAATGCGCTGCAGCAGCAGACTTGAGAGTTGGGGAGCCACATCCCAGGATGAAAGAAATATGCCCCCATCCTTCCAGTGCATCAATGCCTGATAGTAAGGTAACTCAAAGTGAAGGTAGACCAATAGACATGTCTGTCGGTCTCTCCATCTGTCCGTCTATATGGCTGACCATTTCCTCTGCCTGTTTTGACTTTTTGTCTTTCAGTGTGTTTTATCTGAATTATCTCTCTCCCCTATTCTTTTTGCTCGGCCTGGTTGTCTGTGTAGACGTCTTTTTGTTTGTATGAATGAATGTAAGTTTGTTTGTCTACTGGTTTGTCTGTTGGTCTTTGTTTTCATACAATTCTTGCCTGTCCCATCAGTCCTATATCTCTGCCTATCATATGATATGTATTTAAATATTAACCCATTAGTGTCCAAGGGACAGGAAGGCATACTGGTCTCATGTTATTTCAAACAAAAGTGCCTTAGAAAAAGTGTAGTTTTAGGTTTTTCTTGGTAGTCACAAATTTCTTTGTGGCTAATATGAGTCGAGATTGTACAAGGGTCTTTTAAAGAGGGTCTTAAGCTCCAAGGAACATCTGTTGATTTTAGGAATTAGTCAGAGTTTTCTTTGTGATGAAAATAAGGTCCCATTTAACTGGTATTTTGTGTCTTTAGCACTGTTAATATTTTTGGACCTTATCAAGCATTGTGTGTAAAAAAGTTAATGTATTACATCACTACGACCCCATAAGGAGGTCCCCGGAATTACACACGGCAACTCAGCTCCGCTGAAGTTACTGATACCAGGAGTAACTGCAACTACTGTGTATTACATGTGGGAGCCAGAGGGCTCCCTTAGAAATGAGGAATTACTGGGGGAATCAGACATTCTGGTCCAATTTCCTCAGGTTACTGTTCATTTTACCCTGCAGTCATCTGCCGCAACCAGTCGGGGTCTCTGGGTGAAAGACACCAGATCTGTGGACGTACTGTGGATCTCACAATTCCAAAGGGGCTTACAGTCCCAATGGAATGAAATGGCCCTCTTGTCGGTCTGCACTGTAGTTGTAAATGGTTTTCACTTTAATGTTTAAAATAATGTCTCTCTCCTACCATTAGGTTACACTGAGGAACCTGTCACTCATAAATCATGGATGGAAAGGGCACGCAAATGCACAAATTTAGCTTGTTTAAAATGTGAGAGTGCATGTAAAGTAGGGAAACTGAAGATTAAAATAATGCAGAAACAGCACCGAGGAAAAGCATGCACAACAAAGTGGAGGAAGAGGCTTTTTACCGAGAGCGGGATGATGAAATCTTAATGAGGAGCCAGCATTATAAAAATGCGGCCGCTCATTCAAAGTGTTTGCACTTATAAGTGCCTTTGGGATTATAAATAAACATAACCATGCAGGGCTGAGAATGCCATGAATTCGGCCTTCTTCCTCCAACTGGAAGCTCTGGTCACAGCCCACGAGCTGTGCAGGCCAGAGCATCCTTGCATGTACAAATCTTGATTGAGTGATTGGCACGCACTCTTAAAAAGCAATGACTTCTTCAAATCAAAAGTTTTCTCCAACCCTATCTATATTTGAAAGACATTGGGAAGATTACTGGACGGTAATAGTAAAGGTGATGGGTATTCCAAGATCACTGGAAATCTGGAAGCACCACATAATTGTGAATTTTGTAGAGCTTCACAAACATTAGAAATGCATTTCTTGCCCTGAATGGACCAATTTTGTTTTAAACTGTGCATTTGGAGAGTGTCCTAAACGTGTCATTCTTTCAGTGGGTGGAGAATAAGGTAACAAAGGCAACACATGAAACAATCATTTGCAATCAGCAAGTCAGCATTGGCTGCAAGCCATTTGTCTTTGTCAATGCCTGTTTTGTCGTGTTTATTTAAAAAACTTTATAGTTGGGGGATCTGCCGATCCACTCAAATTGAGCCCATACCTCAATTTGCTTTCTCGATCCATCCTGGAAGGTGCGCCTATACCAAAATCTTGTCAGAGTGCTGAAATCATCCCTAAATATAACAAGCATTGGCATAGCCAATAGGTCTCGCCTTTGGGACCTTATAAGTGTTTAGTTATGCAGCACAATATCCTTACTGCAACAACATTAACTGTTGCATAGCTAAACACTTATAAGGTTCCAAAGGCGAGACCTATTGGCTATGCCAATGCTTGTTATATTTAGGGATGATTTCAGCACTCTGACAAGATTTTGGTATAGGCGCACCTTCCAGGATGGATCGAGAAAGCAAATTGAGGTATGGGCTCAATTTGAGTGGATCTGCAGCATACAAATTCCCAGGGATGCAATCAGGGCTGGGGGGCTTTCCCTGGAACTATGGCCTTCAATATGCCAAGAGATTCTTTAAGGTATATATCAAGAGGAGGTGATTGTTTGTTAAATCTTATGAGCCCCTGTATAGCCTCTCAACATTCTAAACCCACACCTGGGGTTGCAGGTGGTAGTCAACCTACAAGACAGCAGGCCTTAATGTTCCCTGTTCTGACTGCTTTCACCAGATCACTCCAAACCTAATTTTCCCAATTTTATTTAGCTTTGGTCAGCTCTACTTTATACTTTCTCCTGGCCAAGGGGATTTCTTCACAGTTTTTAGCTTTAATAGACCTAATTAAATCCACCTTGGCAAGTCTACACTGGCTGATAAACCATGGGTACTGAGATCGTTTTTTGTTAGAGCTTCTGCATTTCCTTGTTAACAATTCACGTAATCTGTAGAACAGGTCATCATGGTGTTTAAGTATAAAATTTGGTTCTGCCCCAGGGGACCCAGTATTACTCATAATGTCTATTGTGTTGGCTACAATATTGTAAATTTGTGCCAATAAGTTGGGTTAGACAGATACATACACCCATTTTAGAGCATTTTTGTTATTTGAAAGGGTTAGGTCACCTGGGAGCCTAGATTTAAAACTCATAGGATTTGGAGCCATATGCCCTTTTAGTATTAATTCTAACACATTGTGTTCACTATCACTCTGATCTAGAGCTATCATATCCATCCACCATGCAGTGCCACAATTGGAGGGCTAACAATATATAATCGATTAGACTAGATTAAAAGTCTGGCGCCTGCTTGGTCTAACAAAGATCTGCCATTGCAGGCTCTTAAACCCAAATTCATGGTTAGAGCCAATAGTTGGTTAGATACCATGGTCTGTCTTTTGACAGGTGCAAGATCTAGCTGAGGGGCACCCCAGGTTGCTTCTTCCTCCTCCATTAGGTCTGATTCAGAATTGTGAAATGGCTCAAAAACTACACCGAAATCACCAGCAACTATCGCTGGCTCCCCTGGAGGTAGATGGTCAATGAAATGTTCAAGAGTGGTAAGTGTGCTAGATACCTTATTCTGCCCATTTATTCTAGTGTAAACATTGACGATATAATGATGTTTATTTCCCTTTGAGAGTGAAAGACCTAGAACCTCAGGAGAATTTAAAGAAAGTCTCCTGATTCTACAGTTTAGTGTATTCTTTATCCATATAACTAGACCACCGGCAGGGCGGCCTCTCCCTTGTGAAGTTGCTACACAGCATAGGTTCATATAACCCGATCTGCAAACTGACTCAATACGCTAGGATTCTTGGCGTAAACATATGTAAAAGGAGTCTCTGAAGGACCCCCATGATGGGTCTGAAATTTCAGATTTCAGGGCGGCAATGTTCCAGGAGAGGATGCACCATTCATTGCTGGTGGAAAAAGAAGAGGTTAATTGATTGTAAACAGACAAAGAATGTCAGTCCTCTCTTGTAGCCTCCTGGTGACAATCCTTTGGTGGAGATGAGTTTATTTTTTGGGATAACAGAATGATTGCTAACTCTTATGTCACAAAGGATAGTGGCCCACCTCCATGAGCCTGCTGCCCATGGCACACATCTTCCACAATCATTTCAATAGTGGAGAGGCAACCTTAATAATGTTATCATGCAGTGCTTAGGTTTTCTCCTAGATAGTATAAGTTGTGATACTTCTTCATTATGTTGCAAAAAGAATGATTTTGAAAAGTGTTTGAAAAATAAGAGATTTTAACTATGGAATCAAACAATAGACTTCTTTCATCCTGGTGATATGGACTCTATTAGTTAGAATTTACTAACAACAAACAAACCTGAGCACTACATGACAACACTATTGAAGTTGCCTTTCCTTTTCTGTACTGCCATGCCTTCCCTTGCCCCAGAGAACCTGTCAAAAAGCTGATTGTCAACCCAATAGTTTTTGGTGCGATTGAAATAAAAGGCAGCTCTTGTAGAGTCCAACCGATGGAGTCTCTCCTCCTTTTTCAAGGGGTGAGGGGGCGCAAAATACCATGAGAGCATGATGGATTGCCCAATGTGGCAAAAAGAACGCACTGGTCTGCAACACCCATTTGTGTGGAAAAATGGCAGTGTAAGGTTGTTGCACCAAGAGGTCCTGAAGTTCCCACGACAAGGAAAACAGTTTTCATAGCAAGGAGATGCAATAAACAGCTGTGTATTGGCTCAATGGGAGGACTCTTGAGGAAAGTTGGGACTTATTTATTTGAGAGTTTTATATAGCGCTAGCTAGACCCGAAGGTATCAAAGCGCTTTACAAGTCAAGTAATAGGCGGATTCAAAGTTGACATAATATATCCGGGAGGAGAGAAAAAAGTGAAACATTATATAAGTAAATGAAAAAGTAACACATAACACAACATTTTCCCTCTTAGGTATTGATGATAGATTAAAATGCTACATTGGATCAGGATTACTGTATTGAAAGTTCATTGTTGGTGTAGCAAGTTCAGGGGAGCGAGTTGAAATATGTATTCATCAGTAGTGATTTGAGGGTCCATTTAAAACAAGTATACAAAGGATTACAGCGGAGGTCTTTAGGAAGTGAGTTCCAAATCCATGGAACGTTCCCTGAGAAAGAGCGTTTCTGGGATGATTTTTTCTTCAGTTTAGGAGGGATGAGAAGGAGTGAGTTAGAGCTCCTTAGGGCCCAATTTCAACCAGCTCTCGCAAGTATTTAGGATTTGCAGTGTAAAGGCCTTTGTGTGTGATACAAGCTGTCTTGAAGATACATCTTCCTTCTATTGGGAGCCTATTGAGACTCTTGAGAGCAGGTGATATATGGTCAAATCTTTTGGTGCCTGTGAGGAGTCTAGCAGTGGCATAAGTGTTGTTCTTATAGGAGCGAGGTGGATTTTCGGGATCCCAGTAAGTAAGGCATTGCCGTAATCAAGTTTCAAGAGGACAAGTGATGACACTACATTCTTTAGATCTTCAGGTGGGATGATTGGTTTGATTTGCTTGAGATGTTTTAGGGGGAAGAACGCCTGTTTGGCAGAAGTGAAGATGTGGTCTCTCACAGACATGTTTTGGTCCAGGGTGATACCCAGTGACTTTACCGTGTTCTAAAGTGAAGGAGAACAGTTTAGTGCGTCAAGATTCTTGACCCATTCTTGGATTGGTAGAGGTTTATTTTTGGGGTAAAGGAGTAGTAGTTCCGTCTTGTTGGGGTTCAGTTTAGGTGATTGGAGTTTAACCAGGTTTGAATCTTATTTAGTGTGGTGTTTAGATGACAAATATCTCTTCCTGAAGTAAGTGTAATTGACTCGAATTGTAACATTCACTAAACGAGTACACTATGTAAGATTTGAGGATCGTAACTGAGTGTTCCTTTGACGTTTCCAGGGAAACACGCTCACAACTTGCTGCACGAATCTCAAAACCTAGTAATCAGGTACACTCTATACTGATTGTCTTTAGTAGTGGTTATAGATAGATGAAAGGGAGGGCGATATGCTTTCTAACACAAATGTGCATTTTTTTGTTTATTGATTTGCAGAATCCAGTCCCAGCCCTGAAGAGAATCCTGTGTAATAAAGTGGGATTTGAAACGCGTTGGCATAAATTACCATAAGGGGATAAAGTTTATTATAAAAATCCATAGCAACAGGGAAGATAATGTACCAAAAATGTATATCCTCTGTTGTGTGAAATGTTTATTCCCATTGGTTTGTAACCCGTGGTTGCTCCTTTGACACTGTTGGCGCGGGTTACTTTCTGCATTGTGTTTTTTTGTTTGTTACTGACTGAAACACCATCATAACTGGTTGCTAATTGTTTGTTGTCCCAAAATTGCTTTGATGTTATGTAATTTGTGAAGTGTATTGTTTTCTGTCTTTTCTGAATATACACAAAAAAATGAAGAATAGTGAACAAATATGAATTAATAAATGATGTTGACCATCTTATTAGGTAGTTTGGTTAGTCTGCTTAAACGAGTGGCAGCCTACTAAACAGCCAGCTAGAAGTCTCTGTTGGTTTAGAACATAGGGAAGACGGCAATGTCCCCATGGGCCATGTGACACCTGATGCCAGTGCGGTTCTTAAGAGTCTCGAGTACAGCTTGATTATTTACTGTATTAAATGCCGCCGATAAGTCGAGTAGGATTAGGAGGCAGGAGTCGCCTTCATCTAAGGATCTATGAATGTCATCTGATATATTGAGCATTGCAGTTTCTGTGCTACAGCCTTTCCTGAATCCTGATTGGAATGTATCGTGGAGGTTGAATTCCTCAATTTGTTGGTTGGGTTGTAGTAGGAGACACTTCTCAATGCTCTTCCCTAGGAAAGGAAGGTTGGTGACAGGTCCGAAGTTATTGGGGTCATTTGGGCCTGCCCCTGGAAAATGGGTGTGACTTGGCCTAGTTGGAAGGAGTGAGGTACATGGCCTGACGAGAGAGAGGCGTTTATAATTTTGGTCCAAAACAGGGTGATAATGTGGTTGAGGTTTTATACCAGGGTGGATGGGAGGGGCCAGCAATGTGGGATGTGGGCTTCAAGTTCGTAATTATTTTGAAGACTTCCCCTTCTGTCATAGGTTTAAAATCAGTCCATTTGGCATTATTTTTCAGTGGTAGAATATCATTATTGTATTTAATTATTTTTGAGGAACTCATGTCTTTTAATGAATCTTGGGGGGTAGTTATCATGGTGGTTTATTTGTCAATTGGGTGTCAGGTTGGGGAGTCTGACTTGTGTTCTGCATAATAGATTGTTCAATTTTGGAAACTTTGTCAGTGAAGAAGTTTGCAATTTCTTTGCATCGTTCATTGGTGGCTATTGTTTCGTGTTGAGAAGTCAGGGTGGTTTGTTGTTTTATTATGATGAAGAACTCCCTCGGTCTATTCTTTGCATGGTCAAGTTCATTGCAAAAGAAAGTGGCTTTCTCCTTAAAGATGTGTTTCTTGTATGAGAGCCATTCCGATCTGAGGAGTGCAAGGTGCGCCAGTGAGAGCTTCTGTCTCCATAACCTTTCGGTCAGTCTTAGTTGTCTCCTCTTTGTTCAGGTCTGAGTTGAAAGAGGATCTAGATTGGGTTTTTCTAAAGTTCTTTAGTTTGAGCGATGCCACTTGGTCAAGAACATCTGTTATCGCTGAGTTGTAGTGGATGGTAAGGTCATCAACAGAGTGGAAAAGAGGCTGAGAATGTATTTGGACGCTGGTCCTGGCTTCGAACTCCATCAGATGGACTTGTTTGATGTTCCTTGCCCAGTGTGTGGGTTTATTGGATGGGGCTAGGTAGGATCTGGAGTAAGCTTTGAGACTGAACAGTGTTCGATGGTGGTCTGACCAGTCGCTGGGCATGATGGTTCTGAGGGAGACAAGCTCATTCCTGGTGATTATCGCATCGATAGTAGAACCTTTGATGTGGGTCTGTTCGTTACAGATTTGCTTGAGGTTGTTGATTTCAAGAAGGTTTGATAGGGAACGAATTGAGGCATCATCTGTGTTGTTCCAGTGTAGGTTGAAGTCACATAAGAGCACGTCGTTAGTGTTAGTTATGGAGACTGTGTTATTAGGTCAGTTAGTTCTACACCATATCCGGGACGGCTCTTATAAAATGAAGCCCCTTCAAAGAAGTCAGGTGTGATTTTGGCACATTAGTTGTGAAACCTCAGAGATACAAGGAGATTTGCCATTGTCTGGAGGGGGTCTATGATGGGCTGAGGTGAGCTTGCCTTCAACAGACAGTAAGAGGTATGGGAAAACTGTTATCCATATTCCCTGAAGATGTGCAACAACCAACATCATCACTCTTGTGAAAACCTGAGGGGCACTGGCAATGCCGAATGGGAGCACAGCAAATTAGAAATGATTCGGACTTATCCTGAATCTCAGGTAACATCTGTGGGTCTGCAGGATGAATATTTTAAAATATGTATGCTGAAGGCCCAGGACTATCATAAAGCTGCCTGGATCCAGGGCAGAAAGAACCTGAGCCAATTTGAGTATCTCTAATGGAAGGCATTCAGAGGGTGAAGATCTAAAATAGGGGGAAGACTTCCATCCTTCTTCTGCACTAGGAAACAGCGGAAATAACATCCAGTACCTGTTTTGAGGTTTGCATCCTCTCAACGACCCATTGAAAAAGAGAGCCTGCACTTCCTGTAGAAAGCCGGCCAGGTGGTCCTCTGAAAGCCACTCTGATGTAGGCAGAGGCACTTGGGTCAAAAAGAAATGGAAGGGCGTAGCCCTGTTGGACGATTTGGAGGGCTCATCTGTCTGATGTCATCTTGTGCCAACCCTGGAGAAAGTGTTGGATCTGGCCTCCTACTGGGGGTTGTGAGCCGCTATGGGCAAACTAAAGCAGCTTGGAGGCTGCTGCCGCAGGGCTTGGGGACTAACAGGATTGGTGTTTCTGCTAACCAGCCTGCTGTCTGTGTGATCCCTGTCACCTACCCTGAAGAATGGACTGGGGCACTTGCTGTGGTGGAAGTCTGGAGGGGAGGAATGGTTTTCTTGGTATGCAACCATCTGTAGAATCTCTTGAGGAACAGATTTGCTGAGGGAATTGCCTGGTAGGAGCCCAATGGCCCACGGAACACACCCCAGCTTGGTTTTCCTTAAAGCACCCCAGGGCAGAATCTACTTTCTTGTTAAACAAGTGAGACCCATCAAATGGCATATCCAAGAGATGCACCTGGACATCCCTAGAAAAAATAGATGATCTCATACTTGCATGGCGATGGAGGTCCACACTGGTACCGACTGCTTAGCCTAAGCAATCTGTGGTATCAAGGCAGACTGAATGACATATTTAGCTACGTCATGGCCCTCCTGAATGATTTGCAGAAGGGAGGCCCGAAGTTCTTCAGGGACTGCCGGCAAAAACTCCCTGACAATGTCCCAAAAGGCATGAGTGTATCAGCCAAGCAAACAACTGGTGCTGACAACGCTCGAGGTTAGGCCCGGATAATGAGAACAATCGCTTCCCGAATGCCGCATAGGGAAGCAGTTGGGATTCACTTTGTTGATAGAAACATGAACCACTTGAGTGGGATGCTGAGTCAAGAAAGCAGAGTTGCCTGGCACAAGCCTTTGGCATCTGGCAATCTGCCTGTTCACCAGTCTGCAAGTACAAGACTTTGCCAAAGGGCAAAAGGGCGATTAAAGGGCATCAAGGGTTCCTAAAAGAAGCCTGCCCAGATTGTAGGCCCTCTTTAAGGACATTAATTTACCTCCACAAAAGGAAGTTGTAGGTCCAAAACCTCTTCTGCACGTCTAATGACCAAAGCGAAGGAAGCACTTTCTTCTGTCACTGGTCCAAGGGGAGAAATCAACCCAATATCGGGAATGTATCAAGCTGACTGACCTCTTTCAAGTCCATATACAAATTGCCATCATTGCAGTTTGGGGTTAACACATCTGCATCATCAGCATTGTCATCTTCAAATGGTGGCAGGCTCTAATCAGAGTCTGAATCAAAAAGCTGGTTGAGTGCCAGAGAGCAGCTCCATGGCAGGGTAGTGTTCTTTTAGAATCAGATTGAATGGCGACCAGGCACGTAACTGTGAGTTCCAGAAGCTACTTCGGTCTAGTCTGAGATGAGTTTGGCTTGGAGTCAGGCACTGGATTTGGAATAAGGTCTTCCTCCGACGATGTCTAAGGGAATGGTGCAGATTTTGGTGCAAGGAGCAGAAATCAGCACCAACACCAGTGTGGAACCCGAAAGGGGTTTGAGAAGGACAGACTGCATAGGATGATTCTGCTGGCAATAAACTGACTGGAAGCTCCCGCGGATTGTTGTGACCTGAAGGTGCCGGTAGAGTACCAAAGTTGCACAATATGGCATCCCGGAAGGCCTATGACCCAGAGTATTCTGAGTGCATCTGGACTAATCGTGCAATCCGCTCCTTGGTGGATCGTGAGCGAGATGTTGGAAAGCGAACGCACTTGCAACTTCACTGGAGACAGAGGGTGGCGAGATTGGGACGAGTCATCCTTGGACTTCTTGTGCTTCTGCTTCGCCTTAGACCTGGTCTTACTTGAAGACTTTGATCGCAATGATGAATGGTCGCACAAATGATTTCAGAGCGAGTCTTCACTCTTCTGGAGTTTGGCTAGGTACAGCTTTGCTTCATGGTCCTGGATCGCCTTTAGATTCATGAGAGGGCACTCCTCACACAACTTGGAGTCATGCCCTGAGCACAAACACCAAGGGTATACTTTGTGGGTGTGTGCCCACAGACAGTGGTTCGCAACAGTCCCTATATGGCTTAAATCCTTTGGTTTTTGGAGGGGACATAGTTCCCTTAAACACTGGTTTTAATGTTTTGAGAAAAAAATGTTTTTGCAAAAAGAAGAAATAAAGAAAGAAGAGCATAGCTCTGGATCCACGTCTGAAGGTGCGGACAGAAAGGAACTGTCGTCACTGCACAGGGATGGCATCTATATCCACTCCATCACTTCCGAGGCAGAATTAAGTTAATTTGGAGCTACACCACACCACCTACCAGGGCACAGGAATGGTGCTGTGAAAACCTTCCGAAACCAGTCTGGGACCAGAGAATTATTCTAAAGCTGATGAATCTTTGGTTAGAAGCATACATCACAATAGATTTTACTGAGCTCTTCCCACCAAACTCACTAGCTCATGTATGCATGACTTTAAATATGCACTTCTGTATTCGCTAATAACACTACTGCCATCCAATAATCAATGTACTAGGGCAATCAAAAGAATAATGCACTTTTCCTCCATTCCCTTTAATTACAGAGACACAGTTTGGAATGCAAATCAATATATAAGCAAGGCACAAGTCGGGGGTACACGCAGTTACACGGCGCTCACCCACTCTTTTCACAGGGTGGACGCCGTCCCCCCTGCCAAGAAGTTGGGCCCCAAAGAAATATGCTGAACTTGTCCCGGTGTAATTTTCAGACACCGGGACAGGTTCGTTGTCTGCTTTCCATTCACAGCAGCAACGTGCAGGCGGGGAGAGAGCTTTTTTTTCACCTCCAGTGGGCCGAAGTTAAGGGGCCATCAGGCCTCCTTTTGGTTGAATATCCTGACGGGAGGCGTCCTGGAACCTCACACTTAAATGTAAATGCCACGGAAGGGAAACAAAGGCACACATCTTGTTATCTCTTCACAAGTACTTACGAGAGGCAGCTTTTGCCTTTGTTCAGTCTCTGTATATAATAGATGAATGCACTGTAAGAATGTCAGATGTGTTTGTCTGTCCCAGTATTTACACAAATAACAATTTCAATAGCACTATTTTATTTCTTCTATAGCGCTATGCAACCCAATGCAGGTTGTCAGAGCTCTTTACATAACATACACATTATACATTGACAATAAATCATGTACATGAGTAAATCAATGTACAGGATGAGTTACATGAGACAGTGAAGGTTACAAGGTGTAGGAGTCACATGTCCTTCATACCTCACTGTGGTCTTTTAGAAGGATCACAATTTATTAACTGCAGGTAACAAAAGGATCTCTATGTTAAAAGCAGTAACCCACTTTACTACCTACATAAAATAAAAATCTGTCATCTGCGAGTTAGATGATGTGCTTTGCAGGAGACACATTTACCTTCTCTACTACTTTGATTCAAATCTGGGACTACACAAAACACAGATCTCTCCAGCAAGTGCAATAACTATCAGAGTTATCTCACCATTATTACTATTCCCTGAGATTTAATGGGCACCTTCAAAGAGATGCCTTAACCCAATTAAATATTTTAAAATGTAGACTTTGCAACCAATTAAGCATAACAGATCTACTACCATGCTTCTCCTTGTTGCCAATTTCTTTATGGCAGGGTTTAGAAAATTAAATGTATTAGTTGAGGCCCAGATTTTGCGTCAGGATTATGACACTTTTTTGGTACAACCCCAACGCCAAATCTCTTTTGTTAAATCTCACAATGTGCTTAAATGTACTCATGATATACCTGATAAACATATGTGTGAGGTCTGAATATCTGATGTCACTTCTTGTGATGTCACTTCCAGTGAGGTCCCTTCCTGTGATGTCACGTGCAATGTCACACGTCGTGACATCATGCGCTGTGTCATGATTTCACTTGCATACTGCCTAACCTGGTTAGTCCCTCCACTTCTTTTTTTAGGACTTGTGCCCTGTATATAAGTAAAGCATCTGCATCAATGACAACAATTAACTTCCTCTAGACTAGAAATTGCATACAACTAATTGGTATCACAAATCTAATAATGCCGCATAATATGCGACTAACTCCAATACTGCCAGCTAACACTAGAAACTTACTCTAGGCTTCTCGGAAAAGCTTGCTACCCTTCCACAAAGTGCTTCAAGGTTTCAGGCGCGATCCGAATGTACCATACAGTACAACCGCCTCTGGGTAGCAGGTTCAACATTTGTTGCGTGTCTTATCCTCGTGCTGAGCCTGTTTAAATTGTTGGTGCTGCACTTATCTACATTGTCAGAAGCTGTCTCCGGAGCCAGTCCTCTGTTTGTGAGGGAAACTCGAACTGTCAAAACCCATGCTGTATACTTTCTCTATGTTCAATAGAAACTTCCACTGCTGTTGTTGATCTCGAACCTGCACTGCATAACGGAAAGCTTGAAGTGCCGCTGCTGCATGGCTGAAGCTGTATGGGATGTCCTGAGGAAACTGCCATTGATGCTGACGTAGTTCTTCATGTCCAAGGGATGCTTGCATTGGTGCTGCTGCTGCATGTACCTATTCCACAAGTCTTGAAGAACATTGCATGGGTGTTACTGTGCCTCTGAGGGAAGCTTAAACCGCCAATGAACGTACTTTACTTCTATAAGTCTCATATATCTTGTCAAATCCGGCTAGCGTACATTTTAGTTTCAACACAAATGACATCATTTTGTACATTTTTTTTTTAGATTAAAGAGTTTATTCAGAAAGCAAGCCAGCAGACACGCAACGGTAACCCCAAGTGACTTATTGAACTGGAATGACGCGGCTGCTCCAGCACACTCCATTTCCCACACATTCCTGCAGATTTGTTTTCTTTATAAAATCCATAATTCCATAACTTGATAGGGTTTCCAAGACGATTGTTTTTGCCAAGCAGCTCGCGCTTCTCGTTGATTAACAGCATAGGTGTCAGAGGGCCCAACGTGCTGTTTACTGAAAATACGGGACACGTAAACAGACTCGCAGAGGGCTGTTTATGTGTCAGAGCAGCTGCGGTTATGTAATTAAGCCGCTCTCCCTGCCAAGTGCCGGCAAATGGACGCTCTGGGGAAAGACAATCAGATCGCTCCTCCAGCGTGCAGGCTTGCACAATAGGGTCCTTGTGCCCCTGTGCCAGGGAGCAGAATGTGACATTTGCTAGCATGCGTAGGAGAGTTTACTCTGTCAACCATATCAGGAGGAGGAGAAAACAGAGGTCAACTGGAGTGCTGCCGGGTGTGAAAATGTGCGGCAAACTTCAACAGAGACAGCAGCTCCTAATCTTGTTCCTCATGGGGTGCACCACCCAAATCACACACCAGGGCAAATGCAACCTTCTAAATAAGGAATATATGAATATAGTGCCACTGCTCTACTCGGAACTGAAAAAAAAACTCACACAAGGAATTTCTCTAACATAAGCTGGAAGTTGGACAAGTATGGAATATAGATAACCTCAAGTCACATGTGCAGTAGTTATTTATTTAACTTACAATGCCATAACATTTCAATCACAAATTTTGTATAAAGCATCTGAGATGGTGCATAGGAAAGGTGGAGTAGATTATTTACATAAAATATCAAGACCTGAAATTCACCAATGTCTGGATGCAGTTTGCTGGGACATCATGAACTACAAGCACCGAAGTTCAAGTGGAACTAGTTATCTTCAGGCATACAGTGAACTGCATGGTATCTCGTTAGTTTCTCTTGTACTAGTAGATGCTCTCTCAGTTCAGAATTGAAGTCCAGCAGCAAGGACGAAGCCTATAGGACATTTAGAACAGCGTTTCAAGGGAATGGGCCTGGCAGGTGAAGGCATAGAAGGCATGAGGGCTGGAAGCAGCAATTGATGGCTTAGGAGAAGTCAAATGATTGACATTAGTGCATGGAAAGTTATGTGATGGTGTAAAGCGAGATAGGATATCAGCAAGATGGCTCTAGACTTGTATGTTTATTGTTTTCAAACAAGTGTTAAAAGAACAAGTCACTTACCTTTGTGAGGCTCTTTCTGGTGATATTCTATCTAACCACAGACTCCTCACCTTAGAAAATCCCCCAGACTGGATCCAGAGATTTTTTTGTTGCAGTGTTTCCATGCGCTTCTATGTGGCAGGTTGCACATAAGTGCCACCCCTGCACGCTGATGTCAGTTTCTCATCTTTTTTCCTTTCTGTGCCTTCAGACGCGGACCGTGAACAATCATTGGTAGGAGTGTGCTTATTACTAACTTGGGACCTTTATAGATGTTAAAAACACTACACAGAATGGGAGGTTGGAGGGCAGGGAGGAATCTGCAGTTTGCTAGAATATCCCTCATAAAGAGCATTACAGAAGGTAAGTAACTTGTTCTTCTGATGGATACTTTGAAATTCAGCTTTCTCACTTTAGAATAGATACAATAGCAGTACCTCCCCAAGGAGAACGGTCTATGGAGTGGGTTCAGACCAAAAAGTCTGCCAGAACCCAGCAGGTTAAGTGTTCTTCCCTCCAAACCTGGCTGTCAAGGCAGTAGTGGTTTGTGAATGTATGCACTGACCCCCACATTTCCGCCTGGCAAATATTAATAACAGGCATCTCTTGCATCAGCACATGGTAGCAGCAGTAACCCTGAAGGAATGGGCCCTCAGGCTTACCGGGGATTACTTCTTGACCAGTGTGTAGCAGATCTTAATGAAGAAGACTATCCAGCTTGAGAAGGGCCTCTTCTGCACACCCTTTTTCTTTGCTCCGGAGAAACCCACAAAAAGTTGACGGTCCACTCGATGGTCCTTGGTACGATATATGTTAAAGCTTAAAGCCCTTTTGGGATCCAACTGATGGAGCGAGGGGTGAGGAGAAGCAAATAATGCTGGTAAAGTGTGGGATTGCTCAACATGGAAGGGAGTCACAACTGTTGGTAAGAAAATCGCCTCAGCAACAATCTGTCCAGAAAAAATGCAGTGTTGGGCAGCTGCGCTGACAGTGCCTGCAGTTCAATCATGCAACAAGCTGACATATTCTCAATGAGGAAAACAGTCTTCAAGGTCAGAAGATGCAGTGAGCAGCTATGCAGATGCTCGAAAGGTGTAATCATGAGGAAAGTCAAGTCCAAATTAAAGTCTTACTGTGGTATCACAAATGGTTTGAGAGGGAATGCATGCTTTAAACATTTGATGCATCTCCTCATAACAGGTGATTTAAAGAATGGCAGCTGGTCCAGAAGATGTGGAAAATTTGAAAGGGCTGAAAAATAGCCTTTTAGAGTCCCCACTGCATGACCTTAAAGGCCTAAGGATAGAACTAAGAAAAAAGTACATTCAACAACTTTTCCTTGTAAGGGCTTATTGTTCAAGACATCACACCAGGTTACGAACTTGTACCAGCATCCAGCATAGATGGATTTAATGGTGGGGGGAGTCTGGTGGCAAGGATGACATCTACCACCTCAGGTGGCAGATCGAAAACACTTAACCACCTGAGTTTAATTTCCGTGCATGGCGGTTTAAGTTGTGCAGATTCAGCACTCTGCTGCTGGGTCAGGAGGTCCTCCCGAAGTGGTAGCCTGTTCAGAGGACAGATGCACTTGATTCCCAGGTACCACACTTTCCTGTCTCAAACCAGAGCCTCCAGGTTGACTTGGTTCCGGCTGTTCTTGCTCTGCTTCAGAACTCAGGGTAGGAGAGGTAGTGGTGCTCCTTTCAGGCCGGAATGTGTCTCCTCTCACGTGTTCTTGTGGAACATCCAATGCACAAAAATAGTTGATAGGGCGAATTCTCAATAGTGGCAAAAGGATCTACCCAGGGTTCCACCACTGGTGGAAGATGCCCTGGACCACTTCAAGATGTAGACATCACTCGTGATCTGCCAGCCGATGTCAGGTCAGTTCGTCCTGGGGTTGGCAATATGGTTTCGAGAAAACCCTCAGTCACTTATAGAATAAGTAAGACTATCAGGGAATTGTTATGTCCAAGCTATACTTTACCTAAAATGAAGGAGCAAACCACTTGGCTCAAACGACCCAAAGGGTTTTGCACCTGTGGAGACTGTAATATATGCCAGTTGGGTCTAAACAGAACGAGAAGCTTCAAGTTTAACACAGAGAGGAGATGATATTCACCATTTTATCAATTGTCAATCAAGTTTTGTTATAAATGCTATTATTAACGTTTGCAATAAGGTATAGATAGGCAGCACCACAGGTCAATTGAGAACTCGTATTCAGGAACACCGCAAGGCATGCATCACCCAAGACATCTCCTATTCTTTGGTTTCACACCAGTATAACAGTGGGGCAAACAGAGCAACTTTAGGTTTCATGGAATAGACCTGGTGCTACCAGACGCGGTGGGAGGGTGATAGAAAATGTTTTCTCCGACAACTTGAAGCCAAGTGGATATGTAGTCTAAGAACTGTTAAAAGGGGGCTCAATGTAGACCATGAATTACATCACTTTCTTTAATGGCTCTCTTGCATGGGTATGGCTTTCCTCTGGTTCAGTGCATGTGACACCCCACTGCTTCCCTTACAATCACACGCTTTGGTAATGCACTTATGATATGAGCTAAGAACATGAGATCTGTCTGATTACAGTCTGTATCATTATTGAGAGTTGGGAATATGGACTGCTTTCCCAGCATGGCGTCCTTTATTTCTTGTTTCATGACAAAAGATGCAAGGTCTAGTCGGTTCTGTGTGCTGGTAACACGGACTCAATTTTGATTCTTGCGATTTATGGATTTACCTGTCTTGATCTCAGTCTGATTATACGAACTGAGAATATGACTTCTCCCCTTTGTGAATTTAACGGGTGCCATAATTATGTGCCGGTGACGATTGGACACTTAACTCGAAAGACACGTTCTGTCTGATTGTTGGTGGGATATACATACCATAGGTTTTGATACAAAATGCTTGATTCCTTGAATCTGGTGCACTTAGGCTATTTATGACCAATCCTGTATACGTTGCTTATGTCATTTTAAAGTTTTTTTGTATTTCATGCAGTTACCCATGTATGCTTAATTACATGCATACAAATGTTTATTATCATTTGCGAACTACAGGCTAATGGAGCTTTATGGGCTTGTTGGTTTTTAACCCTAACATGGGATACTTGCCTTGGTGGACTGAACACTCGGATGTAGGTTTGGGTCGCTAGTGATGTTCAAAGAACGTGTGAATCAGTGGGTACACACTGGTACTGGGCCGCGGTTCCCTATGACATTGCCTGGTGGGTTGCTACGGACGCCAGATGGGGCGTTCCAATTCTGAAGTGGTTTTTACATCAGCATGCATGCTGTGAGTTAGCAGTGACGGAGTAGTAGCCCATGTGTGCAGGGCCTGTAACTATTTATGGTGCATCTCTAGTGTGCACCGGCTGACCTCTTGATAATTCATTGAATATTATAAGCCGAACACAGGTGAGTTTGAATGCGGGATGGGGTGTATGTATTGACTCTGGGTTGTGTGAGTTGGGACACTGGTATCCACATTTGCAGGTACCTTGCTAATCTACAATCTTTGGAGCACCACTTTCCGGGGGTCTCTTGGGTTGCGGCGGGGATCACATAGCACAGTGGCCACGCTTGCTGTCCTGCATTTTGGTGCTGTGATTATGCTTTCACATTTGGAGACGCTGTGTGCGGAGAACTTATTGGTTGGCCACACACGCTATATAGTTACTGTGGCTGCTTAACGGTCACAGACATCCCGTGGCTGGTGCTTGGTTTGTGTGTGGTGCGCATATTAGCCCCCTTTCCTGGTTTGGTCATATATACTCATATTGTTCTTGACCTCAGTACTCTCACAAATTTCATTTCATGGTTGGAGCATAGATAAGTAAGTAATGCTGTACTCTTCGTAAATAATGTTGCACTGTCCAGCCCCCTACTATTACTTTTTCATATTTAGGAAATGGATGAACACGTGATTCTTTGCTTGGCTTAAGTGTTGCGCATTTATTTCATCACCGCCGCATATACTTGCATTGTTTTACCATCGCTCTGTAGCTAATGCTGATGTTGAAAAACTAGTACGTACACAACAACACAACATATGACATCTTGTCTGGTATATTTGTGTCTAATGATGAGCTCAAACACATTTGTGTTTTATTGGTCTCTATTTTAGCTCAACATGGACGGCTGTCCTTAATGACTTGGTAATCATTGATAACAGTCCTTATTTACCTATTATTATTTGCCTATTTATGACATATTCGATATTGGTATTCTTGTCCATGTTGGCATATTACTTATTTATTGGACTCTGGCACTTTGACTTGGATCACTTCCCAACGTTGACGATATAAGTTACCCAGATACCAATCTGCTAGAAGGTAGCATCTTTTTTCTTTTCTTTTGACGATGCTTTCTACAAGGGTTTTAACGTCTCTTGTAATTAGGCTAACTGTTTTCGGAGTTTCACTGTGAAATAGTGTTGGGTGTTTGATTTTGTTCAGCTTTTTTGGCACTTGATTGTCGGATATTTTTAACGTACCGTTTGTGTTATTCCAATTGCTGCTGATTATTAATTTTGGAGAGGCTCAGCACTGTGGTGAAGTTATACCAGTTAGGATATGTCGATTTTAGTATTTTTGGATGATTACTGGTTCCTTTGTGACATTGGTTGATACATATTCGCCGATAACACTGCTCTATACTTCCTAGTGTTTGTTTAGAAGGGTTTACCTCACTATTTTTGGCATGTAGGTCACAAGAGCACTATGCCCCATGTATTTCCGTTATTGGGGGTCTATATTCTGTACACACTCACTCACTCTTAGGGTGTGAGTGGCTTGGTTACTTTTCTTGTTTGTGCTTCCTTGCCAATGTTTTTCCGTTTTATTCCTATCCATATTGGTGGATGGTTTGTCTATTTCTTTTCTACAGTCTGTTTGTGTCATAATTTTGAACTTATATTGCTTATGTGTATATGTATTGATATTGTAATGGTGTCCTTATATTAATAATATATGTGTGATGATTTACTATGTTTCTTAATGTTTTTAATATGTTTTGATTTTAATGTGATGTGTGTTTTTTTAATGTTGTTTTGAAGTTGCAGTTAATTGATTGTACGTATGAAATCTCATTATACACTATGTAGTATTAAGTTTAAAGAACATCAATTTATATATCTTTTACATGTTTGCAGCCCTGAGAAAGCCCTTGAATGGGCGAAACGCATTGACTGTGTGTGAGTATGTTTTAAGAAGAAGAACACAAATAAAAAAGAACAAGCATTGGCATAGCCAATAGGTCTCGCTTTTGGGACCTTATAAGTATTTAGTTATGCAGCACAATATCCTTGGTGCAACAACATCAACTGTTGCATGGCTAAACACTTATAAGGTCCCAAAGGCGAGACCTATTGGCTATGCCAATGCTTGTTTAGGACTTGTGCCCTGCTAAAGGGGGACAGAAGGTGGAGGAGAAAGATGGGAAAACAGTGACGAATGAAGAAAGCAGTGATGCAAAAGAACCTACCCAGAGTCAGAGGCAGGGAGTGTCTGGTGGTGGGTAAACGAGATAGGAGGTGGAATCAAGAGTACGCAGCGTTGGTATTTGGCAACACGACCTTCTACAGAGTTGACAGTGGACTTCTGAGCAAACCTTTGGGGCCCGGAACTTATTCTTCAAGTCCTGTCAGGATGAAAAGTGCAGCAGCATTGAAAATGGCCAAGAAGGTATCGGGGATAGAAGCTGTGACGTGCGTTGTGCAAACTGCAGATGGTCGCAGCGCCAAGTTCTGAAGGTGGGGCAAGGTGTGGTGTCATCGGTACACAGAGTGAGTGGCACAGGGCTTGAAGGGTGGCAGTGCAGAGAATGACCCAGCACCGAGGGTAGCAGTGTACTGGCTGGCACAGGGAAGGAAGGCAGAAGTAAGGCAGGAGGCACGGAGGGCAACAGAAAAAAAAAAAAAAAAAGCTAGGGCAGCGGGGGTGGTTCAGGACATGGGGGTGGGGGGAGGGGGTGCAGCAGTTCAGGGAGTGGCAGAGCGCACACATTGCACAGTTCAGAGGTTGGCGCCAGGCGCGAAGGACAGCAGTGCTGTGGCTCGCAAGCTGTGCCCTGTCACACTATCTGCGCGAGCGCTCTCTGCAGAGCCCTCCCTATCAGGGACTCGCAGCCAAGGAGGGCCTGTGAGCTGCCAAGGGCTGGGCGCGGCCTCGAACACCGGCCACTCCAGGGCCTAGGAGATAAGTGAACCATAGTAAATTAGGAGAGACGGGTAGAGGGTGGGGCGAGACCGAGGAGGAGAGGGAGACGAGGAAGAGAGAGAGAAGAATGAGACGAGGGGGGAGGTGGGAGGGAGTGAGAGGCATGGGGAGAGCAGAGACAGGTAGATTGGAAAGATGAGGAAAGAAGAGACGAAGATAACGAGGGTCGCGGATCATAGAGAGGGAGGAAGAGGTGGCCAGACAGAGGGAGAAAAAGAAGAAAGGAAGAGACACCGGGGGCAGATGGCTATATATATATAGGAAGGGACAGCAGAGCTAGCCTAGAGCCAGGTGGAGAGGCACTGGAGGAGAGAAGAGAGGCTGGAAGAGAGTGGGAGGCACAACGGATGTAATAATGGCATAGACAGGGTGCTAAGGCCTAATGCGAGCAAGGAAAAATACCTCCCTAATACCACAGTCCTAATGAGGACAGGGGCAGAATAAGTCAATTGCTTATTTTTTTACACAGGGCTTAGAAACACAGTTACTTTCATGGCATTATCACAGGTGTTACTATCGCGTTAATGGTACTAATTGAATCCAAATTAGAAAGCTAAAAGTTTGAATCAAAGGGACATCATTGGGCCTGACTGAAAGTTAAATAAAGATCTCAGCTCAGCCCAATTCATCGAAATATCGGCGGGGAGGAGGGAGGGAAATGGGGAGGGGTATTCTTAAGACTTTCGCGTTCATGAAGGCTGTAAACGGCGCGCACAGGGCTACTCCTTGAAACTGGAGGCCATCGGAACAAGCATTGGCCGCGCGGCCGCGAAACTGACACGGCCGCGTGGCCGTGAAAGTGAAAGTAAGCGGGTTTTGGAAGTGCAAACAGTGGCTTTTGCTGGCAACCAGCTTGCGTTCACGCGAGCGTCCAGATGGCGAGGGAAGCCATATGGCGCCTGATCGCGCGTGCACGCTCGCGTGAACGCAAGCTGGTCGCCAGCAAAAGCCACTGTTTGCACTACCAAAACCCGCTTACTAAAACTCTCGCCAGAGCAGCGCATGCGCTGGCTCAGGCGAGACCTAAAAAGGACATACTCGTCTTATCGTGCTCTATGGCTTTTGCTCTATAAATGTCGTTGTCTCTCGTTTCATGTCTAAAGATGTCAGGTCAGTTCATCCACTCTGGTAGACAGGCACTCCAGCCATCTCAAGAGGAGCACAGCCTCCTGGCACATGACCCACGTCCCCACTGCAACCTGCTTGTTGCAGTACCACATGGCAGTGGTTTTGTATGTGAGAAACTTTACCGGCCTCCTGTTATAGATGGCAAGAAGGTCTTTTTATTTTATAAACACCTGAGGGGCGCTCGTGAGGCTGAAGGGGAGCACAGCAAACTAAAAATGCACTGGGCCCACCTTGAACAGCAGGTAATGCCTTAGAGGCTACTGGAAAGGTATATGAAAATATGCGTCCTGCAATTCCAAGGGCACCACCTAGTCTCCCAGGTCTAGAGCAGATAGGATGAGTGAATGTGAACATTTTGAATCTGTCCTTCAGCAAAAAGGCGTTTAGGGGTCAGAGGTCCCCATCCATTTTTTGGACGAGGAAATGGCGAGAGTAATGTTGTGACCAGGAGTGTATAGGGCTTGCGGTATGTATAGAACTCAGAGGTGCTCATGCACAGACATGGGGTGGAATGTGTGGGGAGAATGTTGGGTGGTTATTCTGGGAAGGACGGCAGTGGAAGAGGACAGCCAAGGAGCTTTTCTGTTTGTTGTATGCCGGTGGAAGGGTCCCAAGTTACCAATAAACCACCTGCTGAATCTACGCCTTATGTTCTGTGGTTTATGGACTCAAGAATATTGGCGACGATTACTCAGACCTGTGAACGAACCCTTTGGCCATCAACCGTCTACAGCGCAGTAAGACTGTTTTATTTATTTGGCAGTGCCTGCGTGTGACTATTTCAGGCTTTGGTTTTCTGCAGCATTCTTTTTTGTGGTTTCGCACTGGCATTGGAGGATTTCATGGTCTCATTGGTACCCCTGCTCAAAGTAAACCGTTAATATGGTTGCGCACGTAGTTATTTAAATATGCAAGCCTCGTCACAGCAGGATTGGAACACTGCTGTGCTGACATTCTTTCTCTCCTGAGAGGCACAGGAGAACGGAGCATCACAGTGGAGCGCCGCATCAACCCAGCGGGTGATATCACAGTGCCAGCGCTGCTTCAACTCTGTTCCTGGTTTCTGTATTGTCATGTGGAGCGTGAGCACGTCTGCTCACGTAGTAATGACCATTTTGGATTGGGCCCTCATTAGTACACGGTGATGGACACACCAGCTTTCAGCAGTACGTGGTGCATTTACTGAAGTTTACCATTGCAACCGCATCAGCCTGTTTGTCGGTGACGGGCACACCTTTCAATTCTGTACATCCTCTGGCCTGTACCTGTTGGTATGTTAATTAACTGGTGACAGACACACCTTTTGAATTTTGGGAAGTATCTAGTTTTAAAAGGTCTTTCACATACATATTGCCTGAAAGCACACCTATTAAGCATAGGGTGTCATTAGGTGTTCTCCTATATACCTAATGAATTCTGTATGTTATCTTGGTTGGCTTACTTACAGTGACACGCACACCTTTCTAATTTTGTGTAGGTAACTTACCTAGTACTGTCTTCAGGAGTCCTGCAGTATCTTGGTTTTAGCATGGCCACTATGAACCTTTCTTTGCTGCAACCATTCATGGTGAGGGAGGATGAAATCAACAATTTGAAATGGGTGGAATGGAAAGATTATTTTATCAATACTTTTGAAGAAATGTCACCTGAAAAAAAGAGGAAAATTCTGTTGCATTGCCTGGGTCCAGGAGGGTTTAAGGTTTACAACCACATGGAGAAGAAGCCCCGTTTCGGGGATGAAGGGGATGTTTTCACACAGGCTTTAGCAGATTTAGACTCTTATTTTGGCCCGATGGTTTGTAAGGCTATAGACCGATACAAGTTCTAGCACAGGAAACAGGGCACTAATGAAAGAATTGAAGATAACGTAGCTGTATTAAGGAAGTTAGCTTTGTCTTACAAGTTCGGGGGGTGGAAGATGAGTTGGTGCAGGATCAAGTAAGCATGCACTGTAATAACCCCAATTTACAACATACGTTGTGGGTGCACGGGGAATCTGGTTGGCAAGATGTCATTGCTATTATTGCAAATCGGAACTCACATCCATGTGTGCGAAGGCTGTTGTTTCACCTAGTAAAAAAGATGGGAGGGATGAAATTTTGAATATTGTTAAGAAGAAACTTCAGCAAAAAGATGCTCAGGAAAGACAGGAGGAGGAAAAGAGTATGGGTAAACAAAAGCCTACTACTAGGATGAATGATTTGAAGGGTAAATGTTACAGGTGCAGGAGTTCTTTCCACCTGGCTCATGATAAGAAATGTCCTGCTTTGGGACAAAAGTGTGCCAAGTGTGGCATCAAGGGTCATTATGCGAGGGTGTGCCGCAAAGTTAAATCTGTTAAGTGTGTGTTTGAGGAGTACAAAGAGGATGATCATTCGGGTTCTGATGTAGACAATCCTCAGGTTTTGTGTGTGCAAGAGGGCATGATGTGTGTGGAAGGACCCTGTAGGAAGAAACCTGTGTGTGAAGTGGTGGCTGGGGGGTTCAGGTGGCTGACTCTGGTTCACAATTTACTGTCATCAACAAGGACACATGGTGCAATCTATTTTTTGACAAAATAGCCTCTGAACTGGAAAAACCAGACATTCATCCACAGAGTTTTATGGGGGAATCTATTGACCTTTGGGATTTCGCAAATTGCTATTCGATTTCAAGGGTAGGAAGGCAGAATGTAAATGCATGTGCAGCATCTGGTCCGTGTGTTCTGGGTTGGTGGGATCAGTGGAACTTGGAAATTGTGCTTGATCCGAACAGCCCATATCCTGTGTTGATTGTAAGCAGTGATAGGATTGATGTGGCTAACAATTTTCCAAAGGTAATTACCGGTAAAGTAGGCAAACTGGAGGGTTTGTTCACAAGATTATTCTTAAAGAAAATAAAAACCCTTGTATACCCAAGTTGAGAAACATTCCGATGAATGTGAAGGATTAAGTAATCCGTGAACAAGCTGGTGGAAAGTGGCTTGATTGAGCAAGTTGAGTCTTCGGATTGGGTGCCTCCCTTGGTCATGGCGAGGAAGGTGAACGGTCGCATCCACCTCTGTGTGGACTTAAGAGAGCTTAATAAGAACATTTTTGTAGATATGTTTCCATTACACAGAATTGATTAACTACTTTTGGCAACTAAAGGTATGAGGTGGTTTTCCACAATAGACTTAACCTCAACTTACCACCAGGTACCTCTACACCAGAGTAGTAAACACCTCACTGTGTTTAGAACTCCCATTGGATGTTTCCAATTCAGAAGAGTTCCATTTGGGTTGGCTTTGGCTGCAGCCATGTTTCAATGTCTCATGTACAGGTTATTTCAGGACAGGAAAAATGGCAATTTTTTCCAAGATGATATTTTGATCATGGGGAAAGATAGAGATGAGCACGATGCACAGTTACATGGGGTACTCAGGACGCTGGAAAAGTATGGGTTAACAGCTGCGGAGGCTAAGTGCAGGTTTGCAGAAGACACCATTACTCATCTCGGGCATGAGATTAGCTCATGGGGAATTAGACCCAAAACAGATCTAGTTGATGCCATAAGGAAGGTCCCCGTTCCCCACAACAAAGATGAAGTACATTCTTTTTTAGGATTAGTGGAGTACTACTCCAAATTTGTGTACACTTTTCAGGGAAAATGTATCAAATCAGGCAGTTGCTAAAAAAAAGGAAGTACATTTTTGTGAACAGAAAAATGCCAGTGTAGTTTTGAGGGCATCAAAGAAGAAAGAAGACATTTGTTCAGCCTCGGCACTCCAGGGTTTTGATCTGAGGAGCAAAAGTTTCATTACCACTGATGCGAGTGGTAAAGGATTAGGGGCAGTGTTATCCCAGTTACAGGATAACGGAACTGAATGGGTGATTGCATTTGCATCGCGAGCTCCCACCCCAGAACAATATTTTGTTATCGATCGGGAGACTCCGGGTTGTGTATGGGGACTAAAACATTTTAGACAATTTATTTGGGGCACTAAAGTGGTGGTAAGGAGTGACCACAAATCCCTCATCAAAGTGCTCATGTCACAAGGATTGTGAAATGTCTCTCCGAAGATAAGCAGGTTGTCCATGAAGCTATTAGGTTTTGTATATAAAGTAGAGTACGCTCCAGGTGCACGTAACAGGATAGCAGATTTTCTGCCTTTACCCATCAGTGATGTAACTAGGAATGAATGGGATTGGTAACTAGTGGCTATGGTGTTTGCAGAAGATTTGCAGAGCATTGGACAGGAAGAGTTGGCCAACTCAATTACACAGGGTGCAGCCGCGGTCCGTGCAGGTAACAGCGGTGGGGCCGTGGGGCCGTGTAAGGGGAAATTTCGAGGGACGATGGCGAGGGAAAATTAATTATTTCTTTAATTTTCCCTTGGCATCGTCCCTCGAATATCCCCCCTTACACGGCCCCACCGCTTTTACCTGCACGGACCGCGGCTGACAGGGTGGTATCTTCAACACTGTCAGGGGATATGTTAAGGAGGGTTGGCCTGAGAAGAATCTCTTGCAGAAAGAATTGGTGGAGGAAGAATTTTTGTTGAGAGGTGACAAACTTGTTCCACCTACAGTGTTAAATGAGAAAGTGGATCATCTGTGCCATGAGGGTCACCTTGGCATTCTTAAGACTAAGAGATGGGTTAAGCAATCTTACTGGTGGCCAGGTGTGGATAGAGAAATAGAAAAAGTAGTAAGAGACTGTGTTAAGTGTACTAACTCAGACAAGTCCATGGATATATTCAAATCGCCGTTACACGCCATGGAGTTTCTACAGATGCCGTGGGAAAGGGTAGGTGTTGATATCATCGGCCCTGTGCAAGACAAGAATGGAGTTCCTAAATTGATTTTGGTATTGGTGAACCATTTTTTTAAATCGCCAGAGTTCAAGGTGGTTCTCAGAGCTGATTCAGAGGCTGTGGTGCATTTCTTGGAGGAAGTGTTTTGCCGTGAGGGAGTACCTAAGATTTTAGTTTCCGATGATGGAGGACAATTCATCTCTGACGTGTTCAGTACGTTTGTAAAAAAACTGGGATGGTGCATAAGACCATATCTATGTACCATCCCGAGGGTAATGGCAATGTTGAGAGCTTCATCAGAGTCATTAAGGGTACCATTGAATTGTCCAACAGCAATGGCATGGACTGGGAGGACAAATTAAGAAAGACAGTGCAAGCAAAAAGGATTGGCAAGTGTCTAGCAACTGAACATAGCCCTTTTGAATTAATGAGGGGGAGATCTCTACGTACTAAGGATAACATGGGGTGGTTGAGAAACTCAAAGAAGGCTGTGTGGTCACCTAGCAGGGTGAAGTAACATATGGAGCTGGAACAAGTTATGTACAAACAGAGGTATGACCCCTTACATGGAGTGAGGGAAGTGGGTCTCAAAGTGGAGGATGTGGTGAAGGTGAAGAGAGTAAGGCTGGTGCATAAAGGAGAGAGCAAATGTTCTGTGCCTTTGAAAGTGATCAAGATTTTATGCAATTCATCTCTACTAAGTGATGGGAAAGTATGGCATGCGAAAAGGTTTGCATTGTTCAAAGGAAAGATTTCAAATCCTATGACAATAAGTGTGGGAGGTGGTCCGGGACCTAAGTTGTATGATTGGATAGATGATGTACCTGTGGGTGCAAAGCCAACTAGTGCCTATGATTGCAGTCCTATGACAACCAGTAGTCAAAATGTTAATCAGGTTCCTAAGAATCATGTCGACAATGAATGTCGCAATCAAAAAATGACCAAGGCAGTGCATGTGTGAAACCTAGATGTTTTAACGATTTTGTAGTTATGCATACATGTAAGAACTGTTTTAACGAGTCCAGCGTATAAGATGTACTCCTCTGTTTTAAGTTGTATTTCCTGTTTTTTTTTGCTTGTTTATGCATTAGGATTATGGTGTTTATTTCCTTTCATAAACAACCAAACAGAGTCCACCCGTACTCAAAAATAGCTATCTTTACAGTGAACATTATAGTATTCAAGGAAAACTATATGATTCCTTAAAATAACCCTCACCCACCAAAATGTCCCTTGGTGGCATGCTTCATCATCTGGTTCTTCCAGCCCAGCTGCGGACGGGGCGTGCTGTGGCCGACGGAGACGTGGGAGCACTTTGTAGGGTGTGGACTATAAAATGATTAGTGATAAGAGTGGGAGGGTCAGACTTGTGGGTTTAAAAAATACCTGGCTACGTGGAAAATAAGTTTTATTAAATCCTGTAGCTGGTATTATTAAAAAGGGGGAAACAGAGTAACACACTGTGATGGGTGTGTGTCTCCTGGTCTACATGTTTCAAGCCTATCCCCTAAGGCTTTTCATCAGGACCAGACTGAATGATCCCAAGTTCCACTCCTAAAACAATACCTTATTGGTCTTCTTAATTACTATTAAGGTGAGAAATTTTCATGCACATACAATACCTAGTCGGTATATTTCTTGCATATGATCTGGAAATTAGGACATTATGTTATTGTTACTAGTCAATAAAGTTATATGATTTAAAACACATCACCAACTGTGGAAAAAGAGTGATATATTTTTCCAGTGCACGACTAATCCTTGCATTGACCTTGGTAGTGTTGTGCTGCCCTTAGAAAAACAGACAGGACAATACAATACATATAACGTAAATCACACACTCTATGAGGTAGTTTACTGCCTGCTACAAGAGAAACCCCATCCATATGTGCATTGATACTCTGGATGGATGACTGGTAGTGAGCAGATGATTGAAATAAATCAAAAAACAGAGTGCTCGTGAAAAAAGCATTGATGAAAACATACATGTTTTTTGCCTAATTCAGACCTCATGTGCTCAACACGGGAGGAGATGGGCACTTGTAGTCACACACTAGAAGAGAATTTTTTTTAAAGTGATCGGGAAGCTGATCAAATTTCAAAAGAAATGTACTTTGGAATTTCCAAAGAGAAATGCTCGCTGTCAGTGGAGACTGTCCTGGTAAATGTCAGGCGATCTCGTGCTCAGCGTACTCGTGTTCGCGGTAGCTAGACCGATAACCTGAACAAAATGGCCGCCCGTTGGTGGCACACTTCCTGTATTCACTCCTCATTCCTTAGCCAGTTCGCGGCTGCTATCCGGCAGCGAGATTACTAAGTGTTGGAAGAATAATTAAAAATTAAAAACGGACAGCATTTTAAATGTGTGGATTGATTATTCTTGAACCAATAGGTTTACTAGATACCGGGCAAGTAGTGTAGGGAAAATTTGACAAAAAGAGGGGGGGGGGTGGTTTGTTGTGACCGGACCATTTGTGCCTTGGTCAATGGAATTTGCAGTATTTCTACACCAACGAGGCAAAATTGGAGTTTATTAAACCAAAGAAAGGGAATGAAGTGTACATTATGAACGTATGAGTGGAAAAGAGCATAAGAAATGGACAGGAGCCTCAATCTGCCAAAGAGACAGTGGGAGGTATCGCAGGATATGTACTCTATTGTCCACAAAATGGTGGAGCAAAGTCATTAATTCGGATTTTTGTCTCGAAGGATTGTTAAAAGGTGACACAATAGGGCCTCTCTGAGGAAAAAATGGTCAGCACTAATCTGCACTAACCTGGTGAAATACTCGAAAGACTTTTGCAAGAACACACGCTTGGCGAACTGCATTCACCATAATGCTTAGGGGCGAACCTGCTGGGGGGTGAAGCAGTGTGATCCCACATTGCTTTCCTGTTTAAAAGGCTCCCTCGAGCCGCTTGAACTGACGAGCTCGTGGAGAGGCACCTGCGCGCCTTGAGAGGTACTGTGACCCGAGAACACTTTGGCAGCCTGCTCAGCAACCCCAAATACTTGAACGCCTAATCTCTACTGACGACGGATAAGAATCCAGAAACACGTGTATAGAGATGGCCAGCACTAATCTGCACCAACCTGGTGAAATACTCGAAAGACTTTTGCAAGTACACACGCTTGGCGAACTGCATTCACCATAATGCTTAGGGGCGAACCTGCTGGGGGGTGAAGCAGTGTGATCCCACAATGGTTTCAAGTCACAGGATAGCCAGATTCTCCTCCAGACAACACAGCCCGGTTCCATGCAGTGATGGAGAGAGCCGCAAAAAAATTCAACCTTTCAATGCCGTTCATGGAGCAACAGTGGGCTTGATTCACAGAACTAACTTAAGACAAAATCCATAACTTACTACCATTTTGGTATTCACAGAAGGCACTTACTCATTTTGGTATTCACAGAAGGCACTTACTTACTCATTTTGAGTAACTTACTCATTTTGTGTAACTTACTCATTTTGGTATTCACAGAAGGCACTTATGAGTAAGTGCCTTCTGTGAATACCAAAATGAGCAACTTACTCATTTTGTGTAACTTACTCATCTTGGTATTCACAGAAGGCACTTATTCATAAATGAGTAAGTGCCTTCTGTGAATACCAAAATGAGTAACTTACTCATTTTGTGTAACTTACTCATTTTGGTATTCACAGAAGGCACTTACTCATTTATGAGTAAGTGCCTTCTGTGAATACCAAAATGAGTAAGTTACACAAAATGAGTAAGTTACTCAAAATGAGTAAGTAAGTGCCTTCTGTGAATACCAAAATGAGTAAGTGCCTTCTGTGAATACCAAAATGGTAGTAAGTTTAGGATTTTGTCTTAAGTTAGTTCTGTGAATCGGGCCCAGTGTTTTTATATGACTTCAAGGAGCAACCATGTAAAGCTACTAGATCAATACCTAGACTGGACGGTGTTCAGAAGGTCTAAAATTGGATGAAAAAGCCAACCACAGTGTCTGCAGTGGTGCCACTATTGGATAAGAAGTACAGGGCCCTAGACACAGCCCCAGCAGGCCTTATGGGCCATCCTAAGACAGACTTTGTCATAGTGTCTGTAGCGCAGCACAGATCAATGAATCTAATTACACCTTCCTCTGCCCCAGACAGAGATGGCAGGTGCATAGATCATTTGGGCCATAAAGTCGGACCCATTGTGGCAATACCAATCAAGGGCGCAAATGCCTTGACGATTTTAGGCTGTTATGACCGCAAGATGTGGCATGACATCTAACCATTAATAGACCTCATACTAGAGGAGAACAGGGACATTCCTAAAGCAAGCCAAAGAAAGTGCAACAACTTCAGCAGTCATCATTGATGTTGCAAAAGATGTCTCAAACCTAGGCTTCAAATAGCTCACACAAGCGGTTCTTTTGAGAAGCCAAGGGTGGTCCTGATCCACATCTTTCCATCCAGAAGTCCAAGCCAAGATACTGGACATGCTATTTGATGGAATTACTTTGACAAAGATCGTGCACTTCACCATCGCAGGAGCACCATGCACCACTACCAAGGCTCCTAGCTCCTCCAATCGCAGCTGGAACAAAGTGACAGAGACCCAATGGACGTATGCCCGCAACATGACACGCCCCGACCCTGCATCCGCAACCACCCTCGAACAGGCCATCCTGAACCTCTCCTCCTGGATCACCAAATGCGCTGACAGAGTCATCCCATCAAGCCCTCCAAGCCCAGCAGATCTACCAAACAAGCCAACTAGCACACACCAGAACTCAGGACCGCAAAACGCAACTCAAATGTCGAGTGAGATGATGGAGCACCAGCAAGTATGTGACAGACCGAGCTACCTTTAAATCAGCCCTCAACAAATACCATCAACAGCTAAAAGACATGAAAAAATGTGCCCTGGCAGACCACATCAAAGCCTCCTCTAACCACAGCAAGGAACTCTTCAACATCGTCAGAGAGTGCTCCTGCCCAAGAGCCCACAGAGAACACAATCGCTCCATCCCAGGAACCTTGCAACACCCAGGCCGACTACTTCCACAACAAGATTGCAACCATCTACAGTAACTTAAACCCCAACTCCCTGACCTCTACAGCTTCCTCACACCAACTGACGCCACCCATGATCCTCCACTCACCGCATGGGAACAGCTCACTACACAGAGCACCATGGCCATCATGAACTCCATCCACTCATGGACTTCTGCTCCCACTACTTCTCTTCTTCAACCTTGGGAGCAAAGAAATCAGCAGCAAACTCACCTCCATCCTCAACACATCACCATGGCCACCTTCCCCGATCATAAAACACACAGAACTCAGACCCCTCCTCAAGAAACCTTCCGCTGACCCCAGCGAACTCAAGAACTACTGCGCAACCTCTCTGCTCTCCTTCCCCGCCAAAGTCCTCAAGAAGGCCATCAAATGCCAACTCACCGAACATCTGGAAAAAAACAACCTGCTAGATACCTCCCAGACCGACTTCTGAGCCAACCACAGCACCAAGACCACCCTTATCACTACCACCAATGACATCAGAACCCTCCTCGACTGGGTAGACACAGCGGTGCTGATCCTCCATGACCTCTCAGTAGCATTCAACACTGTATCCCACCACACCCTTATCAAGAGACTCCGCCACATCAGGATAAAGGAAGGCGCAGTTATATAGATCGCATCCTTCCTCACAGGATGAACCCAGAGAATCCGCCTACCTCCCATCACATCGGAACCCAAGAGCATCATCTGCAGCATCCGCAAGGTTTATCCCTCAGCCCCACATTGTTCAACACCAAACATGGCCTGCATCGTCAGAATCCATGGCCTCTACATCATTTCCAATGTAGATGACACCCAACGTATCCTCTCACTCTCAGAAGGACCCACCACCACCACGACCAACTTCCATAAATGCATGACGAGTGTTGCCGACTGGATGAAGACCAACTGCCTGAAGCTCAACAGGGACAAGACAGAAGTGCTGATGTTTGGAAACAGCACCCCACATGGAATGACACCTGGTGGCCTTCCAAACTCAGACGATACAGAACTCAGCGGCCAGACTCATCCTCAACCTCGCCAAACAGATCCACATCACCCCCCACCTCAGTAACCTCCACTGGCTTCCCGTCCAGAAAAGATGCCAGTTCAAGATGCTCATACGCTTACAAGGCCCTCCACAACCAAGGACCTGCATACCTCAACCACTGCCTAAACTACCACCAACCCTCCAGACTCCTGCGCTCCGCCTCCCTCGCTCACACTCCCAGCATCCGTCTAAGCTGCAGTAGGGGATGCTCCTTCTCCTACCTCACCGCCACAACCTCCACCTTCGAACATCATCCTCCCTCATGGAATTCAGAAAGAGACTCAAGACCTGGCTCTTTGACTGATCACAGCAGGATCCTAGCACCAGGATACCCTCACAGATGGTTAGCTGTGCTCTACCAAACTCGATTAATTGATTGATTGATTGATTGAAAGATGTTGCTGACGCCTTACAGAATATTCAGATGGATACCTATATAGCGCAATCCTTAGGACCCTTCAATATGAATGCCCTGCTTCTAAAATATTCATGGCTCACATATACTTCAGACCTATAGATGTGGATTCAAACAGTACAAAGGTCAATGCTGCCCATATTACCCTCAAAGACAACCCTGATACAACCTGGGCTATACATCCAATAGAGCCCACAGATAAGGATATGGCAGAACTTCAGGTTGAAAAAAGAGTACATCAAAATGTGCTCCCAACACAATCAAAAGCGAGCTTGACTTTTTGCAGCTGCCCCCGTAACATCCTAACCTCAGCAGATAGAGGACAGAATTTCCATTTTTGCACCAGAATGGGAATCCATAACGTCAGACCAATGAGTGAGGCATACTGTTCACTCAGGTCATACCTTGGAGTTCCTTCAAAAGCTGCCCGTCTGCCCACCCAGGTAAGAATATCATATTTATTTGAGGGAGCTGCAATAGGAAATTCTCCTCCTCCTTCTCAAAGGAGTGATAGAGATGGTCCCAAGATCCAAAAGAAATCAGGGATTCCAAATTCTTTCTGATACAGAAGAAAACATGACAATATGCAAGGTTGGTGAATTCTCGTTGATCGATGTCTCATGCCAGGAGTAGCTCGGTCTTCCCCTTGCGGGTGAATTATATAGGTTTGTGGGTGGTTATGTTAACCCACGAGGTCGTGTTAAGATTCCAAAGCTTCTTGAGCTTCGAGGTGATACATATAATGTTCGGAAGATTGGCTTTAACTAGCTGTAGGTCTTGACTAAGATCAACGAGTTTGTCCTCCAGGGAGGGGGGGTCATCAATACAGATGGGTGTGCGGTGTGGCCTAGGGATGGAAGATGTGTGTGAGCCCTCCATGGCGGAGGCAGTGGTCGCAAACCTGAAGGGTTAAAGGTGGTGAGGGATGTAATAGGGAAAATGATTCAAGGGAGAGGGCTAGGAGAGGATCTACTAGAAGTGATGGTTGGAAGAGGGGTAGGAAGAAGTCTTCTAGGAGCGCCAGTGATGGGCATCACGTGCTGTTGGGGGGGTCACTGCGTGCAGGTTGGAAGTGAGCGAGTGGGTCCCCCATTGGGTAGCAGATGGAGAAAGATGGGGGGGTGCCCTTGATCGAAGGAGGACAATTAGTAGTCATGAGTATCTCCAGGTTAAGGCTGTTGACAGTTCTTAAGCTGTGGGTATTAGTTCCTAACTTTCTGTGTGCTGAGGGTAGGGGCAGGTCAGATAAGTGGATATAAGGGGAAGGGCAAGCATACTCTCTTGGAGCAGGTGATCTGGACCCACCAACGATGGTTCCCGTGTTGGAATAGAGAGAAAGGTTGTGAGGAGGCATGGTTGATAAGGTAGAGGTGGGTCTGGATGATGCCTGAGCTGCAGTCATGCAGCGTGAGGAGAGACATTGACTATTAGATGCGGTAGGGACATTATACAACACTGTATTTTTGAACCTCATGAAAAGTTTGTCAAACTGCTTCCGGTCAGATTATTGGATGAGAACATTCTCATTGTTATAAAGGGAGATGACTGCTTTGGCCATGAAGATCGGTGAGGGTGTTATGAAGATTCGTAAACCATGTAGTGTTTTCTTAGATGAGTTAATCCGGAGTGTTGAGGCTATAGCTCTCCTCCATTGTGCTCTTCTATTGGTGAAGAAGATTAAATCATAAACAACGACTGCTTTTCTAGCACAAAAGGAGGTACCAGATATGAGCGTTTCAGAGTTCTGTTTGAGCACTTTGTGTTTGAAGTTCATTGCTGCTTTTTTAGATAGGTTAGGACAGCATGTAATCTTGAACTCATATCAGCCCACCTGAGGCAGCAAACTATTGCTAGAACTTTAGAGTTTAGTTCCATAGTGTTGATTGGTACACCAGTTTAAGGGTTTAAATTGGCCTACTGTGAAACATACCAGGCTACATAAACGTGCGTAATGCACGGGGAGTTGTAAAATATGAAAGAGTGCTGTTAGAGGAGGTATGGTGAAGGAGAGAAAGATGTACTTCAAACCTTGAAACTCCTCTAAGAAAGTAGGATCCTGAGTGCCAGTGAAAAGGCTGCCTTATTAGGAGAGGCAAAGTCCTTAAATATTGAGTGGGGATCAACTTAGTACCATTACAAGATGGCCGCTCCTTAGATGCTCGGGTGTTCATGACTTGTTAATGAGTATAGGGCCCTTCGTTTCTATCAGTGCCATGACATGTTGCAAGTCTTATGTCAGTTTCGCTTCAGGAGAGAGGAGAGAGTGGTGGTAAACAGAAAATGGGATAGAGTAAAAGCAGTCAGGTAGTTGCAGAATGACATCAAAACAGGGAGAAAAACTGACTGAGGAAGAGACCAAAACAACTGGGTGGGAGAGTCAAGCACAACCCAAATTAGCCAGGAGACGGTCATCTGTGGCACTGTTCAGGCAGCTCACCTCAATGGGTGACCCGATGTGGGGAGGGAGAGTGGGAGGGAGGATAAAAGAGACTCAAATGAGTTCATCTATAAGACACCTCCAGAGCCCCGCTCTCCAGAGAATTCAGCCTGATTTTAGAGACTGTGGCGCAAAAGATTAAAAACAGCGGCTGAGGGGCAGAGGCAGCGCGTGTTCTGTGAGGCTGCAGGGACCTCCGAGGGTGCAGTCTGCGATACGGGAACTCCAACAGAGAAGTAGGTATCGAGCTGGAGGCTCCGATAATTATATTCCATAGTGCTATTTCCTCATAGAGGCATGGAGATACACTGGTTCACCGCTCGGAAAATAGAAGGCAGTAGCGGTTTAGTGTGGGGGAAAACAGCAACGCAGGCAAGTGGCAGGGCAGATCTCAAGGTCTGAGGGGGACGATGAGCCCATGCATGCTCCCCAACCCAATGAGCCTCCTCAGCAAGAAGGCAGCGAGCTCACTCAAATGGGGGTAGAGAAAATAATAAATACATTTTGCAACTTGCAAGCAAAAGTGCTCAGCCGTCGGGGCAGGTGCAGCATGGGGAGCGGTGTGTAAAGCAGAGTCTCATAGTGCCAATACTGGCAACATTCCCCACCCACAATCCAAGCATGCGTGCGTAAATAAATACACAAGACAAATTATGTATGGGAAAATATTGCTGCAGGTTTATTCCATACAAGAGTATGCAATCTGGTGGGTTATCTTACGGGCGATCCAAGGGCAGGCAGCTGTACCAACCTATGCTGCCCCGCCCGCCTGATGAGCCAGCACTGTGGGAAACACAATCAGTGCTACACCTTTGGGTGATCCTCCTCCGGATCACGTGACACATTGGTCCCTTATTACTCACGCCCCTTTCAGGGCGGAGCGAAGCATGGCAAACCCCCGGTTGGTCAGGCCCCCAACCGCCCGAAGGACTAACGGGGCATCGTCGCGGTTTTCCAGGAACCTGCCCTGAGGCTCCTGGTCTTTGGCTCTGGCACCCCTATTGTGCCGCGCAGAGGTACCCTTACTGTACCCGTTTGCCGCAGAGGTACCCTTACTGTACCCGTCTGCTTCCAGATCGCCCTGTAACTCCGCCTGCAACACAAAAGAAAACGTCAAAACATTCACAATTCCCTGTCCACCAGCCAGACCGCCGGGTAACAGGATGGGTGGGAGACGGCGTGGCTGGCGACAAAGAGGACGCCAGGAGGGTCGGTGGGGGTATAAATATCCTCCCTCACCTCGGGCGCACCGGATGTGACGCCCTTGTCGCGACAGAGGCGGACTCCAGGCAGGAGCCCCTCGAACACTAGAAAGGGGGTAGGCTCGTGCCGCAATGGCACTAAAGGGCCGCCCTTTTAGGAGGGCCCCCGGCGGGGGCGGCGGGCAGCCACATAGTGCCAATACCGGCAACATCCCCCACCCACAATCCAAGCATGCGTGCGTAAATAAATACACAAGACAAATTATGTATGGGAAAATATTGCTGCAGGTTTATTCCATACAAGAGTATGCAATCTGGTGGGTTATCTTACGGGCGATCCAAGGGCAGGCAGCTGTAGCAACCTATGCTGCCCCGCCCGCCTGATGAGCCAGCACTGTGGGAAACACAATCAGTGCTACACCTTTGGGTGATCCTCCTCCGGATCACGTGACACATTGGTCCCTTATTACTCACGCCCCTTTCAGGGTGAGCGAAGCAGGGCAAACCCCCGGTTGGTCAGGCCCCCAACCGCCCGAAGGACTAACGGGGCGCCGTCGCGGTTTTCCAGGAACCTGCCCTGAGGCTCCTGGTCTTTGGCTCTGGTACCCCTATTGTATTGCGGGGCCGGTGATCCAGTTCACTTCTCCCTGTGCACAAAACAAACACCCCTCCTGTGTGCGAAGTGGTTCTTGACGCCAGTGTGACAGACCGAGTGTAACGTGTGCCCAATATTCCTGCCGACGCCAGACATTTCCCCCCCCCCAGGGGGATATTCATTGTTGTGCCAAAACCTACCCCATCAAGAGTCGTACCCTACTCAAATTCTCAGAACTCCACCAATGCACACACCAATCTAAAAGCGGCATTCCAAAATCGACTCCAAGAGTTCAGGGCAAATCTTTTTAATGCTGCAACATTTACTGTGCCTGGATTCAAACCCATCGCCTGTGCTTAAAAGTCGGCCGCTTTGCCATTGTACCACGCGACCTCTGCATTGCCTGGACGAACCACAATCAATGTCGGCTGTATACTACTGACAATAATACTAAAACACTCCGATATCGGCTGCGTGTTAGAAGCTTCAACCGAACTTGGCGAAGCGATGTGTTAAAACCAACTTATTTATCTCCCCACAGGGGAGAGCGACTCCGCGTGAACTTAAAAGGAGGGAATTCCAACCCCGTAGCGCAAACCCTCTATTTGCTCAATGCCGCCAACCCCTTCCTGCCAATGCCTGCCCGCGAGACCAACCTGTGACCGCATCGTCCCCAATGCCCCGACGGGGGTGCAAATCACAATCAATACCCCGCTTCCACCAGACACCACACGGGAGGCCAGACAACTTACTCCGAGGCTGCAGGAATGGAGCCCGCGAACACAACACTCACCGCGACCAAAGGGCGAAACGACCCGACGCGCCTGCCAGCATGTCCAAGACAAAAAGACAGCGCGGGGATCCCGGCGCAACCAAACAGCGAGATGGCGTGGCTGGCGACAAAGAGGACGCCAGGAGGATCGGTGGGGGTATAAATACCCTCCCTAACCTCGGGCGCACCGGATGTGACGCCCTTGTCGCGACAGAGGCGGACTCCAGGCAGGAGCCCCTCGAACACTAGAAAGGGGGGTAGGCTCGTGCCGCAATGGCACTAAAGGGCCGCCCTTTTAGGAGGGCCCCCTGCAGGGCGGCGGGCAGCCACAGAGTTACAGTTCGGGTGGAAGTTGCCAGATCCAGGCAGACGCTCCAACTCTTATATGAGGTCGGTAAGATGGTGGACATTTCCTTACCACCATTTGACACCAGACCTTATTGTTGAAGGGCCCTAGACCTCTTAGGGATGAATCCTGGGGATCCCACCAGACCGTGTGTCGTCAGGGGACTGTAACTGGGCGACTCCTTTTAATGCTCACTGTAGTCCTGTCAGATTCGGAACAGTCCCCTTTGGACTGGAGGAGTCGAGTCGGGAGCCTCGGGACTTCTAGAGGACGGTTTCCAGGGACCAGTTTGTAGCTGAAGATGAACAAAGTGCAGCAGGGAGGTAAGGGAGACGATTGCAGCCGAGGAAGGGTGACAATGGCGGGCCAATACAGGCACATACAGGCACACTCTCCAACCCAATGAGCCTCCTCAGCAAGATGGTGGCAGGCTCACTCAATGGGGGTAGACAGAATAACAAATAGATTTTGCAACTTGCGAGCGAAAGTGCTCGGCCATCAGGCAGGCGCCACACCGCAAGCTGTGTGTAAACCAGATTCTCAGAGTTATAGTTCGGGTGGCAATCACCGAATCCAGGAAGACGCTCCAACCAGAATTTGAGATACAGTTTTATAATATATTTGATTTATTATAGCACCTTCATCTAAACAGCTGAATAAAAGAGTAGTTGGTACAGATCAGACAGTTAGTTCAGTTACCTGCAGTAGTCAAACTCAATTCTGAAGTCATAAAGATAAATAATGACCTTTCAGTAAAGTCTTTAAAGTGGAAAGATTAGCAGCTATCAAACACTCACAGGTAATTCATTCCAAAGTTGAGGTGTCAGAAACTCAAAAGATCTAAAATGAGAAGGAACACAAGGAAAACAAGGAAAAGCTAATAAACAAAAAGAGGCAGAATGGAGTGTCTGCTTTGGGACATCAAGCAACATTAAAGAACAAAAGTGCAGCGGAGACAAGAAGTGAAAATACTTAAAAAATCACACACATACACAAGGCAAAATTGCAACACAAAAATGATGAGGAAGCCAGCAAAGTTGATACATGTATAGGAAATAGAGGAGTGAGGTGGAAAGAGAGATTAAAACATTTAGATTAAGAAAATTTAGGTTGACCAACATACAGGGAAAAACAATAATGAGGGTGAGACAAAATCAGAGGCTGCTGGAGGACTGCCAAGGAGGCATGAGAGGCTTGAGTTTGCAAATATTAAAAAGCATGAACCAACAGGTCTTCACTACAGGAGCAATTTTGGAAAACATGAATATGAAACCTACGTTTTGAGCAGATTTTGAGCAGGGTAGTGAAGCAGAAGGGAATGAAACCACTAGAGAAGTAGAGCAAGTGGAAAAAGCTGGAAAGAAGAGCACCTCAATTTTACTGGGATAAAGTTATAAGCAGCGAGAAGACATCAGGACTCAGCAACAAATAAACATGCGATCCTGGAGTGACGGCTCTACCAATGATCAGCAGATTTTGACAACGCTCACTAGAAGACCTTAGCCTAACCTTTAGAGCCTTCTTTAATCTGCATCTTCTATCTCAAAGTATTTTGCCACTCCTACTGTTCACTACTGTTCTCTCCACACAATCTGGATTAAAATTGATGTAGAGAATGAATTAAAAGTTAGTTATATAATAATAAAAATAATCTTACATTAATTTGTAAATTAAAAAAGGTTGTTAAAAATATTTTTTATAATAAAGAGATTAATAATAATTTATTTTAATATTTTTTTTTAATTAAATTATTTTTTTAATAAATTGAACTATTTAAAAAAAAGTTAATTTATTTTAGAATATTTCCTTTTTTTTTTTTTTGTACAAGTCCCTATCTCCATTATTTTCTAAGGGAGGGTGTTGCAGTATCAGTGGTTGGCCATGTGCAGTGCTGCACTTACAAGTGTTACTTTTTTGGCAGTAGTAACTCACACTTGAAAATTTGGCTTCTCACCGTTTTCATTGGAGTGGAGACGTGTCCATCTACACTTTTGAGTTATTTTACACTCAGATTTAGTGAATAACCTAAAGTATTAAAGTTACTCAAAGAGTCAAAGTAAATTACATGCGCAATTTAGACTCTGTGTCAATGTTTCAACACCTTTAAACAGCCACTGTGTTCTTGGAAGGGTTCAGCCTAGGTTGAATATGATGTAAACCCAAACCTCACTTCACAGTTGTGAGAGATTCTAATATACAGCCATACGCCATACGCTGTAGAAGGTGAGGAGGAAACTGGCAAGGGAAAGAAAGAAAAATACACCTGCTCAGGAGTATCTAGGGGGTCTCAGATGGTGGAGGTTAGGGATATTGAAAGTCTGCTAGGGAGCTAGTGTTAAACAGGTAAGTTTAGGATATTGAAAGGTCTCACTTACTCCTAAAACAACAAACATTTAATATGTTGGTGCTTGTAGGAAAACAGTAAACCAATGCTACTGTTAAAAGAACCACAAGATGAATTTGCTTAAAGAGACGCCACCAACAGCACTATAATGATTGCTAAGAAAGACCAGGAACCAATCCTTGCTACAAGCAGACCAGGAGATAGTGGTCTAGACAAAGCTACAGAGTAAGAGACAGGGATGGCACAAAAAAACGAATTCTAAAAAACTAAGGGCTACTAGCATGGAACTGAGGGGCAGATTGACAAGAAACTGACGCATCTGTACAGATGCGTCAGTTTCCCTCCGCCTCCATACGAAAACTGTGCGCCACCGTGGATGCGCCGTATTTACAATACAGCGCACCATGGTGCAAGGATTGACAGATGCGTCAGTTGACCCAAAAGTAACGCATTGCTGGAGTTGCTCATGAAAGTGACGCAACTCCAGCAATGCGCCACAACAGATAGGTGAGTTCCATTTAAAAAGCCTTGCGTCATTCCTTACGCCTGGTCTGAGCAGGCGTAGGTATTTTGACGCAGTATCTGCCCCCGAAAGAGAACCTGGGAGAGGGAAAACAAAACAGTTAGGGGCAGATTTACAAGCCCCTTGCGCCTCCTTACGCCGCCATTGCGTCCCTTTTTTTGACGCAACGGCAGCGCAAACAATGTGGCCAATTTACAACGTGACGCATCTAGGGAGATGCGTCACGTTGTAAAGCCCTGCGTCACATTATACCTGCGCCAGGTATAATGTATGCAGGCTAGGCGTTCTCACGCAAAAAGCCAGGTCGAACTGACGCAGTGAAATTTACAACATTTCACTGCGTCAATCTACGCCTTCGCTGCGTCAAAATCCCTACGCCTGCTCAGACCAGGCGTAAGGAATGACGCATGGCTTTTTGTATGGGACTCACCTATCTGTTGTGCCACATTGCTGGAGTTGCGTCACTTTCATGAGCAACTACAGCAATGTGTCACTTTTGTGCCAACAGATGCGTCAGTATTTCTGACGCATCTGTTAATCCTTGCGCCATGGGGCACTGTATTGTAAATACAGCGCATCCATGGTGGCGCAAGGACATTTGGCACTGGCGCAAGGAAACTGACACATCTATGCAGATGCGTCAGTTCCTTGTCAATCTGCCCCTTAAGGGACAAAAAGGCCCTGAGATGCACTTTATCTGTAGTGAAAAGCCACAGCAAGTGTACAATGGCAGAAGCCAAAAGAAAGACCACTGCACTTTCTTGTACTTCCAAACCCATGTCAACCCTGAAGGAGAATGAGTATACCAGGAAGTGAACTCTGAAATACTGGGTACTAACCTAATTATGGTAATTGTCATGTTCCAGTATGTATTTCAATGTCAGCAGCTTTCAGCTGTGTAAATGCAGAAGAGAATTTGCGTGTTTTCAGACCATTCTTAATCCTAGAAGTCCTCACCGATCCCTGCCCCCGGAATGATGTGCTCCCACTTAACCTAGAGAGCACCTGGTTTCCCTAGAAAGGAGCATTGAACCTAACTATCAACGTAGGAATATGCACACATTTAGCAGGTTCTTAAGAATGACCCAAGGCAATATACCCTTTCCAATCCACAAAGTATTGTAATTGGCCATAGCAATCAAGAAAGGTCATGACCTCAAATTCAGGTGACTCAGTGACAAGCACTGGAGGTGGAGGTGATGACCCCTGAGAAGGATAACAAGGCTAATGTGCCAACATTGCGGGAGCTTGAAAAAGAGAACAGGTGAGTCTACACATTTCTGTATCTCAAAAGGGCCCAAGAGCCTTTATGAAAACTCTGGGTGAGAACCAGGGATAGTTAAATATTTGGAGGAAAGACACACCTTATCCACAATCTGACAGGAAAAAACAGGACAGCTATATTAATCAGCATGCTTCTGTAGTCCACTTTTGCCTGTTGTAAATGAAGGGTTACCTCTTTTCTCACTGTTCAATGGTCTGTAGTATTGCTGGCACTGAAGGCACCCAAGTGTTCAAGATGTATCACAAAAACATTCTTGGGTGTGTTTCTTACATAGAACTGAAGGGGGCCTACCCAAAAGCACTGAGGAGTGAGGTAATTTTATCAAACTCTGCCAAAGCCAACCAATGTACCTAACCCTGTTGTTGAAACATCAGGAAGCATCTCATGTAATATTCTAAGTCAGTCTGTGGATGGTAGCTTGTCACGGGTTGTCTGAGGATACCCACTCCTTTCATGAGTTCAGTCAAGTATTTCAGCATAAACTGTGCTTCCTGATCTGTGATAATCCCATCAAGAAGCCTATGTAACCAAAAGAATTCCCTCACAAAGACTTTGGCTGATACGTGGGCTGAGAGCAATTGTTTTTAGGGTATGAAATACCCACCCATAGTAAGATCGTCCACCACCACTTGAAAAGTTCCATATTCGGGGATAGGAGTTACACATATTGCCGCTGACTTTGCCATATGCTTATTCATTTAGCTCATTCTGAAATGCACAGATAGAACAATTTTAGGTTCTGTTAAATAGAGATTGTTTTTGTCATGTCTCATTGCTGTGCTTGTGAAATTTTAATGATTTTTGTGTGTTCTTCTTACACAGTGGAAAGGATATCACGTGTTTCACCCGTGCGGCACAGCTCATCGGTGCCCTTCTCAAAGCCTGATATGCAAAGGTTCCAGGTACTTTTTTAAACCTGGCAGCCTATACTTAGTCTTACGTGTACGCTACAGTTTGCACAGAGCAACCTAGGACTTGCCTCCTCCTTACATGCACATCTAAAGTGAAGGCTTGATAAGCAGCAGCCTTGTGAGAGGCTTATCTTTGGTGAGTGTGCTCTAGAGAATGTTATAAAAATAGTTGTTTATCCCATAGTAATCTTTATTTGAGCAAATTTCCCTAATGCAATATTCCCCACAGGGTCTCTCTTTTCCTTTCTTCCCTAATTGTAGATTGTAAGGAAAGCTTTTTGTGTAATATGGAAGAGTAAGTCAGGAATCTTCCTTTCCAGACAGAAATGACAGACAGCATCCTCTAACAGACCTGTGCAGTCATTTCTGATTTATTCCATCATCAATACAGCATTAACGCATCCACAGACAAAACACTCCTTCCTACTGTCCACGTTCCTGTGTACTACAACTCATTCATATGCACCCTCACCCCACCACTTTACCTCAACTAACCATCTCATCCTCAAAGCCTCGCACCAATCTTTCTCACCCACCTATACCAGTCTACTACAACCCTACAGGCAATGATCACTCCTACTCCTTCTATACCCCATGTTTACTCCATTCAACACCATTAGACCCAACTCGATGTCAGCACAACACCAAAACACAATCAGCCATGTGCCACAATGTCACACACACTGAGTCACCTTCACCCTTCCTACAACAATCCCACAAAATCTCTCTTAAGCCTGTTCAGGCAGGCCTATGTCTGCCAGAATAGCTAGGAGGCCAATAGCCAATAATATTTGTGCACCTTGAAAACTGAGTCACTGCCTAATATAAAAGAAAGAAAATATGGTTCGACAACAGTGACAAATCAACAAAAAGCTCAATAGACAATACCAACTTTGATGTGAATCTAAAACACTGCACTCTGAAATGTAAGCTACCCCACTGGTGTGAATAAAAACAAATATAGTATCTTTGAACTAAGAACAGTCATGGCCCCAGGCATCTTATTGATCACTGAAACATGGCTATGAGAGGGCAAAGCACAAATACTCCATGAAGCTGTCCTTTCTGGTTAATCACTATTACCCAAGACCAACAAGCAAAGAGAATAGGAGGATTGCCCACAGTCTTTAAAGATTCCATAACAGTCTGCAAGTTGGGAGATGTTGTCATACAAGGCTGTGAAGCTCCTTCTCATTAGACATAATCTCAGTCCTATTTTCAACTGCAACTTTCTCCTGCTCTACAGACCTCCTCCTAACAACCGAGCCTTTACGGATGCCTTCCTGGATGTATTATCAAACACATCACCTAAATTTTCTAATCAATGCATCCTTGGTGACCTTCACATTTGGAACGACAAGCCTAATATGCCTCAACCAAACCCAATCCAAGCAGGCCTATGTACACACAGCATGCAACAGATTGTCACCAAGCCTACCCATAGAACAGGTCATACTGTGGATCTTATCTTCTGCAGCACAGAACTAATTACTTAGCAAAGACTTACTTTAGTCACACAAACCCATCATCACATCATTGCATTCTTACTTAAGATCTCACAAAAGCTATCAGTTTACATCCATATGGGTGTGTTTTCTTTCAGACAATGGAACAAACTGAATGTAAAGGAACTAGAAGCACAGTTAACTTTAAACACACAATGGCCACAGTAACTCAATACAAAAGCTTTATGACTAGCTGACTTCAGCCTTTGACATACTAATTCCAAAGAAAATGGCAAAGCAATGCAAAAATGTAAGCTCTTTGGATGAATAATGAATGAAGATATATAAAACAACAGCTCTCAACATTTCAATGGATGTGGTATAAATTGAAGAACCATCATTAAAAAATGTGCCTTCCAAACAAAGCAGAATGTCAAAATCATTCATAAAAAGCCCACTAATCAAGTAGGATTGGCAATGGCAGATAGCCAACAAAAGAACTCTTTAAAATTCTATCAGAATTTTGCAATCCAGTAAGCAGACAAATAGGCACTCCGGACTCTCAAGAGTTCTGCCATCTGTTAACAAATCATTACATAACCAAAGCAGACATGTTGGACTCCTATTTAGCAACCAAGAAAGCAAACTTACCCAAAATTACACAACCAAAAAGGACTTCCACAGAAAATATAATTACAAAAAATGGAGGGGGTTTACCCACCTAACCCCACGTTACCTGGGCAAAACATTTTAAAATATAACATCATCTCTCTCTTTTAAAGAATCTCAGTGGTTGAATTGCAGGACATTGGTAAAGTCAGCAGCCTAGTTGATTGTCCACTGGGCCACTGATTTCCACAAATCTGCAAAAATATTCGACTTCAACTCTGTAGCAATCTTCGTGAGAAACAATCAGCAACTCCTTATTGACAGGAATCTTTCCAGAAGACCGAAATAAAGCGTACATATGCTCATTAAGTACACATAAATGACCTTGACCCGCCCCTCAAGTTCTTCACAATTACAGACAGACAGCACATTGATCTTTCTTTGGCAAACTAATGGAAAGAGAAACTTTCCTCAAGCTCTCACAACGGAAAACAAAACATTTACTCTCTGGCTGTCAAACAGAATTCGACTCTGGAAGGGGCACTGTATTCGACTGAAGAGTGATTTGGAATGACCTAAAAACAAAGTGGACAAAATGGTTTAGCTAAACTGGTTCTCCTGGATCTTTCAGCAGCCTCTGACATGATCCATCTTCATACTTCAATTCTCAGGTTCAAAGAAAACCGTATAGCGGGATCATCCATGGCTGGATTTCACAACACTATTAACATAATATATCTCCCCTTACATAATCAAAACTTTACGTTTTAAAAACAGGAATTCCACAAGGATCTTTCATCTCACCCCTTCTTTTCAATGCCCACAAGAAACCGCTATCGGAGCTAATCAATAGCTTTCAACTCAGCATGACAAAGCGCCACTGCAAGCATCTGGATCGAAGATGGAGAATGATAGAAGACAAAACAGAAAAGAACACATTCAAATCCTCCCTTAGGTGCTACCACCACCAAATCCAGATCACCGAATACTGCACACTTACAGACTGCATTCACACCAGTACCAACAACAGCAAAGAGATCTACGCCATTGTGAATGATTTCACATCCCCTAAAGACCACATGGAACAGCCTCACCCCGTCACAGGACCTCTGCAATAAACTCTCAAAATTCTTCTGCAGCAAGATAAATTCCATACACAATAACTCCGACCTGCTCCAACCGGACCCAACAGGGCTCACAACACAACTCCCCATCTCGTCCAAGGAAACCACTGTCAACATAGGGCTCAAAGACTATAAGGCTTCCACCATGCAGTCCATCTAGTCTGGGGCCCCATCTGACCCTTGTCTCCACCTCGCCTTCGCCAAGGACTACAACCCATAAGTACAGCACTCACCCAGATACTAAACACATCTATCTCTGATGCAAACTTCCCAGACACACAGAAACACGTCTCAATACTCCCCCGCTCGAAAACATTCTGCGGATCCAAAGATGCTACAGACCCATCTCCTTGCTACCGTTCCTGGCCAAAGTCCTGGAGAAATTAATCAACATACACCTCACCAACCATCTCAACAACAACCAATTCCTCAACTTCACACAATCTGGTTTCAGACCCAAGCACAGAACAGAAAGAGCGCTCATGGCTACATATGACATCCATATGATTCTGGATAGAGGAAACACGGCGGCCCTCAATCCTTTGACCTCTCTGCAGCAGTCGATATAGTGTCCCACCACATCCTTATCTGACGCCTGCATGAGATTAGAATCCAAGGACCCATTTTTTGTTGGATATGCTCCTTCCTGATTAGTAGGACACATCAGTCAGCCTGGTCCCCTATTCTTTGGACGCCCGCAACCTCATCTGTGGTGTTCCATAAGGATCCTCACTGAGCCTGACCCTCTTCAACGCTTACATCATTCCACTAGTAAGCATCGTCAGCACCCACATCGATGCCCTATGCTATGCTTATGGCATGGAGCTAATACTCTGCCTCTCGGATAAGGCTCCCAACACCCAGATCAAATTTGTTGCCTGCATGACCGAAGTTGCCGACTGGATGAAGACTAACTGTCTCAAACTTAACACCAACAAGACAGAAGTTGTGACCTTTGGAAAGAATCGTGGGACTCCACCTGGTGGCCCCCTGAACTTGGGCCCAACCCCACCACACACACTAAAAACTCAAGATTATAATCGAAAGCCAACCCAATATGACTGTCCAAGGCAATGCTGTAACAGCTTCCGGCTTCGACACTCTGAAGATGCTCAGAAAAATCTCTAAATAGTTCCCAGCCAGCACCCACAAAACAGTCACACACTCCCTCACCCCAAGCAAGCTAGACTATGGGAACACATTCTATATCGGAATAAGCAAGCAACTGACCAGACGACTTCAAAACATTCAGAACACAGCAGCCAGAATCACACTCAACCTACCACGCTGCACACTCATCACATCACACCACTGGCTTCCTATACACAAACGAATCCAGTTCAAACACCTCACATGCACCTCCACAACACAGGCCCAGACTACCTCAATTGCCAGTCTAATTTCACATACCAACCAGTTACCTCCGCGAGGCCAGACCCCTAGTTGCACACTTCCCACGCATACACAGAACAGGATACTGCAGTTGGGCCTTCTCCTACATCGCTGCTAAAAGCCTAGAATGACTTGCTGTTACACAGTAGAGCTACTTCAATTCTTGAGTTCCACAAGAAGCTGATGACCTGGCTCTTCGAATAGAGTCACTCACCAGCCCCAAGCCTAGGTAGTCCTGCATCTGCAGCAGCGCCAGGAATACCATGCCAGGTGACATTGCGCTTTACAAGTGTACAGAACATATTATAACCCATCTGCTACAATTATGACAACAATACATAGATAACTCTTAAACTGGAACACTCTAAGGTCATAGGAAAATACAGGCTCTTCAGTTGCATCAAGTCAATTGACAAATTAATGACTTGGAACCATCTCAAACTAAATGTATCAACAACTGTAACACTCACCTGTGGTGACTGGAAACTCTATGGCCCTTTATCCTTCTTGCCAAACAAACTGGGCCCTAAATCAAAAATATCTAAAGAAGTATGAAACCTGGGAATTATCATCGACTCGATGAAAGGCACACCTTACCTAACTGATTTCAAAGACAATTTACCAAACAAATCTATTCAAGCTATGAAGACCTTCCGTCCTCCATGATACTGATTCTGTTTTTCTCCTGAATCTGTTTCCCTGTTTCACTTCTCTTGGCAGGCCCTTCTGCCGCCTTGACCCCATATGCAACTTACTACACCAATTGTAATCAATCTCCTATTCCCCCAACCCATCTGGACATTTCCAATACCGTTTGCATGAATACTCAAATCTCCTTTCATGCATGAACTGCTAACCCATAATCCTCATTCGCTCAATTTGTTAATCTCGCAGTCCCCAATTTCTAACCTTATTCCAATCAAAAGTAAATTAACTTTAATCACAATTAATCACAAGGACACAAGATGAAAAACTACACTAGAAATAACATTTGCATTCAAACTAGCACAAGATCTCCCAAGTAGCATACTACTTATGGACAACAACTCATCAAGGAGAGAAAGCACAATTTATTTTATTTATAAAGTTTTATATAGCGCTGGCTAGACCCGGAGGTATCAGAGCGCTTTACATAAGGATCAGTGCGTTACAGGTTACATAGTTACAGGATCAGCGAGTTACAGGTTACATAGTTACATGAATTAGATCAACGAATAACGGAGGGGGAGGAAAAACAGCGGGGGACGAGGAAAACAATGTCAGATGTCCGGCTGGGTAGGTGATGGCCAAGGGGGTGAACCAGAGCCAGACTCCTCTATAGCTGCAAAGAACAGCTCCACCGGGCATCAGCCAAGGTTGCTCGGGCTCCGCAGTAGGTACAAAACAGTTTTGGAATCAGACCAGTGGGCATCGTCATACCTCCATCAAAAAGCACCGGTCCCGGTATTCCTGGGGAGTGCCGTCCGCCTCGTCTTTCAGCTTACCCCCAGGACACAAGTGGTGGGTGGAGAGGAGGAAGGGACAGTTCCAAGGTCTGAAGAATTCACACAAAGAGCTGACCTGGGAAAACAGCACAGGGATCCCTGAAACCAACGCCCGTACTCCATAGCTGTAACCGGTCTGGATAAGAAGACCAGGGAAGCAGCGCTGGGATCCCTGAAACCAGAGCCCATTCTCTGTGTCTGAAGCTAATCCGGAAACTTGCAAACCCTGGCCTCACTGGAGAGACACTGGCGATCGCCATCTTGAGGAGTGAAATAACTGGCGGATCGTCGCAACTTCAGGAACAGCCCTTTGGTGGGGTTGGCGATCAGGACAGGAGAGGAAGCCCGCGTATCATCGGTGTTCGGGGCTGTTCGGGGGTCAAAACAAACATGAAGGGAGGCCCTCTGGGGGGGTCTGATTCATCACCAGCTCATTGTGGTGCTTCGAGGTAGAATCGGGTTAGTTGTAGGGGAGGACAGATGGGCGGGGGAGAGAGGTCACTCACACTGGTCTCCCTGTAGGGCCACGGCGTTCACCATCTTGCAGAGTGAAAGCTGTCGGCAAGTCACCATTTTGAGATTGGCGGATCGTCACCATCTTAAAGGGCGGCCTTCGGTGGTATATACGATCAAGACAGATGGGTAGTCCGAGTACCATCGGTGACGGGGGTTGTTCGGCGGCGTGACGCCGTTCAGGTCCCGGCCGGCATGATCCAGCAATTGTGCGTGTAGCGCGGCAGCAGGGCGCAGATAAAGGTCGCGATGTCTGGGGCTGCGTGACGGCCAGGCGCAGATCACATCACGGTGCTCCGTCAAGCACCGCGAAAGTGAGGCAGCCAAACCACCAGGAAAGGACGTGGCAGCAGTCGGAGTGGTGGGAGGGCCCAGGTCCAGCAAGGCCAGGTGTTGCTCGGCGGCAGGTCGTAGATCGGTTCACGGAGCTCCGTCGTTCAATCAACCGGGCATCCGACCGAGGCCAAACACTTCGGGGTCTCACAGCGCCAGCGATGCTGCAGAGAAGGCGACAAGAGGAGGCACGCCCAGCCTAGGGTTCCCATCCCAAGTTATATACATGGAGATGGGTCATTGCTAAAAGTAAACAGGAAAGAGCGACCACATGCAGTTGTTGGATTGAAATGTCATATGTCCATGAAGAGGTCAAGAAGATAAACAGCAAGATGGCGTGCAGCAGGACATAGCTTGAATCGATTGCTCACAATGGCAATCAGATCTGCAAAATACCGTCTTAAATTCAACTGTGGAGATTGTCCTTTGTAAGATGGTAGTTTCAGCTCCTTATAGCGAAGCGCCTGGTGTATGTCCGCAGCCAGCTGCCCCTTCCACCATTGCCCCTCCAACTCCATGGCATGGGAGAGGCGCAGCTCCGGGACCCCCGTGCATTGCTCCGACCTATCAATATAAATGCAATTGCAATACAATTACAATACAATGGAGGGCAGACAGGATGACACTCCAATAGTATACAGGAGTGACACCCCAATCCATTTAATTGATGAATGTATGCTGATCAATCATATTAAACTCAATACCTCCAAAACTGGGACAATGACCTGTGGACAATGGATTAACTACCAGCACCTAGCTAGAAACTAGAGCCACCACCATTGACATTAAAGGAGGGAAGAAATCTTGGACCAATCATGCACATCAGTCGATCCCAGTCCATCAAGTTAAATCAACTCACAAGAAGAGTCTACTAAATTACAAGAACACAGTGGCACATCATTCCACCCACACCTAGGATACCCACATAAACGAAAGGTTATTCTCACAGTTGAAATGTTAAAGTACATTACATAAATGGTCTGTAGCTCATCATACATTTCAATTTGCAAAAGATTCAAAACACTGCAGCAAGACAGGTCTGACACCTTCATCCATAGGAACGTATCACATCAATTCTCCAAGCAATTTATTGGCTACAAGTAGTCAGATAATCTGCCTTCAAATTTACAGGAAGAAAATAATTGATGGCACTACTTTCTCCATTCAAGTCCACCAAAGTATGAAATTCCCTACCTGCAAAGCTTGCAGTCACTGAGAATCACTTCAATGGTTCAAAGTTGGCTATTTGCAACCTGACCCATCAGAGAATCTTTATCATCTTGTTCACAAAGATTAGTCTTGGCCCCTTGATATACCTCTGTAAAAAAATTGTTGTTCAAAAATTTTCATTTTTGATTTGCATTCTTGTATCATTAGAGAAGTAAGCTTGGGTAGACATTGCTAATCCAGTCTGAATTTTTCTGGACAGCATTTCTAAAAATGGCGGATGTGCTGCAGTGATGATGCAATATTTCAGGAAACATGAGACCTATATACTTCATTTTGTTGTCAATATATAAGTTTTGGGGGTCAAGTAGTCATATCGAGAGAGAAAGTAACTCCTCAGAGCAACCCTTCTGCCATTTTCCAAAATGGCGGCTCTATAATGATGTGTTTAGGCCATCATATTGGTAATTTATTTTAATATTGTTTTAGTTTCAGGTTTTCCGTTGATTCAAATTCATAAACATGAGCAAAGCAGGTGGTAGCAGAGGATCTTTACCTCCTGACAGAGTGTTGCTAACTAAAAAATCTGAGGACTCCTTCAACAAAGAAAAATGTGTCATATGCCAAACAAATCCGAAAGAAAAGCTAACATCAACTGTGGCTGGACAGAAGAGACTTTGAAATGCTGCAGAAATACGGCAAGATGAAGATCACAAAAGATTGAAATTGATGGGTGAAAAGGATCAAATATTTTATCATTGTAACAACAAGTGCTACAAGTCCTATACAATGGAAAAAATGTATCAAAAAATAGCAGAAACCAATGCCCATTCACCTAGAAGATAGATGGCTACCCCTCGTCCACCTCCAACAACTGATCAGAAAGCAGAGGATCTTCAATGTGTTATCTGTAGTTTAGCAAGAACAAGGGCCAAAGGGATAGACGAAAGAACAAAGTACAGATTATGTGAGTCTCAAAGGGCAAACATGTTTTCACCTGCAGCTAGTTTCTTCCAAGATGACGTTTTTAGCTGAGTAGCTGATCTAAACAGCGAGGTGAATGTATTTGCAGCGGATTTGTATGCACACCCGAACTGCATGTGTGCATACATTAGAAAATATGAATGTACAATGAGCTCCCAGCAGCAACGTAACCGCCAGCCTTCAGTTAAGTTTGCACTCTTTGAAAAAGCAAATGAAGTTTTAGAGCCACTCGTGATTGCTGGCTCAGGCTCACACTCAGTGAGATCAGAGAAATAATGGTCAACATTGATAAAACTGTATTGATCCACAATAATGAAATTAAGATTTTTCTAGTGAGGATGTACGACAGAATTCACTTAACAAAAAGAATGAGCCACTTATAGTGTTCTCAGCTGATTTGACTCCTGAAGCTCTTGCTGCCAAAAAAAGATCACAGGATGTAGGGAAATCAGCAGGAACCATTTTAAGAAACATCCTGAAAGATTTAGATTTTGGACTTAATGACAATTTTGTGATGCCCCAAAGCTCCGCAAATCATTGGAGTCTATAAGAATGACTGATGTTGTCTTAACATTTTTTACATCATTGTTTAATATCAGCAAAGCAAAACTGTCACAAACTAAAGTTTTTGATTCCGGAATAGAAGCTGACAACATTGATGATAGCTTTGAGGATATAAGCGAAGAAGTCGAAGCAACCCCCTGAACCGACAGGCTTATGCTGTTCAAATGTACTGTCTTTTCCAAATCATGATTTATGAATTACATCACGGCAAAAAGAAAACTCTGCTACACATGATGACTGCCCACGCAATCTATGACAAGTGCAAAAGTAGAGAGCTAATCACTTTAATGAATAGGATTGGTGTTCCAACAAGTTATAAAGACATAGTACGGAGCAGGAACTTGTTAGCAGCTCATGCTGTAAAATCTTGTGCATCCGACAGCACACCACTTCAAAGTCACTTTACCAGGAAAGGATCTACAATTGCTGCTCTTGATAATTTTGATTTTGAAGACAGTTCTTCTTTGTCTGGAACATCCAGCACACACAATACTGCCATGGTGCTTTTTCAAGACTGTACCAATGAAGTAGCTGGTGGAAAACAAGCTGTGTCAGCTGTAGGCATAAACAAACAAAGCTGCAAACCCATAACCAAAACTGCCTTGCCAACATGTGCAAAATCACTACAAGCAATCCACACGTCCCAGTCTGCCAGAAGGTTTCAAAGTGGCTGAGGACATGGATCTCCTTCTACCTGATGCTGGGACCACAAAGCTGATTTAACTGAATTTATCATATTGCTTATTCGGTGCGGACTCAAGGATGAAGAAAAGACAGTTCCTCCGTGGGCTGGAATTCATGCTCTGATCTCCCAGAGTACCGTCCCACTGAAGAAGGTTGGGTTTTTACCAGTAGTACCATCTCTAGTCACAAACTACGCAACAGTATACACAGCTCTAAAACATTTCCTAAATGTGTGTGCTCAGCTTGAAGACTAGCCTATCCTGCTAATTTTCTGCAATGAAGGTGTTTTCCGTATTGTAGCTGATATTTTTATGAGCAATCCAGTAGCATTTGATGACCTTTATCCAATGATGGGCATTTTCCACATGACAAAAGTTGCTTTGCGGTGTGCAGGAAGTTATCTTAGTGGATGTGGCATAGACAATGCACTTATTGAGGCTGACATCTTTGGAAGCAAAACTGTCCAGTCAGTATTGTGCGGAACTCATTTATGTTCGTTCGTTACAAGGTATGCTCATCATATCTTTTTTTTAATTATATTTTTATTCAGTTTCCAAAACATAAAAACATATACAGTGTATGGCTTGTCTAGTTATATACCAGGTAGAATGTATACATCAGAATCCCAAATGTCTAGCTACCCGCAAATTCAATATACAGACAATAACATTTAACTTCAACAGTGCATTCCAGCATCATCGCAGCTTTTGATACAGTGTCCTCAATCAGGTTTACATTTCCTAGGCGACTTGTCTTACTTATCACACAGTCCCCAAGTTCGTGATTTTCGACCATCGTATTCTACAGGGTGTCATTTCAGCTGTGGGTTATCAAGTAGATATACAGTCAATGGCGCCCATATATCTTTGGGTCTGGCGGCAAATGGTAGCTCTTCCGCATATGCATTCAATTGATCCCTGCAGTATAGTAGCTCCTTCAACCATTGCGCTAGCGTAGGGGTTGTCTTCCCTCCCCAGTGCTTTGCAACCAACCGCTTCGCCAGTAGTGTGGAGACAGCAACAATTCTCCTATTACAGGGTTTTTTACGATTTTGTCAGTCCCAATAAACAAATGTTCGGGGTACAATTCACAGTTTCCAGTATCATTTGTGTTAGACTCTCCGTTACCTTGACCCAAAAGGTATAGACCGTTTTACATTCCCAGGCCAGATGGACAAAATCGGCTGATTCAGTCCCACAGCGCCCACAGCATGAATCCGAACGTAGCCAAAATCTCTGTAGCTTAGCCGGCGTATAATAAATTTGATGCAGGAACTTAAAGTGTATTATACAGAGATTGCAGTTAGCCGTGAGGCGCCCGGTTAGTGCGCAGCAAGCAACCCATTCCTTCCATGTTAATGGAGTGGCTATCCTGCTATTCCATCTATCTAGGGCCGGTGAGCCGGTCTCCTCGTTCTCATTCTGTGAGGTGTCATATAGCTTGGTTATTAGACCTTTGCTGCTTGGAGAGGTCAATACCACCAGTAGGGCCTTAAGTGACGTTGGGTCCATAGGGAACTCAGGGTATAGTGCTCTGACTGCCGTGCGCAGTCTGGTGTATGTGAACCCTAGCATAGCTGTGTAGGGCCGCCCCGCAGAGAAAGCCTCCAGTGTCAAAAACTGCCCCTTGCTATACATATCCCCTAATGTGTTTATACCTGCAGCGGCGAGGATCGACAGTGCCCCCTGCTCTTGGGTTACCGATATGTCAGGATGTGCTGCAATGGCCATTGCCGGCACATATATGAGTGTTCTGCCTGCCCGATCCCCCAAATCTCTCCAGGCCTTGGATGTGCAAGCAATAGTGTCTACAACCTTCTTGTTACTCATGGGCTTGCTGTGTAATACCATGGCAGTCAGTGGAGTGGGATGCACAGCATCAGCCTCCAAAGCCAAGTTTGGGAGATAGCGTTGTGGAAAATACCAATAATGCGCAAATTGCGCTTGCGCACCTAAGTAGTATAAACGCAAGTCCGGTGCCTCAAACCCCCCTCTGTCATATGGCAGGGTCAGCAGATCCCAGCTGCATCTCGGTTGCTTGCCCGCCCACACCAGCTTTATTAAGCAAGTTTTTAGCGTTTGAAATACTGCTTTATTTAGTACTATAGGGATATTCACAAATAGGTAAAAAAAATTGGGGAGTATCGTCATTTTGGCAACTGCTATTCTGTCAGCTAGTGAAAGAGGGAGTCGTGTCCATCTGGCCACCTGCTCCATTAATGTCGTCACAGCCGGCCCATAATTCATATTTATCACCAACTCTGGGTCAGTATGCACCCATATACCCAAATATTTCACCGGGTCCCGTGTCCAAGCCAGCGGAAAGTCCAATTCGTGACTGACTGTGCACGGTGTCAGGGGAAACACAAAAGATTTGTCCCAATTTATTCGGAGGCCGGAAACCCCCTCAAAGCGTACATACTCCTGCAGCAGTGATCCCAGGTTCATCTCAGGCTCCCTTACATACAGTAGCATGTCATCCGCATATCATGATATAGCTAACAGTCTTTTCCGGAATCCCAAAGCCGCCTGTGCATGTCTTTGCCTGATCTTGCACGCCAGGGGTTTGAGGGCTAGCTAGAATAACATAGGGGAGTGGGGACATCCCTGTCTGGTCCCGCTGTGTATTTTTATGGGGTCAGATACTGTTTTATTCATTCGAATTCGTGCCGCAGGAAGCGTGTAGAGTAATCTTATCCATTTTACAAAAGCTTGTGGCATTCCCATGCGTTGCAGCACTGCAAACATGTACCCCCATTGCATGGATTCGAATGCCTTAGCCGCATCAAGCAGCACAACTGCAGCCTTAAGCTCCGGATCCAATTGATGCAGCACTGCGAACAAGGTACGCAAATTGTGTGTGGTGGATCTTTGAGGAACGAACCCTGACTGATCCCGGAGGATCAGATTCGGTATTGGAGGTTGCAGCCCATTAGCAATTATTTTAGCTAATATTTTAGTGTCGATATTTATTAATGACAACGGCCTGTACGACTCGCATCTATTAGCCTCCTTGTCAGGTTTAAGTAGCGTCACTATCAATGCTTCCCTCAGGGTGGACGATAGAACCCCCCTTTCGTATGCACTGCATATACCTCTAGTAATTTCGGGGCCAGGCTGTCCACGTATGCCTTATAAAATTCGCCAGGCAGGCCATCTATGCCTGCCGCCTTGCCGTTAGGTAGTGCTAGTATGGCCTCCCTAACATCGTCTACCGTCCAGGGCTGGACGAGATACTCTCTCTGCCCAGGCGAAAGCCAGGCCTGTGCGATATCCTCGAAATATGGGAGTATTTCACTCTCCCTCAATGTGCTTCTGCGCAGTAAAGTTTGGAGTAAAATTCCACGAAGATATTTAGGATCTCAGGCGTAGTGTAGTGCGCAGTAGCTGCATGGTCTATCATATCAACTATTGGTGCTTGTTCTCTTGGCGCTGCCAGCTTACTTGCTTGAGCCCTGCCCGGTCCACCGCCTCCCCATATGCCCTGGCCCGCCACCTACGTGATCTATGGCGCACTTCCTGTTCTGATAGTTCAGTATGTTCGGAGATTAGTTCCCTAATCTGGGCCAAAATAGCCGGATTGGGCGTCCGTTCATATGCGCTCCAGCATTTGTATCTTATCTTCTACACCCCTTAAACTATTACGCAATGCCTTCAGAATACCTGCTTGGGTCCCCATGCATTCCCCCCTTATAGTAACCTTGAAGGCTTCCCACAGTGTCCCTGCCCCTTCCACAGATCCTTCATTTTCTGAAAAGAAGTGGGTGATAGCAGCGCCTACCGTAACGCGGAATACTTGGTCTAGTAGCGCAGATGGCTGCAATCTCCACTGGAAGGATGGCCTGGTGGTCGCAGGGATAGCTAATTTCAACAATACTGGGGCGTGATCAGATAACGCTTTAGCCAAGTGCCTGACCTCTTTCATCCAGACACTCACCTCCTTAGATACCAGCCAATAGTCAAGCCTGGACCAGGAGCTGTGTACTGTTGACACATAGGTGCCCTCTTGGGCTGTTAGATTGCGGCTCCTCCACACATCAACCAACCCCTCCGCCTCCATTATTTCCCTGATTATTTTTGCGGCCTGCTTGCTGTGAGCTATTGTAGAAGACGAGCGATCCATCTGTGGATCTAGGTGCACATTAAGATCTCCACCCCATATCACTGCTGTTGCCGAAAGACTGTCTATGGGTCTCCAAACATCATTATAAAATTCTGGATCATCAATGTTGGGACCATACGTGTTCACAAACAGGAGCGTCTGCCCCCCCATCCTCCCCTGCAGCATAATCGATCTGCCTTGATCATCTTCCTCAGTATGTGTTAGGGTGAATGGTGTGCCCTGTAGTGTAGTTCCTATTTCCCTAATAGGCTCTGCGCATTGGAATAATATACCCTTTAGATTTGACATAGGACTGAGGTCAGTATGTCCCTATCAAGTATATTAAACTTAATTTACTTTGTACCAGCTAACTCAGAGGCCACTAGAAACTCCTTGTAAACAAGAAGGGAGTAGTTTCTGGCAACTGCATAAACATGACAACTTTGTTTCCCTTTAGAATCGGAACACTCTCAGAATCGTGGAAACAACAGATAACAGTTTCACTCAGCTAATCGTGCATGCTTAGTTTCTTCAGAGTTACACAGAAAGAATAGTCGGGCGTTTCAATAAAAGGATTTATTGAACAGTCTTGTTTCTCGTGTAAGAGATATGAGCTGTTACAATCGTAAGACAGTATGCGAGGTATATTATGTACAGCGTAAGCAGTAGAAAGAAATAATACTGCGCTAGCATTATCTTTTAGCTATGACACATATATTCATATACATAAATAACATAAGCTAAAAATGCGAGTACTCATAAGATGCTTCTCTAACTAGTTCTACCCCAGTGTACCTAACCTAAGTGTAGTGCAAGGTAAGAAGTAGGTGATGTATTCTATAGTATGGTATGCTAAAGTATGGTATGCTAAGTCTGATATGCCAAGAGTCCCTCTAGGTTCTAGTCAGCTCCATACCTTGAGAATGAGAGAGGTGGGAATCTCCTTCCGGGTCTCGAACTCTAACACCCCGCGAAGGGAGTCAGAACACTGGAAGCTGGATTCTCTGCGAGCAGGGATAACAGCGTCTATTGTCAGTGCGTCAGGCCGGGACACGGGCTCCTCTAAAGTCGAGGTCTCCTCCTACTTGCTTGGGCAAGGGAAGGTATATTTATACCCGGTAGGTGCCTTGGAATGTTAGCATTGACGTAAAGTCGGGCAGAGGAAGACGTCAGGAATGAACCCTTAAGGAATAGCGGTTCATGCATAATAAATGAGTTCTTGGAGAAATCAATAATCCTGTGCTAGGGGAACTCCCAAGAGCTTAAGGGTCTGGTTTCTAAGAACTCGTTGTGACGTTGGGGTGGATGGATGTAGGTGACCATGCCTGTATTTGGGTAGCATGGCTAATGCCTAAATAAGGACTGGGATCTTATGCCTATATAAGGGCAATGCGAATTGTGCCTATATAAGGACATGTATCAGGAAAACCTATATATGGACACCTAAACCGGAATACAACACCCACTCCACTTTCGAATGAACGATAGTACTAAATGCTAAACATTAAATGCTAAACATTAAACTGAGTACCACATGTTGCTAAAAACATTTCTAAAAGCATATTAAAAGAAGTTTAATTTTTTTTTTTTAAACTGTTGCTAAACATGTAATGCAATAGGTACTGTACATTTTAAAGCATTTTTTCATTCTAAGCATATATAGGAAATAAAATGCAACATGAATGAATAAACAGAAATATATACATATGACGAAATGGTTGACAAGTTTTCAAAAATCAGAGCCATTTCATAACATGGTACTAAATGAAATTGTAGTAAATAAGGTGACAATGTGTCCCTGGAAGTATTCAAAGAAGTCCGTTCTATATGAATAGTTCTACTGTAAGCAGATTGAATTGCCATGTATTTTCAAAAATAGAGAGAAAAAAAAAAATCAAATTTTTAGGAAGAGTTCCAAGTTTAGTTCTGTTTTGAAAATATGGAGGCCAAATTCATTGCGTCCCCGGTACACTGTGAGTCGAATCAAAGTCAGTGTATGGGTCTGGTGTAAACATGAAATCATCTATTCCTGTAGACAAAAGATCGTCTACCGATGTCGGTGACAGTTGAAACACCTCGTTTAGAAGGTTAACTGCACAGAGATGTGAAACATCGCCTTCAGCATAGGATGCTGCAGCAATGTTCGCATCCGTTGTTACCTGTGTGCCTGTTGATCCATCTCGTACCTCAGCAGCAGCAGGAAGCGTCTGTGAGATCTCAACGAATGCCGTCATCAGGATTGGTAGCCTCTGGGGACAACACAGAGCATGGGCCGTTATCGGGTCCAGCAGAGTATCGATATCCGTTGGCATGACTGATGGGAGTGTTAGACAGATGTCTAGCACGCAAGCTTCACCGCATAGCAGGCAGCGTAGAACAGGTAAGATGCAATCTTGTCAGATTGGTCTAAATGACAGAAACCATGTTGTATTAAGTTCCCGTAGACGAGGTATGCCCAAAAGTTGCACTATGCGCTCACGGCACTTCCGTTCTAGGAGAGCTTTCTCCAAATTGCTGGGAGTGACGCTGGTTGATAGGCTTGCCATAGCATAGTAGTAGGAATAAAAACAGGATTCCTGCAACTAGTGCCAGAATTAATGGCACACCACCAAACACCGAATGTGCAAAGTTTGGAATGATTCCAAGGACTGCCTGAAAAGGTGTTAACAGTCCTGAACATATGGTCTTAAATACATGTACAATCCCGCTCGTATCAGACATGTTTAAGATACGTCCCATCATTTCTACGAAATGTATAGGGCAGTTTGTACGAATTAGAGCCTGTATCTCAGCCGAAGTCCTTGCAATTTGTAGATCATAGATTTCTTTGGCCGAGGTCAAAGGCACGGTCTGTTGTAAAAGCATGGCTTTCATTCTGCTTAGAGTATCAAAACGTATAAAAGAAACATTTAATGAAGGCCATAAAGGCGACTCCCTGACTGTCTATTTGGGGGAACAATACTTGCATACAACAAGTAACCCTGGAGCTAACCGTTACCAGATATGGGATTCCTGGCAACATGCCACAGCAACTCTGATCATTCAACATGAGGTAACTCCTGTTAGAAAGTTGGCCAAACGCTGGATTAATCACAGCAGCTGGTGTACCCTGCAGGTGGCAGGACAAGTTTGCCACAGAACCATTACAAGCCCCGTGTAAAGAAATGTCCTGACATATGAGTGAACCGCTCAGTGCATTTTCACAGTGTGTACCGCTTAGAAACACTTCACGATCCCCACTCCAACATCTGTATTCGTAAGGTAAATCCCAGGATGTCTTAATGTATTCTTTACCCAACCTTTCATATTTGCCTGCTTGCATTTGATTGAGGCAATACTGAAAAGTGAAAAGTAGTGACAGGCAGAGTTATTTTGCCATGGATAAGCCATTCTGTAGCTGGTTTTTCTGCTACCGTAAATGGTAATTTTTCCAGTTTTTCAATGCTCAGCACTGTATACTTTGCTCCCCTTTGTGCCAGTTCGACCTGTTTATCCGTTAGATTGTATTCTGAAAACAGAGACGACGTGTTGATAAAACGCCAAGGCACATAGCCTGCACGCAAGGATTGCAGCGTCCAGCCTAATAACATAATAGAACGTAACTGAGATTGGCCTTGTTGTAACATGGCTAAATCTTGTTCCAGTATGTCAATAGCAGAGGATACAATGTTGTCCAGTGAATAAATTCTGGATGACAAAGTTGTTAACCCATTGTCGACCACAGTGAGAGATTTCTCTAAGTTAATACGATCAATCTCACGTATTCTTTCTGCGGCCTCTGCCTGTGAAACCTTCCATATTTCATTATAAGCAGCATAAATGCCGGCATATATGAAACGTTTTTGACGCGGTTTTCTTGGTCCTAGCAAGAAATCCCTAGGGTCTACGTCTTCTTTAAGTAAAGATAAGTGTTGTTTCACATCCTCGAGTGTAGATTTTTGTAACCAGTCGAGGCACAATTTACCTACACTGTATGTTGTTACTACCCCCGGATGTTGTCGTTGAACATATCGTGGGTCTGGCCTATGGATAGTAAAGCCCTGTCTTCTATTCAGGAATCTTTCTTGACAGATGTTTGTGTCTGTGGGCCAGAGCAACCATTTTTTCCAATCAGGATCCGATCTGTTGTTTTGTAGTATTGTGTCTACTGTGACCACTCCCTGTGTAGGGCTATTACTTGCAGGTGTTGGTACAGAAGGTGTGTTCATGTCTCTGATCTTGGCTAAACCAAGGCAAGACGTTTGTTGCACAGTGTCATTCAAAAACATTATTTGCTGTGGGATGATACAGGCTCTAAACAAAGCTTCTATCCCCTGCACTTGCCAATCTTTAAAACCCCAGACAGATTTTGTGTCGATTGTGTCTTTCCAAAAGTCAAATCCTTGTCTAGACAGTTGGGTAATAAAGGCTGCAGAATAAATCTGTTTTGTATTAGTTAACATAATTTTCTGTCCTGTATTGTTTACATTCTTATAGTAAAATATTTCTGGATCAGATGTATTGTACCCTGAAAAATATGGAAACTTATTTGCAAACGTTTTTGAACTACCCTTTGGCGGTGTAGGACAATGTTCCCATGGTTAAACATAAACACATTTCTAGGTGTTGCAGATTTATGCAAGAAATGATGACCATAGTGGTTGTAACAATAAAGCTGTTCGTAGTCTGATGAACCCTCTAAGTATTCATTGCTAGAGAATGCAGCAGACCTTTCTAGATCAGACATCATGTCATTAACAGTCTCAAAGTCCCAATCATCAGAATAGGTACTGGAGGTAATAAAGTCACTTAATGAAATTTTAAATAAATGTGGAATCTTCAAAAGTTCCGTTGGGCCGAATATGTCGAAATCGGTTTTGTCCCAAACTATACCATCCTGTATAGGAACGGCTGTGATGTTCACTGCTGACAAGTCTCTTGTTTCACGATGGGATGATTTGTGTGGTTCTAAAAGTAAGTTCACATTTTTACTTTGTGTCCATACGAATGTATCTGCCATTTATAAGCGCGCTAAGAGTCATTACTAAAGCTAGCCAAAGCAGAAAGAAAAATATTCCAGAAATAATCCATAGTTCAATCCATGGTGAAACCAGATAAGTCTCTTTCAGGAAATGAAAAAGGTCTTGTACTTGTTGTTTGAAAGTTTTTAGGGCTGGCATGTTTCAGGCTCACTTGGATCCTCAGAAAACGTATCAAAGTTAATGAAGTAGCCAGAAGCAGTTCGGTCAATTGTTGGAATTGCATCAGGATTCGTTGAAATCGCTGGAACCAGTTGATCACGTGTTACGTTGGTGTAGACAGGTGTATCTGGACGAACTGTTACTTGAGTTTCAAGAGGGATGAGTTCCATAGCATTGTTGCTTAGTCCTTCATCTCTTACTGCTGAATTCTCGATGGTTATGAGTCTTTCAGTCTGAACCTCTTGGATAGTAGCGAGAGGAGTGCGTCTGCTACTAGGTCGGAGTCCACGAGGCCTACTATTTAGTATTGGCCACATACTGTGGTTTGATGAGGTCGATTGACACAAATCTTTTCTCCTTTTTTCCAGCAAGGGGCGGCAGAAGTACTGTTCTTGTTTCGTGGACGGCTAGGACAGTTACTGGTTGTCTGTAAGAAGGTCCAAATTCCTTCTTGTCCGCAATCTTCTCTCTGACTAGATCCCCAACTTTTGGGATCCAGACAGGCCTTGCTGGGACTGCCGGTTTTTCCCCAGTGGTGGTTGGCTTCAGGAACACGTTGCTTTGTTTCGATCTTAGTTCATTTAGATCCTGTAAAACAGCCAAACGATCTTTGATATCAAAGGGTTTATTTTCCACCACTGTGCCTTTACATTCGAGATCAGGAACCCACATTCTTGTCCCAAATAGGACCTCATATGGAGTGACCCCCCCTAGAGAACTTCTTGGCAAATTATTTAATGAGCGTTGGACCCCATAAAGATGTTTGACCCACCCATCACCCGAACCTAATATTCTAGCTGTTATAGACTGCTTTATGTCCCGGTTTTTCCTTTCCACAACAGACTTTCCCTCAGGATGAAACGGAGAGGAGTACCGCAATGCTACGCCCAAACTGGCCATGGCTTCTTTGTAAGCCCGAGAGCTAAACGCAGGGCCCTGGTCAGAATGTAGTGTGCCAATTGCGTATGTGCCGATAAAGACTCGCAAATCTTTTATAACAGTTCGAGCGTCAGCCGAGCGCTGAGGCCATATCCATAGGAACCTTGAGCACGAATCCACTGCGACCATTATATATTTATAGTTACCGTCCCTTTGCAAGGGACCACAGTGGTCCAGGTAAACACAAGCTAATGGTTTGTCTGAAATCAACAGGGGTGTCTGCGCAGGACGTTTCACTGTGGAGACTTTCATCTGTTGGCATATTTCACATTCCAAAACATAGTTCTTGGTCTGTTTCCTAATGCCAGGCCACCAATATCTTTGTTTAAGTAAAGATACTGTTGCAGAAACACCTGCATGGGCAGAGGCTATCCCTTCATGTGCTGCTAGGATCAGTCCTAATCTACGTTCCATGTTTGGAATTACCCTATCCCCCACTCCAGGGATTCGAGCAAAAGGAACGTTGTTCGCATCAATTACATAAGAGTACTTGAGTGGAAATTTCTTTGGTAACGCTGCACCACTGCCTTTGCTTGAAGCATTGACAGCCAACAATATCTCACTGTCTATTCTCGTTTTTGAACGAGGGATCGCAGCTACGGAAGCCGTCTGAACAGCCCCCTTTGCGGCTTCATCAGCCAATGAATTCCCTGCAACATGAACGCCATCACGTTGATGACTCAGCGTGTGTATCACGTGAGCTTTTGGTAGTTCCTTTCTTAACTGAACTACTTGTTCCCAAAGCGTTTTATGCTTTATTGTGCCACCTTTTGCATCTTTGAATCCGTTTTGAAGCCAATTCTGTATATATTCTTTATATGACTGAACACAGTAAAAGGTATCGCACACTATAAGTGTGGGGAATTCGCGATCTGTATTTTCAAGTGCCAGTTTGAATGCTTGTAGTTCAGCTCGATGAGCTGTACAATCTCCTAGAGATTGAGTTTTAGTGACCATTGGTCTGAAGTTACCATCGCGCATGCGACCTTTAACGATTGCGCATGCTGCACTGTAAGCTTGCTTACTCCCTGTTCTTGTTTGTGCTGATCCGTCAGTATAAATTATAAATTCGTACTGATCGAGAGGCAGAATTTCAGTGGGCAGAGGACATTCATGTTCATATTGCAGGAACGCTTGTGTTTTTAAATCAGGATCAAAAACATATTCAACATCTGTTGCAGCAAGAGAATTAACCCATTATATCCATCTAGGATGTAAAGCTTTTGCATTTGGAATGCTCGCTTTTGTAACCGCCTCTAAGGCTGGTACTGGAGTTATGACAATAATGCGTTTCCCTTGGGCTAGAGCTCTTTCTTTTGCTACAGCGGTTTGAACTGCTGTCAGTATTTTTTCTGTTGGAGTGAAGCGCATTTCTGCTTGTGTATACAAATGTGATTTGTATGCTATTGGTACTTTTTCACCCTCATTAAATGTTAAATAGGTGAATCCGCATTGACCCGAAATTATTCGGATCACTAAATTGCGTTTATTTACGCGTGTTTGTAAGTGATTTGTTGCTAACATGTTAGCTTGGAGTGAACGCAGGATTTCTGTGTGTTCTTGTGTCCAATGTTTTGTTGAAAAATCAGGTTTGATTAATTCGTAGAGAGGTTTAACCCTTTCTGCGTAATTTAGAATGTAAGTTCTTCCAAAATTTAGGAAACCCAAGATGGATTGTAAATTTTTCAGCGTTTTTGGAGGTTGGAGCAGCGCGCACTTTTCTAAAAAGTTAGCTGCCAGGCTCTTGCCTTCACTTGAAAGCTCATATCCTAGGAAAAGGACATTGAGATGGGCAATTCTGGATTTTTTAAAGTTGAATTTATAGCCCTCAGAGGCGAAGCCCAATATAATGGTACTCACCCTGTTCAAGTGCCTATCTAGGTCATCGTCTGTCAGATAGATGTCATCGACATATGACAATGCCTCATTATCATAAATTTGTAGTAACTCTGTTACTCTTGCTGAGAATAACCCCGGGCTGTTTTTGAACCCTTGTGGGAGTCGACAAAATTGACGCTGGGTCCCCATTATTGAGAAAGCTGTTAAGAACCTGCTTTCAGGTGCTATGTTTTGACAAAAGAAACCATTTGAAATGTCCAATGTGGTTTTATATTTTTTACGCACAATGTTATTCATTAATGCTGTACTATGTGCATTTTGCACCGCAAATGTTTTGGAACAAGTGTTCAAGTGTCTGTAATCCAAAACTAGATGATATGTATTGTCTGGTTTGGATACAGGAAACAAAGGATTGTTCATTGAGGAGGTGCATGTTTCAATCACCCCTTGGTATTCAAGTTGATCTAAGATCTCCCTGACCTGTTTTTTAGCTTCTTGCTTTATTGGGTACTGCCTTTGTGCAGTAGGTTGATTTTTTAGCTGTATTTTGTGGTGAGGTGAGTCCTCATCCCATCCTACATGATTTTTGTATAATGCTGGGGCCTGGGCAACTGCCCATTTCCTGGCATAAGTATATTTTAGGTGTATTGGAATATGGTTGGAGAAGGCTGGCATAATGATGTCCTAGCCATGTGGGCACTCTCTGACAAAGTTTGGTGGCCAGTCCTTTTCTGCTAGAAGCATATCATAACCCCTTGAAAGTTTCTCCCAAAAGAGTATTTTCACTTTTCTTGGTATGTCTCCCTCCATTCGGAGTGTTATTTCATATAACTTTTGTGGAGTACTAACCCTGGTGTCTACAGTCTCTACTGTGATATACTCATTCAAGTCCACTATCTCCAGAAGTTCCTCAGGTTCTGGCAAGCTATTGTTACTTCTGATGCACTGTCAAGCATTGTCTGAGCCCATTCTCCGTTCTTGAGCTGTGTTCTCAGTATTCTCGGCATGTCTGATCTTCAGACCTTCTACCTTCTTTTTTGTGAATTGAGGTTTTGATTTATTTTTCTGAACGTGTTTATCGTCTTTGGATTTCACGCGTTTTTCTTTGTGATCTGACCGTCCTCTTCTTTCTGATGAAGAGTGATGATATCTGAAAGGTACGAGAGGAACGTGTATCAGTATCTTGATACCTGTCAGGTTTTCTTAAATTATCCCTATTCCTGAGGTTATACCTCCTTTCAGAGGGCTCCTTTTGAGGAGACCTACCTCGGGATTGAGAACGTGTCTCGTTTGAATTTTGTTTATTAGTTTCCCACTTCTTTTTAGAAGATGTAGGATTTTGTTTAATAGAGTCCTTCTCAGGACTTTCAGATAGTTTTGGATTCAAAGGTTTTTCACCCAAACTATCTCTGCCTAATTCTGCATAAGATTGTTCTATTATTCTGGGTAGTTCATGTTGATGTTCTGTTACATCAAATTCCCTTAAGCGTTGGCGGATCGCCACTGATGCTGCCTCCCCTTTAATATTAGATAATATTATTGTTGAGACCTGGTCGAAGTTTTTCAGTAATTTCATACCTAAATTCAGAGCAGGTTCTGCCCCGTATTCGTTTTGAATTTGTTTCAGGACATCTGGTATTACTGCAATTGACGGAACACCATGTGTTTTAGTATAGATGGCAGCAAAGACTGTGCCCCAAGTGGTGCAGTCTTCCAGTTGTGGTGTGATCCCCATTGGTAAACAGATTGTTAGTATTCTGTGTTTCTCATAAGGGCTAGTATTCGGAAATACTGCTTCGATTTGAGTAATTTTTTGAGCTATCCAGAATGGAATTTGTTCACGTTTTGTGGGCATTTTACCCATTACTGCGTGTAAAGTCTGTGGAGTAATTTTTAGTATATTCCCCTGTTGAGGGGTGTGATGTGGAATGGTTATAGGTGGTTGGACTGTGAAAGTCCGCATGACATATTGGACTAATTGTCTGTAAATTTTTATCAACTCTAGTAGTTGAGTAAGTAATTCTTCGTCTGACATTTCTTCGATGTCAGGATGAGGTGTGTAGCCGGCTAGAATCGGCCATGTTGCTCCTGGTCTACCTAGTGGACAGAGCCTGGTAATGTTTTTGTGATGTTTTAGGGCGCCTTTAAACCAGAGATTATGCTCCTGGTATGTGAGTGGAATTTCAATATCCTCGAAAGGAATATATTCCTCTGGTGGTTCATCTTCTTTAAAGAAGTGAAACATTTTTGTTATTGGATTTGATTCTGGGAATACAATCCATGAATAGAATACCTCTGTCTGAAAGGATTCGTGTGCCTCTATCACGAAAACTGCTCTACCACCTCTTGGTGTTAGGCCGTGTTTTATAAGTTTTAGAGTGATGGCTCTCCTTAAGTTTGGAGGGATGTTTATAACACCCTCATCGGTTTCATTTAAACCTGTAAAATTAAAAGCTGTTACGACTTGATCAGCCGCAGCTGTACCATTATCGGTGTTAGTATCCCCGTTCAGGGACATTGTTTTTTGAAAAATGTAGAACAAGTTTCAAGGAAACAAAGATAGGTGCACAATATTTTGGAACACTGTATCCTTCAACGTTGAACAAATCATACAGCTAATATATAGGATTTTGTCCTATTTAGCTTTGGCGGATACTTAACCCTACCCACTCCAGACGTCTTATGGAGTATGTGATTAGGGGTCTCTGAGAAAAGCACGACTGAGTTACTCAGTATCTAGCGTTAAATTAGTGCCTTACCAAACGTTGGGCGCCATGTAGTGTAGTTCCTATTTCCCTAATAGGCTCTGCGCATTGGAATAATATACCCTATAGATTTTACATAGGACTGAGGTCAGTATGTCCCTATCGAGTATATTAAACTTAATTTACTTTGTACCAGCTAACTCAGAGGCCACTAGAAACTCCTTGTAAACAAGAAGGGAGTAGTTTCTGGCAACCGCATAAACATGACAACTTTGTTTCCCTTTAGAATCGGAACACTCTCAGAATCGTGGAAACAACAGATAACAGTTTCACTCAGCTAATCGTGCATGCTTAGTTTCTTCAGAGTTACACAGAAAGAATAGACGGGCGTTTCAATAAAAGGATTTATTGAACAGTCTTGTTTCTCGTGTAAGAGATATGAGCTGTTACAATCGTAAGACAGTATGCGAGATATATTATGTACAGCGTAAGCAGTAGAAAGAAATAATACTGCGCTAGCATTATCTTTTAGCTATTCACATATATTCATATACATAAATAACATAACCCAAAAAAGCGAGTACTCATAAGATGCCTCTCTAACTAGTTCTACCCCAGTGTACCTAACCTAAGTGTAGTGCAAGGTAAGAAGTAGGTGATGTATTCTATAGTATGGTATGCTAAGTCTGGTATGCCAAGAGTCCCTCTAGGTTCTAGTCAGCTCCATACCTTGAGAATGAGAGAGGTGGGAATCTCCTTCCGGGTCTCGAACTCTAACACCCCGCGAAGGGAGTCAGAACACTGGAAGCTGGATTCTCTGCGAGCAGGGATGACAGCGTCTCTTGTCAGTGCGTCAGGCTGGGACACGGGCTCCTCTAAAGTCGAGGTCTCCTCCTACTTGCTTGGGCAAGGGAAGGTATATTTATACCCGGTAGGTGCCTTGGAATGTTAGCATTGACGTAAAGTCGGGCAGAGGAAGACGTCAGGAATGAACCCTTAAGGAATAGCGGTTCATGCATAATAAATGAGATCTTGGAGAAATCAATAATCCTGTGCTAGGGGAACTCCCAAGAGCTTAAGGGTCTGGTTTCTAAGAACTCGTTGTGACGTTGGGGTGGACGGATGTAGGTGACCATGCCTGTATTTGGGTAGCATGGCTAATGCCTAAATAAGGACTGGGATCTTATGCCTATATAAGGGCAATGCAAATTGTGCCTATATAAGGACATGTATCAGGAAAACCTATATATGGACACCTAAAGTGGAATACAACAGCCCCTCCGTACCATTATCACTACGCCCCTGGAATAAGCGGAGTACGACGACGCCACTTTTAGGACGGCCCATCTTGTTCCAATCACGTGTTCTGTACGTTTCGTGAGGTGGGTCTCCTGTAGGAGCGCAATGTGAATATTATGCCTATCCAGGTAGGCCAATACCTGTCGTACTTTCCTAGGGTTGTTAAGTCCCCGTACGTTCCATGTGATGAGATTAGTGATATCGTCTGCGTGCATCATTCCCATAGTGTTGGTGTCGATATGTCTCCTGTATTGTTACACCCTGTGAATGCAGCCTGTTTGCCTGTTGAATATGATGCCTGCCCTGCTGTCGCAACTTAACATACCTGTACAACCTGCCCCCCACCCACTTCAGCATACCCCACATTGCTAAAGACATCCCCAACAACCCAAATGAATCAAACCCGCAAACAAGTCCCCATTGTGAGTCACGGGGTATTCCCATTAGGGGGCACTAGTGTGCCAATATCCTCCCGCTAGTAAGGGAGGTGGCCGAGTGTGGGCATTAGTTGCATTGCCAGCTATACGTTAGCATATCCAAATTCTGTCCCAATTTAGTCTGTGAAACTGTTCCTTCTCCAGCATCCTCTGCTGTGTTATCCTTGCAGACGCCTCCTTACCTCATGTGTCCTGCCACCACACCCGCTGCGACCGTCATCTTGTTGTCTTTTCTATGCGCCCACTATATCCTGAATATACTACAGACCATACATAGAATGCAAAAATAGTCCCTCATATGTCCGTTTGAGCAGCCAGAGCTTGTGTATCTGCACACCCCATTCATTGCACGTCATCATCTGCTCTATCAGCTTGCTCCCGTCTATTCCGTTTTAGCGATCTTGCGAATTCCTTGGCGGCCTTCTGGGTGTTGAACAGCTTCACCTTTCCATCCACTTCGATCCGGAGTCTAGCAGGGTAGGGCATGGCGTAGGGCACATTTGCCGCCATCAGCTGCTTCTTCACCGGCAGATATTAGCGCCGGGCTGCTTGGACCATTGCTGTGAAGTCTGGATAGAAGGCCGGGTCGTTGCCCTTATAGTTAATGTTCTGCTTTTCTCGTGCCATACGCAACACAGCGTCGCGGTCTCTGTAATTAAGCATCCTTGCAATAATCGGCCGCAGCGGGGCCCCAGTGACCGGGCGTACCGCTCGCAATCTATGGGCTCTTTTCACGATTAGCACCGCCGACAACTTTTCAGGGCCAAAGATCTCCTTGAGCATGTCTTCTACGTAAAGCTCTAGTTTGCCCGTGTTGGTGGATTCCGGCAGACCCATAATTCTTAGATTGTTGCGCCTCGACAGCACTTCTAAATCCTTATTTTTGGCCTGGATGGCGGCCACCACCTTCTCCATGCCTAAGCACTTGGTCGAGACCACCTGCAAGTTATCTTTTGTCTCCGAAATCGGTTTCTCAGCTTCCCTCAATCTTGCGCCCTGCTTATCCAGTTTGGCGGACATGTGATCTATCCGAAGATTCAGCGCGTCTATTTTGCCAGCTATAGACTTTAGGCTACTCTGCATGGCCGCCAAGGTGGATTCAAGTGATGTAGCTCCCTCCGCAGGCATTTCTTGTTCTGAGTCCGAGAGTGCTCGCTGTTGAGATCTGCCCGGTTTCCTCATCTCGAAGGTGAGGCGCGTTTGGCCCTTATCAGTTTTCCCCATCTTGCTAAGGCTAATTCGTATGTAAGGGCCTGTGCAGCCGGTTGCGTAGTAATTATGTGGTTTGCCCCGCAGCTAGGCCATGCGCCTTTCTCCACTAGTTTGTCAGGGTTGATAGAGCAGTATTGTGGAGCTCATTACACAGAAAGCAGCAGAAATGCCTCTAACGACATGCACATCTAACACATTGTGTTTGTCGGAAAATACCATCAAAAGAAGAGAGTAACAAGTAACTTGTGGTGCTCTCAAAGCAAAAACCTCTCTCCGCCGGTGAGAGGCTAAATACAAAACTTTAGATCGAGCAAACAGCCCATCCGAAGTTTATACACCATAGCACACACAATGCTGAGGCACACCCAGAAGTCCAAATGTTATTCAAATAGTTTGTGTTAGCCCAAAGTATTTCAAAGGAAGTCCATAAATAAGCTCTCCTGTGTTTCTTGTAAATTCTTTATTCCATTTTCAAAAACACGGTTTCTCAACAAAAGCAGCCGACACGTGTTTCGTCCAAACGGACTTTCTCAAGGCTAAATTCAATGGTAAGGGATTTCCAGTACTTGATAGAAAATCCTTTCTACAGTAAGGTCTGTTAGCTTCCGTTGTGTAGCCGAATTTACCTGTAACGGGAGAAATCAGTAGACCTCCCCACCAGCATTTAACGTGTATTCGAACAGGTCTTGATAAACCTGTATTCCAGTGCAAATCGCTCAGTTGTCCTTGCAGACGTATTGTGGAGCTCCTTGGCTCAACAGCTATTACTACGCTTTATTACATGGTGCGTGTCTTTGGATCTATTCCAACGCTGTAAAGTGTAGACTTCGCCCCGATGCAGGTATGCGCGCCCAGCCTGCTCTGGTGGCCAGTCCCCCATTGCGTGCCACTGCCTCGCTTCACCTCTATGGTTTAACGCCGCTGATGATGTCCAGGGGCTCAGGGCGCACTCCCGGTGCCACCCCGATGTCCTTTTCCAAGTGCACGTTGGTATATCTCGACTCCGCTGAGGTTCAGTGCGCGCCACCTGCGCCACACCACCACTCTGCTTCGCGGCTCGCTCGGTGGTATTTGCCCCTTCTGCCTTCTTGGTTTTCGCAGTCAGGCCACTCAGTTGCCTTTGCCTCAGGAAGCGCCGCCTCTGCAAGGCCGCCCGGGCGCGGCCTGTCTCCTCTGCTTATTAGGGGCACTGCCTGCGTCCGGAGGTGCGGCCGATTTCCCTTGCAAATCGTGTATCCCATGCCACTTGCCTCTGCTGCACCTCCTCACCTGGAAGTTTCCACCACTACCTATGGCCTTTCGATCGCGGCATGCTCCCGGGGCTGCAATTTTCTCTTTCCCCTGGAGTGCGCCGCTAGATCGTGGTTCCACTGCACTGCCGTGCTCGTCACACGCGTCTCGCCGCTACTCCATCCCATGACTCAGCAGGGGCTGTTGCGTTCGCCACAGTCTCACTGTGCGTTGTCTGGACGGCTCCGCTATCCCCAGAGGCCACACTGACTCCTCCACCTCCGAGAGTGCTGCCACAGTGAGGCCGTATGTGTATGCGGCCTACTTCCCTCCTCAGCAGCTAACGGAGGGTGCCATCTTCGTCCGGAGGTGAGGCCTGATTTTTCGTTAAACCGCATTTCCCCCAGCTGTTACTTGGCCATATCCCAGCACCACGCCAAGGCAATGCCCTTTTCCTTGATTTCAGGGCGCGATTATGCCACAATTACAGGATTCTAGGCAGATTACTCACTCGGCCGGCAGAGCTGCACTAAAGTGCGTCCATCTTGTTGTGCGCCCTCTAGCGCCCCTCCATGCTCATCATATCTGAGGCTAAATGAAACATTGCATTGGAATGCTTTCTGGAACAACAATGACAAATTAGGTTTTGCATATCTTATATCAGATGGGTACACTTCATTCAAAAGACATAATGCAAAGCCAGGCAATGTTCAGTACACTCAGTTCAAAATCCGAAAACCTGAATTTGTCAAAAGAATGTGAAAAAAAATCAAGACTTTGCAAATACTGGGGAAATGTTTTACACATGATAGCTCTAGTGAAAAAGTTGGTACAAACTGATCGGGAAGGTGATTGGCAGCTGCACATGAAGACTGTGGAGTCACTGATTACTGTGTTTCACAAATTCAATTGCATAAACTACCTGAGATATGGGTCCTGGTATTTGGAAGCCAGAGGTGGAAAAACCATACCACTACAGAAAATTCATCCAAAGACATTTTATGGTGAAAGACTGAGAGGGAAAGTTCAATGCTGTGGCTCCAGATATGAAACTGGAATAGACAAGGGAATTCTTGGTCAGACATGTAAAAGTAAATATGTTGCTCAATGGCAGCTAGTTTACCATGAAATCCTTTCTATTGGCAATGTTTTCAGAGAGATGACAAATTCAAAATTAATAGACCATCGTGAAACTGTTCCTCACCATGAACTTGTGGGAAAGAGAGAGGAACGTTTTAATAAACATGTTGACAGCCTTCTTCATTTCATGCAGCAGCAAGGAAACCCCATTGAAATGACTGAGCCTGTGCAACTACACAACTTTGTGACCAAACAATATGTGGATAACAGTATAAAGAAACGTCTACTAGATGCCCTGGAACATGGATCAAAACTATACGCAGAACTGAAGCAGAAGAAATTTGGATTGAAAGAGAAAAAGCTGTTTGACATAATCACTAAAGCTAAACTTCCACGTTTTAATTGCCATAGTAAGAGTTTCGTCCAACCAGCCACTACAAAACAGGTCACAAAAAAACAACTTTCGCAAGCACATAGAGAGATGGATGTAGCAAAAGAAAGGGGTAAATTTATCATGGACATTCTGTCGCATGATCTTCATCCAACAAACGCATTATTTGCTGGAGATGCTGCAACCAAACCAGTGAAGCACAAACTCGGACAAGAGCTCAAAAAAACCATTCACCTGAAGAATTTCAATTCGAAAAGGTTTCCTCATTAAAAGCTGCTGTTGTTGTGGACTATACTTCACAATTGCGAATGGTCAAGATTTCATCCATGCAAAACTTCGGAGAGGTAGTTCAGACTGTTCTACAGATATCAAAGTCAGGGTGCACCTTGCAAGAACTGCACATTGTCTTTGACAGTTATCTTGAACTATCTGTCAAAGAATGTGAGAGAATCAGATGAATGTCTACAAGTGGAACAACTGACCTTGCCTGCATCAAAAATTTGACACCTATACTTGTGCAATTTGATCAATTCTGGTCATCAACATCAAACAAGATGAACTTGGAGATGTTAACTCACCAAAAGATTGCTGATGCTTCAGTGAACACTGAATTTCCAATTATTGCAAGTGGTATGATTGTCAATGAGGAGTTGGTGCCTGCAGAGATATATTCAAAATGTACAGGCCATATTGCTCAAGAACTTGAAATGGTTCCAATCGAGTCACTGTACTGTCAAATGACTGATGTTGTTATAGTGCTACTTACATTTGTTGCAATTTTCATAAGTCAAGGATTGTCAGAATTATGGATACGTTATGGAACAAGCAAGAAAAGACACTTAATCCCTTTTCATATTCTGTACAAGAAACGTGACCCAGTGTTCTTATCAAGGCACATATCCTTACGAGTGATGACACTATGAGTAACATTGTAACAAAGCTTGGAGCTTTAATTGCTGAACCGGTGAAGTTTCTAAAAGGATTTGCTGTGACAGAAGAAGAATGTGCCTTTAAAGATGTAGGAAAATACCTTGTGCATATGTAAAAAACGAGTTCTGACTGCCACACCTTTGACGATCTTTTTTTATTTTTAGAGTGTTATATAGCGCAAACTAGACCCGAAAGTATCAGAGCGCTTTACATGAGCACCAGTTTCGTCACAGATGGACACATTCATTTTTGTTAGGCATGGGGAAATTAAGTGATTTGCCCAGAATCACAGGATGTTGCCGAGGCTCGAACCAGGTTCCCCGGCTTCGAGGTCGACCACTCTAGTTGTAAGGCTACGTCCTCTCCCCATCTTCAGTACAGTGCGTTCAAGAGATCAGTCCCGCTAAGTGACCTTCCGCCGATGTCATATTCTGTGCGTGGACACATTAAAAGAGCTTTCTAATTGATCAGAAGATGTGTAATTGTTTTGGATCATGCAAATGCAGAGAAAGATCCATGTGAATTTGGTTGGGAAGATATTAATGGGGTGTTTAAACCTACAAAAGTTCAAAAGCTCCTACCCACAGAACTTACACATACACGTACTTGCAAAACCTGTACTACAAAAAGATGTCCCTGTCGATAAGCTCTTCTCAAATGTTCAACATTCTGCAAATGTACCACAAGCGATTGCCGAAACAAATAATTAAAGTGAACTATGAAAATGTGTCTAAAACAGGAGTGATAAACATTATTTTTGTCATATTCAGATCATAAACATTGTTTGTGTATACATAAAAGGATTAAAAACCATTATTATTTGCTTCATTTCTAGATATGTCTCTTCTTCCTCTATTATAGCTGCCATTTTGGAAAATGGCAGAGGGTTGCTCTGAGGAGTTATTTTCTGTCTCTATAAGACTACTTGACCACCAAAACCTATGTTTTGACACCAAAAAGAAGTATATAGGTCTCATGGTTCCTGAAATATTACATCATCACTGCAACACATCCGCCATTTTAAAAAAATGTCTTCCAGAAAAATTTGGCCCTGATAAGCAATGACTACCGAAGCTAAATTACTTCTCTAATGATCCAAAAACACAAATCAAAAATGAAAATCTCTGGACAACAATTTTTTTAAGGAGGTATATCAGGGGTCCGGGATAGATGAGCACAAATATAAATCCTGGCCATGCTGCCTACAAACAGGTGCACTGCACTACTCTCTAAAGATCAATGGAGAATCAAACCAGTAAGTGCTTTACCAGTTTTCACTTACGTTTTTTTGTGGTTAGATGTTTGCTCTCCATAATTTTAAATATCTCTGTGTACCGTTATCTGCTTGGATAAGCGCATATGCACCTCAACACGGGGGTAGTAAGCGCTATACAAATGCTACAGTGCAATATGCTATCCCGCATGCAAATTACGTTTATTTCTTTTATAGTTTTGCATCCTTAGACTGCATGCTATATCAAAAAGCCTTCTCAATATCCCTAAATCCAATTGCTGAAAAATTGACCTTGACTGAAAGTAGCAACCGTTTCTCTCCCCTTTCTTCCTATCAAACGGCCTTCTCCTTGCCCTCCATCCTCTGCATGCCTTACTCTTTCTGAGTGTAGCCGGCCCTAGGTCGCGTGCTTATCTCTGTACTCTCTATTATTGTATTTCTGCAATTTACCCACACCTCCCCTTACAGATCACAACCTCCTTCTTTGAAATCATATCCCCGCAACCCAACAATACCTAATCTCTTGTTGCCTATCTTATTCATCCCACCAACCATTTGCATGAACTGACATATCCCTCACATCTAACAACTATGAATTTAATCTACCATAAAGAAACGGAAGCAAATGCATGGGACGGTATTCTTGCTAGCACAGAACTAATCTAATACCCAATAATAAACAATCGCCACTGACCTGGGGTTCAGAGTGCTGTGCTACATGTCATGAAGCACTTCAATGCCTCATCAAAGATAGTTAATGCTGTATAAATGCAATTATATTACAATATAATATAAAGCACACTGTGCACCGTCCACAGAGCCACCCATTTGTTCCTACAAACTAAAATCCAATGATACATACAGAACAGGACCATTCCTCTGATAAGACAAGCATTGGCATAGCCAATAGGTCTCGCCTTTGGGACCTTATAAGCGTTTAGGTATGCAGCACATTATCCTATGTATTGTGTTGCTAGGTATTGAATAGCTGTACAATGACTATATATTGTGTTATGCAGTCTGATTTATGACGAAATGCTTGCCTCTTCCGCGTGCTGTATGCATGCTTTTCAATTGAATAACATGTGTATCTGCTTCCTACGGTGCATTCTTCTATGTTGGGAAGATGCTTAAATAGAACACACTGACCAATTTAACAAAAGAGCATTTCAACTTGTGCCAATCTCTCCTGCTTCACACTGTCCTTTTAAAAAGAACAACTGTACTACGGTAAAAATCAAGGCAAAGCAACAGAAAACGAGGAACAGGACATCAAACCAGAGATCCATACTGACCACGATCTCATGACATGCTGAGGAAAGGGTCATTGGGGGAGGGGGCAGTGGGGGGGAATCCTATGCTAATTACTTATTTCTAGAGCCTGGCCCAATCACCATTTGAAGGGCTGCAAACACCGCCCTCACAAGCTAGCAACCGCCACAACCCCCATGCTTCATAATTATTTTTATGTTTTACATAACACCAAAATGACACCTTTCAGCGGCCTCTGAGCATTGTAGACGCTATGTGACATACCGGAATAGTAGAAACATTAATTAAATGTAGACAAAAGCAGTCCAGAGAAGTATTTCTGATCTACCTAGATTCACAAAGCAAGTCACAGCAAAAACAGCTGCCATGCCCATCTGATCTAACCATTCCCCTACATGCCCACAGCACGTTACCTCTGAAATATGAATTATGGTCAAACAGACCAATGGATGTAGAGGGTTAACCCAAACCCTCCTTTGTGTAGGTTTTATTTTGAATATATGAAACTAGTGAAACAACTAAACACGTTTCTAGGCAGACCTCATCACCAAGCCCGTCGTGCTGCTGCAATGCCACAGATTTTCTGCGTCTCTATGCTTTACTCTTCTACTGAGATTATCCCCTCGGGTCTGTCACTGGCCTTCTTGAAATAATGATTTGCCCTGTTGCCCTCGCGACTGTAAGTGTTGTGAAACCTAGTCTAAGGGAAACCAGCAGCACATTTGAAAGGTAACGAACTATTCATGTTCGCATAAAGCGACGGAATAAACAGAAAATAAAATACAGGAGTGGGTCACATCGGCTTCCAGCCACAGCATTCAAACTGCAACTACCCCAGAAAAATATGTATTCGTGCAGCTGAAACCCAAACGCAAACCGATTTCCTCCAGTTCACTAACGAATGGCCCTAACTGATGGAAGGCCCGGCTCCCCGAGATAGTTTGTTATGCACCGTTAAAACAAACTGAGTCAGAAGGCTGTGCTCGAAACGGCTGATCAATCTAAGCATGCATCCATAAACTAGAGCTTGGAAGACAATTGCGCATTTGATTATATATTTATATATATATTAATCGGGGAACTTACAAAAAATAAAAATAATCGGTCGTACTAAAAGATACGCCAATGGGGTGATCTTAAATCTATGCACACCCTTGGGACTAACAGTGACCGAGCACCACACCCCCTCCGAAGTTCTTCCGCCTTGGACGGACTTCCAGAGCACAGTGCGGTCAAGATGCCCCTCCAGCATTGTACAATCGCTGCAGCCAGGCCCTAGATGAGACGCAGATGCACACAGCACTTGTGTGCTACAGGCCACATCACATCAGAGTTAGCTACTGCGGAGCTTCTAGATTTAACCGTTCGCAATACAGCTGGAAATGAAGAAAAAAAAAAACACTGGCGGAACAAACACACTGGGGTTGGCGAGTGGCGGCGGGTAGAGCGCTGTGTCATACGGAGTAGAGTCAATGACTGCCAGTCTCTGCCATATTTTAACAAAGTCTTGCGCCGAAGAAATTGGCACTATAGGAAAAATGTTATAGTATAGCTGTTCTCGGTTTCTTAATTGGTAGCGAACGAACGGCATTTTAAACTAGTGCAGAGGATTAAGGCAGATGCTGCAGAAATGTGGATTTATTTAGCATGATTTAATGCATGGCACCGGCAAGATGATTCGGGTGTAATTGGGCTTACTGGCAGACAGATGTGTATGTATGAGAGTAATATCTGGTCACACGTGTAAACAAGCGCGGCCGCGAAAGTGAAAGCGACTGCGCTGTGTTTAATTATCCACGACGAGGGAGGAATGCAGCTGGCACACTGCGCGCCGCTGCTCGCTCCCGAGACCCAAACGCCGTGGGAGTGAACGTTTACAGAAAAGGCGGGACATGCACCCGTCTTTGGCCAATTGCGTGCTTTCATTATTGAAAGTCACACGCAAAGGCCAATGGAATGTGTGGGAGTTGCCAGATCCACACGGAGAAGTCTGGGGGAAGTTTGGAGTGCTCACCAGAAGCCTCCCATAGAGTAGCGCATGCGCGCTGCGCCAGGCTCAACCTAAAAAACAGTGGTGTAACACCATTCTCAGTACAAGTGGCAAAACTTTGGTATTCCCTACCAACCAAGAAATATACAACACCATCTAAAATTAAATAGAAGTGAATACCTGGCGTTTTCAGAAGTGAGGATTAAGGATCAAACTCAGGAATTGGCTTGACAAAAATTAAACAACCTCTCAGATCAGTTGCAATAGGAGACAGGAAAATCTGAAATAGTGCATTTTCTTGGCTGATTATAAACACTGCCAGCCATATACTAGATATGTGTTTCTTCTTGACTGTTGAGGTAGAGCAAATGGGAAGGAGTCATAGTGCAGACTGATGGTTGCTCTTCATAAGACTCCATTGAACATTCATGTCCTGACACAGCATATCAAGAACTTTCCTTGAGATGCGCTTCTACATCCATGTATCAACTTCTCATTACTCCTAAACTAATATTATTTCATTAATAAGCAGATATACATATAATGCTTGAAGAAGTCTGCTGCCTCCTACTCCAATTGGACATTTTAAAGCAACTACAAACTCTCTGCTTACAATAACGGTGTATATGTTGTGCATACAGTGGAACAACCATGACTATCCCCCTGCCAACACTATAGAATATTTACACTTGCTTTGACTAATGCATTCTGTAAATAGCTCCTGTGGCCTTGGTATCACCATATGCAATACGTGCACTGGGGTGATTCACAATCGACTGTACGGAACACTCCACTGAGCACTTGCCCATCTACATATAAGCAGTGCAGACCCATATGGCAATCTCCTAAGACTAGGAGTAGCACCTAAATAACTCAGTAGGGTGACGACTTTTCACTGAATGCCTATGAATTTGTCCTCCTGTGACAGGACTTTTAATTTCCTTATCATGGATCATTTATGTAGGAACCTCTCCAGTCTCTCACCTGTCTCACCAAGGACTAAACAAAGTATTTTTCATGACTGCTGTATTCCCTATTCGGGGGTTCTAGCTGTCGCTGAGGAGAATGCTATAGGAACCTGCAGATTAATTCCCAAAAGCCAATTAATGTAATCTGCATGTGCTCTAGCTTGCACTCAATCTCCCACCACTGCACTAGTAACCGTCAAGCTCTGCGACCCAATACAGGGTCCACACACCACTCAGGTCACTCACATACAATTTGAAAAATATTCCCACAACGACCATAATGTGATACTACACCCTTCCACCCAAGCAACCCTCTAACATACATGGTGTAGCAGCATCTCATCAGATATAAGAAGCACTATAGAAATGTAATTATAATTACAATACATATCCTCTTTAATTTATATGTCTTGTACAGGTAATACCAAGCTGAAAACTAAAGCACAGTCATTGGCTTTAGGTGTATCACACATTCACACCAGTACACAGCATTAAACATACACAAAACCGTACGCAACAGCAAGCAATGTTAGTCAAAAAACACTTGGCTGGCTGGAAGTGTCCGTGGATGGGGTCACTTGGTAGCTATGTTTAACAGCAAACAAATACATTGCAAATGCAATGCTCATGGCCTCACACTTGATGTACTAGATAGATGCAGTTACAAATGACAATAATCTTACAGATGAGATTACATATTGCATTACCCGTAACACTATGAAAGAGATGAACATAAAAGCAATATTAGTTAGTCGTTTAAGTATGTGTTAATATTTAACAACATTTTCCTTTCCAGTGTTATTTACTGTGATAAATATTGTGAGGTCATAAGCATTGCATCTGATGTGTGATTTATATTTAGAGGACCTTGAGGATGAGGAAGACATTAGTGGTCAGGACCTTGAGGTCGACTCAGGAGACGTACCAGCCCAAAGCAGACCCCAGTGCCTGGAAGTAGATGCTAAGCGTCCCAGACTGGATGAAAAAGCTCCTCTGGGATACAAAGACCCGTCTGACATGTTGGACCCGGAGGATATCTACCATACTCAGTCTACAGGCTGAACTCCTGCCAACAAACTAGCCCAATTTGTGGGAAATAGACTGAGAAAGTCAGGGTTTGCCTTAAAGCAGAGTATCCCAGATCTTCATCGGAAGGTAAGATGGTAGTGACACCAGAAATAGATGGAAAGATTCAAAACTAGATTTAGGTAAGATCCCAAGAAAAGCAATCAGCACGTCTTAATGCTCATAGCAGGACAAATGACTTGACACAACAGGGCCCCTCAGCAAGATTTTGGATATGGCCAAAGAGGCTGGCAACTTAATGTCCCCGGAGATCCTTTTTGGGTAGGTACAGAGAGCAATTTGTTTCTTACAAAATGCCAACTGTGCCCTAGAGGTATTGCTATCTCCAAGTTCGGGGAGTGGGCTACTTCAGAGGTGGCCCTACTGCGGATGAGGTCTTTTTGGAGATACTTTTATCAAGGAGGTCAGCAAATTTGTGATAACATTTTCATCTCTCAAAAAAGCGCAGCGGTCAGTTTTTGGAGGGCTAGTACAGGTAGGGAGCACTTGTCCAGCTGTTCTTATTTTCCGCCCCCCCCAAAGTGGACATGTTCCCAGAAATGGCCCACAGTGGCAAGACCATAGATGATTAGGAGGCTTCTTTCCCAACTGGGGTAACACGTGTGGCCACTGAGGCAGGACAGTCTTTAAAGATGCTGCCAATGCTCCTGAAGACGTCAGCGTTAAGAGTTATCGGTTTTTCCCAACCAAAGGTGTCAGACAGGATGGCTTTGTTTCTTCAGAAGTGAAGGGAGATTACAGGGAGGCTTGTATTCTGCAAATAGTCCAAGCTTTCCATTAGAGTTTCCAGGAGAGAAAACCCAAACGCCTGTCTTCGTCTCAATCAGAAACTCTGCTCATACACCAAGATGTTCAGTCCTTTATTCGAAATGAGCTGGTAGTTCAGTTCCAAGAAGCTTTGTAAGCACTCGATTTTTTGTAGAAAAGAAGGGCAATTTTCATCACTATGTTATAAACCTCTGCGAGTTCAAAGCATAACTAATGGTTCGCCACCTCAGGACAAAGGGGATTTATTTTCACAGAAACATCTGGGTTCCTCAAATTGGCTGGTAAGGCTTGATCTCAAGAATGCCAACTTCACAATGCCTAGCTATCCTCCACACAGAAAGTTTCTCCAGTGCAGGTAAAAGGAGCAGGTCTATGAATTCACAGCCCTCCCTTACAGCCTGTCATCAGCTCATTGGAACTTCACCAAGGTAGTGAAGCCAGTCGTCGAATGAGTATGGGTTAGAGGTGTTTGTCTATCTAGATGACATCCTTCTAATGAAGCAGTGCCCTGTTCAACCTCAGGAAGACCTGATGATGACGATTTCTTTTGAAGGGCTGGGTTTCATCATCAACTAGTAAAAGACTGAGAAATTGTCCTCTAGGACCATCACCTTCATGGGATTGATTTGTAGTGAACTCAGTCCAAAAGCTTCTACAATCTCCCCTGTAGAAACTGAAATCCATCAAGAAGAAGGGAGTTCAGGGCAGACTTGGGCTTCATTGAGACTCGAGCCAGGGTGATGGGCCTCTTTGCGTAATCGATTCAGGCAATATAAGAGGCACTCTCCATTACACAGTCTTTAAGCATTTGAAAGCTCAAGGAATGTCTCTTTTATGTAAAGGAGGTGCATCTTCCATAGAGGGATGAAGACGGAGATCCAGTGGTGGGTGGATCACATGGATGCCTGGTCGCCTGGAAGGGCAGTGACTGGGCCCGCTCCGGACCTCATGACAGAGTCAGATGCAAGCCCTTTAGTTTGGTGTACTTGATGAGGTGAACAGCAGTCAGAAAGAAAGTTGGGCATGCATATCAATTGCCTGAAACTCCTGGTGGTGTTCTTTGCAATCCAGTGCAAGACGAAGGGCATAGTGTCTTGATCAATATACCCCTGAAGATGGACGACATATCGGCAGTCAGATACATCAATAGGCTGGGGGGGCACAAGATGCAAGCACTAGTGTAAAGGACTTCTGGCATTTCTGCCTGGTCGAGAAGATCTCAGTGGAGGAAGAGTACCTGCTGGTCAAGCAGAATTTATTTGCAGACAGAAATTCCACGCTTCTCAAGGATTTCAGTGCATGGAAAGTGGATCCCCATCTGTTTCAGCTGGCCATGTCAGGTCCTTTAGATATGGATCTCTTCACCTCACATCAAGTTCATCAACTCCTGAGATTTTATAGCTGGCAGCTACAGTAGTGGAGCCCAAGAATACTTTCACTCAGTATTGGTCCTGAACTTGGAATTTTATCTTTCTTTCATACTGAAAGATCACAAGACACTCAGGGCCAGATTCATCAAAAAAATGTTTTGCGATTCCCTAATTGCGAATCTTTGCGATTTGCAATTAGGGAATCGCAAAACGACATGCATGAAAGTGTGCAGTACACTTTCTGCAATTCCTACGAGGTCGCAAATGACCTACCTCATGAATATTAATGAGGTAGGTCGCAATTTGCGACCCCCTAGGAATCACAAAAATCACAGGGATGGTGGCCTGCTGAGATCAGCAGACCACCATGTCTGTGATTGCTTTTAAATAAAGCAATCATTTTTTTTGTAAAGCAGCCCGTTTTCCTTAAAGGAAAACAAGATGCTTTACAAAAAGAAAAATGAAAAGTTTTCTTTTCATTTTTTAAGAGCAGGCAGTGGTCCGTGGGACCACTGCCTGCTCTTAAAAATGCTTTTACAAACATTCACAAAGGGAAGGGGTCCCTTCGAGACCCCTTCACATTTGCGAATGTCTTACCACCTACTTGAAGTAGGCGGTAATATGCTAATGTTTTGCGACCGCATTCACGGTCACAAAACATTCATGCATACTGTTAGGATTCGCTATTTGGAAGGGACGCCCTAAACACGCCCCTTCCAAATATCGAATCCCAAATCCATTTTGCAATCTGGTAACAGGTTACCGAATTGCAAAATTGGGTTTGATGCATCGCAAAAGCATTTTTTGCGATCGCAAAAGGGCCGATTCTGTGAATCGGCCCGTTTGCGAGGAGAAAAATGCTTGATGCATCTGGCCCTCAGATTCGATATGGAGGTAGAAAGAGAATATAATCCTGGTGGCACACTAGTGGAGATCTCAAGTATGGTCTCCAGTTCTGCTGGGACTTTCTTGGGATTCTCCAAACCTTCTTCCCCTCCATTCAAACAGTCTGCTGTGGCAGATTGCATCAACTGTGTTTGGAAAGGTCCCTACATCTCATGGAGTGGAGGATTACTAGGCGCGTTGGGGAATCCTTGGGCTTTTGGACCAGGCTTTGAGTTTCATCTAAAAGGCTTGGACAAGCTCTACTGTCAAGTAGTACAGCTTGGCTTGAATTTGTAGTCACTTTGGTGTTTGGGATGCAGTCTGGATCCAGTGGGATAGATGTAGTTTAAGTCTTGAATTTTCTGTCTTAACTGGCTGAGGGCTTGGCCTACAGAACTATCAATGCTTGCAGGTCTGCCTTTTCTGCTGGCCATGTCCCTGTTAATGGAGTACCAGCCGGTGAGCACCTTGTAATTTGTAAGCTTTTTCAGGGCATTAGACCCTTTTCCCTCATGAACCAAGATACCCTAAATTATGGCACGTAACATAGTTTTCAATCTCTTGGTATCTACATAGAACAACTAGTACCTTTCTAAGAAAAAGCTAACAGTGATATTGGTCATGCTGTTGTGCCTGATCTATTGCAAAAGGGTCTCCGATATAAGAGCACTGGATATATCTGCCAGGAATTTTACTCCAGAAGGGTTCCTGGTACCAGACAGATTTTTATTTCCTTCAAAAAGTCGTTTGGCCCTGTGTCACCTCCATCAACTGTGGGCTAGATGGTTAATATCAGAGGCAGGCATTGACACAATACAGTTTGCATCTCACGTGGCCAGAAAAGCCATGACCATCCAAGGCATTTTCTTTCCCTTAGGGACTGCTTGGAGGATATTTTACAGTATGCAGATTAGTCTTCAGACTCAACTTTAGAACAGTATCACTTCAAGCCGGTGATGATTGTGGCATCACTGCTGGTCAGTAAGCTTTAAAGTAGCATAATCTGAAGTCTCTGGTCCTGACATAGACATGCCTCCCACTTTACCTTCCAGCCCGGACCCAAGCCCATCGAGCACGAGTCAACTCAGAGGATGAATCTTTTTCAGGCTGTAACTAGTGCTTTGTGCAAAAACAACAGTTGATGGACAGAATGCAGAACAATGTCATACATTCACCCCAGTACAGAGATCTGGGCCTAAATCCATCATTTTTTTGCTCTCCATGCCATTCCAGTTTGAACCCAGCCATATGCAAATCAGTCTTGACCCTGTGCCTCATGGGAACAGTCCAGCCCGAAGTGCCAAGCCAGGTCCTCCCTGGACTGGAAACAAGCATCCTAGGACCGGTTTCGGGGTTTCACCCCTCTTCAGCCAGGATAGCTTGATTCCAGTGGCATGGAGAGCACGGGACCCACGTCTGGGCATACCCGTCCCACTCGGGGTGACAAATGCAAAAACAACAGTTGATGGACAGAATGCAGAACAATGGGGTGGCGTGGTGAAGCAAAATAACGATGGATTAAACCCAGATCTGTGACTGGGGGTGAATGTTTGCCAATGTGCAGCATTCCGTCCATCATCTTGTGTGTTTTGCATTTCGCCCTAAGTGGGAAGGGTATGCCCAGACGTGGGTCCCTTGCTCACTACGCCACTGGAGTCAAGCTATCCTGGCTGATGAAGGCTGATAGCCTGAAGCCGGTCCTAGGATGCTTGATTCCGGTCCAGGGAAGACATGGCTTGGCAGTTCGGTCTGGACTGTTCCCATGAGGCACAGGGTCAAGACTGATTTGCATATGGCTATGTCTGAACTGGGGTGGCGTGGTGAAGCAAAATAACGATGGATTAAACCTAGATCTGTGACTGGGGGTGAATGTTTGCCAATGTGCAGCATTCCGTCCATCATCTTGTGTGTTTTGCATTTCGCCCTAAGTGGGAAGGGTATGCCCAGACGTGGGTCCCGTGCTCACTACGCCACTGGAGTCAAGCTATCCTGGCTGATGAAGGCTGATAGCCTGAAACCGGTCCTAGGATGCTTGATTCCGGTCCAGGCAAGACATGGCTTGGCAGTTCGGTCTGGACTGTTCCCATGAGGCACAGGGTCCAGACTGATTTGCATATGGCTATGTCTGAACTGGGGTGGCGTGGTGAAGCAAAATAACGATGGATTAAACCCAGATCTGTGACTGGGGGTGAATGTTTGCCAATGTGCAGCATTCCGTCCATCATCTTGTGTGTTTTGCATTTCGCCCTAAGTGGGAAGGGTATGCCCAGACGTGGGTCCCGTGCTCACTACGCCACTGGAGTCAAGCTATCCTGGCTGATGAAGGCTGATAGCCTGAAACCGGTCCTAGGATGCTTGATTCCGGTCCAGGGAAGACATGGCTTGGCAGTTCGGTCTGGACTGTTCCCATGAGGCACAGGGTCAAGACTGATTTGCATATGGCTATGTCTGAACTGGGGTGGCGTGGTGAAGCAAAATAACGATGGATTAAACCCAGATCTGTGACTGGGGGTGAATGTTTGCCAATGTGCAGCATTCCGTCCATCATCTTGTGTGTTTTGCATTTCGCCCTAAGTGGGAAGGGTATGCCCAGACGTGGGTCCCGTGCTCACTACGCCACTGGAGTCAAGCTATCCTGGCTGATGAAGGCTGATAGCCTGAAACCGGTCCTAGGATGCTTGATTCCGGTCCAGGGAAGACATGGCTTGGCAGTTCGGTCTGGACTGTTCCCATGAGGCACAGGGTCAAGACTGATTTGCATATGGCTATGTCTGAACTGGGGTGGCGTGGTGAAGCAAAATAACGATGGATTAAACCCAGATCTGTGACTGGGGGTGAATGTTTGCCAATGTGCAGCATTCCGTCCATCATCTTGTGTGTTTTGTAACTAGGGCTTTGACAACACATTGGTGAAAGGTCCGACTGCAGTAATATATGGGGAAGATGTTGTCTTTAGTGGAGTCTTCCAATGTACTATTGTCTTGAGAGACAAATATGCCATTCTGCTCCCTAGTGAGAAAGCTAAGACAGGTTCTCGAGTCACTTTGGGACGGGTAAAAAAAAAAAAACAATAGCGGCAGTAGCAGTGCCATCTATAGAGTTACGGACTGAATGTATGTAGAGAGTATGGTTCAAGGCGAAGTGAGCACCAGGTAGAGATCTGGCCAGTAGATCAACCTTTACTCGACTGCACGCTCTCAGATCCGGCGGCGGGTGCCAAGCCTTGGAGTGGCGAGTGGTGACTGCTGATGCTCAGCGAGCCCAAGTGACGAGCTCCTTCCCTGGCAGAGACTGGGGCACCTACATTTCAGCTGGTGGGCCAACAACGTCCCTGGCTCCTTGGAGGCCTCTGCGCTTCTTCAACACTGCGCCTGGAGTGCAAGGGCCTGTTGAGTCTATGGACCGCAGAGGTCAGAGACACTGTGTCTTCTGGATCGGCCACCGCACCATGGAGAGGGTGGCTGTGGGCCCTGCAATCTCCTGCAGACGAGGTGGAGGCCTCGAGGATACCTGACCCTGAACGCACTGTGAGTGCGGCAACTGAAACCCTGGTGCACCATGAGTTCACTGGGATGCCTGGTCTAACCTGGGGTGATTGACTCGCTCTTTGTTGGTGGCAGTGGTACCAGCGGAGGAGGGGGACTTCATTAACCAGACTGCACTTGGCCTCCTGGAGGAGGCGGGACCTCTCCCAGCGCATTATAAGATGCTCTTCCATCCCACTGCGCGGGATGCTCTCTTTGTTGGTGGCAGCGATAGCAGCAGCAGGAGGAGGACTTCATTAACGTGACTGCACTTGACCTTCTGGAGGAAACAGGACCTCTCCCAGAGCTTCATAAAGCACTCTTCCATTCTACTGTGAGGGACGCGCCTGAGCAAAGACCGGGTCAAGAGCAGACCCGTCTTCACCCATAAGAGGCCGGACTGGGCCAAATCTTGTTGAAGTTTTGGTCACTGTTCCCAGCCTGCACCAGTAAAGGTATTATTTTCTTTTATTTGAGCATGAACTTTGGCATAAACCCATGTTTGGCCATTATGGAGAGACAGAAACTGGGACTCCCCAAAACTAATGTTGTGGATGCTCCATTCAGTAACACAACTTTAGAGGGTTTTTTTCCGCGGGCACTGGGGGTCACTGATAAAGAGATTCAATTGGCTGAGAGACGACTCTCTCGCACTACTGAGTTTTCAACCTCAGAGCTACCATCTCTTAGTCGGTCCAACTCGGTCACAATCAATTAGCCCTCTGTTATTGAAAGAGGACATCCATAAGATCCTGCTCTTGAGGCAAACACTAGTTCAACTCCTGTCACTCCTTCACCCTCAACTGATCCAGCCCCCACTGCCAAAAGGAAAACAAGCATTGGCATAGCCAATAGGTCTCGCCTTTGGGACCTTATAAGTATTTAATTATGCAGCACGATATCCTTGGTGCAACATCAACTGTTGCATGGCTAAACACTTATAATGTCCCAAAGGCGAGACCTATTGGCTATGCCAATGCTTGTTGAAATTAAGTTTCAACTACTCACAAAGAAAACAAATCTGAAAAAAAAGGCAGGTTGTCGACGAACGGCAAGTAGCGTAGAGATCACTGAATTATTTTCAGAATACTTCCTGTATATGCTACATGTATAACTTTTTGAAAAAAACAATAAAGAATTGAGACATAAAAAAATAAAAGAAAGGCAAGTGGCGGAATATGGCAAAGTACAACCTATTAATAGCCGGTTCGGAAGGTGAAGCTCATATTTCTTGTTATAACAAGCAATTTTAAGTAAAGCATATCATATTTCTAGAGAACCTCATGTCTATGGGAACCCCACTCACCACAGTAACCTCTGACATGGCCTTATGACGTTGATGACCAACCAAGGCGTTCCAATTTCGATGCCTACAAAAGGGAGCGTTGGGGTGTAGATCACCAGCGTGAGGGTGGAGGTACTTTCAAGGGAGGGAGAACGACAAACTGAGAGGCTGAAGTTACAAACTAAATACTGCGCGCGGGAATCTATGCCTCTCGCAGAAGTGGCAATTGCTCCTCCTAGGGGAGCCACCAAAAAAACACACGGGACAGTAAATGGCTTACCTACACATGAGGCCGCTGTCATCCAACAGGCGCGGTCTAGTGTTTATAATTAGAGCAGTTGTAAGCCTATTGATTGCTTTCTTGCAGTCAGGTTTACGGTGTATTACATATACAAAAGGGGCAGCCCCAACTACCCCCAGGTTTGAAATTGGGGTTTAACGCGCGTTTTAACTTGTATGACGAGGAGTACAAGTCATCATGCTGATGTCGGACAGAGCAAAAAAATAAGTAAGCCTGACTACGTTATGGCTGTCGATGCGGCTTTGCGCATTGCAGCCCCAGTGAGATGGGGTTATTATAATATGACGAAATCCGTTGACGTAACCGGAAGTGGACTAGAGGAAGGTTCCGGTTTGTGCTGCGGCGGTCCCAGGATGAAGGGAAAAGAGGAAAAGGAGGTCGGGGTCGGGCCCAAAAAAAGCCAGGGCGCGCAGGAGTTGAAAGAGCAAGGCAACCGGCTCTTTGCCACCCGCAAGTACCAAGAGGCGGCTGCCTGTTATGGCAGAGCAATTGTGAGTGAAGTTGTTCGCTGATGTAGAGTGGTACTACGGGGAGTCCTCTAAGTCTATTGGAGGAGTCATGGTTGCCAAGGATTGCGCGACCACAACGGCAGGATTGTTTCAGTTTTTGAAAACACAAATTAGCATGGTGGTGTCATCGCGCACTGGCACATACTTTGTGAAATTAATCTGGCAACAGCTGGCATTCAAGCTTAGTTAACCTCACATTCCAGCCAGTTCCCACAGTGTTGCACAAAAATTGCCCATCTCCATGGGCTGTTTGCCCACAGTCCAAACGAACAACAGCACACAAACAGGAGAAGCAGTATAGAAACAAAATGCATTTACTGCCCAATTTTGTATCACAGTTTTTCTACCAGTCCATAAGAAAATATTTTAAGGTTGTACCCATATAAGTAAATTTTTTATTCCGTAGCCAACATCCTGAACATCTGCTGAATTAACAGCCAATGCAAATGCAGACAAGGAGGCACTGCTCGCTCCTGCAGGCAAAACGCCGTGGGATGCGAGGAATGCAGCTGAGGGGGGAGGGGTGGGGGGAGTGTGGCCGAGAGCACACAAAGCGTTTCCCTTGCGGGGCGAGCAGGGGCACCATCTGGTTGCAAGTTAATTACAAACAGATGGTTTCAAAGCTCGTTCCCGCAAGGGAATCGCCAAACGTGCACGCGGTGCCATTGAAAGCAATGCAAAGCGTGCACGTTTTTGGCCCAAAAAGTGAATCGATTCCTAAAGGTCTCCTCCTATGCAGCGCATGCGCGCTGCGTAGGCGAGACCTAAAAATGGCACTAGTCCTAAGAAATATACCTCCTCGGCTGCCTCCTACCAATTTAGTGACAATGCTTGGAGCAGTTTAAGTCTGATCTGATTTCGCATATAACTGCCCACTTAACAGCCACCCTCGAGACTTGTCTTCAACCTATTTGTGCTTGTCTGGAGAAAATGTAGTTGTTTTTATCTACTAATTTATATGCAGAGGGGGTGAGTGACAACAGTGCTGTCTGCCAGCATAGAACTATAACCTTGGTTTCACCCAATTATCATGAGGTGCAGACAAATAATAATGAGACAATTGAGGGGTCGATTTCAACTATGATTTCCAACTATCCGAACTATATGACCTCCAATGGATCGGCCCCCCTCTCCCCTCAATCTTCCGAATAGTTCAGGAGACTCAATCAGTCTCGCATTTCATTCAGCGAATTCAGACAGAAGATAGAATATTTCAGTTTGCCATCTGCTCCCAGCAGCCTTCCCTTATGTTTTGATTTTAGCCAATGTGCCTATGCTAACCAGTAACACCTTTGAGTCCACGGATCAGCTGGTGAATAAAGTGACCCACTGGTTGCACAAGTATAATAACAACCGGCTGCGGCTATTTGACAATATTTTATTTGCAAGTAGGGTTGGTTGTTTGGTACCTGAACCTTTAGAACTGGAAGGTGATTGTATTATTGTGAACTTTAGAAACCCAAAGTCAGTTGGTGAATTGCTGTAGATGCTTAACAGCAAACCAGGTGGGTTAGGAAGTATTACATTTTTACCCTGGGATCATTTTACAGGGCCCTGAGGGGGGTGAAGACAACCCCAGTGTCCCTGGCTTGCATTGCAAGCACATCAGCACCTTCCATGAGGGTCTCACTACTGCCAACTAACAACAGTTATTTGGCACTTTCAGGTCTACAGAACCAGGATTGACTTGGGCATTTAACTGTAGAGGGGTTAGTAACACATCTAGGAAACCATCAATATTAATGCCCCAGCAAACCATTAGTGGATTAAAAGGACCAGCTTGGGGGGCGTGGCTTGGCGCCCGAGGAACATGGCGGCGTCTTGGTGAGGCTCTCCGGCGCGACTCGGCGGTCCTGCGCTTTTAAGCTGCCCGAGTGAAGAAATGAAGCGCTGAAGATGTGCGAAGGCTTCCTGAACGTCCTGTAACCACTGCCCTTCCTGAATGCAGCGTAGAACCATCGCTATTTTTGGTATGTGAGCTCACCCCTGTGGGAACGCGATTAGACGGTAGCGGCCACCATTTTGTATTTTGCCTGACCAGCGGTGCTTTTCATGTCTGAGGAGGTTCAGACTTAAAATTTGCTCAAACATTCTCTTCTTTATCAGGATTTGACTTAACTTTTGCTATTCCTCTATCCTTGGTTCCATGAGCAGAGCAGTGCGAATACAATTACCTGCACTTGGTTTATTGTTTGAGAGGGAATTTTTTCAGCGGCCATTTTGTCGTTTTTATGTCATCCTCAGGGTGTGAGCTCCACCCTATCATGCTGGGCTTAATCAACGCATTACAACTTCTATATATTGTTTTAGTTGATTCCTTGGCAATACGGTCTATCCTTTTCACTTTTTGAGGTTATACCGTTATATAGAGGAATTTGATCATCTTACAGAGGCTGTTGTACACATAATCTGGACTGACGCTTCGCACTATACACCAGATTCTTCAATAACGTCTTTTAGCTCTAATTCATGGTAATTGGCTTTCTATATCTTTTTGCCTGGAATTTGAGGCTGCTCTTGTTCTATGGGCAGGCTGAAAGGCAGCTTATCCAAACAATCGCATCCAAAACTGGTCTTTGTCAAGAATTCAAAGATTTTCACTACGTTTTCCAGGTTGGAGGACTCTCTGTCGTCTTCAACTCAAACTACTGTGTCAGATATGGATCCTTCCGCAGCGCCCACTGGCAAATCTGTCACTAAGCGCTTAAAACAAAATCCTCCTTCTCCTCCTAAATCGACTTCTCCTGTGTCTATGGAGTTATTGTTGGAAGAAATCAGGGCCCTTCGACCCTTTATGGAGGAAACTAATACAAAGTTACAAACTCTCACTGACAACTGGACCCAACTTGACACAAGAATTACTGCAGTTGAACAGAGTGTTTCTTCCTTCAGAGATACAAGTGCGAATGTCTCTCAGCTTCAATCTAAAGTCTCCGTGCTCCAACGACAGATTGAAGACTTCGAAAACCGCAACAGGAGGAATAATCTGCGTATTTATGGTTTGGCGGAGGGAGTTGAGGGGTCAGATCCTCTCACCTTTTTTAAATCTTTCCTCCCCAAAGTACTACATTTAGCAGACGGCACTGTACTCAACATACAAAGAGCTCATAGGCTGGGCAGATTTTCTCCAAGTTCCTCATCTCCACAACGGCCTAGAGGTGTCATCTTATACTTTCTAGAGTACACAGATTTGTTAAAGGTCTTGTCAGCGGTTAGATCTTCTCAACGAATCACCTGGTCTGGCTCAACCTTATTTTTCGCACAAGATTATGCCAAAGCTACTGCTAATAGGCGCAAGGCGTTTCTCAATTTGAGACCAGATTTGAGGTCAATGGGCGCTCGATATGGACTTTTCCATCCCTGCCTCTTCAAAGTCACCTTCAACAACAGAACGACAACATATGAAGATCCTGTGCGGCTACAAAGCTTCATAAACTCTTGTAGACCAAATGCTATGGAACTGGCAGGTTCTTCCTCTTCGAACAACACTTGATTTTCTTCATTTATTACAATTGCAAAATGTTTTGACCTTTGTTTCGTTTACCTCTTCATATGAGATGTGTCCTTACTAGTTTTGGATGAACTCGATGCTTTAATTATCATCCAATACATGTTTGCTTGTTTGCAAATCTCCTATGTTCTCTTGTTCATCGTGCGTTTTCTTAAATGCTTTATTATTTGTTGTTCTTCGTCTTCACAGATCTATTACCTTCATGGCGTGGTCTCCCCCTGGTCCCCCGTTGGCTGAACCTGGATGCCCCGTTTGTTCCATGTGGTTCCACCTCCCCCCTCGTGTTGTTTTCCTGACCCTTTTTCGTGTAGGTATGTTACTTCCCTACATTTTCTCTTTGTTCTCATCTTTTCCTCTTTTTTTCCATTCAAATATCTCTCTTATTTTTTTCTTGGGTGTTGTCAAATCTCTTCTTCCTTGCTTTTCTTGTCACTTTATTCTTCACATCTCTGTGCTCTGTCATCACTTATTTACTTGGTTCATCTACTTTTGCACTATTGTATTCGAATTTTATTCTTGGCTTTGGCTATCCGCTTTTTGCATCTTTCTTTACTCTATTTTTGATCTACCTTTTTACTTCTTTCTGGATTCTTTTTTACTCTACATTGCTGTTACAATGAATCAGTCTTTTGTTTCATTTTTTTAGATCATTCTGTTTTCAATAACGTATGTCATTAAAACTGCTTACATGGAATGTTAGGGGGTTAAATTCTCCCATCAAGAGGCAGAGAGTCCTGACCCACTTAGCCAGGTTAGGTGCTGACATTGTATTCTTGCAGGAAACACACCTCTCGGAAGCTGAATCATTCAAATTAAAAAAGGTTGGGTAGGTGAAGTTTACTATTCCCCAGGCGACGGCAAACGCAATGGAGTAATGATACTCTGCCGTAAATCTCTTCCGTTCTTATTTGTATCCCAAGAATCGGATGGTGACGGTAGATGGTTGAATGTTAAATTGTCACTAAGGGGTGATCCAGTCTCTCTTCTAAATGTCTACGCTCCTACTTGCGGTGAACCTTCTTTTTGACCTACACTGGCCAAGCAAATCACTCACTGCATGGAAGATAATTTCATATTAGCCGGTGACTGCAATCAGATTTTTGATCCATTTATTGACAGGAACTCCAGAGTCTCCTTTGTTCCTAATAAACCCCACAAGTCTTTTGTTCACACTATCACCCAACATAAACTCCTCGATGCTTGGCGTCTTTGTAATCCGACTTCCAGAGAGTACACTTTTTATTCACCCTCACACCATACTCAATCAAGAATCGATTATATATTTGTCTCACATAACATTTCGCAAACTCTTACACACGCAGAGATTGGCCCCATCTTATTATCAGATCATGCCCGTGTCTCAATTGGCCTGGATATCCTACCTAAAGCTACTGGTCCTAGAAGGTGGCGCTTTAACAATGCTCTCCTCCTGGATCCGAAATTTACTGTTTCCTTTACTACCTTTTTTGACGAGTTTTTTTAAATTAATCAGACCCAATCCATGCCACTCTCAACTGTATGGGATGCATTCAAAGCCTCTGCGAGAGATTTTATAATCAGCTTTGTTGCTAAGAAACGAAAATCTGCCCGTAAATTCACTAAGAATCTCCTACAGGACATTAAGACTGGAGCACTCCTATTACACTTCACACTCGAAACAGAGTCTGACAGCTCTTATTAATGCCAAAATGCAGTTCAATGAAAAATCAACGGAGGATGCTTCATTATACTTGTTAAAATCTAGCGCAAAATTTTATGGAGGTAAAAATAAAGCAGGGAAGATATTGGCCAATTATTTAAAAATTAGACACAATAAATTAAACATTGAATCTATTTATGATGAACAATTAGAGTTAAAATTCAAGGATGCTGAAATTTTGAATGAATTCTCTCTTTTTACAAGTCATTATACGACTCTGAAATATAACCCACTGACCTTTCCTTGTCGCATTTTTTCTCTAATATCAAAAAACCTCAACATACCCTCCCGGACTTATCCTCTTTGGAGTTAGATCTAACGCAGCAGGAACTTTTAACAGCCCTTCAAACCCTCAAAAAAGACAAGGCACCAGGACCAGATGGTTTCACTGTTGAATTTTATCTCCATTTCTCTAAACTTGTAATGCCCAAATTATATTCCCTAATAAATTCCTTTAGTACATTAGGTGGCTCCTCAGGTTCTTTTTCAGAAGCGCATATCTGCCTTATCTCCAAAGAGGGTAAAGATTCCAAATATTGTAAAAATTACAGGCCTATATCCTTGGTTAATATTGACTACAAAATCTTTTCCAAAGCTTTAGCTATAAGATTAGACTCCTACCTACCAAATCTGCTGGGAAAAGAACAATCTGGATTTGTCAAGGGTCGATTTATAACTGATAATACACGACTCCTTTTTAACGTTTCATCTAAATCTTCCCACTTAAAGCAACCACTTGCGGCGATTGCACTGGATGCCGAAAAGGCGTTCGACAGAGTCGAGTGGACCTATTTGTTTTATTCCCTCAAGTGGTTTGGTTTTGGCCCTAAATTTACATCCTTAATTTCTCTTCTTTACTCTAACCCTCGTGCAGCAGTCTGTGCCAATGGTTTGATTTCTCCATTCTTTGATCTAGGAAGGGGAGTACGTCAGGGTTGCCCTCTTTCACCCTTCCTTTTCAATTTGGCTTTAGAACTTTTTCTCTCTAAATTGCGCCAGAATCCCAACTTACATGGTTTTCAGACAACAAATTCCCATATCAAAAATGCAGCCTATGCGGATGATATTTTGCTTTTTATGTCAACACCAAATGAATCAATCCCTGCCTTTTTAGCAGAAGTACGAGCATATTCAAATATCTCTGGTTACAAATTGAATAATGATAAGTGTGAGATTTTACCTTTAACCAAGTATACTTTCAAATCGGATTTTAGTGCTTCCAACTTCACATGGAAACCTGACCACATTAGATATCTAGGATTACATATAACTCCTTCAATTTCAGACACAGTAACATTATGTATGAACAAATGTACTCAAAAGATTTTAGACCTATCCACAAAATGGCACCCTCTCTATTTATCTTGGTGGGGCCGCCTGGACACTATAAAAATGATGTTGTCACCCATAATTCTATACACCATTTCCAACATCCCGGTCACTATTCCTGCAAAAATTTTTAAGAAGATTAACTCCATCCTTTCTTCTTTCCTATGGAACAAAAAGAAGTCCAGAATGTCTCTTTTTAAATTAACTCGTCCTAAAACAGAAGGTGGAGTTAATTTCCCGATTTTCAGACATATCAAAAAGCATTCCTCTTACGTCAAGCCTCTCTTTGGCTGCTTGACTCCACGACAGACTGTCCTTTATGGATTACAATTGAATCTTTTTTTATCCCCTTTTTCTTTTCATGAATACCTATCCTTCTCACCCAAACCGCAGGCCTTATCTACTCCCATAATCAAATTGACTTCGAAACTCCTGGAATCGGTGTCTCCACCTACTCATAGTACTATGGATTCTTTCCTTAACTCAACAATTTGGCATAACAAAGCCCTACTTGTCCGAAATAAACCATTCTATTGGAGGACTTGGCGACAAAACGGATTAATATGGATCCATCAGCTAATTTCGCAATTGGATTTTTTGCCTTTCGCTTCACTTAGTCAATTGTTTAATTTGCCTGCCTCATTTATCCATAAATACAACCTACTTAAAAAAGCTGTTATGGATACATATAATCATTTGTCTGCTATACCTGATGTTCCCATCACACCGGACCCCTCCCCGCAACTTCACACTTTGTTAAAATCTATACCCAAAGCTTCCACAATATACGGTTATTTACAAGGTAAAGGCTCTGTTAGGCAGAAATCTAAAATAGAAGAAACATGGGAAAGAGATTTTCTGTCATCTTGGCCAGTGTCCTTATGGAATAACTTATGGATCAAGATTCGTAAATCATCCAGAGCTGCTAACATAACGCAAACGTTGTTTTTTGTATACAATAGGCTTTTATTAACACCGAATGTTTTAAGTAAAAGGTTTGCGACTGTCCCCGATGTTTGTTGGACATGTTCTTCCCCAAATGCTGACTTATTTCATATGATTTTCTCTTGTCCAATTGTCCATAATTTTTGGAAACAAGTGTGGTACCAAATTAACCTGATCTTTGGAACTAAGTTCTCTTTTTCCTTTGCTAATGTTTTTTAGGAAGTCTCTCATCTTGTTGGGAAAGTGTTACGCTTAATGTTAAAATTATTGATTTGTTATTAGCGGTTGCATTTCAACAAATTACTGCAAATTGGAAAGATTTCACAAAAATTTCTTACAAGGTATGGTGGTATGCTGTTTGCCATAATCACAGGTTGGATACTGCCTTTGTGTATCCTATACATATGGCAACGAGACGTTTAGATTTATGGTCGCCCGTCACAATGCACCTTAACACAAGTGCCAGACGGTGTTCCCAGCTACGACCACTTCAACAAGAAGTTCTAAAAACCCCATGAACCCCCTAAAGTGTTCCTAGAATGTTTGATATTCCAATGTTCTTCATGATCTATTCCTGTCGTCTGATTCTTTTTATTCTTACTCATTAGTCTGATTCATATAAGTTTACTGTAGCAAATTTTAATGCAATGACATGAGCTTAATATTGTGAACTGTGTATTGACACCCCTATTTCTGTCAATAAATTTTTTTCTGAACTTAAAAAAAAAAGGACCAGCTTGTGTAATTTCTGGGAATAGTGTTATTTCTCAACCCCGTATGCTGATTTCTAACTCTAAGGAGTCTGTAAATCCAAATGGGGGCTTAGAGAGAACAAAATCTTGAACTGGAACATTGCAGGGATAGCTTGGAAATTAGATATCAACAGTTTGCTGGAATACCTCAAATTACACAACATAATTCTTTCCCATGTAAACATGGGTGGTTGATGAGGTGTTTTGCGGCGGCTATGCATGTTTCACCACACCTGCAAACCCTTCACCAGCAGGACAGGCATTTGCAGGACTGACTGCTTGGTTCAAAACAACATTGGGATATTCTGTGAAGGCAATCATTACTAATTCTGATTTATTTCAAGCCTTCTTGGTGACATGAAATTCTCTGTAAGCACTAATCCAAATTTTGTTCAGCTTTTTGATTTCAACAGACTGCCACATCAGAGTTTCATTTCCCGAGAGTATGAACCTTAATGTGGCATCAACAGGAGATTTTAATACCAAGCTAGGAAGTCATTGCAATATTCTCACCCTGAGTCTTTTCAAGGGACGAAAGAGACCAGCCAGCCCAAGGGATGGATCGTTGAGGAAGTTTGTTGCGCCTCTACATACTTAAATATAACATCTGTAGTGCCGTTGAGTTCTTGGATACCTCCTCACTTAGAACTCCCGCTTCTGACTCTGTAAGGAGTCAGTCGGTGATAAGATTACATTTTTGTTTCTAAGCGTCTCTTGAATTGACTAGTGTCGGGAGGTATTGAACCCAGTGTCCTGAGCAACCATAATCCCCTAGTAATTATTATGGATATCCAGAGTGAGAAAAAAACGACCACATTGGTGGACACTAGGCAGTTCACAACTAAAAACAATAATAAAAGTCTAGTGTGGAGAGGGGCCATGGATTGTGCGTAGGCTCTATTGTACAGATCAATTGCCCCTGGTGAACATCTGTCTTGCTGTATGAAATTGGATTGTTGGTTGACTGGGGTGTGAGCCCCGGTCAAGCAGCAACCACAATCCTCGTCAGGGGAGGCACAAGCCAACCCTAAATTTAACTGTGCTCAACCCTTTGGTAGCTTGGCACAGATCAGTCAGGCTTAACTTAGAGGCAATGTGTAAAGTATTTGTGCAACATTTCAAACATTAATAAAAGTGAAAAACACCACACAAAAAGGATCCCACACCAAGTTAGAGAAATAGAGTGATTTTTAATAAATAAAATAAGACCAAACGCCAAAAATGTGATCAGTACAATCGGAGATATGCAATTTTAAAGATTTGAGTGAAAATAGCGCCAAATAGTACAGAGCGCAAATTGTGGATATCTGGTCACGCCGGATCGGGACCAAGTCACAAATTCATGCCGACTGTGATATAGCGCGGGCCGGCTACAGGGATCCAGTTAGGTCAGATGAACAAAGTACCTTAAATCCTAGCTTGCAGAGCGTTGCGCGGATCCGGGTCGAAGATGCGCAGGGCAGCCGAGGCAATGCGTCGGTTCCGTGATGCGGTGAGACTGTGATGCTGAGTCCGGCATCGTCATCTAGGCTGCCGACGACGAGGGATGCAAAGGTAAGCCCTGAGGATGCCTCGTGCAGTGGTGGTTCCGATGGGCTGCGATTCGGTGCGGGTGTTTGCAACGGGTCTAATCCATGTAGCAGCAGCGATGCATCGGTTCTGCTCGGGTTGCACCGCGCAGCAGAGGAGATTCGTCGGTTCTTCTGGATCACAGAGGGTGGCAGAGCACTTTAAGCCCACTTCCAATGGTCCAGAACTGGGGTGACACCACCTGGCAGGGTAGAATCACATATGGCAGAATCCAGGTGCAGGTTCAAGGTTATTGGAAGCCTGTTGTGTCATGAGGCTTCAGATCAGGAGACCAGCCAACTAGCCCTTGGAGTCACTCTGGATTTCTGGGTTCAAGAGATGCAGGTCCAGTCCTTCTCACCTAGGCAAGAGGATGGCATGCAGCATATCAGCAAAGTAGAGGAGCAGTCTTTCAGAGCAGCAGTCCAGCAAAGGGGCAGTATTTTCAGCAGCACAGCAGTCCTTCTTTCTGGCAGAGTATCCACAGGTCCAGAAGTGTACTGAAGAGTTGGTATCTGAGGTCCAGTATGTATACCCAGTTATGCCTTAGAAGTGGGGAGAAGCTACCAGAGGCAGGCATTTAAAGTGTACAGGGGTGCTGTCTTTGAGTGGAGACAGAACACAGCCTATTCAAGTGTAAGTGGGGCTGTGTCCAGCTCCTCCCTCCCATCCTGCCAGTAATGGCCGATCCAGCCTTACCTAAGCTCCCTATTGAATGTGGCTGTCCACGAGCAATACAACAAGCCCAACTATCAACTACACCAAGACATGTGACCCAGATACAGGCTGCAGACACCAAATGGCTAAGGCAGGAAAATGCCAACTTTCTAAAAGTGGCATTTTCAAAAAAGTAAGTGGGAAGTAGAGTGTAAGAGAGTGTTCGTTTTCAGGAGTTGTGCTTATTTACTTCAATCATTATGTGACGATGGGGAGTGCATTATGGGATTTGTGGTGTTCGTTGACTTTTTTTGGAGTAACCAAAGTATATCCACAGGGGGATTTAGGTCACGGGGCTGGTGTTAATTGGTCACACATGGGGCAGCAAGGTTTAAATAGCGGTTTGACCGGCAGGGAGAACAAACAGTTTTGCATGAAAACGGAGAGAGGTATATGAGGAGGATAAGCTGCCGGCTGCGGCTTTTCTAAGGTAACTAGTTATGATTCATCAATGAGTTTGGTAGGGACACAGGGTGGATGGAGTTGAAGGGGTAAAAATAGTGATTAAATAGAGAGAAACAAATGTTAATCGGAGTTTGAATTTTGCATTAGTTCATTTCAGAGGTATTGTTTGTAGTTGAGGGTGGAGGGGTTGAACAATCGGAGGGAAAGGTATAGTGTTTTTCTTTGGGCGCACATGGTTTTTCTAGGGGAGAGTGGTGGGGAGATGAGGATGGTGACAATGGGTGGGACAAGATCATGTTGTATTGTGAAGGTAACCATTAAGTAGTCAGTTGAGCTGCCTCTTTCATTTGTTTCAGAGTCCCCTGATGAAGAGCCTTTTCGGCTCGAAATGCATTGGGCATACTGTAATGAACCTACTTTGATGTACGTTTCACCTAATCGTGTCGCTGTGAAAAAGCCTGGATTGGCACGCAGAAGACATAAGAAAATGTTGAATAAAGCAAAGGTGGAACTACGCTGTCTCTTCAGTGCTTCAATAAGTTTGGAAAAGTATGGATTAAGGAGTGGTATTAACATTGGCATCAAGTGATGAAACGGGATGATTGAAGAGTAAATTAATTAAAAGAGAGGGATGTTTTCCCACTACCGCAGTGCGACGGACGGGTGTGCGAGAGATGTGCCCCATTAATGTTTACTTTCTAAAAGTGGCATTTTCAAAAAAGTAATTTAAAATCCCACTTCAACATAAGTTAGGACTTTTCATTCCAATTCCAAAGACACCAAACAAGAACTGTTCCCATTTGGAAATTACACTTATTAAATATAATATGGTAACTCCAATGTTATCCTATGGGAGAGGTAGGTTATGCAGTAGTGAAAAACAAATTTAATTTTTTTACTACCAGGACATGTAAAACTTAAAAATATGTGTCCTACTTTTAAATACATTTCATCCTGCCCTCTGGGCTATCCAGGGCCTACCCGAGGGGTGTCATATATGTATTAGAAAGAACATTTTGCTGACTAGCTCTTCAGCCAAGCAGAGACCGATGGATACATTCATTGGCGCCGTAACTCTGGACCCGGGAAGGTCTTCGGGGTCCATTCCAGACAATACGGCGCTGTTGGCAGTCATCACGCAATCACAGGACATGCTCAATGCTAAAATTGGCGCAGTTGGCTCCAATGTTACCCTGTTGTGTCAGAACCTCTGGAAGGCAGTTCAGAGGATCACAGAGGCTGAGCTTCAGGTGTCAGGTGTGGAGGTCTCGGTGGTGTCTCTTCAGCAGAAAGTTAATACTCTCACTGTTGTGACTTAAAGAATTGGCTGTGCAAGTGGAAGACGCAGAGAGCCGAGCCATACGCAATAACCTGCATTTTGTGGGTTTCCCAAAGGGTTGTGAGGGTACCTCCATAGACAAATTCTTAGCACAATGGCTCCTATCGATAGTGCCTGCCGAGTCCCTCCCGTCATGTTTCGTGGTAGAGCGATCTCACAGGGCATTGCTGAAGAAACCTCCCCCGGGTGCGAGACCACGTGCAGTGATGGCGAGGGTTCTTAATTTTGTCGACCGGAACGTGATCCTTAAATATGAAAGAAGCCAGGATATAATCCTTTTTGAATCAAATTACATCATGATCTTCCCGGATTATACAATAATAATCCAACAGCAACGTCAACCATTCATAGCGGCGAAGTAACGCTTGCAAGACCTCAACAGACAATATATGCTGCTGTATCCTGCTCGCCTACTAGCCGTCTTCAACTCTCAGACCATGTTCTTTGACACCCCGGAAGACGTCTTTGCATGGACAGATGAGACTTTAAAATCGGAGTCTCATAGTTCGGCGTGCTTGGACTCAGATTCGTCCCTAAGCCACAACCGTAATAATTTCATTAAATCTACAGTCAAGTATTGGAACAGGTCTGGCTCATCCTGGAGGACCACGCGCCGAGATGATGAACTTTAGCGGCCCTATGCTGATCCAGTGTGTCACATTGATGATCTGTCATGCCATGTCTGATTCACCACTATCTGCTGTGCCTAAGTGCTCAAAGCTATGTGTGTAACTGTACTGTGGACTAAGTATATGTGACTGCACCCCTAAAGTAAAATGGGTTAAGTTTCTCTAGAGAGGACATTTCATTGGGTAAGGGACATGGGGGATCTTTGACGGGGTCTTTTTCATGGCCCCAGTTGGGATCAGGGGATGATAGCTTCCGCAACAGATACCTCATTGTTCTTGAAGTATAGGGGAGGGGGAATGGGTATTGTTTAAATGTTCTTTTTGTTATGGTAATGCAAAGACTCGGTGCTCACTCACTCATACTTTCACATGTAGTAGTCCGATACAGGGCCACGCTAGTGGTCGATAGCTGATGTAGATCCCACCGGGCATCTCCATGTTCTTACATGGAATTTCTGGGGGGTTTGGACAAGATAAAGTGGGGTGTGGTTTTGAAGCAAGTTAAAAGACTTCAGGCGGATGTTCTCCTCATACAGGAGATGCATCTCTTGGGCTCCAAGGTCCCGTGCTTGGCCAGGTATGGATATCCACAGACATTCCACTCAGGGTTCATGAGGGGATCACGAGACACTGGTATTCTCATTCACCGTAGAGTGCACTTTAAGGCCACCAGAGTCTGGGTAGATGACCATGGTAGATATGTGCTGGTAATTGGCACACTGTATGGGGTTTCTTACACTTGGCAGTGTCTGTACCCCGCGGCCACTTTGGCAGGCTTTTGTTGAACACATAATAGGCTTATGGGGAGAGCTACCGGGCAACCTCTCAGTGATAGGGGTCGACTGGAACGATGTGATACAGTCCGAGATTGACAGGCGGCGCACTAGGAGAGGTGACAGGGGAGCTCAGGGGTCCAGGTTGGGTGCTCTGGTGTCCGCGCTGGGCGGATGTCTGGAGGGCATACCATTTGACTAAAGCGGAATACACATACTACTTGATAGTCCATGGCTCCTAATCTAGGCTGGATTACCAATTGGTACCCACCGGATTCACGCACAGAGTATCTGACATCAACATACTGCCCAGAGGGCTGTCCGACCACTCCCCAGCGGCTCTCAGGCTTCATGTGGGCATGGAGCGTCCACCTTTCCGATGGCGCCTGTCACCCTGTCATCTCCAGAACCTGACATATAAAGTGCTCGTATACCATTCCATTACAGAATATTTCTCTCTCAGTGCGGAGACGGTGTCCTCCAAAACAATAGTGTGGGAGGCCATGAAACCCACCCTTCTGGGTGTAGATATTAGTTTCTGCGTGGGTGAACGCAGATACAGATTCCTCACTTTGACGGAGCTTGAGGTGCAAATGCAAACACTTGAAGAACATGGCTGGGAGGAAGGAGGGGGCAGCGCAGAGACAATTAGGTGATATCCAACAGCAATACCAACAACTGCTCCTAGACGAGACAAAACAAGCATGGCAGGGCTCACAGGGCTGCATATATCAATGGGGTGACAGATCCAGCAAAACGCTGCACAGGCTTTGCCAGGCCACACACGCAGCCTCCCCGGTACCAGTGGTACAAGGTGCACGGGGTGGGGTGCTGTTGGGCCCTAAGGTGGTGGCACAGAGCTTTGCCAGATACTTCGAGGAGCTATAGGCACAGAGAGATACTATGGAAACGGACCACATCATTGATTTCCTCGAGGCTTTGTCCCCCAAATCTCTACTGGATGCTGCGCGTGCGCAGCCGGATGAGTTGATTACTGAGGAGGAGCTATCGGTGGCCCTGGACAAAGTTATGACCTGGAAAGACCCCGGGCTTCCCAAGCAAGTTTCTTAAAGCATTTATGGCACACTTAGGGAAACATTTGTTGGGGGCAATACACACAGCGCTTGAGACATCAAGGCTCCCTCCAGATTGGAGACATGCTGAAATTTTTGTATTCCTTAAGCGGGGCGAAAGCTGGATTTACACTTATCCTACCGTTGGATCTCTCTCTTCAATATTGAGGTTAAACTCTTTGCTAAGACCTTGGTAAATAGGCTGATAAAATATATGTCTGACCTGGTTCACCCTGACCAGGCTGGCTTTATACCCCACCGGGCTACATCCCATAATATCAGATGGATGTATTCACAATGCCTAGGCCTTGGCGGACCGCCTAGGGCAGCCGGTGGTGGTACTCCTAGCCAATATAGATAAGGCCTTTGACTCCGTTAGTTGGATATATCTCTTTGCATTATTTAAGCACATTAATCTAGGGCCTATGTTCCTTTCATACATTCGACTATTATACACGTCCTCTCTGCTTCGGTCCAGATGGCGGGCAGGGTCTATGCTCCTTTTAAGATATGCCGGGGTACCAGACAGGGGTGCCCACTGTCTCCCCTGCTGTTTGCCCAGGCCATGGAGCCCCTGGTTGCCTGTGTCAGGATTGATGCACAAGTACAGGGATTTGAATGGTCCACAGGGCTGTTTGATAGGATAGTCCTGTATGCAGATGATGTTTTATTCTTTCTTACACATATAGTGTCCACAGGACCACGCATTTTACAAATTATGCAGGTTTTTGGCGAGACCTCAGGGCTATATATGAATGGGGGTAAATCGGTGCTGTTCCCTATAGGTGGAGCGGCTGATGACACAGACTGGGCCTCAGGCTTAACGCTAGCTGTTCATGTTATGTTATGTTAAATCTATTTGCTACAGCGCACAACTCACCCGGGGCATCTTGGCGCTGATGCAGATCAGATCAGGAAACGTACCTGATGGTTCAGAATAAATAGGCTTTGAGTTGTTTCCTACATTTACAATAGTTGGGGGTGGAACGCAAGGGCAGAGGAGGTTTGTTCCAGTACCTTTGGGGCAAGATAAGAGAAAGCCTTTCCCCCGCTGCGTGTTTGGCAGATGCGGGGAACACACAGTAAGGCTTTTTCGCAGGATCTAAGATTGCGACTAGGACAGTAAGCTATTATTTTTTTCTGGAGATATAACGGGCCTTTGCCTTTTAAGGCATTGTACGTAAGGCAACAGATCTTAAAGTAGGAGCGCTTCTTCACTGGCAGCCAGTGTAGTTCCTTCAGCTAGGGAGCTGAGGAAGTGCCAGAAGGGCGATTCAGAATAAGCCTGGCAGTAGTGTTTTGAACCACCTAGAGCTAGGAGAGCAGTGATTCGCTAGCCTCTGCCAAAAGGGCATTTCCATAGTCCAGTCTGCTTACCACCATGGCCTGGACCAGCGTTCTACGGGCCGTGGTAGGGAGGAAGGGCAAAATTCTGCGCAAAGGCGCAGATTGTAGTAGCATGAGCTCGTAGTTGCGGCGATCTGCTCTTTCATCGTTAAAAGCTTGGTCCAGTTTTATCCCCAAGTTCTTTACTGTATGTTTGGGCACGGAGTAGCACCCAATTGGTGAGGCCACCAGTCATTCGACCAAATAGAGTGGGCTTTGCCAAGCAGCATGATCTCCGTCTTTTCTGCGTTTAGCTGGAGACAGTTCTCGGTCATCCAATTTGAGATTGCTAACATGCCTGATGCAAAACGTTTTTTAGTTGTTATCAGGTCCTGGCCTCGAGTAAACATCAGCTCGGTGTCCTCAGCGTATGATATTATCTCAAAACCGAAGTGCTCTGCAATCCCCGCTAGCGGCGCCATATAGATATTGAACAAAGTGGGGCTCAGATATGAGCCCTGCGGAACACCCTTATCTAAGGTCAGTTTACGTGAGGAATACGGGCCCAGAATGACAGTTTGCTGTCTGTCTGTCAGGAAATTCCATTTGAGTGCCAGGCCCTGTATACCGATCGCTTGCAGCCTTTCCAAAAGCCTTGAATGGGAGATGGTATCAAAGGCTGAGGAGAGGTCTAATAACACCAGTATCACTGGGTTCCCTGCATCCACCCCCAGTCTCAGAGAATCGGTCACAGCCAGAAGCGCCGTCTCTGTGCTGTACCCTGGGCGAAAGCCAGATTGTGAGGGATCAAGAATATAGTTGAGTTCAAGATAGGATCCCAACTGTTTGTTTATTAGGCCTTCAAGCAGTTTGCCCAGTAGAGGTCACAAGGATATTGGGCGATAATTTCAGAGAGATGTTTGATCCAGAGTAGGTTTTTTAATATGGGCCGTACACATGCTGCCTTCCACTCTGGCGGAATAATGCCTGTATTAATTGAGCAATTAAAGATCTCTAGGATCACTGGGGCGCAGCAAGTAGCTAGCAGGGACATTATTTTAGTAGGGCAAAGATCCCGGGAGACCCAGACTTTGCTGAACCCAGGGAACTATGTATTTCCTCTAAAGTGATAGGCTGAAAACTGTCTAGTTATGGAGGGTTGCTTTTGACTGCTCTTCTGTGGAGTTGGTGGTCTCTATGTCCTGAAAGGGGGCAGTATGGAATTTTGAGTAAATGTGAGAATTGTTCTCCTGGAAAAAATTGGCCAGAAAGTCACAGAGGTCCTGGGATTCTGAGGAAGACTGAATGCACTGCTTGTGGGGAGATAAAATCATGTACTATATTAAAAAGGACTTTGGGGGAATTGTCAGCTAGTTCAATTTGGTTAATGATGAAGCTCCACCTAGCAGATTTGATATTATGGTGGTAGCAAGACAGCGCTTGTTTATACCGCTCCTTATCTTGAGGCTCTTTCCTTCTGCGCCAACGCCTCTCTAAGTTCTTGCACTTAGTTTTTTCTAGTTTTAGCTCTGGCGTGAACCACGAAGCTGAGGATCGGTGATATGTGGAACCGTGATTTTTGTAGGGAACGGTTGCGTCCAGCGCCGCCGTTAGGGCATAGTTGAAAGATTTTAGCAATTCTGAAATTCGGTGTTATCATTTGGTGGCTTAGGGAAGAAAGCTTTGCGGAAGGCTTCAGGAGTAAGTTTATGCCAAAGTCTATGGGCATCGCGTCACGGTCTGCTGTTCTTAGTTGTACTCGGGGAGTGAGGGGACTGTACATCAAAAGTGATTAAAAAATGGTCAGTCCATGTAAGGGGGAAAGGGGTCTTACAGTCCAATTGTTCTATGTTGGAAAAAATTAGATCAAGTGAGTGACCAGTTATATGTGTGGGGCCACAGACATTTTGAGAGAGTCCTAATGTTTCTAGGTCTGTTAGTAGCTTCATAACTTCCAAGTTGGTATGTTCCTCCCCGTGGAAATTAAAGTCGCCTAGGAGGAGAAATTTGCTTGAGGCTAGAACATGCGTGGCTATCTGTTCTACCAATTGCTGACTGAAATTGGCCTTAGGCCCAGGTGGGCGATAAATCAGTTCTCCATTCTAGCTATCCGTTGCGGATACTCTTTCTTGAAAATACCTAACTCCATAGAGTCGGTGATGGAGGTTGTAATCCATGTCACATTGATTGTATTTTTGAAAGCTATGGCAATGCCTCCGCCCATTTTTTCCCCTCTATCGAGATGGATTAGCTAATAGTTATCTGGGATAGCTAGCGCGATAGTTGGACGGTTGGAGGGGTTTAGCCATGTCTCTGTCAGGAAACACATATCAGGAGACTGGGAGGTGATTACATCCCATATCTCAGTAGCGTGCTTGGCCAATTACCTTACATTACAAAGAAAACTATTTAGGCCATATTTGGTTGGAGAGGGACTGGGTCCTCTCCCCAGGGATATCCCTGTATCCTGGTTACTTTGGAAATGGCAATTATAACAGGCCACAGGCCCTCTAGGGTATGGGAATACAAGTTGGTGCATAAAAGCTGTAATGGTGTGCTAGCCTTATTCTGTGCTCTCAGTAGGTGTAAGGTACCTGCTGAGTAGTGGAGGCGCTGAGTGGTCTTATTTTTTACCTCAAAAGGTCCAGGGTTTCTGGCTCCTGGCGACGTCCAGGCGCGGACGGGCGCAGACGGGCTTGCCTTTGGCGTGCCATTGGCGCACCCACTGCGCGCGTCCACTGCGCGTCCGTCCCGGCATTGGCTTTATGGCCGTGTATGCCGCAACACTAGAGTGCAAACCGCGCTTCACCGGAAGTGGGGCCAGAAGCTTTCTCCGCGCAAACAGCACAAGCTGTGGCGGACCGGAAAGCAATGACTTCAGAATCCCGGTGCAGAGAATCAAGGTGAAACAAGGGCGTCGTCAGTGAAATTAAAAGATAGCAAGCTAAAAGCAGTGTAGCCTAAAAACATGCCATAAACGCCTTTTGCTCAAATATATACAGCGCGTTAAGCGCAGGTAGTTTAACGTTTAAAACATGAACTTTTACCAATGCAGACGAATCCTGAGACTAGATCCGCTGCGCGTCCGTCCCGGCATCGGCTTTATGGGTTCAAGTATTTGGGAGTGTTTGTCTCCTGACTTAGCGGTCTCGTGGACCCAAAATATTGCCCCACTAATGGTACGTGCTAGAGAAGAGGTGAAGGCCTGGTCCCTGCTACCATTGTCTTTATTAAAAAGATCAGCCATTTTCAAAATGGGTTCCATGCCCCGTATGGTATAACAACTCAAAAACTACTCATACGCTATCCCTCCGTCATGGTTCCAACAGGTTAATGCGGTTCTGAATTCCTATGGGGGGAGGGGCTTCCCGCATAGTTCTCCATACTTGTTTTCAGTCCACATATTATGGGATATTGCCGCAGCGGATGTGCAGTCCTACTATGCAGCCCCTCACTTTCAGATTATTAACAACAAGTGGTATAGCTCTCAAGAAGATCCAGCCTATGTCACGGAGCAGTGGGCGATGGGAGACACCTCAGTGCTTGCCTTTCTCTACAGTAGGAGGGAGATGAATTTCCTTCCTCCGGCGACCAGGGTAGTGATCACCATATGGAGACACTCCACCCGAAGGATGGGTTGGTGGAGGAGATTGACACAAGGGACATCGTTGTGGCAAAGCATTTTTCGCCGACAGGTGGCCCAGCTGAGGAGGTTTCAAAAATGGAAAGTCTTAGGCATTTCCACCATAGGCTATGTCATGCGTGGCGCAGTTCTTAAATCATTTCAGGAGCTACAAACTGAATATCAGTTGCACCGTAGCCAGTTCAATAAGTACTTACAGTTGCGGCATGCCGTATTCCCTTACCTGCAAGACCTCCAGGACCGGCTAGAGTTTAGTCCACTGGAAGGCAAATTGTTAATGGGAAATCTAGATAATCTTAAGATTACTAAAATGTATCAATTCGTGGTCAGGACTAGCTTGACTACATTTCCAGCCCTTCGGATGGCATGGGGGAGGGTATTGGAAACACAGACGAAGATGACTAGACAGAGGCGCTGAAAGCCCCCCAGTGGGTGGTAGTATCTTCCCGGTTTTGCCTGATCCAATTAAATGATCTAAACAAGGTATATTATACTAGGTATCATCTATGGCATATAGGACTCATTGGCTCTCCTATGTGTCTTTGCTGTGGGGCAGAGGAGGGTACCTTCCTTCATACGGTCTGGAGTTGTGTGGCATTTACTCGCTTCTGGTGAGGGGTAGCATCCTGTCTTGGAGAGGTATAGATTTGGCCCCTGTCAGCACTATAGTATCGCAAGTAGATGCTGAAATACAACAATATGATCTCGCAGCATTGCGGGCTGAGATGGGGCCTGGCACAGTATCTGAATAGGGTTATTGCGGATGACATGTGGAAGTTGGGAGGGTAGTCGGAAGTCACTGTGCATGGTTTTGTGTTCTAACTGTTCACAGGATTTTCCATTACAAGGTTCTGTACATATATGCGGGCCGACTTGGCCTTGAGATGAGGCAAACACCCAATAAAATGTGTTGTGAAAAAAAGGAAGGTTTGGGCCTGGTATAAGGTCTCTTTTGCCAGGTCGACATGGCAGTTTAAAAACTGCACACACATGCTGCAATGGCAGGATTGAGACATGTGGGTGGCAAACCAGTGCTGCAAGCCCACTAGTAGCATTTAATTTATAGGTCCTGGGGACATGCAGTACCAGTCCCCACTTCTCAGTTGCTAGAGAATTATAAGTAAATTAAATATGCCAATTGGGGATACGCCAATTCTACCATGTTTAGGAGAGGGAACAAGCACTTTAGCACTGGTTAGCAGTGGTAAAGTACACTGAGTCCTAAGGCCAACAAAAACAAATTCTGCAAAAATAAGAAGAGAGGCGGACAAAAACTGGGGCTAACCCTGCAGAAAGGGCCAAGTCCACCACTTACACATGAGCAAACATTTAAACCGACAGTTAGGAATTTTGAAAAGCTGGGCCAATTTGTCAGCTATTACTTGACAAAATCAGTTAGGATTAGTGAGAAGGGACTGCATTCCTGGTTTGATAGGGAGTGTGGGTTAGCCTGCACCTGTTTACATCAAGCCCTCCAAGCTGGCCCTAGAGATATTGCTAAAATAGCCAGCTGTAGGAAAGATTATAAGCTAACTTCGAGGGAAAAGAACATGGAAGACCAGTATCAAGTATGGGATAACCTAGTTACTGCCAGCTTGTTCTGGCATATTGTAAACAAAAACAATGTGTCCAATGATAGCAACTCAACATTAGATACTAGCATAAGCCCTGTTAAATGAGTTGATCACTTCACCCGGCTGTATAGCCTGTGGAGGCCACGAATCAAAACCAGATTCCAGCTGGGTACTGAATTTTCTTTTGAAGAGGTTACTGAGGCAATCAACAGCAGCACCTCGAATAAAGCTCCCAGACCTGATGGAGTCCCTATGGATTTATATAAATAAAATCTGGATCTGTGGGCTTCACTCAGTACAAATGTTATCAATCGGGCATGCAAAATAGCCCTGCCTCAATCGTGGAGAATGGCCATATTTGTCTCAGGTTTTAAAATGGGGGTTCGAAGTAATTCTAGCTTCTATCGGCCAATATCTCTTATAGACTCCAAGGTTAAGATAATTAGAGGGATAATTCTGGAAAGGCTGCTAATTTGGGTGGAAGACAATAGTAATCTTTCTAGACCTCAGTATGGGTTTAGAGCTTGGCTGGGGACAATGAAAAAATGCCTCAACTTGCATTTTATAATTAATAATTACACCACAGCAAAACAAGGGTCAATTTTCCTAGCCGCTATGGACCTCTCCTGTGCCTTTTACAGCATGCTGAGGTCCAAATTGTGGGCTAAGCTGGAGTGTCTGGGCATAGACAAGGACCTTCTGGACTTTTTAAGGGCCCTACATAACGATCTCTACGCTACCATCAGATACGGATCTGGCGGTGGATGCACCGATCCATTCTGAAGAGGCGGGGGGTACATGAAGGGTGTGTTCTTGCCCCAATACTTTTTCTTTCATATGTTAGTGGCATAGAAGAGGCAATGGTGGCTAAGGGAGCAGATATACCAATGATTAAGAATACCCCATCCCTGCCTGTTAAGATGATGCAGTGTTACTTGCCAGAACTCCTAAGGCTTGAAGTTACTAATAGAGGGTTACATTGATTTCATGGCTTTTCTTATCTTGGGGTACCGTTTGATTTACGGGGTTCCTGGTTGGCATATGTAGGTAACCAGGGCAAGACTTTGATTTCTTAATTGTAATGGGTTTATTTCTAGCCTTGCTTCCTTCATCAGTAAGAAGTCTATTGCCCCCTTTTCAGAAATCTATAGGAGGAAATGTCTCCCAGGTTTAAGTTATGGTTCAAGCATCTGGGGGCTATAACAAAAGTGCCTAGCCTCCAAGCAGAGTAAAACAGAGTGTGCAGAGGCCAAGCAGCTCACGTTTTATATTGCATGAGGAACTGGCTTGCAGTACGTGGAGGATCATATGAATTTGGCCCAATTGCTACTGTGGTGCTCTGTGTGGAGCAATCCTCAAGTCTTGCTTAACAGGGACATTATCGAGGACTGCTTGTCTTGCAGCATGGGTCTCCAAATTCCATGGTTGGGTTATGTCAAGCGGTTGTGTTGCTTATTGGGTAGGCCCAATTGCTTTGTTAGACCGGAAGAGTTGATAAAGGATAACAGATTCAAGCTGAAAAAATAGTATTTTGAACTGAGAGAGTGGGAAAGGGAAGCGGGAAAATTAAGTAAAACTCAGAATAAGGATTACATCTTAATCCAAATAACTTCAGGATTTGAGCCATAATTGTAGTCTGTGATTAGCACACGGGACAAGGTTCCCTTAACTAGATTCATGCTTGGGTATATTAGAGGGCTGCTCTGTTTTCCCCTTTGGCAATAATTAGCCTCTTCCATCTTTGTTTGTCCATGCAATGAAAGTTCCCCACAGAGTTTGCTGCATTTTCTGTTTTTCTGTTGATGTTATTCATGTTTTACAAGACGATTTCTAATTCTAGTACTGAAGGGGTTAGGGCCAATTAGATGCAACCAGCTCTATTGTATTTGCAGACGCTAAGTTCACTAATGATTTGTTTTAGTGCTAGTACATTTCTTAACAGCGCTCTTTGTGCTAAGAGTCATATGGTTTTCTGGACCAAAGATGTAATGGGGACGAGGATTTTAATCAATATTTGTACTTTTTTAATGCTATGTCTGATTACCTGCTTTTATTATCATATTTAATGCTCGAATAAAGCTATTGACTGACTGAATGCCCATATTAGATTCTTATTGAATTACAATTTAAGGAAATGTTGAATACGTCATGTTAACATATATAAGAAACATGTATTCATATCAGTGCTGAGGTAGGAAAAAACAAGACATATAAAACTCTAAAGTGAGGTAGCATTAGAGATCAGTGGTACCTGTGTGTGTGTTTGGGATGCATTTAGACACACTCAGGGGCATATTCTCAAGAACGTGTGATAACCATCGCAAATTTAGCTTAACGCAACTTTGCAAATCGCAGTCCATCGCGAGGAAAATAACACCGTCTTAACGTCCAATTCCCAACCCGGCGGCACTATGCGATAGCAGCATGATAACGTGCCAAATGACCGCGTAAAAACCAACGCGACAAACAAAAAATGCGAAACACAAACGCCCAAAAAGTTGCGATGTCGCAAAGCGCGATACCAAAATCAGCGAAAAAAGCGACAGGCCTGCAATACCACACTATAAAAGCAAAAAAAACAATCCAAACTGCGTAGCACCATGGATGCACCCGGACCGAGTGCAGAGGACAAGCCGAACTCCACAAGCCCCATGGAGGACCAGCATGGAACCCCGTGTTCGGGGAAGGGCAAGGAGAAGAGGAAGAGGAAGACGGGGTTCAGTCCGAAGGAAGACCGGATCATCGTCACGGAGGTGATAGAACACCATCAACAACTGTTCGTCACCTCCAGTGCGACACTGGCAACCCAAACGGAAATATGGCAGTCCATCGTCACCAACGTCAATGCAGTCGGAGTGTTGAGGAGGCCAATGGAGGATGTCAAGAGGCGCTGGCATGAAGTGCACAGCCAAACCAAGGAGAAACTCGCCGCCAATAGGAAGGCAGCAACGGCGACTGGAGGTGGGAGTCCTGCGCCACAGGAGGAGCTGGAGGAAATGGTGGCCACAGTCATCAGTGTGGAGACGGTGGCAGGAGTTGGGGGCCTGGACACAGCTCGAAATGACCTTACCCAACAGCAACAGGGTGAGTAACCACCAGGGACTGGGGGACGGGGGGAGATGGGCACAATGGCACACATGCACAATCATGTGTAGCATACTGCACACGCACAATGACTGTGGAACATGTCCCTGATTCCCTTGCAACACTGCAGCACACATACAAACACCAAGTAGGCCCCCGTCCACCATGTGCACATATGGGCCCCCTCCAAATCACCAACGACACAACCGAGTCATGCACATGTGATGAATCCAGAAAAGCAGCGGCTGTGTGAGTCACACTGACCATGCAAGTGACACTGCATGCCCGATAGCATGGCAGCAGCCAAAAAACATGACATGGTGCACGAATCGACATGGAGGTGGCCCAGTGCGGATCACATCCGTAAAGGAGCAGGTCACACTCTGACATATCCACGTGCACCCACAACCCATGCCGTCCAATACACGCAGCAGACGAACAATGCACAAGGCCACAAAATCTGTCCAAGAGCACATATGACTCAAGTCGCAAACATTTCAGCCCCTGAAAAGCACACAATTCAAAAGCACACCCCCTCAAAGGGATAAAGGTACACGAAATCAGAGCTGCAGGGGCAACTCCCCCACAATGCAGCACACACACATAGCAATCACAGAACATCAGCAATGACGGCAATGTGGTACAAAGTGCAACACCTACACCACAGGACAGAGGACACAACAGGTTCCGCTTGTGCGTAGTAACTGTCCACTCACATCTGGCATTGCCTGACACTGTGTGATGATAATGTACGGGTACTACCACACATCCGTCATGTAGTCGAAAATCCCACTGTCTGCCATCAAATAGCCAGCTCCACCAAAACAGTCACAATGTACATTGGCATGCAGTCTGAATGTAAACATCTGCAAAGCGTCAACATACATGGGAAACTCTGTTAACCTGCATCTCCCATTTACATTGCAGAGGGACAATCAACACCTCCTGCAGAGCAGACCACACATCTCATCAGTGATGATGAAGAGGACAACCTGCACATATGTCAAGACACCCTCCAACGGCTAATGGACAGCCTCCGCACCCCATCCCCAGGAGCAGGGCAGGCCAGCTGCCTCGAGGTGACTCCACCACCTGCGCAGACCACACAGCAGGAAACACACACCACCACGGCTGTCTCCCAGGACCCCCACGAACAATACATGGAATTTCAACTTTGTGTGTTGGGTTGCCAGGTGGACTTGGCTGATCAGCTGCGGGTGGGTTTGGAGCTCGTGGCAGCCAAACTGGATGTCATACGTGGGTGTCTGAGTCCCATCAGGGACCACGTACAGTCCCTAACGGACACCCCCTGTCCGCACCATGCTCCACGACAATCCTTGGCTGACCTGGCTGGGGCCATTAATAGGATACAAGAACTGTCTAGTCAGACAGGCACCAGCGATGACAGCACAGAGTTGGCACAGATGCGGAGGACAATGGAGACCATGGAGCAGATGCAGGCTGGAAGTATGGCTGCTACGGCTGAACACCAGCGAGATGTAGCTGGGATCTTCCATGCCCTGCAGTTCATCATCTTGCCATTGCTGCCACTGAGCCAGTCCCAGATAAAAGCAGCAGGAACTTCGACACACACATCTCCGACCCCTGATGTGTCAGTGGCACACAGTGATGCAGCCCCATCACCTTCGCACCCTGATGTGTCAGTGGCACACAGTGATGCAGCCATTACACCGCCACACACACCGGACACACCCGACACAGAAGAAGTATTAGAGGAGTAAGATGTGGATGGTAATTACTGTGTGAGGAAGGAGGCAGTAGCATTCATCACCTCCATATGGCCTGTCCCTGCCTGGCTCTGCCCTATGCATCATGCCCTGGGACAACACCTTCCACTGACCCTTGGAACACTCTGCGACATTCACCCGGACCCCGACACGGACTGCCATATCTCCACTGCTTAACAATTACACAGCAATCCTGCTGCGGACTGCACTTCCCCTCTTCCAAATCACTTTTCAATCCCCAAAGGACTCTGGTTGGCCCACCACTGGGCTTCCATGTTATGTTGGCTTGGATGGCCATGTACAGCTCCCTCTCCGTCATACACCAGAATGTGAATAAAACATTCGAAATCATACAGATGTGTCATGACTATGTTCACTCACGTATGGAAGTATGGCTGGATGTAGGGACAATGATTGCACAAGAAGGTACACCCTGGTAAATGACATCAATGCGCATGTTTATCCCCGAGACACATGGCCAATTGGATGACTGTGAAGGTGAATACAAGCTGTGTCCCCATTGCACATTAACAACAATCTCACAACCCCCCAACAGAGGCACAAGTCCATGTATTGAATAGGGTTGTGTGTAGGAATGACCAAATCGGTAGCAGACCAGAAGTTGTGTCCTACATCACATGTGACAACAGAACTTCACGTCGCATACCTACTCACACACATCTGTGTGGACACATTCTGTTATGATTTATAACATTGCTCAACATGGTCAGAGGTTGGACATCATACTCACATTGCTGAAGACACGCAAGTGCACAGGTCGGCCAGCAACTATCCCAAAACAATGTCTGGCTCACAGAGGTGGAGCTGTCAAAAGGGACCCACCCCCATTGTACATGCATCAGTCAGTTCCTCCCTCTGTAGGGAGATGCTCATTGTGGCACACGAGTGGTCAATCTAATCAACACTCATCACAGTTAGACAGCAGTGGAGTTGCGTAGACTTTATTGGCATGTGCGTGTCAGTACGGACAAGGCAACGGCCACAACAGGCAGGGACATGCTTAAGACACTTACACGCAGCATGGAAACATGTCGAGGTGCAGGAAATGGGTAGGCAAAAATGAACACCAATCATCACGGATGGCAACGGTCTCAGCCCACCTTGCCTTGCTGGACGAGTCATGTGTTGCTTGGCGTCTGGCCATTGCCCCGTGTGAGGGGGCACGACTCACAGCTCATGGGGTCTGCATAGTGCTCTGCCACCCGACTGCACCGACTATCTGCTCTGCTGACAGTGATCAGGTGAAAGGGTCCGACAAGTTCACATGTCGTGCTACATTGCCATGTGTGTACTCTCCCCCCAGCAGTGTGTCCAAATTGGTTACGTTGCCAAAGTAAGCTGTGCTGCTCCGACCATGGAACTGCATCACCTTGCACAGGTGTGTGTTCACACGCGTAGTTCCACGCACATGCATTCAGAGTCCAGACGAAGGCAGACATGTCCTCTGTTGTGGCGGGATATGTGAGCATTCCCCACGTTGCAATAAGGTATTGGGACCTGTGCTGTGGGTGACAATCCGATGTGGCTGCAGGAACGTAGTTACTCGTCCATGAATGCCAGCGCAGCTTCATGTGCAATGTGTTCCAATAGTACGTCGTTGTCGGGTTCAAAGAACACCAGTGTGAGCCAATCCATTAACTGGTCCGGGCAGATGTGCTCAGTCCACGCCGTTTCCCCAATCCGCAACACAGCCCAATAGGGGAGCGCCTCGATGTGGTCACTGCACACGAGGAGTTGTGCAATCTCCCATGCGCAACTGCCAGCACATACGCCAAGGATCAGTGCATCCCATGCACGGCTATCCAGGTGACACTCATGTTCGTGGGCCAACAGGGGGCGCACTGTCAGGTCATAATCCAATTCAGCTACCGTTGCGTTGGATAGGCAGACCTCCATGGGCCACTCGAATGTGCATGATCAACAGTGGAACCAGGGCTGGACGCAGGTGACGTAGGCAAGACGGAAACTCAGACAGAAACTGATTCGCAATGCTGCCATTGGCAGGGATCCCAACAGATGCAGCATTGGTGCACGGTACAGTTCCACGTGACAGGGGTTGTGCATGTGCCCGGGAATGCCTGCCATTGCGTTTGTTGGTCTCGTGGCACCGGCACTCCTCAGACCGGCGGAAGTTCGGTGGACGATATGCCACAGCTCTGGGCAATGAGTCGTATGTGTGTGCAACGTTTGGACGTATGGGTAGTTTTTAACCATGTGTCAAGGGCATCCCTTGCAGGTGTAGGTTGTGCAGGGACAAGTGTGTGTGGGGTGTGGGCACGTTGGTGTTTCATTAGCGCAGTTCATGGTGTGGGAGTTGTCGGAGGCTGGTATGGTATCTCACGCAGGGCGTGCCAGCCGCATTCAGGACCAAGGTCGGGGGAGATGGGGTTATTATAATATGACGAAATCCGTTGACGTAAGCGGAAGTGGACTAGAGGAAGGTTCCGGTTTGTGCTGCGGCGGTCCCAGGATGAAGGGAAAAGAGGAAAAGGAGGTCGGGTCGGGCCCGAAAAAAGCCAGAGCGCGCAGGAGTTGAAAGAGCAAGGCAACCGGCTCTTCGCCACCCGCAAGTACCAAGAGGCGGCTGCCTGTTATGGCAGAGCAATTGTGGGTGAAGTTGTTCGCTGATGTAGAGTGGTACTACGGGGAGTCCTCTAAGTCTATTGGAGGAGTCATGGTTGCCAAGGATTGCGCGACCACAACGGCAGGATTGTTTCAGTTTTTGAAAACACAAATTAGCATGGTGGTGTCATCGCGCACTGGCACATACTTTGTGAAATTAATCTGGCAACAGCTGGCATTCAAGCTTAGTTAACCTCACATTCCAGCCAGTTCCCACAGTGTTGCACAAAATTGCCCATCTCCATGGGCTGTTTGCCCACAGTCCAAACGAACAACAGCACACAAACAGGAGAAGCAGTATAGAAACAAAATGCATTTACTGTCCAATTTTGTATCACAGTTTTTCTACCAGTCCATAAGAAAATATTTTAAGGTTGTACCCATATAAGTAAATTTTTTATTCCGTAGCCAACATCCTGAACATCTGCTGAATTAACAGCCAATGCAAATGCAGACAAGGAGGCACTGCTCGCTCCTGCAGGCAAAACGCCGTGGGATGCGAGGAATGCAGCTGAGGGGGGAGGGGTGGGGGGAGTGTGGCCGAGAGCACATAAAGCGTTTGCCTTGCGGGAGCGAGCAGGGGCACCATCTGGTTGCAAGTTAATTACAAACAGATGGTTTCAAAGCTCGTTCCCGCAAGGGAATCGCCAAACGTGCACGCGTTGCCATTGAAAGCAATGCAAAGCGTGCACGTTTTTGGCCCAAAAAGTGAATCGATTCCTAAAGGTCTCCTCCTATGCAGCGCATGCGCGCTACGTAGGCGAGACCTAAAAATGGCACTAGTCCTAAGAAATATACCTCCTCCATAAAATCGGCTGCCCCCTACCAATTTAGTGACAATGCTTGGAGCAGTTTAAGTCTGATCTGATTTCGCATATAACTGCCCACTTAACAGCCACCCTCGAGACTTGTCTTCAACTTATTTGTGCTTGTCTGGAGAAAATGTAGTTGTTTTTATCTACTAATTTATATGCAGAGGGGGTGAGTGACAACAGTGCTGTCTGCCAGCATAGAACTATAACCTTGGTTTCACCCAATTATCATGAGGTGAAGACAAATAATAATGAGACAATTGAGGGGTCGATTTCAACTATGATTTCCAACTATCCGAACTATATGACCTCCAATGGATCGGCCCCCCTCTCCCCTCAATCTTTTAGTTCGGGAGACTCAATCAGTCTCGCATTTATTTCAGCGAGTTCAGACAGAAGATAGAATATTTCAGTTTGCCATCTGCCAACTAACAACAGTTATTTGGCACTTTCAGGTCTACAGAAGCAGGATTGACTTGGGCATTTAACTGTAGAGGGGTTAGTAACACATCTAGGAAACCATCAATATTAATGCCCCAGCAAACCATTAGTGGATTAAAAGGACCAGCTTGTGTAATTTCTGGGAATAGTGTTATTTCTCAACCTTGTATGCTGATTTCTAACTCTAAGGAGTCTGTAAATCCAAATGGGGGGCTTAGAGAGAACAAAATCTTGAACTGGAACATTGCAGGGATAGCTTGGAAATTAGATATCAACAGTTTGCTGGAATACCTCAAATTACACAACATAATTCTTTCCCATGTAAACATGGGTGGTTGATGAGGTGTTTTGCGGCGGCTATGCATGTTTCACCACACCTGCAAACCCTTCACCAGCAGGACAGGCATTTGCAGGACTGACTGCTTGGTTCAAAACAACATTGGGATATTCTGTGAAGGCAATCATTACTAATTCTGATTTATTTCAAGCCTTCTTGGTGACATGAAATTCTCTGTAAGCACTAATCCAAATTTTGTTCAGCTTTTTGATTTTAACAGACTGCCACATCAGAGTTTCATTTCCCGAGAGTATGAACCTTAATGTGGCATCAACAGGAGATTTTAATACCAAGCTAGGAAGTCATTGCAATATTTTCACCCTGAGTCTTTTCAAGGGACGAAAGAGACCAGCCAGCCCAAGGGATGGATCGTTGAGGAAGTTTGTTGCGCCTCTACATACTTAAATATAACATCTGTAGTGCCGTTGAGTTCTTGGATACCTCCTCACTTAGAACTCCCGCTTCTGACTCTGTAAGGAGTCAGTCGGTGATAAGATTACATTTTTGTTTCTAAGCGTCTCTTGAATTGACTAGTGTTGGGAGGTATTGAACCCAGTGTCCTGAGCAACCATAATGCCCTAGTAATTATTATGGATATCCAGAGTGAGAAAAAAAACGGCCACATTGGTGGACACTAGGCAGTTCACCGCTAAAAACAATAATAAAAGTCTAGTGTGGAGAGGGGCCATGGATTGTGCGTAGGCTCTATTGTACAGATCAATTGCCCCTGGTGAACATCTGTCTTGCTGTATGAAATTGGATTGTTGGTTGACTGGGGTGTGAGCCCCGGTCAAGCAGCAACCACAATCCTCGTCAGGGAGGCACAAGCCAACCCTAAATTTAACTGTGCTCAACCCTTTGGTAGCTTGGCACAGATCAGTCAGAGCTTAACTTAGAGGCAATGTGTAAAGTATTTGTGCAACATTTCAAACATTAATAAAAGTGAAAAACACCACACAAAAAGGATCCCACACCAAGTTAGAGAAATAGAGTGATTTTTAATAAATAAAATAAGACCAAACGCCAAAAATGTGATCAGTACAATCGGAGATATGCAATTTTAAAGATTTGAGTGAAAATAGCGCCAAATAGTACAGAGCGCAAATTGTGGATATCTGGTCACGCCGGATCGGGACCAAGTCACAAATTCATGCCGACTGTGATATAGCGCGGGCCGGCTACAGGGATCCAGTTAGGTCAGATGAACAAAGTACCTTAAATCCTAGCTTGCAGAGCGTTGCGCGGATCCGGGTCGAAGATGCGCAGGGCAGCCGAGGCAATGCGTCGGTTCCGTGATGCAGTGAGACTGTGATGCTGAGTCCGGCATCGTCATCTAGGCTGCCGACGACGAGGGATGCAAAGGTAAGCCCTGAGGATGCCTCGTGCAGTGGTGGTTCCGATGGGCTGCGATTCGGTGCGGGTGTTTGCAACGGGTCTAATCCATGTAGCAGCAGCGATGCATCGGTTCTGCTCGGGTTGCACCGCGCAGCAGAGGAGATTCGTCGGTTCTGCTGGATCACAGAGGGTGGCAGAGCACTTTAAGCCCACTTCCAATGGTCCAGAACTGGGGTGACACCACCTGGCAGGGTAGAATCACATATGGCAGAATCCAGGTGCAGGTTCAAGGTTGTTGGAAGCCTGTTGTGTCATGAGGCTTCAGATCAGGAGACCAGCCAACTAGCCCTTGGAGTCACTCTGGATTTCTGGGTTCAAGAGATGCAGGTCCAGTCCTTCTCACCTAGGCAAGAGGATGGCATGAAGCATATCAGCAAAGTAGAGGAGCAGTCTTTCAGAGCAGCAGTCCAGCAAAGGGGCAGTATTTTCAGCAGCACAGCAGTCCTTCTTTCTGGCAGAGTATCCACAGGTCCAGAAGTGTACTGAAGAGTTGGTATCTGAGGTCCAGTATGTATACCCAGTTATGCCTTAGAAGTGGGGAGAAGCTACCAGAGGCAGGCATTTAAAGTGTACAGGGGTGCTGTCTTTGAGTGGAGACAGAACACAGCCTATTCAAGTGTAAGTGGGGCTGTGTCCAGCTCCTCCCTCCCATCCTGCCAGTAATGGCCGATCCAGCCTTACCTAAGCTCCCTATTGAATGTGGCTGTCCACGAGCAATACAACAAGCCCAACTATCAACTACACCAAGACATGTGACCCAGATACAGGCTGCAGACACCAAATGGCGAAGGCAGGAAAATGCCAACTTTCTAAAAGTGGCATTTTCAAAAAAGTAATTTAAAATCCCACTTCAACATAAGTTAGGATTTTTCATTCCAATTCCAAAGACACCAAACAAGAACTGTTCCCATTTGGAAATTACACTTATTAAATATAATATGGTAACTCCAATGTTATCCTATGGGAGAGGTAGGTTATGCAGTAGTGAAAAACAAATTTAATTTTTTTACTACCAGGACATGTAAAACTTAAAAATATGTGTCCTACTTTTTAATACATTTCATCCTCCCTCTGGGCTATCCAGGGCCTACCCGAGGGGTGTCATATATGTATTAGAAAGAACATTTTGCTGACTAGCTCTTCAGCCAAGCAGAGACCGATGGATAAATTCATTGGCGCCGTAACTCTGGACCCGGGAAGGTCTTCGGGGTCCATTCCAGACAATACGGCGCTGTTGGCAGTCATCACGCAATCTCAGGACATGCTCGATGCTAAAATTGGCGCAGTTGGCTCCAATGTTACCCTGTTGTGTCAGAACCTCTGGAAGGCAGTTCAGAGGATCACAGAGGCTGAGCTTCAGGTGTCAGGTGTGGAGGTCTCGGTGGTGTCTCTTCAGCAGAAAGTTAGTACTCTCACTGTTGTGACTTAAAGAATTGGCTGTGCAAGTGGAAGACGCAGAGAGCCGAGCCATACGCAATAACCTGCATTTTGTGGGTTTCCCAAAGGGTTGTGAGGGTACCTCCATAGACAAATTCTTAGCACAATGGCTCCTATCGATAGTGCCTGCCGAGTCCCTCCCGTCATGTTTCGTGGTAGAGCGATCTCACAGGGCATTGCTGAAGAAACCTCCCCCGGGTGCGAGACCACATGCAGTGATGGCGAGGGTTCTTAATTTTGTCGACTGGAACGTGATCCTTAAATATGAAAGAAGCCAGGATATAATCCTTTTTGAATAAAATTACATCATGATCTTCCCGGATTATAGAATAATAATCCAACAGCAACGTCAACCATTCATAGCGGCGAAGTGACGCTTGCAAGACCTCAACAGACAATATATGCTGCTGTATCCTGCTCGCCTACTAGCCGTCTTCAACTCTCAGACCATGTTCTTTGACACCCCGGAAGACGTCTTTGCATGGACAGATGAGACTTTAAAATCGGAGTCTCATAGTTCGGCGTGCTTGGACTCAGATTCGTCCCTAAGCCACAACCGTAATCATTTCATTAAATCTACAGTCAAGTATTGGAACAGGTCTGGCTCATCCTGGAGGACCACGCGCCGAGATGATGAACTTTAGCGGCCCTATGCTGATCCAGTGTGTCACATTGATGATCTGTCATGCCATGTCTGATTCACCACTATCTGCTGTGCCTAAGTGCTCAAAGCTATGTGTGTAACTGTACTGTGGACTAAGTATATGTGACTGCACCCCTAAAGTAAAATGGGTTAAGTTTCTCTAGAGAGGACATTTAATTGGGTAAGGGACATGGGGGTTCTTTGACGGGGTCTTTTTCATGGCCCCAGTTGGGATCAGGGGATGATAGCTTCCGCAACAGATACCTCTTTGTTCTTGAAGTGTAGGGGAGGGGGAATGGGGATTGTTTAAATGTTCTTTTTGTTATGGTAATGCAAAAACTCGGTGCTCACTCACTCATACTTTCACATGTAGTAGTCCGATACAGGGCCACGCTAGTGGTCGATAGCTGATGTAGATCCCACCGGGCATCTCCATGTTCTTACATGGAATTTCTGGGGGGTTTGGACAAGATAAAGTGGGGTGTGGTTTTGAAGCAAGTTAAAAGACTTCAGGCGGATGTTCTCCTCATACAGGAGATGCATCTCTTGGGCTCCAAGGTCCCGTGCTTGGCCAGGTATGGATATCCACAGACATTCCACTCAGGGTTCATGAGGGGATCACGAGACACTGGTATTCTCATTCACCGTAGAGTGCACTTTAAGGCCACCAGAGTCTGGGTAGATGACCATGGTAGATATGTGCTGGTAATTGGCACACTGTATGGGGTTTCTTACACTTGGCAGTGTCTGTACCCCGCGGCCACTTTGGCAGGCTTTTGTTGACCACATAATAGGCTTATGGGGAGAGCTACCGGGCAGCCTCTCAGTGATAGGGGTCGACTGGAACGATGTGATACAGTCCAAGATTGACAGGCGGCACACTAGGAGAGGTGACAGGGGAGCTCAGGGGTCCAGGTTGGGTGCTCTGGTGTCCGCGCTGGGCGGATGTCTGGAGGGCATACCATCCGACTAACGCGGAATACACATACTACTTGATAGTCCATGGCTCCTAATCTAGGCTGGATTACCAATTGGTACCCACCGGATTCACGCACAGAGTATCTGACATCAACAAACTGCCCAGAGGGCTGTCCGACCACTCCCCAGCGGCTCTCAGGCTTCATGTGGGCATGGAGCGTCCACCTTTCCGATGGCGCCTGTCACCCTGTCATCTCCAGAACCTGACATATAAAGTGCTCGTATACCATTCCATTACAGAATATTTCTCTCTCAGTGCGGAGACGGTGTGTGGGAGGCCATGAAACCCACCCTTCTGGGTGTAGATATTAGTTTCTGCGTGGGTGAACGCAGATACAGATTCCTCACTTTGACGGAGCTTGAGGCGCAAATGCAAACACTTGAAGAACATGGCTGGGAGGAAGGAGGGGGCAGCGCAGAGACAATTAGGTGAGATCCAACAGCAATACCAACAACTGCTCCTAGACGAGACAAAACAAGCATGGCAGGGCTCACAGGGCTGCATATATCAATGGGGTGACAGAGCCAGCAAAACGCTGCACAGGCTTTGCCAGGCCACACACGCAGCCTCCCCGGTACCAGTGGTACAAGGTGCACGGGGTGGGGTGCTGTTGGGCCCTAAGGTGGTGACACAGAGCTTTGCCAGATACTTCGAGGAGCTATAGGCACAGAGAGATACTATGGAAACGGACCACATCATTGATTTCCTCGAGGCTTTGTCCCCCAAATCTCTACCGGATGCTGCGCGTGCACAGCCGGATGAGTTGATTACTGAGGAGGAGCTATCGGTGGCCCTGGACAAAGTTATGACCTGGAAAGACCCCGGGCTTCCCAAGCAAGTTTCTTAAAGCATTTATGGCACACTTAGGGAAACATTTGTTGGGGGCAATACACACAGCGCTTGAGACATCAAGGCTCCCTTCAGATTGGAGACATGCTGAAATTTTTGTATTCCTTAAGCGGGGGCGAAAGCTGGATTTACACTTATCCTACCGTTGGATCTCTCTCTTCAATATTGAGGTTAAACTCTTTGCTAAGACCTTGGTAAATAGGCTGATAAAATATATGTCTGACCTGGTTCACCCTGACCAGGCTGGCTTTATGCCCCACCGGGCTACATCCCATAATATCAGATGGATGTATTCACAATGCCTTGGCGGACCGCCTAGGGCAGCCGGTGGTGGTACTCCTAGCCAATATAGATAAGGCCTTTGACTCCGTTAGTTGGATATATCTCTTTGCATTATTTAAGCACATTAATCTAGGGCCTATGTTCCTTTCATACATTCGACTATTATACACGTCCTCTCTGCTTCGGTCCAGATGGTGGGCATGGTCTCTGCTCCTTTTAAGATATGCCGGGGTACCAGACAGGGGTGCCCACTGTCTCCCCTGCTGTTTGCCCAGGCCATGGAGCCCCTGGTTGCCTGGGTCAGGATTGATGCACAAGTACAGGGATTTGAATGGTCCACAGGGCTGTTTGATAGGATAGTCCTGTATGCAGATGATGTTTTATTCTTTCTTACACATATAGTGTCCACAGGACCACGCATTTTACAAATTATGCAGGTTCTTGGCGAGACCTCAGGGCTATATATGAATGGGGGTAAATCGGTGCTGTTCCCTATAGGTGGAGCGGCTGATGACACAGACTGGGCCTCAGGCTTAACGCTGGCTGTTCATGTTATGTTATGTTAAATCTATTTGCTACAGCGCACAACTCACCCGGGGCATCTTGGCGCTGATGCAGATCAGATCAGGAAACGTACCTGATGGTTCAGAATAAATAGGCTTTGAGTTGTTTCCTACATTTACAATAGTTGGGGGTGGAACGCAAGGGCAGAGGAGGTTTGTTCCAGTACCTTTGGGGCAAGATAAGAGAAAGCCTTTCCCCCGCTGCGTGTTTGGCGGATGCGGGGAACACACAGTAAGGCTTTTTCGCAGGATCTAAGATTGCGACTAGGACAGTAAGCTATTATTTTTTTCTGGAGATATAACGGGCCTTTGCCTTTTAAGGCATTGTACGTAAGGCAACAGATCTTAAAGTAGGAGCGCTTCTTCACTGGCAGCCAGTGTAGTTCCTTCAGCTAGGGAGCTGAGGAAGTGCCAGAAGGGCGATTCAGTATAAGCCTGGCAGTAGTGTTTTGAGCCACCTAGAGCTAGGAGAGCAGTGATTCGCTAGCCTCTGCCAAAAGGGCATTTCCATAGTCCAGTCTGCTTACCACCATGGCCTGGACCAGTGTTCTACGGGCCGTGGTAGGGAGGAAGGGCAAAATTCTGCGCAAAAGGCGCAGATTGTAGTAGCATGAGCTCGTAGTTGCGGCGATCTGCTCTTTCATCGTTAAAGCTTGGTCCAGTTTTATCCCCAAGTTCTTTACTGTATGTTTGGGCACGGAGTAGCACCCAATTGGTGAGGCCACCAGTCATTCGACCAAATAGAGGGGGCTTTGCCAAGCAGCATGATCTCCGTCTTTTCTGCGTTTAGCTGGAGACAGTTCTCGGTCATCCAATTTGAGATTGCTAACATGCCTGATGCAAAACGTTTTTTAGTTGTTATCAGGTCCTGGCCTCGAGTAAACATCAGCTCGGTGTCCTCAGCGTATGATATTATCTCAAAACCAAAGTGCTCTGCAATCCCCGCTAGCGGCGCCATATAGATATTGAACAAAGTGGGGCTCAGATATGAGCCCTGCGGAACACCCTTATCTAAGGTCAGTTTACGTGAGGAATACGGGCCCAGAATGACAATTTGCTGTCTGTCTGTCAGGAAATTCCATTTGAATGCCAGGCCCTGTATACCGATCGCTTGCAGCCTTTCCAAAAGCCTTGAATGGGAGATGGTATCAAAGGCTGAGGAGAGGTCTAATAACACCAGTATCACTGGGTTCCCTGCATCCACCCCCAGTCTCAGAGAATCGGTCACAGCCAGAAGCGCCGTCTCTGTGCTGTACCCTGGGCGAAAGCCAGATTGTGAGGGATCAAGAATATGGTTGAGTTCAAGATAGGATCCCAACTGTTTGTTTATTAGGCCTTCAAGCAGTTTGCCCAGTAGAGGTAACAAGGATATTGGGCGATAATTGCAGAGAGATGTTTGATCCAGAGTAGGTTTTTTTAATATGGGCCGTACACATGCTGCCTTCCACTCTGGCGGAATAATGCCTGTATTAATTGAGCAATTAAAGATCTCTAGGATCACTGGGGCGCAGCAAGTAGCTAGCAGGGACATTATTTTAGTAGGGCAAAGATCCCGGGGAGACCCAGACTTTGCTGAACCCAGGGAACTATGTATTTCCTCTAAAGTGATAGGCTGAAAACTGTCTAGTTATGGAGGGTTGCTTTTGACTGCTCTTCTGTGGAGTTGGTGGTCTCTATGTCCTGAAAGGGGGCAGTATAGAATTTTGAGTAAATGTGAGAATTTTTCTCCTGGAAAAAATTGGCCAGAAAGTCACAGAGGTCCTGGGATTCTGAGGAAGACTGAATGCACTGCTTGTGGGGAGATAAAATCATGTACTATATTAAAAAGGACTTTGGGGGAATTGTCAGCTAGTTCAATTTGGTTAATGATGAAGCTCCACCTAGCAGATTTGATATTATGGTGGTAGCAAGACAGCGCTTGTTTATAGCGCTCCTTATCTTGAGGCTCTTTCCTTCTGCGCCAACACCTCTCTAAGTTCTTGCACTTAGTTTTTTCTAGTTTTAGCTCTGGCGTGAACCACGAAGCTGAGGATCGGTGATATGTGGAACCGTGATTTTTGTAGGGAACGGTTGCGTCCAGCGCCGCCGTTAGGGCATAGTTGAAAGATTTTAGCAATTCTGAAATTCGGTGTTATCATTTGGTGGCTTAGGGAAGAAAGCTTTGCGGAAGGCTTCAGGAGTAAGTTTATGCCAAAGTCTATGGGCATCGCGTCACGGTCTGCTGTTCTTAGTTGTACTAGGGGAGTGAGGGGACTGTACATCAAAAGTGATTAAAAAATGGTCAGTCCATGTAAGGGGGAAAGGGGTCTTACAGTCCAATTGTTCTATGTTGGAAAAAATTAGATCAAGTGAGTGACCAGTTATATGTGTGGGGCCACAGACTTTTTGAGAGAGTCCTAATGTTTCTAGGTCTGTTAGTAGCTTCATAACTTCCAAGTTGGTATGTTCCTCCCCGTGGAAATTAAAGTCGCCTAGGAGGAGAAATGTGCTTGAGGCTAGAACATGCGTGGCTATCTGTTCTACCAATTGCTGACTGAAATTGGCCTTAGGCCCAGGTGGGCGATAAATCAGTTCTCCATTCTAGCTATCCATTGCGGATACTCTTATCTTGAAAATACCTAACTCCATAGAGTCGGTGATGGAGGTTGTAATCCATGTCACATTGATTGTATTTTTGAAAGCTATGGCAATGCCTCCGCCCATTTTTCCCCTCTATCGAGATGGATTAGCTTATAGTTATCTGGGATAGCTAGCGCAATAGTTGGACGGTTGGAGGGGTTTAGCCATGTCTCTGTCAGGAAACAAATATCAGGAGACTGGGAGGTGATTACATCCCATATCTCAGTAGCGTGCTTGGCCAATTACCTTACATTACAAAGAAAACTATTTAGGCCATATTTGGTTGGAGAGGGACTGGGTCCTCTACCCAGGGATATCCCTGTATCCTGGTTACTTTGGAAATGGCAATTATAACAGGCCACGGGCCCTCTAGGGTATGGGAATACAAGTTGGTGCATAAAAGCTGTAATGGTGTGCTAGCCTTATTCTGTGCTCTCAGTAGGTGTAAGGTATCTGCTGAGTAGTGGAGGCGCTGAGTGGTCTTATTTTTTTACCTCAAAAGGTCCAGGGTTTCTGGCTCCTGGCGACGTCCAGGCGCGGACGGCGTGCTTTGGCGTGCCATTGGCGCGCCCGCTGCTCGCGTCCACTGCGCGTCCATCCCGGCATCGGCTTTATGGCCGTGTATGCCGCAACACTAGAGTGCAAACCGCGCTTCACCGGAAGTGGGGCCAGAAGCTTTCTCCGCGCAAACAGCACAAGCTGTGGCGGACCGGAAAGCAATGACTTCAGAATCCCGGTGCAGAGAATCAAGGTGAAACAAGGGCGTCGTCAGTGAAATTAAAAGTTAGCAAGCTAAAAGCAGTGTAGCCTAAAAACATGCCATAAACGCCTTTTGCTCAAATATATACAGCGCGTTAAGCGCAGGTAGTTTAAAGTTTAAAACATGAACTTTTACCAATGCAGACGAATCCTGAGACTAGATCCGCTGTGCGTCCGTCCCGGCATCGGCTTTATGGGTTCAAGTATTTGGGAGTGTTTGTCTCCTGACTTAGCGGTCTCGTGGATCCAAAATATTGCCCCACTGATGGTACGTGCTAGAGAAGAGGTGAAGGCCTGGTCCCTGCTACCATTGTCTTTATTAGGAAGATCAGCCATTTTCAAAATGGGTTCCATGCCCCGTATGGTATAACAACTCAAGAACTACTCATACGCTATCCCTCCGTCATGGTTCCAACAGGTTAATGCGGTTCTGAATTCCTATGGGGGGAGGGGCTTCCCGCATAGTTCTCCATACTTGTTTTCAGTCCACATATTATGGGATATTGCCGCAGCGGATGTGCAGTCCTACTATGCAGCCCCTCACTTTCAGATTATTAACAACTAGTGGTATAGCTCTCAAGAAGATCCAGCCTATGTCACGGAGCAGTGGGCGATGGGAGACACCTCAGTGCTTGCCTTTCTCTACAGTAGGAGGGAGATGAATTTCCTTCCTCCGGCGACCAGGGTAGTGATCACCATATGGAGACACTCCACCCGAAGGATGGGTTGGTGGGGGAGATTGACACAAGGGACATCGTTGTGGCAAAGCATTTTTCTCCGACAGGTGGCCCAGCTGAGGAGGTTTCAAAAATGGAAAGTCTTAGGCATTTCCACCATAGGCTATGTCATGCGTGGCGCAGTTCTTAAATCATTTCAGGAGCTACAAACTGAATATCAGTTGCACCGTAGCCAGTTCAATAAGTACTTACAGTTGCGGCATGCCGTATTCCCTTACCTGCAAGACCTCCAGGACCGGCTAGAGTTTAGTCCACTGGAAGGCAAATTGTTAATGGGAAATCTAGATAATCTTAAGATTACTAAAATGTATCAATTCGTGGTCAGGACTAGCTTGACTACATTTCCAGCCCTTCGGATGGCATGGGGGAGGGTATTGGAAACACAGACGAAGATGACTAGACAGAGGCGCTGAAAGCCCCCCAGTGGGTGGTAGTATCTTCCCGGTTTTGCCTGATCCAATTAAATGATCTAAACAAGGTATATTATACTAGGTATCATCTATGGCATATAGGACTCATTGGCTCTCCTATGTGTCTTTGCTGTGGGGCAGAGGAGGGTACCTTCCTTCATACGGTCTGGAGTTGTGTGGCATTTACTCGCTTCTGGTGAGGGGTAGCATCCTGTCTTGGAGAGGTATAGATTTGGCCCCTGTCAGCATTATAGTATCGCAAGTAGATGCTGAAATACAACAATATGATCTCGCAGCATTGCGGGCTGAGATGGGGCCTGGCACAGTATCTGAATAGGGTTATTGCGGATGACATGTGGAAGTTGGGAGGGTAGTCGGAAGTCACTGTGCATGGTTTTGTGTTCTAACTGTTCACAGGATTTTCCATTACAAGGTTCTGTACATATATGCGGGCCGACTTGGCCTTGAGATGAGGCAAACACCCAATAAAATGTGTTGTGAAAAAAAGGAAGGTTTGGGCCTGGTATAAGGTCTCTTTTGCCAGGTCGACATGGCAGTTTAAAAACTGCACACACATGCTGCAATGGCAGGATTGAGACATGTGGGTGGCAAACCAGTGCTGCAAGCCCACTAGTAGCATTTAATTTATAGGTCCTGGGGACATGCAGTACCAGTCCCCACTTCTCAGTTGCTAGAGAATTATAAGTAAATTAAATATGCCAATTGGGGATACGCCAATTCTACCATGTTTAGGAGAGGGAACAAGCACTTTAGCACTGGTTAGCAGTGGTAAAGTACACGGAGTCCTAAGGCCAACAAAAACAAATTCTGCAAAAATAAGAAGAGAGGCGGACAAAAACTGGGGCTAACCCTGCAGAAAGGGCCAAGTCCACCACTTACACATGAGCAAACATTTAAACCGACAGTTAGGAATTTTGAAAAGCTGGGCCAATTTGTCAGCTATTACTTGACAAAATCAGGATTAGTGAGAAGGGACTGCATTCCTGGTTTGATAGGGAGTGTGGGTTAGCCTGCACCTGTTTACATCAAGCCCTCCAAGCTGGCCCTAGAGATATTGCTAAAATAGCCAGCTGTAGGAAAGATTATAAGCTAACTTCGAGGGAAAAGAACATGGAAGACCAGTATCAAGTATGGGATAACCTAGTTACTGCCAGCTTGTTCTGGCATATTGTAAACAAAAACAATGTGTCCAATGATAGCAACTCAACATTAGATACTAGCATAAGCCCTGTTAAATGAGTTGATCACTTCACCCGGCTGTATAGCCTGAGGAGGCCACGAATCAAAACCAGATTCCAGCTGGGTACTGAATTTTCTTTTGAAGAGGTTACTGAGGCAATCAACAGCAGCACCTCGAATAAAGCTCCCAGACCTGATGGAGTCCCTATGGATTTATATAAATAAAATCTGGATCTGTGGGCTTCACTCAGTACAAATGTTATCAATCGGGCATGCAAAATAGCCCTGCCTCAATCGTGGAGAATGGCCATATTTGTCTCAGGTTTTAAAATGGGGGCTCGAAGTAATTCTAGCTTCTATTGGCCAATATCTCTTATAGACTCCAAGGTTAAGATAATTAGAGGGATAATTCTGGAAAGGCTGCTAATTTGGGTGGAAGACAATAGTAATCTTTCTAGACCTCAGTATGGGTTTAGAGCTTGGCTGGGGATAATGAAAAAATGCCTCAACTTGCATTTTATAATTAATAATTACACCACAGCAAAACAAGGGTCAATTTTCCTAGCCGCTATGGACCTCTCCTGTGCCTTTTACAGCATGCTGAGGTCCAAATTGTGGGCTAAGCTGGAGTGTCTGGGCATAGACAAGGACCTTCTGGACTTTTTAAGGGCCCTACATAACGATCTCTACGCTACCATCAGATACAGATCTGGCGGTGGATGCACCGATCCATTCTGAAGAGGCGGGGGGTACATGAAGGGTGTGTTCTTGCCCCAATACGTTTCTTTCATATGTTAGTGGCATAGAAGAGGCAATGGTGGCTAAGGGAGCAGATATACCAATGATTAAGAATATCCCATCCCTGCCTGTTAAGATGATGCAGTTGTACTTGCCAGAACTCCTAAGGCTTGAAGTTACTAATAGAGGGTTACATTGATTTCATGGCTTTTCTTATCTTGGGGTACCGTTTGATTTACGGGGTTCCTGGTTGGCATATGTAGGTAACCAGGGCAAGACTTTGATTTCTTAATTGTAATGGGTTTATTTCTAGCCTTGCTTCCTTCATCAGTAAGAAGTCTATTGCCCCCTTTTCAGAAATCTATAGGAGGAAATGTCTCCCAGGTTTAAGTTATGGTTCAAGCATCTGGGGGCTATAACAAAAGTGCCTAGCCTCCAAGCAGAGTAAAACAGAGTGTGCAGAGGCCAAGCAGCTCACGTTTTATATTGCATGAGGAACTTGGCTTGCAGTACGTGGAGGATCATATGAATTTGGCCCAATTGCTACTGTGGTGCTCTGTGTGGAGCAATCCTCAAGTCTTGCTTAACAGGGACATTATCGAGGACTGCTTGTCTTGCAGCATGGGTCTCCAAATTCCATGGTTGGGTTATGTCAAGCGGTTGTGTTGCTTATTGGGTAGGCCCAATTGCTTTGTTAGACCGGAAGAGTTGATAAAGGATAACAGATTCAAGCTGAAAAAATTGTATTTTGAACTGAGAGAGTGGGAAAGGGAAGCGGGGAAATTAAGTAAAACTCAGAATAAGGATTACATCTTAATCCAAATAACTTCAGGATTTGAGCCATAATTGTAGTCTGTGATTAGCACACGGGACAAGGTTCCCTTAACTAGATTCATGCTTGGGTATATTAGAGGGCTGCTCTGTTTTCCCCTTTGGCAATAATTAGCCTCTTCCATCTTTGTTTGTCCATGCAATGAAAGTTCCCCACAGAGTTTGCTGCATTTTCTGTTTTTCTGTTGATGTTATTCATGTTTTACAAGACGATTTCTAATTCTAGTACTGAAGGGGTTAGGGCCGATTAGATGCAACCAGCTCTATTGTATTTGCAGACGCTAAGTTCACTAATGATTTGTTTTAGTGCTAGTACATTTCTTAACAGCGCTCTTTGTGCTAAGAGTCATATGGTTTTCTGGACCAAAGATGTAATGGGGACGAGGATTTTAATCAATATTTGTACTTTTTTAATGCTATGTCTGATTACCTGCTTTTATTATCATATTTAATGCTCGAATAAAGCTATTGACTGACTGAATGCCCAAATTAGATTCTTATTGAATTACAATTTAAGGAAATGTTGAATACGTCATGTTAACATATATAAGAAACATGTATTCATATCAGTGCTGAGGTAGGAAAAAACAAGACATATAAAACTCTAAAGTGAGGTAGCATTAGAGATCAGTGGTACCTGTGTGTGTGTGTTTGGGATGCATTTAGACACACTCAGGGGCATATTCTCAAGAACGTGTGATAACCATCGCAAATTTAGCTTAACGCAACTTTGCAAATCGCAGTCCATCGCGAGGAAAATAACACCGTCTTAACGTCTAATTCCCAACCCGGCGGCACCATGCGATAGCAGCATGATAACGCGCCAAATGACCGCGTAAAAACCAACGCGACAAACAAAAAATGCGAAACACGATCGCCCAAAAAGTTGCGATGCCGCAAAGCGCGATACCAAAATCAGCGAAACCAGCGACAGGCCTGCAATACCCACGCGTCATGCGTGAAAATGAACTATAAAAGCAAAAAAAAAAAAAAATCCAAACTGCGTAGCACCATGGATGCACCCGGACCGAGTGCAGAGGACAAGCCGAACTCCACAAGCCCCACGGAGGACCAGCATGGAACCCCGTCTTCGGGGAAGGGCAAGGAGAAGAGGAAGAGGAAGACGGGGTTCAGTCCGCAGGAAGACCGGATCATCGTCACGGAGGTGATAGAACACCATCAACAACTGTTCGTCACCTCCACTGCGGCACTGGCAACCCAAACGGAAATATGGCAGTCCATCGTCACCAACGTCAATGCAGTCGGAGTGTCGAGGAGGCAATGGAGGATGTCAAGAGGCGCTGGCATGAAGTGCACAGCCAAACCAAGGAGAAACTCGCCGCCAACAGGAAGGCAGCAACGGCGACTGGAGGTGGGAGTCCTGCGCCACAGGAGGAGCTGGATGAGCTGGAGGAAATGGTGGCCACAGTCATCAGTGTGGAGACGGTGGCAGGAGTTGGGGGCCTGGACACAGCTCGAAATGACCTTACCCAAGAGCAACAGGGTGAGTAACCACCAGGGACTGGGGGACGGGGGGAGATGGGCACAATGGCACACATGCACAATTATGTGTAGCATACTGCACACGCACAATGACTGTGGAACATGTCCCTGATTCCCTTGCAACACTGCAGCACACATACAAACACCATGTAGGCCCCCGTCCACCATGTGCACATATGGGCCCCCTCCAAATCACCAACGACACAACCGAGTCATGCACATGTGATGAATCCAGAAAAGCAGCGGCTGTGTGAGTCACACTGACCATGCAAGTGACACTGCATGCCCGATAGCATGGCAGCAGCCAAAAAACATGACATGGTGCATGAATCGACATGGAGGTGGCCCAGTGCGGATCACATCCGTAAAGGAGCAGGTCACACTCTGACATATCCACGTGCACCCACAACCCATGCCGTCCAATACACGCAGCAGACGAACAATGCACAAGGCCACAAAATCTGTTCAAGAGCACATATGACTCAAGTCGCAAACATTTCAGCCCCCGAAAAGCACACAATTCAAAGGCACACCCCCTCAAAGGGATAAAGGTACACGAAATCAGAGCTGCAGGGGCAACTCCCCCACAATGCAGCACACACACATAGCAATCACAGAACATCAGCAATGACGGCAATGTGGTACAAAGTGCAACACCTACACCACAGGACAGAGGACACAACAGGTTCCGCTTGTGCGTAGTAACTGTCCACTCACATCTGGCATTGCCTGACACTGTGTGATGATAATGTACGGGTACTACCACACATCCATAATGTAGTCGAAAATCCCACTGTCTGCCATCAAATAGCCAGCTCCACCAAAACAGTCACAATGTACATTGGCATGCAGTCTGAATGTAAACATCTGCAAAGCGTCAACATACATGGGAAACTTTGTTAACCTGCATCTCCCATTTACATTGCAGAGGGACAATCAACACGTCCTGCAGAGCAGACCACACATCTCATCAGTGATGATGAAGAGGACAACCTGCACATATGTCAAGACACCCTCCAACGGCTAATGGACAGACTCCGCACCCCATCCCCAGGAGCAGGGCAGGCCAGCTGCCTCGAGGTGACTCCACCACCTGCGCAGACCACACAGCAGGAAACACACACCACCACGGCTGTCTCCCAGGACCCCCACGAACAATACATGGAATTTCAACTTTGTGTGTTGGTTTGCCAGGTGGACTTGGCTGATCAGCTGCGGGTGGGTTTGGAGCTCGTGGCAGCCAAACTGGATGCCATACGTGGGTGTCTGAGTCCCATCAGGGACCACGTACAGTCCCTAACGGACACCCCCTGTCCGCACCATGCTCCACGACAATCCTTGGCTGACCTGGCTGGGGCCATTAATAGGATACAAGAACTGTCTAGTCAGACAGGCACCAGCGATGACAGCACAGAGTTGGCACAGATGCGGAGGACAATGGAGACCATGGAGCAGATGCAGGCTGGAAGTATGGCTGCCACGGCTGAACACAAGCGAGATGTAGCTGGGATCTTCCATGCCCTGCAGTTCATCATCTTGCCATTGCTGCCACTGAGCCAGTCCCAGATAAATGCAGCGGGAACTTCGACACACACATCTCCGACCCCTGATGTGTCAGTGGCACACAGTGATGCAGCCCCATCACCTTCGCACCCTGATGTGTCAGTGGCACACAGTGATGCAGCCATTACACCGCCACACACACCGGACACACCCGACACAGAAGAAGTATCAGAGGAGTAAGATGTGGATGGTAATTACTGTGTGAGGAAGGAGGCAGTAGCATCCATCACCTCCATATGGCCTGTCCCTGCCTGGCTCTGCCCTATGCATCATGCCCTGGGACAACACCTTCTACTGACCCTTGGAACACTCTGCGACATTCACCCGGACCCCGACACGGACTGCCATATCTCCACTGCTTGACAATTACACAGCAATCCTGCTGCGGACTGCACTTCCCCTCTTCCAAATCACTTTTCAATCCCCAAAGGACTCTGGTTGGCCCACCACTGGGCTTCCATGTTATGTGGGCTTGGATGGCCATGTACAGCTCCCTCTCCGTCATACACCAGAATGTGAATAAAACATTCGAAATCATACAGATGTGTCATGACTATGTTCACTGACGTATGGAAGTATGGCTGGATGTAGGGACAATGATTGCACAAGAAGGTACACCCTGTAAATGACATCAATGCGCATGTTTATCCCCGAGACACATGGCCAATTGGATGACTGTGAAGGTGAATACTAACTGTGTCCCCATTGCACATTAACAACAATCTCACAATCCCCCAACAGAGGCACAAGTCCATGTATTGAATAGGGCTGTGTGTAGGAATGACCAAATCGGTAGCAGGCCAGAAGTTGTGTCCTACATCACATGTGACAACAGAACTTCACGTCGCATACCTACTCACACACATCTGTGTGGACACATTCTGTTATGATTTATAACATTGCTCAACATGGTCAGAGGTTGGACACCATACTCACATTGCTGAAGACACGTAAGTGCACAGGTCGGCCAGCAACTATCCCAAAACAATGTCTGGCTCACAGAGGTGGAGCTGTCAAAAGGGACCCACCCCCATTGTACATGCATCAGTCAGTTCCTCCCTCTGTAGGGACGATGCTCATTGTGGCACACGAGTGGTCAATCTAATCAACACTCATCACAGTTAGACACCAGTGGAGTTGCGTAGACTTTATTGGCATGTGCGTGTCAATACGGACAAGGCAACGGCCACAACAGGCAGGGACATGCTTAAGACACTTACACGCAGCATGGGAACATGTCGAGGTGCAGGAAATGGGGAGGCAAAAATGAACACCAATCATCACGGATGGCAACGGTCTCAGCCCACCTTGCCTTGCTGGGCGAGTCATGTGTTGTTTGGCGTCTGGCCATTGCCCCGTGTGAGGGGGCACGACTCAAAGCTCATGGGGTCTGCATAGTGCTCTGCCACCCGACTGCACCGACTATCTGCTCTGCTGACAGTGATCAGGTGAAAGGGTCCGACAAGTTCACATGTTGTGCTACATTGCCATGTGTGTACTCTCCCCCCAGCAGTGTGTCCGAATTGGTTACGTTGCCAAACTAAGCTGTGCTGCTCCGACCATGGAACTGCATCACCTTGCACAGGTGTGTGTTCACACGCGTAGTTCCACGCACATGCATTCAGAGTCCAGACGAAGGCAGACATGTCCTCTGTTGTGGTGGGATATGTGAGCATTCCCCATGATGCAATAAGGTGTTGGGACCTGTGCTGTGGGTGACAATCCGATGTGGCTGCAGGAACTTAGTTACTCGTCCATGAATGCCAGCGCAGCTTCATGTGCAATGTGTTCCAATAGTACGTCGTTGTCGGGTTCAAGGAACACCAGGGTGAGCCAATCCATTAACTGGTCCGGGCAGATGTGCTCAGTCCACGCCGTTTCCCCAATCCGCAACACAGCCCAATAGGGGAGCGCCTCGATGTGGTCACTGCACACGAGGAGTTGTGCAATCTCCCATGCGCAACTGCCAGCACATACGCCAAGGATCAGTGCATCCCATGCACGGCTATCCAGGTGACACTCATGTTCGTGGGCCAACAGGGGGCACACTGTCAGGTCATAATCCAATTCAGCTACCGTTGCGTTGGATAGGCAGACCTCCATGGGCCACTCGAATGTGCATGATCAACAGTGGAACCAGGGCTGGACGCAGGTGACGTAGGCAAGACGGAAACTCAGACGGAAACTGATTCGCAACGCTGCCATTGGCATGGATCCCAACAGATGCAGCATTGGTGCACGGTACAGTTCCACGTGACAGGGGTTGTGCATGTGCCCGGGAATGCCTGCCATTGTGTTTGTTGGTCTTGTGGCACCGGCACTCCTCAGACCGGCGGAAGTTCGGTGGACGATATGCAACAGCTCTGGGCAATGAGTCGTATGTGTGTGCAACGTTTGGACGTATGGGTAGTTTTTAACCAATGTGTCAAGGGCATCCCTTGCAGGTGTAGGTCGTGGAGGGACAAGTGTGTGTGGGGTGCGGGCACGTTGGTGTTTCATTAGCGCAGTTCATGGTGTGGGAGTTGTCGGAGGCTGGTATGGTATCTCACGCAGGGTGTGCCAGCCGCATTCAGGACCAAGGTCAGGGGTTTGGTTGGCCTTCGGCCTTGTGTGTTGAGACAAAGGAGCTTTCATTCCTGATTTTAGTCTGACTACTGCTTGCATGTCTTAATTGTGATGTGGACTTCGCGCTGACTTTGATGCCAGGCCTTTGATTTGGGGTGCACAGATTTCGAGACACACGCAGCTGTTGGCATGTTTGCATGAGCCAAGGGCCCAATTGGCCTTGCGCTCCTTGTTCAGTCTCTCTCTCTCTTTCTCTCTCTTTCTTTCTCTCTCTCTCTCTTTCTCTCTCTCTCTGTCCTTTGATGAGTGCCTGACACACCTTCTTATCTTGGATGTTGTCTTGCAGGCTGTGAGTCACAGATTGTCCAGGGATGCCCCGCCATGACTCTTCAAAATAGTTGTTTGGTGACAAATTAGAATGTGACATTTTGTTTGGTCTTTCAATGGTGTATGTATGAATCAGGATTTCAGTGCTCACATGTATGTTGATTGTTGCAATTGTGCGACATCAGGCGGGTGCTTTTGTTCATGTTTTCGTGCAGTTGATGTGCTGTGTCTGGGTCCGGGGGAGGCGGGGGGTGCACGGGGTGGGGATGTGGTCCTGGGGGTGGTGGCGGTGGGTGTTGTGGCCCTCTTGGGTGTCTGGCATGCATGTTCAGTGGCTCCATGGCATCTGTTGTTCTTCAGGTGTGGCTTTGGGCTGGGCTCTCTTTTGTGGTGGAGGCTGTCGTCCGACTTTGCACCAGGTCGGAGCAGGTGTTAGTTTCCTGCTGCTAACGCGCCTTATCACATGTTTTGTGATCTTATCGCGGATCTGGCTGGTCGTTGAGAATGTTGAGGAGTGGTGTTGTCGCAGCTTTTTGCACAGGAACGCCTACTCTGCATCTCATTAGCAATAGTTGCCGGGGTCATCTGTGGCGATGTTTTTTGCGGCTGCTATCGCGGGTAAACTGGTGTTATGGGCTGTTAACACCAGCTTGTGAATGGGGCGATGAATTTATCGCAACTTTGGCTGCGATAAAGTGCCGTTAACTCGGTGATAGCTCCTTGAGAATATGCCCCTCAGTGTTTATCACCCTGTCACAATAGATAGTACTGCTGCTTCTGCCATTGCTACATACAATACATTTGAAATAGGGACTATATAAAAAAGGAGTGCATATAACTCTAATCGTTATAAACACTAAAGGAAGGGGGAGGGTTATCCTGTATGTAACTAGAGTGAAAAATATGAGATGTGTGGCTATCTGTGGGAGTAGGGGAAGGGGAGTGTGACATGAGTATGGAGTATAAATGAAGTGGTAAAATAGATGGGTTTAGTTGTCCCTTGGCATGACGTTGGAATTTCCCATTAAGAAGCAGGCCAGGATTCACTTTGGGGAGGACAGATTCTTCAAGGGGGTGAGTCGGAGGCGAGATTCAGGTCTGCTTCAAGTAAGAGCCTTCCCTACCTGATTCCGGAAAACTCTTTCACCCGCCTCATCTCGTCCTGCCCCTTTTTTATTTCAGGTCCCCCATTATGCGTTTTTTCACTCTCAATCCATTGACAGTGTGTGTCACCTCTGCCACATGGCTGCCTCCTCTGCTCAGTTGAAGGTGTATGGAGACCGACCATGTGGTTATCTGTAATAATCAACAACAAAGGTCTGCCTCCTCAGTGAAGTTCCTCTTTCTATTGAGTGGGGCAAGCTACACTCTGGAGACTGGAGCTATATATAGTAAGGCGTCCTGAAAAACTCACACAGTCCCCAGAACCTAGGGTGTAGGTTGTATTTATGTGCGTGCTGGAATAATGAAGTCAGGTGTGATTGAACTCGAGTGAGCACTCCTTCCCTATACTTTTCCATCCTGAGTTTGCCAGAACGGAGGTAGAGATCTGATATAGTCATAGTCATTTCAGTTATTCCCAATTGTTCCCCATTGTTGAGCTGGGAATTCTCACTATGTTGAACAAAGCAGGATTAAAGGGTACATTTAGCCTTTTCATCTCCTGGTTAGATTATCTAATGTGATCAAAGGGGTTGACAGCTAAAGTTAGACCCTGCAAACCATCTTCACATTTCCAAAGCAGAAGTCTAACACAAAGTACAATGCCTCACTATCCAAGAAAAGAGGGGCACATGTCTATGAAATATCAAAGGTCAAAATTTTAAGTTATAGTAATTTTTTCTTTATTAACATTTCATCTTTCATAGAGTCACGTGCTTTTGAATTTAAGAAGCGTGAGTTACATAGGATATGTGAAAGTGTGGGTGAGGCTCTCCAGCAATGCCTAGTCCACTGGTTTCCCCTCAGCACTCTTTAAACAGCAATGCTTGATGATGATGCCTAGAGTTAACCAAGTGGCAGCTTTGCAAGTGCCCACATTGTTCTGCTCCTGAATAAAGTGTCTTTGTTGTCCTCTTTCTTCTGCTGGAATGTGTTACTCTTCCTGTCAGTCTTCTATTAATACTCTTGTAACAAAAAGCAGCACATGCTACACCTGTCCAAAAGCGACACACAACTGGTCTGTGTTTCAAATGCCCTTAATTCTATTCAAATAATAGTGTTGGGCCCTCTTCGGACCCTATTTACGAGAAACTAACGCAGGGTGCCGCAAGTCATTTTGTTGCACCGCGCTGTGTTAGTTTCTAACCACAGGGATGCAACATACTTACAACAATTTGTTGCATCTCTGTGCTTTTCCCTGCGCTGGCGCACAAACTGCTGCCATGCGCTGGCGCAGGCACCCTTGCACCAAGGTGCAAGGATGCCTGCGTCGTGGGGAGATTGTTTTTGGGCAGGAAGGTTAACCTTCATGCACAAAAACAATCAATTGAGGTGATTACATCTTCCAATGCGTGCTGTAGAATGCAGCCCGCATTGAAAGAAGGAAAAAACCGAAGAGAAATGAAAATATTTCTACTCATTGCTCCTCGCTATGCCACCCCTGGGGTGGCATAGCATTCTGACGCATTTCCAGGTTTACAATTGCTTGTAAATCTGGAAATGCATCAGCGGACATGGGTGTTGCGTGGGAAAACCCACAGCAACACCCATGTCACGCCACTAACACGCAAAATGTTGCGTGAAAATGGGGGATATTTACAAGCACACTTAAAGCCACGCAGGGTGGCTTTACGGTTCCTTGTAAATATCACGCAGCACCCCTATCACCCGCCGGTGCGTCACGCAACGTGACGCACCGGTGGCGCAAGGGGCTTGTAAATAGGCCCCTTCATGTCTAAAGTATGTAGCATTTTTATCTACCAAATCCAAGATATTTAAAAATGCATGTGGCTAAGGGTGCAACTTGGTTCTGTTGATATTCTATTGGCACCTTGGATATACATTTGGAACCTTGTTCTATGACATTCGGTATAGGTCTTTGTAATCTAAAGTGTCTAGAGATCTAAGTGACGCATCTAGCTGACAAAGCGTAAAGGCTTCCATTTTACAAACTTCAACTTTGTTTTAGGAAGTAGTTTAAAGAACTGATCAATGAGACTCTGCAGGACCACATTAAGATTCCATTAAGTGGCTCATTTACAATTGGAGAGCACCGACATAACATTATCTGCCTAACAATTATTTGTGAAAACAAAGAAAATGCATTGGGACTTCTGTTTTTGGAACATACTGTCACATGACACATAAACTCTCAGGGAAGAATATCTTGAAGACTGATGGTATATGTAAGCCTGCTGTGAAAGATGATGTTTAGGGTTCTATATGGGCAATCACCTGTCTCTTGAGTCCATGTTCCCCTGACGTTTATAGGCTTTTAGTCTATGATTTTTGTCTTCACATACAAATAACAGTATACTTTGGTCTGTGCAGGAGACTAATTTTTGGGAAAACGTAGAGGAGGCATTTGGAAGAAATACATTATATGGGGTGCCATTTTTACCACCTGGACCTTATCCCAGAATGATAGCCGTAGGTGTGCCCATCAGAAATAGTCTTAGTTTGTGTTGGAGATTATAGGGGTCAAGTTGTCATTTATCATGCATTCTAGGCCTCTGATGATTACTATTTGAGTCTACTGTTTCTCCATTTGAGATCCAAATGTCAATGGATTTATTAACAGTAGTTCCGGACTTGGAAAGTATAAAGCTTTAGCGTAGATCACATTGTAATATGTGAAAGCAGATAATTTTGTCGGTAGGGATGTCAAGGAGGGAAGGATATTTCTAAAGTGGGAAGTGTCAGTAATAAGTTTTCTGCATATAGCAGTGCTTTGGATTCCCAGACCTGGGTACAAATGTCTCTGACCCTCTCTGACTGTCATATAGCCACCACCGGGTTTCCAGTGCCAGCAGCAATAGTAATGAGGAGGGGGGCAGATTTTTCTTGGGCCTCTGTGAATAGAAAATGTTGAGGAAAGGAACGCCCCAAAATTCACTTGTACAGACATGTTGTTGCACAGCTACTTTAACTTTGAAATGTAACCTGTATGCAGTTTTTGTCTATTAAGTATGGAGAAATATTATTCTCACTTAACATTGTAAAAGGTCTTCTCAGCATCCAGGGAGAGGGCTATAGTTTTGTCTGTGGAGTGTTTGCTAAGCCAAACCAAAAGGGATGGCGTCCTGAGTTTATTCCACAATGATTTCAAGGGGACAAATCCCACTTGAATATACATTAATTTTGTGTAAGATCTCCATAGTCTAGGCTATCAAGAAAAATCTACAGCTCTTTTGCTGCATCCTGGACATCATCATGGGAATTACCAGAGTTGAAGAAAAAGCCTCCAATCCAAGTCTAATGCTGTAAGCTGGCAAATACTTTGCATTTTGCTGTAAATTAATGCAAATGGATCCAGGTTGGGAGGTCTCCTTCACCCAGCCATAGAGATTTTCTGTTTCTCAGCTTAAAGCTTCAATCAGATCATTCATCGCACCCAACAAGTGCAGTACGTTGATTTGGAATCGGTTTGAAATAATAAATCCATAGCAGTTGGACTTCAAGGAAAGTGATTAGACATCTTGTTCCCCCTTGCTTTAAAATGTATTCCATGGTAAACATGTTGTCTATCAAAACCTTGATAAATCATCCTTGGATTTTTGGTAGAAATGTTATGCTATGTTATGTTATACCAAACGTATATAGCGCACATTCACCAAACGGTCTCTAGGCGCAGAGGTAAAGAGAGGCAACATCTGGTCAGGTTATTAGCAGTATGCTTGTGTGAATAGCCAAGTTTTAAATAGCTTCCTGAAGTTCATATAATTTGCTGTTAATCTAATTTTAGTCAGGAGTAAGTTTCAGATATGGGGACCAATCACTGAAAATCTTAATCCTCCCAACCTCTTTTGCTTGAATCTCGGAACCTTTAGGAGATTCAATTGAGCAGATCTGGGATTGTGCTTCAGGACGTAGCTCCGGATTCTTGAGGATATAAACTTTGGGCTTTTATTTTGAAGTGATTTAAAAATAATACAGCCTGTTTTAAAGATGGACCATTGAGCCACCGGGAGCCAATGTAACTTCTTCATCAATGGTTTAATATGACAGTGCCTAGGTTGTTGAAAGACCAGTCTGGCTGCTTGATTTTTCTCCATTTGAAGTCTGTGGTTGAGGCCCGTTGGAAGTCCCAGATAGAGGGCATTTTCATAGTCGATTCTTGATAGGGCCAACGCAATCATGATTTGAATGATCGCTTCCATTGAGAAGAATTTCCTAATTTTCCTGAGTTGGAGGAAACATGAGGAAGTTACAGCTCTTATTTGTGATTTCATCGATAGATTCTCATCAATTTGAATACCAAGGCTTTTTAAGGCTTTCTTGGGTATAGGGGGAGATCCCATCTCCGTCTGCAAGTGCCAATAAGAAATGTTCCAGTGGTTGAGCTTGTTATTTGTGATGGCAATATCTGTCTTTTTAGAGTTGAGCTTCAACTGATTTTTGTTCATCCAATCTCTGATAAATAAGATAATGTTTTGGAAGAACTCCATTGATTCCGACGTATCATCAATGGTGAAAATCAGCTGCATGTCGTCAGCGTAGTTATAGATTTTCGCCTTCTTCTGCTGAAGGGTGTGTACGAGAGGGTGAATATAAAGATTAAAAATATGTGGGGATAATGATGATCCCTGTGGTACTCCACAATTCAAGTGGACCTTGGCTGAACAGTAAGGAGAGAGGCGAACCGATTGGGAGCGGTCTTTGAGGAAGGATTTCATCCAATCTAGGGCAGCTCCTTGTAGACCCGCGGCCTCCATTCAGTCGATCAAAATCACGTGATCCACCGTGTCAAAGGCCACGGATAGATCAAGTAGGATCAGTGCCTGAGTGCTGCCTCCATCTGCTTTTTCTCTGCTTTTTCTCTCATGTCATCCACCACCGAGAGAATAACAGATTCAGTTGAGTGAGTGGTGCGGAAACCTGCCTCTAAAAAGGAGCATAAGTGTTGTGCCACATGTGCCTCTAGGAGTTTTGCTAGGTAGGGAAGAAGAGAGATTGGCCTTTAGTTTTTCAACAACAGAGGGAACTTTCCTGGCTTTTTCTGGAGTGGAATTACCACAGCATCTTTAAAAGACTGAGGGACACATCCCTGGATTAAAGATTGATTCAAAAAGGATAAAGCAATTTCTGAAAAAGAAGAGAAGATCATTTTTGGGATCCGTGGGGAGCACGCATCTTTCGGAGATCCAGATTTAACTTTTGTCATTAGTTCCATGAGATGATCTTGGCTAATGATAGGAAAAGTTGAGAGAGGAGTGGGGTTTCTATTTTCGGGAGTAGACTTTATGTCTAATGTTCTGATGGGAATGATATCTTTTATCTCCTTTATTTTACCCACAAAGAAGGAGTTTAAATCATCGCATAATTTTTGTGTGGGAGTGACTGGTAATGTTACTGGATCCGGATTTGGATTTGATAGGTATCTGACAATTTCAAAGATATCTTTCTTTTTTTTTCAGAGTTCATGATTTTGTTTGAAAATGTTTTTAATTTGGCCTGCAAATGAGATTTGTTTTATACTCTTTCATGCTTTGGACAAAAATGTACTTATTTTCAGGCAGATAGGTTTTACGCCATTTCCTTTCTATCCGAAAGCACTGAATATAACATTTATATAAAGATTCTAATACTATTGTGTCCCACGATGGTCAGGGTTCCCTGATGCACTCCCCATCCGGCAAGCAGTGTATATATGTTTATTGTACAATAGTGATCAAGACATGAAAAAATTACTTTGATCTGAATTTATTCTGATTTGTCCCACAGCCAGCACAAAATTGAATGCTGGTGTCATCTCAACTTGAACTTCCCAACTGCACCCTACTTTGCAACAATAAGCTTCTTGAATTGGCTTCATGGGCAGACTGCAAAGAGGGACAAATAGAATATAGGAAATCATTCACCATTGCAAGAGCAAAAGCCATGCCTGATGGTGCCCTTACAAACGTTCTACAGGTGTAGTATGGAGGCCTGCCCAAAGCAGTAGAAGCCGCTGCTTAATAATATTCCACTTGTATTACACCTGGTTACACTGACCGGTGTGTCCCCGCGCTGGAAAACCATCCTCCGGAAGGGGGCCAAGACAAGGAGCAAAAAGGTGCTAAGCAGGAAAAAGTTGTGCACAGGACTCAAAGCTGGAAAAGCCAGGTTTTCAGTTTTTTCCGGAAAATGTTTTCCAAAGGCTCTGCTCAAATAGAGATAGGTAGTGAGTTCCATTTTTTGGCTGACAAGTAGCCGAACGATTGCACACCCATTCTGGCTCTTTGGACTTTAGGAACCTTGACAAGATGGGCTCCGGTTAATCTGAGATGGCGGGCCGAATGATGAGGAATGAGAAGATGATGGAGATAGCTGGGGCCTTTACACTGCAAGCTCCGATGACAATAGTGTAGGGCTTTAAAGAATATAATTTTTTCAACTGGTAACCAATGCAAAGTGTCTAGGGCATTCATAGAAGAAGCTCTTCTAGACAGATTGAGTACCAACCGTGCAGCCGCATTCTGGATGCGCTGCAGCTTGTAGACTGATTTTTTAGCAGCTTCAAGGTACAAAATATTACCGTAATCCAGCTGAGATGTTACGAGGGCATGAACTAAGGTTTTTCTAGCCAATAAAAGGAGAATATCCAAGGTTTTTCTCAGCATTTTAAGGATTCCGAAGCATTTCCCTGTGACCTTCTTAATATGTGTCTCAAAGGAGAGTTTGGGGTCCAACCAGACTCCAAGATTTTTAGTTTCCTCCTTCGGAATAGGAGTGAGGCCCAGAGTCTGAGGCCACCATGCTGAGGACCACGATCAGCACCTCGGTCTTGCTGCCATTCAATTTAAGGCAGTTACAAGTCATCCAGGTGGCAAGGTCGCTCAAACAGGAAGAGAACTGGTTAGCTGCTTTCTCCAAGTTATGGGATAAGGTGACAATCAGTTGTGTGTCGTCCGCATAGGAAACAATGGTGACATTGTGTTTTTCAACAATCCCTGCCAAGGGTCCAATATAAAGATTAAAAAGAGTTGGGCTCAGAATTGAGCACTGTGGGACCCCTTGTGAGAGTGGAATGCTTTCCGAAATATGTGGACGCTACGCAACTTGAAAGCTGAGCTCGTGGAAGAAGGAAGTCATCCATTTTAGGGCTAATCCCTCTATCCCACACGACCCGAGTCTTTGAAGGAGCAGGTTGTGGGAAACCATGTCAAAGGCTGCGCTAAGGTCGAGTAAGACCAAAGCTGCAGTCTGACCCTCATCCCCGCACCTGCGCAGTGTCTCAGTTGCAAGAATCAACGCTGATTCGGTCGAATATGAGGCTGCGAAGGGTGAAATAAGTTGTTCCGGTTGATGTGGGCAACCAATTGAGAATTCATCACTTTCTCTGCTATTTTGGAGAAATATGGCAAGAGCGAGATGGGGTGTAGATTGTCCAGTAAGCCTGGACCAGCTGACGTTTTTTTCTTTAATGGGAGGACGATAGCCTGTTTCCAATTCCGCTGGACCTCACCACAGCGGAAGGATAGCTTCAGAAGTTGCTGAACAAAGGGTAGGATCGCATCGAGACCTTCCCTTTGGACTTTAGGCAATGCTGAGGCCATTGGGGAGCCAGATTTAATACTTAAAGCCACATCTTCCAGCATCGGAGATGAGAACACTGACAGGGTATTACCCTCAAACGGTGAGTTCCAATCTGGGTTAGAGAGAGTGCCATTGCGGGCATCAACTGGGAAGGAATCATAGATTTTGGCTACTTTCTTAGCAAAGAAGTCAGCGATCTGGTTGCAAGACTTTAGAGAGCTGGGGCCACTGTTCTCTCCAATGAAGATAGATATTTGAAGATGGAAAATAGCTCTGTAGATTAGTTTTCCGCTTGCTCTATTCTGTCGGTGTAATAGGCAACTCAGGTTTTTCTCCAGCTGTGGAGTTTTCTATTTCTATCAAGAACTTAGGGATGTTTTTGACAAGAGAAATGCAAATATATTGATTTGGCACATAAGTTATGGTTGCAAGATCAATCAAAATCAGGTGCACAAATTCCTCATAGTCAAGCAGATGCTCTCACAGAGTAGGAAGGAGAATATCTAGGACAGTACCTAAATGCTAATGGTTTTATTAGATCCTTACATTCTCCAGCTTTTTCACTATTATTTTTTACCCACGAAAGGGGATGAGATGAGGACATGTACAGATTACATGGCCCTCGAGACAATTACTGTGAGGAACTGATACTCTTTGTTATTGATCTTGTTTATTAGATCAGAAATTTAAACATATTTACTAAGTTGGATTTAAAAGGAGCTTATCAATTAGTCAGAGTGAGGGGGTGATCAATGGAAAATGGTGTTCTGTGCTAGGTTTGGATTGTTCAAATACCATGTCATGCCTTCTGCACCCGGCAATGCTCCAGCAGCATTTCAGGTTTCACATCAATGAGGTATTGAGAGGTTTCTTGGAAGTGTTTTGAATTGTCTATCTAGATGATATTTTAATCTATTCTACCAATATGCAAACTCGCAGATCACGTGTTAAAGCTGTGCTGCAGCACTTTAGGACACATCACCTTTTTACTAAAATGGATAAATGCCTTATTCACACAACTATGGAGTATTTGGGATGCATCTTTACACCAGAGGTTATCAAGATGGATGAAAAGTAAGTAGATTTCATATTGCAATGCTCTACACCTACTTTAGTAAAGGCAAGACACATTTTTGTGGCTTTGCCAGTTTTTATAGGATGATTACTCATCGGTTTTCTGATATTACTGAAATTGTAAGACCCATTACTAAGATACTGCATAAGGGAGCCAGTCAGTCAATCTTTGTTCAGTTTATCAACCATAAAAGCTAATAAAACAATAAATAATAAACAATAAACTATAAATGATACTAAAATACAAATTAAGATAAAAAATGACCGTCTTCTGGCCCTTAAGGATTGTTTTTAGCAAAGATGATATTACAGCAAAACAATGATATTCAGATAAAAATTGACTGTCGTCTGGCTCTTAAAGATTATTTTTAGAAATGGTATTACAGTAATAATCAAATCCGCGAAGGCCAGGTGTAGGGATCCTTGTTTCGCCCAGGTATAACTTTCGAACAAGTAGGTGCAAATTTAATGACTGTTCAATGATACCAATGCCTTTCCTAGGCCATTTCCAAATCCATTTGGAGTGAAGACCTTGGTCTCCTCTGCCCAATTCTCTAGTTTGGCGAGTAAGATGTGCCCTACAATCTTCACCATAGAATCCAGAAGAGATATCAAACTAAAATAATTTGGCTTTTCTCTGGTACCTTTTTAAAAAGTGGGAAAATTATCAATTTTGGCTATGCACTAGGGGGACCAGACGTGGCCACTGAATTTAGAACATTAGTCAGCAAAGTTGCCCAAAGCTCTATGTTAAAGAAGTAGTCTTTGTTATGTTAACTGAAGTAGATCACATATTTTGTTTTTGGAAAGAACATGTGTCTAGTGCTCTAGATTTGCAACACCCTGCTGTAGAATGTCCCCCAATGTAGAAACTGGTGCATCTTATCATATGATGGAAGGTGTTTTATCCAAGAGAGGTCTAAACACTGGCCAGTTTCATCGAGTACCTTATTATTCTAAAAGGTTTTTACCATGCGTGCTAAATTATACCATCACTCCTAGAGAACTCGGAGGGATTTTGGTATTCTCAGACTATAATTTTGTGATAAATTATATACCAGGTCCAAAGAATTAGAAGGTAGATGCTGTGTGAAGACAAGATCAGTTACAGAATGAAAATCAAGCGAATGAGAATCCAACATTGATTTCGTCTTTAAACAGGCTCTGTGAACTTTCGGTCACACTGATTAATGTTGATTGATTTTTGGTGGAAGACCTACAGAAACTCTATTCTGAGATAAAGAGGTTTGATTATAAGAACAAGAAAACAGGCATGAAAAAGATGGATTGTTGTATTGGGAAAAGCTATGTGTTTACCATCAGATCAGTTAAAACAAGAGGATATTAGTAATCTTCATGATTCCACAGGGGCAAGTTTCCCTGGAATTGCTAAAACTTTGGCAGCAGTAAGATAGTTTTGGTGGCAACGTTTATATGATGATGTTAAAACCTATTTTCAAACATGTTCACCTTGTGCCTTAGTCAACAGTTCACATAGCAAACCAGTGGGATGGATGAGGCCTTTGGTTGTTCTACCTAGACCTTGGCATACAGTGTCAGTGGATTTTATTGTAAAGCTGTCCAAGAGTCAAGGTTGCGTAGTGATTCTAGTGGTTGTGAACCCTTAGAATAAGATGGGTCATTTTATATGTTTGCCTGGTCTACTACATTCAAAGAATTGGCACAGGTATTTTTACAAAAAAAAATTCATTTACAGGACCACACATATTAATTACTGGCAGAGGCTCCCAGTTGATTTAAAGTGTTGCACTCCCTGTGTAAGAGGTTCATCTGTCCAACAATTATCAGTTTCAGACAGACGGACAGACTGACAGATTGAATCAATGTGTTTAACAATACCTAAGATATCTCACTCTAGCGTAAGAGTTTAATTGCAGAGGTCTATGGTATAGAATATCGAGTGGGCAAAATCAAGAAACTTAAAATCCTAGCCAAAATATTGAGGACCAAAATATTGACAGGTGAGCATGTATAGATTTTCTATACCTAAATCAACATCTAGCTACCTCGTTGATATGCACATCATTGAGGTACCTAGATGTGGAGTTACTGAATAGTAGATCTATATTCGTATATGTGGTCTTACCTCCTTGATATTCTGGCTACTATATAAAGGAATCTTAATATTGCTTTCTCACAATTCCAGGCTACAGACGACTGACTCAAGAAACTGACAACAGAGAGCATTCTTCTTTGGGATGTCATCTTTATTTTGTATGTATGGTCATTTCCTCAGATATTTCCTCTGGACCATCCTGTATCAACCTCTGTACCCTCTGCACAAGAACATTTACCTGAGTTAATTAGAACCCAAACATCTGTACAAAAACATTTCTTTAAAAAAAGCTAAAACACTGCTAGGTTTTCTGATGATCAGAAGAGACGTTATGTACCTCAGTATGGTGTAGAGGAGAAAGTGTGGTTGCTTACCAAGAATTTGCATTTGAAAAGGCACTTTACATTACAGCCTAAATTTGTGTGCCTCTTTGTAATTGATCAAATTGTTGGACTCATTTAACATAAGATTGAAACTGCTGCAATCTATGAAGAACAATCAAGTTTTTCAAGTATCTTTGTTAAAGCCATGCCCTGAAAAAATAAGTCCTGCTTCATGTCATTCATGTCCTGCTTCATGTCGTATGCCAACTGAGCTTAATTTAGCTTGCAATATTCAAGCTCCACGACTGTTGCAGGACTTCAATGTAACATATAACGACATCTTGAGAAACCAGGAGTCCCACCAATGAGACGGTGGATTGGGGGTGGTGGCATCATCGCCAGGATATGGGGCTGGAAGGTATTTGGACAAAATATTGAGTTTTACATATCGAGTTATAGAAATATTGGAAACAAATATTGTAATACAAAAATATTGTGATGCAGAAATATCGTAAAAGACGCACAATTGATGGACGGAATGCAGAACAAATCAAAACATTCACCCCCAGTCAAGAGATCTGGGTTAAATCCATCATTCTTTTGCTCACCATGCCACCCCAGTTTAGACCTGGCCATATGCAAATCAGTCTTGACCCTGTGCCTCATGGGAACAGTCCAGCCCGAACTGCCAAGCCAGGTCCTCCCTGGACCGGAAACAAGCATCCTAGGACCGGTTTCGGGGTTTCACCCTCTTCAGCCAGGATAGCTTAATTCCAGTGGCACAGTGAGCCCGGGACCCACGCCTGGGCATACCCGGCGCACTAAGGGCGAGGAAGCAAAAGACACACAATTGATGGACGGAATGCAGAACAAATCAAAACATTCACCCCCAGTCAAGAGATCTGGGTTAAATCCATCATTCTTTTGCTCACCATGCCACCCCAGTTTAGACCTGGCCATATGCAAATCAGTCTTGACCCTGTGCCTCATGGGAACAGTCCAGCCCGAACTGCCAAGCCAGGTCCTCCCTGGACCGGAAACAAGCATCCTAGGACCGGTTTTGGGGTTTCACCCCTCTTCAGCCAGGATAGCTTGATTCCAGTGGCACAGTGAGCGCAGAACCCACGTCTGGGCATACCCGGCGCACTTAGGGCGAGGAAGCAAAAGACACACAATTGATGGACGGAATGCAGAACAAATCAAAACATTCACCCCCAGTCAAGAGATCTGGGTTAAATCCATCATTCTTTTGCTCACCATGCCACCCCAGTTTAGACCTGGCCATATGCAAATCAGTCTTGACCCTGTGCCTCATGGGAACAGTCCAGCCCGAACTGCCAAGCCAGGTCCTCCCTGGACCGGAAACAAGCATCCTAGGACCGGTTTCGGGGTTTCACTCCTCTTCAGCCAGGATAGCTTGATTCCAGTGGCACAGTGAGCCCGGGACCCACGTCTGGGCATACCCGGCGCACTTAGGGCCAGGAAGCAAAAGACACACAATTGATGGACGGAATGCAGATAAAATCAAAACATTCACCCCCAGTCAAGAGATCTGGGTTAAATCCATCATTCTTTTGCTCACCATGCCACCCCAGTTTAGACCTGGCCATATGCAAATCAGTCTTGACCCTGTGCCTCATGGGAACAGTCCAGCCCGAACTGCCAAGCCAGGTCCTCCCTGGACCGGAAACAAGCATCCTAGGACCGGTTTCGGGGTTTCACCCCTCTTCAGCCAGGATAGCTTGATTCCAGTGGCACAGTGAGCCCGGGACCCACGTCTGGACATACCCGGCGCACTTAGGGCGAGGAAGCAAAAGACACACAATTGATGGACGGAATGCAGAACAAATCAAAACATTCACCCCCAGTCAAGAGATCTGGGTTAAATCCATCATTCTCTTGCTCACCATGCCACCCCAGTTTAGACCTGGCCATTTGCAAATCAGTCTTGACCCTATGCCTCATGGGAACAGTCCAGCCCGAACTGCCAAGCCAGGTCCTCCCTGGACCGGAAACAAGCATCCTAGGACCGGTTTCGGGGTTTCACCCCTCTTCAGCCAGGATAGCTTGATTCCAGTGGCACAGTGAGCCCGTTGTCAAGAATATTGATTTTTCAGGTAATATCGTTGTCAAGAATATTGATGTGTTAATATCGTTTTCAATACTAAAGTTGAAAAAAGTGTTTTTTCATTATCTTTGTGTTGTAGTTCATATATTAGTTTTATGTTATTATTGTTTGCATAATTGTTAATAATATTTTTAAATATAGTTTGTAATTTTAAGTGATTTATAATTTTTATAAGTTCATTAGCATTTAAATTGCTAATAGTAATTTATAGTGTTGTAGCAGGTTGCTAGGTTTGTAGGGGTATGGGGAAGTTAATTAAGCATAATTACTTAACAATTCATTATTCATTATTAAATGGATTATTAGCTATGCTAATTGTGTAATAATTATAATTTGTAAGTTATATATTAGGTGCGGGCTGCTGGGTTTGTAGGGGTATAGGGTGGGAAATTAATTGAGTATAATTAACAATTATTTATTATTAATTATTTAATTTATTATCAATTATGTTACTTATGTATTAATTATATATTTTGAGTTATATATTAGATGCGGGTTCCTAGGTATGTAGGGGTACAGGGTGGGAAGTTAATTAAGTATAAGTTAATTAGTAAGTTTCCTTTGTGCTAAATTAAGTGACAGGTGCTAGAAGCTGCTGCACGCTGGGTGCCAACACTGACTGGGTGCCGACGTTTCCCAGCTGCCCCGCCCACAGCAAGAATCGCTGCCTCACTGTTCACCGCCACTTGCTGTCCCGCTTGCTATCCCCCAGTACAACTTGGAGAGCTGTGCTCGGGTCTGGCATTGGTGCTCACAGCCCCCTGTCCCTGGTCGCTGTCGTGCCACTTGGATTGCCGGGAGCCCAGCGGCAAAGAAAAAAAAAAAACATCTGCAGCTGGTGATAGCGCCTGGCCAGGGCATGCCCGCCCCTGTTATTTGTGCAGGTGTAGGCTCTGGTGCATGGAGAGAGGCAAGTGGGGTAAGAGGGGAAAGGCGTGTGGTGGACAGTGAATTTTGGAGAGAAGGAAACCTGGGCATTATGGCCACTCTGGCCCCTCAGAGTCAATCTTGAAGCTGTAAGCGAGCAATGGGCATTGGAAACTCCTAAAACATCTGACCAGTTTTAACTAGGTGCCTGGGGACGTAGGAAGATCTTTAGCGCTCCTCCTGAGGGTTTAGTTGGCAGAGCATGAAAGCGGCCCAGCAAGGTCTGTGGTGCAGCTTGCCCTCCACTGTGTGCTCCCCCGTACCTGAGACTAGACAAACTGTACCACCTTTACCATTTTTTGTAAGCATCCATGCTGACTGTTTATGCAATCAGTACTAAGTTTACTCTCCTGCAGTGAGCAAAGGTGGCCTTGTTTATACAGAGACACCTCTTGATGCTTTGTCGCAGGATTGTGCTTACAAACTCCTATAATTTCTGGGGATCCCTGGTGGCAGACTCTATTGATCTCGGAGGTGGGCTTAAGCAAGCCCTTTTTAATTGTGGTTTGGAGCCTCTATCGCTTATCACTTGCTCTGGTTTCCCTGTGGATGTTTATAACTGTCAGACAGAGCTGAGAAGACAGTCTTTGTCTCTTAAGCCCTCTCCGAGTATAAGGTTACTTTACATCTTTTTGTGAATAAGGTAACAATATGACAGCCTGGAAGCTTCGTTAGGGCAAATTGATTCCTCTAAGGGTATGTAAGAAGATCAAACCCAACCCGCTTAGAAATAAGGCGGCGTACTTAAACCTTATGAAGGGTTCAAACTCGTTTTTATCCTTCTTTCAGAAAGAGAATGTGGCGCATGATCATCTTATCTGTAAATTAGAGGTTCTCTCCGTTTCTACAGCAGTAGGGTCAAATTCAAATATCACTTTTTCTCCCCCTCTATGTTCGACTGCTACAGGTATTGTAAACTCAGTGTGTGGGGAGGACCCCAAATATCATAATGAGGATTTTACATTACCGGATGTGGACATTCGTTTGAGAACTAATTCGCCAAAGGTGATAGGTTCCCTCAGGACCCACTTGGCCTGTCACTGGCAACTGGTTTAAAGCTATTTAGTAGTACGTCATCGGAGCAATCATCAGCAACGCTACAGATTTCAGCAACTCCTGATTTGGAATTGCTTGAAAACCTGTCTTGTAACCTCCTGGGTCAAAATGTGCAAATCTCCAAATCTCTTAAGTGTATGCAGATAATCTTGTCCTCCATTTTAGCCCTTCTAGAAAAAACTGTGAATAACGCGGATCATATCCAAGACATATTGCTGGTGATTCTGAAAGTGCTGATGGATCAGAAGGGTGAGGGGGTGCTCCTGAATCAGTCCTTACAATCAGCAATCAATTGACCATGGATCACAAGCTGGTACACCCAAATGTTTGGGGGCAGATGGCTCTATCCAACCTCTTCAAACAAATGACCAGAGACGCATGCTGGTAAACCCCAAGTTAAGATGCTGCCGGGTTACATCAAGAAGCAGCAGCATGTGGAAAGTCCCACCTACTTTTTGATTTATTCTCCCTGAATCCTGCAGTACCTGGTTCCCCTGTGAAGGTCTCCTGTTCCAGGTCAGAGGCCTTTCCTATTCTTAGGATTAAAGACCAGGCCGAAACAAACTCAGCTGATATCTCGGCGCCTGTTCAGTCAAAAGGAAAATCCAAAAGGAAAATCCAAAAAAAACAGAGACTGTGGAAAAAGAACAAACGGAGAATTTCTAACAAAAGGTTAAAAAAAACTTTGTTTCAGTATTTCGATGACTCTTCTTCGAAGGCTACAGTGGAAAATTCTTCTAATTCTAATAGCAACTATAACATTTTAAAAGCTAATGCAGGCATTCCGCAAAGTAGGATTTACCTTCTATTATAAATCCTCTGGTTAGTAGAGAGATTGATGCAACCGTAGTAGATCCACTGTTTATTAACCCTTTGCCAGTTTATCTTAATCCAATGGCTGAACCCTTTTGTGTTGCACCAAAGGACTATTTGAACTTTAGATGGACAGGCGGAAACAACCCCTCCTTCTCCTCTATCTCTGCAGATAACTCTACATTGGATTTTGTAGCTTTATTTGATATTGATATAATTTTGAATCATTCTTTCTTATTAACTTGTTTTGCAGAGATTGACAATCTGAAGATGAAACAAAGTAGTGACATTTCTCTTGTCTCCCTAGTGCACTCATCATCAGCGATTAAAACAAGGGTCCTGTTCCAATCTAAAACTGTTGCAAATTTGGTTCTATCAAATAGTGATCTCCAATGTAGAAGGATTGATGTAATCCCTGTACTCTGGAAAAACTAAGTGGGTGATTAGGATGGCGGGCGGATCGCCATTGCCAGCCAGGCGGTGGCGATCACGCCCGCAATCTCCACCCGATTTACCCCCGCCATATTATGATGGCGGGGGTACCGCGGCGGACGCAAAGTGCGTCTGCCGCTCTTCCGCCGGTCGGCAATCGTTCCGATTGCCGGCCGGGCGGAGCTGGGGCCTAATATGGTGGCGGTGCCTAGCAGGCACCACCATCCATATTAGGATGTATGGTTTTCAAGGCCTTTCCATGGCGGCAAGGCCGCCATGGTAAGGCTGGTGGGGAATCGCTTTGGGGGCCTGTTGCGGGCCCCTGGGAGGTGGGGGGGTGGGCGGGGGTGGGGGGCTGCACTTGGGGGGTACCTATGGTACCCCCCTACATTGCCATGCACAGGGTGGCAGGCACCGCGCGGTGCCTGCCACGATGTGCATGGCAATGCACAAGATGGTAATTTGGCATTGCTGCGGGTGCTGCTTACAGCAGCACCCGCCGCAATGTCAAATATGCGGAATGCGACCACCAGGGTGGCGGTCAAATCCTAATTAGCAGTGCGGGACCGCCGCACATCTGGCGGCCGGACTAAAGTCCGCCCGCCATCCTAATAATCCCCATAATCTTTAAACAGCAAAATGAATCTCTGAGCCAACCAATTTCTGAGCATTATCACATGCCATTAAAGGTAATCTCTGGTGAAAATGTAAAACTCTTACGGGTCGCCGTAGTGAATGTGGAAGATTTGCAAGGCATCACCGGACTAGTGCTCCTGGGTCCCCCCCATTGTGGAGGATGAGTCAATAAAATGGAATTGGCTGGCCGGTACACTTAATAGTGCCCATGCATCGGGCCCATTATCTAAACCTTGCAATTAGCAATAATTTAAAAGTGGTTTCCTGAAATGCTGCGAGTCTAATAAACAACTTGGAGAAACTGGAATTTTTAAATTGGTTAGAAGCTGACTTAATCTACATCCAGGAACATGGTGCTCCTTGGATTTTCAGTGCAATGGCTACTTTGTAATAAGTTGTAAATCCATTCCATCCAGGAAAAGGCATGTAAAGGGAGGGATAGCTATTCTCCTAATAAATGATGTTGAGTGGGAGTACAATAGTTTAAAAAAATCCTCTAATCTCTTTCAAGCAATAAAAATCTTTCCCAGTGCATGTGAGAGTCTGAGAGTCCCTTTTAAAGCGGTGAATGTTTATATTCTCCCAACCTTAATGTATAATAATTTGTTATGCCATTTTGTTGCCTTCATAGGTAAAGCTATGGATAAAGAGGGTGAACTTCAGGTTATTTTAGTTGGAGACTTAAATTGTAAAGTCTCCAACCACTCTCTTAGCCTATTGTTGGACTTAGAAAAAGAAGAAGCACTACACATTCTGTTGTAGGGATTCTGCACATACACAGAGCTATGCACAGGATAATAGGACCTCGGAGTATAGTGGTGAACCAACCATGCACCTTAGTACCCACAATCCCAATCCGACTAGCTTTAGCGTCTCATTAGCAACGATGCTACCAATGATTAGACAACCCAGAACACGGTCTCTCTCTCTCAGGACTCGCGGGAGCAAGGACACCCTTTCATAACTCACTCATACCTGTCCACAACGTGCGTAATAAGAGACACTGTATAGTTTAAAATGTTTATTTCAACTACCGTGCTCTAAGATGCAGTACACGTGCCAGTACTATCAGCATAATGCATAAGAATAAAACAATGAGCATAGTTACAATTCCATAGAATACAAACGGGGAAAGCATTTCATAAAGCAGTGGATATAGGGCTAAATGACCATACCACCCTCCCCGTGCTATTAGCTAGTTTATTATAAAAATAGAAGACCTCTGGGCATTGTCAGGCGAACCCCCATACCTCAATATCTAGATGCAAGGCTTACATCATCAGACAAGCACAGCTCTTCTCTCTGGAAAGGTTTTTCTCCAAGTGTCTCTAACAGTGAAATCACAATATTAAAAGCTCACAAATTTCTCCAGTGCAGCTGCATTCAGTGTTATGTCTAAGTGCGAGGGGCTGACCAGATCAGCAAGAACAAGGGACATTGTTTTTTGACCTTGTACATGATGTGCAGACGAAACCCAAAGGGAACAGGAGGAAAGGTGAAAGGCAAAAAGGCAGACAGTTCTAAAATAGCCGGGCACAAGCAGAGGCTGGAAAACAAAGGCACAAAGTAACGTGCGCAAAAAAGCATCATGGCAGCCAGGCCCAAGCCAACTTAGCAAGGCAGACCATGAGGCCACAAACCACATGACACCCTCCCCTGGTCAGTCCATTGGTGAAGACATAGGACGAAGACAGAGTTCAAATAGATGGAGCAGAATAGTAGCGGCTATGATGGAATAGTCCCCAATGAAGGACAATGAATGGGAGAGAAAAAAAATGCGGATTAAAAAGCCCAGGGAGGCAGGACGCCGAAAGCGGAGGCCCCTAATCCAATAGAGTGTAAGTGCAGAAAAACGCCACACCTTCCAAGAGGACGTCGTTGGAATCGTCAGAAAAAAGAGACGCCATCCAGTCCAATAAATCAAAACTGCATTCATGTTCCTCGCAAGATGGAGCAGCGAACAGCATTGCGGGACAACTTGCGTGATACTCAATAAAACTTTGTTGTAGGAGAGTCTGAGCAGCCGCCCAGACATCCCATTGTGCCAAAATTCCAAGTGCAGCCGCACGCGCCATGTAGCCAGCACCGGAACAGTCCCGTTCATGGGCCTCTAAGAGACCCATCAACTGGACAAAATCCGGGTGAGACAGAGACGTATTGGAGAGGCAATAATCCAAAGACCATGAGAAAGGACATCGGATGCAAGACATCACAGGTTGCACGCAAGTGAAATACGCAAAGTGAAAAGAAAGTTTATAGGACACACTCAGTGTCGCCAATGGCAGGACGCCGAAGCCGGCGAGGATGCATTCACGGAGCATCCGGAGTAGACCTGGGTCGAGGAGGCCCCCAGGAAGTGCAGCCATTGCGTAGCAAACAGACCAAAAGCAATATACCAGCCGCTAAGGCAAGGATCAACGGAAAGCCGCCAAAGACGCTGGAAAAAATGGAATGAATAAAAGCCGGTATTACACCAAAGATAGTTTGAAAGGAGGTAACAAGGCCAGAGCCCACAACTTTAAAAAAGTGCACAAGACCTTCGGTGCGCGATGCATTAAAAACACAGTGAATCAGTTCACCGAAATGCTGTGGGAGGTTTGTGTTCAAAAGGGCCTGTATTTCACTGTGGGTACTCGCCACCTGGAGAATGAATGTCTCCCGGGCGGATGTGAGCATAACCTCCTGGTTCAATAATAGCGCCTTTATTCTGCTCAATTTATTGAAATCCACCTTCAAAGTCGGAATGGAAGGCCAAATGGAACTATCTACGATGTCGTGCAGGGGAGGAAAAAGTACATTTTTGCAGCAGACAACCCTGTGGGAAACCGTTACAATATAGGGTATGCCGGCCAGCATGCCTCAGCAGTCCTGATTATTCAGAAGGAGATAGCTACCATTTGCAAGCACAGTGAAAGTAGGAGATATAGCAGGAGCAGGAATGCCCTTCAAAACACAAGCAAGATTTGGAGCCGAAACATTACAAGCTCCGTGCAATTTAATGTTTTTGCAAATAAGGGAATGACCCACAGTAGAATCGCATGACTGCCCTGTGAGAAAAACCTCCTTTCCGTCCCTAAGGCATTTATACATGAAAGGCAGGGACCAAAGTTCATGCAGGAAGGCACTGCCCAGGTGTTGAAAACGGCCCACAGGATAATGTTTCATGCATGAACTGAATTCAAATAAAGAAAAAGGCAAGGCGATAACCCCATGAACTAGCCACACTGCAGAATCCAATTCCGCCACAGAGAATGGTAAGGGCTCTATTTTTTCAATATGTAACAGAGTGTATGTTGCATCTTTCATGGACATGAATTGCTGTTTTTCAGTTAAATTAAAAGGCAAGAATAAGACAGAGGTGTTCAAAAAATGCCAAGGAACTTTACCCATTTTAAGTGTTTGCAAAGTCCATGCAAATTGCATCACTGAACGCAATTGATTCTGACCATGATATAACACAGTAACATCATCTTGTACTATATCAACAACAGAGGAAACAATATTCTCTAATGTGTAAATGCGGGAAGACAGGGTATTAATACTATTGTCAACAACAGCAAGCACCTTTTCTAAATTTGCTTGATCTATTTCCCGAAGACGGGAAGCATCTTCAATTTGCGAAAGCTTCCAGAGTTCATTGTAAGTTTCATAAATGAATCTCTTAGGTCGAGGGCCACGAGACCCCAGAACAAAATCGGACAGATCAATGTTGCCTGATAGGAGGGATAAATGTTGTTTAACAGAATCTAAGGAAGAGTGCTGCAACCACTGTTTACACAATTTACCAACAGAATATGTTGTAACAGTACGAGAGTCAGAAAACCTCGGATTCGGTCGATCCTGTTTATAACCAGGATCCGTGTCATGAAAACGCAGTTGGCAGGCATTAGATGCTATAGGCCAAGCCAACCAGGGTGACTGAACAAACGTAGAGACATTAAACGAATTGTTCTGAAACAAAGCTTGCAAATTTGTAAGGGAAATATTGAAGTGCAAGCTCTCGTTGGGAGTGGAAGACAATACGGGAATGGAAGGTGCATTTAATTGTTTGGAAGTAGCCAAACCCCAACATGTTGTTTGATAGATTGTATGATTCAAAAATAAAATTTGGGCCAGGATGAGGCAAGCACGGTGCAAGGCTTCTTTGCCTTGTACCTGCCATGATTTGGAGCCCCAAATAGATTTCAAGTCAATGGTGTCCCGCCAATGTTCGTACCCACCCACAGCTTAGGCGTTCAAAAAAGAACCCGAATACTGTAACTTGGTGTTGGTCAACATGATTTTCTGAGTGGACGAAGTGTTTAATTTAAAATAATAGGACCCAGGGTTCGATCTATCAAAGTCTGTAAAATAAGTAAACTTATTTCTAAGAGTTTGGGAGCTACCTGGCAAAGGGGTCGGACAATGCTCCCATTGGGTGTAATTAAAAGGACCCCGAAGGGTACTTGGTTTATGGAGAAAGTGGTTGCCCCAATGCTGGTAACAATATAAATTGGCATAACTTGCAGAATTCATGTACAAATCTTCAGCATTAAAAGCAGCATAATATTTCAAATCAGTAAATAACGATTCAACTGCATGCACATCCCAATCGTCAGAATGAATATTACTTTTAACGACATCACCCATTGAAACACGGAGGACATTTGGTACATTAATTATCTCGGTTGGTCCATGAATTTGGAAATTTACCGCATCCCATACGATGCCATCAGCGACTGGGAAAGCTGAAATGTTCACAAATGTGTTGTCACGCTTCATGATGTGTGAAGAAGAATGCGGAGCCAAAGTTCCAGCGACACAGTTCACTGCAGAGCGTTCTTGTAAATAGTGACCATTGATGAGTAGGAAAAAAACTGTGACAAAGCCAACGGACATGAACAGAAAAATCAGGAACAGCACCAACCAGATGTATGTCCATGGTGGGATCAAAATTTTTTCACTGAACCAGGATACAAAAACACTGAATCTGGACGGGTTTAGTGCTGAGGTGGAATCCGAGTCAAAGGAATAACGTGTTGGACTCAGTGGCGTTGTTGGTAGGTTAGCCAAGGACTCGGTGGCGGGATAGGTATACTCGGCCTCCTCGTTGCAGGGGCAATCCGGGTAGTCGAGTAAGCGATCAGGCAAATCCACCATCTCAATAGCAACATCAATGACCGTGTGGGCTGGAGGGCCACAAACATTTGTCCGGGACCGCTGGTGTTACACTATTCAGGATTGGCCAGATGTTGTAGCTTGACATTGTCCACTGAGATGTATCTGTTGTCCTTGCGACCAGGAAGCGGTGGTAAGATGACTGTACGAGTACCCTTTAAGCCAAGGACTGGAACCGGTGCACGATAAGATGGGCCAAATTCTTTTTTGTTCTCCACCTTCTCTCGGACGAGGTCTCCAACCTTTGGAAGCCAGCCGGCAACCGGAATCTGCAGCGCAGCGTCTGTGGCTGAAGGTAAATGTTCGATTGCACGTTTGTCTCGGGCTTCTTGTAAGTCCTGTAACATAGTAGAATGGTTATCTACATCAAAGATTGCGGATTGCGCCGCCATGTCTAGACCATCAAGGTCGGGCACAAACATTCGTATGCCAAAGAGCATTTCGTATGGAGTTCGCCCACCCAGAGGTCTTCTAGGGAGATTATTAAGTGCACGTTGTACGGTATACAAGTGGGCCAGCCAGTTCCTGCCAGTACCGAAAACTCTAGCTGTCAAGGATTGCTTTAAGTCACGGTTCATTCGTTCAACAATCGAATTGCCCTCAGGCCGATATGGAGACGAAAATTTCACCCGCACCCCCAGTGACCCCATCGCGTCCTTGTACGCCTTAGAGGCGAACGCCGGACCTTGGTCAGAATGGAAGGTGCCACAGGCAAAAATTCCCACAAAGACACGCAAATCCCTTATGACATTTCGAGCGTCAGCACTCCGTTGTGGCCAAACCCAGATGAAACGTGTGCACGAATCCACTGCAACCAAGATGTACTTATATGCAGTGTCAGAGGAGAAGGGACCGCAGTGATCCAGGTAAACACACCCAAAAGGTCTGTTAGAAATGCAGAGCGGGGTTTGTTGTGGTCGTGTAACCGTGGAAGGCTTGATTTGCTGACAAACGTCACAAGAAAGCACATAAGTACGGGTCTGTTTATATAAACCACGCCACCAGTAACGCTGCTGCAAGATGGAAACCGTCGCAGACACGCCAGCATGAGCCGAAGCCATGCCTTCGTGTGCGGCCGTTATCAAGGAAAGTCTGCGGTCCGTGTTGGGAATCAGCCGATCACCAACGTCTGGAATTCTTACGTAAGGAGCCTGTTCGGGACCTAGTTGATAAGAGTATTTGGAAGGGAAACCCCGTGGGTAATTAGCACCTTCCTTTGTCGCAGCAATAGCTGCCAAAATATCATTATCTATTTTAGTCATGGATCTTGTAACTGCAGCTACTGAGCACGTGGCTACTGCAGATTTGGCAGCTTTGTCTGCCAAACAGTTACCGACAGCGTGTGCGCCCACACGCTGGTGGCCAAGAGTGTGAATCACCTGTGTGAGAGGCAGACGTTGTTTCAGATCTGCCACTCGAACCCAAAGCATTTTATGCCTAATTGTGCTGCCTTTTGCATCTCTATAGTCGTTTTGCGACCAAAAGAATAGATTGTCATTGAAAGACTGAACACAGTAGTAAGAATCGCACACAATAAGAGTGGTCACGTCCGGATTAGCGAACTCAAGTGCTAGCACCAATGCGCGCAGCTCGGCCAATTGTGCAGTACTGTTGCCTAGTGCCTGAGTGTGCACTGCAGTCGATTTGAACTTACCGTTCACCATGGTACCTGCAACAATAGCACATGCCGCGGAATAAGCATGCTTGGAACCCGTGGCCGGTTGTGCCGAACCATCGGTATAGATAATACATTCGTACTCCTCAAGCGGTAGCAAAGACAGAGGAGGAGGATGAGCGAATTCATACTGTAAAAACTCCTGCGTCTGAAGTGAAGAATCAAAGATAAAAGTGACATCCGGAGATGTCAGAGATGTAGCCCATTGTATCCAACGGGGGTGCAAAGCCTTTGAGTTCGGTACACTTGCCTTCGTCACCGCCTCAAGGGCAGGATAGGGTGTTACCACCAAAAGTTTTTCCTGTGCCAGTGCACGTTCTTTTAGAATCGCCATTTGCACTGCAGTCAGAACTTTCTCCACAGAGGAAAAGCGCATTTCTGCGGAAGTGTAAAGATGTGACTTGTATGCGATCGGTACTGTGTCACCTTCGTTAAAGGTTAAGTAAGTGAAACCCAGTGCCCCTGGAACGATTCTAATCACCAGGTTTGTGTGGTTGTCACGAGTCAACAAGAATTTAGATTCAAGTAGATCTGACTGCAAAGACTGCAGTATAGAGGAATGCTCGGGAAGCCAGCATGACTTCGAAAAGTTAGGTTGTATCAAGGCATAAAGTGGCTTGATACGCTGGGCATATTCGGGAATGTAAGTACGCCCGAAGTTTAGAAAACCCAGTAAAGACTGAAGCTTCTTCAGTGTGGTTGGAGGGCACAAGAGTGCGCATTTCTCCTAAAAATGGGGAGCTAAGCCCTTACCTTCATTGTTGAGCTCATAGCCCAAAAACAAAACGGTAAATTCAGCAATGTGAGATTTGGCAAAATTAAATTTGTATCCTAAGACCGCAAATTCAAGAATAATGCGGTCCACTCGGGAAAGATGCGGCCATAATTCGTCGTCCGTCAGATAGATATCGTCGACGTACGAACACGCATCTGGGTCTATGCTGTCCAACAGAGAGACAACACGGGCGGCGAATACACCCGGACTGTTCTTGTAGACCATGGGTGAACGCCGGAATTTGAATTGTTTACCACCGGAAGTGAAAGCGCTCCATTGGCTGCACTCCGGGGACAAGTTGTGCGTGTAAAATCCATTGGATAGGTCAAGTGTTGTTTTATATTTTTTACGAACAAGACTGTCTACAAGCGCAGAACTGTGTGTATTTTGCACCGCAAAGGTCCGACAATGAGAGTTCAAATGTCGGTAATCAAAAATGACGCGCATGTTTCAATTACTCCTTGATATTCTAACTGTGTCAGAATTTCGGAAACAGGACCTTTAGCTTCCCGCTTGATGGGATACTGGGGTTGTGGCTGTGGCAGCGACCGCAAAGGAATATCATGGGGGGGAGAGTCTTCATCCCAGCCCACGTGGTTGCGGTATAACGCCGGAGCCAGGTCACAGCCCACTCAGCTGCGAGAGCCTCCGCTTTGTCCTTGGGGACATGACGAGAAAAGCTCGGAAGGATTACCTCCTCCCCTCTACGCGCAGCAAGTACGAATGGGGGCGGCCAATCCGCCTCTGCCAACAAAATGTCGTAAGACGAGGTCAGATTCTCCCAAAAAATCCCTTTAATAGCACACTGTATGTCACCTTCAATTTGAATGACAATATTATATAGTCTGTCAGGGGGTGCCACTCTGGTGTCTGCTGTCTCGACAGTAATGAATGTGTCAGTTGCTGTCGCCTCCACATGAGGACGTAGTGCCTCCCGCACTATGGTAACTTCCGCGGCGCTGTCTAGGAGCGTCACTGCCCACGTCCAATTCAGGAGTCTCGTTCTCACCGTCTGTGGCATACCTCGCTGTTACAGCTGCAACTTTCTTCTTCTGAAACTGTGGGCGAGAACGTGGAAATTCGTCTGGTTTCCCTCGGACTTGTTGTCGAGGTTGGTCTCGTCCCTGTGGAGCCTCTCGACCCCTTCCACTATCCTGGCGTTCTCCTCCACCTGTCTGGGAGGTCGTTGGTGCCTGTGAAGAACGAGGAGAACGCGAATCAGGGACTTGAAATCTCTCTGGAGATTTAATTCTCGCCCTATCGCGCAAATCATAAGTGCGTTCAGAAGATACGGAAACCGGGGAAGCGCCTCGCGACCCTGGTTTTTTCTGTTGCTTTTCCTGTTTTTTCAACCTCCAGTTCTTTTTAGTAAAGAACAGTCTCTCATCTTTTTCAGACTGAGTTTTTTGTTGTGGCTGTGTTTGAGTTTGCGTTTTAGCAAAAGGCTTAATTCCCAGGCTATTGCGGCCAATGGTTTTATAGGCTTGTGCAATAATTTTCGGTAATTCGCGTGGCCTGTCCGGTTCCGGGACTAAAGCCAAAGCATTAGCTACTTGAAAGTTAACTGCATCGCCCTTGACATTCGCAAGGATCAAATCAGCTACTACATTGAACACTCCCACCAGTCTCATCCCTAATTCCACAACCGCTTCAGGGCCATGCTCATCCTGCACGCGTTTAATTACAGAGGGGAGAACGGTCATGGAAGGAGTGCCGAAACACTTCGCATATACTGCTGCGAATACCTTACCCCAGTTGTTGCATTCTGTCAACTCGGGAATTAAGTCTTTTGGCAAACTGATCGTCAAAATCCTGTGTTTTTCCACAGGAGAAGTATTTGGAAAAACTGCCTCGAGCTGGTCAAATTTTTCTGCAAGCCAATAAGGCAAATCGTCCTTATTTTGTGGGCGCTTGCCCATCACCAAATAAACCATGACGGGACTTATGGTTACACCGCCCGGTCCAGCTGGATGCACCGCAACTCCAGGAGGGGCTCCCTGAACGTTGCCTGTAACATACTGTACTAAGGCTCTATGCACACGTATCAAAGACGTATGCAATTCACGCAGTTCAGCAACTGCTAGCATCATATAACGCGGATGTGGGGTATACCCGGCCAAAACTGGCCAAGTGGCCCCATCTATAGATAGGAGGCCTAAACGAACCGGTGTGACCAGATGTGGGAGGGCGCCATTAAACCAAATACGGTGTTGCCAGGCCGTAAGTGGTACTTCAAGTGCCTGATAAGGCCGATAAGCAACGGGTAAGGCAGTGAGAGCGTACTCATGGAACAAATCATCCGTTCGATCCACCGCCGGAAAAGTGACCCAAGAGTAAAACACCTCAAAGTGGTGAGCCGGGTCAGCTTGCACCACAAAGATGAGTGCGACACCTGCGTCTGGCACTCCATAAGCCAATAAATGAGCCCGGAGCGCAGCACGGCTATGTGCCAGGATATTTACATTCACAGCCATTAGGACCAGGAATGTTCGACAACCTAATATGAGGCAGCACAATATAGGGTTTACTTAAACACCTTTTAACAACTTCAAGCTTGAAAGAACCTATAAAAACGTCAATATAGGAGGTATCACCCTCACACACGCTTCCGGAAGCGTCTGCGAAGGGGGTTGTGGACAAGCACAAGTATTACTCAAGTGTCTCGCAGATAAGCAGCCCACTACATTGGTGGCGCCATGTTGTAGGGATTCTGCACATACACAGAGCTATGCACAGGATAATAGGACCTCGGAGTATAGTGGTGAACCAACCATGCACCTTAGTACCCACAATCCCAATCCGACTAGCTTTAGCGTCTCATTAGCAACGATGCTACCAATGATTAGACAACCCAGAACACGGTCTCTCTCTCTCAGGACTCGCGGGAGCAAGGACACCCTTTCATAACTCACTCATACCTGTCCACAACGTGCGTAATAAGAGACACTGTATAGTTTAAAATGTTTATTTCAACTACCGTGCTCTAAGATGCAGTACACGTGCCAGTACTATCAGCATAATGCATAAGAATAAAACAATGAGCATAGTTACAATTCCATAGAATACAAACGGGAAAGCATTTCATAAAGCAGTGGATATAGGGCTAAATGACCATACCACCCTCCCGTGCTATTAGCTAGTTTATTATAAAAATAGAAGACCTCTGGGCATTGTCAGGCGAACCCCATACCTCAATATCTAGATGCAAGGCTTACATCATCAGACAAGCACAGCTCTTCTCTCTGGAAAGGGTTTTCTCCAAGTGTCTCTAACAGTGAAATCACAATATTAAAAGCACACAAATTTCTCCAGTGCAGCTGCATTCAGTGTTATGTCTAAGTGCGAGGGGCTGACCAGATCAGCAAGAGGGGAGAGGAGTTGGCCTAACGGCTAGGGCGTTCGACCTCGGACCTGGGGAACTGGGTTCGAGTCTCGGTAATGACGCTGAACATCCTGTGATTCTGGGCAAATCACTTAATCTCCCCGTGCCTAACAAAAATGAATGTGTGTCCTCATGTAACGTAACTGGTGCTTTGTAAAGCGCTCTGATACACGGTTGCGGGTCAAGTTCGCGCTATATAAAACTCTGCAAAAAAAAGAACAAGGGACATTGTTTTTCGACCTTGTACATGATGTGCAGACGAAACCCAAAGGGAACAGGAGGAAAGGTGAAAGGCAAAAAGGCAGACAGTTCTAAAATAGCTGGGCACAAGCAGAGGCTGGAAAAACAAAGGCACAAAGTAACGTGCGCAAAAATGCATCATGGCAGCCAGGCCCAAGCCAACTTAGCAAGGCAGACCATGAGGCCACAAACCACATGACAATTCCACCATTACTTTTCTGGCCAAAATTGAGAACAGATAAGAGAGGACAATTACTCCTTGGCCAATTGAGAAATAATTATTGTGTGAGTGTGAATGGAAGATTTACTAAAGATTCTGCTGTCCGATAGACCCATAAATCTCTGCTGGGATATTCTATTATTGATTATCTTATTGTATCTTACTCTATTTTCTACCTTTAACAGACTGAAAATTGTAGACTTCCTGCTTAGTGATCATAGACTCATAGTCTTTTACCTAGAGATCAGTATGTCCTCTGTAGGGTCATGGAATATTAATGGACCCAATTCAAAGACAATTCTGGTAGGACACAATGGTCCATCATTAAGGCCCAGATGTATGACCGTTTTTTGCGGTCGCAAAAGTGAAATCAACCCATTGCGACTGCAAAAAACGGTGGTAGTATGTACAAGTCACTGACTCGCAAAATAGCATTTTCGACTCGCTATTAGGAAGGGGCGTGCCAAGGGCATCCCTTCCTAAAAGTGACTAACACCAATGTACTATGTTTTGCGACCACATTTGCGGTCGCAAAACACTCGCAGTTTACCACCTACTTCAAGTAGGTGGTAAACCACTCGCAAATCGGAAGGGGTCCCCAGTAGAACCCTTCCTCTTTGTGAATGGGTGCGAAAATATTTTTTAAGAGCAGGCAGTGGTCCCAGGGACCACTGCCTCCCCTTAAAAAATTAAACTGAAAAGTTTAATTTTTTTCTTTTTTAAATGCATCCCGTTTTCCTTTAAGGAGAACGGACTGCATTTAAAAAAAAAAACTGCTTTATTGAAAAAGCAGTCACAGACATGGTGGTCTGCTGACCCCAGCAGGCCACCATCCCTGTGAGTGCTAGCCATTCCCAATGGGGCTGCAAATTGGGGTTGCCTCATGAATATTGATGAGGCATGCAATTTGCGACCACCACTGGGAATCGCAACCAGTGTCTGAGACACTGTTGTACATACAGTTTAGCGAGTCGCAAATTGCGAGTCGCAATTCTGCGCAATTTGCGACTCGCTAAACTGAATGGTCATACATCTGGCCCCAAGATCTTTAATTTAAAAGGGCTGTTGGAGAGGGCATATATGAGTTAGGCCTCTGGAAAGAGGACGTTCTCAGCTTCTTTTCCCAATTCACAAAGCAGATCTTCAATGATGATCATCAGATGTATTCCAAGTCTTCATATAAACCATTATGTTTGTCACTCCTTTCCTTGAATAAGGAAATAGATTCTTTAAGATGCTGTATGTTTTCTTTTCAAAGGAAAGAGATAGACCTGTATCTCTATTGAAGAGGAAAAGAAGCCGATTGAAGGCTGGTATAAAAACACAAACCATAGATCAGAGGTGGAATGGCTTAAGAGAAGCAGCATATAACAAAAATGTAAGAAGATTCTGGGAGATTATTGCCGACTGCTGTGGGTCCAGATTGAGGTCCTACCCTTCCCCTAACCTCAGGGATGTATGGGTTAGGTTTATTTCAGTTCTATATGCCGAGAATCCAGAAGTTAAAATTCAAATTGAAGATCTCTCTGCTGGCCCTGAGCTGGTAACAGCTAGTTGAGGTACTCCTTCTGTGGGTGAGATCTAGACTTCGATCCGCGCAATACAGTTTTGTGGTGCAATGGGACCAGAGGAAGTAATGATATTGGTTATAAAAAAAGAGGTTACACTCTCTGCAACAATACTATTTCCGGTCTTCGAATATTGTTATATTAATGTTACAGTGCCCCCTTAGTGGTCCCAGAAGTGTCATCATTCCACTTTATAAAAAGGGTGACAGAAATTTGCCCGCTAACTACAGCCAAATTGCTGTGTTAGATGCGCTAGGAAAGGTCTGCACTAGGTGTTTATTGGGCCATCTTAATACCTGGGTAGAGAGCAATATGGTCATTCCATTAGAACAAATTAGGAATAAACACGGTACTTTAGATAATATTGCAGCCTTGCAGCTCATCAACGAAAAATATGTGACCATCAGGACCTGCTCCGTATATGCAGCACTTATCGACTTTTCCACAGCCTTTGATAAAGTCGATTGTCCAGCCCTGTGGAAAACGTTATTTAATCTTGGCACGCCAGGGACCCTACTGCATTTAATTATTGTCCTGCACTCCTCAATCTGGTGTCAAGTCTCGATAGGCGGAGATCGGAGCTTATCTATGGGTTTTCCGACAAAAAATGGTCTGAAGCAGGGATGTTTACTCGCACCATTGTTATTTTCCTTGTATATATTTGATTTGCTGAGTTTCATTTTGAAAGGTTCGTACTTTCCGCCAAGTATTGGGGGTAGCTCACTAACTTCCATACTATACGCAGATGACATTGTAATTCTTAATTTAAGCTCCAAAATTTAAATGGCTGCTTGGCGGCATCACACTAATATGTGGACCTGCACTATCTGAAAAGTAACTCCCCAAAAATTAAAGTCTTATGTTTTCAGGTGAAGTAAGCATGCAAACTCTCTAATTATTAGTGGCACTTGTGTTCACAAAAACTGGAAAGGATTAGAACCTATACTATTTTAGGGATAATTATGTCCAGTACTTTAAATGATTCAGATCACATCTCCAATAGTGTTGGTAAAGCGCAATCACAGGCCAAGGGGTTGGGCGCATTTTACAATGCTGTGGGCAGAAGACATTTTTCCTATCTCTTATCTGTGTACCAGGTTAAGATCCCACCCACTCTATTTTATGTGGTGGAGTTAATCAATGTGGCAAGATGTTTTTTTTTTTTAAATAAGACCCAAGGCCAAATATTAAGGAGATTACCTTCATGTTATACTCTAGCGACTTCTGCTGCCCTAAGACTGGAATTTGAAATTAAAGTTCATTTGCAGAAGGCTTGGCGGGAGTGGTACAGTGGGCTTTTATATAAGTTATATATTAGGTGCGGGCTGCTGGGTTTGCAGGGGTAAAGGGTGGAAAGGAAATTAAGCAATAATGAACAATTAATTATTAATGCATTATTAACTATTTAATTGATTATTAATTATGTAAATTGTGTAATAATTATATTTTTTAGTTATATATTCAGTGCAGGTTGTATAGGGTGGGAAGTTAATTAAGTAATAAATAAATATCAATTATTTTCAATTGATGATTATTAAAATGTATAATAATTGTTTTTTTATTTTTATAGGTCTAATTTTTTCGGTTAATTAATAATGTTCATATTAGGAGTTTTATTTTTGTTGCAAATAATAAGGTTATTTAAATATGTTATGTTTTTAAAGTGAAATACTTTACCTACTGTTGCACAGACTGGAGTGTGAATAGTAAATTTAACCCCTCCGAAGTCCAATGTTTTCCCTACTGATGCACAGACTGGAGTAAGAATAGTAAATAATACTCCTCCCAAGTTCAATGCTTTCCCTACTGTTGCACAGACTGAAGTGGGAATAGTAAATTTTACCCCTCTGAAGTCCAACGCTTTCCCTACTATTGCACAGGCTGGAGAATGAATATTAAATCTTACCCGTCTGAAGTCCAACGCTTTCCCTACAGTTGCACAGACTGTGGTGGAAATTGTATATCTATTATTCCCAGACTTAAATACTTTTCCTAATATGGTTCAAATATATGTATTATTATTATTTGTTTAATTTGGTAACTATTTGTGTGTGTGTATATATATATATAAAGAATGGAAAGAACAAAACCTATTGAGCTGGGATGAGTACAAATTTATAAAACAAGAAAATCTGGTATTCTACATGATACCTAAGGCCCACAAGGACATTTTAAATCCACCTGGTAGACCGATTATTTCTTCCTGTAACAGCTTGTTTGAAAATACTTCTAAATATATTGATTTTTTTCTCAATCCTATCGTAAAGACGCTCCCATCATCCATAAGAGACTCTGCTGACTTTCTTAAACATATCTATGATGTAAGATGGGATGCTAATATGGTACTGGTAACTCTAGACATTTCAACACTCTACACAAGTATAAAGCATTCAGATGACTTGAGAGCTTCCCAGTACTTTTTAAAAACAGGACCAATAAGATTTGCTGCACAGAATGACATGTTGGTTGAAATGATGGAATGGTGCCTTACTAAGAACATTTTTATGTTCGGCAACAAGTTGTTCCAACAGGAGCAGGGGACGGCAATGGGCACCTGCTTCGCCCCCAGTTATGCTAATTTACATCTTGGCTGGTGGGAGGAGCGGGTGCTCGGAGGGCCAGAATTGGAACACTGGGCAGAGAATGTCTTGGTTTGGCTACGATTCATCGATGATGTTTTTGTGCTGTGGCAGGGCACAGAAGCAGATATTGAGCTATTCATTGATGATTTAAATAAGAATTTGCTAAACTTGAATTTTGTGGGACACCTTAGCAAAAATACTATCGATTTTCTAGATGTCAGAGTGGTGGTGAGAGGAGAGAGGCTGGAAACTACGGTTTTTAGAAAGCAAACGGCTGGAAACAATACTCCACGCGGCTAGTTCACACCCAGCCCCCTTATCAGAAGCATTCCAGTTGGCGAATTTTATAGGGCACGAAGAACTAGTAGTACCATGGAAGATTATTTAAGTGTGGAGAAAGAAATGACGACTAGGTTTTTACAGAGAGGCTATACAACTAAAATTTTGAAAATGCCTCTAAAAAGCTAGGAAGTTAACAAGAGAAAAACTGTTATTTGAGCCATCTAAAACTGCTGTGAAGAAGAACAAATTGAGTCAGGAAGATAATACTCACAGGTTTATAACAACATATAACACGAAACATGAAGAAATGAGGTTAATTTTAAAAAAGCACTGGCACTTTATTAAATGTGGCCCTGTAATAGGAACACAAGTTAAAAAGTATCCAGAAATAACCTATAAAAAAATCGAAGTCCTTGAGGGACAATATGGTGACCAGTGAATACAGCGAAAGATCTGGTAGACGAACTTGGCTACAGCAAAAAGAAGGTTTTAAAAAATGTTTAAAATGCAAAGCCTGCCTGAATGGGGAAAATCTATCTATTTTTAAAACGGTTTTTAACAAAACTATAAGAATACGAGGATTTTTAACCTGTAAGTCAAGTTATGTAGTCTACATCTTGAGGTGCCCATGTGAAAAAACATATGTGGGTAGTACTACTTTACCAGTCCATAAAAGGATCCTGCAACACAGGAGAGCAATAAGTAATAACGATCGTAGCTATCCTGTGGCTAGACATTTTGAGAAACAACATCAAAGTGATCCCACTTTACTACGTTATAGCTGTATAGCCGAAATACCTGAAAAGAAAAGAGGAGGCAATAGAGAGAGAGAGAACTAAGGAAATTGGAAACCTTTTATATCTTAGAATTAGACAGCAAAGAGCCGAAAGGACTCAATGTGGACGAGAATTTGTTCACATGTCTTTATTAAATAAAGCTGTACAAAACTGCACACTCAAGGAAGCCAACTTTTAGTTGTTTTAAACATACATAAAAAAATCTTTTAGAATGAGGATTTTAGCACTAGCACTTTAACAATTAATGTACAGCACTCGCACTTCAATGATTTTTAGGTATGAAAGCAATACATTAATTAGTCACTAGCACTTTAGATATGCGAGGTATAAAGATGAGGGTTATTTATTTTAAATCATGGTTTTATAAATTAAGGCAGCGCAATGACCATCTAGCACTATGCACTTTATTGAGATTGGGATTTGACACTTGTCTCTTCCCACCCCAATTTGTAAAAATGTGTTATTTCCCATTCCTGAAGTTCTCAGATATATAAATGCAGAGAATGTAAGTTGTATTATAAATAATGGAAAACCAAATAGAATAAATACTTCCACTATGTGCAATAGAAATGTTTTTCAAATTTGAAGCATTAAGGCACTTTTTGTTGGGGGGAAAGGGAACTGTCTGGTTTCTATTTTTCAAACTTGAGGTTTTAAAAACTGCTATTTAGGATGCTACATTTATATTGCAATATTGTATTTTATCATTTGCAATTTACACATAGGATATGATCAGGAATAGATCTTTGTGTAAAATGGCAATTACCAATAGAGGAATGTGCAAGTGGTGACATTTGTGAGTAATATATAACAAAACAAACATGTTTCAAGATGGCACCTAAACCTGATGACCCCAGTACCTCACATTCACTTGTTTGAATTGTCCTCTTTCTATGTATACTTTTGTCCTTTGCCAGTCAATTGACGAGTAAAGTGATTTGCATTTGAAAACAGAAAAAAATATGGCTCGCTATCGTGACCAAGGCTGCAGGCGGCGGCCGAAACCCGTAGATATGCCATCACTGAATTAATAAAAGACTCAAGTGGATTTAAACTTCTGGAGTGCTGGTCTTTTCCTTGACTGAAGGAATTTATCGAAACTGAATATATATATATATACACCGTGAGCAAGGCCGTTGTGGCTGAAACGCGTCGGTGTGACTCACAGATAAGGGTCCTGATGGTGATATGAATAAAAGAATCTGACCTGCAAATCCTGAGTGCGGCGTAACTTTGTTTAAAAATAAATAAATATATATATCACAGAAACTCCACCCTTGCTGCAATCGCCTCTGCAGGAACTGGAGCACAGACCACAAATTGGTGCAGCATCAAAGTTTTATTGCTCTCGTTGGTACACCATCAGCATGACGCGTTTCGACCCCGGAGGGTCTTGATCACATGACGCGCAACCCGGTAGGTTGTTTCCTTAGATACCACTTTTTTCTCTAAAGTTTTTTTCCTTTAAAGTGACATGTGCCAAAAACTTTGTAAGGTATATATAGACATAGACAACAGATTCAAGGTCTACAGGGAAACAGGTTTCAGATCGATCAGGTAATATGCATTTATAAATAAACCTTAAAACCATTGATCCTTTAAAACCCTAAAATTGTCATAGTACTGTTAGATATTAAAAGCAATAAAAACCTTATGTACATTTTACCAGATTTTATCACTATTGCTGCTTGACAACAATCATCCAGGTTTGAATACCAAGATTTACTTTACATACTTGTCAAAATGAAGTCTGCAGGTTGAAAGTGCTAGTGCATATACAGTAATCTCGAATGTAAACATCTGACTTATAAAACCTTACTATTATAAAAACACATGTGCTTGTGCAAAAAATGTTAAAAGTGAAATGTGCAAATCCACCTCAAGTGTCTTATTACTAAAACCTATCTAAAACCGTGTAAAAAATCTAAATTGTAGGGCCATTGGTGGTTCTCAGTTTAGACCCAATGGTTGCATACTAGGGGGCCGATTCCGATCTCGGTCGGAGGCGCACCCAACACCATTCGGTCGGGAAAAAAGCCATGCGAAAGCCTGTTTCCCGACCGATCCGTACAGCACACCGAACGAGTAAGTACGATGCGCACAACAGCAAAGAATCCGGCCGAGCCGTACTCACCCAAACCAGGTCCTGTTCCCCGACCGAGGCAAATCCGGAAACGCTGAATCGAGTCGCACGGAAGGGGAAATGCAGCTCCGTCCGGCCGAACGAGTACGATGCGCTTTCCGTACGCGCCGAACCCGTCGCTACGCACGGCACGTCAAAGCATCCGGGAGAGGCGCACATAAGCTCCGATTCGCGCCACAACACGATCCACGGCTCCGAGACGAACTCGCCAGCGACGAGGACGACGCGAAGCGACGAGGACGAGGCGAAGCAACGAGGACGACGCGAAGCAACGAGAAGGACGAACGACACGAACCAACCATGAATCCCTTCGTCCCGATCATACCAATATTCTACATTTACTACCGGAACAGGCACGGACGCGTACGGCGCAGAAGGTAAGCCAGACACCAACCACAAAACACATACAACACGTACACGACACATCACACACACACAGAGGGATGCAGAATATACTTACACCAGCAACAGCAGCACCATAGGGGCGGGATGCCCATCACCAATGCCACATATGCACACAGGGGCCTGAATGCGCACCACCACCCCTACCCAGGGGGCTGGATGCCTACCACTACTACCACCCTCACCCAGGGGGGGCTGGATGCCTACCACTACTACCACCCCCACCCAGGGGGGGCTGGATGCCTACCACCACCCTTAGCTAGGGGGGCAGGATGCCTACCACTACTACCACCCTTACCCAGGGTGGGCAGGATGCCTACCACTACTACCACCCTTACCCAGGGGGGCAGGATGCCTACCACTACTACCACCCTTACCCAGGGGGGCAGGATGCCTACCACTACTACCACCCTTAGCCAGGGGGGCTGGATGCCTACCACTACTACCACTCTCACCCAGGGGGGCTGGATGCCTACCACCACCCTTAGCCAGGGGGGCAGGATGCCTACCACTACTACCACCCTTACCCAGGGTGGGCAGGATGCCTACCACTACTACCACCCTTGCCCAGGGGGGCAGGATGCCTACCACTACTACCACCCTTACCCAGGGCGGGCAGGATGCCTACCACTACTACCACCCTTAGCCAGGGGGGCTGGATGCCTACCACTACTACCACCCTTACCCAGGGGGGCAGGATGCCTACCACTACTACCACCCTTAGCCAGGGGGGCAGGATGCCTACCACTACTACCACCCTTAGCCAGGGGGCTGGATGCCTACCACTACTACCACCCTCACCCAGGGGGGCTGGATGCCTACCACCACCCTTAGCCAGGGGGGCTGGATGCCTACCACTACTACCACCCTCACCCAGGGGGGCTGGATGCCTACCACTACTACCACCCTCACCCAGGGGGGCTGGATGCCTACCACTACTACCACCCTTAGCCAGGGGGGGCTGGATGCCTACCACTACTACCACCCCGACTCATAGGATGGACAATGCATGACACAACCAGCACACCACAACCTAGGGAATGCAAGAAGAAGACATCCCCCCAACACCATGACAAGCGTGTGTAGACTGTGTCAAATGCCTACAACACCGAACATGACTTTGAACATACAATGTGACCCCCTAGCACATGTGCCACACATATATGTGTGTGGCACCCACAATACAAGCAGGCCATGACCATTGTGGCAATGGGGTCCAAACCCCCATCATCACAGTGACCAAAATGTAAGTGTGGGGTCCATAGCTGAAGCACACTTTGAACATTGTGGCAATGGGGTCCAAACCCCCATCATCACAGTGACCAAAAGGTAAGTGTGGGGTCCATAGCTGAAGCACACTTTGAGCATTGTGGCAATGGGTTCCAAACCCCCATCATCACAGTGACCAAAATGTAAGTGTGGAGTCCATAGCTGAAGCACACTTTGAACAATGTGGCAATGGGGTCCAAACCCCCATCATCAAAGTGACCAAAAGGTAAGTGTTGGGTCCATAGCTGAAGCACATTTTGAACATTGTGGCAATGGGGTCCAAACCCCCATCATCACAGTGACCAAAATGTAAGTGTGGGGTCCATAGCTGAAGCACATTTCGAACATTGTGGCAATGGGGTCCAAACCCCCATCATCACAGTGACCAAAATGTAAGTGTGGGGTCCATAGCTGAAGCACACTTTGAACATTGTGGCAATGGGGTCCAAACCCCCATCATCACAGTGACCAAAAGGTAAGTGTGGGGTCCATAGCTGAAGCACACTTTGAGCATTGTGGCAATGGGGTCCAAACCCCCATCATCACAGTGACCAAAAGGTAAGTGTGGGGTCCATAGCTGAAGCACATTTTGAACATTGTGGCAATGGGGTCCAAACCCCCATCATCACAGTGACCAAAATGTAAGTGTGGGGTCCATAGCTGAAGCACATTTCGAACATTGTGGCAATGGGGTCCAAACCCCCATCATCACAGTGACCAAAATGTAAGTGTTGACAAAGAAAGAGGTGCAACTGCCAAACTGCATGGATGATTCCTGGTCACAGAACAACAAACACATCAGTGGCAAAGTAGTGTATGTGTCCCATTGCAACATAAATTGGGGGAGCCAAATCCTGCAGTGCAAATAAGACATACCTTTGGCCATGTGCAGACAAACAACACCCATGGGGGCTGACACCGTCAACAATCATCAATGACACAATGACAGAAGTGACCATCAGAATGCAGACCCACATATTTGCACCAATGGGCACACACATGCAGATACCCTGTGGAGACTGCAGATGTGAGGTGAACAGATACCATACCATGGCAGCAATGGGACACACAAACCATGATCATTGTGCTGACCGATGACCTAGGAGTCCCAGGGACAGCAGGGAAACCCACCAAACTACATACAGCCAATGGCACACCCAAGATATGCCAATGCAGTGGTGCAGATGCACAAACACAAACAGGCAGACCCACACTGCACATCATACACAACAGGTGAGGGGGGGTGCCAGTGTCCCCAGGCAACTACACAACACATGAGGAGACCTGAATACCAATCATACAGATGTGCATACAGTGCCACACAAAGGTAACTCATGGATCCAAATCCCCTATGTGGGCAAGCAGGCATTGTCAGATGAGAGGGAGCACAAATCACACATGTCACACAGGCACGTAGGGACAGCAACTGACACAGCAAGACACAGACACACCACAGCACCACCCCCAGGGCCCCCACAATGTGGTGACCCTGGGCTGCATTACAATCCCACTGTGATGACAAAGCTAAATGTGGTTCACACTGTGAACCACAGTCATGTGTCCTGAGCAACTAACTACCATCACACCTACACAAGCACAAATCAAACAGCATGGCCAGTAAGCCAAGGCCAACATGGAGGCAGGGGCCTAGCCGGGCAACAACTCTCATCTGCACACACTCAACACCACACCCCTCGACCTCCAACAATGTGCAGCAGTGAAGCACACATGCACTGGTGACATTGCACATACACCCATGACTATTCCAGGGTGGTGGGTGGGAACCAAGGTGCAGAAACACATCACACATGGACACTCAACAAGACTCCTGAATGTCTGACACACTGCACACTACGCTGTACATGGACATGACGGCAATACCACACCAACCAATGGGATCCCAGCCACAGTCACACACCAATGAAGAAGCCAAGGTCACCCACAAAGAACACACATAGACAACAACCAACATTGCAGCCCGGACCCTGAGGAGTGCCAGCAGTCACACACACAACGTGTCACAATCACTGAAAGATAACACAAACTGGAAATCACATGACAGGGGCAAACAACAAGTGCCAAGGGGAAACCTGACTGTGACCCATCTGCGTCTGCACACAAACTCAGCCCTGACAGCAAACACACCTATGGGTGACACCCTGATGACCAGTAATGTGCCATGCACCCACATCACAGAGAACCCAAGGAGAAGACTTTGGGGGAACATAGCTCAACTCAGCTAGCATCACAAACAGGTACAACACTAGGGATCACAGCATGCACAGCTAAACGGAAGTGAACACACAGACATGCACATACAACACACACCTTGGGCGCAGGCAATGTCACAGGAGTACACACTGCCATGAGGGGACTCCACTCCTGTGTGAGGAAAGCTGTGCCATATGTTGCCTCAGTAGGGCCCCATCATGTCAGCTGAGCACTTGGTCACACAATCAACAATTAGCACCAAATGAGGGCTCCCGTCACATCAGCCTGGTCATGGAAGTGCCAACGGAATCATCAGCACAGATCCAACACACTTGTATAGCAATGTTGCACTGACAACACAGATGAGTCTTTCCCCATTGATGCCCAAACCTGCATGTCCACTGTAGATGGCCACACGGTCAGGGAAGTAGGCGAATTGAACAATGGCAGGCACAACAGATGTGCAGGGGTGGAAGCCACAGATGTGAAATTGCCAATCTAAGTAGGAAATCCCATTGCCAAATACTGAACACATGACACCCTCAGATGCTGCTATGGATGACATGGATACACCACAGGATAGGACACATTCCCCTGGACCACATGGGTTCCTGCACAGTAACACTTCATTATCATGAGACCAAATATCACCATCACTGCAGCAAGGGCATGGTTAGCATCATCAACATCATGTACATCAGAAGCAAAAGCACTAGAGAACAGAAAGTTGCTTTATTCAGCATATGTGGCATTAAAAGTAGAAGTCCGGTAGAACATAAACAAAGGCCAATGGCCAGTCCATCAACAAAGTCACAAGTGGGTGACAGTGGCAGATGCCACCCTACACATGCCTGCACAAAACCAGGGACAATCCATTAGGAGGGGCAACCGGGGGTAGGCCAGGCACCGCAGGGACAGGATCAGGGCTCACCAGGAGGAAGCAGGGAAGGGGTGGTGGGTGCTGGAGAGCCACTGACAACTGCAGTGGAGGTGTCTGACATGGTGTGTGCCGGCACAACTGGGGGCATGGCTCAGATGTTGTGGGTGCCGGCACGACTGCAGTGGACCCTGCAGATGGAGTGGACAGGTCCGCCACTGCAGTGCCCAAGTCAGACAGGGTGGTAGTGGACTCCACTGCAGTGCCTACCACCAGGGGAGGAGAATGGGGAACAGGCAAGGTGGGCTGGACAGAGGGGGAGGACACCCTCACCACATCAGTGGCACAGACAAGCGCAGCGGGGGGTGGTGCCGGGAGAGCAAGTGGCAGGGGAGAAGGCCTGAACCTCTTGGGGATGGTATATCTGTGGGTGGGGGAACCTGGGGCAGGGTGTGGTGGGGGCACCTGTGGAGTGGGGGCCTGAGGGATGGAGGAAGGAGACCTGGTGCTTGAGCTGCAGGGCGGCGGCGGGGTCTTGCTCTTACCACTCCGGGGGCACTTGCGGGTGGGGGCCTCAGTCTGTCTGCGCCTGGGGGAGGGTGTCCGGGGCGAGGGCACTCTGCTCCGTGTGGGGGCTTCCTCTTCACCCTGGATGCTGGAGTAGCTGGATCGGAGGGGAAGAGGCCGAGGTCACTGAGGAAGAGGCGCTGGGTCTTTGGGGTTGCAGGTGAGGCAAGGGAGGGTGCTTTGGAGGGAGAGGCAACTGAGGACTGCGCAGTGCCCGTGGATGCGTGTGTGTGTACCAGGGCCCCATCCCCTGTGAGTCTGGTTTCAGTCCCCTGACTGTGCGTGCGTGTGCGTTTTGTTTGTGGCGTGTGTGTCTGTGTGCTGGACGTGTGTGTGCTGGTGTGTGCCTGTGCCGGTGTGTGTGTGCTTGGGACGGGTAAGGTGCTGGGGAGTGTGGATGGAGCAGAGGCAGGAGGGGTGAGGGACTGTCTGAGGAG